>OX244034.2:55375504-57775504 GCA_945859785.2 Tridacna gigas
CAGATGTGCTGTCTTTCAATTTTGAGCCAGTTTTGCCACTACAGATTTATTGAATGAGTGGCAGAAAATAAAAGTAGTTTTATGATGGAAGGTAAGATAAGATCTTTTCACAGTATCTAATGAAAATTTACCCTTGTCCTGGCATCTGTCACAATATATATGAGCACAGTCTGTGAGGAAAAAACTGCTTCCATCTCCTGGCTGACTAAAGCAGGTGTTACAATGTAACCAGTCACTCATTTTTAACCTGTAAACATGAGAATGTTCAGTAAAATACCATAAGACCAGTTTCAGTTTAAGGCCATCTCAGTATTTAGACTTTTTTTACCTGTTGGTTGCTCATTCAATAATCCTTCATTTCAAATACAAATATTTTCCTTTAAAACGCTAAACAAGAGAAACAAGATGGGTCACTGAGAAGTGACTGATGCCTCTGAAAATAACATAACCTTTTCCTCTGAGCTGTGAACATGACCAATGTTTCTGGACACAACTCTTACAAACATTTATGATGTTGCTGTGACCTTGACCTTCCACCTACACACATGGTTCTTGCACTTGATCTTCTTTATGTGGTTGACAATTCTGCACTGATAATTAAAAAAAGTTACAGGCCAGACACCAACATAACATCCCCAAAACATATTTTACCTTGAAGTGACCTTGACATTTGTCCTACAAATATGACTTGCACATGATGCATTGTCTCAATGTGGTGAAGATTGTACATACCTATTTTGAAAATAAATAATAGGGACATAACTTAGACACAAAAACGCATGTTGGACCGTGTAGTGACAGTGACCTTGACCTCTGATCTACGGAAATGGTTCTTTCACGTGACAAATTGTCTTTATGTGGTTAACAATTCTGCACAGTGATATCAAACTTCATCCATAATTAAAACAGTTACAGGCCAGACACACACATAACATCCTAAAAACATATTTTACCTTGCAGTGACCTTGACCTTTAACCTAAGAACATGACTCTTGTGCATGACGCAGTTTCTCAATGTGGTAAACATTTGTACATATCTATTTTGAAAATAAATCATAGGCCAAAAAGTTACTGCCCAGACAAAAAAAAACACTTGACGTTGCTGTGACCTTGACCTGTGCCTGCTGACATGGTTCTTGCATGTGACACGTCCTATTTAGGTGGTAAGCATTTCTGCAAAGTTATACTGAAATTCATTCATATTTAAAAAGTTCAAGGGCGGACATGAACACTAACCCTCCAAGAATTATATTTGACCTTGCTCTGACCTGACTTGTGCCCATGACACAATGTGGTCAATATTTGTACAATGTAAATTTCAAAGTAAGTTCAAGGTCAGACAAGAACACTAGCCCCCCCCCCCCCCGCAAAAAAAAAAAAAAAAAAAAGATTCGATTTTTCTGTGACCTGACTGTTGCCCATGACACAATGTAGTTAACCCTTTTCCAAACAATACATTTTAGACTCTTTCAAATTCAAAACATCTGCAGATGATAAATTTAAAATTGTTACAAAGTGCCCAAGGTCTCTGATAGGTTAGAAAACATTGTGGGAAAAGGAGAAAATGCTAGTTACCAGCATTTTCTCCTTATTCCACAATGTTTTCAGAAGCCCTCTTTCTCTGGTCGGTAAAAAGTTCACATAAAATTTGTATGAAGGAATTTTGGAATTAAGTTATAGGGAAAAAAGTTATAGCCTAGACATGAAAGTGGAAGACAGATGGATGGACAGACAGATACCATATTCTCCCCCCCACCCCACCCCCCCTCCAATTTTTTTTTCGGGGGAGCATAATCAACGAAGTCACAGGCCTGACACGAACACTACCCCAAAAATACACATCAGACCTTTCTGTGACCTTGACCTTTAAGTGATGGACATGACTGGCGTATGGCACATCGTCTTGATGTGGTTAACATTTGTGCAAAGTTATTACAAAATCAAGTGATAGAGAAAAAATTTATGGCCCTAACACAAAAACAGACAGACAGACTAAACAAAACCTAATGCCCCCCAAATATTGAAAGTGGGGGCATAAAAATAGTTTAATTCATCTTTTCACTTGTAATGTTTACGTTTCCTAGAATGGACACAAAATGGCTGCCAAAAGATAAATTTTGTTAGTTTTTTTTCCAAGATTTACAAGCTATAAACAACTTCTTAAAGTGTTTTGGATTATGAAACTTTCAATAATCATTAGTATGTCACTAAAAATGAATAAATTCCCTGTAATACTGATTAAACCAATAAAACATAAAGTCAGTACAGTGCTGTAGCTTTTCTCTTGCAAAATTCATGATGGAATTGAGATTACAGAGCACAATAAATGTCCAAAATTGAAAAGAAGCTTTGAAAATGTTTTTGAAACTAAGCCTACAGGTAGAAGGTACTCTTAAAGAGACTTTTAACCCTTTTAGTTTACCACAAGACAAAATTTAAGACGTGTTTGAACATTAGTCAATATGAAAGGTCTATTACTTACAATAGGTCTATTAATAGCTCATCATTGTCATTTCCTGATAAAATTGTCATTCTCATTGACTTTTACCATCTCTGAAAATAAAATATTTGTAATATACTCTAATGAGAAAATGAGTTAAAAACACATATTCAAAGGCTAAGTAAAGGGGGCGGGGGTGGAGATAAAAAAAAAATGTCAGATAGCAGATACTGCAGAAATTTAGCCAAAGAGAAGTTCCAAGAAATCCCTCTAGCAAGGTGTGCAGTAAAATTCAATGTTAAAAATTTAGAAAACAAAGGCATATTTAGAAAAGATGGTAAGCTAAACAAATACTTAGAAACTGGCACTGAAATTCGCGAATAAACGGTACAGGACAGAAAAATAAAAGAACCGTCAAATAAGGGTCGTCTGCATCGCGAAAACGAGGTTCTCGCCCCCGAGAGCTCTTCAATTTGGAGAACTTGTTTCAACTTCCGGAATTTTTTGACAGCCCGACGCTTTGATGATACTTCAAACTCACTTACAACAATGAGCCAACACAGCGCCGATCTCAAAGAAAGGTACTGTTCATTTCATTTTAGCTTCTTTGTCTTTCAATTATTTGTAGGACGATCATTTGTAGAATTGGCGACCGGACCATGCAAGAAGTTCCTCTAAAGTTCAAGAAGTTCAAGCTAAAACCTGTCGAATACTGTTCTGTCATCGAGTTCTTCATTAAATTTGATCATTATGCTACAATAGACTTTAACCCTATTACTAAAGACAAAATTCAAAGGACTTGCTGACTTCATATTCTTTGCAGCTAAATGGATGGGATTTATCTTTTAAAAGGTGGAAATACTGTTGTAAAAAGAGGAAAATGTGGGTTACCTACATTTTCTCCTTTTCCTACGATGTTTTCAAAAAGCCTCTCTTTAGAGTGGTTAAAGCACCAGATTGTGTGGTAAAGAGTGACACCTATCATTTTCATTTAACCCAATACCACTCAAAAGTTCTGAGTTTAAATGACCCTATAGAAGAAGCATTTTGAAAACATACTGGGAAAAGGAGAAAAAGTTGGTAACCACAATATTTTTAACCCTACCACAGACAAATTTTATCATTTGAACCACATAAGACATTGTTACCTGCAATTTAGACAAGTCTACATTTTTGTTGTGTGGCAAGAGTTAAATACATGATATCACATAAATTGAATTTCTTCCTATGTAGTCTTTTCTCTGTAACTGAATTAAGTTGCCAAGGAAAACATAACAAACTGACAAATTACTAAGAACCACTGCCACCAGGCTTTAGATTTGCTACATGCTTTGCATAGCTGGTTTGTGTATCGATTCTCCTTCTGCCTATTCCTTCCTGATCAATGATCCCTTAGATTTTAAACTTAGGCATGAAAAATCCAAGGTATACTGTGAACTCTTTCATTGCTGATTTCTTTTGTCGGTGTATAGATAAAATTGTAAAATTAGTTTTGAATCAAGTTATAGACAGTTTCGCACCAAGATCAGACCTCATATTGCATGTTCTCTGCAGTCTGATCTTGGTGAAAAATGGACAGGTTCTTTCTATCATTGCATGTTGAAGATGTTCTATAATTTTGGAGAGCATAATGTATAAGGGCCATTGAAATTATTTGCTTAAGCTTGAAACTTGTGATAAAGCAAAAATGCTACATGCTTTAGTGTATATTTTAGAACCAAGTATATAATTGAGAAATATGGACTAGTCTTCAGTAGATCATTATTTGAGAATATATGTAGAATTTGAATTGTTATGAATAAAATGTTAGAGCTTACAATAAATTGATTGATGTCTTTTTTGTTCTGCGCAAAAGGTACTAATTCCTTTTTGTACTGCACAAAAGGTACTTAGTCCTGAGTAGTACTGGTTGTATCCATGAATTTTTTCTTTTCATCCTGTTTTAACCCTTTACCAAACAATCCCATATTTTAATGCCCCAGAGGATCCTTTTGAAAATATTAAGGGAAAAAGAGAAAATGCTGGTAACCAGCATTTTCTCCTTTTCCGACAATGTTTTCTCCCTTTCAAAGAAATTCTGTTCATTTGTACCATTTTTTAATTTGTAGTTTGCAGATTTTTCAATTCTAAAGAGTCTAAAATTGTTATTTCGGAAAAAGAGTTAATCTGTAATTTCAAAGTTTTCAATTTTAATTCTTTGCCAGAGGATCATGACTAATCAAATTTGTCTCAACTGGCATGATCTGTTTTTGGTAAGGTAGGAAATGGTGGGAAAAGGAAAAAAATGCTTGTTATCAGTATTATATGCTTTTTCTACAAATGCCATCTCATTCTGGTTTGTTAAAACTCAGGATTGTGTGGTAAAGGGTTAATTTGTCTTCCATTAGCTCTTTGAAAGGACCTCCAGTTGAAATAGTCCCAGTTGAAGGAGAAGTTTCACCAAATTTGTAAGTTTTTTGAGTGAAGTAGGTTCTTAACACATGGTATTGTGTCTCACAGTCTGTAGCTCTAGTTCCCAGATCTCTAGGATTAACATAATTATTTTGTCTTCTTTAGGTACTTTTAACCCTTTACCACATAATCCTGAGTTTTATTGAGCTTGAGGAAGGTCACTTTTGATGACATCATGTCGAAAGGAGAGAATGCTAGAACTAGCATTTTCTCCTTTTCCCACATTGTTTTCTACCCTTTCAAGGACCATTTTCAACATTTTAGCCTCATTTAATTTTGTGGTCTGCAAATGCTTTGAATTAAAAAGGGTCCTGAATTTTGTCATTTGGTAAAGGGTTAAAGGATTCCAGATAAATAAAGTGTCTAAATATTTTCAAAACTGAGACATTGATCATCAATTGCACAAGACATTTCAAAATTTTTAAGGAAATAATTTGTTCTTCATTTCAGGTGCACAATTTCTTAAAATAAAGTTTTGTACATTGTACATGTATGGAAAATTACCTTTATTATTTCTGAACTATTCAGTGTTTTTCAAATTTAGCTGTTAATAAGCCATGTTGTTCTCTGGATATACAGTTTTAAAATGCTTGATATTATCATAGCACTGATGTACAGAAGTCTGAAGCTCTGATGATTTACTGAGTCTCTACTAGACAAGGAAATTCTGGACTTCCATAATGAAATTATTTGCAGACAATAAAGATAAGTTGCTGACTTTCCTGCTAAAATGGTGGGATTTGTCTCTGAAAGAGTAAAAAGGAATGGTTTGTAAAGCTTTCATCCTCAGGGATGTAAACAATCAAGTGTTAAGAGAAAGAAGAGTATATCTGTGAATGCTCTGCAAACACATGGCAACATTATCATTTCCGTTTACCTGTATATAAATTTCTAAAGAAGTACAGCTATCCTTTTCTTTCTCCCCACGAAAATAAAGTCTTCATTATGTTTCCTGAATGTGCATTCGGTGTGTTATTTGAAAGAAGTATAATTATCTTTGTTTTTTATTATGATCTGTTATCATACAGTAGGTAAGGCATCTGTTTACATTAAAATCACATTGTGTTGGAGAATCAGTTTCCACTCGATACAGCTAATCTGTTGCCTAGCTTACACTGTTTTGAGTTTTATAGAAATAGATCGTTTAATACTCTTTTAAAAACTTTACATAACAATAGATGGCTTTCTACTGAACACTGCCAAACCCTGATAGCTGGGGACTGAAAACTCTATCAGCTAGGGTTGATGAAAGTGTTGCAACAGCATTCATTCGTCTGTAACAGCGGAATATTTTTCAACTCTGCTTAACTCTTTAACAAACAATAAAATTATAGACTGATCCAAATTGAAAGCATTTGTAGACGACAAAATAAATCTGACTCAGAAATTGAAATTTGTTTTGGGAAGGGTAGAAAACATTGTGGAAAGGGAGAAAATGCTGGTTACCAGCATTTTCTCCTTTTCCCACAATGTTTTCAAAAGGCTTCTCTCGCAGGGTCGTTAAAAGTTGGGATTGTGTGGTATAGGGTTAAAATGTGAGAAAGAAGCCACTTGCTTGGAAAAAGTGTTGTGACTGGGTTGTAGTGGTTAAAGAAACTGAAATGCTATTGGAAACTTCATTAATTTAAAGACCAACCTATGCTACGATACAAACATTTTCTAAACTCTGAGCTATTTGTCCTTGAGTTCATGTATGAAATGTTTTTGAGTAGTTCACCCATTGCCAGACAGACAATTTTTACCGCTAACAAGCACAAGTGACAAAAAGGGAAAAAATCATAAGATTTTCATGGTAGAGCAGGGTTTTTTTTTTTTTTTTTTGTTACAAGCAATTGCTCCTTTTTCCAAACCATTAACTTTTTCCAAGTTTTTAGAAACTGCAGGGCCTAGAAAGTCATACATAGACTTGTACTCTAATTCTTTAACACACGACAAAAATTTAGACTTGTCCAAACTAAAAGCGCTTGCAGACACCATTTTAAATGTGGCTCAAATGATGGAATTTGTCTGTAATAGGGTGGAAAACATTGTGGGAAAAGGAGAAAAGGCCTGTTACCAGCATTTTCTCCTTTTCCCAACATTTTTTCATAAGGCTTCTTCATCAGGGTCATTAAAACTGGTGACTTTGTAGGTAAGGAATTAATTGTGTTTATACACACTCAAATTTTTAGACTTTTCATAACTGAAATCATTTGCAAACAACAAATGAAGGGTTGCTCAATGTATGAAAATTGTCATTGGAAGAGTAGAAAACATCTCTTTTTTCCAGAATTTTTCCAAGCTATCTTCTTCAGGGTAGTTAAAACATGTACTGTACATGTAATCATAAATGGTTGATTGTGATTGAATTGATCCATGCACTCCAGGGTATTTGCTTGTGAATTTACTTGCACAATTTTTGGAGAAACAGTTGGATTGATGTGTCTTGTTTAAGTTTTTGAGTGAGTTCTAACACATCTTTATACATATGAGCCATGCTAGGCAAAAGGGTGCTTAATGCATCTCTGTGATGCATGTTTACCATGCAGGACATCACATAGCTATGGACCTATGGACCCATAACACGGGTGGTAAACGGGGCAACTAGCTCCAAAAGGAGTTAGTAGTATTTTGTTGCCTCGTAACATATGGGTATTTGCGTGCTAGTTGCATAGATAGAAAAATTGTCAACAAAGGTAGGTGTCGATTTCTTTAAACCTTGTTCATTTCCTTACCGGAGACCTTTTGAAAAATCCGGCAATGCTATGCGATATAAAAATGACTAAACTTTATTCACCGCTAGCATATGGCATATAAGTATGCAGCACTTGGATAAAATCTTGGCCAAACTTTCAAACACAGTACTGCAAACCCGCCACTTTATGTAACACGGAGATTTGGAAGCACGGATTTTCTAGATATTCGTTCAACATACGGCCATTACACTACCTGATGCACGTTTTCTGGTATTTTCAAGCCCATAAAAGACTAAAAAACCCAAAAATTGGAAATTAAAGAATTTGTATGTGGAGAATACTGGCAATATGTTTGTGCGCGCCAGTTGCCTAGTGGAAATTAAAGAATTTGTATATGGAGAATACTGGCAATATTTTTGTGTGCGCCAGTTGCCTAGCACAAGGGGTAGTTGGATAGACAAGGTGGTAGTTGCCTCCTACTATATGTACTTCAAATGATACACATGAGTCAGCTTTTATCTCAGATTGAGCTTAGTAATATTTATCGTCTGCCAGTGCTCATATTTTCGACCCTGTCTAAATTTGTCATTCGGTCATCGGATGACTAAGTAATACTTTATATAATATTTTCAAGTGGGCGTGTCTGAGACACAGACACTCGGTTTCCCGATGTTTGAACAACTCACAAATACTGAGATCAATAAAATACACAAGGTTCCGCAGCTGCCATTTTTTTCTAGCAACGGAATTTTATACTGACTCCACGTTGGGGCTGCGTCCATTTCTATAAAGGTTTCCGACATCCTTGGTACCTTTATTAGAAATTGGCACAGCCCAAACATGATGACAGTGTAAACTGAGAAAAAAGCAGCTGCAAAAACGTGTGTAGGCTACTTTATATACAGTCCTAAGAATTGGCAACTTGTTAAAAGATCGGAAAACCAAGTGCCTGTTGTTCTAATGAAAAACTGCAAGGGATGGATGGTATCCTTATCATGCATGTAATTGATGCACCCCCTTAAAGTACTTTACTTTGTTAAATTTGACATATATCTTTATCATCTTTTCAGAAACTAGCAAAGATGTCAAAAATTCCAAATTCTTCACGGCGGTACACATGTTCAGTGTGTCCAAAGAGCTACTCAGCCAAATCAAGGCTAAAAGAACACTCGAAAAATGCTCACCAGGATCCATCATCGACTGTACGTCATATATGCCAAAGACATTTCAGCACAAAAACAACATTAAAAACTCATGTGGCTTATGCACATTTGGGTGTTCGCAAATTGTGTTGCTTTACTTGAGCAATGGTGTTTATGTTTTCTGCTTGACAAGAATGCCTCTGTCGCAGTTTTTCCTTTGAATACACCCATCTGAAAAATATATTTGAATGGGGTTTTACGCCGTTTCGAACAATCTTTCAGTTATATCACGGCGAAGTTCACTAACTCATGTGCTTTCTGGGTATCAACAGTACTACGCTGGGACTCTGAATGCGCTGTCCAAGGACATACCCACGTGACCAGCGGCCCGGCCGGGACTCGAACCCGCGACCCTCGACACCTTTCAGGTCACGAGTCTGCTGCTATTCCTATTTCAAGTATAGCATAGTCATCCAATTACAAATGCCAAATTTTAGAAAGTGTCAAAAGCACATGCATATTACAAATTTTACTAAGCTCAAAATTCTGAAATGAAAAGAATGTATAACTCGTGTGTTCCAAAATATGTTCAGAATCCTAGCTAAGTAAAATTACTTGTTGAATTACCCTGTACGGTGCTGATTTGGGGCAAATAGGTTAACTGAATTTTAATTACTAGGCCACTACCTCCTTGTCTATTCAACTACTCCCTGGGCTAGGCAACTAGCCCGCACACAAATTCAGCTATTATTCTACATACACGACTTCTAAAATTTTCAATTTTTGTTATTTCGTAATTCCCTGGGCTTGAAATTAATAGGGAAGGTGCATCAGGTATTGTAGTGGCTATATATTGGACGTTCAATGAGGAAATCCGTAGTTTCAAATCTCCGATTTACAGTTTTACCGCTCGATGTTCGAAAGTTTGTCCAAGATTTTATCTAAGCGCTGCATACTTATATGCCATATGCTAGTGGTGAATAAAGTTTAGTCATTTTTATATCACATAGCATTGCCGGATTTTTCAAAAGGTCTCCGCTGTGGAAATAAACAAATATTAAAGTAATTGACACCTACCTTTGTTGACAATTTTTCTATCTATGCAACTAGCACGCAAATACCCGTATGTTACGAGGCAACAAAATACTATTGACTCCTTTTGGAGCTAGTTGCCCCGTTTACCACCCGTGCATAAAGTTCAGTTTGTATCAGAACTGACTGAATCATAAGGTACTCTGGTTCTTTGACATGTACGTAACTAACCAATAGCAAAAAGTTTCGGCCCAGGCGGATTGCGCAGGCTGACCTGGTCCGATACTTTTTGCAGATGCATTAAGCCCCCTTTTTACAGAACATGGGTCATACATGAAGGTTTAGATTTTCTTTCAGCATTTATTGTCTAGCCTGTATTACAGTTATGAAAATCATAACATGTATTTCAAATAAAATACACTTATTTGCAGTAGTACAAGGGGCATTAACCATGTATTTCAAATAAAATACACTTATTTGCAGTAGTACAAGGGGCATTAACCATACAGATATATATTGAAGGGAAGAAATTGCCTTTTTCACATTGTATGAAATCCATGATATAATAATTTTATCACTTTTTGTTTTTTGAAGAATCGTCCACTACAACTTTATTTGTCTCGTGAAGGTTTCATCAAATGAATTCCATTTGGAATTTTTTCTTTAACCCTTTATTAGATAATCCAATGTTCTAATGTCCTTGACAAAGATGTTGAACACATTATGTATGACATTTTCTCCTTTTTCCTCAATGCTTTCTACCCTGTCTAGAACTAATTCAACTACTGAGACACATTGAAATAATGGCCTTCAAATGCTGTCACTTCAGACACATCTAAGACGTTGTCTGGAAATGAAGCATGGTTAATTTTAATTTCATTTTTGCATTCTCTATTAATGATGCTGAAAGCAACATTGAAAACTGCTCATATTGAACATAATTATCTTCTTTTGAAAACATTTTTTGTTTGTTTGTTTGAGTATGAAATTTTTCATCTGAATAGTTACAGACACAAACAAGTGGAAATTCACATCTAAAGCAATAAAAAGAAAAATTAAATGTGCTTTTATATACTGTACATTGTAATTACGGGTACAAATTTGTATTGAATGACATTACAGAGCTAAGGCTGCTAGTTAGGTACTAAACATACTTGTATCATGTTCATTTACTTTCAATTGCAGTGAAAACCAGTCCAAGTTTATACAAGACAGGATAACAGCTGTAGAAAAACATTTTGGTCAGCTATGTGAAACATTTTCTTCATACACAAGAAAAACAGCCAGGCTGCGAGATAAAGGTTGTGTACAATTTTATTCCTACAGTAAACAAATGAACAAAGTTTAAAGATGTTTTATGTCACTTGAATAGCTTAGGTAAATTTAGCATCACTTTTTATGAAGTTGACAGGTTTGAAAAAATTAAGACTGTGGGGAATAGAAATATTGCTTGTAAATAAATTGAAAAACAATATTTTTCTGTTTTCCATATGTTTTGGAACATGCATTGTGGTAGGTTTTTGTAGGTCTGAAGTAGCCTGTGCAGTTCAATGTTAAAAAAAAAATGAGTTAACCCTGTACCACACAATCCCATTTTTAAACAACCCGGAAAGAAAAGGCTTTGAAAACATCATGGGAAACAGAGAAAATGCTGGTTACCAAAGTTTTTTACAATATCAAATAGAGAAATCATCATTTTAGCAACAATTAATTTGTTGTCTACAGATACTTTGAATTTGGTTCATTCCAAAGTTTTGTCATTTAGTAAAGAGTTACAGAAGGAAAGGTACATTTTGAGTATAGGTACATGATTTTGATAAAGTTTAACCTTAAACTGACTCAAGGACAACTTTATACCACACTCACACAGTTTGTAAGCTCCTTGAATACCTTTAACTGTTTACCAGACATGTCCAAATTGAAAGCATTTTCAGATTAGAATAGTAAATTACCAGCATTCTCCATTTCAAACAATGCTTTTAAAGTGTTCTTCCTTGGGACATGGTTAACTCTTTACAACACCATCCTGAGGTTTAACGATCCTATAGAAGATTTACGAAACATTGTGGAAAAGGAGAAAATGCTGGTAACCAGCGTTTTCTCCTTTTCCCACAGTGTTTTCTACACTTTCAAAGACAACTATCGTTACTATGGACATGGCCCTTTCTCTCCAATATTTCTCCTTAATGAGACATGCTTGTACTACTTGTATATTAGAAAACAGCCTTAGTTGTAAAGGTTTATGAAGGATTATAAAGACTGTATGTAAACCATAACAATTGAACAAAAGTTTGAATAGATAAATTTCATTATGACAAAGAGATGATATATTTTATTTGGCAGGTGATCAAGTTTCAACAAATATTCTTTCCTATATTGGTGATGAGAAACTAAATCCCTCAGCCAAGAAAAACTTCACAGAATTTGCACAGAATCTCTCAGCCATTCAGGACTACAGAAATGCACAGGTATAATTTTGCGATTACCAGTGTCTCATTTCATGGTCCTCTCTCGAGCTAAGGATTGTGGACATTGTCCTTTTTATTTAAAAAAAAAAAAGTGTCGCCATGATGCTTACAGGTGGAACTTAGTCCCTTCATCAAACTGATTTTAGAATTAGTCTTGAAAGCATTGTCTCAGTATTTCTAAAAATATCCCGGTATCTTTGCTCATTTAGCAGAAATTTGACCCCTCTCTGAAAAATGCTAGGCAGAACACTGCTCTTACAAAGTGAGTGATTCTTCTGATGATATCAGGAGAAATAATTGTATTAGCTCATTACCAAATGACAATATTCTAGGCGGGTCCAAATTAAAAATTTTGCATACTACAAATTAGATGATTCACAAAAGAAGGGATTTGTGACTGAAAAGGATAGAAAATATTGTGGGAGAAGGAGAAAATACTGGTTCCCACAATGTTTTCAAAAGCCGTCTTCTTCAGGATCATGAAAACTTGGGATTATTTGGAAAAGGGTAGAGGTTTTCTGTGGTCAGAACACATCTTTACATCTAGATACTGGAAGCATTGAAAAAATGAGTGAAAGAACATTTTAAGTGGTAAAGATTTGTAGAAATTAAATTATATAATATTGTTTCTAAGTTTACATATTTTGAATTCAATTCAACTCTGATTCAAAGAAATAAGATTGAGTATTATTATATCTGAATTACTGAAAATCAATTTAAAAAAAAAACCTTTTGGTCCAAGTTTGTAGACTAATTCAATTTTCATACAAAACTTGATGTGAAAGGGTTTTTTTTTTATCAAATAACCAAGAAAATGCAGCAGCAGTTTTTTATATCTTATTGATATTCCAAAATACTGTTATACTTTCCTCCTTAAGATTTGTCTGTACAAGAAAATGCTTCAAGTTAACCCTTTATCAAACAATCCAATTTTTTTACAATCCTCTGAAAGTAGACTTTTAAAAGATTGAGACTCACACAGGATTTTCTACTCTGTCAGACACCAGTTTAATGCTTTACAACATAGTCCTGAGTTTTAACAACCTTAACAAAGAAGGCTTTTGAAAACATTGAGAGAAAAGGAGAAAATGCTGGTAACTGGCATTTTCTCCTTTTATCACAGTGTTTTCTACCTTTTTCTCACAATGTTTTCTAACCTATTAAAGACAGAAATCACTAGTTAAGTAACATTTAATTTATCGCCTGCAAATTATAGCCACATTTATCGTTGGATGCCCTAACTGCGCCCTTGTCCTACCTCCGCCACCCTTCTTGTTTGTGTGATTATCTCGTGATGTTTCAGGGTGTGCGAGACTGACCGTGGGAATTTTTTTTACTACATCATAGTAAAAATGCTCCCGTAATTTTCAATCCGAAATAAAATGTAAGCAGAGAGTTGTTTCAAAGTTAATGTGTACTTACTGTTTTAATGTGTATTTTCGTAATGCATAATAATTTTCTTAAAAACTACCTCTAAAATCATGAAATACAAAGGTAAACACGTCTGGAATGCCTCGTCTGCAAATGTTTACATTTTATGAAAGAAAATCGCATGACCAAAAAATTTTACTTTAAGGCCAAGCATATTTTATGGATAGGTTTTGGTCCCATGGTCTGTAACTGATAGTTGCTTTCTCCAGTTTAATATAAGCCCAACACACGAAAGATCAGAAAAAGAAAAAGGCAATATACCCATGATCCATTTGTTAATGCTTACCAAGAAATTGTAGAGGAGAACATGCCATTAAAGAGGGCTGCTGAATTATTTAATGTACCTCGCACCACTCTCAGAAAAGGTGCATCCTGATACTGTAACCACTGGTAAACCACCTTTATTGACACTGGTGGAGCTAGTTGATCACAAAAAAAAAAAAAAAAAAGGCAAACTATTGCAGTTTTTTATTTTAAAACAGTTCAGTGTTGAAGTTATATTTGTTAAAAAACCAATAACATCAATAAGTTTGCCCCGATTTATTTAGACTTGAGAGAATTGTGTTATGTCACTCTGGTCGTGGAGTTAGGCACAATAAAAATGGCAGTTACTTGTTGACATGCAATTAATTTTTATCAAGTTTTGGAAGTTAACTGCTAATGCACAGATGACTTTTGACAGAGGTTGATGGAAATAGAAGGTATTTGATTGATGAAGGTGTTTTTCGTTTTGTATATCTTCTGCTTATGGTTCCATTCCCAGATAAAGCTTAGAGGGGTGCAGTTTGGGCATCCAAGGATAATTTATTGTCAGCAAATGCTGTTTCAATATGGAGGAGTCTAAATGGTTGTTTCTACAAATATTTTTTTCTTCAGGTAAGGTTTGCCTGCTTATGGGGAGATTCTTTACATGTAACCTCTGATACAAAAGAACGACACCCTAACCCTACGCAACTGTCTTGCATATTCTTTTTTTAGCTCACCTGAGCACAACGTGCTCAAGGGGAGCTTTTAGGATCACCCGGTGTCCGTCGTTCGTGGTGCGTCATGCGTTGTTCGTCATGCGTTGTCAACAATACTTTAAACATTATCTCCTCCTAAACCACTGGGCCAATTTGGACCAAACTTGGCAGGAATGTTCCTTGGGAGGTCCTCTGTAAAAACTATTCACAAAATTTGATTCCATCAACAACTCTGGTTGCCATGGCAATGAAATGGAATTTTCTAAGAAATTCTTTAAAAATCTTCTCCTCTGAAACCGCTGGTCAGATTTTGAAATAATTTCACAGGAATGTTCCTTGGGTGACCTTTTTCAAAAACTGTTCGCGAAATTTTGATCTGTCAAAAAACATGGCTCTGGTGAATGGGGGCTACTTGCACTATACAGATATGAAGAAATTCTTAAAAATTCTTCTTCTCTGAAACCTCTAGTCAGATTTTAAAATAATTTCACAGAGATGAACCTTGGGTGACTCTTTTCAAAAGTTGTTCGCCAAATTTTGATCAGTCAAGAAACATGGCTCTGGTGAATGGGGGCTACTTGCACTATACGGAAATGAAGAAATTCTTAAAAATTCTTCTTCTCTGAAACGGCTGGTCAGATTTTGAAATTATTTCACAGAGATGTTCCTTGGGTGACCCTTTTCAAAATTGTTCGCGAAATTATGATCTGTCAAGAAACATGGCTCTGGTGAATGGGGGCTACTTGCACTATACGGCCATGAAGAAATTCTTAAAAATTCTTCTCTCAAACTGCTGGTCAGATTTTGAAATAATTTCACAGGAATGTTCCTTGGGTGACCCTTTTCAAAAATTGTTTGCGAAATTTTGATTTGTAGAAAAACATGGCTCTGGTGACTGGGGGCTACTTGTACTATATGGATATGAAGAAATTCTTAAAAATTCTTCTTCTCTGAAATGGCTGGTCAGATTTCGAAATAATTTCACAGAGATGTACCTTGGGTGACTCTTTTCAAAAACTGATTGCGAAACTTTGATCCGTCAAGAAACATGGCTCTGGTGAATGGGGGCTACTTGCACTATACGGAAATGAAGAAATTCTTAAAAATTCTTCTTCTCTGAAACGGCTGGTCAGATTCTGAAATAATTTCACAGAGATGTTCCTTGGGTGACCCTTTTCAAAAATTGCATGCGAAATTAGGATCCGTCAAGAAACATGGCTCTGATGAATGGGGGCTACTTGCACTATACGGCCATGAAGAAATTCTTAAAAGTTCTTTTTCTCTGAAACCGCTGGTCATATTTTGAAATAATTTCACAGAGATGTTCCTTTGGTGACTCTTTTCAAAAATTGTTTGCAAAATTTTGATCAGTCAAGAAACATAGCTCTGATGGGGACGCTACTTGCACTATACACATAAAGAAATTCTTGAAAATTCTTCTTCTCTGAAACCGCTGGTCAGATTTTGAAATTATTTCACAGAAATGTTCCTTGGGTGACTCTTTTCAAAAAGAAATTTTGCAATCTGTCAAGAAACATGGCTCTGGTGGTGGGGGGCCATTTGCACCATAGGGACATGAAGAGGAATTTCTTAATTCTTCTTCTCTGGAATGGCTGGTCAGATTTTGAAATAATTTCACAGAAATGTTCCTAGGGTGACCTTTTTAAAAATTGTTAGGGTAATTTTTATCCGTCGAAAAACAGCAGCCAATTGTTGGCACCTGCATGTGGTGCTCTTTTTTGACATCTGTTTTTTAGCTCACTTGAGCACAAAGTGCTCATGGTGAGCTATTGTGATCGTGCTGTGTCTGGCGTCCGTCCTGCAGTGTGCGTCGTCGGTCGTCAACTTTTTACCTTGTGTACGCTCTAGAGGCCATATTTTCGGTCCGATCCTCATGAAACTTTGTCAGAATGTTTGTCTTGATAAAATCTGGGATGAGTTTGAAATTGAGTCATGTGAGGTCAAAAACTAGGTCACTAGGTCAAATCTTAGAAAAACCTTGTGTGCGCTCTAGAGTGACCCTGGAGTGAAATTTCACCTATTGACTCAGATGAGCGATCCAGGGCCATCATGGCCCTCTTGTTTCATGTTTACAGGTTACGAGATTAGAAGCCAAAGTACAGCAACCTTTAAGCAATTATGGACTGAAATGTAAACACACAAAAGCAGATTTAAAAGCTGCATTTGCTGCCCGCGAAAGAGAAGGAAAAATACGCAAGAAGTTAGAGATAGCTAGGACAAAAGGAGATACACGTAATGTGGCGACACTTGAAACAGAATTGAAGAAAGCCAGTGTGGATGCATCAAGAACAACAAAGAATTTAGAACAACAGATGGATAAATTTGAGCTGGAGAAATTACAGGATGCTAAAGTAAGAGTTGGGCCTTTGTTTGAAATATTGTTAAGCCATGATTATCTAAACCTTTACCATTCAGTTCTTTGTTACCATCCTTTACCAAATGTGACCGGAAGAAACAGACTTTTGAAAACATTGTGGAAAAAGGAGAAAATACTGATAACCAGCATTTTCTCTTTTTTTTTCTCGCTATGTTTCAATGTTTTCTGCCCGATCAAAGATAGAAATCGTCATTTTGAGCTACATTTATTTTGTCCCCTGGAAATGCTCTCAGTTTGGACAAGTCAAAGATTTTGACATGCAGTAAAGAGTTAATGAATGCTAATGAGTTAGGTTAAGCATATTGTTAGGGTGCTTTTGTAGATATATTATCTGAGGCTGAAGTATTTCTATTGAAATGTCAAATGCCTTACTTTGTCTGCATTAACTCTTTACCAAACAACAAAGTTTAGGACTGGACAAAAATGAAACCATTTGCAGACAACAAACTAAACGTAGCTCAAATGATTATTTCCGTCTTTGATAGGGTAGAAAACATTTTGGGAGAAGGAGAAAATGCTGGTTACCAGCATCTTCTCCTTTTCCTACAAGGTTTTTAAAAGACATTTTTCCCAGGGTTGTTAAAACCCAGGATTGTTTTCTAAAGGGTTAAGTGCACAAAATGGTTGCCTACGGGTATGCTTTGTTTGTAGCTGGTCTCATGTGCTCCTTGTTGTGACTTGCTGATCAGAACTTAACCCTTTACCACATGATCCTGAGTTTTAACAACTCTGAGGAAGAAAGTTTCTGAAAACATTGTGGGAAAAGGAAAAAAATGCTGGTAGCCAGCATTTTCTCCTTTTCCCACAATGTTTCTTACCTTATAAAACAGAAATCATCATTTGAGCTACATTTATTTCATAGTCTACAAATGCTTTCAAGTTCATCTAGTCCAAAGAGTTGAATAATCCTGTTTTAAAATGACAAGGAGAAAGAAGGCTCTTGAAAATATTTTTGGATAAGGAGTTAATACTAGTAACCAGCATTTTCTTCTTTTCCCACAATGCTTTATACCCTTTTGAAGACATATCTCATTATTTCTGCTACACTGTTAATAATAGTTGTATGCATATACTTTCAAAATGAACAAGTCCAAATTTTATGTTTAGTAAAAATTTAACAACTTTTAAAGATACTGGGAAAAGGAAAAATTCTGGTATTCATTTTTCCCCATTCTAAAGTTAAATAATAAAGTTGAGGAGTTACTGATCCTTCCTTCCATGTCTTTTTTTTTTTTCAACAGAAGATCATGACAGATTTTGTGACCATAGAAATGGCATTTCATGCTAAAGCCCTAGAAGTGTATTCACAATGCTACCAGAATCTTGGAAATATCAGTGTGGATCAGGATATAAGGGTATGTCATTGAGATACATGTACTGCCACCAGTAGACATTTTTTTGTTATCTTGCAAATGACAGCTTTCGAAAATATTGGAAAATAGTCTAACCCTTTACCACCTGACAAAATTTTACAGTTGTCCAAATTGAAAGCATTTGTAGAGGACAAATTAGATATGGCTCATATTGTGAGATTTGTCTGTAAAAGGACACAAAACATTGTGCGAAAAGGAGAAAATGCTGGTTACCAGCATTTTAGGTTTTTCCCCACCATGTTTTCAAAAGGCCTTTCTCAGGTTCGTTGGAACTCTGGATTGTGTGGCAAAGAATTAAGAAAGGAATTTGTTGTTTTACGGACATTTTTTTGCCATTAGAAGCAGACTGCTTTTAACCCTTTACCAGACGACAATATTTTAGCCTTGTCCAAATTGAAAGCATTTGAAGACGACAATTTCAGTGTGGCTCAAATGATGCAACTTTTCTTTCATAGGGTAGAAAACATTGTGGGAAAAGGAGAAAATGCTGGTTACCAGCATTTTCTCCTTTTCCCACAATGTTTTCAAAAGACTTCTTTCCAAGGGGTGTCAAAAGGCGGCATTGTGCGGTAAAGGTTTAAAAGGCAGTTGAAAAAAATCTGTGAAAATAAATACTATGTGTTTGTATTTGAAGTACATGTGTTATATTTTCATCATTTCTTTTTTTAAAGCACAATCTTCATAATATAAATAAAGCAGATCAAGATTGATGCCAGGTTTCTGTGCACATTAGTTGATAAAAGTGTATGGGATATATTTTAGGAATTTCGATCAAAGCTAAAGCCCTCTGGCAGTGCAGCTAGGATGAATGTTGCCCGATCTGGGTCTGTAAGCTCTATAAATTCAGCTTTACCTGAAGACACACCAAGGGCAGACCTGAAAGGATCGCCAGCAAGACAGCCTACAACAAATGGAAGAATACAGGTAACACCTTTAGTCCTTTAAAAGATATCTGAATGTTACACCTGTCCATAGTTCAAGCATTGATATTCAAACTGGTAGTAAGTATGGCTCAAATGATAGAGGGGTCTCTGCATGATGAAGGTGTAGGAGTCGTAACCTGGAAGCCCTGGTGTAGATCCTCACTATAGGTGCTGGATTTTTGCAGGATTGTCCTTTGACTAGAATCTTCAGAGCCCTAGCCTAGTCCTGGTGAAACTGAGGATAAAACATGAATAAGTAAGCTGGCTTCATATGTTTGATAGTGTTATAAAATACTATTCAACCAATCAGTAAAATAAGATGATAGTGTAGCTCAAGATCAGAGTGCACAGAATACGTTTTCTTATTTTAGATCTACACTGTCCACTTCTCTGCCAGATATTCTGACAAAAACAGCTTTGAAACTGGAATATCTGCATCTTTAGTACTGACTGAGAATGTCCATTTTGCTAGCACTACAAGGGTTAGACAAAGAGAGATGACTGGTCTTTTTCTGTTACACTTTTACAGTGATAATTTGAATTTATATCTTGTTCCCTCTCATGTTTTGCATAACCTTCTACCAAAAATTCATATGTTTTAAGAACCCTGAAGAAGAAGCCTTCTGAAAACATAGTTGGAAAAGGAGAAAATGCTGGTAACCAGCATTTTCTCCTTTTCCAACAATGATTTATAATCCTTTCAAAGTGAAAAATCATTATGTATTTTGGCAACTTTTGATTTGTTGTTTGCAACTCTTTTCATTGGTAACCAGCATTTTCTCCTTTTCCAGCAATGATTTATATGCTTTCAAGTTGAAAAATCATTATTTTGGCAACTTTTGATTTGTCGTTTGCAACTCTTTTCATTGTGGACAAGTCTAATATTTTGTTATTTGTTAAAGAGTTAATCTGGTAGTGTAGATGTTAAAAATACAGAGTTTGTAATTTCATGGATTTTGAGATCAGACTCAGTTAGGCTTAATGTGTTTCGAGGATTCATGATGGGCATTGCAGTAGGATTCATTCCTTGCCAACCCCTGAACATTGTTGATGTGGGAAAAAAATTCAGTGGCTTTGAAAGAGATTTATGTAACATACTGGGAGATGAAAATCAAAGGAAGTGCATGGATAATGCTGTAACAATTTTAGACACCAAACAAACAAACAAGCTCTCCCATATTTATCAAAATTCAACAGTATCCGTATTTGTGGTGCATGTACAAGTATGATAAATTCACCCTCATGTAGTATAAAGCATATGAAACATTATAGGAATATAAGCAGGTACAGTTGTCTTGTGTTGAACTTTACTTGATTATAGCTGACCATAAGTAGGTTTGTTATAAAAACAGTTAACCCTTTACCACACAATCCCGACTTTTAACGACCCTAAGGAAGGATGCTTTTGAAAACATTTAGGGAAAAGGAGAAAATGCTGGGAACCAGCATTTTCTCCTTTTGCCCAAAATGTTTTCTACTTTTCAGAAATGAATTTCATTATTTGAATGGTGCTTAGTTTCTCCTTTACAAATGCTTTCATTATAGACGAGTTTAAATTTTTGTTGTGTGGTAAAGGGTTAAGAAAATTTTTAAACTAAATTCTGTTATCCAGTTATCTAATGGCTTCTTTGAATGTTACAGCGTATGTTCATGGCAAAAGTATGTGTTTTATTTTTTTTAGTAGATTTATTTCTGTAGATCTATGAGTTTTATACATTCCCTTAAATTGTTATATTTAAACTTGTATACCTTTCTTATGACACACATTTAAATTGACTTACAGTTTGATTTTATCAAAAAATGTCTTTTTTTTTTTTTTTTTTTTAAGAGGGAGAAATGTGGTATTTTATAAAGCAATTCCAATTCGGCCTGATTCTTTATTAGTTCTTGGGAAAAAAAAGTAAAAAGTACAAAGAAAAAAACTCAGCCCATGATGGGATTCAAATGTTATGTCAGTACCTCAGAATAAAGGGGCAGATAATTTTAGATTGTTTATGTCATTCAAGAATCTTGTAAAAACTCCTAGAAACTAAGTCTTATTGTAAGTCACTTTAGATACACACTAAAATAGAAATAGTCATGGGGATAGGTGCCCTATGTTTTGTAGAACCTTCCATATATCCTCTGTTTTTCCCCTCATGATACTGTTTTATACAATGAAATCATGATATCAAGAATTCTTATCTACACTGTCAGTTTAAGTGATATTTTTTTCCTGGGAAAAATAATTTCGAAATCGCTATACATGTGTTTTGATTTGTATTGTTGGATGTAAATATTTGTTGAATTTACTAACCAGTTTTAGTGTTAAAATCATGTTGGAAATAGATTGTATTTACTCAGTTGAAACATTTCCTTGTATGAAAATGCCTGTAGAGAACAGTGTAGCAGCAGTTCTAATTGCTTTTGCAAGTCAGTAGAATTGGTGCCACACTTTTCTCAAAAGAAAACATTCACATTTTTCAGACAGCTGAGATGATCAGATCCTCTTTACCAAACAACAAAATTTTTGACTAGATCACAGTTATGTAATAATAAAACTCTAGGCCTTTCCTTGACAGATTCCCAAAACAATGTGGGAAAAGATGAAAGTGCTTTTAACAAACAGTTGATCTTTTTTCCACAATATTTGCCATATAGTACTAAAGAAAGGCTATATTTCTTGCTTGAAAAATTTGTGCTCTTTTAAATTGTAAAATTTTTTGGATAGCCCAAATTCAGCATGAACAGCTCATATTTAATGCATGTCATGTAATAATAATAATACTTTTGTTCTACATGTACTAACATGATTTCACTTTTAAGCAACTAGATATATTAGTTTTTATGAAAGCCTGTCAAAAATTACAGGATAACTTTAACCCTTTACCAAAAAAGTCTGTGTTTCCAACACACTGCCCCCCCCCCCTCCTGCTTTCAAGGCTGTTTCTTACCAGACTACCCTGAAAAATATTGGACAGTGTAGATCCAAGATGAGACTTCAAGTTTTTTGCAGTTTCATTGTAATTTGCATTTAACATCCTGGAGGTTACTATTAAGTTTTGACTTCATTTAAGCTTTAAATATGTTACTCTCAATTAACTTGTTCATCCCATTCAACTCGGGGAAAAACATCCAGGCACGCACCAGGTCTATATAAGATGTTATTATTCTTCTTAGTTTCTTGTTTTCTGTTAATCCTTTCCGAAATGACAAACTGTGGACTCTTCCAAATTGAAAGCATCTGCAGCTGACAAAAAGGTAAAAAACAAAGTGAGAAAAGGAGAAATTACTTGTTCCCACAATGTTTTTCAAATGCCTTCTGCTTCAGGATCAAAAAGACACAGAACTGTTTGGTAGTTGGTCAAATTTAGTTTCCATGTAATTGTTTCAACAGATGGTTGGGGTTTAATTTTTAAACTGTTTACAAATTTTGCACATGTAGTTGTTTGTCATGTTACTACTTTCAGGCACCAAAAGCAATTTTAGGTGCTTTTGTGAACTGTTTAGATCAAGCATTTCTCTTTTGAATACAATTATGTCAACTCAGGTGAGCTAAGTAGGACAGGCATGGTCCTCTTATTCATTTAACACATAACTCTTACCCAAGTGACAAAATTTTGGGCTGGTCCAAATTGAAATCATTTGCAGGTGACTGATTAAAGGTGGCCCAAATGCTGAAAATTGTCCTTAATATGGTAGAATGTTTTCAAAGCTGTCTTCCTCAGGGTGGTAAAAAATCAGGATTGTGTTGTAAAGGGATAAACATCTACAGAATAACCTTTCCAGTGTTGCAGAAGGAGGAATTACTTCTAATGAGCTTTAACTCCTTTAGCAACAATGTTTTCACATGTAACCAGATGCACCTTGATTTCTGATGGGTATCTCTTTTGTACGGATGTCTGAAGATCATCTGATGCTATAGTATTTCTGGAAGAAGTAAAATTAATACCGAAATTAGAGAAGACAATATTTGGTTTTCTGAATAATAGAATACTGAAAATTTATGAATTGTTCGAACTTGTGTAAACTCAGTTGCATCAAGTTAACTCTTTACCAAATGGCAAAATTTAGGACTTGTACAAATTGAAAGGATTTGCAGACGGTGAATTGAATGTAACTTAAAACATGAAATTTGTCCTTGATAGAGTAGAAAACATTGTGGGAAAGAGAGAAAATGCTGGTTACCAGCATTTTCTCTTTTTCCCACAGTGTTTTCCAAAGGCTTCTTCCTCAGGGTCATTTAACCCTTTCCCAAACGACAGATTTTGAACTGGTCCAAATTCAAAGAGTTTGCAGACGACAATTTTAAATTTGATGAAAATGGCAGAAAGTTATCAAAAAGGGTAGAAAACACTGTGGGAAAAGGAGAAATTGCTCATTACGAGCAATTTCTCCTTTTCCCACAGTGTTTTCAAAAGACTTGTACAGCAGACACGTGAAAACCAGGGCTTGTTTGGGAAAGGGTTAAAGTCGGGATTGTGTGGTAAAGGGTTAATTCAAAGAATTCAAACGTATCGACATATCTTCTGGGAAAGAACGTGGTGGCAGTGTTGGTGCTCAGAACTTCTAATTACGAGAAAAAAACTTACTTTATCTTTGAATAAAGAATATTTTACTCGGTAAATAAATCCATCAATGTTAGGTTAAGGCCCAGTTTGACTTTTTGATACCAATTATTCAATTATTGTGCCCCTCTTTGTTATTAGAAGTATGCAAGTACATGTATTTCCAATGTGATGGATTATAGGAAGGAGCGCAGATGATGAATTTTTTCTTTATCTATTCTAGCAAAATGTAATGGAAGATGATGATGACGATGATGATGATGATGAGGATGAAGAAGAGGAAGATGAAGATGATGAAGAAGAAGAAAGTGAAGAAGAAACAGAGACAGAAGTAGAGACTGACAGACCCACCTTTGTCACACCTGTGAAAAATGCAGGGAAAAGATGAAATTGACATGGAATTTTGTTTTGCATGTAAAATTCCTACACTGAGACACTGTTTTGATTCTTCTGCAGAATAACTGCCTTGACCGTTTCCCACACAGCAAGTTTATGGCTCTTCCAAATTCAAAATGTCAGCAGACAACGAATTCAAAATTCGTACAAATCAGCTGAACTTCTCTGACAGGGTAGTAAACATTGTGCTGGTTACTAGCATTTTCTCCTTTTCCCTTAATGTTTTCAAAGGCTTTCTCCAACAGCATCATTAAAACTTGAAATTATTTGGTTAAGCGTTAATAAACATATTTCTGTATGAGCTATTTTCAAATTATCAAAAACTTTTACACAAATGACATGCATCTGGGGGAAAGGAAATATTGTTTTTCAAGAGTAGTAAATCATTGTGGGTAAAGGAACAATTTAGTCACATTTTACAAGCGATTTTACAACCTTTTCCTACAATGTTTTCCAAAGTCGTAAACTGCAGAAGCATTAAAAGTTGCATTAAATTGTGGGATGATGGTTAAACAACTGATTCCTAGGTCAACTTCATTATTACTAAACTGTGTTAATTATCATTCATAAGGTGCCTTTATATTTACATCATATAGTTAATGACTTTTTTTTACATATTTTAATTTTCATAATCTCATCTCTGTAACATGGGACCAATTGTTAAGAGGGTCAAAATAAAACAAAAATTTTAATATTTTCAGTCGAGATATAAGATCCCAAATAATTGCAGTTCAGAATGTCTTAGCACAGCCGACAGTGAAGATCAGAGATCAGACTGCATGTTTTGTGCAGTCTGATCTTTATCCACACTGCCTGCAGAGGCAGTTGTAGTTGTAAAAGGCTCTTTTAGGGACAAATAAGCATTTTTGACCAATTTTTCATTATCACAAATGTTTAAAGCATCAATAGAGCTCATCTTAACCCTTTACCAAACAATCCCAATTTTTAACGACCCTGACAGAAGACAAAATTGGAAAATTGTGGAAAAAGGGGAAAATGCTAGTAACAGCATTTTCTCCTTTTCCCACAATGTTTTCTAACCATTCAGAGACAAATTCCATTACTTGAGCCATTTTTAATTTGTCGTCTGCATATGCTTTCAATTTGGACCAGTCTGAAATTGTTGTTTGGCAAAGACAAAGTGCTTTTCATAACTTGAATTGACTTTGCGTTCAGCGTATATAAGACAAGACTGCACATTTAGACTGCACAAATGTGCAGTCTGATCTTTGAGCAACACTGTCCTCTTCACTGAAACATTCTATGAAAGGACAACCTTGTATGTTACAGCTTGCTTACAAGAGTTATAAACCAGTGGAGCAATACAGGCATTCTTTATGTTAACATGTCTATTTTTTTTAATGTTAACATGTTTATTTATGCACTTGATTAGTAATGCTGTCTGTTTTAATCCGTCCATTACATTTTGTTTTCATTATTGTTAGTTTGTATATTTTTGTTTTGTAATGTCTATTCACATGGTTGTGGCATTTCATTCTGAGCAAAGTATTTTATTATCTCTGTTAGGCAACAATAATTGAGATTCATTTAAACTGAAAGCATTTCCAGACTAAACGAGGCACAAATGTTGGAATTTATCTTCAAAAGGTGGAAAACATTGTCAGGAAAGGAGATACTGGTAACCAGCATTTTCTCCTTTTTCCACAATGATTTTAGAAGCCTATTCATTCAGGGTATTTAAAACTGAGGATTATTTGGTGAAGGGTTAAACATGTACAACATACAGCACACATTTGTATAAATTTTCATTATGTTGTCATTATTTAGCACACTGATTTGAAATTGACTTGAAGCAAGGATAGCTTCCTTAACCCTTTCCCAAACAATCTGCTGTTTCTAAACCCTGAGGATGCAGGCTTTTGAAAACAAATTGGAAAAATGAGGAAATATTAGGTAACTAGCAATATCTTTTTGCAGAATAATTTCTACTGTTTGAAAGATAAATTTTCGCCCTGCAATTGTCTTGTCATCTGCAAATACTTGTTATAAGGATGAATTTAAAATTTGTTGTCAGTAAAGAGCAAAAATTAAGTGTTTTATGCATGTTCAGTAGAGCCTTTGTAAACTTTGTCAGAAGACGAGACTTTATTGCTTGTTGTAAGCAATGACTCCCATTCCATCAGTGTTTTCAATACAATTCAGAATACAGTGTAGGTACACATACTATATAATCTGTTCTTTCATAAGTCTACTACTTCTTGTCACTTTATACTAAGTTGAGTTTGTTCTGAAATTAGAATTGATGGTAATTGGAAATTGCAAAGTAAATGTGCATGATAATAGACTTGAGACATGATCTGTGAAAAGAGGGCTTAAGATACATGTATCTGCAAAAATATCCACCATGGTCAGCCTGTGGAGGCTGACTGCAGTCGAAACTTTTTGCTATTGGTCAATTTTCTGCATGTCAAAGGACCAGCTTCCCTCCTGATTAAAATGGGTTTTGTGGATCCATAATTATGTAATGACTTGCTTGGTATAATGCATCACAGAGATTTTCAAACCCCCTTTTGCCAGAGCATGACTTACTTGTAGGTTATCTTTGACAGTGATTATTGAAGCCTTGACATTTCCTGAATTTAGGTGTTTACCCATTGACAATTTTTTATACTGACAGCATTTGCTAAGGGTTGTAAAATCACTGCCTTGTTCTATGAAGGTTTTAAAGAAAAAATTTTAACAGGTAAGTGACAATGCTTAACTCTTTACAACGCAACAGTATTTGATACTAGTCCAAATTGAAAGCATTTCTAGATCACAAAACCAGTGTGACTCAAAAATTGAAATTTGATTCGGTGAGGGTAGAAAACATTGTGGGAAAAGGAGAAAATGCTGGTTATGGTATAATTATTTTAAGTTTTTCAGGAAGCATGACCATTGATACATCCATTTTGTACTTTATGGTTTTTTTGTCCTTATTTTTTTATACCCCCTACCTTCGAAGTAGAGGGGGGTTCCCTGGTTTAACCATGTCCATCCATCCATACTTTTGTTTCCATGCTCTAACTCAAAAGCTGTTTGACCTAGGACCCTGAAACTTTATACAAGTGTTGCTCATCACCCAAGGAAGTGCCCTATTGTTTTTGGGTCATGTGGGTCAAAGGTCAGGTTCAAAGGTGCACTTTGTTTGATAATCGTTTCGTGCTCCAACTCAAGCCGCTTGACCTAGGACCCTGAAACCTTATACAAGTGTTGCTCATGACCCAAGGAGGTTCCCAATTGTTTTGGGGTCCCATGGGTCAAAGGTTAAGGTCAAAGATGAACTTCGAAAATCATTTTGGTGCTCTTACTCAATAGCTGTTTGACCTAAGACCATGACGCTTTATACAAGTATTGCTCATGACCCAAGGAGGTGCTCTATTGTTTTTTGGTACATGAGTCAAAGGTCAAGGTCACAGGTGAACTTCGTTTTGAAAATCATTTCTGTCTTCTAATTGTGCTGATTCAGTGACAAAGTGCTGGCGGGGGTATTTGTCCACTTTGCAACAGTTCTATATTAACTCTTTACCAAATGACAAAATTTTATACTGGTCCAAATTGAAAGCATTTGCAGACGACAAAATAAATGTTACCAAAAAATTGAAGTTTGTTTTGGGAAGGGTAGAAAACATTGTGGGAAAAGGAGAAAATGCTGGTCACCAGCATTTTCTCCTTTTCCAACAATGTTTTCAAAAGGCTTCTTTCTCAGGGTCGTTAAAAGTCGGGATTGTGTGGTAAAGGGTTAAACACACTCACAAATGAACTGTGAAATAAGGTTCCATTAACATATCACTAGAAAGGTACCTGCTTTGTTGTTTTAATTCAAAATAGAATAAAATCTGACACACTGAAACACAGGGGTTTTAGTGTAGAATTTGGAACTTAGATAGAACTTCATTAAGTATTGTAATGCTATTTTAATGATACAGTACATAATAAGCACTGATAATTTAGTTTAACACATTTAAAATCAATGCCATGTATTTATGGGCCTGCAGAAAGCTTGCAAAGTTTCCATAAGCCTTCTCTTCAGGGATGTTAAAAGATGGGATTCTTAGGTAAAGAGTTAAAATAAGAATGATAGAGTGCCATGTTACTTTTGATTATTTTGTGATTTTTTTTTTTTGTATAGATGAACTGCTATCTCGGTTGATTTATGACTTTAATTGTGTTTTTAGCCCCTTTAGCTCCAGAGGTGGTGCACATGCCAATGGAGAAATGTTTGGACATCAAATGCGCTGGGTTTTTTTTTTTTTTTTTTTTTTGTGGAGAAACATGAAAGGAAATGAGTAATTGCTTGTAACAAGCAATGGTTCCTTTTCCCTCACTTTTCTAAGACTGTCTGCATGGGTATAAAAAGTCAAACTTGTAATGTATGGTAAAGGTTGTTTTGTATGTTTCATTTATCATCTTGATAAATATCAATCTTTTAAATAATTTGTTAATACTAGATAAATAAATAGCTATAATCTGACAGAGTATCACTATTTTGCTCAAATCCATTCATCTTATAGCAGGTCTAAACCTAAGGTTCCTCCACAAGATAAACACTCTGACCAATCTTTATCAGTATAAGGCTGAAAATGTGGCCTCTATGGAGCACCCAAGTTTTTCCTATGATTTGGCCCAGTGACCTACTTTTTCAGCCAACATGACTTAATGTCAGACTTGTCTGAGATATCAAGATAAACAATCTGACCAAGTTTCACAAGCATCCGACTACAAATGTGGCCTCTAGAGTGCACACAAGATTTTTCTAAGATTTAGCCCAGTGACCTACTTTTTGACTGGACAGGACCTAATTTTGAACTTGTCTCAGATATTATCAAGACAAATATTCTATCCAACTTTCATGAGTATCATGCTGAAAATGTGGCATCTAGAGTGCACACATGGTTTTTCTAAGATTTAGTCCAGTGACCTACTTTTGGACCCAACATGACCTGATTTCAAACTTGTCCAAGATATGATCAAGACAAACATTCTACCAAACTTTCGTGTGTTTCAGGCTGAAAATGTGGCCTCTAAGAGTGCAAACA
Source organism: Tridacna gigas (assembly GCA_945859785.2). NCBI lineage: Eukaryota > Metazoa > Mollusca > Bivalvia > Cardiida > Cardiidae > Tridacna > Tridacna gigas. Next base: position 55,404,782 of record OX244034.2, read on the forward strand.
AGGTTTTTCTAAGATTTGGACCAGTGACCTACTTTTTGACCCAATTTCCAACTTGTCCAAGATATTATCAAGACAAACATTCTGACCAAGTTTCATAAGTTTCAGGCTGAAAATGTTGCCTGTAGAGTGCACACAAGGTTTTTCTAAGATTTGGCCCAGTGACCTACTTTTTTACCCAACATGACCCAATTTCCAACTTGTCCAAGATATTATCAAGACAAACATTCTGACAAAGATTCGAGAGTATCAGGCTGAAAATATGGCCTCTAAAGTGCACCCAAGGTTTTTCTTAGATTTAGCCCAGTGACCTACTTTTTGACTCAACATGACCCAATTTCGAACTTGTCTGAGATATTATCAAGACAAACATTCTGATCAAGTTTCTTAAGTATATGACTGAAAATGTAGCCTCTAGGGTGCACACAAGGTAATTGTTGATGCCTGGACGACGCACGCCAGACACAGCACGATCACAAAAGCTCCCATTGAGCACTTTGTGCTCAGGTGAGCAAAAAAACCCATTGGTTGCCTTGTTTACTGGATCAACAAACAAGAGCACCACTAGTGGGTGCCAACGCTTACCAACAGTTGCTTTTCAGTGCAAATTCTAAGTCAAAAAAGGGGCAATGCTGTCAAAAATATTTTGATGGTTACCTGCCCCTGTTATATGGAATTCCCTTTTAATAGTTAAGAACTAGTCCGAGTTTGAAGTAAATATCTTTAGTTACAACAGAGATGTTATAAAATGTCAAAAGTTTTTGCATGACAATGCAAAAGATGATGGCTTTACAATGCCTCAACATTTTCCTCAAAAACAGCCCAGCTATACACTCAAGGGCCATAACTCCTGTATAAGTCAACCAATCATTATGAATATCTCAGGTGCAAAAGTTGCACAGGTGGGAAGAAAGAAGAATATGGAGAAAAAAAAAAAAAACAATCCCATGTTGTCAGTATAATTCTAAATTTATTTACTTTTATTTTATTCACTACCAAATTTTTCTCCACACATTAATGAAGCCCAACAATGAAACAGGCTAGCTGACATAAAAGCACTAATAATTCATGATGTCATGCAGTAGATGAATTTGTAGCAGACAAAATCTGAAGCTGCTTTCAGTTAGGAAACAATTACTTGAAATAAGCTTCTACCAATGTACTGTATATTTTTTCCTATTAACCTATCCATTTTTAGGCTAGGCCAAAACCAGTACAAGTTATTATTTTTTGAAAACAATGTGGGGCAAAAGCAATTGCCTATATCGAAGAACATTTTGATCATAGCTAATAACTATGGTACTTTCCCAGTCATCTGCTACTGATGGTGACTACTTGAATGAATGATGAACAGATCTTTTCATACTCTTCCCTGACAAAAACAAATTTCATTGACAAAAGAACCACACAAAAGCCTGGCAGTGCTTCATTGCCGCTAATCCATCAGAAAAGTACTTGATGCTACAACACTCTAACAACACAATTTATCAAATGTTGATGCAGCAATCTGGCATAAAACTCTAGCAAGGATTCTAGGGGCAAGAAACAGTACAGAAATCTGTAAATAGAAATTCCGTTGCAAACCTACCGTATTCACAAACTGTTTAGTATACTGTTATAACTTAACTCTTTACCAAGTGACAAACATTTTGCCATGTCCAAATTGTCCAAATTGAAAGCATTTGCAGACAACAATTTAGATGTGGATGGAATTGCACTATTTGGCTGTAAAAGGGTAGAAAACATTGTGGGAAAAGGAGAAACTGCTGGTTACCAGCTTTTTCTCCTTTTCCCACATTGTTTTCAAAGCTTCCTTTATCAGGGCTGTTAAAACTTGGGATGGTAAAGAGGTAAATTCAAATCCTATTCATCTGATTGACTGAGACAAAGTGCCTTGGCCAATCAGATAGCTAATACTGGAATTGGAACTAAATTTAGAGTAGGTTACAATACAATGTACATGTGTCAAAATGGCAAACACAGATCAGTCCATCTGGAAATATATGAGACAGCGCAGGTCCAATCTATGCAATCTGTGCACTTCCCTCATAGACTACATATTGATAATGTGGCTTAATTAGCCCAACACATATTTGCACTAGGATTTAAAATTCATATGATTCAGCAATTCTTCACAGATTCAACCATCTATGCTAGCCAAGGGTGACAATCACTATGTTGGTCTATTCACCCTTGGCTGATCGAGTCAAAATTTGTAATCCCTTTGATACGTGTAATCATTGGTTGCAGTCTGTTCTAAAAGCACCAATCAAATAGAGCATTCAGGCCTCGGTCGAGTGGGTGACTTAGGCGAAAAAGTCACCTGATTTAAAAAAAAATTCGCCCATTTCGCCGGGCAAAACGAAATTGAAGTCGTCTGAAAAAATCGGGCAGTTGCCTCGCGTATGTTGACCACGCGTCGGGTACTCGATACACGATCAGCATGTGTAGATCTATTACATAACAGTGCGTTATACCCGATTCACAGCTGGTGTCCAATCAGCTAAATTATATTGTTTTCTGATTTGACAAGCAGTTGTTAATTAGTTTCTCGGGTACCAAATCTTTCTTAATTGGTAGGTATAATCTTAACCAACAATATTCACCCCTTTGCCCCTCCCAATTCTCAGACTAGGGAGAAGTCACTTCTCCCCAAAGTCTGAGAGTTGGCAGAGGCCTGGCATTTCAATTGCTATCCATTATAATCAAAACATACATAAAAATGCCACTGCAGGACAGAATTGTTGAATATGTTGCAAATCATTACGAAAAAAAAAACTATCAATACAGGTAAACAATATTTACTTCAACATTTACCATAACTTATCTGTTAAATGAAGTTTTTAATACATTCCAACACCAGATGATGGACTTTAAAACGCGAGTGGATTTGGAAGAGAAGATTATGTCATGTAATGTTTGATCAGTTTTGGATGGCACAATTCTAGGGGTGATAACTATCAACATCCAGACGGCATATCTAGGGGATTACAAATTTTGACTCAATCAGCCCAGAGTGAATAGAGCAACAGAGTGATCATAACCCCAAGCTAACAAAGATGAATTTCAACCTGACAGTAAAAATAATAACCAAAGCTGGATGCTTTCTGTTTTCTAAACCCCAAAGAGGTGAAACTCATTGGCTATGCTTCAAAAAGACAAACATTGAAATAAATAAACATGGTTATCAGAAAAATCTATCACAGTCAAATGAATACAAATACATAAAAGGAGAAATATAAAACAGTCTTATCCCATCCCCACCCCATTAACTACCTGCACAATATACTGTTAACCCTTTACTACACAATCCCAAGTTTTTACCTCTCTGAGGAAGAAGCCTTCTAAAAACAGGTAACCAGCATTTTCTCCTTTTCCCACAATGTTTCCTACCCTATTGAAGACAAGTTCCATAATTCGAGTCGCATGTAAATTTTCGTCAGCAATGCTTTCCTTTTGGACAAGTCTATTTTTTTGTCATTTGGTAAAGACTGATTTCCTCCTGCACTAAAAGAAATGTACTCTTGGTCAACATACTGCTTTACAACAAAATTACAACTTTTAACGACCCTGAGGTAGAAGCTTTTGAATACATTGTGGGAAAAGGAGAAAATGCTTGTGGCCAGCATTTTCTCCTGTTCCCACAATATTTTCTACCCTACGAAATACGAATTTTGTTTTAATCTGTCTGAAAATGCTTTCAATTTGGACAAGGCTAAAATTTTTGACCTCCCAAAACTGAAAGCATTTGCAGATGACATACTGAAATTGGCTCAAATTATTATATTTGTCTTTGAAAGGTTAGAAAACTGTGAGAAACATAACTTTACACTTGTCCATACTGATAGCATCTGCAGACAATTAATTACGGTAAATGAGGCTCGAATGGTAGAACTTGCCAGAGAATTTAGAAACCATTCAGAGGAAAGGAGAAAATGCAATCAGCATTTTCTTTCTTTCCCATGTTTTAAAATGCCGTCCACATCAGGATTATAACGACCTGGATCATTTGGAAAAATATTATGGGTTAACACTTTACCAAACAAAAATTTCAGGCTTGTCCAATATGGAAGCATTTGCAGACGACAAAATAAATGTGACTCAAAAATCGAAAATTGTTATGGGTAAGGTAAAAAACATCGTAGGAAAAGAAGAAAATGCTGGTTACCAGCATTTTCTCCTTTTCTTACAATGTTTTCAAAAGCTTTCTATCTCAGGGTTGTTAAAGGTTGGGATTGTGTGGTAACAGGTTAAAAGAGTTAATAAGCCAAGTAAATTCATTTATTGCTTTATCTAAAATGGGTTATAAAACTATTCTGGCTCATCTACAATAAAAAAGTCTTAATAAAAAGATGAAAAATAGCAAAGAAAATAAAGAAAAAAATCTGTTTCTACTCATTTATGGCAAAATTTTGCATAAAACCCGTATATTTTCTTACCTCATTTACGCTAATCATTCTGAAATCTTGAGACTTCATTAAATATGCAAAAAAAAGAAGAAAAAATGCCTTCCTAAAATTTGCCACTTCTAAAACCAATAGGTAACTGTTAAAAAAAATTCAAAGCCAAGGCTTATTTCACACAACTTGGACCACTAACCCTTAAGCTGCTAAAAAAATTAAAGATTTCCAGCCAATAGCGAAAACCTATAGTTTAAAAGTTTTGCTCGTTAAAGAAATATAAACATGTTGGACAGTTCAGATCCAAGATCAGACTGCATATTCTGTGCAGTCTGATCATGATCTACACTGCTGCTTAGAAGCCTCAATGTTAATTAACAGGCTATTTCCAGATACTATTACATAATACAAGTGAGACTAAGAAATATTTGGAGGAAAGGATTTACTTCACTTAATGATATGGAAAAAAATTAGTGAAAAAGAGCAATTGCTCCTTTCCCCTTCATACTTTAAAAGCTCTCAAGGGTAGAGCTCAGAAAGTTGTATTTGCGAGGTAATGAGGCAAGCAATCAACTACATCTAGAAATATTTTATTCAAAGCAACTCTTCTACAAAATACAATAGTCATGGCTCAATAAACATAAGTTAAAAAATAAAACTAAAGATTAAAAATAAATAAATAGTACTGCTGAAGACTAGGATATATATTTCTATCACAAAATAAATATATTAAAGTTTCTGTTACTTGTAGGAAGTTACAAAGAATTTCTTGCTACCATAGAATATTGGTCTTCTGAACCTTCATTTTACTATATGTGCCAAAACATTGCAACAGTACAAGCCACATATCTGCACGTCAAAATGCTTTCAAAAGCCTTCATTGACCCTTTACCAAATGAAAAAAATTAGACATGTCAACAATGAAAGCATTTGCAGATGACGCAAAAATTTAAAACTGTGCTTGGAAGTGTAGAGAATATCGTAGATCCCACAATGTTTTTGAAAGCTGTCTTCTTCAGGATCATTTAAAGTTGGGATTGTGTGGTAAAGGGTTAAGGCATCAAAAGGTGTATGTTTTCAACAGAGAACTAAGATTGAGGTCTTGGTTCCTGCATATTTTTTGCAACAATAATATATGTTTCTCTTCATATTAAGGTAAAAGGACTGTCGTGGATATTTGGTTAAATCTTTACCAGATGGAACAAATTTAGACCTGTCCATATTGACAGCATTTGCAGACAGTTATTTAAATGACGCTAATAGGACAGCATTTTTCTTCAAAAGAGTATAAAACAAGGGAAAAGGGAGAAATCCTGCTACCAGTATTTTCTCCTCTTCCAACACTTTCTTCTTGCCATATTTGGTGAAGCCATAAGTAACAATAAATAATAGAAATTCCTACTATATCACATAACAAAAGTAAAATTCTATCACAAGTATTTTTGTTGTGAACAACAACTATCTCTAAGTATTCTCAAATTTGTTGAGTAGTATTTGCAGTATTTCTTTACCTGTTAGGAATGCTGCTCATGGAATTGGCATTATGGAAAATGTAAGAAAAATTAAACTGGGAGTAAACAAGCCACCAAATACTGTAAAACAATGTACCATTAACTCTTTACCACAAAATCCCGAGTTTTAACAACCCCAAGAAAGAAGCCTTTTGAAAACATTATGGAAAAAGGAAAAAATGCTGGTAACCAGCATTTCTCCTTTTCCCACAATGTTTTCTACCCTTGCCAAAACAAATTTCAGTTTTTGAGTCACATTTATTTTGTCATCTGCAAATGCTTTCAATTGGACCAGTTTAAAATTTTGTCGTTTGGTAAAGAGTTAAAGAACTTAAATCTATGGCCAAAAGTATTCTGTTCACTCTTTTCCCTCACATTATTGTTAACCCTTAACCTGCTAAATAAATGAAAATTTTAAGCCAAAAAAAAATACCCAATTTCTGTGATTTGAAAGCTATTTTTGGAAAAAAAAATTTCCTCATCCGACAATGTAGATCCAAGATCAGATTGCACATTCTATGCAGTCTGATCTTGATCTACACTGTCTGCAAGAGGTCACTGAGTTGCACTTAGCAGCTTAAGGGTTCAGATTGAACTAAGTTGACAGTGTTTGTGCAGAGTAACATGTTAAAAACACAACCAAATATAAAACTGACACAGAAATTATAGTGGCAAATATAGTAAATGCTTCACTATTTCCAGTTTGTAATAATATTTACAAAACATTTAGGCTGATAAGACTATGATGTGTTTCCATGTTATCCAATTGCCCAGCTGGCCGATTTTAGTCCTACCAAAAACCTAAATCAACATTAAAAAAAAAAACATGTAATACAGAACAAACCTGCCTTGTACTATTGTAAGGATAGCTTTTTGGGAAAAAGGAGCGATAGCTTGTTACAAGTACTTGCTCCTTTTCCCACAATGCCTTCCATTATTTTCCCTCGATGTCTTCAAAAGCTCTCCTCCAAGGGAAATTTGTGCTGTTATAGGTTAACTCTTTACCAAGCAAAAAACGTTTAAACACATTCATATTGAAAACATTTGTAGGGAAGAAACTAAACATGGCTTAAATGGGGATTCGTTTTTGAAAGGGTAGAATATGGTGTGGGTAAAGGAAAAATGCTGGTAACGATCATGTTTTCCTTTTCCCCACAATGTTATAGAGGCCTCCTTCCTAAGATTCTCTACAACTTTGGGATTGTGTGGTAAATCATGTAATAAGATTTCCTACTGACACCCTAAGTTTTATCCTTCTCAAGGTACTTCAATGTAACAAAAAGTCAATCATAAAATATTAATTTATGTTTTAACTCTTAGCCAAAACACAAAATTCTAGACTTACATATAGAAAGCATCTGAAGATTAAAAATTGAAATGCTCTGCAAATGATGAAATTTGTCTTTGTAAGTAGAAACCATTGTAAGAAAAGGAGAAAATGCAAGTTTCCATCATTTTCACCTTTTCTCACAATGGTTTTTACCCTAAAGCATTGAGAAAAGGAAAGAAGAGCACTGCATGCAGGTGCCAGCGCTCAGCTGCAGTTGCTTGATTTTCAGTGAAAATTCAAAGTCAAAAAAGGGGCATATCTGTGTCAAAAAAAACCTTCGATGGTTACCTGCCCTTGTTGTGTGGGTTCCCCCTTTGATAGTGAAGAGTTTGTCCAAGTTTTGATCTTAATATCTTCAGTATTGACAGAGACATATCAAAATGTCAAAGTTTTTGAAAATGTCAGAGTTTTTGCACAATGACGCAGACAACAACAACACAAACAACGATGCCTGAGCTACGACAATATCTCAACATTTTCTTCGAAAACAACAGAGCTAAAAATGCTGGTTTACAGCATTTGATCTTTTCACAAAGTGAGCCTTCTGTCTCAGGCTCATAAAAACATAGGATCATTTGGCCAAGAGACAATACATAATTTCATTTTAAGTGAGATTCATTTATCGTCGTATTGGCCTGGAATAATGCTGTACATCATCTTCATAGTCATCATCGTCATCATCATCATCGTCGTCATCATCTTCGTCGTCATCATCAGCATACATAGATTGCTGAAATGATAGGTAATCAGACTACAAGCAAATAAAAAACAAACCAACTGGTGTGCTTTGTTGTATACATATACAAATGAAAAATGTATGATTTCATGATATAACATGATGCTTTAAAAAAAATGGTTACCAGCATTTTCTTCTTTTCTTACGTTATTTTCAAAAGCATAATTCTTCAGGATCATTCAAACACCAGACATTTAAGTAAAAAAGAAGACAAAATACATGTATGGCATAAGTTTCATGCAGATGAAGGAATTTTATCATGAAAATAAAGCCAACCAATTTTCTGCTGTATGAGATGCTTCTCAAAATTAATTGAGCCATGCTCTGGCAAAAAATGGTTTAAAGTTTGGACCATGCATAAAATTTCCAGAACATGGATCAATAAAATCAATGTTGTGTATGAAGTGACTGATTCATAGGGTAGATGGGTCCTTGGACATGCATGAAATTTCCAAATAGCAAAAAGTTTCAACCCTTGTCTGCTAGTGCGGACTGTACAGGCTGACATGAATTGATACTTTCTGCAGATGCATTATAGTCCCTTTTCACAGAGCATGGTACAATTCATTGTTACCTTAACCCTTTCCGACAAATTTTTGGCTGGTCCGAATTGAAAGAGTTTGCAGATAACAATTTTAAATTTGATGAAAATGGCAGAAAGGTCTCAAAAAGGGTAGAAAACACTGTGGGAAAAGGAGAAATTGCTCGTTACGAGCAATTTCTCCTTTTCCCATAGTGTTTTCAAAAGACTTGTACTGCAGACAAATGTGAAAACCAGGGCTTGTTTGGGAAAGGGTTAAAGTTACCTTTAGAGTTTACCTTTTAGCTCTACGTGTACAACCTAAGTTTCTTTACAAGAGGGTGCATATCAAAATCAAACATCATAGACTATTAAGTCTGATCTTTGATTTACACCATCCATTATTTTGTTGGATATTTTGGAAAGAAAAGTCATCCTTTTGCAATATACATGTATGTGCCTTTTTGTGATGTGAAGAAGTTTTAGTTCTTCATCAAACAACAACTTTTAAGACGTGTTCTTATTGAAATCGGTAGTAGGAACAAATAAATGTGTCTTAAATAATGGAATTTTTCCTAGAAAGGGTAGTAAACATTGTAGGAAAAGGAAAAACTGGTTACCAGCATTTTCTCTTTTCCCCATGATTTTTTTCAACCTTGGATTGTTACTACATATGGCTGTTTCATACAGGATTATTTCTACACGAGATGATAAAGTCAACAAGACAGCCATGATGGCCCTGTATCACTCCACTGGCTATTATGTACAAACCATACACACCAAACATTAATGCTCTAGGCCTAAAAGTTTCTAACAAGAAGACTGATAAAGTTTCTGTATAAAAACCACATGAAACCTGTGACCCCAGGGTGAGTCCATTTTTTACGTATGATTACGATTTCAAGGTATAATTATGAGCTATAATTAATTGAATCCTGGTTGAGGTCAACAAGATATAACCATATACCAAGTAATATAGGACTAGGCAGTATGGTTATAAACAAGATTTTCAGTTTCCTTAATAAACCATGAGGAGCTTTAATTCAATTTGAACAATGGCTAAATTTTGAACAAATTAAGAAGAGATCTACTAGATGAAGCTTTACGCCAAATTTGGTAGCCCTAGGCCTTATTGCTAAGAACAAGAAGATTTTTAAAGTTTTCAAGTTAAAAGTCCTTGTAAAACTTGTGACCCCTGGGACAGGACCAATTTTGACCCAAGGGCTATAATTTGTAGAATCTTAGTAGAGGTCGATTAGGTGAAGATTCATACCAAATTAAGCAGCTCTAGGCCATATAGTTTAGAACCATAATATTTTCAAAGTTTTTACTGTATAAGCCCATGTAAAACTTGTGACCCCCAGGGTGGGGCCAATTTTGGCTCCAGGGCTATAATTCAAAGAACCTGAGTTGAGGTCTATTAGATGGAGCTACATGCCAATTTTGGTAGCCCAAGGCCATATGATTTAGAACCAGAATATTTTCGAAGTTTTCCCTATAAAAGCCCATGTAAAACTTGTGACCCAGTGGCTATAATTTGAAAAATCTAAGTAAAGGTTCATCAGATGAAATTGCATGCTACTTTTGGTAGCCCTTGGCTATATGGTTTAGAAGAAGATTTTTAAATTGTTACCCCATATAAGCCCAGGTAAAACTTGTGAACCTCGGGGCGGGGCCAATTTTGGCCCAAGGCTATATTTCGAAGAAATTAAGTAGAGATCCATTAGATGAAGCTAAATGCCAAATTTGGTAGCCCTAGGCCATATGGTTTAGGACAAGATATTTAAAGCTTTCACTATATAAGCCTATGTAAATCTTGTGTCCCCCCGGAGGGGGGGGGATTTTGACCCCAGGGATATAATTTGAAGAGTGTTTGTAGAGGTCTATTAGATGAAGGTACATGCCAAATATTTGGTAACCCTGGGCCTTATGGTTTCAGACAAGAAGATTTTTAAAGATTTTCAATATTTTTCAGTTTTCTTGCCATGGCAACCAGAGTTTTTACAGGAATCAAATTCTTTCACAAGATTCTGAAGAGGGCCATGGGAGGATCATTTCTGTGAAGTTTCGTTGAAATCCGAAGGGCAGTTTCAAACAAGAAGATGTTTGAAATAAAAGTTAACACACGCATGCACGCACACACACATGGATGCACACACAGACGGACACTGGACGGACACAGGGCCATGACATAAGCCCGCTGGCCTTCTGCCAGTGGAGCTAAAAGCTTTTTCATATTGAAAGCAGTGGCAGGCAACATTTAAATGTGGCTTAAATGAGGTTCACACAGACAGATGGACAGACGGACAGATGGACAGACGGAGTGCAAACCTAAAGTCCCCTTCGGCTTCGCCAGTAGGGGACTAAAAAGGAGTAAATGCTGGTAACCCGCATTTTCTCCTTTTCCCATGTTTTCAAAAGCCTTCTTCCTCAGGACTGTTTGGTAAAGGGTTAATTCATTACCTCCTGAAACAAATTGGCAGCTGACAACTTTTATAGCATCCTTGTAAAATATGGATAATCGGACTTAACGAAAGTTCAATACATGTGTGGATGTGAAAACATTGTGGCCAAAAAGTAGAAATTGTCCTGGAGAGCACTTCTTTTGCCTTCAGGAAAGTGTTAATTACTTAAGTAGAAAACAAAGCACGGCTCATCTAAAGTTAAGTACCAAACAATGGCTAGACTTCTCCAAAGTAAAGCCAAGTCTCATTCTGGGTCAATGTGTTGACAATTCCTTTCCTTTTTAATAGCAGTGACCTTGACCTTTATTTCAAACTTAAGAAATGTGCAATATCTACATTACCATCACCTGTCCCCTGGTGAAGTTTCACAAAGAAGGTTATAATGATTCTTAAGTAATAGCAAGATCCAGATTTATAAGGCAGAAAAGCACAGACTGCCAACAGGCATACAAATTGAATGATGGAGTGGCAATTTACATTATTTTCATTACTATTTTTGTCATGTCAAAGCAGCAGCTTACCAATTCATGTATTTCCTGGGTTTAGTCAGTACAAGGCTTGGACTCTGCAGTATCAAGCCCAAGGACACTCTACGAAAAAAAACAGCTTAGGCTTAGGTTGAAATATATGACCTCTGGATAACCCATGCAGCAAACTCCAACCCCCCCTCCCCTCCAAAAAAAAAAACCCCCAAAAAACTTGCAGGACCCCAAAACAGACAGAGGCAAATCTTTTGTTCCCACTGGTGCGACCAGTCAAGCACTAAAATGTAAAGCACATCTAGGATTAAAAAGCTTACAGACAGTGACAGCACATCTATCTACATGTACATGGTGACAAGACTTACACCTACAGTTTGTATGCGTACTCGTTTTTCTCCGGAGGATGTTGTCGAATCACCATATGTGTAAGTATATGAAGCACCTGTTGATGTGTACTCAGATCCGGTACTGTCTAATGTTGACATCATTTGTCCAGAAGCTGCAGATGTAGCTGTGCCTGGTGGGATGGTTCCTTGTGGTGCAAATGGCCCTGGACCTTGTTCTAGTGTTATCTTCCTTTTGAATTCCTTTAAAGGAGATCAGGGACTGCATTAACTTTTTACCAAATGACAAAATTTTAGACTTATCCAAATTAAAAGCATATGCAGATGACAAATATATGTGACTGAAAAAATTGAAATTTGTTTTGGGAAGGGTAGAAAACACTGTGGAAAAAGGAGAAAATGCTGGTTACCAGCATTTTCTCCTTTTACCACAATGTTTTCAAAAGGCTTCTTTCTTCAGGGTTGTTAAAAGTCGGGATTGTGTGATAAACCAACAATTCTAAATTGTTCTTTAAGGCTAACTTTAGTTTCTGATTGGCTGGTAGGCAACATTTTCTCCTTTTTTCCCACAATGTTTACTAGCTTTTCCATGACAAAAATCCATCATTTGAGCCACACTTAATTTATTGCCTGCTAATGATTTCAGTTTACACTAGTAACAGATTTGGTCATTTGGTAAAAGGTTAGCTAATCTCTTGCAGACAATTTTTTTCTTTACCTTTCCGCAGACAAACACTGTTGCAAGAGGAAAAATTGATTGTAATTAGGGCATGGATTTACATGTATTGATCCCTTTCAAGGTGACAAAAGAGGAGACTCTTCCATATGGAAATCATTTTACAGATGACAAATTAAATGAGGCTAAGAAGATTGGATTTGTCTTTGACAGAGTAAAAAAACAATGTGGGAAAAGGAGAAAATGTTGATAACATCTGATCCAATACCATATATCTTGGGTCTAAAGCTGCATAATTCACACTTACATGTATTACCCAGACCTGGCCTGAATATATGGCACTGCCCACCTTTGTCCTGGATAGCCCAGATTAAGTTTTAATATAATTTTTTTTGACTCCCTCTCGTATTAACTTTTTGCAAGACCAAAAAATTTTAGATGCCTCCATTTTCAAACCTTATGCAGACAATGCACAAATATTTGGATTGTCCGTAGAAGGGTATCTACAATTTTCTCCTTCATCCACAGTTTTTCAAAAGCCACTTTTTGTAAAGGTTCGTTAAAACAAGACAGTGTTTTTTAATGAATTAAAATATTACTCTTTACCAAACAACAACTTTTAGACCTGTCCAAATGGAAAGCATTTCCACACAACAAATAAAATGTGGATGAAATTAAAAGATTTGTTCCAAAAAGAGTAGAAAACATTGAGAAAAGGAGAAAATGCTGGTTACCAACATTTTCTTCTTTTCTGACTATATTTTCAAAAGCTCTCTTCCTCAAGGTTGTCAAAACATGGGATTACCAGTATGTGGTAAAGGGTTAAAACAACCAGGACTACACATCAGATTTCAGGTTGATTCTAGCTATTCCTGGACCTTTCCAGTACCAATACAATCGTAATCCTGACTGGACAGTGTTGTTCCAGATCAGAAAGTCCAAAATAGTGACTGTGAGAACTATGCCTAACTATGAGACACTGTTGGCTAAGATGATTACCTCAAGGTCCATCTCCTCATCTATCATGGCTAGGTTGTCAAAACACTGTGAGTAGAACTCTATGGCTTTAGCATGAAATACCAGTTCTATACTGACAAAGTCTGCAAGGATAGACTGAAAAGTAAAACAATTTACTTTGTTGAAATGATATTCCCCCCGAAAAAATCTTTTTTGATAGAAACATAAAAGAGTTATTGTGTTTGCATGTATATATGGCCTTTTTGTTATTGGTCCATAATGAAATGATACATTAAGCCCGCTTTTCCCATGACATGGCATTTCATCAAATAAAAACAAATAATGACTGTCAAAAGATCTAGCCAAATATTTCAAAACATTTTACGAGATATTATGGCCAATTCAGCAGTTGCAATAGCTGGGCTGAAAATGAATGGAAATAGCTACGATCAAACATGTCTTCGAGACCAACTTGCACTGGACTCCAAATACAGGTCTGATTTTACATATTAAATCATATTCACTATCCTTTAACCCTTAACCACTCAATCCCGAATTTAAATTACCATGACAAAGAAACCTTTTGAACACTTTGTGGGAAGAGAAGAAAGTAGTGGTAACCAGCATTTCCTCCTTTTCCAACAATATTTTCTACCCTTTCAGCGACTCATTCCAAATATGTCATCTGCAAAAGCTTTGAATTTTGATGAATCTAAAATTTTGTTGTTTTGTAAACAGCTTAAGTCTGAACTAAATGTCAGAGTCTTACCACGCCTTTTGATGAATTCACTATTTATTCCCTAACAGATGAACCAAAAGTTCAAGAAATACATAGAAACAAGCTTTCTTGAAAAGATATCCCCCGTCAGAAAAAAAAAAACCTTTTTCCACTTTTTCCATGACCACAATAAATAAAAAAAAAAAAAAGAAAAAATGTTATATCAACAACACATGTATGAAGTTTCATCAATATTCATCAAGGATTTTAGAAGATACCTGACCTGACGGATGAATAGACAGACGGACAGACCTAACAGACAGACAACACAAAAACTGTATCCCTCTGCCTTTGGCAAGGGATAATAATCCAGGGCCATCATTGGCTAGTTAAGTGGTACGGCCAAGTGCCAAAGGTATGAGTGGGGGGAGAGCACAAGAGGGGGATACTGCCCTCTCATAAGGGGTGTTAAAAATAAGAATACTGTACCTTTAAATCACCAAGTTTTTCTTTTTCAAATGTACACATTTGATTTTGAAGACCCTGCAACCCAATCTGAGCCGATTCTGCTGCTTTTTTCACCTCTGTTTCTGCCTGGAAATGGAAAAAAAAAATACCATTCCTGAGCTGTGTGCATAGTTTGTTTTAGAATACCATTTCAAATGGAATACTAGAGTCAATCCGACAATTCACCCGCCCCCACTGACTTAACTCTTTACCAAACGATACGATTTTGGACTCAACCAGATTGAATGCTTTTCCAAAAGCTAAATTAAATGCATCTCAAATGATGATTTCTCTCTCTGAAAGGATAAAAAAAACATTGTGAAAAAGAAGAAAATGCTGTTTACACTGTTTTCAAAAGACTTATTTTTCAGGGTCATTAACTGACAATTGTGCGGTAAAGGGTTAAAGCAAATCATTATTAAGTTTCCAGAATACTTCTCAACAAAAATCTTGTAATTTGAATTATTTTAGGTAGGAATGCAAATTTAAGTGGACACAATGAGCTTAATCTGTACGTAAAGACGGATTTCTCTCAGAGCCCTCAAGTTTTTTAAAGCTCATTTATAAAGAATATGAATGGTGTTTTATCCTAAGGTAAGCTCCTTTTGATAGATCTATAGAACTACAGCTCCTTCCCTATACCAAATCCTGTCTAACATTTTACTATCTACACAAAGATATTCATAAAAAATAGATTGTAACCAATAAATCATTAAACAATTAAATAAATATTTTCAGCTGTTTAAAATAAGCACAATCAACCCTTTACCACACAATCCCAAGCTTTAACAACTGTAAGTAAAAAGGCTTTTGAAAACATGGTAAAAAAAGGAGAAAATACTGGAAACCAGCATTTTCTCCTTCTCCCACACTGTTTTCTACTCTTCCAAATACAAATTCCAATTTTTGAGTCACATTTATTTTGTCTCTGCAAATGCTCTCAATTTAGACTGGTCTAAAATTTTGTCATGAGGTAAAGAGTTAATGCACTTTTATAGCTTTTTTTTGGTGAATTGTTTCACATATTAGTGGATAGCATGGATCCAAGAGCAGACTTCAACAGCATGTAAGTCAAGTGAATAATTTCAGTCTGTGAAAAAAGCTAGTATTCTCTCTATGTTTTTCTACTGGCCCAAAGACAAATCCAATCATTTGGGACACAATATTTTCTGCAAATACTTTGAAAATAGACACGCCTAAAATTTTCTCATTTTGTAAACAGTTAAAATTTTTTTTGCAGACAGAGTAGATGAAGATCAGGCTGTATGTAATGAACAGCTTGATCACACTCTATACTATATGCAATCTTGAGATTGCCTGGCCATTACTGCACTGAAAATTACAGCATCTTAGACGCTTTTCCCATGATGTTTAAAAGCCCTTCTCCCACAAGTCATTAAAACATGGGATTGTGTGGTAAAGGGTTAACTGTTTACCTCAGAACAAAATATTAGACTTGCCAAAATTCAAAGCATTTTCAAATGACACATTAAATGTGGTTCAAATTATTGGATTTGTCACGGAAAAGTTAGAAAAAATTGTGTAAAAACGAAAAAATGTTGGTTACCAGCATTTTTTCCTTTTGCAACACTGTTTCCATGAGCTTTCTCTCTCAGGGTCTTTGAAACTAGGGATTGTGAGGTAAAGTGTTAATTATATCACAATATCAACATGCAGGTACAACAAATTGTTTTGTTGTTTGGGTATGTGGCTTGTAGATAATTATCAGGATATCAATTATTAGGTAATTACATTTCTGAGGGATAAATCTATATACCTGAAAAAATAGTTGGTTTATTTACCACTCTGTCTTAGCCCTTTACCTCAAAATTCTAAGTTTAACCCTTTACGACACAAACCCGAGTTTTAACGACCCTGAAAAGAAAGCCTATTGAAAACATTGAGGGAAAAGGAGAAAATGCTGGTAATCAGCATTTTCTCCTTTTCTCACAATGTTTTCCACCCTATCTAAGCCAGAAATCATCATTTGAGCTACATTCAATTTGTCGTCTGCAAATACTTTCAATTTGGTTGAGTATAAAATTTTGTTGTTTGGTAAAGAGTTAAATGACCCTGGAGTAGAACGCTTTTGGAAACATTTTTAGAAAAGGAGAAAATGCTAGTAACCACCATTTTCTCCTTTACAGTATTCTTTCTACCCTGTGACAGACAGAAATCATAGTTTGATCTACATACAAGTTGTCGTCTGAAAATGCTTTCAATTTGGTCGGGTGCAAAAGTTTGTTGTTTGGTAAAGAGTTAAACTGGACCCTATACAACTCATACTTCGGTTCTCATTATTAGACCATGATTTTGAACTACCGGTACATGTCACTTGAATTTTAATTTCTAACTCTACAGCTTCAATGAAAATTTCTGGCTTTATTCCAAGATCTTATATTCATGTAAGTCTATGACCTGAAGGAGAGCTAAGCTGTGTCCAAATTAAATCCAAAAAACAACTTTTTCATATCTTTATTTCATTTCACATTTTTTCATAGGATTTGCATCAGCTTGATAACACATTGCTTACATTAAAATCATGAAAGGCAATTTAACTCCTTACCACACAATCCGGAGTTTTAACAACCCTGAGGAAACAGCCTTTTAATAACCTTGTGGCAAAGGGGGAAAATGCTGGTAACCAGCATTTTCTCGTTTTTCCACAATGTTTTCTACCCTTCCCATAACATATTTCAATTTTTCAGTCACATGTATTCTGTCATTTGCAATTGTTTTCAATTTGGTCTAGTCTAAAATTTTGTCATTTGGTAAAGAGTTAATGGCTGATGGTCATTTTAGGTCAAAATTTAATTTAAAATTCAACCACTTTTTGACCTATAAATAAACAAAGTCAAACCTACTTTCCTAAAAAGAAAGCTGATCCTGTGAAGGAATATAAAGTAAGTGACTAAAAAGCCTTTTTCATTCACTTAATGCACAACCATTCCTGCTCTTATCTAATTCAAAGACTTCGATAAAGAAAAGAACTAAAAGTAAAGCAGGGATCTGACTTTAACAGGTGACCATTTAGTGAAAACTGCATTTAACCCTTTACCAAACGACAAAATTTTATACTGGTCCATATTGAAAGCATTTGCAGACGACATAATAAATGTTACCAAAAAATTGAAGTTTGTTTTGGGAAGGGTAGAAAACATTGTGGGAAAAGGAGAAAATGTTGGTTACCGGCATTTTCTCCTTTTCCGACAATGTTTTCAAAAGGCTCCTTTCTCAGGGTCGTTAAAAGTCGGGATTGTGTGGTAAAGGGTTAAAGCAATAGCAGTCCAATAGCAAGCACCTGAAGGGACACTCAAAATGTGCTTGCTCAACTCTTTCCTAGACAACAAAATTACAGACTAGTCCAAATTAAAGGCATTTGCAGATGACACAATAAATGTGACACAAGCGATGGAATTTGTCTTTGCATTTTCTCCTCTTCGCACAAGGTTTTCAAAAAGGCCTCTTCCTCAGGACTGTGTAGTAAAAGGTTAATTGAAGACATATTTTAACATATTTGCCTTAGATATAAGTAAGAGGGGTATCAGGACTGACTTAGAAATGTGTAGAAAAGTAACTACTAGGAAATACTTTTTTCTGTGTTTGTATTTATATGAACAATTTCTCAAAATTAAATGAAATAAAATTTAAATACTGTATCATTACCTTGTAAAAGTGGATTGGGGTAACCAGTCACACTATGCATTGCTTTCTGAACTTATTATCATTAATTTCCCTGTGTGAAAATATCTAGCAAAACCACAAACTCTTTTTGATCTGCTTGATGATTTCGAATACAGTCAAATACTTATCAGATACGCAGGTATCAGAGAGGTTAGACCTAGATCAGAATGTATGGATTGACCAAATACCACACAAACATTCCTGAGGAAAAAGGCTTTTGAAAACATCATAGTAAAAAGGAGGAAACGTTGGTAACCAACATTTCTTCCTTTTCCTATGATGTTTTCTACCCTATGAACTGCTTCCATCAACTTAGCCACATTTGCTTTGTCATTTGCAAATGTTTTCAATACAGACAAGTCTAAATTTTTTCACCTGGTAAAGAGATAAAATTCTTTGCAAAAGAAATTTATGTTGATATTAAGTATATGCCATACATATATTTGGCTAAACTGTTCAAAAGAAAAATGAGACAAGCATACAAGGCTATGAGCCACACTTTACGGCCTTCACACAAGGACAAAGGTTTTGTTTTGAGTTTCATTTTAAGAACTGTAAATTCTAAAAAAAAATGTGCTTATTTGGTGTTTCTTGCCATTTTAAACAATATATATGTATCATCCATATCACAGATGCTTGTCTATCTGTTCATGCATTCCTGATGTTTCATTTTACCAGTATTCTGCACAAAATGCTTTCCTAGCCACTTCCTGAAAATATTTTTCAAGGCCAGTACCTGCTTTCCAACATAAACAAAGTCAAAAGTGTCAGTAGTGATTAAGGAATGACTCCTGCTCTTTCATTATCAATTTCCGAATAGAGTGTGGCCTAGATGGGGCTCAAACTCACAACTCTGAATAACCAGTGCTGTCTGTTTCAGACAAGGCTGACCTGGCTTAGCCATAAATTGTGAAGTGTTAATATGATAACTTCAATACGCAAAACACTTTGTGTGACCGGTTACAAAAAAATCACACAATGATATTATTGGTAAAATCATGTACTACTGCAAATGAAATTACTTTTCAAACTGCATTTCAGAGACAACAATAATCACATTTCCATTGCAAATGAAAATTTATGCAAAGATTTGGTCTTTTGTGGTCAAGATGTATATAGACAGTGTTGGTACATCATTACAAAAACTGTGAATGAAATTAAAGCTTACAAGTATGAAAAAAAGTTTGTTTGAAAAAAATACAAATTGAAAAAATCAGAGGAGAAGGGTTTTAGGTATTTGAGTATTGTATTTGGAGTCTATTTCTACATACAATAGGATAAGACTGAAGCAAAAACAATTTCACATACATGTACAACATAATTTCACAGATCAATGACAACTACAAAACAAAACACAACAGTGGTTATTATTGAATACTCCCTACCTGACTGGTACTCTGTTAATGGGGAGAAGTCATTAATCATACAAAATACCATATCATTCCTTTCAAAAAAATCCTTTTGCTTGAAAAGCACTGAATTTCTTTTTTTTTTTTATCTTTCTAAATTTTCATATTGCAATGTGGCTAAAGGTGAGTGGTGAGAATCTTTAAACAAGAAAAAAAAAAAAACAATACCTTCAGACTGATCATTTTGTATTTAATGACGAACAAGCTATTCACTAATTCATACTTTTCTAACTACCACAGAAATCTATTTCTCTGCAATTCTTTGCAAAAAAAGAAAGAGTTGCCAATGAAACTATTTCTATTTCTGCCAAGCAAGATCTAAACTTAAAAATTACACTATAAGAAAATGGGATATTAAGTAAAATAAACAAGCATACATTGTAAAAAATACCCAATGCCAGTTCTCACAGCCATTCTAACATACCACAGTCATAAATTCCATAGAAATTATAGGTCACTTTGCAATGTAAACTCAGGTGATAAATTTTTATGTTTCTGAAAACTTTTTCCATCCAGTTATCAAGCATTTCCTAAGCAAGACTTTGAAAATAATAATTAAAAAAAAAAAACATGTTGACTGGCTCATTAGCCCTTGAGACAAGTTTCCCACAGACAACTTTGAAAACATATATGCAAATACGGATAATCAACATGATTTATAGTTTACGTATGAAAACATACTGATAACAACTGATACTGTCCATTACAAACAATTCCTAGTTTTGCCTAAAAGTTTCAAAAGTGGTTGGCTGCAAGACAAAAAAAGAAAAACATTTGCTTTTCTTTCACCTAAAACTGTCTGTCTATCTGCCTATTTTACCATCCAACAATCTTTTTACCTAACTCTCTCTCTCTCTATATATATATCTTTCTCTTGCTTGTGCTGTTCTAATAGTGATTAAGATAAGCATTATACAAACCAACACTGCAAGCAATCAGGAAAATACCATTTAAATCACACCAGTATAAGAAAACATCTTCAACTTACCGCTGACTGTTGATCGAGTTAAGGAAATTATTGTGGTACTCATTGCAACAATAGCCCTTTACAAAACAATACAAAACAAACTGAGCCATGCTCTGTGAAAAAGGAGGCTTAATGCATCTGCGAAAAGTATTCACCCAAGTCGGCCTGCACAGTCCATGAAGGCTGACCTGGGCCGAAACTTTTTGCCATTTAATCAACTTCCTTCGTGTCCAAGGACCAGTTTGCCTTATGATTCAGTTGGTTTTAAGACAAAAGGGACTTTATGGATCCGTGATTATGTGATGACTTGATTGGTATATTACATCATGGAGATGCATTAAACCCCCTTTTCACAGAGCATGGCCCAATTATATTGTAGTGCAATAGGTTCTGTGTCATAACAATCCTAGATTCTAGGAACCCTGAAGAAAAAAGCTTTTGAAATTTTTTTGAAAACATTGTTGATACTGCAGAAAATGCTTCTTCCCCACAATGTTTACTATCCATCCAAAGACAAATTTAAGTTTTTGAGCCACTTTTGTCTTCTGCAAATGCTTCCATTTAGACAAGTCATAAATTTTGTTGTCTGAAAAAAAGTAGGATTTATATGTGTAAACAAAAAGCAAAATCCTCTGTTTAATCAATTCACATGCAAAAGGATACAATAGAGTGTGCATCTCCAGGCTTCTTATCCCGAACTTTGTCCAAAGTTTTCCTCTGTTTGATTTCTCTGTTTATGGCTCCTTGTTCCCTCTTTATAAGTTGCTGCAATAAAGGTTATATTGTCTCTTAGATCAAAGAAGGTACTATTCCATTTATTATAACCCTTTACCGAACAATCTTAAGTTTGAAAGACCTTGAAGAAGAAGGCTTCTGAAAATACTGTGGGAAAAGGAGGAAAATACTGGAAACCAGCATTTTCTCCTTTGCCCACAGTATTTTCTACCCTTTCAATAGCAAATTTCAACATTCAAGAAACATTTTATATGTCGTCTGCAAATGCTTTGAAATTGGACTAGTCTAACATTTTGTCGTTTGGTAAAGACTTAATCTGCATCTGCAGTGGATGAATTTTCATTCACAACTTCCAGATACACACTTATTTGCAAGAGACCACTTTGACAGCATTCTAGTAGAGTAGGAGTTCTCTATCTAAATATAGGTTTGATAAATGAATACAAATAAACACACATATAGAAATTAAAAGTCATGAGCAAATTCTACTTCTTTACAGTCTTCATAATCTGTCTGCTGCAAGAGAACAGCATCTTCTCATTTTTTTCCACAATGTTTTCCTTCTTTTTTCTTTCACAAATTCAATCATTTGAACCACATTTAAATTTGTCACCTGCAAATGCTTTCAAAATGAACAAGCCTAAAATTCAAATGTCTGGTTAAAGTTGACCCTCAGACTGTTAAGTGCGACACTGACCTTTTGCAGACAGTGTAGATCAAGCTCAGACTGCACAAAACTTGCAGTCTGATCTTGGATATACACTGTCTGATACAGAGATGTTTTCCCCAAAATACGTACCTTTGAAATAGCTCTATTTGGGTTTTTACTGTTGGCTTGAAAGTTTTATTTCATTAATTTAGCAGGTTGTGTTTTAACCCTTTCCCAAACGACAAATTTTGGACTGGTCCAAATTGAAAGAGTTTACAGACGATAATTTTAAATTTGATGAAAATGGCAGAAAGTTATCAAAAAGGGGAGAAAACACTGTGGGAAAAGGAGAAATTGCTCGTTGCGAGCAATTTCTCCTTTTCCCACAGTGTTTTCAAAAGACTTGTACTGCAGACACGTGAAAACCAGGGCTTGTTTGGGAAAGGGTTAAGACAATCCAGAAAAGGGAGCTTAGCATCCATGGGTTAGCACGTAAATTTGTGAAACAGGTAAAAATTATTTTTGTTAGGCTAAAAAAATCCCTGTTATTCATACCTTGGTTTGTTTACATTTATTTTTTTCTTTTATTTGTGAAACAAGGAGAGTAATTTTGTACCATGCTATCCCAAGTTTTACAACCCCGAGAAAGACGCCTTTTTCAAACATTGTAGGAAAAGGAGAAAATGTTGGTAACCAGCATTTTCTCTTTTTCCCACAGTGTTTTCTAACCTATTAAAGAAAAATTAAATAATCTCAGCCACATTTAAAATGTTGTCTGCAAATGGTTTCAATTTGGACAAGTCTACATTTTTGTTGTGTGATAAAAAGAGTTAAGTAAAACCCATAAACTCATACCTTGATTTGTCTACATTTAGGTCCATAAGCAGTCAAGGGTTTCACAACTTTGTTTTCCAGTCTTTTAATCTGAAAGTTTTATACATAAATAAAAAAGTTACTTTCTGTCATTGAACAAGATACTCCTTCCAGAGCAACTACAACTGCTTTTGAAAAACAATGTAGGGCAAGATTAGACTGTAAAAAACGCATTCTGATCTAACCCCAACCTTTCTGACACCCTCTAGCAAAACCCGCTTTGAAGCAAGCAATCGCTGGGTTTTAGTTGCCAAAACAAAATATTCATTTTGTTCATTTAACACTTTTAAAGTTAATGCAAAGTAGCAACAATTGACTCTTTACCACACAATCCCGAGTTTTAATGACCCTGAAGAAGAAGGCTTTTCAAAACACTGTGGGACAAGAAGAAAATGCTGGTATCCAGCAGTTTGTTCTTTTCCCACAATGTTTTCAATGATCTCAAAGACAGATACTATCGTTTGTGCCCCATTTGAATTGTCATCTGCAAACCTTTTCCATTTGAACTGGTCTAAAATTTTGTTGTGTGGTAAAGAGTTAATCTGTTGTTGCATGGCTACTTATTTTACTGCTTCTTTTTTGAAACTGTTTAGAGTCTAAGCATATTCTGTACCTGTCACAATCAAGAAAGAGTACTCAAATTTTTTTTTTTAATCCATTTTGATAAAAATATGATTCATCGTGCTTTGACAACATTGTAGGGATATAAGCATTTGCTCCTTTACTTGCGTTTTCAATATGAGCCATGCTCTGGCAAAAGGGGGTTTAATGCATCTCCCCGATGCATGATACCAAGAAAGTCATCACATGATTATGGATCCCTAAAATCAATTTTGTATAACAACTGACTGTATCATGAGGTAGACTGGTCCTTTGCCATACAGAAAATTGACTAGTAGCAAAAAGTTTCGGCCCAGGTCTGCCTGCATGGGCTATGCAGGCTGACCTGAATCAATAATTTTCACAGATGCATTAAGCCCCCTTTTCACAGAGCATGGCTCATTTATTCTTGAAAAAAGTTCTCATTCATCCCTTTACAAAACAAAAAATATTAGACATGTCAATTTTGAAAGCATTTGCAGACAACAAATTTTGTGGTTCAAATGAGAAGATTTGTCTTTGTAAGAATAAAAAATATCTTTGGAAATCAGAGAAAATGCTGGTTACCAGCATTTTCTCCGTTCCCCACAATGCTTTTAAAACCATTCTTCCTCAGGGTCACAAAAGACACTCAATTGTAAGAAAGTGTTGGGAAATAAATAACCTCTGCATCTCTGTAATCTTGAATGGCAGCTAAATTATGGGCAAACTCTTTCAGGTTTTTGCTGGAAGAGTGACTAATTTTTTCCTGCTTGGCAAAATCCAGCAGCTGTTTGGAAAGAAGGTCCCCTGCAGAAAAAATAGTAGATTTACAGTATTACAATATCTAAGGACCTAATGTACTTGTACATGAAATCATTACCATTCCCAAGACAAATTTGCTGCTGAGAACTTAAATTAATCCTTTACCACACGACAAAATTTTAGACTAGTCCAAATTGGAAGCATTTGCAGATGACAAATTAAATGCAACTCAAGAATTCAAATTTGCTTTGGAAAGGGCAGAAAACATTGTGGGAAAAGGAGAAAATGCTGGTTATCAGCATTTTCTCCTTTTCCCACAATGTTTTCAAAGCCTTTCTTTCTCAGGGTCATTGAAAGTCGGGATTGTGTGGTAAAGAGTTAACCCTTTACCAAACAATCTTCAGATTTTACGATCCTGAGGAAGAATGTCTTAGAAAACATTGTAGGAAAAGGACAAAATGTTGGTAACCAGCATTTTCTCCTTTTCCAACTATGTTTTCTGTCCTTTCAAAGACAAATCCCATCATCTGGACCACATTTTATTTGTCCTGTACAAATGCTTTCCATTGGAATAGGTTTAAAATTTTGTAGTTCGGTACAAAGTTAAGGCCTCTGACATTTACATTGATATATTTCAACCTCAACTTTCCATATCTAATTCCAAGTTCGTCACAACTTTGAACCAATTACTCCCAATTGCAAATAATGATTATAAAGCTAAAATGACTCTTAGAAGGAGGGCTTTTGAGAATATTATGAGACAATGAAAAACTGCTACTTACCAGCATTTTCTCCTTTTTCCACCATGTTTTCTACCCTTTTGAAGACAAATCCAACCATTGGGTTACATCTAACTTGTGGTCTGTAGATGCTTTCAATTTGGAAAGGTCTAAAATGCCATCGTCTAGTAAAGAATTAACTCTTTACCACACAATCATGAGTTTTAACGACAAAGGGGAGATAGGCTTTTGAAAACATAGGAATAGGAGAACAAACATTTCCTCATTTTCCCACAATGTTTTGTCCTGTCACGGACAAATTCTGTCATTTTAGCCACTTAGTTTCAATTTGGACATTGGACTGGTGTACAATTTTGTCATTTGGTAAAGGGTTAAGAGGCACAATACAAAAACAAAACAGCCAAAACATTGTGACATTGTGAAATGTAGGGAATTATTGATCCTTTTACAAAAAAAAAACAAATATATCAGTCACAGCTTTGAAAAGTTGTTACCTTTATCCCGAGTTCTTGCTAGTTTACGAGTTATAGAACCAAACAGCTGACAGAATTGTCCGTAATGTTTCTCTACACCAAGGGCACGGTCCTGATAAAATTTTGCCTGGTTTTCTCTAAAATATAACATAAACAAAAAAACTTAAAATAATGTATGTTGTATCTTCTTTCAAAGAAATTTGTTCCCGTTGATTTGAATAAAAGAATATATCTATTACATGCATTTTAGCAAATACAGATTTCCATGTTTCTCATATAAATTAGATGCTAAAGAAGAGATATGCCACTAGAAAGTACTTTCTCACATACAAAGGAATCGTTGTACCAGATGAAGTATTCAAAGTGGATACATGTTCTCTGGTTTCCAGTTCACTCTCCTCACTGTTCACATTCTTTTCATCTTCATCCCTCTCAGTATCTATCTCATCTTCTTCTTCCTCCTCCTCCTCTGGCTCATCATCATCCCGATCTGATTCTCCTCCTTTCATATTTGCTTTATCCCCTTTATCTAATTTGTTGTATCTTGTTGTTGTCTCCTTTAGGTGTTTTTGTTTCTGTTTTACCGGTATATCTTTTTCTCTCTTCTTTTTGATTTTACCTTTAGCTTCCAAGTTATGATTAATCCTATGATCTATTCCTTTATTCCTTTTTTTCATTCCGATTGTCCTCTTTGTTTCAGATTTTGTTGATTCATCTCCATTTTTAAGTGACTTAACTTTTTCATTATTTCCTCCTAAATCATTTTTAGCTTTTTTCCCCTTTTTAGAAACAAGACTTTTCTTGTTAGTCACCTTTTCTGTGACAGAAGTTCTGTCTGTCTCATCACTATCTTCACTTTCTGTATCTAACCTATGTCTTGGTCCAGTAAGTTTTGCCCTCCTTGCTGCTGTTTTCCTTTTTCCTTGTTTATAACTTGTCCTTTTCTTTACATTTTGTTCTGACTCCGATTCAAGTTCAGTATCATCCTCAGGGTTTTCACTGACTTCTTTATCAGGTTCTGCCACTGGCTTCTTCTTTCCCCCAACTTTATCCTTTTGTATGCTATCCTTCCTTCTTCTTAGAAACCTTTTCATATTTGATATTGTTCACTGTTTACTATAGTAATAAACTGCTTGTAATTCCTGTTTCAGCACATCTTTTCTAAATTTGAAAGTTACACAATTTCTGATTGGCTAAACCATTTGGTTTAGCCAATCAGAAGTTGTGTTACTTTCTAAATGTATTATTAGACAAAGAATGTTCTTAAGAATGGTTGGTGAATATGGACCCAGGTTTTTATTAACCCTTCCAAAAGAGTCACCTACATGTGGTGATATGTCAAACAACGCTTTTTGGGTCTTGCAGCTGGCCACTATTGAAAACACTGTGACAAAAGGAGAAATTACTAATATCATATTCTCCTTATGCCACAATGTTATCATACAAATTAATGAATTAAACCTTAATTCATGCCAGTTATCCCGTTACCACGCAATCCTGAATTTTAACGACCTTATGGAATAGGACTTTTGAAACTACTGTAGTTGTAAGAAAAAATGCTAGTAACCAGCTATTTCTCCTTTTTCAATAACACTTTCTAGCCTTTCAAAGACAATTCTTACTATTTTGGGTTACTTTTAATTTGTCAGCTGCAAAAGGTTTGGATTTGCACAAGCCCAAAATTTTGTCACTTGGTAAAGAGTATTTTAAAAGTATTTTTAAACAAAAAATACATGTAACAAATAAAAAAAAAAAATCTGATGGGAGAAAATCACTCAAAAGAAAATTCCATCACTTTTAAAATCCATCCATAGAAATTGAAATGTATTTGCACAATCCACTGTCCAGAAACTCCACACACATGACAGAATGACAGAGTGCAAATAACATTAACTCGTTAATACCAAGCAATGTCAGGATTTCATAACCTGGAAAAAGAAAGCTTTTGAAAATGTTGAGTTAAAAGGAAAACAATAGTAATCAGACATTTTTCATCATTTTCTCCACAGTTTTGTACCCTTGCAAAACCACATTTCATCATCTGAGCCACTTTTAATTTACATTATGCAAAATGACAAATTAAAGATTCTGTCATCTAGTAAAGAGGTTTACCAGAAAACAAAATTTTATACTTGTCCAAATTTAAAGCATTTGCAGATGACAAAATAAATGTGACTCAAATGATGGAATTTGTCTTTAATAGAATAAAAAAAAAATGCAGAAAAAGGAGAAAATGCTGGTTACCAGCATTTTTCTCATTTTCCCCCAATGTTTTCAAAGGCCTCCTTTCTTAGTGTTATTAAACCTTGGAATTATTTGGTATAGGATGAGGTCAACCAATTTCCCAAGATTCACATGGAAATTGCAGAGAAACAATAATTAATTATCCAAACAGTCGGCACTGTTCTGAGAAAGTGCCAGCCCACAAACATGACTGACACATTACATCCTACTGACGACCTTCTTACACCTTAAAGCAGACCACTTTTGAAAACACACTGGCAAAAGGAGAGATTGCTCCTAAGGAGCAATTTCCCCTTTTGCCACAGTGTTTTCATTTCGTATACAAGGAATAGATGTTTATTTATGTTGATTTTCTATACTATCATGATAAGTTGTCTGCCACAAAATTGTTTCAGGAGGGAATGAGTAAAAGCGAGATTCAAGAATATTGATTAAGATCTAATGATGGTAATATTGGTTCTTTTGGTATCTTGACTCTCAACACCTTGTGATTCAGAATAATCCATCACAAAATAATTTAATATCAGCACCATCAACTATTTATTTCTATTAACAAAGTTACTTTACAAATCATACAGTAAAATAAAATAAAGTCATAGCACAAGGAGTATTTACAAGACATAAAGATTAAGATGTAGCTCAGTGGCAAGAATATTGCGTACAAGACTTGAGAACAGGGGGTCGCTGATTTGATTTCAGTATGGGAATTCCTTCTCAATACGGCGATTCCTTCAAGCTCACGACACATATACCATGTGACATCATGCATTAATATTTAGAAAAAAAAGTTAAAAACACACAAAATACACAGTGTATTAAAAATAGTGAAAAAAAGTGTATCAGCTGTACTACCCTTATCACAGTAGAGTAGTAAATTTGCCCGTAATTAAACTGAGAAAAATTCTATAAGACATCTCATGGTGTAAAAGAAGGATTTCAGCTCACCTGTAGACTAAATCAAGTGAAAGAGACTGAACATAAATTATTAACCAGGTCTACCTGATAACGCATATATAAATCATGTAGAGTTGCTAATTAACTCTTTACCAGTAAACAAAAGTTCAGAATGATACATGTATACACAAAAAAACATCAAGGCTGAAGGATAAAGTGCTTCTTACACAACCAGTATTTGCCACAACTTAAGTTACTTTATGCAGCAAGATGTAAAAAGTTAACCCATCACCATGCAAATACGGTTGTTTCACACCCTTGTTGAATAAAACTTTTACGAATTTATATCATGGTGAACAAATTTTTAAACCTTTGTAAGAAACTGTTTGCCTCTAGCAATTACTCCATTTCCACAAAATTTTCTGTTGCTGAAAAGCACACTTCACCCCTTCAAATAGTTCCCCTTCAAGTCATTTTTGGTATATTTAAATGGCAGTCCCATGTCACTTGTATACAAACAAAAGTCAAAAACAAAAACACAGCATGGGTAACTCAGGTATATTTATGTTGTCTTTTTTAATTGCTTGAACTCTTTACCAACAAAAACATTTTTAGACTTGTCCAAATTCAAAGCATTTGCTGATGATAAATGTGTCTCAAGTGACAAAAATCATCTCAGAAAGGGTGGAAAACATTATGGGAAAAGGAGAAAATGCTGGGTTACCAGAGTTTTCTCCTTTTCCCACAATGTTTTCAATAGCATTCCTCTTTAGGGTTGTTAAAACGCGGAACTGGGGTAAAGGGTTAAGTTTACCCAACTTTGTCATCGTACTATCAAAGCATGATTTATACCTGCTCTAACTAAAGTTCTAATGGTTTAACTTTAACCAGGTGACACTCTATCTATGGTAAACTATCATACATTATTATGTCTGAACCTAGTTTGTATTGCACTTGGTCAACATTATTTTCAAGTGACTTATTTTTTTTCTGTCTGCCTTGCAGCAAACCCTTTTACAAACATTCACCCAAAAAGAGAAATTGTATGTAAGAAGATTTCTCATTTTGCCACAATAATTGTGTTTTCAATTTTTAATGCCCACTAGCAGCAAAAGGCAAACAAAGGGGGTGGTAAGACAAATTCAAATTTATATTATACTATTTAATAGTACATATACCAACATTGTTGTGAAAATGACAATCTGTTTTTGTATGGTCGGTCCTAGGCAAGTACATAGCTTAAAATTTGGTTGTCTTGGTAAAAGTTGAGGCTAGTTGATCTTTCTTGATTAACCCATTCTATACTGGAACCATTATTGGTTTCCATTCCTGAAGATCTGAAGATTTCTGGCAGTGCATGAAAATTCCAATAAAAAATGTGCTGCCGTTGAGTTTCTTCAATTTACTCAAAAAGTATTAACATCAACATAGGAAAAGTATATATCATTGTTTAGCTGAAAGAATTTTCTACACAGTGGTATAGGTTTCATGTGTCTTTTCATGCAAATAAAAAATTAAGAACAAGTTAAACAGGGGGAAAAACTGAAACTGGGTGATAGAAAAAAATCCTACCGTGACTTCAAAGTTAATTTCCACCATTATAAATCCATTTAAGCACTATAGTTTATATGTATGAATTAAAGAACATTTAAAATCCAATTCACTGGTGAAAAAATCTTTAAAATCCATCCATTTGTTGAAAAGTTACACTTATTTATAATATCTAACTATACTTCTTTTTTTTTCAGGTATCCAGTTGAATTCATATCCTCATCACAATAGCAGATAACATCACTGATACTCTTTCAATAAAACTGTTTTTCTGATTTTTTTTTTGTTAATGTATGATATTTACACTTTTTATTATCCTGTTTTTATGTTTTCATGTCATAATAAACTAAAAACTAAAAAAGAATGAGTTATTGTTTGTCAAATTACCATCACCATATTTACAAAAATACAATCCTTATTATACCTATATTACATTTTTTTTTCTTTTTCAAATCCATCAAAACTATTTTACATGTTGTTAGCCCTGTCAATATGCTTGGCTACACATCCCTGGTGCACAGGTATCTGGCACTGTACACATCCAAAATGAGAGGTTCCAACCCTGACGCCACGAGCTGCTCGAACCCGACACTCTCCACACACCTTAGCTTTTTCATACATTCTCTGGATGTCGTGGCGCATTGCTGGCCTTGGTATGTTTAAGTTTGGAGCATCCCTTCCTGTTTTAACATCTCCAATCAAGTCCTCCGCCAGTTCCTCTAAAAAGTCTTGAAAACAAGGCCACTCACGCCTCACAAACTCCTCATTGCTGTCTTTTGCTGACACATAAGCATTGTGGGCTGTAGCCATCATCAAATAGAAAAAAATCCTCCTCCACCACTTCCTTGATCTATGGTTAATCATATAATACCCAAGCATCTGATCCAATAGATCTACACCCTTCATATGTTTCTGATAGTCCTCCAGCATCTTTGGCACCCTGACTTGACGTTGACGGGCTTGTCCGGTTCTTCGATTGACATAGCCTACATCTGTTGGACTGTGGAAATTTGAAAGAACCAACACTGACTTTGTGTCCATCCAATTACAGAAGGATAGTTCATTCTTCTGGGCCACAACAAACTGATGTTTCTGTAAATTAGTGTTTTTAGGTAACAGATCTACTGGAAGTCCTTTTCGATTGCTACGGATTGTCCCACACGCATAAATACCACGGATCGACAACTCATTCAGCAAATCAACACTGGTATAAAAGTTATCCATGTAAAGTCTAAAATTCTTGTCCTGAAAATGTCCCATTAAATCCGTTACTACTCTGTGTGAAAGGCCCTTTTCTTGATTGTCTTCCTTCCCAGTATATATCTGGAAGCGGCTCATGTACCCTGTCGTGCTTTCTGCAAGAGTCCAGATTTTCACACCCCATTTTGTTGGTTTTGATGGAAGGTATTGCCGAAAAGCCAGTCTTCCCTTGAATTTGACCATGGATTCATCTACTGTAATATTTCCATACGGGGTATACTGGGTTGAAAATTTTTCATTTAGATACTCAATAAACCATCTAATTTTTATCAACTTATCAGGAACATCAAGAGGGGGGGCCTGTCTATTGTGTAGATGAAGATACCTCCAAATCAGGTTAAAACGATCCCTTGTCATAATTTCATTGAATCTCGTCCTAAACATTCTTTTACTTACTCGCCAATAATCAGACCTGCAAGGTAGTTTCATAATTCCCATCACAAAGCACAAGCCAATGAATGCTTTCATTGTTCTCACATCGACATCAACCCATGTTGGTGCAAATGGTGGTGGGGGATTGGCAGATCTCTCCTCAAATGCGTATCTATTTGTTTCTGTCACGATGTGGTTCCAAAGTGTGTCATCCCAAAAGTCAAAAAAATACTGAATCGGTCTCGTTTCTTCAGGATGTAAAGCCGAAACACCGCCGTTTCCAGAAAACTCTCGAATATTCCTGTCCGTAAATTCATCCCTTTTCCAGTCATAATCAAATCCATCGAACTCGGATCCGCTATCGTCGCTGTCGCTGTCGAAGAATCCGTCGAAATCTACGTAATTTCTATTGTTTCCATTCGCAGGACCAAAATTCCTATCAAAATCGTTAAAATTTTCGTCGTTTTCCTCATAATCTGACAATTCTTCGGCATCGATATCACTGCCGTCACTCGTCGTATCACTCCTGTCCGCCATGTCAAAAAAATTCCACGAAAAATCGGCAAAAAAACTGTTAAAACTCCCAAATTGTATCAATATTTTTACTGTTTAAACTTCCCACGCTAAATGATAACATTTGCGCATGCGTTAGATGAAATTATGCTTCCGTAGACCTAAACTGATGACGTATTCAACAATTTTCCCATAACAACATGTGTACATACTGATGAATCAGTATCCCGAATAGAATGGGAAGGTACCGATCGATCGGTATCCCGTATAGAATGGGTTAACAATGATATAAATTTCCCAAGTTGTCTGCTCTAAAGACTTTAACCCTTTCCCAGACAAAATTTTAGCCTTGTCCAAATTGAACACATTTGCAGACGACCATTTCGATGTTGCTCAAATGGGCATTTTTTCTTTGAGAGGGAAGAAAACATTTTGGGAAAAGGAGAAAAGGCTGGTTTTCATTTCAAATGGCTTCTTTCCCGGAGTCCTACAAAGGCGGCATTGTGCAGTACAGGATTAAGGCTACTCTAGGGTCAGCTTTTCAAGTCCTTGAGGAAAAAGGCTTTTGGTGCATTGTGCAAACTTGAGAAAAAGCTATTTAGGAATATTTTCTCCTCATATTATACCAATCTAGGGTTTGTCCTCTGCAGATGCTTTCAATACAGACATGCCACGAGTTTTTGGATCTGATAACAATTTAAATGTTTACCAATCAATTCAGAGTCTTAACAACCCTAAAAATGAAGCCTCTTGAAAAAAACTGTGGAAAAGGGAGAAAATGCTGGTAACCTTTCTACCTTTCAAAAAAAAAAAAAAAAAAAAAAAATCAGTTTTTGAGTAAAATTTACTTTGTCAAATGCTTTCATTTTGGAAAGGTTTAATTTTTTTTTTTTGTTTGGTAAAGAGTTCAGCAACAAAGTTTTAAGAGTTAATTTCCTTTCAAATATTAATTGCAGATCTAATTCAAATGTGGTCAAAAGTTTTAAGATTTTGTCGTCTGGTAATCACTGTAACAACAAAGGTTTAGTGTCAAGGTTTGCAGATTTGTGTCCTGTGTCCTGTTTCAGACTCGCTTATAGAGTCGCGGCTGCTTAATGGATTATCGATCGAAGAAAATATCGTCTTAGCGAATCATGCACGCGTCCGAATTCTATTCAAGTTTACAATTTAAAATGTTTGTTTACTTATAGCAACGACATCTAACTTGATTTTCATGCGTCCTATAGATTTGTAAAAACTGCAATTAATCTAGAAGGTATTTCCAAGCGTTACTTACAACTTTCTTGTCGGAGGAGAGCTCATTTTCAGCAACTAGACGGATCAATTTAAATATCTAAAATTTAATATTGGCAAAAATTGTTACCAGCCATGACATGACGGGGTGACGGAAACTACCTCCACAAATGAAGGGTATGCTGATACCGAAAATATCCTATTTTCGCGAAAAGCTTTCCCTCTAGGAAAATAGCATTTTTTGTAGCGTATGATGTTGTGTCTGGAAGATTATTGTTACATATTTATAATTGTTTTGAATAGTATATTGTTACAACATTGTAATGTGTCTATAATTTTCAGGCAGGAATGAAATTTCATATTAACTATTTTCTTGATAGTTTCGCATAACATTTATTTTCAGGACTTCATCCTCAAAACTACCTCGACTGGACAAAATTAGCGTTTTCAAATGAAAACAGCTTCCTTTACACAAAAAAGTCCCTAATTCCTTCTTGGACACAGACTTTGTTAACTGGACTATAATCACTATTGTTATCAAAATACATTCTGATTTGACAATGATCGCAAAATGGTTCGACCGAGTATACTTATGATCAATTATAGATCCTTGATGGTATTTTATTTATTTATTTATTTATTTATTTATTTATTTTTTTTTTTTTTTTAATCAACTAATTTCGTAGTCAATTTTTAGAATTGGGATCTAAATAAAAACTGATAATGAAATTGATTTATGGTGCAAATACCACATATTACATGGAGCTTACTCCAACTAAGCGAAAATAGCTTTATTTCACTACAAAAATAGCATTCTAACATGACACGTGAATTCGGCTATGTAAACATAGTGCAACGGAAGCGTGGTAAAATCGACGCCATTCGTTATGGAGTGACGTCATTCAATGTAAAGTAAGTCGCTTGTGGCTGTTTCATGTCTCCGCCCTCGGATATTTCATCAATGAAAATAACTTGACATAAACAAATCGTCATTTTCCGCTACTCGACCAAGGGGGCGGAAAATTTCAAGGATTTACCCTATGTTTACCGTTTTTGATAAAAATTGACAATGATGGAACTATTTGAAATGTTACAAGTTAGCATGTGTAAATCAAGTGTCTTTTCATGTTGAAGTTAAACATTAAAATTGGCCAGTGTTGCAATTGAAATGGGATTGGGAACGGGTTGGGTAGTATTCAGAGCGTTCGAAGGGACTGCGACTATAATGCTTGACGTTACATTAATCCTTCTTTGTCGTGTGAAAGGGAGAAAAACGGTGAGGTTGTGTGTGTATGTATGTGTGTATGTTTGTTTGTGTATGATGCTTAAGGTTTTATTGATTTTTTTTTTTTTTTTTTTTCATATTTACCTACTAGGCAGTGGGGTATTGTTTTGGTTAGTAACTGGTATAGCCATGGTTTATTTAAGGGAATTAATTCACATCCGCGGTTCTATACTAAATATGAACTTGTTTTCCTTTGATCAAGAGTTGGTAATGTTAGAATCGAAATAGTCATCTTTCTATCGCGTTTTATCATTCAATAAACCACACTTGTGAGTTATGAGCTGCAATGAATAAACCACTCGGGCTATCGCCCTCGTGGTTAATTTATCTATTGCGCCTCATAACTCATAGCTGTGGTTTATTGAACCATAAACCACGATAGAAAGAATATTATTTCTTAAAAAACCCATTCGTATTTTATCTTTAAGCGACAATTAAGAAATAATTAATTACTATTCCATCTCCGAATTATGATATTTTAGAACGTACAATCTTTTTTCCCACGGTTGGCATCTTTCACACGAAAATAGTTTCCAACGGCGAAAATAGTTTTATTTCCTAAAATATCTTCCTCTCGCGAAAAAAAAACTTTTTTTTTTTTTCATTATAAAAAAAATGTCTCTAATGTTCTTGTATTCTATTTTTCATTGATGCTTTTGAAGCATCTGCAAAACAGATCGGTGTCAAGTTAGGTTTGTCACGTGAATACATGTAAGATTAGAGTACATGTACATGTACTTGCTTTTTTGCTCCGAAAACAGCACTGATTCCAGCCTATTAGAATACCCAAAATAATTATCGCTTCTTTAATGAAAGTGTGAAATAATTATTGCTATAATCCAATCAGACGCCCTTTGAAATGTGTGAATCACAATAACGTTCAAGATTATTCCTAACAAAGGAGTAGTCATGTATGATCTTAATTGAAATATGTGTGTGTTAAATATACGAAAATTAATAGTACAAAGTGAAGGTGCAAATTTAAAGATAGTAAATCTAGCCTAAATAAATACATGTACTTTCAATTATTTTTCGGATAGAAAACTACATGTATTAACCCGCCCGTGTAGCTCAGTGGTTAGTGTATCTGACTCGGTGGTTGCGAGTTCGATACCCGGTTGAGGCAAACTTTCTTTCTGGCGATTTTTTGCCTCTCACTTTTGAGAAAAGTAGTCAGTGGCTTTGGAAAGAAAGTTGTATCAGTACTGGTGTGAGAAAGCCAGGAAACACATGGGTGCGTCACTGACCGCCATGATATGACCTGAAATGTTAAAATGGCGTTAAACTCCCATACAAACCAAACAAAGAAAACTATTTGCGTGTTAAATGGCTGCATAAACAGACCCTACAAAAAAAAAAAAAAAAAGTTTTCGAGAAAAAATATAATTCCGAACTTTTTTCATGAAGAAAACCTTTTTGTGATTTCAGGCTGCAATCACAACAATAGCCACCGTGATATATAACTGACATAATGTACACTCATTCTCAAATTTTCGGCCAATTCGCTGTCACAAGGTTGTTATGTGTCTTATTTCACAGCAGAGATTATTCAGGTCGCATTTTATACATGTAAAAGTTACTTCGGTATATTCTTATTGAAAAACAATCAAATACGCTCAAATGCAATAAGAAATTTTGGTCAGAAAACATGCCCAAACAGCAATACCCCCAAAGAAAACCACCTGTGACAAACAAAATATCAAATTTTCAACGTCTCATGCACATTTACCTATTTTAATAATCCTCAAGTTCTTTGTTGATTTGGGTGCAAACAATCACAAATAATGTAATCAGCAAACAAAAACGTGACCCGTACACTTGGGTTTCGATATACATGTATTTAGGTTAAACTTTTGCAACAAGGGTTGGGTATTTACGTGACGCTATAATTGCTTAAGCAGAATCGGTGTCACGAGATCAAGTATAATTTATTTTGCACTGGCCATTTTTCCGGGTTAGATATAAACCAGTGTATAATGATAACTTTTGTAACCAATATTCGTCATTTACTACAGTATTCAAATGCGTTTCAACGCAGGTACAAAATCCGGTTTTCTTTAGGGTATCATTACGTGACGCAAATAAAACTTAAACTATGCAAGCTGAAACATGGGGAAACAAATATTACATTGCCCAAGAGGGTATTGTTTGCTCCAAATGCGGGTTGTTTGTTAAGCTCTCAGTGTAATTAAAATATGCCACTTTACATGAGGAAAAACTGTTTACGTGACGGAAGTTTACGTGACACTTTTTTTAGTAGTTATAAGCTGAATGCCAAGACGACAACAATTTGTCAAAGTGGTGTTTTATAATGGCGTCACAGAGTGTTTAAAGCGACCATTTGTACAAATGCGAAGGAACGAGAGCCATACAATTGAATAATTTGAGTAAGTTTTATTAGAAACTGTATAGTGATAGTTAAATAGTCATACCACATGCATATTGCTGTTTTGTAGATGTATTTTGTTATGCCTATAAAACTATGAATGGCAGACAATCTGAGTTTTCCAACACAGTTTAAAGTTAAGAGTGACCGTCACGTAAACGACACCAACAGTCACGTAAAATTGAGACTTACTTTCTATTGGTTAACTGAACTTATCGTTACCCATTTAATCATTCTATGACAATCTTCAGTTTTTATAATGAAAATTTGTTAGTATATTATGGCTGCGTTGTTAACACAATCGCTGAGGTCTAAGGAAATTAAGCAGAAGTCACAAGGACCATCAATATTTTCTCAAATACAAATATAAGTGTAATGGGGTTTCTTCAGATAAAATTATATTTCTTTAAAACGATATCCCTATCTCAATCGCATAATGAATATTTGAAAAATTAATTTCGCGGTGTTTGTTTTTGTTAGACGATCATTCAAGACCTGTTTTTAAGGGTTGAATTTTAAAGGAATTTCGTCACGTAAAATTTACGTCAAACGCGTAAATTACAAGAAGAAACACAGAGTGGCCATATTTGATGATTTGCTTCTAAAGCTTACATATTATTGACTTGCAAATAATAAGTCTCAATAAGTATATTGCAGACAATGGCAAATTCCCACGCACAACGACGAAAAGAATGTAGAGCAAGAAAGCGGAGCATGGAAATAAATGGCTAGAAAATGAGAGTAAGGGAACTAAAGCCTGCTACAAAAGAGTGTCAGAACTTACTGAGTCTGCAAAATGAAGAAAGGTCAAGCGGGAAAAACAAGCTGCATAGCGTGCCCGAAAAAAAAAAAAGAGACAGAAAAGGCTCTACACAGAAACAAAGACATGAACAACAATACCAGAGAAACTAATACAAGTCAATGTAACGATGTCCAAACAAATTAAGTTTGTAGTTCTGATTGCAAAAGGTAGTAAAGTTAAATTACAAAGACCACCAGAGTACGGAATGTCAAGCAAAGACAAAAAAAAAAAAACCCTGAAATACCAAGAGCAGATGAAGAAAAACCTTGAGACAAGTAATCGGAAATTAAGCAGAAATTATGAAAAACTATGTCAGAAAGGCTAAAACTAAAGCTGACTACAAGTTCTAAGAAAAAGGATCCCACAACTCTAAAGACTATGGCTGAGAAAGATATGAGAGAGGCTGTATTTCGGCTTGAGAAAATCCAAGTATTGAAAAGCTTATATTTGCAGATTGTTTAATCAGGTGAATAAAGATAATGTTCCACGCTGAGACAGAGAGGGATGCAGTATCTTAGAACAAATTGTTGGCTCTATCCTAAGTAAATACCGACTCACTCAATATGTAGAGAATACAGTTGGAGTTCAGATCAAACACAAGACATTACTATACAGGTAACAAAGAATTAGTACCAAAAAAAAACGGTGTAGATCTACAAAAATATCAGATATTTTACAGATACTGGATTTTCATGGTCAAATGAAAATGACTGCAGTTTGTTAATGCTACAGTCACATACGGCCGGGTCACGAACCGTATTTGATCCGGGTGAAAATGAGCCGGATTAGTCCCGGAATGAAGGGTAATTTACATACTGGCAGGGTAGAAACGGCTAGATGCGGTTTTTGTACGCGGATTTAAAAGTTGGCCACGGGGATATGAAAAGGGCAAGTACGGGTGGGTAGGGGTCGCTGCGGTCGAAACGGGTCAAGGCGGGTGGTACCGTAGTGTGGTACTCCGCCGCACTTCAAGAGCACGTCACGCGGCCCTCGTTGGTAATATGCAGAGGAGACGGGATAGTGTTATTTCACATGATCAAATCAGATCATAGGCTAAATTCAAAACAGATCGATTGCAATAAAGTCATAGCAGTGAGTTTTTCCACATGTCATTCTTATTTAGCGAGGAAAAGTACATATCAGAAATGCTTTAAATATCCGAAATGTCAATGGACCTATGTAACGTCCGAAAACAGGGCTTCTTTCTTCATAGTCGAATTTATATTCAAACCATACCCCAACAGCACATTTTAGATTCGGTAATGTATTTTTTGTACAAAATTGATCTCATTTTATTAACTGATAAAACTGGATCACGTGAAATTGGGGAAAACTGCGAAGCATGTAGAGGTACGCTTCAGGACACCTAGGAGGCCGCCATTATTGCGCTTTGCCTGACCCGATAACGTAGCGGTAGGGGCAGGTAATCCAGACTAGTGGGACCGGATGTCACAGCGGTTTCTTCATGCTACAGTCACACAGGGCAGGATTTCGAACTGGGTCCATACGGAATTAAAACCGTATCGACCCGGTTCCACCCGTATAGACCTGCATCGTAACCCATGTCAATTCCTGATGGATTCTGAGGGATACAATACGGCGGAGAAAAATTTTTGGTTATGTTCAAAATTTTTGCATGGATTTCAATTCCGTATTGATATCCTTTTGACCCAGTTTGAACCGCATTGACCTGCATCAACCCGCTTCAACCCGCAGCGTAAAACCGCATCGACCCTTGTCGTATACCGCATTGCCATTGCCTTCATGCAACGGATTTTGACAAGGTTTACAACTGGGTTGATACTGGTCGAAGAGGGTCAACACGGGTTGATAGGGTTCGAAAAGGTTTTAGTTAAGGATTTAAAGCAGATTTCTATATGGTTTGAGACAGGTCAATAGGGGTCAAACCGGGTTGATAAGGAATTAATACGGGTCGATAAGGGTTGATAAGGGTAGATAGGGGTCGAAGAGGGTCATTTGAGGAGTGTCCAAAAATCATATAAATAGGAGGGGCTCCTCTACTCTACATTCATTGATCATCAACATGAACATGAAGAAAGAGGTAGATGCAGGAGCTGCTGGAACTCAACAGACAGGTGACAGACGTTGTTGGCAATGTCCTGATGCACGTCTTGCAGAGACAAGAGGACAGAAGGCGACAGAGAAGGCAGAGAAGGCGGTGGACACGGCCTTGGATCCTCAGGAGACCCATCCTGGGCCATTACGACCTTCTTAGGCCAGAGCTGAGACGAGAAGATCCCCAGACGTTCAAGAACTACGTCCGTGTGGCTCCCCACCTCTATGGTGAACTCCTTCTGAGGTTGCAGCCACGATTCCAGAAGAAATTCACCCACTGGAGGGAACCCATCGGGCCTGGTTTGAGGCTGGCACTCACCCTACGCTTCCTGGCAACTGGTGACTCCTACCACTCCATCGCCATAGGTGCCCCACAACACCATCTCGGGCATTGTGAGGCAAGTGTGTGCTGCCATTGTGGAAGAGTACATGGAGGAGGTCCTGGACACGCCCATGCAACAACACCAATGGGTAGAGGAAGCTGATGAGTTTCGGCATAGATGGAACTTCCCCCCACTGTGTCGGTGCTGTGGACGGCAAGCATGTAGCCATCAGAAAACCAACTAAGGGAGGTTCCATCTACTGGAACTACAAAGGCTACAACTCTATTGTCCTCATGGCCATGGTCGATGCTGACTACAAGTTAAGATGGGTGCAAGTTGGTGATTCTGGCTCCTACTCTGATGGGCAGATCTGGAGAGCGGCTGACCTCAAGATTGCCATTGAGAGGAACATTGCCAGTCTGCCAGATCCTACTCCTCTACCTGCGGACAACCAACCCATGGCATTCTTCTTGGTAGCTGATGATGCCTTTGTGCTGAGGACCTGGCTGATGAAGCCATTTTCCAAGAGAGCACTTGACCATTATGAGAGGATCTTCAACTATCGTCTCTCCCGTGCAAGGCGAGTGGTGGAGAATGCCTTCGGCATCCTGGCACACAGATTCCGTTGCCTGCTTGGATTCCTAAAGCTGACACTAGCCACAGTGGAGAAGGTGGTAAATGCCTGCATTTGTCTGCACAACATCCTGAGGACCAGATACCCTGGTCAACAGAACAACATCCTTGATGCAGAAGATCCGGCTCACAACCTTGTTCCT
Organism: Tridacna gigas; assembly: GCA_945859785.2. Classification (NCBI taxonomy): domain Eukaryota; kingdom Metazoa; phylum Mollusca; class Bivalvia; order Cardiida; family Cardiidae; genus Tridacna; species Tridacna gigas. The sequence goes on from OX244034.2 coordinate 55,446,014, forward strand.
GGGGCTTGGAGAGAAGGTGTTCAGATGGATGATTGCCAGCGTGTCCAGGGAGGCAACAGGGACACTAGAGAGGCCAAGAAGCAGCGCAACCTGTTGAAGCACTACTTTCAGGGTCCAGGTGCAGTTGACTGGCAGGAGAGGATGATCTGAGTTCATCAGCCCGCTGGAGGAACACTCCCTTTAAAGACTATGGGAAGTACCCCCACCTGGGGAACAGTACTTTTAAGGACTATTGGAACTAGCCAGTACTTCTTGTATTGTCAGAAATATACTGTTATCACAATTATCTTCTTTAAAATTTTGAAATTCCTCAAATTCTAAGGTTTACTCCCTCGTGCAAAGTAATACCTTGGCTGGATTTGTTAAATTAGTTTTGGTCCTTTGGGTATTTTTTCATCCGCTTGTAATTATCAGGGTTTCAACATTTTGGTCAAAGCACTACTGATGAGGAATTACATTCCGAAATGACCGTCTAATGCTGCAAAATTAAAGCTGGTATAATATGTAATTACAAACGGTCCTTTTAAGGGCCACCCAAATCCTCCCAAAAGAATCAAATGACTCTATGCTTAAAAGCATGTTTTAATGTTATATTAATGTGTGAGTGAATGTTTGAATGAATGAAATGGTTTTCAGTTAAAAATAAAGTTTAAAAAGTTAATGGAAATTTTTTAAAGACATATTTTGGCCTTTTCATACAAATTTTTTAACTGGACTCTCAATATTCATAATACTCTGATATTCACAATCACTTATAGCACCACTTCTCCAAGTCACTGCTGCAAGAATCACTGATGTCACTGAAGTCACTTATTACTGTGCTATATACTGGTATGTTGAAATGTGATCCAACTCTCTGGGGAGTGAGAAGGAGGACAAGTCCCCTGCAGAAGTACCCTGATCCGGAGGCCTTGGAGTGGAGGCAATGGTCACTGGTAAATCGGCCGCTGTCGTGACCCGTGTGACCTGTGTGGGTGGGATGGGGTCCCAGCCAGATGCAAGTCCTGGAGGTGCCCCAAGTGCTGAAGATGGTCCTGGTTGCGGTGCTGATCTGGGACGAGGAGGCAGAGGAGGCAGTGTCTGGGACTGGTACTGTGCCTGCCACTGCGGCAGAGTCCCACTGGGACACTGTTTCTGCTGTAACATGCCCAGTAACCAGGCAGCCTGAAACTCTTCCGTCATAGGTGGCACAAACTGCATGGGGGGGGGGGCCTGCTGTGGGGGCTGCTGAAGCGGGGTCTGCTCCATCTGTTGCCTAGACTCCTGCCTGTACAGGAGCCTGCTGCGGGTCTTGAACTTGTCCACAACGTGGTGAATGTTCGTTTGAAAGTCACGGTACAAAGTGGGGTGTATGCTCGCCAGGCACGCCTCAAACCATTGGGCATAAGCCCGGCGCTCCCTTGAGTTAGGGCAGCTGCTACCACTCATCAAGGGTAACTGCTGCTGCAGGGTACCTTGGTGCTCAAGGATCCCCTTCAACTTTTCTAGTACCTTCTGTGTGTTGTCCCCGTTAGCCTCCTGTGTCTTGCTTCGTGACTTGGGCTGGACCCTGGGTGTGTGCTCCTCCAGGGGTGTGGATGGGCGTGTGGTGTCCTCCTCCTCCTCCTGACCCTCCTGCTGCGTCTCCTGCTGGGTCTCCTGCTGCCTCTGGAACCTCTCAGGAAAACGGGACTCCAACTTCTGGATGAGCTGCAACAAAAGAAGTCATTATTTGAAAAAGGATGGTTTTTTTTTTTTTTTTTTTTAACATTATTTATGGAGTGGAGACAACTTTGGCTTTTCTCTAAATGTTAGCAGAAATACTGTACTATAATTATTATCATTATTACAAGATAATAATTATAATACATTATTTCTGGAGAAAAATTGCCAAATTTGTCTCTCCCCCACCCCCACCCCCCAAAAAAAAAAAATTTTACCCACCTCATGACCAAAAATTTACCAAAAAATATTTGCACCACCCAATGGACCAAAAAATTTACCCTACCCCCAGAAAAATTTCAACCACCCTTCAAAAATATGTGCCTTACCCGTGACCCAAAATTTACCCCACCCTGAAAAATTTTTACTCCACCCAATGACCACAAATTTAACCCACCCTAAAAATCAATTAAAAATGCATCCCACCCCAGCTTAATTCAGTGTAAATGGAAACTTACATCTTCCTTGCCTGCTGGCTTTGCCCTCTTGCGGTACATGCGGGCCTCCAGGATAGGGTCAAACATGGCCTTTATCCATCTGTCCCTCTCACTCAGTCTGATGGATCCGGAACTAGACGGGGGTGCCTTTGTAATCTTTCCATAGCGAGTCCTCCAAGAATCTATGACAGTCTTGAGCCTGGGACCTGCAAAATATAAAACAGAACAAAAATACATTATAATAATTTATTAAATTAAAAATTTTCTGGATGATACAATCAAACATGAAGAAGCAGAAAATATGATTTTTGCCCCTAGGCCTGAACAAATCCCCTCCAACCCTTAACAAAATATTCCGCACCCCCTGATTTCAAAAGTCTCCCACCCCCTCATACACGTTGGCCCCACCCCATTACCAAAATTTTCCCCTCCTCCACTCCTTTAAAAAAAAAAAAAAAAAAAAAAAAAAAAAAACACTGCAACCCCTGCAAGGAAATGCAAATAAAAAATCAAAACTCACCAGTCAACCCTTCCACACCAAGCTCCTTGGCTTTGTCATGGAACTTCTGGTCACGGATGCGGGTTTTCATGTAGTTTGGATGGCGGAGTTCCCAGAGGGAGAAGTTGTCAGGGTACCATGCCATCACATCGTCCTCTTGGTCGTGAGTCAGGTTTACTCGCGGATATTCTTCTTCCCTGGAGTGGGCTGGGATGAAGTACCTGCCTGTGCCTGGTGTCCGGCCAGGTCTCCAGACCCCTGCAAAAAAAAGAAACGGAAGAAAACACATTTTAAATTATTTGTATTTTAAACATGGGAAAATTAGGAGACTTAAATTGAAAAAACAATTTTGCCAACAACCCCTAAAATAATATATTTATTCTCCACCCCCACCCCCCAAAAATAAATTGTCCCCCACCCCCACCTTCAAAGAAATATATTTCCAAAACCCAAAATACTTTACCCCACACATTACAATGATTGCCCCTACCCCATGACCAACTTTTCCCCCAATCCACCCCCCATAGAATGTATTGTATTATATTACACCCACTTGCTGTCTGGGCTGAGCCTTCCTGGGTGACCTTCCGGGCGTGCCTGGGGGTAATGGTATACAGAACTCCTGCTGAACTTCTTCCTTGTCCCCTGACTCCTCTCTGGCCCCGGGTCGGGTGGGGTAGCCTGGGTGGTGTGCTGGCTGACTCCCTCCCTCTTCTGGCCTTGGACTTTGGTCTGGCACTTCCCTTCTTGGGCGGCATTATGACTAACAGAACTTCCAGTGAATAGCAGAGCTTTCAGTTGCAGAGCATCAGTTGTTGATGAAATCGTTGTGCACTCTTCTGTAGCAGGCTGTGTAATGAAAACTGTCTGCCAGCGCTGCGGTATTTATTCCCGGCATGCGGACTGCATAGTAAACCGTTTCGACCCATTTCGACCCGTGTGGACCCGCATCTAATTCCTGATTAGGTGGGTGAAATTTTTCAGGGGTGGGGTAAATTTTTGGTCCATTGGGTGGTGCAATTTTTTTTTTTTTTTTTTTTTTTTTTTGTCATTAGGTGGGTAAATATTTGTTTTTGTGGGGGGGGGGGGACAAATTTGGCAATTTTTCTCCAGAAATAATGTTTTATGATTATTATCTTTGCAATAATGATAATAATCATAGTACAGTATTTCTGCTAACATTTAGAGAAAAGCCAAAGTTGTCTCCACTCCATAAATAATGTTTAAAAAAAATTGCCATCCTTTTTCTAATAATGACTTCTTTTGTTGCAGCTCATCCAGAAGTTGGAGTCCCGTTTTCCTGAGAGGTTCCAGAGGCAGCAGGAGACGCAGCAGGAGGGTCAGGAGGAAGGTCAGGAGGAGGAGGAGGACACCACACGCCCATCCACACCCCTGGAGGAGCGCACAGCCAGGGTCCAGCCCAAGTCACGAAGCAAGAGGCAGGAGGCTAAGGGGGACAACACACAGAAGGTACTAGAACAGTTGAAGGGGATCCTTGAGCACCAAGGTACCCTACAGCAGCAGTTAGCCACGATGAGTGGTAGCAGCAGCCCTAACTTAAAGGAGCGCCGGTCTTATGCCCAATGGTTTGAGGCGTGCCTGGCGAGCATACACCCCACTTTGTACCGTGACTTTCAACGAACATTCACCACATTGTGGACAAGTTCAAGACCCGCAGCAGGCTCCTGTACAGGCAGGAGTCTAGGCAGCAGATGCAGCAGGCCCCGCTTCAGCAGCCCCAACAGCAGCCCCCGCCCCCCCCCCCATGCAATTGTGCCACCTACGACTATGACAGAAGAGTTTCAGGTCGCCTGGTCACTGGGCATGTTACAGCAGAAACAGTGCCACAGTGGGACTCTGCCACAGTGGCAGGCACAATACCAGTCCCAGACACTGCCTCCTCTGCCTCCTCGTCCCAGATCAGCACCGCAACCAGGACCATCTTCAGCACTTGGGGCACCTCCAGGACTTGCATCTGGCTGGGACCCCACCCCACCCACACAGGTCACACGGGTCACGACAGCGGCCGATTTACCAGTGACCATTGCCTCCACTCCCAGGCCTCCGGATCAGGGTACTTCTGCAGGGGACTTGTCATCTTTCTCACTCTCCAGAGAGTTGGATCACATTTCAACATACCAGTATATAGCACAGTAATAAGTGACGTCAGTGACATCAGTGATTCTTGCAGCATTGACTTGGAGAAGTGGTGCTATAAGTGACTGTAAATATCAGTGTATTATGAGTATTGAGAGTCCAGTTAAAAAATTTGTATGAAAAGGCCAAGCTATGTCTTTAAAAAATGTCCATTAACTTTTTAAACTTTATTTTTAATTGAAAACCATTTCATTCATTCAAACATTCACTCACACATTCATGTAACATTAAAACATTTCTTTTTTAAGCATAAAGTCATTTGATTCTTTTGGAGAATTTGGGTGGCCCTTAAAAGGACCGTATGTAATTACATATTATACCAGCTTTAATTTTGCAGCATTAGACGGCCGTTTCGGAATATAATTCCTCATCAGTAGTGCTTTGACCAAAATGTTGAAACCTAAATAATTACAAGAGGATGAAAAAATACCCAAAGGACCAAAACTAATTTAACAAATCCAGCCAAGGTATTACTTTGCACGAGGGAGTAAACCTTAGAATCTGAGGAATTTCAAAATTTTAAAGCAGATAATTGTGATAACAGTATATTTCTGACAATACAAGAAGTTCTGGGTAGTTCCAATAGTCCTTAAAAGTACTGTTCCCCAGGTGGGGGTACTTCCCATAGTCTTTAAAAGGAGTGTTCCTCCAGTGGGCTGATGAACTCAGATCATCCTCTCCTGCCAGTCAACTGCACCTGGACCCTGAAAGTAGTGCTTCAACAGGTTGCGCTGCTTCTTGGCCTCTCTAGTGTCCCTGTTGCCTCCCTGGACACGCTGGCAATCATCCATCTGAGCACCTTCTCTCCAAGCCCCAGGAACAAGGTTGTGAGCCAGATCTTCTGCATCAAGGATGTGGTTCTGTTGACCAGGGTATCTGGTCCTCAGGATGTTGTGCAAACAAATGCAGGCATTCACCACCTTCTCCACTGTGGCTGGAGTCAGCTCTAGGAATCCAAGCAGGCAACGGAATCTGTGTGCCAGGATGCCGAAGGCATTCTCCACCACTCGCCTTGCACGGGAGAGACGATAGTTGAAGATCCTCTCATGATGGTCAAGTGCTCTCTTGGAAAATGGCTTCATCAGCCAGGTCCTCAGCACAAAGGCATCATCAGCTACCAAGAAGAATGCCGTGGGTTGGTTGTCCGCAGGTAGAGGAGTAGGATCTGGCAGACCGGCAATGTTCCTCTCAATGGCAACCTTGAGGTCAGCCACTCTCCAGATCTGCCCATCAGAGAAGGAGCCAGAATCACCAACTTGCACCCATCTTAACTTGTAGCCAGCATCGACCATAGCCATGAGGACAATAGAGTTGTAGCCTTTATAGTTCCAGTAGATGGAACCTCCCTTAGTTGGTTTTCTGATGGCTACATGCTTGCCGTCCACAGCACCGACACAGTGGGGGGAAGTTCCATCTATGCCGAAACTCATCAGCTTCCTCTACCCATTGGTGTTGTTGCATGGGCGTGTCCAGGACCTCCTCCATGTACTCTTCCACAATGGCAGCACACACTTGCTCACAATGCCCGAGATGGTGTTGTGGGGCACCAGGAAGTCATAGGCGATGGAGTGGTAGGAGTCACCAGTTGCCAGAAAGCCTAGGGTGAGTGCCAGCCTCAAACCAGGCCCGATGGGTTCCCTCCAGTGGGTGAATTTCTTCTGGAATCGTGGCTGCAACCTCAGAAGGAGTTCATCATAGAGGTGGGGGGGCCACACGGACGTAGTTCTTGAACGTCTGGGGATCTTCTCGTCTCAGCTCTGGCATAAGACTGTCGTAATGGCCCAGGATGGGTCTCCTGAGGATCCAAGGCCGTGTCCACCGCCTTCTCTGCCTTCTCTGTCGCCTTCTGTCCTCTTGTCTCTGCAAGACGTGCATCAGGACATTGCCAACAACGTCTGTCACCTGTCTGTTGAGTTCCAGCAGCTCCTGCATCAGTTCTACCTCTTTCATGTTCATGTTGATGATGAATGAATGTAGAGTAGAGGAGCCCCTCCTATTTATATGATTTTTGGACACTCCTCAAATGACCCTCTTCGACCCCTATTGACCCCTGTCTACCCTTATCAACCGGTATTAATTCCTTATCAACCTGGTTTGACCCCTTTTGACCCGTCTAGAACCATATAGAAATCTGCTTTAAATCCTTAACTAAAACTTTTCGACTCCTATCAACCGTGTCGACCCTCTTCGACCAGTATCGACCTGGTTGTCAAAATCCGTTGCATGAAGGCAGTGCGGTATACGACAAGGGTTGATGCGGTTTTACGCTGCGGGTTGAAGCGGGTCGATGCAGGTCAATGCGGTTCAAACTGGGTCAATAGGATATCAATACAGAATTGAAATCCATGCAAAAATTTTGAACATGACCAAAAATTTTTCTCCGCCATATCGTAGCCCCCAGAATCCATCAGGAATTGACACAGGTTACGATGCGGGTCTACGGGTGGAACCGGGTTGATACGGTTTTAATTCCGTATGGACCCGGTTCGAAATCCAGCCCTGTGTGACTGTAGCATAAGAGAGCGTTTCAGAAGAGAAATTGAATGTAGAGAAAGTGAATGAACTGATAGGGGAGAATATTGAAACAGATGAAGAGGGGAGGACAGGATGACAGAACGGTTTCACGAATTGAAAAGGCAGATCCAAATGAGAATTATATGAGCCCTGATGAGCAACTGCAAACAGAAGACTTAGTTGTTGCTATGTATGATGACAGGGTTTATGTTGGTAAGATTGTAGATATGGATGAAGGGCTGCATGAGGTAACCTTTATGGAATGTGGCTCAAAGGTTAGGAACTGTCTTGAGTCGCCAGTTAGAAAAAATATTACGTGGATAGAGCCACAGGATGTCATTTGTAAAGTGAAGGAACCAAAACCAATTGCAAAGCCAAACAATATTCAAAATTTCAGACAGGGACGACGACATGATACAAAAGTTAATAAAATAAAGGGTTAAGTGTATTTTACGTGACTGAAAGTATTTCGTACTAAAGTTTGGGTCTTGTAAGATTTAATGTTGAAAACGGCGCGAAATACATTACAAACATATAATATTGCAATAGGGTTATGGCTTGAATCGCTCATCTGAGCCTGTGAATCTTTGAAAAAATATACGAAATGTAATTCCTGTGGTACGGAGAATCTTACATGAGTGTTTATGCGTTATCGTTTTTTATCTATCATAATCATTATGCGAACCTTCGTTTATTCGCCATATTAAAGGATAGCAGTTGAAGTTGATAAAGGATTGAAAGTGATCATGTGTATTTATGCGCAGGGCGATTTGGTAATTCTGTATTATAACAATATGTTTGACGTGTGCCAATTACACCAGTAACATTAATACTATAATATCCAAGGCAGAATTGTAAAGGTTTATTGATCCACATGTATTTCGAAACATTTAACATTCGAACTTACGGTCTGAGGGTACATCCAAAGAAAGGATAAATCACACAGACAGAGGATATTTAGAACGGAAGGAAGCTAAATTAACAGCAAAGACTACATTTTTGGAGGAAAATGGTAAACTTTGTAGATTGAGATTACAGGTTTGTGAACTAAACCAAATCAACATGAAGAACACCACAGATGCAATATCTTGTAGACTAGTCAGGACAGTTAGAGAGAGGGAGAGGGAGAGACAGACAGACTGACAGCGAAAGAAACAGGGATCAGAGAGGAACTGAGACAGAAAGAAAAAGCAAAAACGAGAGAAAGACAGGGAAAGAAAGACGGAGAGAGACAGAGCAGAAAACAAAGGAAGTGAGGGAAAGAGGGAGAAAATGGTTAGAAACAGACAATGACAGACAAAGAGAAGGAAAGAGAAAGGAGAGGGAGATAGAGGGAGACACAGAGACGGTAACAGAGATAGAGAGACAAAGAGAGTCACAGAGAGAGAGATTAAAAGAGAGAGAGGAAGAAATTAAAAGAGAGCGCCAGAGAGGGAGAAATTAACAGAGAGAGAGAGACAGGGAGAGAGAGAGAAGGAGAAAAATAGAGAGGTACAAAGAGAAACAGAGAAAGAGGGAGAGAGTGAGAGGGAGAGAGAGGGGGGAGATCCAGAGAGACCGATGAGACAGAGAGGAGAGAGGAAGACAGTGGAAGACTCATAGACTAATGGTACCAGCGAACGGCCACTGTTTAAAAACTTACGATCGAAAAACAGAAAAGGAACAGATGCAACGGTAGAATAATTAAAACTGCGATTGAGGGTACTTGCCATGTCTTAGACAATTAGAGGAGAGACAAATGGACTGCAATGGGAGTAAGGAAGTAGGACCAGGGTCTGTAGGTATATGATATAGACAGATCATTTAATTCCATAAACCAAGGTCAACAGCTCTCTTATTATGGAAACAATTCATAAAGTAAGGGAAACCAAGTACAAAAGCTTATCGATTTGAGCTAAAAAGAAGAGCAAGGGTGCACTTTAAAATACTAAAGGTACATCTGTCAAACTGGTAGTAATTACCAAGCACTATGGACAGAAGCACAGGGCATGGGGGATGAAATGAGATTTTCAGGGTTTGTGCGAACAGCAAAGTAAGGGTGCGTCCTCAAATTCTTGAAGATCCGAAAAGGGACTAAGAGAACATTTCGCTGACTAATGGTACAAAGAATAGCAAGAACAATTATGCAACAGCAGAACATTTTCAGGGTTTGTGCGTACATCAAACTTATGGTGCAAGCTTAAGTCTGAGAGTACCGAAAAGGAACTTGAAGGAATGATGATACAATCTCACGGGATTGGAGTAAAATCTTTTAAAAGAAAGTTTTAGGGCCTGAGGAAACTTCTCAGGGACTACAGGTACGATATAAATTCCCGAGGACATGAAGAGAACTGTGGGAATATTTCATGGACGGAGAGCACATCTTACGAACTGTAAGTGCATCAAATGGGTAGCGGGAACAGTCTAACGGGAAACGGGTAAATCTTTATTTAGAACACAATTTTATGTCCAAGTGGCTGAGCTGCATCTCCAACGGAAAACTGGTCAATTTAAAGGGACTGAGAGTATAGGCAGACAGTGCGAAGGATAGCATTCGAGTAAGGTCAATGGTTCAGGGCCTGAGAGTATATCCAACTGACTACAGGTACGATTTGAAAGCCTAAGAGGAAAGAAAACAGACTGAGGAAACATTCCAAGAACAGAAGATACAATCGGAAGAACTCGGTTTAACGCCCTGAGAGCCCAGCAGAAATTTTCAGCGATAAAGGCTTCGATTTTTAAGCCATAAGAGTAAATTAGAAGAAAAGAAGAAACATTTCCACAACCGGAGGTACATCTCATAGCCTAAAAGTTTATCCAACAGACTGACGGTAAGAGTTGACAGCATTTGGAAAACGGACAGACGGAGACATGGGGATAAATAAATGTTAGTCTTATCTAGCATTTTCTTCAGGGGATCGATTGATCTCATGGACTATGAGGACAGGGTAATCATCTGAAGAAATATGGGCTTGGCTAAATCTGAACCGTTTGTTGACTCAATTAATGTGTTTAGGGTACATTTCACGGGCAGGAGTATTTACTGGCCGAGAGTTTGCTTAAACGAGAACAGAGACAATGCTACCAAATAAATGGCCAGTCATGGACTAAAAATATTTCTCACGATATGGGAGTACATATTGTGGACTGAAGATGCAATCTTACTGACATAGAATATATTTTAGTGGAATTGCTAATTGCGGCAGAATTCATTGTTATCTCAGCTCTGATAATTGATTCAACGAATTTATAAATGTGGGGAATGCAGCCAGTGGCATAGGCAGAATATTGTGCGAAGTACTGGTGAAAGAAACTAGTTATCTCCTTCCACGTACATTATAAAATTTTACTCTAAATCCACAATTTTACAAAAAATATCAAGACCCTAAAAATAAACGTCTGCCTACTTCCAACATATGCCCTTTTAAATCTGCCATGGTATACATTCCGCTTTTCCTTCATTCATCCTTACACACACTACAGCAATTAATTGTCACACACTTCAACGCTTCCGATATAAAGGCAACACTTCATCACTCACTCTCTCTCTCTCTCGCTCGCTCCCTCCACCAGGTTCGTAAGTTGGTAAGATACATGGCTTGTAGCCCAAGTGGTGATAGGTTCAATCTCCCACCTGTGCCAATTTCTTTCCAAGGTATCATGATAGTCTTTGCGACAGAATTCATTCTTCACTCAACACTGGTCATTATTTCAACGATAGTTGTGTTGTGCGTAGTACTCGTCACCCACGTTTAACCCAGGTGTGAAGTATTACTATTCATCACCCCTGGGACATTTAATTGCGAAACCGTCGTTTCTATGAATATTCATAAGACTGCGAATTACACCCGGTAGCCAATCGAATTTGTCGATAACATAACGATACTCTCTTGCAGTGGATAATAATCACATATATTCCATTAATATCAATAAATCGGGTAAAACCCACATCATTATCAACGAATATGGCGGCCGCCGGTGGGCCTTCCTTCTGTGGCATTTGCCTTACGACAATCCAGGGCAGACATTATATAAATCCTTGTATATAAAGGCAAATATTCAGAAATACAGCGTGCTGTTGCAGTCCTTAGGGCTTTGTAGCAGGGGTGACGTCATCCTCGTTGACCCTTAGTCCGGATTACCTGCCCCTACCACTACGTTATCGGGTCAGGCAAAGCGCAATAATGGCGGCCTCCTAGATGTCCACAAGTGTACCCCTACATGCTTCCCCGTTTTCCCTAATTTCATGTGATCCAGTTTGATCAGTTAATAAAATGAGATCAATTTTGTACAAAACATACATTACTGTGTCTAAAACGTGCTGTTGGGGTATGGTTTGAATATAAATTCGACTATGAATCATTTTAAAAGTAGCCCTGTTTTCGGACGTTATGTAGGTCCATTGACATTTCGGATACTTAAAGCATTTCTGATATGTAGTTTTTCTCGCTAAATAAGAACGAAATGTAGAAAAACTCACTGTCATGATTTAATTGCAAGCGATCTGTTTTGAATTTAGCCTATGATCCGATTTGATCATGTGAAATAACAATATCCCGTCTTCTCTGCATATTACCAACGGGGGCCGCTATTATTGCGCTTTGCCTGACGTACTCTTGTAGTACGGCGGGGTACCAGACTAGTTGACCCTGAGATTACCAATCAAAATGCCTCATGAGAAATTCATGAAAACGAGAAAACATACTCGAGATAACCCAGGGGCGATGTATGTGGTTTACGGAATACGTCGGAACTGGGTTAACAAGGATGAGTACTCGTAACAAGAGGGCCATGATGACCCTGGATCGCTCACCTGAGTAGAGTGCCTTAAAGGTATTTCTTTAATTTGACCAAGTGACCTAGTTTGTGACCCCAGGTGACCCAAATTCAAACTCATATTTAACGAAGACAAACATTCTGACCAATTTTCAAGTCAAATGAGCAAAAAATGTGCCTTCTAGGTCACCTAAAGGTACGTCTTTAATTTGACCTAGTGACATAGATTATGACCCCAGGTGACCCAAATTTGAACTGGTCTTGGACTTTATCAAAAGAAACACTTTAACCAATTTTCAAATCAACTGAATAATAAATGTGGCCTCTAGAGTGCCCACTAGGTATTTCTTTAATTTGACCAAGTGACCTAGTTTTTTATCCCAGTGGACCCAAATTCAGACTCATGTGAGATTTTATAGAGACAAACATTCTGACCATTTTTCAAGGTAATTGAGCAAATAATGTGGCCTCTAGAGTGCCCACAAGGTATTTCTTTAATTTGACCTAGTGACCTAGTTTATGGTTCCAGGTGACCCAAATCCAAACTCATCTAAAATTTTATCAAGACAAACATTCTGGCCAAATTTCAGGTCATTTGAGCAATAAATGTGGCCTCCAGAGTGCAAACAAGCTATTTCTTTAATTTGACCCAGTGGCCTAGTTTATGACCGCAGTTGACCCAAATTCAGACTTCTGAAATTTTCAAGGCAATTGGGCAAATAATGTGGCCTAGAGAGTGCCAACAAGGTATTTCTTTAATTTGACCTAGTGACCTAGTTTATGACCCAAGATGACCCAATTTTGAACTCAATGAACTCGTTGTGCTTAGAGGGGCAAACAAACTTAGAAGAGAATCACTACATACCAAATATCAAAGCTCTACGCCTTCCAGTTTCAAAGAAGAATTTTAAAGTTTTCCTTCTTTGTTCCTATGTTCCAACTTGTGACCCCCGGGGCTGGACCAGTTTTGACCCAAGCAGCATCCTTGGAACAAACTTGGTAGAGGTCCACTAGGAGATGCTACATACCAAATATCAAAGCTCTACACCTTCCCGTTTAAGAGAAAAAGAAATTTAAATTTTTCCTTCTTTGTTCCTATGTTCAAACTTCTGACCCCTGGGGCGGGGCCAGTTTTGACCCCAGGGGCATCATATGAACAAACTTGGTAGAGGTCTACTAGGAGATGCTACATACCAAATATCAAAGCTCTACGCCTTCCAATTTCAGAGAAGAAGATTTTTAAAATTTTCCTTCTCTGTTCCTATGTTCGAACTTGTGACCCCCGTGGCAGGGCCAGTTTTTACCCCAAAGGCATCATATGAACAAACTTGGTAGAAGTGCACTAGAAGATGCTACATACCAAATATCAAAGCTCCATGCCTTCCTGTTTCAGAGAAGAAGATTTTTAAAGTTTTCTTCTCTGTTCCTATGTTCGAACTTCTGACCCCCGGGGCAGGGCCAGTTTTGACCCAGGGGCATCATATGAACAAACTTGGTAGAGGTCTACTAGGAGGTGCAACATACCAAATATCAAAGCTCTACGCCTTCTAGTTTCAGAGAAGATGGTTTTTAAAGTTTTCCCTCTTTGTTCCTATGTTCGAACTTGTGACCCCCGGGGCAGGGCCAGTTTTGACCCCAAGGGCATCATATGAACAAACTTGGTAGAGGTCCATTAAGAAATGCTACATGCCAAATATCAAAGCTCTATGCCTTCTAGTTTTAGAGAAGAAGGTTTTTAAAGTTTTCCATCTTTGTTCTTATGTTCGAGCTTCTGACCCCCGGAGCGGGGCAAGTTTTGACCCCAGGGGCATCATATGAACAAACTTGGTAGAGGTCCACGAGGAGATGCCACATACCAAATATCAAAGCTCTGCGCCTTCTAGTTTCAGAGAAGAAGATTTTCAAAGATTTTCCATTTTTTTCCCTTTTTGTTGCCATGGCAACCAGAGTTAAGGGTGGAATTCAATTCTTGGAACAACTTTGGTAGAGCTTCACCCAAGGAACATCCCTGCCAAGTTTCATCACGATTGGCCCAGTGGTTTAGGAGAAGAAGATGTTTAAAGAAATTGTTGACGGACGATGGACGCCAGACATAGGGCGATCACAATAGCTTACCTTGAGCACGTTGTGCTCAGGTGAGCTAACAAGAGGGCCATGATGGCCCTGGATCGCTCACCTGAGTCAATAGGCGAAATTTCAATCCAGGGTCATAATGACCCAATTTAAAACTCATCTGAGATATTATTAAGACAAACATTCTGACCAATTGTCAGGTCAATTGACCTGAAAATGTGGCCTCCGGAGTGTCCAAAATGTATTTCTTGAACTTGACCTAGTGACCTAGTTTATGACCCTCAGTGACCATATCTCAAACTCATCCGATATATTATTAAGACAAACACGCTGACCAATTTTCAGGACAATTGTGCAAGAATTGTGGCCACTAGAGCGCCCACATGATATTTCTTTAAATCTGACCTAGTGACCTAGTTTATGATCCTATGTGACCCAAATTTTAACTCATCCAAGATTTTATCAAGACAAACGTGCCGATCAATTTTTAGGTCCATTGATAAGAATTGTAGCCCCTAGAGCGCCCACAAAAAATTCTTTAGGTTGACCTAGTGACCTAGTTTATGACCCAAGGTGACCAAAATTCAAACTCATCACAAATTCCATCAAGAAAAACATTCTGATCAATTTTTAAGTCAATTCAGCAATAAATGTGGCCTCTAAAGTGCCCACAAGGTATTTCTTTAATTTGACCTTGTGACCTAGTTTATGACCCAAGGTATCCCAAATTCAAACTCATCCGAGATTTTTTTTAGACAAAGGTTCTGACCATTTTTTAAGACAATTGAGTTACAAATGTGGCCTCTTGACTGCCCACAAGTTATTTCTTTAATTTGACCTAATGACTTAGATTATTTCCCCAGGTGACCCAGTTTTGAAATTATCCAAGATTTCATCAAGACAAACATTCTGACCGATTTTTTGGGTCAACTGAGCAATAAATGTGGCCTCTAGAGTTCCCACAATGTATTTCTTTAATTTGACCTAGTGACCTAGTTTATGACCCCAACTCGTCCGATATATAATTAAGACAAACATTCTGACCATTTTTTAAGTCAATTGAGCAAACAATGTGGCCTCTAGAATGTCCACATGGTATTTCTTTGATTCGACCTAGTGACCTAGTTTATGACCCAAGGTGACCCAATTTCAAACTCATCCGAGATTTAATTAAGACAAACATTCTTGACCACTTTTCAAGTCAGTTGAGCAAAAAATGTGGCTTTTAGAGTCCCCACAATGTATTTCTTTAATTTGACCTAGTGACCTACTTTATGATCCTAGGTGACCCAATTTCGAAGTCATCTGAGATTTAATTAAGACAAACATTCTGACCAATTTTCAAGTCAATTGAGCAAAAAATGTGGCTTCTCAAGTGCCCACAAGGTATTTCTTTAATTTGACCTAGTGACCTAGTTTTTGACCCCACATGACCCAATTTCAAACTCATCCGAGTTTTTATCAAGACAAACATTCTGACCAAGTTTCATGAGTATCGGACTGAAAATGTATCCTCTAGAGCACGCACAAGGTTGTCCTAAGATTTGACCTGGTGACCTGGTTTTTGAACGGGAGTGACCAAGTTTCAAACTCTTTCAAGATATCATCAAGACAAAGATTCTGACCAAGTTTCACAAGTATCTGACTGAAAATGTGGCCTCTAGAGCGTACACAAGGTTTTTCTAAGATTTGACCTAGTGACCTAGTTTTTGACCCCACATGACCCAATTTCAAAATCTTCCGAGATTTTATCAAGACAAACATTCTGACCAAGTTTCATGAGGATCGGGCTGAAAATGTGGCCTCTAGAGCGTACACAAGGTTTTTCTAAGATTTGACCTAGTGACCTAGTTTTTGACTCTACATGACCCAATTTCAGATTCGTCCGAGATTTTATCAAGACAAACATTCTGACCAAGTTTCATGAGGATCAGACTGAAAATGTGGCCTCTAGAGCGTACACAAGGTAAAAAGTTGACAACGGACGACACACGACGCACAACGGACGACGCATGACGGATAAGCACGATCACAACAGCTCACCATGAGCACTTTGTGCTCAGGTGAGCTAAAAAGGCAAACAAACTTTGGTAGTAATATTTCAGAAACACCTGCTTAGATTATTCATCTCTTTAAACTCTTTACCAGACAAAATGATTTGCAGCTTGCCAAAATTGGAAATACTTGCAGATGGCAAACTTGATGTGTCTCAAAGGATTGGATTTGTCAATAGAAGAGCAGAAAACATTTCAGAAAAGGAGAAAATGCTGGTTAGCAGCATTTTCTCTTTTTCCATAATGTTTTCAAAAGCCTCATTCCTCAAGTTCATTCAATCATAGGATTGTTTGGTACAGGGTTACATGGTCATGTTATTGGTCCATCTGCTTATTGCTGCACAGTTTCCATGATGTTCCACCATAAACCTTTTAACCCTTTACCACACAATCTCGAATTTTAATGACCCTGAGGAAGAAGCCTTTTGAAACCATTGTGGGAAAAGGAGAAAATGCTGATGACCAGCATTTTCTCCTTTTCCCACAATGTTTCCTACCCTATCAAAGACATATTTCGTCATTTGAACCACATTTAAATTGTCATCTTTCAATTTGGACAAGTCTAAGATTTTGTCATGTGGTAAAGAGTTAAATGAATAAACGCTAGATTTGTAATCTGGAAATATTGGCTCAATTCCACCTGGTTGCCCTAGTCACATTGCAGTGTCATTTAGCGAGGCACTTCAGAACTGGTACTAGTGAAACCCAAGGAAGACATGTAAGTGAACTGTCACCACGATATGACAGGAATATGTTTAATCCTTTACCACACAATCCCAGCTTTTAACAACCCTGAGAAAGAAAGCGTTTGAAAACATTTTGGGAAAAGGAGAAAATGCTGGTAACCAGCATTTTCTCCTTTTCCTTCAATGTTTTTTACCCTTCCCAATACAAATTTCTGTTTCTGAGTCACAATTATTTTGTCGTCTGCAAGTGCTCTCAATTTGGACAAGTCTAAAATTTTGTCGTTTGGTAAAGCAGGGTTCCCCCTGGCCAATTTTTTTCTTGCGCCACCACTTTCGCCAAATGAGAAAAGTTTGCGCCACATTAAAATAATTGGAGCCAGTTTGGTGCCATTTTTAAAATGAAAGTACATGGGGTCGGTCATGATAAAAAATTGGTTAATAAAATGTCTTCTTTTTCTTGTATCATGAGCAACAAAATAAATGAGAAAACATTTTTCCATTTGATTAGTTTTTTACCCATATCTATATTTATTACGTGAATATAGTTTGGCAGCAGGTGCTTGATTTTCAGGGAAAATCCCAAGGTGAAAAAGGGGCATAGCTGTGCTTCAAAAAGTTTTGTTACCTGTTTCTTGTATAGGTTCCTCTTTTGATAGTTACTAACTTGTCCAGGTTTGAAGTAAATATCTTCAGTATTAATAGAGGTATTAAAAAATTTCAAACTTGTTGCACGACAGGGCTACGGCAATAACTCGACGTCGTATTCTTCGAAAACAGCCGAGCTAAAAATGTTGACTTGTCTGTATTGAATCAAAGCTCTGGCAGACAAGAAATTACTGAGTTATTCATGGCTCAAGTGATAAATCTTGTCTTTTGAAGGGTAGAAAACATTAACCCTTTCAGCGCCATTGGCGAAAATATAGGCTTTTGCGGACAGCACAGATCCAGATCAGACTGCACAGAACATGCAGTCTGATCTTGGATCTATGCTGTCCGCTTGTTAAGTCAAGCCTATGCTATGAAAATCGGTCTGACTTCCACTTGATTGTCTTTGCAGCCGTCAATTGAGGTCTAGTTTATTTATTTGGCGCCGAAAGAGTTACAGGGCAGTACTTGATCATAGTCCTAATGTACCGATCACGGTTTACATAAAAAAATACGACCGACTTCCTTAACTGTGAAACGAATAATCGATCGCAAAAATTCCAGTTTGCAAACATAAGTAGCGAGCAGATAAATCAGTTATCCCGAGGCCCAGTCTTCTGTAATGGATGTGTTAATTATCGAATTCATCCACCCGAACATAGTGCGGTCGCCGCTAAATACACACCACAATGCCCCTCGTGTATCTGTAACAGATGCATATAAGGCAGAATCAAGGCGTGGCTTTAGAAATTATGGGCGGCGACTAAATCTCGTATGTGATTCCTGATTGGTTCGCAGTGCTGCATATTGTGTAAAAATTCTGTGTTCACACCCTTGGATGCAGATGGAGGCGTGGCGAAATTGACATTAGATTGATAATATTAGCATTGCATGGTGTATATGCGTGTATTGTGTGTAACTAGACAAACCCCATGTAATATACATACTGGTATTTAGATCACCTGCCGTGACGGGGTGTATCACTCGTCACAACTCGGCCGATTCCGTACCTACATCTAACCTCGTCTGTATTTGGGAGGCTTCCATTTTGAACTACCAATCACATGATCTTAAACATGGCGGCGCCCCTGTAGATCGCTTAGCAACGACATGAACAACCATTGTGAAGTTATTCACTTCTATCGATCTGTCGATGAAAGCTCCCAACGGAATTGATAAACCACGCTAAAACTTGAATGTACAAACTGTTTGCCGACTCAAATACTCTTAGAAAGATAACGATAGAAAATTTATTCATGCGTTCTTACTAAAGAGGAGCCTTACAATTTCAATAACGGTAAAGCGGTGTGCTTCCGGAGATGTGCGAAATGTACCGTGTAGGTGCATATCAAGCTACGTGATACAGCCGAGGGATTTGATCACCGGATCACCCGAGGTATGCCGAATGGGGGGTGTATTGGCGACAATTACAAACTGGTTATCGATTTTTCATATGTAGATACGCTTTCACGCATTGCGGCGACGGGGACCAGTATCAAAATGTACGGCACACCGATGTGAAAAATATCGGCGCCAGTCATTTTCGCCATTTGGCTTTTTCTTGCGCCACATTACAAAATCTATCGCAAATGGCGCCAAATGCGAAGCCCAGCGGGAACCCTGGTAAAGAGTTAATATAGCATAATACCGGTAGCCAGAGCAAGCATAGATCAACATAATGTCTTTTTGCCACTGTACAGACTGTATCTGACCATTTTGTAGACTGGTCTTGATCTCTGTCAAGTAGCCTTGACCCATAAGTATGTTTGTTAACCCTTTACTGCACAATGCCAACTTTTATTGACCCAGGGAAAGAAGCCTTTTGAAAACATTGTGGGAAAAGAAGAAAATGCTGATAAACAGCATTTTCTCCTTTTCCCACAATGCTTTCTACCCTATCAGAGAAAATTGCACCATTTGAGCCTCACTGAAATTGTCGCCTGCAATTGCTTTCAGTTTTGACAAGGCTAAAATTTTGTCGTCTGGTAGAGGGTTTATTGACTAAAGGTTAATATATGTATATTTACAGGTTGAAATAGCCTTTTGGAAAGCCATAGGAGGTGATGAAAATGAGATAGATGGCTTGGAAGATGGAACAATTGTTATTGTGATATTGTTTAACTCTTTACCAAATGACAAAATTTTAGACAGGTCCAAACTGAAAGCATTTGCAGATGACAAAATAAATGTGACTGAAAAATTGAAATGCGTTTTGGAAAGGATAGAAAACATTGTGGAAAAGGCAAAAATAATGGTAACCAGCATTATCTCAATCCTTTTCCCGCAGTGTTTTCTACCCTGTCATTAAGAGAAATCATCATTTTAGTAACATTTGTCGTCTGCAAATGCTTTCAATTTGGTCCATTCCAAAATTTTGTCATTTGGTAAAGAGTTAAAATTTTATTCTATGTAGTATTGTTCACTTTAGTTCACAACAATTTAGGGGTTCTTTGCAAAAGCTATACTTCAAGCTTGGCCATAAAGACGGCTCAAATAAAGATTAATGTGACAAAGAAAAAATTATTTGTTTTGCTCTTAACAAGTAATTTTCGCTTTGGTCATAATGTTTTCAAATGCCAGTATCGGAGAATTCATTTCTTCGCTAGCTTTCCATATAGCGTCATCTAAACATAATTAATTGCAAAAGAACATCTTGAAATTGCTCGCTAAATGGCTAGATGTCACACTGCTACGGGAAACAACCACCTAATGACTGTATAATGCATGGCTTTGTAGTGCCGAGACAAGATAGGCAGTTTGGGTGCGAGGATTTCAATATGGGTATGAGCTGCACTCTGGTAAATGGAGGCTTAATGCATCTCTGTGATGCATTATACCAAGCAAGTCATCACATGATTATGGATCCATAAAATCCATTTTGTCTAAGAACTAATTGAAATTTGAGGTAGAATGGCCCGTTGACATGTAGAAAATTGACCAAAAACAAAAAGTATCGACTTGGGTCGGTCTGCGCAGGCTGACCAGGGTTGGTACTTTTTGCAGATGCATTGAAATCCCTTTTCAAAGAGCAAGGCTCATAGTATACAGGAGGGCTTGAAGCATTTCTTTTGAAATGTCAGGTTCCTGTGCTACATTCAGAGCTGTCAACATTCAGAGCTCGACATAGGCGATACCCTTGTAGACTGTGGGTTGTCACGTGGATTTAGCAAGGGTAAAGAATATTGAATTCTTTTGGGATTATGGACATACGAGTGCAGTTAGATCTCGGAAACGTTCAGCATAATCTCAGACCTCTCATTCATGGCTTATGAAGCACTTCTAGAAAACATCATTTACAAACAAAAATGGGGAGAGGGAGGGGAAAGAGGATAATCACTAGTTACGAGCAATCACTCCTTTCTCCAAAATAGTTTTGATGTCATATTTCCTTTACTCTTTTGTCTTGTACAAGACAGTATTGTGAATAAAATAGTTATCATGGTAATGGTTTGAAAAATAGCCATCAGGTACAGAAATCCAGACTTAGAGAAAAGGCATATGACATGAAAGAAAGAGGATGGGCTAGAGACAGAAAAAGGCCAGAGACATGAAAGAAAATGGGTGGGCGGAGTTGCAATTATAGAGGCAGAGAGAAAGAGTATAACTTTAAATCTACGATAATTGATTTCAGTATCAAAGGCGCTATCATAGCAGATTGATTGATCATATTGGAGCTCAAAGATATTTTACAAGCTCAGGTCATATTATGGTGGTCAATGCACCTATGTATTTTTCCTATCTTCCTACACTAGGACTGACACAACATTTTTTCCAAGTGACTGACTACTTCTCTCACATGCATCAGAGGTGAGGATTAATCATAGTAAGGTGCATCATTGTAAACAAACATTCATAAATGAAAAACAACAAAAAGTTTTCTCCTTAATTTTTAATTGCTTTTTTTTTAAAATTCAACTTCTGTTCGTAGGACTTTACAAACAAAATTCAAATGATGTGAATGAAACTGAAAATGAACATGGAAAATGGGGAATTATTTACATATTTAAAAGTCTCAGTTCCAAATTGCTATATACAAAGTTTGATGATGGCGTACCTACAAGCAATAGTCACATTAACTGTATAACAAACGTCAATATTTTGGACTCGACCAAATTGAAAGAGCACTTGCAGACAACTTAATTGAAGCTCAAATGATGGCTTCTGTCTGATTGGGTAGAAAACATTGTGGGAAAAGAAGAAAATGCTGGTTACCAGCATTTTTTTCTTTTCCCACAATGTTTTCGAAAGTCCTCTCCCTCAGGGTTGTGAAAAGTCGAGATTGTGTGGTAAAGGGTTAAACTATAGATCTATCATATATTTTGTAATCCAATGCCCCTTGGCAATGAGATAAAGCCAAGATCAAGCTGCAGGTCTGATCTGGGCTTACTCTCTTTCAACTGCTAATCATAGTTAATAATTTGTCAATAGTATCATAGAGACATTGGAAAACAATGTTTCATAATCAAAAATGAGAAACAGCCAACATTATACAGAAATATCTAGAAGCCATTCTGCCCTAAACAGCAATTCTCCCTTCATCTTTTCTCTCATTTCATACATCAAACACACTTAACCTTTGGCAATCTGGGTTTGAATTCACCAACTATTCCTAAGAAAATTCCTGGTCTTATTCTCCAAGATTTTCTAAAGTTGAAAGAATCACAACTTTTGATTGGCTAAACCAGTTAGTTTAGCCAATCAAAAGTTGTGTTACTTTCAAATTAAGAAAATTCTGGACAATAAGACCAAGAAGGTTCTTAAGAATGGTTGGTGAATACAGACCCACAGGTGCTTTGTTGAGATTGTGCATCAAGATCAGAGTGCACATAATGTGCATTCTAAACGTGAATTTACCAAGTCAATCTCCTTATGATCCAAACAATGGTAGAATTTCAATATGTTTGTTTTGGTTCAGTCTTTCCATGCAAACAGTGCAATTCAGTTTAGTCTAGATGCTTTAGAACAAGTTTCAGCAATCAAGGCAAATATATGTAGTCAAATACAAATAGTCCGAGCTCACGGAAAGTTAACCCTTTCCCAAACAACAAAGTTTAGCCCCTTCCAAATTCAAAGTATCTGCAGACGACAAATTTGGAAATGGTACAAATGAACTTAAGGTGTATTGACAGGGTAGAAAACATTTCAGGAAAAGGAGAAAATCCTGGTTACCAGCATTTTCTCCTTCTCCCGTAATGTTTTCAAAAGACCTCTCCCTCAGGGACGTGGAAACACAGAATTGTATGGTAAAAGGTTAAAGACAGCTTTAATATTCCAAGATAGAGAGACCCAGGATAACCTATTTGTTAAATATAGCTAGATATTAAAAACTGAAAACAGACAGGAAGATTAAACCAATTAATTTTTACATTTACATAAGCAAAAAGTGTACTATTAATATTAGTTGATAAAATTACTTTCTCCTACCTTAAGTCTTAAAAAAGTCTGCCGAAAATATGTGAATTGCT
Source organism: Tridacna gigas (assembly GCA_945859785.2). NCBI lineage: Eukaryota > Metazoa > Mollusca > Bivalvia > Cardiida > Cardiidae > Tridacna > Tridacna gigas. Next base: position 55,469,000 of record OX244034.2, read on the forward strand.
GACAAAGTTTCCTATATAACAAATCGGCAAAAAGAATTTTACTAACTGGTGATCATGTTTCCAATTACATAACAGGTGACCAGCATTTGCTCCTTTTCCCACAATGTTTTTTACCCTATCAAAGAAATCATCGCCTGAGTGACCAGTACGTTTATTTTGTTGTCTGCAAATGCTTTCACTTAGGTCGCATCTAAAAATTTTGTCATTTGGCACATTGTATTAAGAGCAGTATTTATGTTGCTTTTGTCCAGGATGTCTCAGCAAAGCTGACAGTGTGGCTCGAAGACCAGACTGCACCTTTTGTGCAGGCTGATCTTGATCCAAACTGGGAGCAATGGCAACAAAAGTATTGAAAGGCGCTTTAAAGGTTAATTAGCAGTTATTTTGAAAACCTGCCTACCTTAGGCATCAACAATCCTTGAAAAAATCTGTGCAAAAGCAGAAAAAAAAATAAGATTTAACCCTATACCACACAATCCCGACTTTTAATGACTCTGGGAAAGAAGCCTTTTGAAAACATTGTGGGAAAAAGAGAAAATGCTGGTAACCAGCATTTTCTCCTTTTCCCACAATGTTTTCTACCCTATTAAGAGAGAAAATTGCACCATTTGAGCCACACTGAAATTGTCGTCTGCAAATGCTTTCAATTTGGACCAGTCTAAAATTTTGTTGTGTTGTACAGGGTTAAGTACCGGTAGGCATGTCAATCCATATTAACTTATCATTTTTGGTAATAAATTTTCAGTTTTTGAAAACTAAGAATGATTACAAATCCAGCCAAGTTAACTCTACAGAATGACAGTACTTACAGACTTGGGGTTATCTTAACAAACACCAAAAACCTACTTGCAAAACAACTCACTACCTTTGATGCAGAAAACATTAATTACGGACAGAAAAGCATTTTTAATCTTGTACAAAAATGAACACATTAAGAGACTATGAAACCTAGCCTATGATAAAGGCAACTTTCATGTAACTTGTTACCTCCAAAAACAAATCTGCAGACATCATAGAAAAACATCCATGTTATATCTTTCAACTCCAAGCATATGAGCCATGCTCTGTGAAAAGGTGATTTGATGCATCTACGAAAACTATCAACCCAGGTCTGCCTGCACAATCCCAGCAGGCTGACCTATGTCGATATTTTTAGCTATTGGTTAATTCTCTACATGTCATAGGACCAGTCTGCCTCATAATTTACTCAGTTTTTAGGCATGTATGGATCGGTAATTATGTGACGACTTGCTTGGTATGATGCATCAGTGAGAGGCATTAACCCTTTACCAGACGACAAAAGTTTAGCCTTGTCCAAATTGAAAGCATTTGCAGACGACATTTTCAATGTGGCTCAAATGGTGCTATTTTTCTTTGATAGGGTAGAAAACATTGTGGGAAAAGGAGAAAATGCTGGTTACCAGCATTTTCTCCTTTTCCAACAATGTTTTTAAAAGGCTTCTTTCCCAGGGGCGTTAAAAGGCGGCATTGTGCGGTAAAGGGTTAAATCCCCTGTTTACAAAGTGCAGCTCATATACAATCTCAGTATCTGTCCACAGCAAAAATGGATGTCTTGTGCAATCTGGCCTTGATCTATGCCATCTGCAAAAGCTGTTGTTTTAGCCTATGGTGCTGAGAGGGTTAAGTATGGATTGATTTATTGAATGGTGTTAAATGCAGCTTTCAACATTACTTCAGTCATATCATGGCGACAGCTCACATACTCATGTATCTCCTGGGTTTCACCAGTACTAGGCTAGGACTCTAAAGTGTCTTGCCTAAGGACACTCCCACGAAACACCAAGTGGATCCAGCAAGGCTTGAACATGGGGCCTCCAGGTCACGAGTCCTACACTGAGCCACGCAGGACACAGGTTAAGTAAGGAAAAACCAACCTTATTACGGCTTTATTCCTAACAGCATGTGAATGTTTAACGACAAATGAAAAAGGAGAAATTGTTCCTTGGAAACGGTTCTATCTTCTAAAACAAACTTTTCAAAAATGTTTGGTTGCAAGACGAAAAAGGTAATCTGCAGTTCAGAATGCATTAACTCTTTACCACACAATAACAAGAGGGCCATGATGGCCCTGTATCGCTCCACTGGCTTATAAATATAAACCATGAAGAGAAGTCTTCACTATATAAGCCCTTATAAAACTTTGACCCCAGGGCTACAGTCGGACTAAATGGGGAATATGTGTATTAGAAGAATAACATGCCAAAGTTGGGAGTTCTTGGCCTTATGGCTAGTAACAAGACGGTTTCTGAACTTTTCACTCCATAAACCCATGTAAAACTTGTGACCCCTGGTGCAGGGCCAAACTTGATCCTAGGGCTGTAACTTGGGCCCTCTTTGTAGTTGTCCACTAGATAATGCTATAATTATGCAAAATTTGGTAGCCGAAGCCTTATGGCTATGTACACCAAGATTTAAAAGTTTTCCCTATGTAAGCCAATGTAAATCTTGTGAACCCCCCCCCCCCCAAGCATGAGGCCAAATTGACCCCAGGACTATAATTTGGGCACTTTTGGTAGACCCCAACTAGATCAAGCTAAATGCAAAATTTGGTAGCTCTAGGCCTTATGGCTAGGTACAGGAAGATTTTTAAAGTTTTCTCTATATAAGCCTATGTAAAACTTGTGACCCCTGGGGCAGAGCCAATTTTGACCCCAGGGCTATAATTTCAAGAAACATGATAGAGGTTTACTACATAAAGCTACATGCCAAATTTGGTAGCCCTATGCCTTATGGTTTCGGACAAGAAGATTTTTAAAGTTTTCTCTATATAAGCCTATGTAAAACTTGTGACCCCTGGGACAGAGCCAATTTTGACCCCAGGGCTATAATTTCAAGAAACATGATAGAGGTCTACTACATAAAGCTACATGCCAAATTTGGTAGCCCTATGCCTTATGGTTTCGGACAAGAAGATTTTTAAAGTTTTCTCTATATAAGCCTATGTAAATCTTGTGACCCCTGGGGCAGAGCCAATTTTGACCCCAGGGCTATAATTTCAAGAAACATGATAGAGGTCTACTACATAAAGCTACATGCCAAATTTGGTAGCCCTATGCCTTATGGTTTCGGACAAGAAGATTTTTAAAGATTTCCAATATTTTTCAGTTTTGTTGCCATGGCAACCAGAGTTTTTGAAGGAATCAAATTCTTTCAAGAAATTCTGTAGAGGACCATGGCAGGATCATTTCTGTGAAGTTTCATGAAAATTGGATGGGTAGTTTCAGAGAAGAAGATGTTTGAAATAAAAGTTAACGCACTGGCGGACGGACGGACGCACGCACGCACGCACTGACGGACGGACGGACGCACGACGAGACACCGGGCCATGACATAAGCCCGCTGGCCTTCAGCCAGTGGAGCTAAAAATGTAGACTTGTCCAAATTGAAAGTTTTTGCAGTCAACAATTCAAATATGGCTCAAAACATGGAATTTGTCTGTGATAGGGTAGAAAACATTGTGAGAAAAGGAGAAAATGCTGGTTACAATTTTTTTTTTTCTCCTTTTCCCACAGTTTTCAAAAGGCTTCCCACAGTGTCTTTAAAATTCAAATTTGTGTGGTAAAGGGTTAACTGACAGAGTGCCATGAGAAATGCAATTAACATATTCCATCAACAAACAGAAAGACCACTATATAAACTCTTTACAAAAAGAAGACATTTCAGACTGGTTAAAAGTAAAAGTGCATTTGCAGACAACAATTCAAAATTGTGGTACACATAAGAGGATGTCAATCAGATAAGAGTAGAAAATATTGTGGGGAAAAAAGGTAAAATGCTGGTTCTCTTTCTCCAACAATGTTTTCAAAAGCCTTTTTTGGGGGGTCATTTTGAAACACAAGATTACTTTATATAGAGTTAAGTGTCTTCTTTTCTGACTGTACATATCTGATCCAATTACTTTAACGGCAAAAGAATTCATCCAGCATCATGCTTGTATCAATCTGTGGGTCCTACTTTTTGTGGAACTCGTTCAAATTTCCACTGCACTGTTAGGTCATTTAACTTCCATTGTAAATGGCTGGTATAAAGTAACTATAACTTTGTTTTCACTCATTACTTCATGAAGCAAATTTGTGGCTGATGACTTTCAGAGCATGCGAGTTATTGATTATCAAAATGAACTATGACTGAATACATGAACATATTAGAAAACATTGTGACCAAGGGATGAATTGCGCATTGCAGGCAATTTCTCCTTTAGCCATAATGTTTTAAAAAATAGCTGCACAATTCCACATTCTGTTTGCATGATGCCATAAAGTGACTGGTGCCACTCAATGCAAAAATGAGTTCTAAAATCCTTTTCCACTTTTCCAACATTGTTTTCCAAGATGCTTTTGGCAAAACTGTAAACTTTGATCCAACCAATGTATTTGAACAAGAGCACATTCCAGTAACTGAGATTTCACTGTATTTAGACTAGATTCTCCAATTATTTTCCACTCAGGAACAGTTCTTTAAACATGGCCCTACACAGAGTCCTTCCTACAATGGGGATGGACACTGGGATCACACTCACAGTAAAAATAATGCTAGCACAGTTTTAAGTGTTCTCCTTGATTGTGAAGGAATCCTGGGTCCGTATTCACCAACCATTCTTAAGAATATTCTTAGTCTTATTCTTCAAGATTTTCTACATTTGAAAGTAACACAACTTCTGATTGGCTAAACCATTTGGTTTAGCCAACCAGAAGTTGTGTTACTTTCAAATGTAGAAAATTTTGAAGAATAAGACTAAGAACGTTGTTAAGAATGGTTGGTGAATACGGACCCTGTTTGATTTGGTACGGTTTGTGAAAACTTCAGGCAATCAGGCTGTGATACCCAGGTAATACTGCAATTGTCTGTTCTGAAATCAATGAAAATAAAGAATGAACGAGAGCCACTGTCACTCAAAATCCAAGTTACCGAATAATCAGCCTGTTTGTTAATCGTTCACCACACATTCAAGAGTTTTAATGATCCAAAGGAAAAGGACTTTTGAAAACATGGCGGGAAATGGAGAAATTGCTGGTAACCAGCATTTTCTCCTTTTCCCACCATGATTTCAACTGTTTTGAAGAAAAATTTTACTATTGGCGTAATATATGACTTGTTACCTGCAAATGCTTTAAATTCGTATAAGTCCCAATTTTTTTTTCGTCTGGTAAAAGGTTAAATGGTGATTGCTCTCACTTCCAATGAAAAATTTTCATTTCCACTTGCATTCAAAAATTGATTTTGAATGGTGAACAGGTGTAGACCAGAATGTCACTTAACTCTTTATCAAATGACAAATTATAAACTTGTCCAAATTTGGGCAGATTTGCAAACGATAAAGTTGTGCCTTTGATTTGTCCTGGAAAGGATAGCAAACACTGTGGGTAACGGAGAGCATGTTGGTTACCAACAATGTTTTCAAAAGCCTTCTTCCCAAGCATTGTTAAAACTTGGGATAGTTTGGTAAATGGTTAACCAAACCACCTAGCTTATCTTTACACAAAGAACTTCTGATACAAGAAGCGGTAATAAGAAAAAGAAAAATGGTAACCAAAATATTCCTCTTTTCCCACAATGTTTTAAAAAGGCTTCTTTCTTGGGGCTATAAAACTCGGGATTGTGTGTTGAAGGGTTAATGTTGTTTTCAACTTTATTTCATTTATATTGCTGCAGCCAGTGCACTGACCAATGCTTTCTTGGGAGTTAATTTTTTACTGGGGCTCCACGTAATGGTAGTGTTCTTCCAAAGCCATTGGCTGCTTCCCCACCTAACCAAATACAAGCTGTGCAAAGCACTACTAGGGTTAAATAAGATTGAGTAATTTTAGTCATTTACCAGTCAACAATCATAGAATTTTAGAAAGAGCATAATCATAACCTATGGCACGACACAGACAAAATGAAATCTTAAATGAGTAAAAAACATCATTTTCCAATTTTCCTCGCAATCTTAGAAAATACTTATATCAAAAGAAGTCAAGGTGGATCACTGATCAGACTGCACGTTTTATACAGTCCGATTTGATAAAATTGTTCATAAAAGCAACTTGAAGTTATGCCTTGTGCTCTGTAGATTGAAAAAGCTCTGGTAAAAAGGCACCTCAATGAGTCTTTGTGATACATGATGCCAAGCAAGTCATCGTCTAAATATGGATCCATAAAATCCATTATGGCTAACAACCAAATGAATTATGAGGTACACTGGTCCTTTGACAAGCAGAAAATTTACAACAGGCAAAAAGTTTCGACCCAGATCTGCCTGTATGGATCGATACTTTTCGCAAATGCATTATGCCCCTTTTTCACAGAGCATGACTCATATTTATCAGACACAAAACTTCAGATTTGTCTATATTAACCCTTTCCCAAACAAACCCTGGTTTTCACGCGTCTGCAGTACAAGTCTTTTGAAAACACTGTGGGAATAGGAGAAATTGCTCATAACGAGCAATTTCTCCTTTTCCCACAGTGTTTTCTACTGCCATTTTCATCAAATTTAAAACTGTCATCTGCAAACTCTTTCAATTTGGACCAGTCCAAAATCTGTCGTTTGGGAAAGGTTTAAGAGTATTTTGACACAACAAAATCATTGTGGCTCATTATCTGGGAAAGGGTAATAAAAACATTAATGGAAAAGGAGGAAATGCTGGTGAACTCTTTACCAAAGGACAAAATTTTGGACTCACCCAAATCCAAAACATTTGCAGACAAGCATTTCAGTGTGGCTCAAAGTTTTGGATGTGTCTTTGATAGAGTAGAAAACATCACTGGCAAAGGAAAAAAATGCTAAATATGATTAAGAGCATTTCCTTTATATTCAGCAATGTCTTTAACCCTTTACCACACAATACCAACATTTAACAACCCTGAGAAAGAAGCCTCTGAAAACATTGTGGGAAGAGGAGAAAATGCTTGTAACCAGCATTTTCTTCTTTCCCCACAATGCTTTCTACCATTCCAGACACAAATTTCAAATTTTGAGTCACATTTATTTTGTCGTCTGCAACAGCTTTCAATTTGGACAAGTCTAAAATATTGTTGATTGGTAAAGCGTTATAACCATTACAACACTGAATAAATGAAATGGACCTTTTCAATAAGGAAAAATATCTGAAATATTGCTAATTCAAGGTAGTTTTGACCAGTCTACTTAATAAAGTTGAGGACAGTGTAGACCCTAGATCAAACTGCACATTCTGTGCATCTGATCTTAATCTTCACTGTCTGGAAAAACTACTTAACTCTTTACCAAACAACAAAATTTTAGACTAGTCCAAATTGAAAGCATCTGCAGACCACAAATGTCACTGAAGAATTGAAATCTGTTTTGGGAAGGGTAGAAAACATTGTGGGAAAAGAAAATGCCGGTTACCAATATTTTCCCACAATGTTTTCAAAAGACTTGTTTTCTCAGGGTCGCAAAAATTAAGGATTGTGTGGCAAAGGGTTAGGTCAGTTCCAGCACTTTATGGGTTAAAAGCTTTCTCCCTATTGGTTGTTCTGACATGGATTTGTTTGGTAAAGTGTTGAAATTTACTGTAAACAAAAGAGAATTTAATTAAAAAAAAAAACCTTACCCTACAGAACAACTTTTGAAAGCTCCACCACCTTATCTCGAAGGATCTTCATGTGAATCTCAACAACAGCCCGTTCCGCATCATCCCTCAATCTAAATCCAACAAGGGCTGTGCTAGAATTTGGCCGTGCGTCCTTATCTGCTACATTAAGGCGAATAGATTCCGGAGTGGGATTGTAACCACTGAAAAAATTGATGATTTCCCCTGTAGACACATTTGCAGGCAAGTTGGTTGCTTTTACAAAGAAAAAAACTTGTTCTTGAGAAGCGAGTTCTGGCCTCACTGACTGCCTCGCATCTCGCATTTGTTGAATAAGTTGTTGCTTATTGATTAACTGAACACGAATTCTATTCCTTCCAATAATAGCTCCGTCTTTTTCTAAAGCTTTTTTAGCTTCTTCATGGTCAACTAATTCAATACAACCTTCTCCCAGTGTTCTTCCAAATGCATCATGACACACTTGAATGCCACGTGGTGCAATGTTATGTCCTTCAAATAATCGTCGGTAGTCCTGGTACTCAAAGTCATAAGGTAAATTGGTTATTAGGATCCATTTTAAATCATTCTCATTACTATCCAAACACTTAGTTTGCTCAGATTCCCTTGAATCCCTTCTTCTGTCTGTTTTTATCTTCCCATCACCTCTTGATGACCTAGCTGCTTCTTTAGGTCCATCATTTTGTTGTGCCAACCTTTTCATTTCTGCCTTCGATGAGCGGCTTATAGATATTGTGTTTCCATGAAACACTTTCCTTACTTTAAGAGCCTTTTGTAGTGACCTGTCGTTTATTAATTCAATAATGCACTGTCTAACGCCTCCACTCCATCCACCCATCACAATGGCATCTCCTTTATCTGCAATTTCACAATCTTTAAACATATGTTTTATATCCTGCTTATTAGCATATTCAGGCAACTGACAAACTTTCACAACAAAATCACTTGAAGCTGCATCATTATTTTTACTATTATCACTTTTAGTTTTGGAATCCCCTTCACTCTTTCTTTTGTTTGTTTCTGTAACTTGTGCTCTTTTTTCTTGTTTCGGAAGTGCTAAACCCCGATTATTACCTTTAAGATTCATCAAAGTGGCAGTTAAAGTGTTACACAAATCAATCTTCTTAGACCTATCCCTGTCAGTCTCTTCTTCATCACTACCTGGCTCAAATGAATCAACAGCATTATTGAACTCTTTTTTGGAAACTTCACTAACAGCAACTATCCTTTTTCCACACTTTGAGCCAGTCTTTTTTAAACCTAATTCCAACGAATCATTGTTCAGGAATCCTACAAATGCTTTCCCTAGTCTTTTCCCTTTAGTATCATTTATCATTTTTATCCCTTTATGTGGTATCGCGCAATCAGAAAACAATTCGGCAACATCGTTATGGTTGAACTCTAAGGGTAAATTGTCAATACGTACAAAATATGCAGCTTCATCATACTTTTTAGATTTTCTTTTTGATTCCTGTTGATCTAGCTTCTTGTCAGGCTTTTGTTTATCTTCAGTTTTGAATTTTGTTTGTGAATTTGATTGGCTATTTGTCCAAGAGTCTCTTTGACTTTCTCTTGCATTTGAATCCCACATGGAACCAAGATCCCCTGCCTTATCAAAAAGGACCCTTTCTCTGCTGGGATCAGTGTTCATTCTATCGCGCTCATCATGTGTAGACCTATGTATTGATCCCTGAATTGTAAATGGTGATGGATTTCCACCATGCTGTTCCAGTCGTCGGTTTTCCTGTTGTCCTAATCGTCTTTCATCAAGGCTAAAAAGTGGTCTGGGGTTATCTCTTTCATCTTCACTAAAGGGTGGTCTAGGACCACCTCTGTCATCTTCACAAAAGAGTGGTCTAGGGCCACCTCTTTCATCTTCACGAAGGAGTGGTCTGGGGCCGCGTCTTTCATCTTCACGAAAGGGTGGTCTGGGGCCACCTCTTTCATCTTCATGAAAGGGTGGTCTGGGGCCGCCTCTCTCATCTTCCCGAAATGGTGGTCTGGGGCCATCTCTTTTATCTTCAATAAAGAGTGGTCTGGGGCCGCCTCTTTCATCTTCGCGAAAGAGTGGTCTGGGGCCTTCTCTTTCATCTACACCAAAAAGTGGTCTAGGGCCATCTCTAAAATCAGGTTGCCCCGGTGGTCTCTCATCGAATCTTAGGAGTTGTCTAGGGCCATCCCTAAAATCAGGAGGAAATCTTTCGTCAGGATTTCTCAGGAGAGGTTTTCCTGGAAATTCCTGGCCTCTGTCACGGAATGATCCACCCCGTAGTTCTGGAGGCATCTCCTGTGGTGGACCTCTTAAAAATTCTGCTTGCTTGTCAGATGGTCCAGGCATGAAGTCAGGGTGATCATGCGGTGGCATTCCCATAAAATCTGGATGATCAATGGGGGGCCTTCCAGGAAAAACAGGGTCCTTCAGTAGCGGTGGACGGCGAATATCATGATTATCACTGCGTACTTTGTCAATAAACTCTGGTTCTCTAGGATGTCTTCTTGGATCAATCTCAACTTTGTCTGGAAATTGTTGTGGTAAACCTCTCTGATCTAATAATGGTTTTCCCCTGTTGTCCAAGGAGGGCTTTTCACCTAGTAGGCTCCTAGGAGCAGGATTGTCACGAAATTCAGCTCTGTCAGGTGGTCCTTCAAATTGCATAGGTTTGAAGTCACGATCTTCATGTGATGGTCTGCTTCTTTCAAAATCTAGATGGGGACCTCTGAAATCTTCAGGAGGACCCCTATGATCCATTGGTTCGCCAGGTATATGTGCAGGAAATTCCATTCGATTGCTGAAGTCTGTTTTCTCTCTATCCCACGGAACTAACTTATCTCTCCGTGGGAAATCAACAGGTGCATCTCCCAACAAAGCCGGTCCTCTTGACGATCTCTCTCCAATGGGTTCATTGGGCTCTGCATCACCAAAAGGCCTGTTGTTGAAAACTGGTGGGTCTTCAAGTAATGTTCTTCTGTTAGATGGCCCTTTTACAAAGTCTGTAGGTCCATGAACATCTGAGGGGTTTTGACCAAATATTGGACTACCTCCTTTTTTGAAAGAGGGACCTCTGATATCAGGTCCAGGGGCTTCAAAGATGTGACGACCTTGAGGATCTGTAAGGCGATTATTTGTTGGTTGGTGACCAAATTCACGTAATTCAGAAAATTCTTGTTGCTTGAGATCATCCCTTCTGGAATTATCCGTACCTTCAAGCAGGTGACTACTTCTTAGACCATTGCTGTCATTCCTGGTAAACTGATCATGGTGTGGAATGCCAAACTCATGCATGTATCTCTGCTCCTCCTGTTGCTTGCCCTCGTCTTTTTCTCGAGAGAGAAATTCAGGTGGAGCAGCTCCCAGAATACCTTGTCCACTACCAAGGGGTGGAAGAACTGGAAAAAGAGGAACAGGTTTGGGGGGTTTGGTCTCTTGAATAGTGGAATTCCTTAAAATACTCTGTGTATTCTGTTCTTTTCCAACAGCAGGTGGAGTGTTCTTTCCTTCGTTGAGTTTAAGAGGAATTGAATGCTTCAGTTCATTTGCTTTTACATCATCATGTATATTTTGTACCTTGTCCATTTGTAATTTCTTATCAGCTTCACTTTCACTCCTGTTTGTTGGAGATAAAGACCGTTTCTTTGCCTTTCTGTTGATCTCATTGGAGCCTGGACTATTTCTACGATCTTGATCTCTGCGTCTTTCCCGCCTGTCATCATCCCTGTCTCGATTCCTCCTATCTCTATCTCTGTCTCTGTCACGGTCTCTTCGGTCTCTATCCCTATCACGTCGGTCTCGATCTCTATCTCTTCTATCACGATCTCTATCACGACGTGGACTGTCATGATATCTGGATCTATCTCGGTCATGTGACCTTTCTCTACTGTCCCGTTTATCCCTTTTATTGCTTGGCATTTCTTCAGTCCTGTTACCATAAGGCTTATTTCTTAGTACTCTACCAAACTCATCAACCTCCGTTTCATCATCATTTTCTTCGTTATTGAAAATTCTGTTTCTAGAACTTTGAAAATTCCTGCTCATAGGCTCTGGAGCTTTCACCATATTTCCAAAAATACTGTTTTGTGATGCTAAATTGCTATCTGACTCGTTGCTACCAGATTTTTTCCAGCTGTATGGTGCCGATGAAGATGAAACTGGTGTGGTTATGCTTGAAGCAGCTGTAGAAGCATGGATATTTCCACGTTCAAATGAGGTAACTGGTGCAGCTGATGACGCCACTGGGGCATTTGAGCTTGAAGAAATAGTAGATGCTGGAATGCTCTTACGTTCTAAAGAGCTGAATAGTACAGATGACACAGGAGTACTTAAACCTGCAGAAACAACAGAACTATCTCGATCTTTGTCTGGTTTTCTCTCTTCACGGCCTCTTCCAAAGCCTTCCGTATCTCGTGGATTCCAGTTTTGATTCTGATTATCGTTAGGACTACCCAATAAATGCTCAGCAAGTCCCTCTTGGTCGGACCATCTAGACTTTCGTGGAATGGCTGTTACTTTTTCTAGTGTAGGATTTACATTTGTATGCCTTTCTTGATCTCTCTGTCTAAAATTTTCAAACGGTCTTGGAGGTTCATTTCTGTTGGTTGACCATTGTTGCCAGGATTCATTTAAAGGAAAACGGGAATTCAAAGGCGGTATGTTTTCTAGGTTTTGAGGCTTAAATTGTTCCTGTGTGTTAAATGCCATGGAATTTGAGAGTTCTGTATTTGGTTGGCTTTGTCCAAAAGGTGGCATTTCATGTCTTTCATTTGGTCCAGGATGGCCTTGTGCAAACAAGGACATTTCATGATTTTCATTTGGTCCTGGATGGCTTGTGAAATTAGACCTTTGTATATTACTAGGCTCGAAACCACCAGCCGAATATTCACCTGGTAAGGCCTGCTTGTTCATAGCTTGATACGATTCTCTTGAGGAATCTTGACTTGACATCTGTGGCTGACTAAATGGTTGTTGCTGATGCTGATTCTGGCTAAATCGCTGTTGCAGAGGTTGATTCTGGCTAAATTGTTGTTGCAAAGGCTGATTCTGGCTAAACTGCTGTTGAAGAGGCTCGTTCTGGCTAAACTGCTGTTGCGGGGCCTGATTTTGGCTAAAATGCTGTTGTTGAGGCTGATTCTGGTTAAAGGGCTGTTGTGAATTCTGATTAATCAATTTACTCACAACAGAAGATGCGAGATTAGTGTTAGGTAGCAGACCACTAAGAAACTGACTAAGCTGATTAATCTGTGGAATCTGACTTTGCTGAATTCCAACCCCTTGAATCTGAGCTACAGCTGGTTGACCCATTTGATGAACAACTGGGGACGAAGATACAGGTGCTTGAACTGCTGCCGGTTGTGGTGCTGCCGAACTTCTTTCTTTAGCTTCAATGATGGTGTTTTGCATTTCAGTTTTACTACTCAGAAACAACATAACAGGACTGTCATTGAGTTTGCCGTTATTTAGAAGCATAGCCCTTCGTGCATCTTCATCTGTGCTGAATGCTATGAACGCGTCTCCTCTTTCACCTCCAATTATATGTACGCCACCAGGTGGAATGCTTAGCCCTTTAAAAAAGTTCCGTATATCCATGGCGCTGGCTGACCAAGATAAACCTTGTAGTCTGATTATAACCGACATTCTGACTTCATTCTGCAACGAGAAAAGGGAAAGGAATTCTATAGTAGAAATTGATAAACATGTAACATTTAAGTTACTCCTTTGCACAATAATAATTAAGGTTTGAGTTTTCTAAAACATACAAGAAATATCAAAACCGTGTGGCTAAGTGCTTTACTAGAACACAAAATTTTAGATTTATTACAATATGAAACCATGTGATCTCGAGAAACTGAATAGAATCTGCTTCATATGATTTGTCTTTGAAAGGGTTGAACACCTAGTGGGGAAAAGAGAAAATGCTGGTCTTCACTGTTTTATTTTAGGCTCCTTAACACTCGGTATTGTTTGGCAAAGAATTAAAAAGTTCGACTTGTTGTCAGGTTATATGGGTTCGATCCCAGGCGGTGCACTAAATATACACAGGTGGGAGTGTCTTTGGACCCTACCCCAATGCTGGTGAAACCCAGGAGACGAATCGTGAAGTTAGCTGTCGCTGGCATGAAACTGAAATGTGGTTAAGAACCTAACCTTTAACCCGCTAAATAAATTATATGAAACTTTCAAGCCGGTAATAAAAATCTAATCATTGCTATTTCTAAGTAATTTGTCTATGAGGGGGTATCTCCTTATCGTACAGTGTAGATTCTGTGCAGTCTGACCTTGATCTACACTGACCGCTACAGGTCCTTGAGTCACGCTTAGCAGCCTAATGATTAAAAACTTAAAAGTGTTGAAAAACACTGTTGGCTGCTAAAGTTTTCTACAGCATTTAGTAGTTTTCAAATTTCTAAATCTTAATTTTTCCAACTAGTATCATTGCTTCAAACGTCCAATAGCAGACAAATGTACACAATTCTGTGTATAAAACAGAGGAAAATTTCATTCAAGTACATTTGTAATATTTCAAACGTTAATTCTGATCTTAAAATTTGTTGTTGTTTTTTTTTTTCTGCCAGTGATTGGACTTTGGCCATCCATACTTTAACACTACAATAATCACCATACTTTAAGATGGTACCTATGTTTGTTTGAATGGGATTTTAACGCCATTTTAACAGCTTAGGTCATATCATGGCGGTCAGTGCACCAACGCATGTGTTTCCTGGGTTTCTCACACCAGTACTGACACAACTTTCTTTCCAAGTCACCGACTACTTTTCCCACATGAATCAGAGGTGAGAGGCGATAAATCGCAGGAAAGAAGGTTTGCCTCAACCGGAAATTGAACTCACAGCCATCAGGTCACGAGTCAGATATGCTAACCACTGTGCTACCCGGGAGGGTTAAGATGTTATAAAAGACATTTATCTCTATTTCACGCACATATAATTCTTTATGTACTCTTGGCTGTTATTGGACCTTAAATCCGTTCTCTTTGTTCGCATTCATTTCTAGACATACGATATCAGTAGTAGCAACATGGATTAACTATTCCTAGTGGACTATTCCGATTTAAGCCAGAGACAAAAGATATTGAGATCGTCATTGGCAGTGAGAGTTACCTAAGACACACTTATACCAAGTAAGTCATTAGTCCTACCAAGAACAAGAAGTGTCACTGCGCGCTACGCATCGTCTTTATGTGGTTGACCATTCTGCATAGTTATATTAAAATTGCATTCATAATTTAAAAAGTTACAGGCCGGACACGAACACAACCCCTTAAAATTTCTCTTTTTCACCATATTTGACGTTGCCGTGACCTTGACCTTTGACCTACTGACATGGGTCTTGCGCATGACACATCGTCTTTATGTGGTTAACAATTCTACAAAGTTATACCGAAATTCATTCTTAATTAAAAAAGTATAGCCGACCACGAGCACTAACCACCCCCCATCACATTTGACCTTGCTGTGACCTTGACTTTTAACCTACGGACATAAATCTTCCGCATGACACATCGTCTCGATGTGGATAACATTTGTGCCAAATTATTTTGAAATTAAGTAATAGGAAAAAAAGTTATATGGCCCGAACACGAAAAGGACGGACAGACAGACGGAAGGATGGACGGACGGACGCATGGGCTGACGGACAAACAGACGGCCTGGCGGACTAAACAAAAACTATATGCCCCCGAATTTTTTCCGGGACATTAACATTACTACGAGTATCTAGGACAAATTTCTTTCCGCTCTATGAGTATGCTCACATTGGTTTGATGAAAAAGTGTCTGAGACGTTAATTGAAAATGAGGAGCAACAGGAAAATTGACGAGTGGTGACCGATCCTCAAAGCGAATTCCGAGATTTTTAGGCAAACGAGATCTATAGAAACGAAAGTGGAAAAAAGTGAGACTTAGAGATATAAATCCCCAGTCGCAAGTACTTTCGTCAGTCCTCGGCATTTCGATCGAACCCGTATTTGCTGAAGAAAGGTTAACCCGTGCACAGCGCATTAAGCCCTCTGCTTTCGAAACGCTAAATCGCCATTTAACCCTTTACCCTCTACAAACAAATCCCGCAATAAAAACAACCCTAAAGAAAACAGCATTTGAAAACATTGCTGGAAAAGATAGCATAATGCCGCTAAACAGGATTTTCCCCCTTTCCAACAATGTATTAAATACTCTTTCAAAGACAAATGCAGCAATTCAAACTACATTTAGTGTGTTGTCTGAAAATGCTTGGATTTGGACAAGCCCAAAGTCTTTTCGTTTGGTATAGAGTTAAGGAAACAATCTGGTGTTTAAAATAAGACCACGAGGAGGAAGGTTTAGAAAAAGCAGAGGCCCTTGAGGGGCCTGAAATCGCTCTACTGGCAGTGATTTTGCCTTTTTTCTAGCATACATTATGAACTCGCGATGCAAAAAGGTGAAAGACAGACAACACCCCCCCCCCCCCAAAAAAAAAGGAGGTGTTGTTGCAATTGGGCTTGAACCCACTCAGAAAGCACAAGTGTGGATGGTGAATTGAACAAAATAGTGAAAAAAGATTGAAGTACAATTTCTCAAAACTGTTTGGAATCCAGCCAAATTTGATAGGGTTTCAGTACTCATTGTATTAAACAATCCCTGCAAATTTCAAAGAAATGTGACTAATAACGTGGGCTCTGTTGAGTAAACAATAGTAAGTCTTCAAAGGCTGCTTTTCCTAAACTGATTGCTAGATTTTCTTCATTTTAAATAAAATTCAATCCCTTGATGATATAAATAATCTTTGCAAGTTTCAAATGAGTTCGATCTACAAAGCAAATGTGCAAGTTTCATGAAAATTCTCCACAAATGCCGAGTCGTAGCGTAAACAAACAAGAAATGTAAATTTTCAAATTTAAATGGCCACTTTTCCCGTACTGATTGTCAATTTTTTGTCAAAATCAATACGGTTCAAGCTTTTGATGATACATAGCAAATGTGCAAGTTTCATGAAAATCCAATTACAAATGCTGACTTTATCACGTAAACAAGAAATGTAAATTTTGAGCTTTAAACGGCTACTTCTCCCATACTGATTGCTAGGTTTTTTTTTTTTTTTTTTTTAATCAAAATCAATAAGGTTAAAGCTACTGATGAGATAAACAAAGTGTGCAAGTTTCACGAAAATCCAACAACAAATGTAGACTAAAACACATAAACAAGAAAAGGAAATTTTTAACTTTAAATGGCTACTTTTCCCATACTTTTTCTTTTTTTTTTTTCCAAAATCAATAGGTTTCAAGCTACTGATGAGATAAACAGACTGTGCAAGTTTCACGAAAATCAGACCAAACTGCAGACTTTATCGTGTAAACAAGAAATTGAAATGTTGAATCTTAAATGGCTACTTTTCCAAAACTGATTGTTGGAATTTTTTTCAAACTCAATAGGGTTCAAGCTATTGATGAGATAAGCAAACTGTGCAAGTTTCACGAAAATCCGATCACAAATGCAGCCTTTATGGCGTAAATAAGAAATTGAAATTTGGAACTTTAAATGGCTACTTTTCCCACACTGATTGTCAGATTTTTTCTCAAAAACAATAGGGTTCTAGCTATTGATGAGGTACACAAACTGTGCGAGTTTCATGAAAATCTGACCACAAATGTGGACTTTATCGCGTAAACAAGAAAAAGATTAACGGACGGACGGACAGAAAGAAAGACAGACGGACGGACGACGGAAACCACGCCATGACATAAGCTCTGCTGGCTTACAACCAGTAGAGCTAAAAATGGGAAAGGGGGAAGATACTTTCTTCTAGAGACAAGTCAATCATTTTGCATTATTTGTCTTCTGCAAATAAGCCGTGCTCTGGCAAAAGGGGGCTTAATGCACCTCCATGATGCATCATGATACCAATCAAGCCATCACATAATTATAAATCCATAATAGTCTTTTTTTTTTAACAACCGACTTTTAAAATCGTGAGGAAGACTGGTCCATGGACATAAAAGAAAACTGACCAATGCGGAAAGTTTCGGTTCAGTTCAGTTTGCACGGACTGCGCAGGCTGACCCGAGTCGATACTTTTCACGGATGCATTAAACCTCTTTTTCACAGAGCATGGCTCAAATGCTCTCAAAGGGCCATTGCCAGGTCTCAAAATTTGACGTCCAGTAAAGATTTAAGAACTCTTTACCAAACAAAATTTTAGACTTGAAATGTGGTTCAGTTTATGAAATTTGTCTTTAAAAGGCTAAAGAGTATCGTGGGGGAAGGAGAAAATGCGATTTAGAGGACGATTTGCCAATAATTGAATATCTCACAAAATATATAACAGGGCAGATACATTGTTGGAGATCAGAATGAAGGGTTTGTGCAGTCTGATCATGGTCCGCAAAAGATTAAACAAGAGGGCCATGATGGCCCTGGATCGCTCACCTGAGTCAATAGGCGAAATTTCACTCCAGGGTCGTAATTGAAAGTACTACATGCCAAATAAATATGATTTTAGGCCCAATTTCAAACTCATCCAATATTTTATCAAGACAAACATTCTGACCAATTTTCAAGTCAGTTGAGCAAGACATGGAGCCTCAAGAGTGACCACAAGGTATTTCTATAATTTGACCTAGCGACCTCGATTATGACCCAGGTGACCCAATTTTAAACTCATCCTAGATTTTTTTCAAAAGATTTTATGAAGACAAGCATTCTGAACAATCTTCAAGTCAACTGAGCAAAAAATAGAGTGCCCACAAGGTATTTCTTTAATTTGACCTAGTGACCTAGTTTATGATCCCAGTTGACCCAAATTCGGACTCCTCTGAGATGTTATCAAGACAAACATTCTGACCAATTTTCAAGTCAATTAAGCAAGAAATGTAGCCTCCAGAATGCCCTCAAAGTATTTCTTTAATTTGACCTAGTGACTTAGATTATGACCCCAGGTGACCCAATTTTGAACTCATCCTAGACTTCATCAAGACAAACATTTTTACCAATTTTCAAATCAACTGAACAATAAATGTGGCCTCTAGAGTGTACACAAGGTATTTCTTTAATTTGACCTAGGGACCTAATTTAAGACTCTAAATGACCCAAATTCGAACTCATGTGAGATTTTATCAAGACAAACATTCTGACCAAATTTCAGGTCATTTGAGCAATAAATGTGGCCTCTAGAGTGCCCACAAGGTATTACTTTAATTTGACCTAGTGACCTAGTTTATGACCCCAGGTGACCCAATTTCGAACTGACTGAACACGTTGTGCTCAGGTGGGCTAACAAACTTAGAACAGGTTCACTACATACCAAATAACAAAGCTCTATGCCTTCCAGGTTTAGAAAAGAAGAATTTTAAAATTTTCCTTCTTTGTTCCTTTGTTCGAACTTGTGACACCCGAGGCAGGGCCAATTTTGACCCCAGCGGCATCATTTGAACAAATTTGGTAGAGGTTTACTAGGAGATGCTACATACCAAATATCAAAGCTCCATGCCTTCCAGTTTCAGAGAAGAATAATTTTAAAGTTTTCCTTCTTTGTTCCTATGTTCGAACTTGTGACCCCAAGGGCGGGGCCAGTTTTGACCCCAGGGGCATCATATGAACAAACTTGGTAAAGGTCCACTAGGAGATGTTAGATGCCAAATATCAAAGCTCCACGTCTTCCAGTTTCAGAGAAGAAGAATTTTAAAATTTTCCGTCTTTGTTCCTATATTCGAACTTGTGACCCCCGGGGCGGGGCCAGTTTTGACCCCAGGGGCATCATATGAACAAATTTGGTAGAGGTCCACTAGGAGATGCTACATACCAAATATCAAAGCTCCACGACTTCTAGAATCAGAGAAGATTTTCAAAGTTTCTGCTATTTTTTTTTTTTTTTTTTTTTTTTTTTTTCCTTTTTGTTGCCATGGCAACCAGAGTTATGGGTGGAATTCAATCTCTTGAAAAACTTTAGAAGAGCTTCACTGAAGGAACATCCCTGCCAAGTTTCATCAAGATTGGCCCAGCGGTTTAGGAGGATAAGATGTTTAAAGGAATTGTGGACAGACAGACGGACGGACGGACGGACAGACGGACAGATGGACGCCGGACAACGACCGATCACAATACCTCACCTTAGCACTTCGTGCTGAGGTGAGCTGAACAAGAGGGCCATGATGGCGCTGGATCGCTCACCTGAGTAGAGTGCTTTAAAGGTATTTCTTTAGTTTGATTAAGCGACCTAGTTTATGACCCCAGGTGACCCAATTTCAAACTCATATTTCACAAAGACAAACATTCTGACCAATTTTCAAGTCAATTGAGCAAAAAAAACCTCTACAGTGCCCTAAAGGTATTTCTTTAATTTTACCTAGTGACCTAGATTATGACCCCAGGTGACCCAAATTTGAACTGGTCTTGGACTTTATCAAAAGAAACATTTTAACCAATTTTCAAATCAACTGAATAATAAAAGAGTGCCCACTAGGTATTTCTTTAATTTTACCAAGTGACCTTGTTTATGACCCCAGTTGACCCAAATTTAGATTCATGTGAGATTTTATAAAGACAAACATTCTGACCAATTTTCAAGGCAATTGAGCAAATAATGTGGCTTCTAGAGTGCCCACAAGGTATTTCTTTATTTTGACCTAGTGACCTAGATTATGGTTCCAGGTGACCCAAATCCAAATTCATCTGATATTTCATCAAGACAAACATTCTGGCCAAATTTCAGGTCATTTGAGCAATAAATGTGGCCTCCAGAGTGCAAACAAGGTATTTCTTTTATTTGACTCAGTGACCTAGTTTATGACCCAAGATTTTATAACAACAAACTTTCTGACCAATTTTCAAGGCAATTGGGCAAATAATGTGGCCTTGAGAGTGCCAACAATGTATTTCTTTAATTTGACCTAGTGACCTAGTTTATGACCCAAGATGACCCAATTTTGAACTCAATGAACTTGTTGTGCTTAGATGGGCAAACAAGCTTAGAAGAGAATCACTACATACCAAATATCAAAGCTCTACGCCTTCCAGTTTCAAAGAAGAATTTTAAAGTTTTCATTCTTTGTTCCTATGTTCAAAATTGTCACCCCCCCCCCCCCTCGGGCTGGGCCAGTTTTGACCCAAGCAGCATCCTTGGAACAAACTTGGTAGAGGTCCAGTAGGAGATGCTACATACCAAATATCAAAGCTCTACACCTTCCCGTTTAAGAGAAAAAGAAATTTAAAGTTTTCCTTCTTTGTTCCTATGTTTGAAGTTGTGACCCCTAGGGCGGGACCAGTTTTGACCCCAGAGGCATCATATGAACAAACTTGATAGAGGTCCACTCTGAGATGCAACATACCAAATATCAAATACCAAATACCAAAGGTCCACGCCTTTCGGTTTCAGAAAAGAAGAATTTTAATGTTTTCCTTCTTTGTTCCTATGTTCGAACTTGTGACCCCCAGGGCGGGGCCAGCTTTGACCCCAAGGGCATCATATGAACAAACTTAATAGAGGTCCACTAGGAGATGCTATATGCCAAATATCAAAGCTCTATGCCTTCCAGTTTCAGAGAACATGATTTTTAAAGTTTTCCTTCTTTGTTTTTATGTTCAAACTTGTGACCCCAGGGGCAGGGCCAGTTTTGACCCGAAGGGCATCATATGAACAAACTTGGTAGAGGTCCACTAGGAGATGCTACATGCCAAATATCAAAGCTCTGTGCCTTCTAGTTTCAGAGAAGATGATTTTTAAAGTTTTCCCTCTTTGTTCCTATGTTCCTATGTTCGAACTTGTGACCCCCGGGGCAGGGCCAGTTTTGACAACAGGGGCGTCATATGAACAAACTTGGTAGAGGTCCACTAGGAGATGCTACATGCCAAATATCAAAGCTCTATGCCTTCTTGTTTTAGAGAAGGTTTTTAAAATTTTTCTTCTTTGTTCCCATGTTCAAACTTGTGACCCCCGGGGCGGGGCCAGTATTGACCCCAGGGAAATCATATGAACAAACTTGGTAGAGGTCCACTAGGAGATGCTACATACCAAGTGTCAAAGCTCTACACCTTCAAGTTTTAGAGAAGAAGAATTTTAAAGTTTTCCTTCTTTGTTCCCATGTTCGAACTTGTGACCCCCGGGGCGGGGCCAGTTTTGACCCCAGGGACATCATATGAACAAACTTGGTAGAGGTCCACTAGGAGATGCTACATACCAAATATCAAAGCTCTACGCCTTCAAGGAACATCCCTGCCAAGTTTCATCAAGATTGGCCCAGTGGTTTAGGAGAAGATGTTTAAAGAAATTGTTGACGGACGACAGACGACGGACATAGGGCGATCACAATAGCTCACCTTGAGCACTTTGTGCTCAAAGTGAGCTAAAAAAAAAAAAACGGAGTATATGTATCATTTATAATAATTTATACTACTTTAGGTTAAAAGAAATGCACATTAAATATTTTACCTGACGACATCTGGTATTTTCAACTAATTCAAACAGAGCATGTAAAGATGACGAATTTGGCTTTTACCAGACAGGGAAAAAAACAACTTGTCCAAATGCAAAGCATTTTCAGACGACAAATTAAATGTTGCTCAAAATAGTGGAATTTCAGAGTGAAAGGGCAGATGCCAGTTACCAGAATTTACTCCTCTTCTCACAATGTTTTCCAAAGCCTTCCAAAGCCAAAGCCTTCTCCCTCAGACTCGTTAAACTAGGGACTGTGTGGTAAAGGGTTAAATGGAGGCTCCATTGATGGAATTTGTCTGTGAAAGGGAATAGATTGGTTGTATTGGTTGTATTGGGGTTTAACGCCACTTTAACAGCTAAGGTCATATCATGGCGGCCGGTGACGCACATGTGTTTCCTGGCTTTCTCACACCAGTACTAACACAACTTTCTTTCCAAAGCCACCGACTACTTTTCTCACATGCTTCAGCAGAGGTGAGAGGCGAAAATACACCGGAAAGAAAGTTCGCCTCAACCGGGTATCGAACTCACAACCACCAGGTCATGAGTCCAACACGCTCACCACTGAGCCACCCAGGCGGGCGAAAGGGAATAGACCATTGTGGAAAAACGAGAAAATGCTGGTTACCAGCGTTATCTTTTTTCCTGTTTTTAAACGGTCCTTAAGTAGATTATTTGTTTGGCCATGGTTTTAATTTTTTTTTTTTTTTTTGCACATTTACGATCTCGAGTGATTTAAAAAGAAAATCTGCTCTTCGAGGTAGCTATTGAGGACCCTTTGTCAAAGTTTGTCAGAATATACATTTTTTGCTGTTAGCCTCTAATCTCAATAAAAATGGAGTAAACTTGCCTCCGGCTACATTATAATTACATGAAGTTTCATACATTTTTAAAGCACCAATAGTGGCCAAAGGAAGCAAAGCAAGTGTTATTTGCATTTGAATTCAAATAATACGTTTTAAAAGTATGGAAATTATTACGAAGATGACGATCTGTTCAATGATTGTGCAGTCGGTCCAAGTGTTAGTCTGGCAGACAAATGAAGTTTGTTTCAAACAAGGTAAAAAGTAATGAATTTTTTAAGATATCTTGCGACCTGGCAACTTTTTCAGACCTACTTTTAAATTTCATTTTTCTGTCAGCGAATAACACTTGCACCGACCGTAAAAAAACAGATTGTCATCTTCACAATAATTTCCATACATTAATAGCCCGATTTAAATTCAAATACATTTTAACACCAACAGTTTACTATTGGCCGCTACTGCCGCTTTAAGTGGTCTATTGATTTTCATTGGCAACACTGCAATAACACGTATCACTTTACGGTTTCTTTAACACTCTATGCGACTCTAACAAATGAGCCGTTCTCTGTGAAAAAGGGGCTTAATGCATCTGCGAAAAGTATCGACTCAGGTCAGCCTGCTGTATGTCCAAGGACCAGTTTACCTCATGATGAAGTTGATTACATGTATTTTAAAAAAAGTGCCTTTTATGGATCCAAAATTATCTGATGACTTCCTTGGTAAAGGCCTAATGCATCACAGAGATGCATGAAGCCCCCTTTTCACAGAGCATGGCTCAAACATATCAACTCTTATCAAGAGACGTTCGTGAAAGACAGATGTTGTCATGTAGACCTGACTCATTACCCAACGACAAAATCTTATACTTTTCAAAATTGAAAGATTTGGAAGGCGGCACATTTTAAGTCGGATTCAAATGAATGAATTAATTGGTCTCTGAAAGGGTAGGCAACATTGTGGGGGATGGAGTAAATACCGGTTACCAGCGTTTTCTCCTTTTCCCTATATGTTTTCGCAAGTTATCCTTCTCAGGTGTCGTTAACACTCGGGATGGTCGGTAAAGGGATAATATACGGCGGGGAAAGGGGGGAGGGGAGAGAGAGAGAAAGAGGGGGGGGGACAGAATAGATCTACTTCAATTCTAAGTTTTGACAAAAAAATATGAATATCTCTCTGTAACTGTTTACCTAAGGACAAAAATTTCAGATTTGTCCACATTGATAGCTCATTTGCAAACGAAAAATGCGATTAAAATGCGGTTTGCTTTTGAAAGTATAGAAATCATTGTGGGAGAAGGAAAGAATGTTGGTCACAAGAATTTACTTCTTTTCTCACGATGTTTTCAGAAGCAATCACGTAAGCTCCGAATGAGCTAAAATATTTACAGTGGGGCCATTGGCCCTAATGCGCTCACCGGGTAAAAGTGATCTACGGTTTACAGACTTATCTTTAAATCGATTCTTGTGATGATGATGTAAAACACAAAAGATTCAGTGTGCACAAGTGTAGTTAAGTTGGGGAAAATAAGAGTGCAGCCCCAACTTTCATGAGTTTGACTGAAAGTGGGGCCTATAAGAGTGCACAGACGGTTTTTCTACAAATTGTCCCAGTGGTCTACTTTTTGACCCAATATGACCCAATTTGAAATATTATCAAGACAAACATTCTGACAAACTTTTATGAGGTACTGGTCTGGAAATGCGGTCTATATGGTGCTAACAAGGTTTTTTCTGAAATTTGTTCCATTGACCTACATGTACTTTCTGACCTGACCTGAACAATTTTTCAACTCGTCCTATAAATCAAGACAAACATTCTGATCACAATTCATGAGTATTGGACATGAAGTAAGGCCTCTAGAGTGCACGCACAAAGTTTTTTTCTGTGATTTGTCCCAGTGACCTACTTTACCTGACTCAGTTTCGACCACGTCCGAGATATCATCAAGACAAACCTTCTGATCAACTTTTTTGAGTATCGGATAAAAAACAAGGTCTCTAGAGTTAACAAAAGGTTTTTTCTGAGATTTGATCCGACGTGATAAAAAACAAGGTCTCTAGAGTTAACAAAAGGTTTTTTCCTGAGATTTGATCCGACGTGACCCAATTTCAAACTTGCCCGAGATTTTATCCAGACAAACATTTTGACCAACATTCGTGAGTATTTGAGTATTGAGTGCAGAAAAATGTTTTTGAGATTTGTATCAGTGGTCTAATTTGACCCGTCGTGACCCATTTTAAAACTCAGAGATATTAAGAAACAAGAAGGCCATGATGGCCCTGTACCACTCCACTAGCTTTTAACCCTTTAACACACAATTCAGAGTTTTAATGACCCTGAAAGAGAAGGCTTTTGAAAACATTGTGAGAAAAGGAGAAAATGTTGTCAACCAGCATTTTCTCCTTTTCCCACAATGTTTCCTACCCTATCAAAGACATAAATAATCATTTAAGCTATATTCAGTTTGTCGTCTGTAATGGCTTTAAATTTTAATTTGGTCTGTTTTAAAAAAAAATGGTTGTTTCGTATAGAATATCTAACTAACAAATGTATCAAGCACTTAACTGGCATTGACAGAGATATGCAACATAAAAAGTCTGTTTGGCAATAAATTTACATGGGAAAAAAATAACCTTCACCCCCACTCTCTAACAAAAAAAAAAATCAGATTTATTTCAAATACAAAGACAATTTGTCTGTGGATACAAGCAGGCTTTCTAAATGGCATAAAAGGTAAAGTGCTGAACAGAAAACTGGATATTAAATATTCAATTCATCTGAAAATAACTATTAGCAACAAAACAAACCACTCTCTCTGAAAACTGAATATTTTCTATCAAAAAAAAAAAGAACTTGAATACCTAATACCATATAATCATGTAATAGTGCGGTTTGATAATCAGGGGAAGTAAATAATAACAAACTTTATATATCTTTATACAGGAGTTATTTCCCCTCATCACTATATAAATTTTTACTCTATTAGCCCATGTTAAACTTGTGATCTCCGGAATAGGACCAATTTTCACCTTGGGGCTATAATTTCAAAAATTTTGGTAGAGGTCTATTAGGTTGAAGCTACATGCCAAACTGGGTAGCCCTGGGCGTAATGCTTTCAGACAAGAAGATTTTTATTTTTTTTAATATTATTCAGTTTTGTTGCCATGGCAACCACTTTTACATTGAATCAAATTCTTTGAAGGAATGTTGAAGAGAACCTGGCAAGATCATTTCTGTGCGAAGTTTCATCAAAATTGGATGGGTAGTTTCAGAGATCTTTGAAATAAAAGTTAACGCACGCCCCAACAACGGACACCGGGCTATGACATAAGATCGCTGGCCTTCAGCCAGTGGAGCTAAAAACATTCTGACCAACTTCCATGAACATCGGACAAACAAAATAGGGCCTCTAGAGTGCAAACATGGTTTTTCAAAGATTTGTTCAATTGACCTATTTTTTGACCCTATGTCACTCAATTTCAGAGTCGCCAATAATGTCAAGACAAACATTATCTAGAGATGACATGTCATGAGTATTCGACTAAAATGTGGCCCTTTGAGTGCACTCAAGTTTCTTTCCCTAAGATTCCTCCTACTGACCTACTTTTTCACCAAAGGTGACCCCATTCCGATATCATCCGAGGTATCATCAAAACAAACATTCTGACCAACTTTCATTAGTAAGTCTTATAAAAATATACTGTGGACTCAGGAATACACGCAGAGATCCCTAAGATTTGTCCCAGTGACCTTTTTTTTGACCTATGTGACCAAATTTCGAACTTGCCCGAAATGTTATCAAGACAAACTAGATGTAGTGCTAGAATAGCCTACCAGACTGAAAATGTTGCCTCTATCTAGAGCGCACACAAGGTAAACTGTTGAGGCCTACAGGTACGCGCACGATTATACTTTAAGCTCACCTTTCAAGAGCATTTCCTGCTCAGAATTGTTATTACAACACTTTACCAGAAGAAAAAATTTAGTCTGGTCTAAGTTGAAATCGCAAGCAGACGTACACTTGAATGTGGCTTTTTTAAAACTGCGGAAAGCTGTCTGAGAATAGGTGGACAAAAATTGTGTGAAAACACAGGCCTTTGAAGCTCCATTGGTCTGTTACGGAACACTATCATTTTTCTTGGTTGATCATCAAATACTTGCGAATTGGTGCATCACCTGTATATATCAGGGAATACTCAAATTTTCATTTACACCGTTACTATAAATAGCACATTGGCGACTGCCTCTATGTTGTATATAATATTATTATATACAATATAGAGGCAGTTGCCAATGTGCTATTTATAGTAACGGTGTCCGATAAGGAAAACTTCGTTGTCCGATAATAGACCAATGGAGTTTCAGTGGCCTATGGCGAAAAAGAGAAGATGGCTTGCTACCAATTTGGTGAAGGGTTAGGTCAGTGAGATAACCATACAAAACGCGAAATTTCATTAGTGTTCTGGTCAAAATAGGTCTATCTCAGAAACTGTCGGACAGATCGGAGGTCAATCTGGATCTAGATCTACATTGTCATCAAAAAGCAACAATAGTCTAAAATTTAGTGCTTTCAGAAATCGCTAGATGACGATTTTAAAAGCGAATAATATACATACATTGTATACATGTACCGTTACCGTTGCGTAAGCCTGCTTTAGGCTTCTCGTATGTTGCAAAAGGGGCGCAAATAGATGATTGGGCTGGTCATCTGACCGGCCATCTGTCAAATCAGCGTTTTTCATTTTTGCGACATTTTTACAAAAGTTAAGTCTCTAAATCTATGTTTTACATCAAAATATACACTACATTAACTACTTAGGTATATGTGCAAGCTAATTTTCATTAAATAAAGTACAAGTTTGTACACGTTCAAAGGACATTTTAACAGTTCTAAGTTTCTTCATTGTATGGAAAACATTCATGAGAAAATAAGCAATTGCTACATGCAGATACAAACATTTGTCCTCCATCCGCTTAGAGGGATATTTTATAACGTAAATCGGGTAAAAAGTAAACAAAAGATAGGGCGATTTGGCAACTTATTACCTAGTTTTAAAATTCATTTTTCTGCACGCAACTAGCACCTGGGCCGACCTTGCAATAAACAGACTGTCATCTTCTCAGTAATTCAATACTTTTAAATGGTATGATTTGAAAATTCAAATGCATTTTAACACCCACATTGTTTACCGTTGGCCGCTAGTGCTGGGTCTTTCATGTTTTAAACCTAGGGACATGGATCTATTATTCGGCAAACTTCGGGTGATCCGTTGATCAAATCCCGCGGTTGTATCACGTCGCCGGAAAAAGACCGCTATACTGCTTATAACACAGTAGGACTCCACTGACAAAACGAATGCATGCGTCACAATTCTCAATCGAAGTATTTCATCAACATTTCGATTGACAAACAATTTGTAAATTTATTCCTAACGTGATTTATCAATTTCATCGGCAGCTTTTACCGATCGGTCGAGAGTTATAAATAACTCCACTATACTTTTTTTCATTGCTAATTATGCTTTTCATGATCGCTGTCATGTTTAATATCACGTGACTAAATGTATTTCAAAATGGAAGCCTCCTTGATACAAGCATTCGGCATACCTCGGGTGATCCGGTGATCAAATCCCTCGGCTGTATCACGTAGCTTGATATGCACCTACACGGTACATTTCGCACACCTCCGGAAGCACACCGCTTTACCGTTATTGAAATTGTAAGGCTCCTCTTTAGAAAGAGCGCATGAGTAAATTTTCTATCGTTATCTTTCTAAGAGTATTTCAGTCGGCAAACAGTCTGTACATTCAATTTTTAGCGTGGTTTATCAATTCCGTTAGGAGCTTTCATCGACAGATCGATAGAAGTGAATAACTTCACAGTGGTTGTTCATGTCGTTGCTAAGCGATCTACAGGGGCGCCGCCATGTTTAAGATCATGTGATGGGTAGTTCAAAAGGAAGCCTCCCTTATACAGACGAGGTTAGATGTAGGTGCGGAATAGGTCGAGTTGTGACGAGTGTGATACAAGATCATTCGGCAAACCTCGGGTGATCCGGTGATCAAGTCCCTCGGCTGTAGGCCTATAACGTAGTTTGATATGCATCTACACGGTATATTTCTTCGCCGAAAGTACACCGTTTTACCGTTATTAAAATTATGAGACTCCTCTTAATAAAAGACACGAGTTACAATTTTCTATCGATATCTTTCTAAGAATATTTCCGTCGGCAAACAGTTTGTAGCACACATTCAATTTTTAGCGTGGTTTATCAATTCCGTTAGGTGCTTTCATCGACAAATCGACAGATGTGAAGAAATTCACCATGGTTGTTCATGTTGCTGCCAAGAGATTTACATGGGCGCCGTCATGTTTAAGGTCATGCGATTGGTAGTGCAAAATGGAAACCTGCTCTATACAGACGAGGTTTGATGTAGGTATGGAATCGGCCCAATTGTGACGAGTTGGACAAGGTAAGATAGTGTTACGGAATCGGCCGTGACAAGAGGTAGATCTGAGTAACCGTTACCGATTATGGTACTTGTTTATGTGAATTGCCTTAATTGCATGTAATACCATAAAGTTTATATATATGAACTATGATGGTGTGAAATCAATAAAGTTGGGAATCTGGTGGTTTGTGGCAAAGGCCCTACGTTTTGACCACTTTCGCCTACCGTGGGAAGGAAAAGGTTGTTAGTTTAATATATATCGCGTTCTACGGCAATTTATCTTCTGCTAAAATTAGCATTAACCGAAGAGATTCGTCCAGTAAGGCAAACAGACGAACCTGATTGGTCAAAACTATTTTTAGCGTACGCTGTTATTTCAAAGCTGATATTCAAATTTCACTGACCAATTAGATTCGCTTAAATATATTCACTGGGGTAATATTACAATTTCCATATCACGACGGGAAGATAAAAACAAGAGGGTCATGATGGCCCTGGCTCGCTCACCTTAGTAGAGTGCCTTTAAGGTTTTTCTTTAATTTGACCATGTGACCTAGTTTTTGACCGCAGGTGACCCAATTTCAAACTCATATTTCATGAAGACAAACATTCTGACCAATTTTCAAGTCAATTGAGCAAAAAATGTGGCCTCGAGTGCCCTAAAGATATTTCTTTAATTTGACCTAGTGACCTAGATTATGACCCCAGGTGACCCAAATTTGAACTGGTCTTTGACTATATCAAAAGAAACATTTTAACCAATTTTCAAATCATATGAATAATAAATGTGGCCTCTTGAGTGCCCACTAGCTATTTCTTTAATTTGACCAAGTGACCTAGTTTATGACCCCAGTTGACCCAAATTCAGACTCCTGTGAGATTTTACAAAGACAAACATTCTGGCCAATTTTCAAGGCAATTAAGCAAAGAATGTAGCCTCTAGAGTGCCCACAAGGTATTTCTTTATTTTGATCTAGTGACCTAGTTTATGGTTCCAGGTGACCCAAATCCAAACTCATCTGGTATTTCATCAAGACAAACATTCTGGCCAAATTTCAGGTCATTTGAGCAATAAATGTGGCCTCCAGAGTGCAAACAAGGTATTTCTTTAATTTGACCCAGTGAACTAGTTTATGACCCAAGTTGACCCAAATTAATTTTATGTGAGACTTTATAAAGACAAACTTTCTAACTAATTTTCAAGACAATTGAGCAAATAATGTGGCCTTGAGAGTGCCAACAAGGTATTTCTTTAATTTGACCTAGTGACCTAGTTTATGACCCAAGATGACCCAATTTTGAACTCAATGAACTTGTTGCGCTTAGATGGGCAAACAAACTTAGAAGAGAATCACTACATACCAAATATCAAAGCTCTATGCCTTCCAGTTTTAAAGAAGAATTTTAAAGTTTTCCTTCTTTGTTCCCATGTTCTAACTTGTGACCCCCGGGGCTGGGCCAGTTTTGATCCTGGGGCATCATATGAACAAACTTGGTAGAGGTCCACTAGGAAATGCTACATACCAAATATCAAAGCTCTACATCTTCCCGTTTAAGAGAAAAAGAAATTTAAAGTTTTCCTTCTTTGTTCCTATCTTCGAACTTGTGACCCCTGGGGCGGGGCCAGTTTTGACCCAGGGGCATCATGTGAAAAAAAAAATTGGTAGAGGTCCACTCGGAGATGCAACATACCAAATATCAAAGCGCCACACCTTTCGGTTTCAGAAAAGAAGAATTTTAAAGTTTTCCTTCTTTGTTCCCATGTTCGAACTTGTGACCCCCGGGGCAGGGCCAATTTTGACCCCAAGGGCATCATATGAACAAACTTAGTAGAGGTCTACTAGGCGATGCTACATACCAAATATCAAAGCTCTATGCCTTCTAGTTTTACACAAGAAGATTTTTAAAGTTTTCCTTCTTTGTTCCTATGTTGGAAATTGTGACCCCCGGGGCGGGGCCAGTTTTGACCCCAGGGGCATCATATGAACAAACTTGGTAGAGGTCCACTATCAAAGCTCTATGCCTTCTAGTTTTACAGAAGAAGATTTTTAAAGTTTTCCTTCTTTGTTCCTATGTTGGAAATTGTGACCCCCGGGGCGGGGCCAGTTTTGACCCCAGGGGCATCATATGAACAAACTTGGTAGAGGTCCACTAGGAGATGCAACATGCCAAATATCAAAGCTCTATGCCTTCAAGTTTCAGAGAAGAAGATTTTTAAAGTTTTCCTTCTTTGTTACTATGCTCAAACTTGTGACCCCTGGGGCGGGGCCAGTTTTGACCCCAGGGGCATCAAATGAACAAACTTGGTAGAGGTCCACTAGGAGATGCTACATACCAAATATCAAAGCTCTGCGCCTTCTAGTTTCAGAGAAGAAGATTTTCAAAGATTTTGCTTTTTTTCCATTTTTGTTGCCATGGCAACCAGAGTTGTGGGTGGAATTTAATTCTTTGAACAATTTTGGTAGAGCTTCACCCAAGGAACATCCCTGCCAAGTTTCATCAAGATTGGCCCAGTGGTTTAGGAGAAGAGATGTTTAAAGAAATTGTTGACGGACGACGGACGCCGGACATAGGGCGATCACAATAGCTCACCTTTAGCACGTTGTGCTAAGGTGAGCTAACAAGTGTCCGCTTAGAAGTTTCGACTTTAAAAAATTTATGCATAATTCTTTATTATTAATTTTTTATTTGTTCCGTTCTATGTACCAGATTTAAGATAAATTATCGCAGAACACGATTAAAGTGACGACTAGATCTACATCAATTCGAGTTAACAAATACATGTATGTGACAATGCCGACATGTAATTGTATCTGGGTGGTGCTCGGCAGGTAGATCTTAGACGCCTTGTCTTATATAAGTATATGTGGTTATATTTAGAGGGTGAAGCTTGTTAAAAACCAATCTGCTGTGGTTTGTGGTGACTATCGATGCAAGCTCGCTAATTTGATTCTCTGATGCTAGACACCGTTTCTACAAGACCCTCAGTTAATGTAAACCGGTTGAGTGTAAGTTATCCATGTCTTCCTGGCTTGCTTTTCACTAATGACGCGAAACAGTGTTCCCCAGCTTTCACACATTATTAGTCAAAATCGTGTTCACAGCGAGAAAAGTATGAATCCTGTTTCAGTTAATTTCATCAACTGGGCCAAGCCGAGATTCGAATCTTCCCTGTGCGTCATCACGGGTAACAGGAGTTCCGACGATCGAGGGGGGTAAAAACAAATTAATTAGACCCTAGATAACTTACACGTGGAAATACGGCCTGAAACAAATTTGCAGCAAACTATTCCGAAATCATCCTTGTTTCCAAATATACCTGATAAGTTTTCTTCATAGATATACATGTTTTTAACTAACATAAAGCAATCTATATATGGCCAAGAGATCTCTGTCCCTTTGTCAAACAAACGTAATCACATTCCATCTTTTAACGAAACAGAAACGAATGGGCCTTGGAGGTCCCTCTTAAACGAGAGCATTTTAAACTCTTTACCAAACAATCCCGACTTTTAACAACCTAAAAAAGAAGCCTTTTGAAAACATTGTGGGAAAAGGAGAAAATGCAGGTAACCACCATTTTCTCCTTTTCCCACAACGTTTTCTACCCGTCCATAACAAATTTCAATTCTTAAGTCACATTTTAATTTGTCGTCTGCAAATGCTTTCAATTTGGCTTAGTCTAAGATTTTGTCGTTTAGTAACTGTAGAGTTAAATAACTCGAGAAATCAACTTTAGTCTTGCCCATAATGACGGCATATTAAATGTGTTTCAATTCTTGGAAATGTCTTTTACAGGGTGAAAAATACTGTGGAAAAGGGGAAAAATGATTACCCGTATTTCCTCCCTTTTCAACATTGCTTAAAAGCCACCTTCATCAGGGACGGTAAAACACCGGACTATTTGGCAAAGGGTAAAATCATTATATTTTGCTGTGATAAACAGATTGAAAATTAAAAGAAAAAAAGGTTTACACAATGTCTAGGAGGACAACTAATCGCAGCGTGTTGTAAATTTAAATGTTTTTCCTCCTAAAATATCCACGAAACTTACGATATGACACGCTTCTAAAGAATAGGCCTACATAGGCTAGGCTACATTTCATAAGCTCATGTTTTAAAGAACGATGTGGCTTAAATTCTTCAAATTGTAACCATTGTGAATGCATTCAAACACTAGGAAACAGTCATTCAGAATGGTTACAGGTAGATCTATACGCAATATTTAAATGCAGGGCTTTGATTAAGAATTAAAATTCCTCACTGTCATCTTTAAATGCACAAAGGAGACACCGGAAGGAGCCCCTTGGACAGAGAATCGGATATCTTACAGAAAAATAGTTATCCTGATGGCTAGGTATTTTGCTCAGGGATCCCCCGGGTCTACCCTGCTTTACTAAAAAAAAAAAAGACTATATTATATAGAGATCTACCTACTTGGTCGCTGTGACAAGCCGGCTTAATAATTAAGCCATGTTGCACACGCACAATGTGTTCAGTATTTGAAGGTTGTATCGAAGTCATATCTAGTATCTCTTGTTGACCAACGGAACTCAGATAATTTGGGGAGAAAATCTATTTGAACCTGACTACGCTTAGAAGATAATGTAACAAGCATTCTGATAGTATTGCACAGCAATACACAGTCCCCTACCGGCCGTATGTATCGCTGGCATGTCAGTGAAATTCTTAAAGTCCAAGGCCCGTAAATGCGTCAAAAAGCAGTGGAGCGGGACGAAACTCGAACTTGATGTGCAAGTCATGGTGGTTGATGTACACATCAAAAATCAGCTCTATATGTAGCAGCGTTTAGAAAAAAAGTGTGGAAAAATGTTTTATCACTGAAATTTTGTAAGTCCAAGGCCCGTAAATGCGTCAAAAAGCAGTGGAGCGGGACGAAACTCGAACTTGATGTGTAAGTCATGGTGGTTGATGTACACACCAAAAATCAGCTCTATATATAGCAGCGTTTAGAAAAAAGGTGCGGAAAAATGTTTTATCAGTGAAATTTTGTAAGTCCAAGGCCCGTAAATGCGTGAAAAAGCAGTGGAGCGGGACGAAACTCGAACTTGATCTGTAAGTAATGGTGGTTGACTTACACAGCAAAAGTCAGGTGAATATCTACCAGCATTTAGAAAAAAAAGTCCGGAACACTGATTTATCAGTGAAATTTTGTAAGTCCAAGGCCCGTAAATCCGTGAAAAACCACTGGACCGGAACGAAAGTCGATCTTGATCTGTAAGTCATGGTGGTCGAGTTACACAGCAAACCTGAGATCAATACCTACCAGCGTTTAGGAAAAAAGTCCGGAAAACTGATTTATCGGTGAAATTTTGTAAGTCCAAGGCCCGTAAATCCGTGAAAAACCAGTGGACCGGAACGAAAGTCGAAATTGATCTGTAAGTCATGGTGGGTGACTTACACACCAAAACTCAGCTCAATATGTACCAGCGTTTAGAAAAAAAGTCTGGAAAACTGAATTGCCGGACTGACGGGCAGACGGACAGACGGGGTGCAAACCTAAAGTCCCCTTCGGCTTCGCCGGTAGGGGACTAATTATTCGTCGTTTCAGTTCATGAATTAGACGAAAATTACTTTCCCTGTTGGAATAAGTTCCGATAGGTGGTGTTGTAGGTACGCACGAAAAGTCCGTGCTATTAGCTGATGTCCATTCAGCCTTGGGACCGACAAGCGACCGGACGTGTTTTTTCCTATAAGATATTATTTCTCTCTTAAGGTTTTGTATTCCCTAGAGCCATAGTCGATCCATGTCTATAGATCTAGGTAATTATCTGATGACTTAAGAATGTTAACATTTAGTGGAGAACAGTTCACTAGTAAGTTAAGGTATACGTTTCGAGTTTGTTTTCATGTTACTTGTTTAAATCATGATGTAGCCATATGGAATTGTTATGTAACAATTACTTCTATTACTGTATATTTACACTTGAACAATACAGCGAATGCATTAAATCGGTCGGTTGGTATCCCCACGGCGTGCACCAAATAGATTGTATTTGTGGTTATTATCGGGACATGTTGGGACAGGGAACGCAAAAATACGGAATTTTATAGATGAATGTTGAGAGGTATTGTGGTAAGTTGATTGGTGGGTAGGCCCTATCGAAAAGATGCTGTTTAAAAGGCTCTCTAGGTGAACACCTGGGTAATAAACTGGCCCAAAAACGCTTCACCATACTGAATTTCTTCATCCTTAAGAATAGCATTAAGTAACTTGTGTTGGAAACTATAGTCTCTCTCTCTCTATTTTTTGTATGCATGTAAATGTATTTTGTTCACAAGATCTGTTTACTGTTTGTAATTGTTTATATGTACATTTATTTTGTTTGTATTGCATGTTCTCTGTAAATCTTCTGCATAGGAGGAATAATCATCCGCCATTTTGAAAGCAAGTTTAACACCATTTTAGGCTTATATAAATACCTAATGATACATCACAGGGGTCAGACTGGCTATTTGTAGGTATATACGAGTGCATTACAATATTCTAAAAGGGAGCAGCTTGTATGAAAGCAGATTTAGAACAAGATTCCTTTATCATACACCTTTGTTTCCAAGTTATTCCTACTTGTCACGTGTCGCTTTAGATTATTTCCGGGTCAAATGATAGAGGAGAAACCCGTCCATAGATAAAGCAATTTAGATTTTCCAATAGGTCTATCAATGTACTCTAAACAGTTTTTTTTTTTTTTCCCCGAAAGAAGATTTCCTTCTCCATCTTTCACGATAATACCGGTATAATATGGAAAGAATGTGATTTCATGGTAATCGATTCAATGCAGAGTCAAAAAGGCGATGTAAAGGACTGCATATTGTCAGCATTGAAATAATTGGGTCAAATTGGTGAAAATCAACGGAATCCAATAGAACATGATGTAACGTATATGCACTTTGGGTTAAAGGCCACGAACACGATAACCCTTAATTGTCCAATTCACATATGAGCAATCGCCCCTCCTCCCGACTTGCAGATCTGTAGGCAAGGTACCGTTTCCCGCGTGATGGTTTAATCAATGCAGCTTTTTGAGAATAGCATTATCCCGCTAGTTTGCCAAGCAGACTGGGTGTGTGTAAGAATGGAAGACATCAAAATCTGTGTATGAAACCTTAAGATTCTACAATTCAAGACCAGTTCTCAGGTTCTGGCTGTAGACTCACTACCAGCTTTATCACTGCTTATGTCAATATGACCACGAAGCCAACAGAATACTTGTCTATTTGGACTGGAAATTTACTGAAAGAACATGGCAAACTTAAAGTCTCTGGAATTTAGGGTTTCAGAGGGCCTCCAATACAGAAAAAGAATCAGAGAAAATTATGTACAACGGTCACACTTCGAAGTGTTTACATGGTTATGGGCAAGATCGGTGGTCGTTCCACAAAAGAAAAAATAAAACATCGGTCTCGAAGGCACCATTTCTAGGTAATTCCTCCATAAACAGCTGCAGCTGCAACAGTTATCACCTGTAGAACCATCTCTAAAGACGAGATTTAACAGAAATATAGTGTTATTTCAGTTTGAATGTTCAAGATACTTCGGTCTGCTTCAGACTTCCTGGCACTTTGCAAGTTTAACTTGAAATGTTTAGCAAATATGTGTCCAAGGAAAAGTGTCTAAGAGTATGTATTGCAACAATGAAACAATGTCGTGAAGACTTTATACAAAATCTCCATGCATACCAAACGTGGGTAGAGTCAAATCTTTTGGGATGGGATTGCCAGCTGATCTATACAGGTACAATTTATCCAAAATCCTATTTAAAGCGGACAAAAGTAGATTTATGCCAAAATTGAGAACAGTACTAAGTACATTTTAACATAACTCTGAACACCACGTTTTTTTTTCTAAAAGAATTATAATGATCCGACTGAAAACAGCGCTTTTATAGCAAACCATGTGGTAATGAATAATGAACATCAAGGGAGATAATAGTGATTTTTTTTTTACAGCAAAATGTGTTATTTCCCATGGACATTTTATTACTTGAAATTCAATTATGTAATTCGTTTTACTACGACATTGACAGAATTAACTGCATGTAAAAAGGACAAGAAATAAACCAACTTTTCGGTATTTCTTTTCAGTAAGATATCATATCCTGTTTGTCACCCAGTAGCCATGATTCCAGAACATGGTATTTTATAAGTACATTTCAAGAGCAATTGATTGACAGTTATGCAAAATTGTGAGTCATTAGAGTGGCTGGACTAAGGTTTTGATGGACACTGGACAGAGGTTTAAGTTGCACCAAACAGCTTTGTGGTATATTTGTTGCCTTATCCCCCACTAGGAGTAAACAGTTATATTGTACATAACGGTTTTTCCTCACCAAACATCACCTTTGTTCTCAAAAACCTATGGTTTAAATCTTGTTTTGGCACCTTAGCATAAATATTAGAGTTGAGAAATATGGCAGATATTTAGTTCAGCCTGTTTAAAACTGGGACTGAAGCATAGCAGGCTGGATTTGGTTCCATGCCATGGTTGTAAGCAAGAACAAACCAGGGACTGGTCTTGAGCTAAGTTCATTGTTTGTTAGTCTCACTGTCTGGTGGGTGAGCTGATGTTATTACCCTTTTGTCTATCATGCATTCAGTCTGGTTATTATCATTTCAAGCATCTCTGATGAAAACTTTTAACATGTTTTAGCACAAGTCATTTAGAAATTATCTTACCATGGACTACTTCAGAAGTGTTTTATAGATTTTGCTTCAAATCATGCCTCTGTGCCTCTGAATGCCATTGCAACAAAACTGAAAATCTTTTTTAAAAAATCACTCAAAAACCACATGTTGGAATTCTTTGAAAGTGGCATGGAAGATCTGTGGTTACAAGTATGTCTTTTAGATTTGTTGATTCAATTTTGTTCCCTTACAAATATGGATGCTGTGGGCTTGGGTCATTTGCAACCCTTTGCCACTAGCTGTTAAAGTTTCATCCTTGCAGTCAGGCCAAAAAATGCAAAAGTTGGTAAATTAGAATGTATTTTGTTATTGGTGTTACAAAAGGACCTTTCCCTAACTTTCATGTATGATTTATTGCTCAATCACGCAAAGCATTAGCTGGGACAAAATAAGTAAGGAAAAGACAAGGAAAAAACTGTTTTCAGTGGTATTGCCTAAATTCTTCACATGACAAAATTTTAGACTGGCCCAAGTTGAAAGCTAGCAGTTGGAGATGACAAATAGTGTGACAAGAATGCTGGGATTTGTATAAGAAAGTGTAGAAAACATTGGAGAAAAAGGAGAAAATGCTGGTTACCAGCATTTTCTTCTTTTCTTGCAATGTTTTTTCAAAACCCTTTGCATCAGGTTGGTTAAAACTTGGAATTGTGTGGTAAAAGGTTTGAGGACTAAGAAGCCTTTTTAGGTAATTACGGATTGTGATCTAGGATTTCACAAAGGTTTGTGGGATTGTCATGTGATCAATAACATGCTTGATTATGTGGGATCACTTCAAGTAAGTACAACATCATATTTTGATTTCACAAAAATAGTTGGAGTGACCAATTGCTAGGTTACCAACCCATTATTTGAACTTTTGGACAATTTTTCTCCTTTTAACTTACTGTGAGCTCTCCAATCTCTTCATATTTGACAGAAATATTAACATTTTTGTTGTGTTTATCGGCTAGTGTTTAATAAAAAAATTTAATTCACACCAGTCTTAAAAGGGCCCCTCTGAGAAAGCCCTAGCCAAATGTCTATGGAGTGATAGGTTAAAACAAGAGCACTGCTTGCCTGAAGTGCTTTCAGTGAAAATTCCGGGTCAAAAAAGGGGCATAACTGTGTCAGAAATACTTTGATGCTTACCTACCCAATGTATGGGTTCCCCATTTGATAGTTAACAGCTAGTCCAAGTTTGAAGTAAATATCTTCACTAATGACAGAGATAAATTACAAAATGTCAGACATTTTGCAAAACAACAGACGATGAAGCCAGCACAGAACTACGGTATGTTTTCTTTGAAAACAGCTCGGCCAAAACTCAACTTTTTAACGCCAAATATGTTCTAATCCATAGGAGGTTCATTATAAGCAAGTGAGATGGTATTTTATTGGGGTCCTTAATCACTTCTGCTGATTTGCAGCTTTGAAATTGTGATGTGATTTTCATTAGTAGGGTATATAGTAGAAATGGCTGCTTTTCAAACAAATGGACTAAAAAATTGTGAATCAAGTTTAAAAAGCTCCATTGAATGTGACAAGAAACCTTCCACCTTTTCAGTTGTTTTTGCACTCATAGTTTGAAAATTATCCGGCAACATCTGACATCTTCATTCACAGAATTGGCTGAGGTGTTCAAAGAGAGCTTGTGTAAGTGAAGACAAATTACTGGCAAATGGAAGACTTGAAAGTTGTCAACGTGAAACTATGTTGCAGATCATTATCATGTATCGCTTACAACTTTATCAGCAGGACAC
Source organism: Tridacna gigas (assembly GCA_945859785.2). Lineage (NCBI taxonomy): Eukaryota > Metazoa > Mollusca > Bivalvia > Cardiida > Cardiidae > Tridacna > Tridacna gigas. The sequence continues at coordinate 55,508,692 of OX244034.2, forward strand.
AAAAGACCACCATGATCAGTTGCTGTTTGACCTTGCCAGATCAGTATTTGTGCAACAAGAGCTATTCCAAACCGTATGACAATAAATGTGCACTGAATTAGTGTGTATTGAAATCTTTAAAGAGCTTCAAAGACATTTAAATTGTAGATTGTTACATTAATTTTAGGACATGTGAAAATCTCTATATGAGATTTTTTCAGTTTCATAATCATAGATTCTAATCATCATTTCCTTTTGGACTAATTAAAGTCTGCAAGATGAAGGTCACACTTGATCATATTCTGAAATGGAGCTTGTCCAGTCCAAAACTCCTGCACTTAGATAATTTAGCATACTTGTTCTCATTAATATGTGTGTAGAAGTGTCCCTGAAATATTTGTACCGGTAAATAATGCTTTAGGGTCAAAACAGTTTAACACAATTGTTCTTCTAGGACAGTTCTGTTGCCACATGTAATGTTTGTTCATGTAAGTCATAGGTCTAGTCACAATAGAAGGTCATTTGATAAAATTTTCGAAAAATTGGTTGGTCACGGCCATTGCTTCCTTTTCACATATAAGGAAAGACTGTTCCTTTCCAGGCAATGTTTTCAAAAGGAAAAGAATTTGAATAACAGAATGAGAGAATTTATCTCCTTTCCAAAACAGCATAAGGGTTCTTATCATTTTGGATTCTGTGTAGATCAGTGGTTTAACCCTTTACCAAACGACTAATTTTGGACTGGTCCAAATTGAAAGAGTTTGCAGAAGACAATTTTAAATTTGATGAAAATGGCAGAAAGGTCTCAAAAAGGGTAGAAAACACTGTGGGAAAAGGAGAAATTGCTCATTACGAGCAATTTCTCCTTTTCCCACAGTGTTTTCAAAAGACTTGTACTGCAGACACGTGAAAACCAGGGCTTGTTTGGGAAAGAGTTAAAGCGAGTGACGTGTTGGGTTAGATCCTGACCCACATTCCCGATCATTACAGGTGTATCCTCTAAGAGGCTCTAGCAAAGCACTTAAGAACCCAATCTTGTACCATGAGACAGAGGAAACATGTTACAAGTGAGATGCAGACATGACAACTGAACAATAGCTGAAAGCCACATCAAAAACAAACCATTTCAGTTTTTTCAATGGTCGACTTAACATGTTGCACCTTAGCATTTTTTCTACTTTTGACCATTCTAGTAAGCTACTGAACTTAACTGTCTTGAAGGTTTCAAAGGTTTTCCTCTGCATAAGATGTCCAAAAAATCTACATAAAAGACATAAAGGACAGGGTTATATCATTACTCGTCATCATTAAAATAATTACCATCTTTTCAAATTGTATAATTCAAACACATTTCAACACCTAGCTGCCTTGTTTACTTTTGACCCCAGCCGCACTTTTACAGAAAGCAAACATGTTAATTGCAGACCAAAAAACAAACAAATTACAGCAGCCTGAGAAGTTTGTGAAAAAAAAAAAATTCATGCTATTGTTGCCCTAAATTTTGTGAACTGATCTTTCTCAAAGATCTACACTGTTGCATGAGCCAATTCAATCTTCCATTTCTATAACTTTAATTAGCTGTTCAGGCTTTTTGGTTCTAGAACTGTTGGACAACTTTATGTCTTGCTGCTGACCTTTTTTTGAAAACATTATAGTAAAAGAAGAAATTGCCCAATCAATCTCTCCTTTTGCCACAATGTTATCGTACCTTTTGAGTCTTTCAAGACTTTTCAGAGCATTCTGCAGATTTATGCCCTTAGAAAAAGCTGTATTATTTCATTCATCTAAATACAATCTGTAAACACATTCCTATTTTCCTGGATTACTTTAAACAATTAAGTCCATGACAAGTCATATTACATGTTAAATTTACATTAAACCTGTTAACTCTTTCCCAAACAAGCCCTGGTTTTCACGTGTCTGCAGTACAAGTCTTTTGAAAACACTGTGGGAAAAGGAGAAATTGCTCGTAACGAGCAATTTCTCCTTTTCCCACAGTGTTTTCCACCCTTTCTGATAACTTTCTGCCATTTTCATCAAATTTAAAATTGTCGTCTACAAACTCTTTTAATTTGGACCAGTCCAAAATTTGTCGTTTGGGAAAGGGTTAATTTATGATTGTTGCAAAAGGAAAAATTTTTCATTTTATTATGTATGTTGTCAAAACTGTTTTTTAGAAACAAAAACTCATGTTGAATTTTTTAAAAGATGTTTTCAGATTGGTCCTGTCAAAATAGACTCACAATAATGAGTTAAAACTTTTTACAAAATAATCCCAACAATGAGGAAATGCTTATAAGAAAACATCAATAGAAAAGGTAAAAAAAAAAAGGCTGGTAGCCTGTATTTTCTCCTTTTCTGGCAATGTTTTCTACCCTTTCAAAGACAAAGTCCAGCTAGCATTTCAAATACATTTTCTTAGTTGTCTAGAAATGCTTTCAATGAGGTCAATTTTAAAATTTTGCCATCTAATAAAAGAGTTGACCTACAGAATGCTACAATCGACAGTTTCAGTTAAAACCTATATTGCTTTAACTTCTGAACTGGTCAAAATATAAGAAACTACTAACTCTTCACCCAACGACAAAATTTTGGACTCAACATTGCAAATTGGAAGCATTTGCAAGTGACATGCAAATTAAACCTAGCTCATATGACGATTTTTGTCTTTGGTAGGGCAGAAAACATTGTAGGAAAAGAAGAAAATGCTATTTACTAGCATTTTCTCTTAAACCCACAATGTTTTCAAAAGATTTCTTTCTCTAGGGTCATTAAAAGTCAGGATTGTGTGGTAAAGAGTTAAACTGTGTGGATCCAAGATCAGAATGCAGTATATTCTGTGCCACCTGATCTTGACTCGACCTGTCTACAGCAATTATGTTGCCCAAAGATTCTTATGGTTCACACATCACCAGCTATACTCTTTTTTCTGTGCTGAAGACATTGTGGCTACAGGAGACAATATACTTCTTTTGCCACAAAAATTTCCACAAGTATTTTTAAGTATATAACCTTAGATCATATTGGATGACCATATTTACAGATGATTTCACTCTTCACCAGAAAATGTTAGACTTGTCGAAATTGAAAGCATCTATTAACAAAAACTTAAGTGTGGCTTAAACGATGAGATTTGTTTTTGAGGGGGTATAGGTAACACTGTAAGAAAAGGAGAAGTGCTGGTTACCAGCATTTCCTCGTTCACTCACAATCTTTCCAAAAGCTCTCTGACATTTCTCTCACCATGCACTGATCACTGTTTCATTGATGATTATACAGGAAAGCAACCAGCTGCTCGGGAAGAATATTTTGTTAAGTATTGGTAAAAGAAATTCCACGAAAGCATGGACAGGTGCCTTTACCACCATGATATCTGAAATAATGTTAAAAAATGGCAGTGAAACTCAGGAACACACTGATGGATAAGTGAGCTGCCCCTGTTATATGACTGAAATAATTTTTAAGTAGCGTATATATATAGAACATTTTGATCAATTAATTTTTGAAATACCAAACAACAAAATTTTAAACCAGTCCTAATCAAAAGCATTTGCAGATGACAAAATCAACGCAACCCAAACATTGAAATGTTTGAAGAAGGGTAGAATAGAAGAAAATACTGATTACAGGCATTTTTTTTCTTTTCCCACAATGTTTTCAAAAGGCTTCTTTCTCAGGGTCATTAAGTCAGGATTGTGTGGTAAAGGGTTAATCAGGCTTCAAGTGTTGATACCATTTTGACTTCATAAAAACACACACGAGATTTTCAGAAGTACAGTAGATTACAATTTTAGAAAGAGAAGGAACTTGAAAACTGAATGAAAGCTAACCTTTTCCTGGGAATTATGATCACTATATATAACGTGTGCATCATGTACCTTTTTTTCTCTTGGGTGGGAGAATATTTTGAAAGCATTCAGCCAACAAGTGAAGAGTTTCCTTCTTGAACCACATTATTTATATTGGAGCCATGCTGACAAAAGGGGGCTTAATGTATCTCCGTGATGCATATGATACAAACCAAGCCATAGTAGCCACTTTTTTCAACAACAGACTTAAATACGAGGTAGACTGGTCCTTGGGCATGCATACAGAAAATTAACCAATAGCAAAAAGTATTGGCCCTGGTCAGCCTGCATGGACTGCGCAGGCTGACCTAGGTCAATACTTTCCCAAATGTATTAAGCTCCCTTTTCCTAGAGCATGGCTCATATATAAATACATGTATTAACCCTTTACCACACAATCCTTACTTTTAATGACCCTGAGAAAGGAGCCTTCTGAAGGCCTTTTCCCACAATGTTTTCTACCATAGTATGACATACACGTATTTCATATTCAAGTTACATTTATTGGTTGCTTGGGTATGCTGTCAATTAGGACAAGGCTAAAATTCTGTCGTCTGTTAACAGCTTAATGTTATCATTCTCACTAGTTATATAGTATTTTCATGCAGGGTTGTCTGCTGCAAATTTGCACAACTTTTTACATGACAATTACATAATATTGGACTTGCTCATATCCAAAGTGTTAATACATGCAACAGAGGACACAGTAGATTGTGGCAACACGAGAAAACATTTGTTAATTACCAGCATTTTCCTCTTTTCACTAAAATGCTTTAAAACTTGTGGTTTCTCACTGCCATTAAACCATGGAACTGTTTGAAAAAGGGTTGAAAAGGCATCTAGTTAAATGAAATGTGAACACTGACAACACTTTACTAAAAAAATCTCCAGTTATAAGGGAGTACACTTTAGTTTACATGTATTTAGTATTCAACTCTTTACCACACAGTCAAGATTTTTAACTACCAAGAGAATGAAAGCTTTTGAAAACATTGTGGGAAAAGGAGAAAATGCTGGTTACCAGCACTTTCTCCTTTTGCCACAATGTTTTCTATCCTCAAAATATGTTTTAATTTTCGAGTCACATTTATTTTGTCGTCTGCAAAGGCTTTCAATTTGGACTAGTCTAAAATGGTGTCATTTGGTAAAGATTTAATTATATCCTGGTGGCCAGTGCACCTATTTATGCTTTCCTGGAGTTTCTTTTGCTGGTTCTCAGTACAATATATTCATCCAAAACCGCTGGCGGCTTTCCCAGATAACCATCGTCAAAAGAGTAATGCGCAGCCAGCCAGAATCCCGACAGAATCACTAGCATCAATGCTCCAAAAGAAATTCACTCAGCTGGGGATTAGAACCTGCTAGCAGCTACCCCTTCATTTCAAGTCCTATCCACCACCAACTGCTCTACTTGGCTTGGCAGAGCATTTTTGAAATCATTGTGCAATTTAAAAGAGACAATGCTGGTAACCAGTATTTTCACCAGTTTTCCTACATTTTCTCCTTTCGTAACCCAAATACCAAACAATCCTGAGTTTTAATGAGCTTCAAGAAGACTTGAATATATTGTGGGAGAAAGAGAAACTGACATTTCCACTTTCCCATAATGTTTTCTGACCATTACCATTTCCACTTTTCCATAATGTTTTCGACCCATTGAAAAACAAAGTTCATGTTACAAGTCACATTTGTCATCTTTAAATGCTTTAAATCTGGAAAAGGCTGGAATATTTGCCATGTGGTAAAAAGTTAACCTTTATGCTGCTAATTGCAACTCTGGGACCTTTTGCCAACAGTGTCAATCAAGATCAGACAGCACAGAATGTGTAGTCTGATCTTGGATTTACACTGTCCTACAATGAGATCCCCCCCCACGCCCCCGCTCCAAAAAAAGAAGCCTATGAAATAGCAAAAATTGGGTTTCAACTATCAGACTGAAATTTTTGTTTCATTAATTTAGCAGCTTAGCTCTTTACCACACTCCAAAATTTTAGACTGGGTCCAAATTCAAAGCACATGCATGTAGATGATAAATTTGATGTTACTCAATTAAAAGTTCTTGTTTGTACAAGAGAAGGAAACATGCATGAATTTGGAGAAAATACTGGTTACCAGCATTTTCTCCTTTTCCCATGTTTTCAAAAAGCCTCTTTATAAGGGTTGTTAAAACTCGGGATTGAATGGTAAAGGATTAAGGGTTAAAACGTGCAGAGAGTCATTGTTAGAATTGAATAGATGTAATGGAAGAAACATGTTGACCCCTACCTGACACATAGAGATACAACCATGATAGCAATTTTACATTTTAAGTTGGGAAAACAGATGTATAAACATCAGCAAACACAAGGCTTTTTGGCACAAATATCCCTCAAGTAGTGAACACAGTAGATCCAAGATCAAACTGTATGGTCTGTGCAATTTGATCTTGATCTACATCATAGCACTGTCTTGTACACTAGACCAGTTGAATCACATTTACAGAATTAAAGAAAAGCAAAGAAAAGTTGAAGGAAGGATCCAACCTAAATTTAGTATAAGGCGTCATGCTTTATTAAAAGGAGATTAAATTGATCTGCAAAATTACTGACTGATGTCAGCCTGCACAGTCCGCGCAGGCCGACATGGGTCAAAACCTTTAGCAATTTGCAAATTTTCTGCATGCACTTGTCCAAAGACTGGTATTCTACCTCACGATTCAGTCAGTTGTTTAACAAAATTGATTTATGGATCCATAATTATGCGATGACTTGATTGATAAATCGCAGAGATGCACTTAACCCCCTTTTGCAAGAGTGCCACTCAATTCGTCATTTGCAAGTACCCCATTCCCTGCCACAGAGGACCTCAGAGTTCAGCCAAGCAGGAGATTCTGGGACTGTCCCAGTGAATATGAAAAATGTTCTGTCATGATGTACAAAAGTGGGACTTTGTTCCTTTAGCTCTTTACCAAACAACAAAACTTTAGACTGGTCCAAACTGAGAGGATTTGCAGACAACAAACTGAATGCAGCTGAAATTATGGCAATTGTCTGTAAAACTGTAGAGAACCTTTTGCAAAAAGGAGAAAATTTACCAGCATTTTCTCCATTTTCCACAAGGTTTTCAAAAGGTTATTTGCTCAGGGTCTTTAAAACTTGGGATTGTGCGCGGTAAGTTAAGAATTAGTCTTGGGTGCAATTTTCTCACTAATTTTGAATTTACCAAACAACAAAACTTTAGACTGGTCCAAACTGAGAGGATTTGCAGACAACAAATTGAATGCAGCTGAAATGATGGCAATTGTCTGTAAAACTGAGACCTTTTGTAAAAAAGAGAAAATTTACCAGCATTTTCTCCATTTTCCACAAGGTTTTCAAAAGGTTGTGCGCGGTAAGTTAAGAATTAGTCTTGGGTCCAATTTTCTCACTAATTTTGAACACCCCCCCCCCCTCCCGTTCCAGCAAGGTAACAAGACAAACATATGTTGTTTCATGGCCAACTGACACCAAAAGTCATATCATAGTGCTAGAGCTGGGACAGGTAGAAATTTTGTACCCGGGTACCGGTGGCTGTATTACCCTCGGGTACCCGATGTTATTACTTCCAATATTAGTTCTCCCGTGCCAGAGCCATCAGTTGCCATAAAATCTGAGCCGTCTGATCAAGATATACATGTAAATGTAGAAATACCCAGTGCAGAGCGGGGACAGGATATCGAACCGCTACTCCCTTCTTTGCCTGAAATGTCAACTTGAGTTGTGTGCACTTTTGCTTGCAGTGATTAGAATTAGTTACTAGTTAGCAGCAGTTCGTATCTAGTCGCTGAATAAATTTTGTCATTTAAATTGTTTCATATTGTCTTAAAGACCTTTAATAACAATGATTGTATTAAAAGTAAGCGCCAGATTGTCGTGATCATGCAACGCCTGCAAAATGCAGATTATTCTCTGGATAGACTCTTTCTTATTACTGTTGAATAGGCCTTTGATTGTGTTGAGTTTTCCGTGATGATTTGAGCTATTATAAATAAACCACAAAATATGCACGCATGTTTTGCTTTTAATTCAAATTACCATTGTCTATGTCAAATAAACCTAAAACGCTGAATGGGCAAATATATAACAATATTTACCCATTACTGACGTGTTATGCGTTGCAGGGGATATAAGCGGTACAGCCTTATTTCAAGCTATTTCAATTATCTACTTCCAGTTCATGTACGGGAGTGGGTAACATGTTTTTTGCTTGTATTTAAATTAAGATCAAATTATTTCATTGGAACTTCAAAATTATAGCTTTACTTAATAAGTCATTATATAATTATCGGGTACCCGGGTAATGATTTAGTACCCGGGTACCAGCTGTACCCTACCCGATACCCGGGTACTCGAGTACTCGTCCCAGCTCTACATAGCACATATGACAAGGAAAAAATTATGAGTGTGATGAACTTTATAGAGGACCTTTACCGCACAATCCAATAACCTTTACCCAACTTTTTCCAATGTTTTACTGACCCCAGAAAGAAGCTGCTTAAAAGCATTAATTATGAGAAAAGGGGCTAATGCTGGTGTCCAGCATTTTCTCATAATGTTCTCTACCCTTTCCAAGAAAATTTCCTCAATTTGGAACCTCATTTTAATGTGTTGTCTAGGTGCCTAGCAATAAGTACTCTGAAATGAGTTGTTCCCCTTCTACTACAATTATGCTAGGCTTAACTCTTTACCAAACGACAAAATTTTACCCTGGTCCAAATTCATAGCATTTGCAGATGACCTATTAAATGATACTCAAAGAATAAATTTTGTCTTTCAAAAGGGTAGAAAACATTGTAGGAAAAGAAGAAAATGCTGGTTACCAGCATTTTCTTCTTTTCCCACAACGTTTTCAGAAGCCCCCCCCCCCTTCCCCAAGGTCGTTGAAACTCGGGATTGTGTGGTAATACCTTAATTTATTGAACACAGTATCATGTATATGGATGAATGACTGTTGTCAGCTGGAGTTGGTTACTTGATAATTATAAAAGACATCGAGATCAGTAAAAATCATTCCAGTGGATCTATGATTTCTTATGTACTAAAAGAAGGAGGGAGGAGTCCATTTTACCTTAATTAAATCAAGGGGGAAAAAAAAACTAGATCACTCGCAAAGGATCGACTTTCTGATGTGAAAAATACGCGGAGAGATTCCAACATTCACTAAAAACATTGATACCTTTTAGTTAACTGTTTACCACACAAGAAGATTTCAGACTTGTCCTACTTGAAAGCATTTGCAAACGACAAATAAAAGGAGGTTCAAATGAGGCAATTTGTCCTTGAAAGGGTAGAAAACATGGTTAGAAAAGGACAAAATGCTTGTTACCGGCATATTTTCCTTTTTTTCATAATCATGTTTTAAACAGCCTTCTTCCTCGGGTTTGTTAAAACTCAGAATTGTGTCCTACAGAGTTAACAAGGTATCAAGCAATCTCAAGTTTTAACAACCATGAGAGGGAAGGCTCTTGAAAATGTTGCGAGGAAAAGAGAGAAAAAGCTGGTAAACAGCAGTTTTCTACCCTTTCAAATACTAATTCCATCATTTGAGCCACTTTTAATTTGTCCTCTGCAAGTGCTTTCAACATGGACGATTCTAAACTTTTGCCTTTTGGTAAAGAGCCAAGTTGAAATTGTCCTAATAATACCAAATGGTAAAAAAGATTTAGTGAAGATGTCATAGCCTTTTACCAGGCGACAAAATTTTAGCCATGTCCAAATTGAAAGCATTTGCAGATGACAATTTCGATGTGGCTCAAACGGTGCAATTTTCCTTTGATAGAGTAGAAAACATTGTGGGAAAAGGAGAAAATGCTGATTACCAGCATTTTCTCCTTTTGTCACGATGTTTTCAAAAGGCTTCTTTTCCAGGGTCGTCAAAAGGCAGCATTGTGCGGTAAAGGGATAGTAATAGTATATGGGTGGAGGCCAAAGTTTTATTCTCAGTCAAGGTGCTATCTTTTTTAAGGATTGTCCTTGGATAATATACTTAACTCTTTCCCAAACAACAAATTTTGGACTGGTCCAAATTGAAAGAGTTTGCAGTCGACAATTTTAGATTTGATAAAAATGGCAGAAAGTTATCAAAGAGAGTAGAAAACGCAGTGGGAAAAGGAGAAATTGCTCGTTATGAGCAATTTCTCCTTTTCCCACTGTGTTTTCAAAAGACTTGTACTGCAGACACATGAAAACCAGGGCTTGTTTGGGAACGGATTAATATTACTTAAGTTTGTGTTTCTGCATGGCATTTCTACTGTTTTCAACATCAGTGCACCTATCCATACTTTCATGGAATTTCTTTAACAAGTACTGGACACAATAGTTTTCCTGAGCCACAGGCTGCTTTCCCACATAATCAAAACAGTGATCAACCGAGACACAGGACTGTGCGGATTTTATCACTGTTTTCAACATTATTTCAGTTATTGCAGCAGTGCTTACCTGCAGTACCTTTTACCAGTACTTCCCACAATATTCTTCAAAAGCCACTGGCTTTTTTGCCCACATAACCATCGTCAAAACAATGATCAGAAGTGAGAGAGGAATGAATCCTGTTACAACTATCGTCAATCCTTTGAAGGAAATTTGTCAAACTAACGAGAGAGGAATGACTCCTGTTTCAGTGACTAAGGTCTCAATAGCTATCATCAATCCTTGTCAAGAAAACTGCCAACAAGGGATTCGAACCAGCAACCCCAGATTTCAAGTCCTGCATGTGACTGAATGAGCTATGTGGCTTAATTGGAAGATATTTGAACAGAGCCTTGGCCAGGCATAGTACTGGTGAAACCCTGGACACACATAAAAAATCTAAGCTGTTGTTGTGATTTGATTGAAACAATGGCGTAAGCAGCAAATACCATTATTCATTGTCATAATGTCCATGTATTTCTGCAGGGACTACTTCAGCAGACAGCTGTAAGTTGATTGGATGGTACTTCATAGCCTGTTTAACAGTATTTCAGTCATGGTATATTGTCCATCCAGCCTCCTAGATCATACATCAGATATACGATGGGGATAAAGTGCCTTGCCTAAATGCACCTCCTTTTGATTCATAGCAAAACCTCTGACTACGGTATGTGTATGCCTTCATTGTAAATTCCTTGTAGACTCTGTATCATAATGCGAGTTATTTTGAACTCTTAAATTTCCCACACGCAAAGTTTTAGACTCTTCCAAATTAAAAATATCTGCAAACGACAAATTTTAAATTTGTATAAATGAGCTCAACTGTCTGACAAGGTGTAAAACATTGTAGGAAAAGGAAAAAATGCTGGTTACCAGCATTTTCTTCTCCTCCCCCCTCCCCCAATGTTTTCAGAAGGCTTCATTAAAGGTCGGGATTGTGTGGTAAAGGGTTAAGATGTTCACTGCAAATGTGATCTTTTCATAAAATGAACATAAGTAGAACTGTAGCAAAGCAGACAAATACCCCCCCTACAGGCACTTTGTCACTGAAGTAGCACAATCAGAAAATGGAGATAATTTTCAAAACACAAGATCATCAATGACCTTGAACTTTGACACATGTGACCCAAAAACAGTAAGGTACCTCCTCAGGTCATGAGCAACACTTGTATAAAGTTTCAGGGTCCTAGGTCACACAGCCATTGAGTTAGAGCATGGCACTGAGTTTCTAACAAAGTTCACCTGTGACCTTGACCTCTGACTCATGTAACCCAAACATAATAGGGCACCTCCTTGGATCATGAGCAACAGCTGTATAAAGTTTCAGGGTCCTGGGTCAAACAGCTTTTGAGTTCGAGTGCGGAAACAAAAACAAAATGGGCAGATAGACACGGTGAAATCAGTATGTATGTTATATCCTCCTCTACTATGTAAGGTGGTAATTACAGAAGGAAATTCGAAGGGCTAGGTATCACATCTATAATTTCCTATAATCTAACCTGCCCTGGACAGTTTCAGTTAAGTTGGAACACCGTGTTTGTAAATGTGTTCTTTGCAAGGTCACCAGCATGTTAATGTCAGTACTTGACTTACAATCGAGTTAAAGTTAGTTTTTCAAAACTCAAATAAATCACAAGGTGAAAGCGTTCCACCCAGCAAAGGCAATCATTTGGATTCACGTACAAATACAGATCTATTACCCACTGTATTCTACTTTTGTTCATATGCAAGTTACACAACATTGCTAGTACAGTAGAACTAAAGTCTTGTAAAATTACATGCATCTAATAATGTAGAAACTGAACTGAATTCTTTGGCTTTAACCTTTTACCACACAATCCCAAGTTTTTACAACCCTGACAAAGAGGTTGTGGGAGTTCAAGGAAATGCTTGCATGCAGAATTTTCTTCTTTTCCCACAATGTTTTCTACCCTATCCACAACAAATACCAATAACTGAGCAAAGACTAATTTCTCATCTGCATAGGCTTTAAATTTAAACCAGTCTACATATTTTCTTGTTAGGTAAAGAGTTAAGCATTTTGATTAGTCAATTGTTCTAGTCAACAGAGGGTTTGAAACCAAACAATGTGTTCGAAAAACTATGATTGAAAACAGGGTGCAAAGTTTTCAAAATTGCAAAGGCAATTTATTCAGTTTTTCTTCTGCTGAAATGTTCCGTTTTATTGAGAATTGGCGATTTATAGGAAACTAAATAATTAGGCTATCATTGTAATCTATGAACATCATATAAATTATTTAAGTTATGCAGGATACTCTTCACTGTAACTTCTATGAATCTGTTTGGTAACTCAAAAGAAGTGGGCAAAAACTTGACCTGCCTGACATGCACAGTGAAATCCATCAAACTGTTGATCGAAGCACCAGTCTTTTGTCTTATGTACATACCTGGCTGGAGTTCATCTCAATTGTACAAAGAGTAGACAATATATATTAAGATGGCCCTTATCTGTTTCTCTCACAAAAGAAGAGATTTCCAAGCAATCATTAACTCTTTACCACACAACAAAAAAATGTAAGACTTGCCCAAATTGAAAGCATTTGCAGATGACAATTTTAGTGTGGCTCAAATGGTGCATTTTTTCTTTGATAGCTAGGTTATAAAACATTATGGAATGAGGAGAAAATGCTGGTTACCAGCATTTTCTCCTTTTCCCACAATGTTTTCCAAAGGCTTCTTTCTCAAGGTCGTTAAAACTCGGGATTGTTTGGTAAAGGGTTAAATAAGCAATTATGTCTATTCCAAAGGAGAAAGGGAAAATGTTGAAAGTGCCCCATTTTACAACATTTGCATTACATAAATAGTAATACAGAGGATATAGAGAGCACAAAAGTACATGTAAGTGAGTTTCTCTGTAAATATATTCCAATATAGATCTAGGAGTAGATTCCTGTTTAGGTATTTCTTAAAAAGTTGTACTATTACCAAAAAATTTCTGAAAAAGTGGAACATGCAACAACTGGTTATTCAGAGCAACTGCTCCTTTTCCCAGTTTTCTTTGTTGTGTTTCATAATATTCCTTTCCAGCTCTAGATTTTCTATCCAACTCTTTGCCAAACAACAAAATTTTAGACTGTGGCATAATTGATCAAAGAGGGTGGAAAACATTGTGGGTAAAGAAGAAAATGCTTGTTACCTGCATTTTCTCTTTTTTCCACAATGTTTTCAAAGGCGTTCTCCTCCAAAATCATTTCAACTCCTGATTGTGTGGTAAAGGGTTTGGCTTGTTGAGTAATGGTTAAAACAATTTTTCCATTCCCATTCTTTCTCTCTGCATGCCTTCTCTTCTAATATTCTTTCTCCATATCTTCTGTAAGTGTTCCATAATTATGTGTTCAACATGTCAAGGACTATGAAACTCACTGGCTACTATAGGCAAACAATTCTGTTGTTTACAAGCTTCAACTGAAAAACACAACCCTAACTCTTTTTTTTTTTACTTTAAGCAAGGGAGTTTCAAAAGATGCAGGTAGTCATAATTACTGAATATGGGATCAACTCTGTGCCTAACAATTCCTCATTTTACGTACCCCGACAAAAACTTTTGAAAACATTTATGTGGAAGAATGAGAAAATGCTGGTAACCAGCATAATCCTTTGCAAGAGTTTTCTTCCCTTCCAAAGTCAAGGGTCATTTTCTTTATTGTCATATTTGTCATCTGCAATTGTTTTTGATTTGGACAAGTGTAATAATTTGTCCTCTGGTAAGGAGTAAAATATTTTGGTTTTCAAATAACCATATACAGTTTATTGAATACTAAATACTTTAGAAAACTTTTTTTTGTTTCTTTTTACCCTTTGATTGCAAAATAAATGCTGCAGACACCAGTCCTTCAGTCAGACTGTCAGTAATTTGACTACAGATTTACTATTTCAAAGTTGCCATTTCCTGGGCTCGAAATTAACTTTTTTTGCCACTAGCAAATTTTTGCTAGTGGACAAAATTTTTACTAGCAAAAATCGACGCTCACTAGCAAATTTTACTAAATTTTTAACATTCATTAAAATGAATGTCAAAAACAATAGAAAGATTTGTTGGTGCCCAGTGGGATGATGATGTATTCAATATTCTGTAATACTGTTAACTGAGTAGGTTCTCATGATGTTAGTTATAAAAAGAAAAAAATGTGAAAACAGGCTGTGTACGAATTGTAATTGGTACAAATCATCATTATTTTCCTACTCGAGACTTGTAGTGTTCCAAGCTATTAACAACTGTATGAAATACACTATAAGATCTTTCAATATTTATGGTTAAAACAATGTTTTACTATTACCGATGACATTTGATCCAGATTGCATAGACAACAACCGTCCGCTTAGACATTGTTGTCATCTGCTAAAAATAGACTGGTTTACGATTTGCAAAAAATTCCATAGCTGAATGGAACTGTAAGAGCCAAGATTAGGATTGTAAACCAGTCGGCATGGTATAAAACGCAAACCAGTCACAACTGGGTCATTACGGTCGGCCAACAAATTTTCATTTGTACTCGCAAAAAAATTGCTGGTGGTCGTAAAATCTACTCGCAGCATCATTTTTCCAGTCGCATTTTGCGAGTTTGCTAGTGTTAATTTCGAGCCCTGATTTCTAATACTATTAATGTATCTCACAAACTACAATGTACCAAACAAAGTGGAGTCAAGGTCTGACTGAATGCAGTTTGCAGTCTGGTCTTGACCTACTCTGTCTATAAAATTGATTTTAGTGGTTGTTTGCACTCTAAGGGAATTCTGGAACTGATCTGGCAATGTGTATAACAAGATCCAACTTATTCTCCATACAAGAATGCTTTGATATATACATGAACAGGGTTTGTTTTACCACTCCATAAAAGTTTCAATATTGGGAGATCTAGCAGTGCCTAAGTAATGTGTCAATCTCAAACATTTGCAGTTCCAGGTTGGAATTCCACATTGAATTGGATCAACCTTACCAGCTACCCTGATCCAGGTGTGATGGAAAGGTAAAGTTTTAAACTTTAAAAAAAAAGCAGATGATCTCAAGTGATTAATATTAGTTTAAATAGTACTTTGTTTCACAATCTACATGAAGAGCATATGAATAGCATACATGTACAGTATTCATGAATAACATACATACACTTTACTTATGATTTTTAAACTCTAGATACTGTATCAATGCAATTAAGGTAGTTTTGAGTAATAAATCTACAAACATACCATTATCAAATCTTAAATAACAACAGGTTTTACTGTGGTGTTTTCTTCACTGTCAAGATCATCATAAAACTGAAACACTGACAAATAATTTATGTGCTTCTACTAGCTCATGAATTTGGGGTTCATCTGACTCCCTGTTTCAAATTTTGGGGTCATTCAGAAATTTTATGGGTCATGGTCTTCAACCTCCCCCCTCCCACATGTTGTTCCTCTTTGTAGATGTCACTTTGAGTGTGGTATTATAGGTAATAGTTAAAAACAATGATCTCGTCAAAACTGTGCCATCTGTAATCCCAATCACTCCATCTAGAGTCAGTGACCATGATCAACTGAGCAGGGTCAAAAATGCTAAAAAGGTTTATGGTATGGATTCCATACAGTGATATAGGCGAGATGTAAGCAATGTCACACAGAATATTGTCGCAATGTAGACCGATACAGTGTAAACCAGTAAATAATAATTTAGTGGTACAAAGTGGATGATTCTGCAGTTATAAACTTGACAATTTCCTAAGATATATTAGATCTAAATGAATCAATCTTTTATCTTACTTTTTAGTCCTGTTTTATGTAGTATCAACAAAGAGGCAATGCATTAATTTTGTTACGCTAGCCATTGATTTTCTGTGTCAAAAATGCAGAAACTGATTTTCTGTAAAGCTGTAACATTAATAGTACATTTTAAGGCTGTTACAGAAGTAAAGGGTGAAAAGGAGATTTTCTTCCTTTCTATGGATTCCTATATATGCCATTTTGCAATTGTAAGTTTTTGACATAAACTGTGCAATAAACAACTACATGTATACATTAAAAACATCCTTATAAAGCTACAAGCAAGTTCATCCCAGAATTGGAACATTCCTCAGTGTAAAAAAAATACAGTATATATACGTATACATCTGGACTGAAAATATAATTTCATTAATTTTTCAACTTTTTCACGGTATTGCAATACCTACACCTATGTAAATGTCTAACTGCGAGCTCTTAAATTAACAGTTTATCCTGAAATTTTGTATGTAAACAGATACGTTTCATTGTGATCCTCATCCTCCCGCCAAGATCTTATTTGATTGTAATCATGCATCCACACAATTTCACAAAAGAACTGAACACAAAATGTACCTTTGAGGTGGACATTACTTCCCAGCTAATCACGTAATTTAAACACCAAAAGACAATGAATTAGCGAAATGTAATGTATGCTTGCATTTTGAAGAACTTAAATAAGCAAAATGCTTTTAAAGAATTGTTCACATTTATATCATGTTTATTATATATCAGTTTTATCAACTAAGTGACTTGTGTGGGCCACTCAAAGATATGTTTTAACTTTTTCCACCACTCACTCAAAGATGTGTTTTAACTTTTTAAAAGTATCTAAGTCCCAAAGATGCTTGATTGATTGAATGGTGTTTTATGCCGCTTTCAACATTATTTCAGTCATATCCCAAAGATGCAGTCAAAGACTTTGTTACATGGATGACACGACATGATTTTAGCCAAAGTATCAGGTAAGATAAACATCACAATTCAGTATCATTATGTTACTTCTTAATTTCTCCAATCCTTTTCATCAAACTTCAAACTTCTGTCACCCTTCACACAAATGTAAGATCTTTCAAGGATACTTTTGGGAATGGAACCCACTAAGCGATCATTCACAATTAACTCTCCACCAAACAATCCTGTGTTTCAACAGAAGTTTTGGATACAGGTAAGTCTAAATAATTATGTTGGCATCTGGTAAATAGTTAAGCTCATTCTGGAAATTTAACATCTTACAAACTCATTTAGCTGGTTGTGTGCATTTTTGTTCTGCTTTGAAATGGATATTAACTGACAGATGAATAATAAATCTTCACTGTATGAAACTCGGCAACCTTGAGTGAAGAACAGACGTTTCATCAATCTTGTTGCAATTTACCCCTAATGAATTTGTTTCTACTAACGTTAACATACACAGGCCTAACAGCACAGTCAGTTGCACGCGGGCCTTAAGATCAGGGGGGTCGCTGGTTCAAATTCTCAGCTCGTCCAATTTCTTTCTGAGGGTCGATGATAGTCATTGCAACAGGATTTACTCTTCTCGTGCTGCAGATCATTGTTTTGACAATGGTTATGTGGGAATGCAGCCAGCAGATTGGGAAAAACATCATATGAAGTAATGGTAAAAGGAAACGCCAGGAAAGCATCCATGGATAGATGCTCTTGCCACCGTGAATTAATTGAAATAGTGTTGAAAATGGCGTTTAACATCATACAATCAACCTATTGACATTAAATGCTGATACAGTATTTTTTCCGTTCTACTGTGGCAGTCATCGCTCCTAATAATGCTTTCAAAGGTCCCTTTACCAATGCTTGCACAGCTTTCTTTCCAGGCCGCTTGCTGCATCCCTTCTTAACAATCCTTGGAGAGAATTGGCCAAGCTGCAAACCTGAAATCTCAACCCCTGAAGAAATGAACAAGCCATGTATATTACCCGCTGAGCTAATGGATTTGGCTGAATAATTTCTAACCAAGAATCGTGATAAATTGTTATCAGTGCATGGGCACTCACTTCCAGATTTAAAAAGTAGCCAATAGGTCCATATAATTCAAACATTTAAACAGTATATTAATTAGTAGATCTATAACTCATTTGAAATCAATACATTTTTCAGTTTCATCTACCAAATATACATTTGCACAGAAAGAGAGCCAATTAATTGTGACAGAAGAAGGCTACTTTATTTCCAGATCATGGGTAGTGGTATTACCATGTTCTGATTTCCTTTCAACAAATAGGTCCATAATTATCATTTACCTTAGAAGAACTAGAATTTGCAAAAAGATCAACAGTAAAAGTAGTTATTTACCTTGGTGTTTTTGAGAAGATCAATAATTATTCTATCAATCCATGACTAAAAGACAACAATAACCACTGAAACATTTGAAGCAATGTGTGTAAATTAAGACTTTTACAACAATAGGATTTTACACCATTGTGTAGTTAGATACATGAAAAACAATCACAAAATTTTACAGAGCTATCCCCAGAAGACGGTAGGAACTCGTAACATTTAGCTTGCAAACTGGGTAATTGCTGCATTGCATATTTTGTTTTTTCATTCCCTACCATAGACAAACCAGCAATTTCTTAAGTGAAATGATTCAAGTGGTGAAATTTTCAGCTGCTAGTGCTGGTTATTGTTGTCTATGTGGTGTGTGTGTGTGAGAATTTTGGCATGTTAACCCTTTACCAGATGACAAAATTTCAGCCTTGTTCAAATTGAAAGCATTTGCAGACAACAATTTGAATGTGGCTCGGTCCAATTGTGGAAATTTTCTTCGATAGGGTAGAAAACATTGTGCTAAAAGGAGAAAATGCTTGTTACCAGCATTTTCTCCTTTTCCCACAGCATTCTCAAAAGGCCTCTTTCCCAGAGTGACTCGGTCGTTAAAGGGTGGCATTGTGCGGTATAGGGGCACAAGTTTAGATCTGCTTCTTCAATTCTCTAACCCTCAAGTAAAGTAGAAGCAGGAATAATACAGTTCCTCTAAATGACAGCCCCCTGCAGATTTAAAGATAGTGCACTGGCACATTTAACCCTTTACCACTCAATCCCGGCTTTTAACGACCCTGAGAAAGAAGCCTTTTGAAAACATTGTGTGAAAAGGAGAAAATGCTGGTAACTATCAAAGACCAATTCCATCATCTGACCCACATTTAAATTGTTGTCTGCAAATGCTTTCAGTTTGGACAAGTCTACATTTTTGTTGTGTGGTAAAGAGTTAAGTGATAATTTCAGGACACTTAAGCTCAAAGTTAAAGACATTTAACCAATAATAATAATCAAAAGTAATCAAGGATAGTCATGATGAGACCTTTCTCTTTCTCAGTGGATTACTTGATTATATCAATTTATTAGTGAGAGAACTTTACTTGACTGTGTTGTTTTGCATCCTTTTGAATGCTGTTTGATATGATAGCTATGTTGATGACTGAATCACAAGACTGGACTACAACATGTTGCCTCATCAACTTAATCCTTTACCACACAACCTGAACTGTTAAAGACCTTGAGAAAGAAGCCTTTTGACAACATTGTGGGAAAAGGAGAAAATGCTGGTAACCAGTATTTCCTTCTTTTCAAACAATGTTTTCTACCTCTCCAAATACAAATTTGAAGTTTTCAGTCATATTTATTTTGTTGTCTGCAAAATGTTCTCAATTTGGACAAGTCTAAAATTCTGCTGTTTGGTAAAGAGTTAACACAGTTCATTGGCAATGACAGGTCCATGTACTGCCTCAGGTTCAAAGCCTAGGCCAATGAAAAGACAATGTCCTACATCCTGCAAGTTACAGCTTATCTTTTTACCTAACATAAGAATTTGGACTCCTTCAAAGTATTTGGAGACAGCAAAATCAAATTATGGAGAGTAGAAAGACTTTAGAGAAGGGCATATTGTGGAAAGAGGAGAAAATAATGGATACCAGCATTTCCTTCTATTCCTTTACCAGCATTTTATTGTTTTCCCATGATGTTTTCTAGTGTCCCAGATCATTACAACACAAAATTGTAAAGTAAAGATTTAATATGACAGGAGTATTATCACAGTGATTCAGATTGCACATTATTTTTACCAGACAGCTGTCCTAAATGTGAAATTTTTTATAGGCCATTTTGTCCTGACCTAGAAAAAAAACTTCGGCCACAAAATTAATAATAAAATACCGCTAGGTAGGTGTTAACATTTAAATTGAACAAACAATGTGAACTCAAACAGAGTGTTTTATTGAACAGACCATCAACAGTAATAATCAGTTGTTTACAGAGTCAGGGTTCCAATTTAGCACTCGCATAGATCTACTCGCAAAATGCAAGCTGAACCTTAGCCATTTATGCAGCAAAAGCCATTCAGTTTGGAAATTGCGCGGGTTTTTTGTGTGGCCGCTTGACTGTTCATTGTCTTCGAGTTTTTTTTTCTTCATTTTCAGGCTGAGAAACACCAACGGCGAACTAAGTTTTGTGACCCGAGTCAAGTTTTCTTTTTCTGGTTGCCATGACTTACTGACGCGATCATAAGATGCTTGATTTTCTTATTGCGTAGTCTAGAGCAGCTACAAGACATTGACCGATCACAAGAACGCTTTAAATCACAAACATCCAGAATCCTTTGCAAAGAATCAAGGGAATTAATCGTGCAAATAGAAAAAAATGAATTTGGGGAGATCACTGCACAAGAAAAATCGTAATTCGGCTTCGTACTGAACGTATTACGACCTGAAATATAGCGTTGTCATATTTCTTGAAAAAACGGTCAGCCATTTTGTCCCACAAAGTAAATTTTTATCGGCAATTTTGTCCAGATTCTTGAAAAAAAATTGGCAATTTGTATTTTTATCGGCAATTTACAGAGGGCCGACGCCAATCTGAATCACTGTTATCAGACTGTTGAATATGAATAACAATCATCTTGTTCTAAGTCTTTACCAGATGACAAAATCTTGGACTGGACCAAACTGCAGACAATGAAGTAGAAATGTCTAAAATGATGTTTTCTCTTTCCCCCACTATGTTTCAAAAGAAGTATTCCTCTGGATAGTTAAACATTAGGTTGTTTGGTAAAGGGTTAATTGGCTAGTTACACACAACACACGCATATACACCAAGCAATGCTAATAATCAGTCAAATGCCAATTTCGCCACGCGCCATCTGCATCTAAGGGTGTGAACACAGAATTTTTACACAATATGCAGCACTGCGAACCAATCGGGAATCACACACACGATTTAGTCACCGCCCATAATTTCTAAAGCCACGCCTTGATTCTGCGTTATATGCATCCTGTTACAAATATATGAGGGACATTATGGTGTATATTTAGAGATGACCCTACTATGTTCGGGTGGATTAATTTGATAATGAACACATCAATTAAAGAAGATTGGACCTCTGGATAACTGATTTATTGGCTCGCTACTTATGTTTGCAAACTGGAATTTTCGTGATCAATAATTCCTTTCACAGTTAACCCTTTACTGCACAATGCCGCCTTTTGACGCCCCTGGAAAAGAAGCCTTTTGAAAACATTGTGGGAAAAGGAGAAAATGCTGGTAACCAGCATTTTCTCCCTTTCCAACAATGTTTTCTACCCTATCAAAGAAAAGTTGCATCATCTGAGCCACATTGAAATTGTCGTCTGCAAATGCTTTGAATTTGGACAAGGCTAAAATTTTCTCGTCTGGTACAGGGTTAAAGAAGCTGGTCGCTATTTTTTTTACATAAACAGTGATCAGTAGATTACAATTATGATCTTACTGCCCATTCATGTTTTCTACCCTTCAAAAGCCAGATTTATCATTTGAGCCATACACTGATAACAATTTATCACGTTGTTGGTAACAAATTATTCAGCCAAATCCATTAGCTCAGCAGGTAACATACAGGGCTTGTTCATTTCTTTCAAGGGTTGAAATTTAAGGTTTGCAGCTACAATGCTTTCAGAATCGCATTAAAACTCCACTGACTTTTAAAGTGTGCTCATACAAGTCGGTTACGGTGATTTTCCTTTCCCATGTGTCCTGGTCACACTGGAAAACAAGACTGCTTACCTTACTTCGATAATATATTCCAACAGAAAGAAATAAGTAATTTGTTTAGTGTCCGAATCATTTGGAAATTATCATTTGAAAAAAAGAAAGAGGTTAGCCGAAATATTAAATTTTACCTCGCCAAAAGTGTGTTCCAAATATTAAGGGTAGAATCCGACAAATTTACATTAGATTTATTTATAGCACATCTGATCTAAAGTTTTCAGCGTCTTTTCAATCTTGAAATACATATGTATTGGGTAATTTTCTACCTTTTTGTAGACTTTAAAAAGTAGCTTTCTAATACGAGTAAGTCACTGCTCAACTGGATGGAATAGATCTAAGATCAGTCGCACATTCTGTTTAGTCTGATGTCTATCTATACCGTCTGCAATCTTTCCATTGGCCATTAATCGTAATGTCCAAAATATAACACAAGCCATCTGTCTACAAGATTTCACCGCTATTGCAGGTGCTTAAGTCTTTGCAGAAAAATTTGGATTTGGGGCCTGACATAATGTGTAAAACATTCAAAGCAAGAGGGTTGTAATGCAAGCGTTTGTTGTACAAATTTACGCCTGTTTTACCCCAAGAAATTTATGGTCACATGCTGACTGCCAGTCAAGACAAAATGGTAATGCAATAAGCCAGTATCATTCCTACTTTACATTACCTGATAGTGCCTTTTAGTAATGGCTGTTTTAAGAACACCTAGGTGGTCGTGTCACATGTTTTGTGTAGAAGTCGGCAGAAAAAAAAGTTTGGCTGTTTTCTTAAAAAAAAAAAATCTTGCAGCCGAAATAAAAAAGGATGCCTATGATGATTCACGCATTAGTTCTAAATAAATGGATTATCGATAAATAAAGAAAGTAAACAATTAGGTTTAGTATTCATTAATTTTTTTATTTATTGTTTAGAGAGAGAGAAGACAGTTGCGGATTAACCATTTCCTTCACAGTCACAGGAACGACTTTTCACGCTTCTGCAGATGGTGCCTTTGAAAACATTGCAAACAAAGGAGAGAGTGCTTGTAGAACATTGAAAAGTCGGGAAAGATTAAACCCATCAAGCACCTTTCAAAACTTTAATTGCAATGGCAGTATGTGCAGATCAAGACCTGACTTTAGACAGAATGTTTGATCTTATCTTTGATCTACCTAACTATGCACTGTTCGATTTGGTGAAAGGTTTTTAACAAAAACAATTGTAGTGTTGCAATTATTTTGTCTAATTTCACGACTTAAAAAGATCGCAGGGTTACTCATCTCTCGAAGGATTTTATGTGTTCAGGTGTATCTTCTGCAAGAGTATTTATTTTATTGGAGTGGGAATTACAGTAAAAGAAATGTAGATAAAATAATGAAAATCAACAGATTTATTTAGTAACGGTGAAGTCTTAACGAAAACTTTATGGGAACAATTATTCTAAGGTGTAAACAATTTTATGTTTGATAGAGATTGTGTACATGTTAATGTAACGTCAGCATATTCGTAATCAATGAAAGCTGAACCCAAGGAAGTTGCAGAGGGTTCATGGACCGATCTTTCACTGGAAACTTGAATTTGTGGTCTTGCCTACCCACGAAATCAATGAAAATTAGTACTCAACGAATATTACCGGTTTTACAGTAAGTCTGGAGACAATATCATTTACAAAGTTACGATACAATTTTTAACATTGTTAAATATTCTTAGACTTGTAAAATAAACCTATTATTAGGTTGTAAAATCTATGTCTTCAAGAAATACTGATGTTTTATACATCTATGGCGTCACTGAGATCGTGACTCCTAGTATGGCTGTCTTTCAAGCTCAAATTTCTATCAAAATACATAAAATTTCTCACCTATACTGTAATATACTTAAGATAAAATCTTAAGATATCTAAAAATAAAAAAAAAACACATTAAGTGTTATTTATATGCTGTGGCATGTCCCTTTCTCTTGTAGCTTACCTGTGGCGTATATTACTCCTATTATGTATTTTAGTGTGACCAGTTTTGGACAGCGTCTAAAATACATAGACTGTACATGTTTAAACGTGGATAAATGGTCGAAAGTGATGACAAAATGACACTGTAAGGGTTCGTCCTATAGTTATTCCATTGCTTGTCAATTATTACTAAACAGAGCTGCTTCAAGTATGTGAATGCGTAAGAAACAAGCCAGTTGGTAGCATGTCCAGTTTATCAGATAAGATTTGTAATGTTTTTTTTTTACCCTTTGTCCCCAACTTTTTCATTCTGGGTCCGGAATGCAGATTTCCAGAATAAAAAGTAAAATTTGTACAAAAACTATTTGTTCCCTGATGTCTTTGTCAAGATTTACAGAATTGTACAGCCCTGATAAACACGGCTCGATTGTACTGTAACCTGTGTCATCCCAATATCAGCCCTCTCTTTTATGATTGAACCATAACTTTATCATTAAGTTTAGCAATTTCAGAAAGGATCCTAAGTAGATCTAATATAACTCTTTCCATGAAGAGTTTCATATTCAATCTCTGCTATTACAGTAACATTTGAACTACCAGGCACTGATTAACCCTTTACAACACAATGCCGAGTTTTATCAATCCTGTGCAAGAAGGCTTTTGAAAACATGACGCTAAATAGAGACAATGCTTGCAACCAACATTTTTCCTTGGCCCACCATGTTTTCTATCCTTCCAAAATCAATTTCCAGTTTCAAGTAAAGTTTATTTTGTCGGCAAATTTATGCTCTCAATTTGAACATGTCTAAAAATTTTGCGCTTGGTCATGGTAGAGCCTGATCCTTTACCACACAGTCCCAAGTTTTAATGACCCCCAACACTGAAGGTCTTTAAAAAATATTGTGGGAAAAGTATAAAATGCAGATAACCAGCATTTTCTCCTTTTCTAAAAGCCAACTGCATGTGCTTTCAATTCATACAAAGCTGAAATATTGTTGTCTTGTAAATGGATAAATACCAATACCCATCTTCATGTGATAGAGTGAACTTGGAGGTAAATTATTTTGGGGGTATTCAAACCAACTTTAGATTTTCTTTTCATGTATCTGTAGTTTTCATCATCTGGGTATTTTGCTCTTTCAGATTCCCTTATGCGTAGCAACCACTGAACTTGGTCTGAATGAACATGCTGAATGACCCAGTTATGTTTTATTTTCCATATCAGTATTTAAATGGTCACACTAAAATACACAAGGCTGTAATTTATGCATTAAGTAAGCAACAGGAGAAAATGATATGCCACAGCACATGTATAACTCCTAATATGTAATTTCCAAGTTTAGGTATCTTAACTATGATGTTATCTATTACATTTTTAAGTATAGCTGTGAAATTTTATGTACTTTGGTAGAAATCTGATTTTGAAAGATAGCCATGCAAGTATTCTCTGTTGCAATCTTCATTTTAAATTTCAAATTGCGACAAAATTTTAGAATTAAACAGCATTTGCAGACAACATATAAAATGCATCTCAAATAGCGGGTTTTGCCTTAGAGTAAGGCATTTCAAAAACAACCTGTGAATAAAGGAGAATTAATGTTTAATAATACACACACCAATAATACAACCCTACCTATGGCGTCATTGCAATCATGTAACAGAATATGGCTCTCTTTCAAGATCAAATTTATTCCAAAATGCAGAATTTTTTTTTAAAGCTACACTTAAAAATATTATTGATTACACCTCAATTAAGATATTTAGATATAGGAAATACATAACTAAAGTTATAAATGTGCTGTGGCGTATCATTTTCTCCAGTGGCGTAAATTACTGTTGTAGCGTATTTTAGTGCAACCCGTTTTAACTTTGAATGAAAATGTCTGGGAGTGGGGAACGGTATCCAACAGATAAAGTATCTACAACGTTCGAGGAGCTGCCTCGATTCCCAATAAATGATGGACCAACTTAACTCTTTTTTATAAAACGCTTAAGACTGGCATGAAATCATATGCCAATCGACAACTCAAAAGATATGCTCTGAAGGAATACCCACCACAGTTTTTGTCACGAGTGACGATGACTTTTGGCCGTCTGTTGAACCGATTTCTTTTCCTATCCTACGACGTTAGACGAGTGTATCTGTGTATTCATACAGTGTCAACTTCCATGATTTTAAAAAGTAAACAAAGTCTTTGTCATTGTAAAGATAGTCTACAGAGAGGCATTTACAAATGCGGTATGCGGTCGTCGTGTTCTCCTTAGTAGAAAATGGCGGTGTGCAGAATGCGTGGGCCGTGGTGAGCGATGAATACTCAATTTGATTGGTCGATAACAACTTTGAAAAAAAAATGTGCTTTTCAATTTGTGTATGGTATCATGTATCTCATTAAAAAAAAGAAAAGCATATATATGAATATAATATTTGGATTTTTCGGAATCTTTTCTGTTTAACGATTTGAGGTGTAGAAGGATACAATAAACCTGCTCAAGAATATTGTTCCCTACGTTTTATTACACTAAACGTGGTGTGCCTAAAGTATAAAATTAACCCTTAAAGTGTCTTTCATAGCAACAGTCGCTTTGTGGGCAGTGTGGATTAAGATCAGACTGCACAAAACATGAACTATGATCCTTGATCCACACTGTCCGCTTCGCTGAAACGCTGTGGGCCAAAGTAACCACTAAATTCCAATTTATTACGATCTTTTTTTCAGACTGAAAATGTTTGTTGGTTGTCCAGGTTTTAACAAAATATGAAGCGGTAGTCTTGTTATCGATCTTTGTATCTGGCGGTTACAGTGATCAATGGGCCAGTAAACCAAATATAACATGCAACGACCTGGTCACCCATCCAGGCATTAACCTAATGCACGCTGCTTGACTTCCAAGGAAAGAAATGCACCAAACCGCATCGCTGTAAAAGCTAGCTCAACAGCGAGACAGGTTTGAAGTGCTTATATATCTAACCTCTCTCGGTGACATTACTCTCCCCTACGAGAAGTCTCGACCCCGAGACTTATATACAAGCATGAATATACAAATATACATGGGTAAGGCAACTCCAGTACAGCAGTTGTCATTATCCCACCTCTGCCACCAAATGTAACGTGCAACGACCTGGTCACCCATCCAGGCACTAACCGAATGCACGCTGCTTAACACCAAACCGCATCGCTGTAAAAGCTAGCTCAACAGCGAGACAGGTTTGAAGTGCTTATATCTAACCTCTCTCCGTGACACTTGTAAGTGTAAACTTGTTGCCTGTTTTCGATCTTTGCATTGATCAACAAAACAGGTAACATCTGATGCTACAAGGTAGAAATCTTGATGGTTGGAGAGTTCATGAGATCAGAGATCCTATATACGTGTGTATATAACTTATAAGATCCCTGATGAGATATAGCTAGACTTAGAAATGTAAATTGTAATATCACTTATGCATAGGGATAGTCCTTATTGAAAAAGATTTAATTCTTAAGTGAATTTGATAGATTCACCCTGGTTGGAATATTTAATCTCTGTCACTGAAATATTTTGCCAAAGACAGTAAAGTTTAACGCAGACATCAAGGCATTCTGTCACACGCTGTCTGATTGGCGGATTTGGTGCATATGGCAACCAATATCTGCCACCACTGAATTAGATAAACAGTTGCCTGTTGTCTACCATGCTGTTGTATCGGAGAAATCGTCGTCAAAGATCTATGCAAAAAGTACCAGTTTCAAAGAATGAAGGATGATAGAATTACCCTGCTCTGCGTTCTGGTTCTCCGTGTTCCATTTTATAATTGGACCTATTTGGCCAACATAACTTCATTGACATTTCTTTTGTGAGGCAACATTTTTTTATATTCTTTTCAGTGACAGGATTGTGTTACAAAAATGGATATAGATATCTCAATCACTTTTACATGGCGCCATGTTTTGTAATGTCTGTTAACTACAAATTACAGGATAATCAAGCATGAACTTATGTATGTGAAGCCTGGATCCAAGTGGTAATACCTTATACTCACACCTATCGCAGTCCACATGGATCTATGGCAAAGCGGTTTACCGCTTTCGTAATCATTACCGCATGGGAACATTCAAAGGGTCCTGGGTACTGACAATTATTGACAAAATAACGTCCGAATATATAAGAGGAAAAAATGATCGGGTTAGAACCTAGTCTGGATTACCTGCCCCTACCACTACGTTATAGGCGAAGTACGAAGGGTACAGGACTTGGTAGAACCCAGGCTGCTCTAAACAAATGTAGTCACATTTGCCAACAACCAATCAGATTGCCTGGCAATAATAACAACAAGAATGGCGGCCTGTTATCAAATACTCTGGCTGTCTGCATTAATTTTTGTAGTTTATGCTGAATTTACAAGATACAATCGTCCTATTCCGATAGAAAATAAAGAGGACTGTAATCAGGCTACTTCCCAGAGGGAATTTTACGATATAACAAAGCTAGAATGCGTTCCATGTTCCCAAAATGATACCTTTCAAGTGGCCAGCGCCGATTGTAAGTGTCTAGACATGTTTTGCGTAAATATAGATTTGATGTTTTCACAGTGCTGTGGTTAGAATCAACAATTTTCTGTTTTTTCCTTTTATTATTGTTCTGTCACAACATTAGGCAACTAATTAAAAAGGTAAATGGTTAATATGAATAAGGTAAGGCCTTACGAGTTTTATTGCCGCACAACACGTTTTCGTCCACAGCATGTTTTCGTCTGGTTCCAAAAATGGATAAATCTTAAATGCACGTGAGATTTTTGTGTTGCGCACATGCCTTTGCCTATATTGGAGATAGAAATATCAAACTTGTTTCCGAGTCAAAATATGGAGATCAAAAAGACAATAACGGCTTTCCTAAAGTTCAAAGATACCATTTTGGTGCAATTTGCCTAATATCGTATATCCCTGTGTCTCAATCTATTCGCACCTTCCCATCTATTCGATCCCTCGGCGAATTTCGAATTTTATCATGAGATGTATTTTAGAATGACCGGACATTCATTCACTTGACATAGTAAGTCAATTACATTACTCAAAATCGCCAAATTATGAGGAAAAACCAGGTAAATGTTGCAAAAAAGACATTTCTTTTTTGAAAATTAATTAAAATGCTGGCAGAAGTCACAAAAAATACTTAAAATAACAACCAGAAATGACTGAAATTGGCTATTTTTTGTCACTTTTCGTTGCAGACACTTTCTAAACCTCTGTCATGGAAGCGCTTTACAAAGGGAAGCTACTCAGTAATACAATATTCTACAGTACTGTTCATAAATTATGTTCGGTATCTTTGGTAGGGGCACCTGTTAAATCACAGAGCATGCTGTTTAATTGACCCTGTTTATTTAATCACTCTCATTCTTTTAGATGCACATGTAAATCCCTTTTTTTTTAAATGTTCAACCTCAGCAAAATGAGCGGAGGTATAGAAGGTACAGAGAGGGGTCCCTCAAGGCAGCCTTTAAACTGGTAAAGGTGAAAGGAATCCCAGTTAAGAAGGCTGGAAGACTTTTTGGTGTGCCTAATAGTACCTTAAGGGATTGAGTGGCAGGGCGGGTTGACCCAGAAGATTATGGGAGAGAGACTATTTTTTCTGTAGAAGAGGAGAGAAAATTAGTTGAACATAATCAACTGAGAGCAGAGTTGGGCTATGAGTTGTCCAATGCTAGCACACAGCGTCTTGCTGGGGAATTGGCATATGAAATAAAAAAGAAAAAAAATACCACACCACTGTGTAATAATTGGCTTTATTAATTTTTTAAAAGGTGGTAGTCCAGCATAAAAACAATAAAGCCTCATCAACTAGACAGTGCTAGGGCTAAATGTTCAACACCTGAAGCATCCAATAACTACTTTACGCAGCTAAATCTGTCCTTGAAGAAAATCATTTATTAAACAAGCCCCATAGAATTTTCAATATTGATGAAACTGGCTTGCATAAACTTCCAAATGTAACAGCTCTCACTTGCTACAGCCATTAGACGTCGCTGCTTTTGGCCCTTTCAAAAGACATTACTACAGTGACTGTGAGTGTGCCAGATACTTAGTAAGACATATGGGTATTAATATCAAAGGGATGACATCTGTTCTCTAGCATCCAGCTCATGAATATCTGAAGTCATTCACTTCTATCAATATTCAAGCTGGATTAAAAAAGACGTGAATATTCCCATTAGACATGAACATTGTAGCAGTAGAAAAACTTTTTCCATTTGAAAGTTTCAGAGAAACAATGTCTTTCGAAAAGGTAAGAGCTCTTAAAGCTGGACCTGAAGCTGTAAAGTTTCTGAAACAAAAAGAAAAAAATATAAAGATACATGTACCAGTAAAAGACACTAAGAAATAAAATGAAAAGGAAAATATCAAACCACCTAATCCATCTGGAAAAGTCATAACATATGATACATTTATTTCACAACTTACAAGCTACACTGATAGTAGAACAACTGATGAATGTAAACTTAACAAGACACAAATCAGTACAAACACAAGTCAGAAAAAAACAAAATGTAATGGGAAGTCCAAAATCATCAGCAAGCAGATCGAGTGCAAATTGATACCTATTCTGAAGATGGACCTGATAGTGACCCAGACCAGGAAATAACTGACAAAGAAAAATGCTGGCTGTGTGCCTCATTCAGCCACCTGACCTCAAGAAATGTCAATATTTCAAGATTGTATCATGGGGTCAGTGTGATGTGTGCAATTACTGGGTTCATTTGAGTTTTTGTACCCCCTGAGCATGTGGTAAGGAGGCAGGGTACATTCCTATGTCCTCATTGTAAACTTAGTTTGAAACATCAGACTACTGAAAAAGATTTGTATATGTTCAACTTGTTCGGATTTTCATAGTTAAAGTGTTAAAAAAAGTTTCTCAGTTGTTTTTTTATGAATTTGGAGAAGCAGAACTTATGAACGTAACTGTAGAAAGTTGAATTTTACACCTCATCCAATCAGGGTGCGAATAGACAAGAAAGTGCTTTCATGATTATGGCTGATGACCACGATACGAAAAAGTTACTTTATTTCTGGATTCTTTTTCAGATTACCTTTAATATTGACCCTTTGCATTAAACCACCAAAAATATTTTATGATAGCTAAAACAGTGCACGACAAGTTTCCTTTGCGCATGCACAAATTTTATTGCTAAGGGGATCAAATAGATGGAAATATTGGCTAATTTTAAAATTTGGATCACAACAGATCATGCATGCATGAAATATCAGTTAATGTTTACACTGCGTCTGCTCTACGGAAGTATTTATACGCAAATGCGCTTGCATTTAGCTGTCAAAGTAATTAATAAACCATTGTTTTTATGATTACTTTCCTTAAGTGTTAGTCATTAATTTTTAGCTAATTGGGAGTTAATTGATTATATCTTAAAAGTTTGTATGGATGATTTAAACCATTTTTACTAACAAATTTCACTTGCCTGAACAAGAATCATTGAATAAAGATTAGGTGGGTTCATTTGTCTTTCTGCTCTAGTGTCAGGGTTATTCGAATGGGTGACACTTTCTAGTGTCCCTTTTGTGATCCAACTACCCACTGCCATTGAACCATAAATAGGACAAAATCACTGTAAATACTGTTTAAAGGGCTATGTATATTGCTAATTTGAGGAATTCATTTTTTATGAGTTTGATTATTACATATTCAAAGTTCATACTCATTAAAATTTCTAAGCAGTAAAATCTACAAACATTTTGCTTAATTTGTAAGGGTTCTTCCACAAATTGTGTGGGAAATTACTGTTCAAAGCATCAAAAAAGACATTGCAATTAATCTTGACAACACAAACTTACTTATTTCAGATATCTTGTCAATTATTTGGAATAATCAGTCTGTCTTAAATCAGATATAACCATTTCTTTAAATCAAAATTTCAGTTTTTGACAAATGGATCTATATTTACTCATTACTGATGGTGATTCGGCAAAATGAAAAACATGACAGACTTCTATAAATGTCAACCAATAACCAATTACAACATGTTGTTTGCAAATAAAAATCACATGCCAGTAAATTGTGTGTTTTGTGTTTGAACTTCTTTAATTAACAAGGTAATTATCAGATATATGCGTATCATGCTTAATGGTAAAGTGCTAATTATCACCTGTGCCAATCAACATTATTACACCTAATCAACATCAACTAAGACACTGGTTACCGATTATAGTTTAAGTCATTTATCATAGGAAGCAAAACTGGGTACTAGCATTAAAATGTCTTGACATCCCTATATGGCTGGACCAGCATCAAACACTTTTGTCAACTCAAATTTTTCTGTGCCAAACTAAAATTTCCTTTGCAAATGGCACCAAATGTGAAGCCTGGCGGAAACGGTGATTGAGAGTGATGTACCGAAATGAAACAAAATCAACCGAAACGTTAAAAAAAGTACATGTATACAATAGTTGATGATGAAAATTTATGATTGATTGTCACCGACTTCATGCCTGTCGATTAGTTTTCGATTATTGACAACAATCAGCACAACACTACTTTACATGCGGTCAATTTATATGAAGGCAAATTTTAGGAATGCCTGGGTCATAAAAAAAAAGTAAAAATTAGCAGCACTTAAAAAAAAAAACACGTTTTTTTTTTTTTTTACACACACACACACACACACACACACACATATATATATTAGGTTTCCCATGGTTAATCCTTGTTCCAAGAGTTAAGTTTTGTCTAGCTTGATAATAGTGTGTCATTTGGTTCCTTATCTTTCGTGAACAGTATAGTTACCATATACATGTATATGGACAAATTTAAGTTGTGTATCTCCAGGGCCATCAGATTCTGACAGTTTCCAATATGGTGTCTGTTGATGTTGTTAATTTGTTATATCTTGATTGATAGAAAACATGCTTCATTGAAGAAATTGATTAAATTTGTCTGTTAAGGATGCAGCATGAACACATTGGTAGGTGGACGAAAACAGGTTGTGCCAGGATATTTGTAGAATGCCCTGGTCACACCAATAATTGCACCATTACTACAGTAGGGCTCAGTGCCCATTAACTTAAACAAAGGGGGGCAAAATGAAACTCAACTTACCTGTATGTGTTAATCAATGTCTTTCAAGTAACAGAACATATCCAAAAACATAAAAGATTTGTGTGAACCACATAAATTTTGAAATAATCACGTACAACTTTACGCCCCTTTTCCATGCAGGAATGTAAACAAAATGTATGCCAAAAATCATGAATTTTATCAGAAACAATCCATGCAAAAAGATACCTGGATATGTCAATCAGGGTCCGTATTCACCAACCATTCTTAAGAACATTCTTAGACTTATTCTTCAAAATTTTCCAAGTTTGAAAGTAACACAACTTCTGATTGGCTAAACCAAATGGTTTAGCCAATCAAAAGGTGTGTTACTTTCAAATTTGGAAAATTTTGGAGAACAAGACCAAGAATATTCTTAAGAATGGTTGGTGAATACGGACCCAGGTTGCTAATGCAACAACATGGACTTCCCTTAATTGAAGATAATTATATACACTCCATTTTCTACCTTTTTTTACCATATATTATTTGGAGACTGGAATCCTGATGGATGTTAAACTGGTCCACCGTTGAAACATCAATTTGTTCATTTATCAGATTGAGACTGGTGCCCAGTCACCAGTGCTTTCTCCGTTTTCCACAATGTTTGCAAAAGTCTTCTTCTTTAGGGTTGTTAAAACTCAGGGATTGTGTGCCAAGCCCCGTAGCTCAGTCGGTAGCGTACAGGACTTGAGAACAGGAGGTCGCTGGTTCGATCCCCAGCTTGGCCAATTTCTTTCTGAGGATTGATGATAGTCATTGCGACAGGATTCATTCCTCTCTCACCGCTGACCATTGTTTCGATGATGGTTATGTGGGAAAGCAGCCAGTGGCTTGGAAAGAATATTGTGCGGAGTACTGGTAAAAAGAACTCCAGGAAAGCATGGATAGGTGCACTGGCCGCCGCGATATAACTGAAATAATGTTGAAAACGGCGTTAAACACCATACAATCAATCAATCAATCAATCAGGGATTGTGTGGTAAAGGATTAAAGCCCTTAAACCAAAATTTATCTTTACCAACTTACTTCATCTGTTTATCACTGATTTTAGTGCCTATCAGATTATTGTGTAGCTACTACATGATAAATTTTATTAATTGTCTTACACTAGTTTGTTATGTACTTTACCGGAGTTACATTTAAGCATTCAGATTTCTACAGTATGAAATTCAGACATTTTATTATGTCAGAGTAATGAACTGTGTTTCAAAAGGAAGAAATTCAAGTTTTGGACATAGTTGAAAGAAGATCCAATGATGGTAGACATGCTGTTTTCATCTGTTTCAATGATAAAACTGATCTTTGAGTCACAATTGGTGTCCAATTAACATGGCTCAGTGTTAAAATGTAGCAATCATAATTTAGAGGCCACAGGTTCAAGCTTCACTAGAAGCACCGGGTTTTTCGTGGGAGTGTCTTTAGGTAAGACACTTCAGAGCCTTAGCTTAGCCTTGGTGAAACCCAGGACATACATGAATATGTGAGTTGTCGCTGTGATATGACTGAAATAATGTTGAAAGCAGCATAAACACAGTCACTATACAATCAATCAATCATTAAACCACAATTAATTTGACATAGATCTGCAAATGCTTTCAGTACAATACTAACTGAAGATTACAGTGTCTGGTAACATACTGATATTCTAATAAACTGGGTATCACTATTGTCTGTAACTCAAACTTTAGACTCAACATATGGTCCGCAACATGCAAAATGAGACCTTCAGACATTTTCGTAAAATGTCGTACCGGATAAGCCTGCACAGTCCGTGCAGGCTAATCCGAGACAGCCCTTTAAGACTACATAAGATTTTTTCATACAGTAGACTTTCGTGAAACAAAAAATTGCACAAAAAACAGGAAGTGTGCGCTCGGATAGGTCACAGACTGCACAGGCTGATCTGGGACGACACTTTTAGGCATATGTCCGAAGGCCCCTTTTTGTGTGTTGCACGCCATATAGGAATTTGTTGTGGAAGACAGTTATATGTACATACATGATGTATGTGACTTCAGAAGACAGAATTTGTCTTTGAAGGAGTGGAAAAAAAATAGTGGTAAAAGGAAAATATGCTGGACATCAGTTTTTTCTCCCTTTTTTCATAGCGATTTTCAAAAGTGTACTTCCACAGAGTAATTAAAACACAAGATCGCTTTAAATTTTTATTTTTTTTTTCTGTACTGCAACATTTCAGTATTGTCATGTGTTTGCAAAGTTGGATATAGATATACAGAAAATCATGGAGGCCGTGCAGTGAGATGTGAGCCATGTGGAACAAACCAAGTAAGACAGCTCTCATGTTTGTGTACTCATTTTTTAACTCTTTCCAAATGACAAAATATTAGACTTATAGTCATAATTGAAAGAATTTGCCAGAACAAATTTAAATGTGACTCATATGATAGAAATTTATTTTGAAAGGGTAGAAAACTTTGTGGGAAAAGGAGAAAATGCTGGTGACATTATCTCCTTTTTGTACAATGTTTCCAAAATCCATTTTTCTCTGGATCCTTAACCCTTTATGACACAATCCCGACTTTTAACGACCCCGAGAAAGGAGCTTTTTGAAAACATTGTGGAAAAAGGAGAAAATGCTGGTAACCAGTATTTTCTCCTTTTCCGACAATGTTTTCTACCCGTCCCAAAACGAATTTCAATTTTAAAGCACTTTTACCTTGTCTGCAAATGCTTTCAGTTTCAGCCAGTCTAAAATTTTGTCGTTTGGTAAAGGGTTACAACACTGTTCGGTAAAGGGATAACCTTTTACCAAATGAACCATGTTTGCATGACCTTAAGAAGCAGGCTTTTTGAAACATTGTGGGAAAAGGAGAAAATTGCTTGTAACCAACATGTTCTCTTTTTCAAAAAATGATTTCTGATATGATCAAGTCTAAAATTCTGTGACCTGGTAACAGGTGAAATACATGCTAGGCACAGAGCTTTTATGCCATAGAAAAGTAGATCTGTCTCTATCAAGCATGATTGTGATATATTGTGGGCAAAAGTGTTTCAGTATGAGAATTTTTGGTCCGTTTTTTCCTAATTGAAATGTGCATGTAAATTAGTCATTTATTTTTTCTGACCATAATTACCAGTATCCATTTTAGTAAATTCAGGCCCTATGAGATACCCTGATAAGTATCAGATTACCCCCTGCAGATATCTTTCTTGTCTTGCTGCAGTCTTGTGAGAACATTGGTTAAAAAAAAAAAATTAAAAGTCCTTTTAAAAAACACCATTTCTCGTTTTGTCAAAGTAATTTCACATGTTATAAACCAGAAGCCATGTTGTATATCCAGTTTTAGCACTCAACCCTTAGCAAACAATCCTATGTTTGAACAATTAACCTTTGGCAAGACAGCTTTTGAAAACATTGTGGGAAAAAGAGAAAATGCTGGTAACCAGCATTTTCTCCTTTTCCCACAATGTTTTCTACCCTTTCAAAAATAGAAATCTTGGGCTTCTTTTAACATGTTGTCTCCAAGTATTAGCAACCTGAACAAGTCTAGAAATTTGTCGTAAGGTAAACAGTTAACCCTTTACCAAACAAGAAAGTTTTACACTAGTCAAAATTGAAAGAATTTGCAGATGACAAAATAAATGATTCAAAATGAAATTTGTTTAGGGAAGGAGAGAAAGCATTGTGGGAAAAGGAGAAAAAAAATGCTGGAAACCAGCATTTTCTCCTTTTCCCACAAAGTTTTCAAAAGGCTTTTTTCTTGGGGTCTGTAAAAGTTGGGATTGTGTATTAAAGAATTAAACCAGAATGCATGTTATTCATCCAGTTTTAGCTCTCAGAAAATGACAAAAGGTGAGAAGAAATTGTCATGGCATTGTTTGCTAGAGGATTTGTGGTTGGAAGCATACATATTTTAAAAAGAAAAAGAAATTTTATGCAGACCCTTTGTACTCTTCCACACAAAGTTGCCGGAAGTTTTAGACATGTCCGATTTGAAAGCACTTGCTGATGACAAATTCAGTACAGCTTAACCCTTTCCCAAACGACAAATTTTGGACTGGTCCGAATTGAAAGAGTTTGCAGACGACAATTTTAAATTTGATGAAAATGGCAGAAAGGTCTCAAAAAGGGTAGAAAACACTGTGGGAAAAGGAGAAATTGCTCGTAATGAGCAATTTCTCCTTTTCCCACAGTGTTTTCAAAGGACTTGTACTGCAGACACATGAAAACCAGGGCTTGTTTGGGAAAGGGTTAAATGATATGATGTGCATGAGATAGGGGGAAAATGTTGTGGGAAATGGAGAAAATGCTGGTTACCAGCATTTTCTCATTTTTCCACAGTGTTTGCAAAAGCTTTCTGTTTTAGGGTCATTAAAATAAGGGATTGTGTAGTATTGGGTTAATAGGTCTTAATTTAACTATTACAGTAATTGGTTAAATTACTGATCAGTGTCTTGCTATAAGCATGTCTGTTTTTGTTCGTTCTACAGGTTGCCTCTTCCACAGGGTTCAACTGTATAACATGCCCGCCAGGCACTGTTGTGGACAATTCAACGAACACATGTAGACCTTGTGGTGGAAAAAATCAAAGTAAGAAACCATTCAACTACCTATGTAAAATATTTCTGTCAGTCTTCTGTCAATCCTGTACCACACAGTCCCAAGTTTTAACAACCCTGAGGAAGAGGTGTGTTCTACCCTTTCAAAGACAGTTTTCATCTTTTGAGCCATATCATGTCTGTGGTCTGCAAATTCTTTGAATTTCAACAAGTTTTAGACTGTGTCATTTGGTAAAGAGTTAGCCTCACTTCACCCTGAAGCATCTTAGCAGCAGATGACTTTGTGAACAATCTGTATTTGAGGGATAACCAGAATGAAGTAGGGTTCAGTACTTTTGTGTATGAGAAAATTAATCATTGTTACAAAAGGAAAATACTTTGCAACAAAGTATTGTCCTTTTATAGTAGTTATAAAAAAATTTTCAACTGCAAGATGAAAAGGAATTATCCTCTGGTTAAAAGTGTCTGGAATATTGATAATCTTTTACCAAACAATCCTGTATATTTATCTCCTAGGGATAAAGGCTTTTTAAAATGTCCAGCTGGGTGGCTCAGTGCTTATCTCCAATACAAACAAACAAGCAAACAAACAAAAGCTTTTGAAAACATTGTGAGAAAAGGAGAAATTGCCAGTAACTACCATTTTCTTCTTTTCCCACAATGTTTTTCTTTCCTTTTAGCCCTTTATTAAAGAGTCATGACATAGCACAGTCTCCGACAAAGCCTGGCCAATTATGGCTTACTAGCTACTTTAACTAGTCGAGTTATACAGGCCATCATGGTCTGCAGTTGTTGCATATTTAGACTGCAGATGACAATCAGTCTGCTCAGAATACAGTAGAAATGGCACCAGATCACATATTTAACCCTTTGCCACACAATACCAACTTTTAACAACCTTGAAAGAGAAAACTTTCAAAAATGTTGTGGGAAAAGGAGAAAACACTGGTAACCAGTATTTTCTCCTTTTCCTACAATGTTTTCTGTTCTATCAAATAGAGAAATCATCGTTTTAGTAATATTTTTCATCTGCAAATGTTCTTAATTTAGTCTAGTCCAAAATTTTGTCGTTTGGTAAAAAGTTAGTGAATATGACTTGCATTTTAATTTTTCCTTCTTTATTTTCTCCAGTAAGCCCAGAACGAAATCTGCTTGGTGTGTGGTATACTGATGGTGGCTCCAACACAATCAACTGCCAAAATTGTACCACAGACACACAGCCAAGTTCTGATAATACAAGGTAAGGAACCTCCAGAACAGACATAACCTTGGATCTAACCTTTTACCATACCTCTGTTTTAACAACCCAACTTTTGAAACATTGTTGGAAAAAGAGAAAATGGTTGAAGCCAGTATTTTCTCATTTTCCCACAATGTCTTTAACCCATTCAAAGACAGGCTATATTTGATTATCTGAGCCATATTGAATTTTGCTGTCTGTGCATAACTTAAATGTGGATAAGTTTGCAAGTTTAATTGTCTGGTAAAGTGTTAAAGACCAGTACTGCAAAAGTGCTATTTTAACTATCTTTCTCTCTATATATTTTCCCTTGTAGACTGCACTAGTATGAGCTTTCACTTTCACTTCTTTTGAAAACATCATGGGAAGGCAGCAGCATTTGAGCTTTCAGAAATTCTGCTTCACTTTGTAAATTGTATTCTATGAATTATATTCAGAATATCATAAACCATACAATTGAGTGCATTTATCTTTTTCTGTTTTGATTTTTGAAATTCTGATTTTTTCCATATCTTGTGATGTGTATGATTTGACAAAGTGTGACATACTTTAAGGGAAGAATTTTAGATTTAGATACATCATTGAAGTTATATCATAAATACTGATATTTATGCTCTAAATGCAGTTGCTAAGTTTGTGGGATTTGGGTGTTAAAAATGACAAAGACATCCTGCGATATTTTTCAGACTGGATATGAAATCATGAGACATATTTACACAATCAG
The DNA here is from genome assembly GCA_945859785.2 of Tridacna gigas. Taxonomy (NCBI): domain Eukaryota; kingdom Metazoa; phylum Mollusca; class Bivalvia; order Cardiida; family Cardiidae; genus Tridacna; species Tridacna gigas. The sequence goes on from OX244034.2 coordinate 55,548,233, forward strand.
CACAAAACATGGATAATTTTACCTTCCCATAGGCCTCCACAAATACTTCTTCAAGAATTAAATATATATCAAGTAGCCTGTGAAGGAAATGAATATCTACATACCCTCCTTTAACCCTTTACCTAACAAAAAAATCATACACTGGTCCAAATTCAAGGCATTTGCAGATGGCAAAGGTGTTTCAAACAATTGACATTGTCTGGTAACCAGCATTTTCTCTTTTTTCCACAATGTTCTCATGAGCTTTCCTGGTTAGGGTTGTTTAAACACTGGATTGTCTGGTAAAGGGTTAAGACATTCTTTATAGAAATGCATTTATATCTGAAGTGTAATGTTTTCTTTCTTTAATTATTTTACTTATAGATGTGTCAAATGTGTGAATGTATTACCAGTGTCATCAGACAATTCCTGTATTTGTGCTGGAAATTTTGTAAGTACTTATTCATTATTACTTACTTTGCTGGGGGTAGCCACTAACTTTTAGGTGTTTTAAAGTCATTATGTATTATGCAATTTTCAGAAAGCCTCATTCTGTAAAATCTTGAATCTCAAGAGTTCTTTCTAAAATTGATTAGTATAGAAGTAAAACCTGTTATGTCCTGGCAATGGTTTGCTTTGAAAAAAATGAGGGCAAAAAGCAATTGAGCCATGCTCTGTGGAAAGGGGACTTAATGCATTTGCGAAAAGTATCGACCCAGGTCAGCCTGCGCAATCCGCCCAGGCTGACCTGGACCGAAACTTTTCGCTATTGGTCAGTTTTCTGTAGGTCCAAGGACCACTCTACTTCATGATTATGTCGGTTGTTACAAAAAGTGGCTATTATTGATCCATAATCATGTGATGGCTTGATTGGTATGATGCAGGAGCGGGGTTCCCATTCGTGCACATATGTGCATGATTCACGCACTTAATTGAATAATCACGCACAAAAATATGAAGTGAAACATGCGTGCATGTACAGGTTTCAGGGCTCCCGCTGTCAATCACCAGTGGCGCAAATTGGGACAAGTTCGAAAAAATGCCTCCCAGACAGCACTACTCGTGAATCTGCTGCCAGCAAGTAATGATATTTAAAAGATCTAGACTCTTACATGTACAATAGGTATCAAGTATTGAGGTCACTGTTTATCACCACTAATAAAGTTGTTAATTAAGTCCACTCCTAGAATTTCTCTTGCACTCTCAAACTTGTCCTCCAGGAAGTGCATGCACTCCCCAAAAAAGATGTGAGTGGGAATACTGAGGAGGGAGATGCATTAAGCCCCTTTTGCCAGAGCATGGCTCAATTGCTTGTTACAAGCTATAGCTTCTTTTCCTTCAGTGTTTATCCTACAGGTCGAGAAAGATATTTTCATTTACTTTGTGTTTCCTTCATGTACATTTTAACTCTTTACCACGCAATCATAGGTTTTAACGACCCGGAAAAAAAAAGCCTCTTGAAAACATTGTGGGAAAAGAAGAAAATGCTGGTAACCAGCATTTTCTCCTTTTCCCACAATGTTTTCTAACCTCCCCCCCCCCCCCCCCCAAAAAAAAAAAAAATTAAGTTTTTGAGTCGCATATATTTTGTTGTCTGCAAATGCTTTCAATTTGGACAAGTCTAAAATTTTGTCGTTTGGTAAAAGTTTAATCTACACTGCAAAATAAATAAAGGCAAATTTACTATTCTGAAGGTGAAAATGGCTTTATCTGTAAAGGACTAATTGTTAATCCTGCATAATTTTCTCTATATTCAAGAGGAATAGATTCATGCAGAAATATCACTTATTCTCCCATGGAGAAGTTGTCAATACAAATTTATTATATACATGTTTTGGCATGTATATGCTAGATATAAAGGGGTCATTAATTCCAATACTGGCCCGGCCAAACTCAGTAAAAGATTAACGAAATTTATTGCATCAGGATTTAGAATCATTCTTCTCTTGTCGGTAAGCATAGTGTTGACTTCGGGTTAACAGAGTTTCAGATAGAGGGAGAGATTCTGATTTAAAAATTGCAAATATTAATTATTCTCCACTAAACCCTGTGTTATGGGTACTCATTAGAATCATCTCATCGAGACGATTCTAATGAGTACCAACAACATAGGGTTTGGAAGAGAAATAATGGATGTAGAATACCATCACTCCCTCTTATTTGGAGCTCTGGGTTAATATAAAAGTACCCATGGTCATGGAAAAAGTGTTGCTTTACGAAGGGATTCCTAAAACCCAAGGATAGGTACAATGGCCACTGTGATAAGACTGATATACTGTTTAGAATGGTGTTAAACACCAAATAACCAAACATCATCTCTTTCAGACTGGAGGTTACTGTTTCCCTGCGGCAGAGATTGAAAAAGATGAACCTGCACTTTACACTATACCTAGAACTGTAAGTAAACAGGTCTTTTGAATGTTTTGGTTTACCCTATACTAAACTATCTTGGGAAGACAGCTTTTGGAAACATTTTGGATAAAGGGGTACCATCATTTTCTCCATTTCTTGCTATAATTTTACACTTGTAAACACAAATCCAACATTTTAAGCAACAATTGAATTGTTGTCTGCAAATGCTTTCATTATGGACAGGTAGAAACCTTTATAGTCTGATAAAGTTAACCCTAAACCCTTTACCACACAATCCTGACTTTTAACGACTCCGAGGAAGAGGACTTGCAGGTAAAATGCAGGTAATCAGCATTTTCTCCGTTTCCCACAATGTTTTCTAACCTATCAATGACAAATTTCATCATTTGGGCCACCTTAAATTTGTCGTCTGCAAATGCTCTCAGTTTGTACAAGCCAAAAATTTTGTCGTTTGGTAAAGAGTTAAATGAACAATCCTGTGTTAAAGTGACCCTGAGGAAGACACCGTCTGAAAACATTGTGCAAAAAGAAGATGCTGGTATCCAGCAGTTTCTCCTTTTCCCACAACATTTTCTGACCTTTTAAAGTCGAATCCCATCATTTGAGGCATGCTTAATTTGTCGTCCACAGATGCTTTCATTTTCATCAAGCCTGAAATTTTGTTTAAGCTTTTTGTTTTTATAACTTTTTCATCTTGACAGGGTAGAGACATGCTGCAGTGGCCAACATCGTCTCTTTTCCCCAAGATTTCTTAAAACTATCTGCCTCAGGGTTTTGACCCTTTCCCAAACAACAAAATTTTAGACTTGTCCAAATTGAAAGCATTTGCAGGTGACAGGATAAATGTGACTCAAAAATTGAAATTTGCATACGGAAGGATAGAAAACATTACGAGAAAAGGAGAAAATGCTGGTTACTAGCATTTTCTCCTATTCCCTCAATGTTTTCAAAAGCCCTCTTCTGTAGGGTCGTTAAAAGTTGGGACTGCGTGGTAAAGGGACTAGAATTATCTTACTCTTTTACTAGACTACAAAATTAGAGATGCCTCCATTTTGACAGCATTTGCAGGTTTTAAACTTAGTAAGACTCAAATGAAGAGCTTTGTCTAAAGGGTAAAAAAAAATTGTAGGAGAAAGAAAAATTGCTGGTTACCAGCAGTTGCTTATTTTCCCACAATGTTTTGAAAAGCCTTTCTTCTCAAGGCATGGAAAACTCAAGACTGTTAATCACTTTCAGAGTTTCTTCCTTGACCATATTTCATCATCCACATTTCAACACATGATATATTTACTCTACTCATAGAATTATACATTCTTAGCTCAGCTGTTTTCGAAGAAAATGTTGAGGTATCAGAGTTCCAGATAGAGGGAGTGATTTTGATTTCAAAATTGAAAATATTAGTTATTCACCACTAAACCCTATGTATTGGGTACTCATTAGAATTGTCTCATTGAGACGATTCTAATGAGTACCCACAACCTAGGGTTTGGAAGAGAAATAATGGACTTAGAATACCATCACTCCCTCTTATCTGGAGCTCTGGGTATTGTCGTAGCCCTTGTGTGGTGGTCTGCACTGTCATGGTCTGCATCATTGTTGTCTGCTTAGTCGTGCAAAAACTGACATTTTATGATATCTCTGTGATTACTGAAGATATATACTTCAAACCCCGACTGGTTGTTAACTATCAAAAGGGGAAACCAAACAACAAGGGCAGGCAACCATCAGAATATCCTTGACAGTTATGCCCTTTTTTTGACTTAGAATTTTCAAAAGCTGTGATATTTCATCAACCTGCTAACTATCAAAAGGGGAATGCATACAACAGTGGCAGGTAACCATCAAAATATTTTTGATACTGTAACGCCCCTTTTTCGACTAGAATTGTCACTAAAAACCAAGTAACTGCAGCCGAACGTTGGCACCGCATTATTTTCAATATAGCCTACTCCCACTGAATACTAATATATTATTTTGTACAAATAGGCCTCCGGACTAAAATATAATATACAGAGCTCCAGATAAGAGGGAGTGATGACATTCTAAATCCATTATTTGTTTTCCAAACCCTATGTTGTGGGTACTCATTAGAATTGTCTCGATGAGACGATTCTAATGAGTACCAATAACATAGTTTATAGTGGAAAATAATATGTATTTTCAATTTTGAAATCAAAATCACTGCCTCTATCTGGAGCTCTGCTATACTTGGTGCTTAGTCTACTCATGCAGTTGTACATTTTCAGCAATCAAGGTCAAGGTATTTCATAGAAAACCTGCGTGCAGCCTTTTCCTTGTGTAAATTCTACAATAACATCACTGCATGTGAGGTGTTGGCCAACCTGTGTGTTTTAACGCTGTATGAATACTCGTCCTCACAAAGTTCCCAGATTACAAATGCATGTGAGATGTACTACTCACTGATTACTGATGGAGACTCATTTGCGTAAGTTATCTTTGATATTCCCTGAGAGTACCAAATCAAGGAATTTACAAACAACAACTCAAATGTTTTTCATGATAGTATTTGTCCTTGAATAGGTTAGAAACATTGCTGAAAAAGGAGAAAATACTGGTTACCAACATTTTCTCCTTTTCCCACAATGTTTTCAAAAGCCTCCTTTCTTAGGGTCATTAAAACTCAGGATTGCATGGTAAAAGGTTCATGGAATTGAATTCTCTAACCCTTTTCTATGGCTATTTTTGGACCACAAACTTTTACAGATTAGAACAGGACACATTCTTGAAGTAAAGAAGAATTAAGTCAACTTAAAGAGGGGTGAAGAATCTATATCATAAGTTCTATGAGTAGTGGATAGGGGAATAAAGGCAGTCTCTTAATTTGGATTTGTGTTTGAAACAGCAGAAAAAAAATAAAAAGAGAAAGATTAGCTACCAGCTGTAGTTTCTCAGTTTTTCTTCTCGGGGTTGTGAAAACATTGGTTTGTTTGATAAAGGGTTAACTCTCTACCAAACCAGTCCAAAGTATTTGCAGACTATAGAATAAATGTGGCTAGAATTGTAGAAATTGTCCTTGGAAGTGTAGAAAACATTGTTAGAAAAGGAGAAAATGGTGGTTACCTGCATTTTCTCCATTTCCCACAATGCTTTCAAAAGCTTTCTTCCTCAAGGTCACTAAAACTTGGTATTGCATGGTAAAGGGTTAAAGGATGTTACATGTAACTCTGTATGATTTGTTTTGCAGACCAGAAAATGTGCCGTGGCTATACTATTTTACTGACGCTGGCCAAAGAATTGATGGAAATGATGTTTTGAGGGATACTTATCTACAGACTCAGTACACATTTGACCCAGAGTCAAAGATCGAATACAGAGTAGCCAGATATAGTTTAGATGGCGAGTATATTGGTCTCAGCAATGTGGAAAATGGTCGTATACAGCTCTGTGCTGACACTACTAAAAGACTGAATGCAGCCTATGTGTTTGGGACCACTTATAAACAGAGTGTAAGATTAACTATTCTATAATTTTCTCTATAACTATACTATAATTCTCTTTGAGATATGATTTTAGCTCACCAGAGTATGTAGTGTAATACATATTTGGTTTGTAGAATGATATCAGGGACCTTTACCAAGAATTTCAAGATTTTGCCCTTAACCATTTACCACACAACCCCTATTGATTTTGAAAAAAAAATCTGACAATCACGAAGAGAAAAGAAGTCATTTGAAGTTAAAAATATGCTTTTTTTATTTACACGATAAAGTCAACATATGTGGTTGGATCTTCATGAAACTTGCACAGTTGCTTGATATTATAAATTGCTTGAACCCTATTGATTTTGAAAAAAAAAAACCTGACAAATAGTTAGGGAAAAGTAGCCATTTAAAGTTGAAAATTTACATTTCTTCCATACATAATAAGGACACATTTATGATTTGATTTTCATGAAACTTGCACCGCTGCTTTATATCATCAACAGCTTAAAGCCTATAGATTTTTAAAAAATCTGACAATTAGTAAGGGAAAATTAGTCACTTAAAGTAGAAAATATACATTTCTTGTTAACGCGATTAAGTCGGCATTTTTTGATTCAGTTCTTTTAAAACTTGCACAGATCATTTGTATCATCAAGGGATTAAATCCTATCAAAATGAAGAAAATCCAGCTATCGGTTTAGGAAAAGCAGCCATTTGATGACTTAGTCTTGTTTACTCAACGCAGTCCATGTCATTTGTCAAATTTCTTTGAAACTTGCAGGGATTAATTTATACAATGAATTCTGAAACCCTATCAAATTTGGCTGGATCCCAACTATTGGTTTTGAGAAACTGCACTTCAATTATTTCACTGTTTGTCAATTCAGCATGTCTGCTTGCTATGCTGTTTTAGGGGTTCAAGCCCATTAAATTTTGCAACAACTACCCTTTTTCTTTTATGTGTGTGCATTTTTCTTTTTCCTTTTTGCATCATGAATTAGACGTATGCTAGAAAATAAGAAAATTTCTCTCAGTAGAGCAATTCGGGCCTTAGGGCCTCTAATGTAACCAAAGCCTGGCATGGTGAATTTATCCATTCCTTTGGAACGCAATAGAGAAAACTTCAGTAGCCATAGAAATTTGACTTTATTGAAAATGAAGAAAATCTAAGCAACTAGTTTTTAGTTGGACACATGACCTAGAGAGTGATTAAAGCCTGTAACCCTTTACCACACAACCCCAAGTTTTAACAATCCCGGTAAAGAAAGCTTTTGAAAACATTGTTGAAAAAGGAGAAAATGGTGATATCCAACAGTATTTGCTTTTCCAACAATGTTTTGTACCCTTTCACTGTCAAAAGCATAATTTCAGCTACATCTTAATTGTCATCTGCAAATGCTTTCAGTTCCAACATATCTAATTTTTTTTATTTTTTGTTTCAGTGCAAAATAGCAGCCATAGACCTTTGGGACCAAACCAAATATCCACTGGAGTTCTTTGATCTATGTATCCTTTCATATAATGATAAATGGCATGCAAAGGGGCCTTCAGACATATGTGTAAAAGTGTGTAGTCCAAGATCAGCCTGTGCAGTCTGTGACTTATCCGAGATGACACTTCCTGTTTTTGTGCGATTTTCTGTTACACGAAGGTCTACTGTATGAAAAAATCTCATGTAGTCATAAAGTGCCATCTCGGATTACCTGCGCGGACTGCGCAGGCTAATCTGGGACAACACTTTCCGCAAATGTTTGAAGGTTTCATTTTGCATGTTGTGGGCCATATGAGCCATGCTCTGCTAAAGGGGTGTTTAATGTTTCTCTGTGATGCATTATACCAAGAAAGTCATTAAATATTTATGTATCCAAAAAATCTATTTTGTCTAACTGTTGACTGGATCCTGAGGTAGAATGGTCCTTTGACATGCAGAAAATTTAAGTGTCAAGCCTGGTCAGCCTGCGCTGGTTGTGCAGGCTGATCTGGGCCGATACATTTTGCAGATTCATCAAACCCCCTTTTCACAGAGCATGGCTCATATATTTATTCATAGGTCATATTACTGTGACCAAACAATAAGCCTGAGGAAGAAGAGTTGGTCAATTAAAACAAGAAAGTGGTCACCAGCACTTTCTCCATTTCCCACAGTGTTCTCTGTCTTTCAAAGATAAATTTCATCATGTAAGACAACATGGTTGTCAACATGTACTTTCATTAGGGTTTCTGAATGTTATTAGAACAGTATGACCTTGACTCAATTAAGACCTTGAAATCAGTCAGAACGGTGTCCCAGAGTTGTACCCCATCCCAGTCAATATTCTGAATTACAGAAGTTTGGATGATGGCAGTGCTGAAATCAACAGAGGTTGGTTGAACCCTTTACCAATCTTAGATGCTACAAGTATGAGGAAGAAGCTTTTGAAATATTGTAATAAAAGGAGAAGATGCTTGTAACTAGCATTTTGTCCATTTCCCTCAATGTTTTCAAGGCTTGCGTGGACTATTCCAATCATTCGAGCAGTCATCTGCAAGTTTTTTTCAGTTTTCATTTCTATGAAATTTTGGATTTCTCTGAAATTTTCTGTGAAAATGTGGATTTAATACCCCCCCAAATAAGTCAATTGTATAACCCTTTACTACACAATCCCATGTTTTAATGATCCTGTGGAAGAAGCCTTTTGAAAACTTTGTGGGAAAAGGAGAAAATGCTGGTAACCATTATTTTCTCTGTTTCCCACAATGCATCCTATCCTTTCAGAGTCAAATTTCATCAATAGAGTCAAATTTGATATGTCATCTGCAACAGCTTTGAATTTGGACCACTGTAAAATTTTGTTGTTTGGTAAAGAGATAATATCAACAACACATTAAAGTATCTTTTGCCAAAATTTTATATGAATTATTTCATTTACATCAGAATTCAATATATAACTTCATCATTCATGAAAACACAAAGTGCTATCTGAAATAATACCAACTATTACTCTCTATTGCTTGTCAATCAAAGTACAGTGAAGAGTGAAGAAATTATATTTTCAGTCCAGAGAACTATCTTAGATGCTTAAGTCTGTAGATCAAGATCAAGCTGCACAGAATGTGAAGTCTATTCTGATCTGTTCCCTTCTGTTCAATTCAAAACAGCCTCTAAATTACAGCATGTGTCTTTTTGGACTGACCACAGAATCCATTCTTATCTGCATAATAGTGTTGAGGTTTATTAGCTGGCATAGATACTTTTTCTACCTCAGTACAAGCTGTTGTATTTACAATCAGTTCTATACTATCCTAATTACCACATACCACACAACTTTGTTTTAGAACCACATGTATCTATGTTGAAAACATGTGCAGACAACAAATCAAAGGTGGCTAAAATGATTTGATTTGTTGTCAAAATGGTAGAAAACAATTTGGGAAATGGAAAAATGCTGGTTACCAACGTTTTCTCATTTTCCAACAATGTTTTCCAAAAGCCTTCTTCTTTGGTGTTTAAAAATGCAGGATTGTTTAGTAAAGGGTGTAAATCATGTACAGGAGTATTTAAGTCCTCTTTTTTGACAGTTGTATTTATTTTCTATTTGCATTTTGTCTATAGGATCAGAGGCAGACATGCAACTGTTCCGAAGATTCTTCCTAGTTGACAATATTGCCACCATTACTACTCAGTCACGTAAGTTTGAAAGAGATGTTTCCTTTAGCTCACCTGAGCACAAAGTGCTTAAGGTGACCTTTTGTGATCTTGCCATGTCTGTCTTAGAAGAACTTTGTGAACACTCTAGCAGCCACATTTTCAATCAGATACTCATGAAAATTAATCAGAATGTTTGTCTAGTTTATATTTAGGTAAGGTTGAAATTGGGTCATGTCAGATCAAAAGAATGTCACCTGGACATATCTTAGAAAAACCTTGTGTGCACTCTAGAGGCCACATTTTCAGTTCCATTTTCATAAAAATTTATTAGAAAGCTTGTCTTGATTATATTTGTGACCAGTCTGAAATTAGGATTGTCGGATCAAAAGGTAGGTCACTGGGACAAATCTTAGAGAAACATAGTGTGCACTCTAGAGTGTTGATTGGTGTTTAATGCAACATTATTTCAGGCATATCACGGGAACAGTTAACATATTCAGGTTTGTCATGGGTTTCACCAGTACTAGGCTAGGGCTCTGAAATGTCTTGCCTGAGGAAACTCTCACGAAAACCCCTGTGTTTCCAGTGAGGCTGGAACCTTGGGCCTCGAGGTTACGACTCCTACACTTTACCATGGAGCTGAGCTGGACCCGTTGTCCACTGTAGAAGCCACTTTATCAGTCCAATACTCATGGAAACTGGTCAGAATGTTTGTTTTGATGAAATCTCAGACAAATTTGAGGTCAAAAAGTAAGACAAATCATTGAAAATCCTTGTATGCATTCTATGAAAATTGGTCAGAATGTTTGTTTTGATGATATCTTGGACAAGTGTGAAAATGGGTCACATGGGATAAAAAAGTTGGTAACTGGGACAAATCTAAGAGTAACCTTCTGCACACTCTAGACCACATTTTCAGTCAAATTATCATAAAGTTTGGGGTTTATCTCATGTCAATTAATGCTACACATACAAAAATTAAATTGAGGAAAAACTTAATTACCATTATGCACACTGAGTATATTCTACATGCGTTTTACATCATCACAACCAGGATCTCTTCAACTTGATTGCTCCTAGATGACTTTTACTCAGGTGAGAGCTTTAAGGCCAATGGCCCTCTTGTTTGGTAGATTCTTTTTTGTAATCATGCTTCAAAAAAAAAAATCATGATTTAGTGGATATCAGAAGTAAAGAAAAAATTTGATTTTACTTTTTCTGCTATGCAGCTTTCATCAGTATTTCTACAATGTTTTCAAGTGATTTGCTGAAGATATAAAAAGTTGTCTGCAGGTGGTTACATGATCAGTGTTATAACCATACTAAACATATTTTTGCAGTGATGGCTCACAGAAGACACAACTTTCAGTTCTTAATTTTTCCTTTCAGCTGAAGCAGAGATTGTAAGGTTTGCCCAAAAGATGACAATACAAGTGAACCTAGTTACAGACACAACCCAAGGACTTATATATCCCCCTGCTTTGGTTATAGAATATGGCTCCGTCAGTTTGATTGATGCTCAAAATGGAGCAGATGTAGAGGTGAGCATAATTGTATTACAAGGAGTGTTCAAATATGAATGCATCTGAGCACGTAAAATTTGATTCTTCATAGGTTTCACTTAAATTTTTATTTTTTTCCCTCAAAGTGTTCACCTCCAACAGATATACAAAGTTTCAGTCTCGGGATCCAATCTTTGAAGGCATTTTCTTAGTCTTTTTTAGGTATGCTATGAAGACACTGGAATATTGCAGAAGAGAAGTGTTTGCGCTGAACAAATTTTCAATCTGAAAGTTATTTTTTTAGCTTTGGAAACAAAAAGAAGCCACAAGGGGCAAGGTCAGGGAATACGGAAGGTGGGAGAGCACGACTTTTTCCTGCTTCAGAAAGTCTTGAACCTAGTACAAAAGACAATGACTGAAACTGAAATTGGGTTTACACACGTTGAAATGGAGTTGACAGAAAATTAATTCCAGTGTCGTCATAGTACAGCTAAAAAAGACCTTGAAAATGCAGGTGATCTGTTAATGCAAGTTAATGAAGCTAATTTAGAAAGTGATGTAGAACCAAAAAGGTTGTCTCTTAACTCTTTACCAAAATTTTAGCCTGGTTCAAATAGAAAAGATTTGCAGAGGGCAAATACAATTTGACTCAAATGGTGAGATTTGTCTTCAAAAGAGTAGAAAACTGTGTGGGAAAAGGAGAAATTGCTGTATACCAGCATTTTATCCTTTTCCAACAATGTTTTTAAAAAGCCTTTTTCTTCAGAGTCGTCAAAACTCGGTATTGTGTGAAACAGGGTTAAAAGTAGTGGATTGCATAATACAGGTGGCTTCTAAGAAAGGTTTGACTGAAGTTATGATGAGAAAGCTGAGTTTTCAGATTTATGACTTTAATGTTACAGGTCGAGTTTGCCGTAGAGTACACATTTGAGGATACAAACTATCTACGGGACTTCCAGATAGCTGTGGGAACTTTGAGTACCCTCGGGGTGATATTTGCTGGGTACCGAACATGGGTGTGGTCCAAACGCTCTGGCAGACCAACCATTGACTTCCCAACCATTGCCAATTTCTTCTTTTTCTGTGCTGGTACTTTAGCCAATGTTTTCTTTGTGATCACTTTTGGAATGGCCTTCTACTGGTTCATATTTTTTAAGGTATGTTTATGCGCAACACTACAGTAGCTATTCTGATAGCATTGAGAGAAGTAAGCTGACGTTTTTTAACTCTACCAAATGACAAAACTTTGGACTGATCCAAATTGAAAGTACATGTATTTGCAGGCGACAGATTAAATGTTGCTAAAATTATGGAATTTGTGTCTGAAAGAGCAGAAAAGATTGAGGGAAAAGGAGAAAATGCATTTTCTCCTTTGCCCACAATGTTTTCAAAAGCCCTCTTTCCCAGGGTCATGAAAACCCAGGATTGTTTGGTAAAGGGTTAATTATTGCATTTTCAAAGCTATTTAGACAAGAATATCTCACAAAGTAAACAGTGTGGATCTGAGATCAGGCTGTACAGTCTGATCTGAATATACTTTGTCCAACATTACACCTTATGTTTCTCTTAGCATACCTAGCTGAGGTTCAACCCTTAACCACACAATTCCATTTTTAACAACCCAGAAAAATAAGGGTTTTTTAAAGCATTGTGGTCGGAAAAGGTTAAAATGCTAGTAACCAGCATTTTCTTCTTTTCCCATAATGTTTTCTACCGTATCAAAGACAATTCCCTTGATTTGAGAAGAATTTGAGGTTTCATATGCAAATGCTGTCAATCTGGATAAGTCTAAAATTTCTGATGTTTGGTAAGAGGTTGAAGATATACATACTTCTTTAAACAGTTCAACTGTAATTTACAATTTGTAAAAAAACAGCTGAAACTGTTCTTGCCATAATAGAGATGAATTAATTTGGTTTTGAAGTCAGCTATGTCTTTTTTGAAAGACAAAAATTTTAATTTAATTTTTTAGCTCACCTGAGCACGAAGTGCTCAAGGTGAGCTTTTGTGATCGTGTTGTGTCCGGCGTCCATCGTGCGATCTCAGTATTTACCTTGTGTACACTATAGAGGCCACATTTTCTGTCAGATACTCATGAAACTTGGTCAGAATGTTTGTCTCAGACAAGTTCAAAATTGGGTGAAGTCAGATGAAAAAGTAGGTCACTGGGCTAAATCTTAGAAAAACCTTGTGTGCACTCTAGAGGCCACATTTACAGCTTGATACTCTTGAAACTTGGTCAGAATGTTTGTCTTGATGATATCTCGGACAAATTTGAAATTGGCTCATGACGGGTCAAAAAGTAGGTCACTGGACTTAGGAAAACCTTGTATGCACTCTAGAGGCCACATTTTCAGCCTGAAACTCCTAAAAGTTGGTTGGAATGTTTGTCTTGATGATATCTCAGACAGGTGTGAAATTGGGTCAGGTTAGGTCAAAAAAGATCGTGCGATCTCAGTATTTACCTTGTGTACACTATAGAGGCCACATTTTCTGTCAGATACTCACAAAACTTGGTCAGAATGTTTGTCTCAGACAAGTTCAAAATTGGCTGAAGTCAGATGAAAAAGTAGGTCACAAGGCTAAATCTTAGAAAAACCTTGTGTGCACTCTAGAGACCATAATTTCAGCCTGATACTCTTGAAACTTGGTCAGAATGTTTGTCTTGATAATATCTTGGACAAGTTTGAAATTGGGTCATGTCGGGTCAAAAAGTAGGTCACTGGACCTTGTGTGCACTCTAGAGGCCACATTTTAAGCCTGAAACTCTTGGAAGTTTGTTGGATTGTTTGTCTTGATGACATCTCAGACAAGTTTGAAATTGGCTCATGTTGGGCCAAAAGTAGGTAATTGGGCTAAATCTTAGAAAAAACTTGTGTGCACTCTAGAACCACATTTTTAGCCTGATACTCGTGAAACTAGATCAGATTATCTGTCTTGATGATATCTCAGACAAGGTTGAAATTGGGTCATGTCGGATCAAAAAGTAGGTCACAGGACTAAACTTTAGGAAAACCTTCTGTGCGCCAAAGAGGCCACATTTCCAGCCTTATACCCTTGAAACTTACTGAGAATGTTTGTCTTTATGATATCTTGAACAGGATCAAATTGGGTCGTGTCACATCAAAAAGTAGGTCACTGGGCCAAATCCTACAAAAACCATGTGTACTCTCTATAGGCAACATTTTCAGCCTGAAATGCATGAACCTTGGACAGAAAGTTTGTCATGGTGATATCTTTGACAAGTTTGAAATTTGGTCACAGTGGGTCAAAAAATAGGCCATGGTACCAAATCTTTGAAAAACCTTGTGTGCACTGTAGCAGCCACATTTTCAGCCTGATCCTCATGAAACTTGGTCAGAATTTTTTTCTTGATGATGTCTTGGACTAGTTCCAAAGTGGGTCACATCTGGTCACAAAGTAGGTCACACAACCAAATCTTAGAAAGCCTTGTATGCATCGTAGAGGCCATATTTCCATACAGACACTCATGAAACGTGATCAGAATGCTTGCCTTAATGACATCTTGGACAATTTTTAAATTGGGTCACATTGGTTTAACCCTTTACCACACAATCCCGACTTTTAACGACCCTGAAAAAGAAGCCTTTTGAAAACATTGTGGGAAAAGGAGAAAATGCTGGTAACCAGCATTTTCTCCTTTTCCCACAATGTTTTGTACACTTTCCAGAACAAATTTCAGTTTTTGAGCCACATTTATTTTGTCATCTGCAAATGCTTTCAATTTGGACTGGTCTAGAATATTGTCATTTGGTAAAGGGTTAAAAAGTAGGTCACTTACACTCACATGTTTTACATCATTAAAACCAGGATCTCTTCAGCTCTCTTGTGTTTTCTTGGCACAGAATTTTAAAACTAGAGCTTTTTGTGTTGGTATATATGAAGTAAACATACTCATAAGAAAAGAGCCTTGACGTGTTTACAAAGTGTTTTTTATGTTTACAGCGACAGAGTGTGGTATATTTAGTACACCCATCTGACACACAGCTCCGAGATTGGCTGGGATTATTTGGGTCAGCTTTTGCACTGAAATTCCTCGAAATGGCACATATGATATTCATGCAGTGTATGATAGATGTCTTCTTCATTGACTGGGAAAGGTCAAAGGGTATAACGGGCAATGATTCCAAAGCCAAGGAAGTACCAGTCTCCATCTGGAGAACTTACTTTGTAGCCAATGAGTGGAATGAAATACAGGCTGTGCGTAAAATCAACAAGACTTTCCAGGTTTGGGCTGTCGTGTTTTTCTTGGTTGTGGTTGGATTTGAGAATACTGCGACAAAAGATCCAGATGGAAATGTTGTGAAAGATGATGAAGACTATAAGGCTGAATTTAGTAGAGTTTACAGATACGCTGTGGCTGTTTTAGTTTATTTAGTTATAGGTGAGTATGTCATGGATGCGGAGATTATGATGTTTCTCAACAGTCCTTGGGCAAGTTACAAATAAACTTCTACTTATCCAGATAGTTTCTCATGTTTCATGAGCTTTTTGGATTTTTTGTACATGTTTTGTTTTATAAACCTGTCTTCTCTACCAAAGCAGGTGGGGGGAGGGGGGGTATTAACCCTTTACCACACAATCCTGACTTTTAACGACCCTGAGGAAAAGCCTTTTGAAAACATTGTGGGAAAAGGAGAAAATGCTGGTAACCAGCATTTTCTCCTTTTCCCACAATGTTTTCTACCTTTCCCAACACAAATTTTAATTTTTGAGTCGCATTTACTTTGTCGTCTGCAAATGCTTTCAATTTGGGATGGCCCAAAATTTTGTCGTTTGGTAAAGGGTTAAGTAACCTTTTGTACCAGTTCTAATTAACCTATAACCTAATTATCCTGTATTTTTATGATCCTTCATCATTTTCCAAACATCAAAATGCTGATACTTTCTAATGGAAGGTAACTACAGTCGACAAAATTTGAATCAAATGAACCATAGTTCTCTGATAGGGTGCAAAACATTGTGAGAAAAGGAGAAAATGCTGGCCATCAGCATTTTCTCCTTTTCCCACAATGTTTTGAAATGCTTTCTAACTTAGGGTTATTAAAAGCCTGGGTTATGTGGTGAAGGTTTAAAATGAAGTATTTTGGAAACATTGTAGGAAAAAGGTAAGGCTGGGCCTGTATTCACCTACCATTCTTAATAAAAACAGAAATCTGATTCAAGACTTTTCTTGATTTGAAACTAACACAATTTCTGACTGACTACCCAAATGGGTAAGCCTACAAGAAATTGTGTTACCCTCTGAATTCCTGTTCTAAATTTAAGACTAGGAATGCATATTTGAAGGGTCTGTTGGTAACCAGCATTTTCTCCTTTTCCACAAAAGGTTTTGTACCCTTTCAAAGACTATTTCCATCATTTGAGCCACATTGAATTTCTTGTCTAAAATCGCTTTCAATATTGACATGTCTATGATTTTGTCATCCGGTAAAAAATTGCAATTTATTACCAATAAATAGCAAAGTAGTGCTCTCCTAAAATTTCTTAGAGCTTACAAGAGAAAGTATTACAGCCCTTGTTTTATAGTTTATGGTATTGCCCTTCCTGGGTATGAAACCACAACCTCCTGTCACAAGGCAGGTGCTCTAAGTTTAACTCTTTACCAAATGGCAAAATTTTAGACCGGTCCAAATTGAAAGCTTTTGCAGATGACAAAATACATGCGACTGAAAAATTGAAATTTGTTTTGGGAAGAGCAGAAAACATTGTGGGAAAAAGAGAAAATGCTGGTTACCAGCATTTTCTCCTTTTCCCACAATGTTTTCAAAAGGCTTCTTCCTCAGGGTCGTTAAAAGTCGGGATTGTGTGGTAAAGGGTTAAACATATTTGATTCAATATATATGTATAAAATACAACAAAGCAATGTGGAAAAGATTGGAATGAAAGCATACAACCTTATACATATGCTCTTTTGTTTTTGGCCTCCATGAGGATCAGAAAAAAACATCCATCCATCCATCATTCATTCATTCATTTATTCATTTTGCAGGTATCGTACAGTGGATTTTCTTCACTTTTATCTATGAGAGATTTTTCGAGGATAAAGTACGCCAGTTTGTAGATCTGTGCTCCATGAGTAACATCAGTGTGTTTGTCATGGCCAATGCCCAGTACGGACACTACATCCATGGTAGATCTGTACATGGTAAAGCAGATACCAACATGAGAGAAATGTTTGAAATGATGAAAAAGGAAGAGGTAGGTTTAACTCTTTACCATACAACAAACTTCTTCAGCTTGGAAACTACCGGTATTTGATTCGATTTTTATCAACATTTCTTGGACATTGCATTGCTGATGTAAAACACAAATAAACTTTTAGGTTTATGGTATCAGATAGTATTACATCATGTTATGCCCTTGACCCAGACTGACATGAAATGGGTTTGTTTGCTTTTATATCAAACCACAAGGCAGGGGCAATGACAGTTGTAAAAAGTTTATTGAGCGTTATAACCAACAGCCACAAGAGATGCAAAGCTAATAAAATCAAACAAGACAACTTCCCTCTGGTTTCAGACAAGAGACTGAGGCATTTAACACTTCAGTAGATGCTGCAGCCTCGGGGTCCATATTCACAAATCGTTCTAAGGTTGAACTTGTTTGCATAGAGTAAGCTATGAATAAAGGGAGCATCAACTGTAATGACACAGATGTTTTATACTTTTGATTATGTGATTGTGCATTCTAGGAGGATATGTGTGGTCAGAGAGGTCTGTTACCTAACACAGAACAGCAAACCTTTATCATGGCTTTACCCAAGAAGTTGAGAATGAAGTATGAAACAGTGCTATTACCAGCTCAGCTCGAGGTAAAGATAGTTGTCTAGATCACCTCCTTCTTGAATTAACACATCAGCGGCTGCAGATGGCTCTTTGCATCTTGCTGCAGCCAACAGTCTTAACTCATTACCAAACAACAAAATTTTGGACTTACCCAAATTTGAAAGCATTTCAAACGACATATCAAAGATTACTCAAGACATTAAATTTCGCAGTGGTAGAGTAGAAAACATTGTAGGGATAGAAGAAAATGCTGGTTACCAAAGCCTTTTTCCTCAGGGTTGTTAAAATTTGGAAATGTGTGGTAAAGGGTTAAAGATTGTTGCCATGGAGACTTGCTCAAAATGAGTACATGTAGATTTTCTCCTCTTGCCTCTGTTATTATATAATTATATGAGCCATGCTCTGGCAAAAGGGGGTTTATGCATCTCTGTGATGCATTATACCAAGCAAACCATCACATAATAGCTACTTTTTCTGACAACCAGCTAAATCATGAGCTAGAATGGTCCTTGGACATACGGAAAATTATCTGATTGTGAAAAGTTTTGGCCTAGGTTAGCCAGTGCAGACTGCGCAAGCTGACCTCAGTCTATACTTTTTGCAGATGCATTAAGCCCCCTTTGCACAGAGCATGGCTCATATACATTCACTAAACCTTCTTTTGTGCTGATCATTCATATTTTACAAGGTCATTTCTGAAGTCTTTGACTGCAAATTTATCTCGAGGTAATTAGTTACCAAAAATGGATCAATAATTGCATGTTTGAGTAGTCTGAAGTTCAGTCCATTTTCAGTTTTTGAATTCTTAGGCCAGACTTTAAAATAATATTCATGCTATTTTTTTTTTTTTTTTTTTTTTTGAAAATGACTTACAAAAAAGAAAGATTACTGACCTTTTGTGACCCTGAAGGAAAAAAGCTTTAGAAGACATTGTGGGAAAATTGGTAAATGCTGGTAACCAGAATTTCTTCCTATTCTTACAATGTACAATGTTTTCTATCCATTGAAAGATAAATTCATGTTTTGAGTAACTTTTGTCATTTGAAAATACTTTCAATTTGGACATGGCTTTAAGTCAGTTTTCTGGTAAAGAGTTAACAATTGAAAAATCTCATACAAAATTTTATTGGTCCACACAGTCACGGATTTGAAACATGTCTAAATATAGACAATAAAAAGAAGTGCACTCTCTGGCTAAGGTGTATAGCCTGAACTTTGCCCATTCCTTATAACACTGGTTTAAAAAAAATGCATAATTACACTCTCATAGTCATAGCAGTCAACTTTTATAGTTCTAGGCTCATATCTGATATCAGGGATATTCTACCTTGTAAATGCACTTGTGCTAGTTTATGGTACATGTATGTCTACAGATAGCCATATATGGTGATTGTTTTATATATATATGTACTGTAGAGTGCTGCAGCATCCCACATGGATGCAGGAAGGGGGAGAAGGATTTCAGGAACTGCCATGGAGAAACAAGTGGAGGCTTATACCACCATCAACAGATTCCTGGCAGCTTTCATAGATAGAGTAAGGGAATAGACAAACTTTCTGACACATTAAAAGTTTCATTGTACGCATACTTAAGTAAAATAATCCCATCACATTGATAGCAACAGAAGGGTTAATAAGTTTCCTCAAGTTATGAATAAATAATCTTAGTATTATCAATATATACTTCATAAATGAACCAAAACCAGGCCATGAAATGTGAGAATACACTAGCTTATCAACAAAAGGAAGTCATGGGTATGACCCTTTCCCAAACAGTCCAAAGCTTTAACAACCCAGAGGAATACACCTTTTAAAAACAATGTAGGAAATGGAGAAAATGCTGGAAACCATCATTTCCTCCTTTTTCCACAATGTTTTCTACCCTACTAAATTCCATCATTTGAGCTTCATTTAATTTGTTGTCTGAAAATGCTTTCAGTTTGGACAAGGCTAGATCTTTGTTGTTTGGTAAAGAATTGAAGCTCACCTGGCCGTAGGTTTTCTGCCATTCATTGTACAACAATTACTGGTAGGTAAAATTGTGGATTGGCATGTAATTTTCGGATGGCTATGCTGGAGTGTTGAAGAATTATTTCCCCTTGAACTTTAGTGTTTTTGTGCAAAATACATGTTAGGTGTAAACATCTGATTTCTTTGTCAATGTATGTGGCAGCGGTGTAAACCCTTTACCAAACAATATTGAGGTTTAAAGACACTGAAGAAGACTTTTGAAAACATTGTGGGAAAAAGAGAAAATGCTGGTAACCAGCATTTTCTCTTTTTCTCACAATGTTTTCTGCCCTTCCAAAAACAAAAACAAAATTTCACTTTTTGAGTCAGATTTATTTTGTTGCCTGCAAATGCTTTCAATCTGGACAAGTCTAAAATTGTAACAAGTCTAGTTCTTTTTCCTCCTTTCATATAACAGTCACTCAAGGACATTGACTATGTAATAAAGGACAAAACATTCCTGGAAAGTATAATGGACACAGAGTTCTACGATACGCAGGAAACTGGGATCTTTTATAATGGTAATCTTGTTTATTTGTTTGGTTCCACCATTTACCACACAGTATTAATGACCCTGAGTAAGAAAACTGTTGAAAACATTGTGAGAAAAGGAGACCATGCTGATTGGCAAAAGGAGAAAATGCTGGTTACAGGCATTTTCTCCTTTTCTTGTCATAGACAAAAACTGTAATTTAATGCACATCTAGCTTTTGATTTGCAAATAATTATACCCCCCCAAAACTCTGTTTGCGGGGTATATAGGAGTCAGCTTGTTGGTCCGTCCGTCTGTCCGTCCGTCTGTCCGTCCGTCGGTCGGTCTGTAGCTTTTTGTCCGCTCTATTTCTCATAAACTACTGGACGAATTTTATTCAAACTTCACAGGTAAACTCAGTATCAAGCAGAGATGTGCATATGAAATGTTGGTTGTGGTTCATTGATTTTTCACCGAGTTATGGCCCTTTCATGAAATTTCTTGTCCGCTCTTTTTCTCATCAACTATTGGACAGATTTGGTTCAAACTACACAAATAGACTCAGTATCAAGCAGAGATGTGCATATCCTATTTTGGTTATGGTTTATTTAGGTTTCATGGAGTTATGGCCCTTTGATGATTCTGGACAAATTTCTTTCAAACTTCATGGATAGACTTTGCACTCAGCAAAGATATGCATATCATAAATTGTTCTTAGTTAATTAAATAAAATTTCCAAGAGCTTAGCCCTTTTTTGTCGTTCTCTTTATGACGGTGCCCTTGCTGAATTGATGAAAATAAATTATACTTTTGATAGAATACTTTTAACACAGCTTCTATGTCATGCTTACTTTCAAAAACTATTACACCAAATAATTTTTTTTCGCAATGATTTGCATACAATATTTTTGCCTTTTCTAAATTCTTAAAATCAATTCAGCAAATTATAATTGACTCTCCAGTCACTTATTTTGCATTCCTGTGACATTAATCTGTTTTGTGACAAGGAGCTGTTGGGGGGTATGATCACGTTTAGTGATAGCTCTAGTTTCAATTTGGACCAGTCTATAAATTTTTTGTTTTGTAAAGAGTAACACTTTCACCAGAAGATACCATTAGGAATCTCCATATTGATGATGGCATTTGCAGATGACCAAAAACAATTCTGGGTCATATCATTCAACTTGGTTTTAGCTATGTAGACGACATAAGCATTTTTTTCCTTCAAGAAATTTCTTTTTTCTTTACAAATCGTAATCATGTCACGAAACGGGTTTGGACGTTTGATTTGTCAGGGAAATCAAGGTCAGCCATTTTTCAGAAATGAGGAATGTGAACACAAGGTTTTGGCCAGTGACATTACATGCTTTTTTCAAAGATACATAAATCAGAAAATGCACACTTAGTGTATTACACTTAACGCTAAGGCTGCTAAGCACAACTGAAGAACCTTTTGCTGACAGTGTAGATCAATATCAGACTGCACAGAACATGCAGTGTGATCTTGGATTTACACCGTCTCACAAGTTGATATTTCTATGCCAAAAATAAGTTCAAAATAGGAACCCTTGGGTATTTAGTATCAAGTTGAGTGTATCATTTAACCCTTTCCCAAACGACAAATTTTGGACTGGTCCAAATTGAAAGAGTTTGCAGACGACAATTTTAAATTTGATGAAAATGGCAGAAAGGTCTCAAAAAGGGTAGAAAACACTGTGGGAAAAGGAGAAATTGCTCGTTACGAGCAATTTCTCCTTTTCCCACAGTGTTTTCAAAAGACTTGTACTGCAGACACGTGAAAACCAGGGCTTGTTTGGGAAAGGGTTAACTTATTCAACAGGATATAAGTTATAATAAGGGTGCTCATTTGAAGAAATGATAAGCTGGTTAACCCTGTACCACACAATCCCAAGTTTTAATGACCCAGAGAATGAGGACTTTTGAAAACATTACCGGAAAAGGAGAAAATGCTGGTAACAAGCATTTTCTCCTTCTCCCACAATGTTTTCTGTCCTTTCACCGACAAATCTCACCATATGAGCCTTTTCTGATATGTCATTTGCAAATGCTTTTAATTTGGACGTATATAAAATTTTGTCTTGTGATAAAGGGTTAATGAACTACTTTTGCATTATTGCAGATGATGGTCATTCCTTTGACAATGTGCTCTTTTATGGCAATGAGATGACACTGCTTCTGTTTGACATCCTGACCTTCTGTATAACAGACCTGATCTTTACAAACTATGTGGTGGCTGGCGTTGTTACCTACCTTCTATCAGAGGTAAGGAAATTCGGGGTGGGGGGGGTGTTGTCACAATTTGATATACATGGTGTCCAAAAAAAAGTTAAGTTTTATTGTCTGTTTATTTTATCATGAAGACGTTCTGCTAGGTCACTAGGTCAGTGGAAACCTGTCCATATATAGACAATAGATTTAAGTTTAATCGTGTGTCATTTGTAATATTTGCTCTCAAGTACTTTTCAGAAAAATGTCATTTTACTAATATTACAGTATTTTGTGCATGGCATCAGTTCAGCAGTTTATGACGTTTTCAAGATGTCTGCCCCTTTGAAGCTTGCCTTCTAACATGCTCTTCAAGACTGTTGGTTACATTGAAACAAGTGTCCACACTGATCTTCCTTACTTCTTGCATGATGTTCCTGAGGAGCATAGATGTGTCCGTTGGCAGTCGTTTGGCAAGCTTCAAAATGACAGACATCTTGAAATGTCATAAACCACAGAATTAATGCCATGGACAAAATAAAGTAACTTTAGTAAACTGACATTTTTCTGAAAAGTATATGAGTGTAAATTTTAAAGCTAATACAGGGTAAAAAGATATATATATTGTATGTACATGTGCAGGTTTTCGTTGATATAGTAGAACGTAAGGATATTACGAATCAACATTTAAACTGTCAACTTTCTTTTTGGACACCCTGTAGTTGACATCTCACAAGATGCTAGTATTTTCATTGGACGATATCTGTCACATGGTAGTCCTTCATATTTCTTTGTTTAATTCTCACAAGATTCTAGTATTATCGTTTGACAAGTGCTGTTACATGGCAATCCTATACATTTAAATATCTATAATTTGCCTCCTGGGATTTTAAGTTTCAATGCTGTCACTTGGCAATTTTATATATTCTTTTGTTTTACCAGTCACAATATATGTAGCTTTTTCAATGGAAGGGTATTTTTAAATGCTATGAAAGTTCCTTTGGCATACATTGTAAATCAAGAAAGGATATGGGAGGCCAAAATTTGTATTCTTACTTTGGATTTACGTGTAAATTGCAGAGATATACTAACTCTTTACCACACAATCCCAACTTTTAATGACCCTATGAAAGAAGCCTTTTGAAAACATTGTGGGAAAAGAAGAAAATGCTGGTAACCAGCATTTTCTCCTTTTCCCACATGTTTTCTACACTTCCCAAAACAATTTTCAATTTTTCAATCACATTTATTTTGTCGTCTGCAAATGCTTTCAATTTGGACCAGTCTAAAATTTTGTCGTTTGGTAAAGAGCTAATTTAAAAAAAAACAACCATGAAATGCACTAGTTGGGGCTATGTATTTCCATAGAAAATGTTAATTTTTTGTTTATTGGATGTTGCAGGGATTATTTTTTATCTCATAACTGATAACAAGATTTTAGACTTGTCTAAATTGAAAGCATTTCCAGACAACAAATTAAATGTGGCTGAAATTATGGGATCTGTGTTTATAAGGGTAGAAAACATTGTGGGAAAAACAAAAAATGCTGGTTACAAAAACTTTAGACTTATCCAAATCAAAAGCATTTCCAGGCAACAAATTTAATGTGGCTCAAATGATGGAATTATTTTTGTGAACATAATGGGAAAGGGAGAAAATGCTAGCTACCAGCATTACCTCCTTTTCCTGCAATGCTGTTTTTCTCAGGGTTTTTTCAAATACAGGATTTTTTGGCTAATGGTTAAATATGAGCCTTCTTATAGTTCATAGCTATAGGCAGATCTGCAGGAGGAGGGAAAAACCTTACCAAAAAAACTCTAGTGGATGAACGATTTCTGATCTAAGTAATTGTTTTGGTTCCCTGCTTTCCCATTTCTCTGTTATGACTCACCCATTTCAAGTACCATAAAGAAATATATCAACATCAAAGTGACTTGTAATGAAAGCTTGTTTACCTCCCAGATTGAAAAAAAATGTGAGAAAACGCACCTTTTGAATACTAAAAACACTGCTGTAACAAGCAATTGCTCCTTTGTCTGTAATCTCTTGCAGTATAATTTAAACATTCATTTTCTTTTAGTTCAAATACTTTTCCTTTATTGTGTCACAGAAACAAGTTAATGGGTAGTTTATAAATAAGCTTGTTGGTAATTTTAAAGAAGTTCAATGAATTAGATACAAATTCCTTTACCACACGATCCCGAGTTTGAACAACACTGAGTAAGAAAGCCTTTGAAAACATTATGGGAAAAAGAGAAAAGGCTGCTTACTAACCTTTTCTCCTTTTCCCACATTGTCTTCTACCCTATCAGTGACAATTTATTAGCTCACCTGAGCACATAGTGCTCAGGGTGAGCTATTGTGATCGATCGTTGTCCGGCGTCCGTCCGCCCATCCGTGTGTCCGTCCGTCCGTCCATGAACAATTACTTAAAAAATCTTCTCCTCTGAAACCGCCCAACAGATTTCAGTGAAACTTCACAGAAATGATCCTTAGTCGATGCACTTTCAGAATACTTCAAAGATTTGAATTCCATGAAGAACTCTGGTTGCCATGGCAACCGAAAGAAAAAATTTTAAAAATATTCTTGTCCCAAACTGTAAGGGCTAGAGCTTTCATATATGGCATGTAGCATCATCTAGTGGCCCTCTACCAAAATACTTCAAATAATGGCCCTAGTGAGGAAATTGGCCCTATGTTGTGGGTTCTCGAATTTCACATAAGAGATAAAGAAGGAAATCTGTAAAAATCTTCTTGTCTCAAACCGTAAGGGCTAGAGCTTTCATATTTGGCATGTAGCATCATCTAGTGGCCCTCTACCAAAATACTTCAAATTATGGCCCTAGTGTTGAAAATGGCCCTATGTTGTGGGTTCTCAGATTTCACATAGAGATAAAGAAGGAAATCTTTAAAAATATTCTTGTCCCAAACCATACGGGCTAGAGTTTTCATACATGGCATGTAGTATCATCTAGTGGCCCTCTACCAAAATACTTCAAATAATGGCCCTAGTGTTGAAAATGGCCCTATGTTGTAGGTTCTCGGATTTCACATAGAGATAAAGAAGGAAATCTGTAAAAATCTTCTTGTCCCAAACTGTAAGGGTGAGAGCTTTCATATTTGGCATGTAGCATCGTCTAGTGGCCATCTACCAAAATACTTCAAATTATGGCCCTAGTGTTGAAAATGGCCCTATGTTGTGGGTTCTCGGATTTCACATAGAGATAAAGAAGGAAATCTTTAAAAATCTTCTTGTCCCAAACCATAAGGGCTAGAGCTCTCATATTTGGCATGTAGTATCATCAAGTGGCCCTCTACCAATATACCTCAAATAATGGCCCTAGTGTGGAAATTGGCCCTATGTTGTGGGTTCTCGGATTTCACATAGAGATAAAGAAGGAAATCTTTAACAAGAGGGCCATGATGGCCCTGTATCGCTCCACTGGCTTATAAATATAAACCATGAAGAGAAGTCTTCACTATATAAGCCCTTATAAAACTTTGACCCCAGGGCTACAGTTGGACTAAATGGGGAATATGTGTATTAGAAGAATAACATGACAAATTTGGGAGTTCTTGGCCTTATGGCTAGTAACAAGATGGTTTCTGAACTTTTCACTCCATAAACCCAAGTAAAACTTGTGACCCTTGGTGCAGGGCCAAACTTGATCCCAGGGCTGTAACTTGGGCCCTCTTTGTAGTTGTCCACTAGATAATGCTATAATTATGCAAAATTTGGTAGCCTAAGCCTTATGGCTATGTACACCAAGATTTAAAAGTTTTCCCTATGTAAATCTTGTGAACCCCCCCCCCCCCCAAGCATGAGGCCAAATTGACCCCAGGACTATAATTTGGGCACTTTTGGTAGACCCCAACTAGATCAAGCTAAATGCAAAATTTGGTAGCTCTAGGCCTTATGGCTAGGTACAGGAAGATTTTTAAAGTTTTCTCTATATAAGCCTATGTAAAACTTGTGACCCCTGGGGTAGAGCCAATTTTGACCCCAGGTTTATAATTTCAAGAAACATGATAGAGGTTTACTACATAAAGCTACATGCCAAATTTGGTAGCCCTATGCCTTATGGTTTCAGACAAGAAGATTTTTAAAGTTTTCTCTATATAAGCCTATGTAAAACTTGTGACCCCTGGAGCAGAGCCAATTTTGACCCCAGGGCTACAATTTCAAGAAAAATGATAGAGGTCTACTACATAAAGCTACATGCCAAATTTGGTAGCCCTATGCCTTATGGTTTCAGACAAGAAGATTTTTAAAGATTTCCAATATTTTTCAGTTTTGTTGCCATGGCAACCAGAGTTTTTGAAGGAATCAAATTCTTTCAAGAAATTCTGAAGAGGACAGTGGCAGGATCATTTCTGTGAAGTTTCATGAAAATTGGATGGGTAGTTTCAGAGAAGAAGATGTTTGAAATAAAAGTTAACGCACAGACGGACACACGCACGCACACACACACGGACGGACGGACGGAAGCACGACGGACACCGGGCCATGACATAAGCCCGCTGGCCTTCGGCCAGTGGAGCTAAAAATCTTCTTGTCCCAAACTGTAAGGGCTAGAGCTTTCATATATGGCATGTAGCATCATCCAGTGACCCTCTACCAAAATACTTCAAATTATGGCCCTGGTGTTAAAAATTGGCCCTATGTTGTGGGTTCTCGGATTTCACATAGAGATAAAGAAGGAAATCTTTAAAAATCTTCTTGTCCCAAACCATTAGGGCTAGAGCTTTCATATGTGGCATGTAGCATCATCTAGTGGCCCTCTACCAAAATACTTCAAATAATGGCCCTAGTGTTGAAAATGGCCCTATGTTGTGGGTTCTCAGATTGCAAATAGAGATAAAGAAGGAAATCTGTAAAAATCTTCTTGTCCCAAACCTTAAGGGCTAGAGCTTTCATATTTTGCATGTAGCATCAGCTAGTGGCCTTATACCAAAATACTTCAAATTATGGCCCTAGTGTTGAAAATTGGCCCTATGTTGTGGGTTCTCGGATTTCACATAGAGATAAAGAAGAAAATCTTTAAAAATCTTCTTGTCCCAAACCATAAGGGCTAGAGCTTTCATATGTGGCATTTAGCATCATCTAGTGGCCCTCTACCAAAATACTTCAAATTATGGCCCTAGTGTTGAAAATGGCCCTATGTTGTGGGTTCTCGGATTTCACATAGAGATAAAGAAGGAAATCTGTAAAAATCGTCTTGTCCCAAACTGTAAGGGCTAGAGCTTTCATATATGGCATGAAGTATCATCTAGTGGCCCTCTACCAAAATACTTCAAATAATGGCCCTAGTGTGGAAATTGGCCCTATGTTGTGGGTTTTCGGATTTCACATAGAGATAAAGAAGGAAATCTGTAAAAATCTTCTTGTCCCAAACCATAAGGGCTAGAGCTTTCATATTTGGCATGTAGCATCATCTAGTTGCCCTCTACCAAAATACTTCAAATTATGGCCCTAGTGTTGAAAATGGCCCTATGTTGTGGGTTCTCGGATTTCACATAGAGATAAAGAAGGAAATCTTTAAAAATATTCTTGTCCCAAACCATAAGGGCTAGAGCTCTCATATATGGCATGTAGTATCATCTAGTGGCCTTCTACCAAAATACTTCAAATAATGGCCCTAGTGTGGAAATTGGCCCTATGTTGTGGGTTCTCGGATTTCACATAGAGATAAAGAAGGAAATCTTTAAAAATCTTCTTGTCTCAAACCGTAAGGGCTAGAGCTTTCATATTTGGCATGTAGCATTATCTAGTGGCCCTCTACCAAAATACTTCAAATTATGGCCCTAGTGTTGAAAATGGCCCTATGTTGTGGGTTCTCGGATTTCACATAGAGATAAAGAAGGAAATCTTTAAAAATCTTCTTGTCCCAAACCATAAGGGCTAGAGCTCTCATATATGGCATGTAGTATCATCTAGTGGCCCTCTACCAAAATACTTCAAATTATGGCCCTAGTGTGGAAATTGGCCCTATGTTGTGGGTTCTCGGATTTCACATAGAGATAAAGAAGGAAATCTTTAAAAATCTTCTTGTCCCAAACCGTAAGGGCTAGAGCTTTCATATATGGCATGTAGCATCATCTAGTGACCCTCTACCAAAATACTTCAAATTATGGCCCTGGTGTTAAAAATTGGCCCTGTGTTGTGGGTTCTCGGATTTCACATAGAGATAAAGAAGGAAATCTTTAAAAATCTTCTTGTCCCAAACCGTAAGGGCTAGAGTTTTCATATTTGGCATGTAGCATTATGGTGTTGAGCTCAGTTGCATTTCAGGTGAGCGATTTAGGACCATCATGGTCCTCTTGTATCATTTAGGCGACGTTTGTCGTCTGCAAATCTTTTCAATATGGACAAATCTTAAGGTTTTGTTGTTTGGTGAAGAGTTAATTCAGATGAACAAATGGTGAACATTTCAAGTTCCACAAATTATTGCACATAAGTGATTTTTACACTCCAGCTGTAGTCCACAGCTTTTGAAGACATTTTGGGCAGAGGGGCAATGGTTTTTTACATAGTTTTCAGTCCTTTTCCCAGAATACTTCAATATCATTTAGAAAAATGACATCTTTTCACTCACAGCAACCCCCCACCCCTCCCAGTTGTTTTGAGTATTATGCAAGAATTACAAAATATTCATCTCTCTAAAGTTTCTCCTTTGTATCTTTGTAACAGTGAATGGTGTGTCTTAAAATAATTATCTATGCTATGGCATATGCACCTGTTATTTGACTTTTACCCTATTCATTATTAATCCTTTTCCGCACTAGGTCCAAGTTTTAATAACCCTCAGGAAGAGGGAAATGGAGAAGATGCCGGTAACCAGCATTTTCTCCTTTTCTCACACAGTTTTCTATCAGTTCAAAGATAGATCCCAGAGCCTGAACCATATTCGTCTCCTACCAAAACTTTGGATATGGGCAAATCCAAAATTCTGCTGTTATTTTAACTCTTAGAATGCTGAATTGATGAAGTGGACCTCTTGAATTTGATTGACTGATTGTATGGTGTTTAACCCTATTTTCAACATTATTTTATTTATATAGCAGCGGCCAGAGCACATATCCATGCTTTCCTGGAGTATCTTTTACCAGTACTCCGCACAATATTCTTTCCAAGCCACTGGCTGCTTTCCCATATAACCACCATCAAAACTTGAGAGAGGAATGAATCCCGTCGCAATGACTATCATCAATTCTTGGAAAGAAATTGGCCAAGCCAACTTAACGAAACACTTGAAAAAAACAGTAAGCAAATGGAATATTAATATTCAAAGTTAAATATGACAACACTGACTTTTAACAACCCGCAGAAAGCACGCTTTTGAAAACATTTTGGGAACAGGAGAAAATGCTGGTAATCAAGACATCTGAAAATGCTTTCGATTGGGCAACTTTGATTTTGCTGTGTGGTAAAAGGTTAACAAAGAGCAAAAGAGAGATTTCTCTTTTTTTAATTTCAGCTTGCATGATTTTCCTTATTTTGGATTCAGCCTCTTGTTTTACCTTTAACCCTTTGCCACACGACCCCAAGTGTTAATGACCCTGAGGAAGATGCCTTTTGAAAACATCATGGGAAAAGGAGAAAATGCTGGTAACCAGCATTTTCTCCTTTTTCCACAATGTTTTCTACCCTACCAAGGACAAATTCTGTCGTTTGAGCCACGTGTGAAATTGGCCTCTGCAAACGGTTTAACCCTTTACCAGACAACAAAATTTCAGCCTTGTCCAAATTGAAAGCATTTGCAGATGACAATTTCAATGTGGCACAAATGGTGCAATTCTTCTTTGATAAGGTAGAAAACATTGTGGGAAAAGGAGAAAATGCTGGTTACCAGCATTTTCTCCTTTTCCCACAATGTTTTCAAAAGGCTTCTTTCCCAGGGGCATTAAAAGGCGACATTGTGCGGTAAAGGGTTAAATTTAAGCAAGTCCGCTTTTTTTCGTGGGGTAAAGACTTTACAGTACGAGGTAGTATGTGCTTTCTTTCCTCTGTTTCCAGCTTATTTGTGTTGCCAGGAATGCAGGTGGAGAAAAGAATCTCGCCAAGAAAACTCTTGTGGATGAACGATTCCTGATCTAGAGACTGTGATTAATATTGAGATGTAGTTATTCAGCAAGAACTAAAATATCAAAATGTGTCATTAACTTTGCCAGCATGCAACGAGTGCATGCTGTCTCCACTATTTTGTACAATTGACCTTTCTGCAAACACGGGTTTGGCATGCCCACCGTAGTAACGCGGTATTTGGGTCGTTATGCCCAACAAACCAGAAAATGGCGTCAAATACATAGAGAAAGAGAGATTATTTCAGTTTTATACTAGCTTATGTTTCGCTATAAATAAAGTACCAAAGCGTTTTTCCCGACATTCTTTTCAGTTTGGACTAAATTGGCAAAGTAACAAGAAAAAATACTTTGAATAATGTCATATTTATGAAAATAGCGCAAATATCTTGGTATTTCCATGTTTGGTCACAGCATTTAAACTAAAAATATATTGCGAGTAGATTGTTGTTGGCATTATCCATAACTTATAATAGGGGCATAGGTTTTTAAGACATTTCGTCAGTACATGTATATAACATGTCTGTTTGACAGTAAACAATATGAGAAAAGGATTTACAATTTAATCCTTTACCACACAAACCCCTGCTTTAACGACCTTGAATAGGGAAACTTTTGAAAACTTTCTCTTTTTCCTTAGATGTTTTCTACCTTTTAAAAGACAAGTCTATGGAGCAACGTTTAATTTGTCGACAGCAAATGCTTTCAAAACAGACGAATCTAATCTTTTGTTGTCCGGTAAAGATGTAATCAACACCTCTAACACCTATTTGAGTGAAAATCAAGAAGTTTATCCTAAGTAATCAATTAGCTGATTTGTCATATTTATAACAGATATATATTGTAAAAAATCTTTTAATTGGGAGTATATTTGGTCTCTTGGGTGATTGTAAGGATTATACTGATTTGGAATGGATGTGCACTTATCAATCAGGCAACAGTCGTTGGGAAAACAAACAATCGTTCGAACCAGGCAAAAGTGACATTAACAGTCGATATGCAATCAGGTTTCTGAAGCAAGAATAAAATATGAATGCTCTCTAAAGTTTTTACAACAAGAAACATATGATGACGTTCGCAATGTCAACTTCTTTTTGAAACAGGGTGACGAGTGGCTGTCAATAAAATATCCTTCTTCCTGTCGCTCATTTCGTATTTAACGATTAAGACTGTCTAGGAGTATTGGTTTGGAACTTGAAAGATGTACGTGCAGTTAGATTTCAATACAAGTAGTTTAACAAACCAGTTTGGCATAACCGTTCTTTCTTTCCTGAAAGGCTGAAAAAAAAAACAAGCTTTCCTAATGTTTGTTTGGTAGCGTGGCTGGTTTTTCAGAATCCTGGTTAAATCTACCTGCATTTTACGTAAATCTAGGTTTTTGGAATGGATAAATTTAGTTTTCCTTTCAAGGTATATAATTTAACAATTACCTTAACACATGATTCTTACATGTAACTTTAATCCATTTTGAAATAATTATTGTATGATCCAGTCTTAGAACTATGGTTTAAACAAAAAGAAAACAATAACGTTGTCAATAGTAAAGTCTATCCATTTGTCTCACCCGTGTGTTTACATGTCACACTATACTGCGTTTTGATAGGCTGATAGGACTTGTCTATCAAAATCGGCAGAAAGGTCAATTATGCTCAACTCTTTGTGAAAAACATTGTGGGGAAAATGCCATTACCTGCAGTTTCTCCTTTTCCCATGATGTTTTCTACCCTTTCAAAGACAACTTTGTCCATTTGAATTACATTTAATGTGTCATCTGCAAGTACTCTCAGTTTGGACACGTCTATAATTTTGCCTGTGGTAAAGAGTCAACCCTTTACCACACAATCCAGAGTTTTAGCAATCCTGAGAAAAAAGGTTTTTTAAAACATTATGGGAAAAGGAGAGAATGCTGGTAAGTAACTTTTTCTCCTTTTTCCGAAATGTTTTCAACAAATTTTGTTTAAGGCTACAATGAGTTGTAGTCTGAAAATGCTTTCACTCTGGACAACTTTAAGGCCTTTACCTAGCAATACCAAGTTTAACCCCTTACCAAACGACAAAATTTCGACTTGTCAAAATTGAAAGCATAATGCAGACGACAAAATAAAGGAGACTGAAAAATTGAAATTTGTTTTGGCGAGGGAAGAAAACATTGTGGGAAAAGGAGGAAATGTTGGCTACCAGCATTTTCTCCTTTTTCCACAATGTTTTCAAAAGGTTTCTTTCTCAGGTTCCTTAAAAGTCGGGATTGTGTGGTAAACAGTAAAATGACTCTAAGGAAGAAGGCTTTGAAAAAATTTTGGGAAAATTCTGGTAACCAGCATCCTCTCCTTTTTAAACAATATTTTCTACACTATCAATGACGAATCTGATCATGTAAGCCACATTTGATTGGATTTGATTGGCCTTGGGTATGGATCAGTGATTGCTAATGTAGGTTGGACTGTAAATAAATGGATAGTTTTGCCTGATAAATAGAGCCAAGGTATTACAATTTTAAGGCTGTCTTCATTATATTCAGTCACAACTTTAAATAACCCTGAGAAAGAAAGCTTTTGAAAACATTGTGGGAAAGGGAGAAAATATTGGTAACCAGCATTTTCCCCTTATTCAACAAGGTTTTCTACCCTTCTAAACATAATTTTCTGCTTCTGAGTCACATTTATTTTTGTCATCTGCAGATGCTTTCTGTTTGCACAAGTCTAAAATTATGTTGTTTGGTAAAGAGTTAATTAACCCTTATCCAGCTAAATAAAAGAAATGAAACTTTCAAGCCGATAGTAAAAACCTAAATTTTTTAAATATTTCAAAGGTATTTTTGGAGGAAAGGTATCTCCTTATCGGACAGTGTAGATCCAAGATCAGACTGCACATTCTGTGCAGTCTGATCTTGATCTACACTGTCCTCAAAAGGTCAGTGAGTCGCACTTAGCAGCCTTAGGGTTAAAGCCATGTACCTGCAATTTTACATAACATGTCATTTTACAACTGCATGTATTAGTTTTTCAAGCATATCTAATGTTTTATACGGTTATATTTTCAAGTGTTTTACTGATTTACACATCTCCTCCGTCCATTGAACTGAATTGTGTGAGTACAAGGTTGTGAGATTGTTGAAAATTTAATGTAGATTTGAATTTTAGTTGAGTATTCAGAAAAGTTTTCAGAAAATCAGTGATCCTACTGAAGCTCTTGTTACATGTATCTGTATTATGTAATAAAAACCAAGGGTGATCAGATTGAAAATTGATCTATTTATTTCTATCCCTTTGTATTTATCCTTGCTTCAGTTTAAGTGATTCTTTGAAGTATCAATAGCGTGTAACAACAAGCAAGTTTTTGTGTAACACCTTGTTTGTAATGGTGTTGAACTCCGCTTTCAACAATTTCAGTTATATCTCTGCAGCTAGTGCAACTATCCATGCTGTCCCAGCGTTTCTTTAGTCACTTATTTGCACAATATTCTTCCAAAGCCACTGGCTGCTTTCCCACAACAAGAGGACCATGATGGTCCTAAATCGCTCACCTGAAATGCAACTCAGCTGTCATTGTTATGGCCACTTGCCTCTTGTTTTTTGCTCTGCATATAAGCCATCGTTCACAGATATAGCTTTCATATTCAGTCTTAATATTGTAATTATACCTTTTTTATGAGTAGGTCCAACAAGAGGGCCATAATGGCCCTGTATCGTTCCACTGGCTTATAAATATAAACCATAAATACTAAACATTTCAATTCTGAGCCAAATGGTTTCAAAATGAAGACTTACAAAGTTTTCTCTGTAAAAGCCCATGTGAAAGTTGAGACCCGCAGGGCAAAGCCATTTTTGATCCCAGAGCTATAATTACTTGAACCCTGGTAGAGGTCCACAAGATAAAGCCACATGCCAAAATAATACAAGTCTATGCTGTATGGTTATAAATAAGGTGATTTTCAAGTTTTGTCCATATGAAGCCTCTGTAAAACATTAGACGCCTGATGCAAGGCTAATTTCAAAAAAAAAAAAATCAAAATAGGAAGATTTCTTAAGTTGTCACTATGTACGCCCATGTAAAACTTGTGACCCCTGCGGCGGGGCCAATTTTGAGCCCAGGGCTAAAATTTTGGCCCTCTTGGTAGAGGCCCACTAGATATAGCTACATGCAAAATTTGGTAGCTCTAGGCCTTATCGCTATGTACAGGAAGATTTTTAAAGTTTTCTCTATACAGTCGAGCCTCATTTATCCGGCCACTTCTGTTTCCTATGAATGTTTCCGGATCAGCCGTATTTCCGGATCGACGAACTGTGATTGCTGGCATGGCATCCAAGTTAAGCTAGGTCAATAACCTCCATGTTGATAAGGGACACCGTGTATCGTAAGAATTACAACAGCGTATGTTTTACACAAGCACTTGTATACATGTCATTATTGCTCCTACGATTGTTCAAGTTTATAAAATAAAGGGTGTCATAAATTTGCATTTTGCCTTTTTGTCATTTGTCTGTTTTTGTACATGTCTTTTTACTTGTACCTAATTACATGCACATGCATACCTATTGTGCAAACAGGTGCGCTTGTAACGCTCGGCACATTTATGACTTTTGAAAACACCATGAAAAGGGCGAAACAAAAGGAAAACAAGATATGCACAGTATTTTAAATGTACATGACGTGTTGTCGAATTCCTGCAAAAGTGGTTTTTTTTGGATGGTCTTCTTTGTACCGACAATTGTCTTTTTTTTACGGAAGTCGAAACTTCAACTCGTCTTTTGCTGGTGGTGTAGTCATTCTGTTGGCTTCTGATAGTCGTACTTTCAATGTGGTAAAATGGCAAAGACTAATTGAGATTGATTGCTAATTGATTCGATATCAAAGACAGGCATATTTTCAATCATCTTTACAGTCTGTTAGGAGTAAAATATTTTCGAAAAACCTAACGAAATTTATCGTGTTTTGGCGGCCATTTTGTGTGTACTTTGGGGAACATAAACATCTCGAGTTAACACATGAATCAAACTTTTTTTTTTTTTCCTATGGTTTACCATTTAAATTGAAAATATTTGTTTTTGAAACGAAGGATTATTGAATATGCAAGCAGACGGTATGTTCATATTTTAGTTTTGCGTTTAGTTTTGAAAGATAAGTTTAAACATGCCCACAAAATCTTTGCGGACATTTCATTTATTTTTTTAGCGATTGTTACTGTAATCAAGTAGATCCAGTAATAATTAAACAACAAAGGCGTGGAGTTGTCACTTCAGTACTATGTGTATGGATAATCTGTTAAGTTGACAATTGTCGATTGCACGAGAACGTCATTTAACGGTTTTCGAAAACAGTACTAATTAACACGCGTGTTTTCAAAACGTGTGAAAATCGTCTGCAACAACTGACACTATTTAGACTGATACCCGTGTTATTCACGACGAACCAGTCCGAAATCGCTCAAAGTAGACTGTATTTATGATATTTATGATAACCAGTCTATGGTCCCGGGGAAAATAACAAGTCTAAATTGTGTGTAAACTAGTAGCCTGTTATCGATTTTTGTATTTATCGGACGGTTACGGGAGATACAACGGGTACCAGTTTAAATTGTGCGATACACAGTCAGGCCACGTCAGGTTTCTTGGATAAGGTTTGTACTAATTTTTAACCCTTTGTTCCCGATTTTTTCATTCCCGTTCCGGAACGCGGATTTCCGGAATAAAAAGTAAAATTTGTACAGAAAATATCCGTTCCCTGATGTTTTTGTCCGGATCCTGAGATTTCCGGAATTATGGAGCCCAGATAAACGCGGTTCGACTGTAAAAGCCTATGTAAAACTTGTGACCCCTGGGGCAGAGCCAATTTTGACCCCAGGGCTATAATTTGAAGAAACTTGATAGAGGTCTACTACATAAAGCTACATGCCAAATTTGGTAGCCCTATGCCTTATGGTTTCAGACAAGAAGATTTTTAAAGATTTCCAATATTTTTCAGTTTTGTTGCCATGGCAACCAGAGTTTTTGAAGGAATCAAATTCTTTCAAGAAATTCTGAAGAGGACCATGGCAGGATCATTTCTGTGAAGTTTCATGAAAATTCGATGGGTAGTTTCACAGATGTTTGAAATAAAAGTTAACGCACGGACGCACGCACAACGGACAATGACATAAGCCTGCTGGCCTTCGGCCAGTGGAGCTAAAAATAAATTAGATATGAAATGACCTTTTGATAGACAGGCAAATGAAAAGTTGACAACAATTAGACAATAATTGCAGAAAGCAGTTAAAAGACTCATGTTTCCCAATAGTGGCACATACCTGGTACAGGTTGACATCTGCGACAGCCCAAAATAGGGTTCCACTTCTAATGATACTCAGGGGACCGAAGAAATCATATCGTTTTATCTGAATATCGTTTCAACTGATGTATATTCTTATAAAAAGAGACCCTGTTGGGACCAAGGGATTAACGTCATTATATGTAATATATCGTATTAAGCAATATAGTAATAAGCAAAGTTTACTGTAATTGTTGCAGAGATGCTCAAGAAATTAATATTTTAGCAGATCAGTATTGAGTTGACTCTTTTCAAGATATAATGGTGATCAACCTCCTTCCCACAACCACTTGCAAGAAGACTCAACACCATAATGCTACATGCCAAATATGAAAGCTCTAGCCCTTACGGTTTGGGACAAGAAGATTTTTAAAGATTTCCCTCTTTATCTCTATGTGAAATCCGAGACCAACAAAATATGGCTAATTTTCACACCAGGGCCATAATTTTAAGTGTTTTGGTAGAAGGCCACTAGATGATGCTACATGCCATATATAAAAGCTCTAGCCCTTACGGTTTGGGACAAGAAGATTTTTAAAAATTTCCTTCTTTATCTCTATGTGAAAACCAAGAACCAACAACATAGGGCCAATTTCCACACTAGGGCCATTATTTGAAGTATTTCGGTAGAGGGCCACTAGATGATACTACATGCCATATATGAGAGCTCTAGCCCTTACGGTTTGGGACAAGAAGATTTTTAAAGATTTCCTTCTTTATCTCTATGTGAAATCCAAGACCCCACAACATAGGGCCAGTTTTTAACACCAGGGCCATAATTTGAAGTATTTTGGTAGAGGGCCACTAGATGATGCTACATGCCATATATGAAAGCTCTAGCCCTTACAGTTTGGGACAAGAAGATTTTTGAAGTTTTTTCTTTTGGTTACCATGGCAACCAAAGTTCTTCATGGAATTCAATTCTTTGAAGTATTTTGAAAGAGCATGGCCTAAGGATCATTTCTGTGAAGTTTGATTGAAATCTGATTGTTAGTTTAGGAGGAGAAGATTTTTTTTGTAATTGTGAACGGACTGACAGACGGACAACGGACATTGACCGATCACAATAGCTCACCTCGAGCACTTCGTGCTCAGGTGAGCTAAACACTCTATTGAAACAATGTGCAGCAGTGACAGAGAAATGAATCCTGTGCCAATGACTGTCATCAATCCTCAGGAAGAAATTGGCACGACTTGGAAATCAAACCACCTCCCTGGTTTCAAGCCATGGACCTTTGTTCACCAACCATTCTCAAGAATTTTCTAAATTTCAAAGTAACACATTTCCTGATTAGCTAAATCAAATAGTTAAGTAAATCACAATTGTTGCTTTCTAAATGTAGAATAAGACTAAGAATGCAATTAAGAATGGTTGGTTAATACTGGCCCAGGGCCCCGCTTCACAAAAAAGACTTAAGTCTCTTTATTTTGCTCATATTTGCTTTCAGTCTCATTTTTCAACTTAAATTTAGTTCTTTATTCGAGATGCATTTCACTAATATTAACGGACCCTAGTAATCTTCTGAAATTGGGAGATGACAAACCGTTCCTGACTCAACTCAGCAAAATAATGGACTAGAGTCTCTTAACTGACTGAAGTCCTTTTATTTCACTGAGTCTGGAATTTTGTCAGCTCACGATTTGATGTTACTAAAGTCTGTTCATGTTAGTGAAGTGTGCCTCAAATAATGAACTAAACTTCCGAAAGTGAGTCTGTTAGTGGATTCAAGCAAAGTAAGAAAATTGTGAACCCAGGCCCAGGACTCTACCAAGGTAACTATACATGTATAACAGTTTATATCCCCAACAACTGAAATGGATACTGTAGAACAGATTGGTGATCAAATGTATTTAAGCCACAATCTTGCAAAAGAGGGTTTAATGCATCTCTCTGATGTATTACTCCAAGCAAGTCATCATATAATTATTTTGTGTAACAACCAACTGAATCATGAGGTAGACTAGTCCTTGGAAATACAGACTGCACAGTTCAGGTGTGAAACTTTTAGCTACTTTGAACAAACTTGGTAGTGATCCACTAGATACCAACTTTGGTAGCAGTAGGATTTATGGTAAGGAACAAGGTTTTTTTAGTTATACCCCCGCAAACGAAGTTTGTGGGGGGTATACTGGAATCAACCTGTCGGTCGGTCGGTCAGTCGGTCGGTCGGTCATGCGGTCGGTCGGGCGGTCGGTCTGTCTGCAAAATCTTGTCCGGACAACTCCTCCTACAGTTTCTCTCTGATTCACGTTAAACTTGGCAAAAGTGTTCATTAGGAGCTGTAGATGTGCAATACACACATTTTGTAAAACTTCCATCAAGAATTACTGAGTTATTGCCCCTGATTTGACTTAAAAATGCTTGTCCAGACAACTCCTCCTACAGTTTCTGTCTGATTCACTTTAAACTTGGCAGAAGTGTTCATTAGGAGCTGTAGATGTGCAAGACACACATTTTGTAAAAATTCCATCAAGAATTACTGAGTTATTGCCCCAGATTTGACTTAAAAATGCTTGTCCGGACAACTCCTCCTACAGTTTCTGTCTGATTCACTTTAAACTTGGCAGAAGTGTTCATTAGGAGCTGTAGATGTGCAAGACACACATTTTGTAAAAATTCCATCAAGAATTACTGAGTTATTGCCCCGGATTTGACTTAAAAATGCTTGTCCGGACAACTCCTCCTACAGTTTCTGTCTGATTCACTTTAAACTTGGCATAAGTGTTCATTAGGAGTTGTAGGTGTGCAAGACGCAACTTTCGTGAAAATTCTATGAAGAATTAATGAGTTATTGCCCCTGATTCACATTTAAAATGCTTGTCCGGACAACTCCTCCTACAATTTCAGGCTGATTCGCTTTGTACTTGGCAGAAGTGTCCATTTGGAGTTGTA
Organism: Tridacna gigas; assembly: GCA_945859785.2. NCBI lineage: Eukaryota > Metazoa > Mollusca > Bivalvia > Cardiida > Cardiidae > Tridacna > Tridacna gigas. Next base: position 55,587,953 of record OX244034.2, read on the forward strand.
GATGTGCAAGACACACATTTTGTAAAAATTCCATCAAGAATTACTGGCTTATTGCCCCTGATTTGACTTAAAAATGCTTGTCCGGACAACTCCTCCTACAGTGTCTGTCTGATTCACTTTAAGGAGGTCTTTTCTGTCATATGTATAGTTGGCCAACATTATGCGAAAAGGCACCTTTGGACATTTGCAACAAGTTTGGATCCAGACCCATCGCTGTGTCTCAGACATATTATCAGATCATGGTCTGCACTTTTTTACACTCATTTAGTTTTGTGTCCAATTAAATTGATACTTTGCATAAATATTCACCAGGAGCGGTAGAGGTTCAAGATGCATTTTTCTCAAATGTTTGCCAAATTAATTACCCCTGAATTTACTCAAAACTTCTTGTCCAGAGAACTATTCCTTCAGTTTAAGTCTTATTCACTTGATATTTGTCATGATATTCACCAGGAGCAGTAGATGTGCAAAGCACAAATTTCATGAGTGTTGGCCTAATGATTACGGAGTTATTGCCCCTAAATTGACATTGCAGAGTTATTGCCCCTGTGACATGAAATATAGGGGCGGGGGTATTTATCACCTTTAGTGATAGTTATTCTAGTTTTCACTATTATAAGCATATGTAAAACTTGTAACGCCATCCAGTGGGACCAATTTTCACCCCTGGGCCATAATTTGAATAACTTTTGTAGAAGCATACTACATGATAAAACAGAATATTACAACCATAAGCTCTCAAATCAGAAACAAGAAAATTTTGAAAGTCTTTACTGTAAAACTTGTGACCACTGGGGCAGGGCAAATCTTGACCCTGGGCTCTAACTGGAACAATCTTGGTAGAGGTCTACTAAATGAAGCTATATGCAAAATCTGATAGCCCTAGGCCTACCAGTAAGAAAAAGATTTTTTTTTTTTAAATTTTCACTATTATATGCCATATATTTATACTAGAACTGTCCCAAATCATGATTCGAATCATGACTAACTCTTCACCAGAAAACGAAATTGAAGACACTTCCATATTGATAGCATTAGCAGATAACTTTTCCAATGTCGCCCAAACAATGGTTAGGAAGCATTGTGGTTAGGAAGTGTTGTGGGAAAGCCTTCTCCCTAAGGGACATTAAAGCTCGAGATTGGGTGGTGGAGGGTTAGTGCCCCCACAATGTGCTTTGATAGAAAGGAAACTAGTTCAAACTAAATGTGCACTGGATAAAAAAAAAATTGTTGAAATTAAAAGCAGACAAGTCTTAATTCTTTACCTAACAACAAATTCTTGACTCTTCCAAATTGAAAGCTTTTGCAAATGACAATTTCACAACTGATAATCAAAGCGCTGAAGGCCTGGGCAGCAGAACGGGTGAAGAGGTAGGAAAATGAGGCCCAGAAGCTCAAAGCTGCTATCACATTTGTACAGGCTTGAAAACTGCCATCACATTTGTACAGACTAATAAAAAAATATCTACATGTCTCACACTGACAGTCTGTGGAGTTATCAACAGAATGAAAAACATAAATTTGTAAAGGCCAATATAATGAGTAATTTTGTATAGCCTTGGTCTCATGGTCTTTATGGATTGAAAGAGATAATTTTCAAAGGATTTTCTGCTTCCTGTTTTCTTCCTTTACATTGCTTTGGCAACAAATCATGGTAACAAACCAAAGTGAGCAGCATGCAACAGCAGGGAATATTTCTGGAAAGTGCAAAAATCCACAATGGCCAAGCAATGAATCATATTTTTCTTCCATTTTACCACACTCAGTCTATAGGTTGAAATAATAACCATGTCCTTTGAACAATGACAAGGAACAAGAGGGCCATGATGGCCCTGGATCGCTCACCTGAGTCAATAGGAGAAATTTCACTCCAGGGTCATAACTGAAAGTACTACATGCCAAATAAATATGATGTTAGGCCCAATTTCAAACTCGTCCAATATTTTATCAAAACAAACATTCTGACCAATTTTCAAGTCAATTGAGCAAGACATGTGGCCTCAAGAGTGACCACAAGGTATTTCTTTAATTTGACCTAGTGACCTCGATTATGACCCAGGTGACCCAATTTTAAACTCATCCTAGATTTTTTCAAGAGATTTTATGAAGACAAGCATTCTGAACAATCTTCAAGTCAATTGAGCAAAAAATATGGCCTCTAGAGTGCCCACAAGGTATTTCTTTAATTTGACCTAGTGATCTAGTTTATGATCCCAGCTGACCCAAATTTGGATTCATCTGAGATGTTATCAAGACAAACATTCTGACCAATTTTCAAGTCAATTAAGCAAGAAATGTAGCCTCTAGAGTGCCCTCGAAGTATTTCTTTAATTTGACCTACTGAACTAGATTATGACCTCAGGTGACCCAATTTTGAACTCCTCCTAGATTTCATCAAGACAAACATTTTAACCAATTTTCAAATTAATTGAACAATAAATGTGGCCTCTACAGTGCACACAAGGTATTTCTTTAATTTGACCTAGTGACCTAATTTGAGACCCCAAATGACCCAAATTCATACTCATGTGAGATTTTATCAAGACAAACATTCTGATCAAATTCCAGGTCATTTGAGCAATAAAGGTGGCCTCTAGAGTGCCCACAAGGTATTACTTCAATTTGACCTAGTGACCTAGTTTATGACCCCAGGTGACCCAATTCCGAACTGACTGAACATGTTGTGCTCAGGTGGGCTAACAAACTTAGAACAGGTTCACTACATACCAAATAACAAAGCTCTATGCCTTCCAGGTTTAGAAAAGAAGAATTTTAAAATTTTCCTTCTTTGTTCCTTTGTTCGAACTTGTGACCCCCCGGGCAGGGCCAGTTTTGACCTCAGCGGCATCATTTGAACAAATTTGGTAGAGGTCTACTAGGAGATGCTACAAAGCTCTACGCCTTCCAGTTTCAGAGAAGAAGAATTTTAAAGTTTTCCTTCTTTGTTCCTATGTTCGAACTTGTGACCCCCCCCCCAGCAGGGCCAGTTTTGACCCAAGGGGGATCATATGAACAAATTTCGTACCGGTCCACTAGGAGATGCTAGATGCCAAATATCAAAGCTCTACGCCTTCCAGTTTCAGAGAAGAAGAATTTTAAAGTTTTCCTTCTTTGTTCCTTTGTTCGAACTTGTGACCCTCGGGGCGGGGCCAGTTTTGACACCAGGGGCATCATATGAACAAACTTGGAAGAGGTCCACTAGGAAATGCTGGATGCCAAATATCAAAGCTCCACGCTTTCCAGTTTCAGAGAGGAAGAATTTTAAAGTTTTCCGTCTTTGTTCCTATGTTCGAACTTGTGACAGTAAGCCAATCAGCGATCAGTATTTTTCCATCCAGAGCGGAAGCCGTCTTGCCGTCATAAAACCTAGACATTCTGAATCATTAGGAGTTATAACTATATATAATTGTATAGTATATTTATGAGAAAAAACTGATGAATAACTTTAAACTTGATATCCATTATTAATCCTTATTACTGCAATTTCAAGATGCAGAGTTACACCAGGTAAAACTATTGCTGCAGAAGACAAATTCAGATTTAAAAGGAGAAAAATAAATGAATACTTCTTGTTAACATGCTTTTTTATTGTCATAAATTTTCCAGAATTTCAATCTTGGCAACAAATTCCTGTTTCTTTACTTAAAGAAATGTATAGATAGTATTTTAGACAACTGATTGGATTTTATCATGTTCAGTTATTTATTTCCTTTACCTTATTTTTCATTTAAATATATACTCGGTAATTCATTTTCTTACCAAATTGAGTTGACTTGTTATTTTGAATGCTGGTTACATCTCTTTTGTTGAATCTTTTCCCCCCTCGAAAATTATCCTTAAATAAAATTTGAGTCGACGAAATTCGGGTAAAAATGCTTTTCATAATAATTATAGTCTTCACAGAAGTCAAACCTAAACAGCCCCCCCCTCCCCGCTTTTAAAGTAAATGCAATGTAGGCACAGTTTTGACATTTGTTTAAATTAAAAATAAATGCCATCTTCCTCCATCGGTAAACCATTAAACGTTGTTCCCATTGGTCATTGTATTTTAACATATCTATGAACGCAAACTTAAAGCCTGTTAAATTAAAGACGATATACCACCCTATATATATAACCATCTTTCCCCTCCCTTTATTTTCAATCTTTTAATCTCCCTTAAACTATTATTTATTTATCGAAAATCAATTAGGTACCAATCAAGCGGTTTCCGTTTGATTTGTTGTACATGTTGCCACTTTTTACGCAAAACGTGGAGCAAGGGTTTATGCGATATTCCTTTGATATCGGTATACCACCCCAAAAGCGTCTGGTACTGTCCTACTTGTAAAATTACACACACGTGTCATATCAGTCCGACTCTTTGTGACCGTCTATAACCCCTTTCAACCATTATTAGTGTTTGAAATTTGGATTATACATGTTCAATGTATAAGTCAATTTATTTTTCTATTACTCTTACAGCATAGTATTTACCGGCGAATGCTTAGAAATATATTCATGTTTTTATTCTTTTTATTCTTCTCCTCGGGTTTTTCCCTCGAACTTGAAAAAATCAATTTGGTAAACCTATCATTTGTTAATGTATCTTCTAATTTCAATTCAAACATCTGGTAATCATATTGCCCTGTTAAAATCATGTATATTTCATTTGGTAATGTAAAAGTCTTGCAATTTGTGGTGAAATTATTGAAGCATATATCACAGACTAAGTAATGGAAAAATCTCTGTAACTTTGAAAAAGCTTATTTTTGTCCAGGTAAAAGATGAATTGCATTTGAAGACCAATGACTTTAAGAAATATTTAGGAAGCACGAGTTACATGTACACGTATTGTACCTACATTATCAAACGTAAGTGGCGTAAGAGGTGTAAGTCAACCGACCTTGAAATAAACAGTCTCTATTTCAATTTTCACCTATAAAACTTCAAAAAACCTAAATCCAAAAGATGTAACTACCTTTTCTCAAATTGTTCCCATGCTTATTTTATCTTGAACAATTATTTCGTGTTAAAGTATCTTCTGGTAACTTGCATATGTCTCCTAGCTAAGCCCTCGTGTCTGGTTAATGTTTGTCTAGGTTTTTAGATTCGCGGGTCACGTGACATCAGTAGGAGGAGCGATCTATCGTCTGTCGTTTGGTTAATTCAATCTCTTGAACAACTTTGGTAGAGCTTCTCCCAAGGAACATCCCTGCCAAGTTTCATCAAGATTGGCCCAGCGGTTTAGGAGGAGAAGATGTTTAAAGGAATCGTGGACAGATGAACGCTGGACAATGACCGATCACAATACCTCACCTTAGCACTTCGTGCTCAGGTGAGCTAAAAACACAAAGTCTTTATAGGCTAATATCACAGAGCATGATTTGATGTCTGAGAAGACAATCTTTTACATTTTTTTTTTTAAGTTTTGGTTTATATGGCAACAAATAAAAAGACGTCCGCATTTGGGCACCAATGCTCTGTTGATTTTCAGTGAAAAGACAAAGTTGAAAAAGAGACATAACTTGATAGCTGTTTACCCTTATTGTTTATGTTTCCCTCTTGATAGTTAACTACTTGTCCAAGTTTTAAGTAAACATCTCCAGTGATAACAAAGATATTGTAAAATGTCAAACAGAGTTAAAAAAAAAACACTCACTCACTGACTCACTCACTGATTCACTCATTGACTCACTCACTCATTCACTCACTCACAACTCGGTCGATTGCGTACCTACATCAAAACATTTGATCAACGATCAAATGACATGCAAATATTGTGCCTTGCACATCTACAATTCCTAATCCATAAACACACAAAGTTTCACTATAATGACAGCAAATCTGCAGGAGGACTTCACAACCAAAACAACAGATGTAAAGGTACAGGGACAGATTGCCAGATAGGTTGACTCAGTAAACGCTTGACAAGCCAAGCCCAGGCCAAAAATAAACTGAAGTTTTCCAAAACATTTTCAAAAGCCTTCTCCTTCAAGCTGGTTAAAAGTTGGAATGTGTGGCAATGGATTAAAAGCTAAAATTCTGACATGCAAATATTGTGCCTTGCACATCTACAATTCCTAATCCATAAACACACAAAGTTTTGCTAAAATGACAGCAAATCTGCAGGAGGACCTCACAACCAAAACAACAGATGTGAAGGTACAGGGACAGATTGCCAGATAGGTTGACTCAAGCCCTGTATATCAAAAAAAAAAATTTTTTTTTTTTACTTGGGTATAACAGAGCAACAAGAGATATTTATCAATTTTTATTGCCAACGTTCACAATTTTACATTCATTCTTTTTTGTCAATGCAACATTCTCTTTTCTATTTCTTTTCTAGCTCTTTTTTTCATTTTTTATTTACCATACTTTCTTTGGATAATTCTTTTTTTCTGACCATAATTTTTTATTTCTTTTCTGTTCTTTCCATGAGAGTCAACAGTCAACTATACAACTACACATTTTTTCAGTATTCATTTTTTTTCCCCTCATCCCATTCAGCCCCTTTATTGTTAACCCTTAGGCTGCTACGCGTGATTCACTGACCTTTTGCGGACAGGGTTGATCAAGATCAAACTGCAGAGAACCTGCATTCTGATCTTGAACTACACTGTCCAACAGATATTTTTCCCCCAAATATACTTTTGCAAAGACAACATATGGGTTTTACTATTGGCTTGAAAGTTTCATTTATTTAGAAGAATAAGGGTTAAATGACAAAAAGTGATTTCCTTCTTATTTTTACCAATCCCCTGTTTTTCATTGATGATCCAGACTTTTGCTGATGCAGGCATGAAACATAACACTCTCACCACATACCAAATGACATTATTTTAGACACCCCTATTTACTGAAAGCACTTGGAGACCACACATTAGACGTTTCTAAAGTTATGGAATTTGTCTGTGAAAGGGTAGAAAATGTTGTGGGAAAAGCAGAAAATGCTGGTTACCAGCCTTTTCTTCTTTTCCGACAATGTTTTCAAAATTTTTCTCTTTCAGGGTCGTTAAAACTTGTAACTGTATGGTAAAGGGTTAAGGAACGTTTTTTGTTCGACAGAAATTCAGATAGAATAACATCCAATTTCACATTTTTTTTTTTTTTTTTTCATCTACCAAGACACGTTGGCAACCTTTACCTACTATGCCTTCAGGAGAAAGAAGTGCCTAGATATATAATTAAAAAACTTGAAACACATATACACATACGTTTATTTAATATTTACAAACAGTCTACTTACCTGTATAAAAAAAGTCTCCATTTGATCAAGCATTCATAGAAACTGATAATCATATTTGTTTTTCGTTTAAGCATCATTAAAAAACTGATACTCATTTTTTTAACATTCAAATGACACGAAATAGGTACCATAACCTTTGGAAACTTGAAACAGGTAAGACAGTTATGTTTACTATAAAAGTAAATAGGGGAAAGCTTTTTCTTTTTTCCAATTTCTCAGATTTTTGGCTTGGATAAAACATATTCCGTCATGAAGAGGAGTACCCTTCGTAAATACAGCTTCCTTTTTTTATAAAATTAAGTTAAAGGTCAGTTCAAAGCATATTGCTCTAATACATATATGCCAGAGCTGGAATATGCAAAGCAAAAAGTACTTTGTGTAGAAACCACAACTACTTCTTCCTAACAATTGAGAACTGTCTGTGGGGGAAAGTTTCAGTTGATCATGAAGGTCACTTAACTTACCCTGACTAGAACATGTGGCCATTTACATCCTAAATGCCTTGTTTACCAATCTGACATATTTGTCAATTTGCCCCAAATACAATAATTAAAATCTGATATATCCCCTCTTTTCATCATCAGTGTCAAAATTCATTATTAAAACAAATTTCCGCTGCAGTAGAAGTAACATAAATAGTTAAGAATAATAAAACTTTTTGATTAAAACTAAGCAGTCCCCTGTGTCAAGAGTGACTGATAGATATGGTTGATAACTTTTAAACTAAACAATACATTACATCACCCTATCTGTATTGATAAATATCAAATACAGACTTACCATCGAGTAGACAGAATATCCTCACTGACCAGGCTGCCATTGAATTTGGTACTAAAGCAGACGACTTTATTTGGGATGTAGTTCAGTGTCTAGACCTACTATTCCCCATTCTTTTTGCTATGCATACACAACATATATGTATACATGAATTAATAATGCCAAAGTAATGAAGATGGCTTTTCTTTTTCATATTGAACACAATGTAGATATCTTTGGATTGAGTTTAAAAACATCAACTTTTGTGAATGCATATTCTTTGAACCCAACTCGAAATTCCCACCAACATGACATAACATATACATCACTCAAGCCCTGCCAAAATCTACCCGTTTTTAAAGATGAATCAGTATGGTGAATAATATGTTGCACGTCTGTAACGCCTGAAATTAAAGAAAAATTCAACATATAAATAAATTTAATCGGGTCTCACCAAATGAAGTTGAAGTATTTATAGTCAAAGAAAGAAATACTGGCAAAAATGTCTCGCATGCTGTAAGGCACTAAAAAACGTAAGATAAACTGCAAATTGTTTGTTCTAGCCTTACTGTTTGTTATCTTAACCCTTTACCACACGACAAAATTTTAGACTCGTCCAAATTGAAAGCATTTGCAGACAACAATTTCAGTGTAGCTAATATAATGTGATTTTGCTTTAACAGGGTAGAAAACATTGTGGGAAAAGGAGAAAATGCTGGTTACCAGCATTTTCTCCTTTTCCCACAATGTTTTCAAAAGGCTTCTTTCTGAGGGTCGTTAAAAATCGGGACTGTGTGGTAAAGGATTAAAAAGAGGCCCTGCACAATGATTTAGATCACACTGTGCACAGGGTACATCTCAATAGACAGTTAACATCTTCCTACATAGATCTCATTACCACACCAATATGACATTTTATGCCCCTTAAGTACAAAGTGTTTTAAAACGAGGAAAAAAGAAAAGTTATTGTTACAAATATTATCGCTCCTTTTCAACATCTTTTCCTTTGAGTATTTGTATTTTCTGTCATCTGACTTAATGGTATGTCTAAAAAGAAAATCCTGTAGGGTAACTGACAACAGAAATGCTATTTACATGTATATGCATCACAATTTCTTCTAAGTCAGCTCTTAGATAATCCTGATCTCATGAATACATACTTTACAAACATAAATCTTAAGTCATAAACAAAATTTCAGACTTGTACATATTGAAAGCATCTGCAGACAAACAGGGTATAAAATATGGGAAAAGGAGCTAGCTTGTAACTAGCATCTTCTCCGTTTTCACATTATTTTCAAAAGCCTTTTCCACATTTCAGTTATCGTAACACAGCATTGTCTTTCAATCTAAAGGTTTAACCTTTTCAATGCTTACCCTCTTGCTCTGGGTCTCGGTGAGTATAATCCCCGCATTCCACGTCTGGCTCGTCTGAATCCACGGTTTGTTGTACTTATTCCAGGTCTATTGGTTCTTTTTGGAAAAACCTTGAAATGACATGAAAACCAACAATTTGTCAGAAATCTTTTAGCTGTGATTGAAAATGGTATCTTGGTATTTCAATTTTTTCGGAGACAATGGCGACTTGCATAGCTTTTGCAAACAGCACAGATCACAATCAAACTGCTCAGAATAAGCAGTCTAATCTCGGATTTACCCCACCTGTTTTTTATACTAATCTATGACCAAAATCATTGTCGTGTTTTGGTGGAAGTCCTCTTTATAATTCAGAAAAAAAAAGTTTAACTTGTTTGTTTAGCTAGGAAAGAGTTGACATGAAGAATATGATTTGCCTGAAAATTCAATATTCTGTTAGTACAAGAAAAATCCTCATTACATGCTAGGAAATTTTGAAGCTCAAATACATGCATCGCACAAGGATAAAATAATACTCAACAGAAAATGCATCTAACATATCCAGCATGCAGGATAAATGGTTTACAATTTAATAGGTCAAAATTTTAAGCTTTAATATTCATCCACAATTCATAAAAACCAAGTTAATACCCACTAAACCAGTAACTATTTACTTTTCTCAGTTATTGAATAAAGTTGTCAATTATTGCAGTATTTTGTTGCTAAAAAGTTTCTTGGTATATAAGAAAAGAATATCATGTTGCAGAGAGTTTCCTGGTGCTTGTATTTGCTCCTCAGTTCGTTAGAAAATTTAGGCATCCCGTTCAACCTTTGGTCTTGCAGGATATAAAATTTTATCCTGTCACCTCCTATAAATCACGATGTATAGCACAGGGTCATATAAACTTGGTGATATACGGTCACCTGTCCACGTGACTAGGTTTATTATGTCAGTTGGTCACGTGATCAAGCTTTATTAGGCAAGTTGCTCTTGTGACCAGCCGGAACTACTTTTTCAGGATGCCGGTATACCAAATCAGTATTTTAAAGTAGAATTATCGCATAAAATTCAATGCCTATGTTGACTTTTCTTATAATTTAAGATGTAATAGAATTCTTCGCCACAACATTCTTCTGAGGGTGAACGTCACATTTATGACGTAGTCAATGTCATTCATGATGTCATTATTGCTGAGCTCTGCATATTCAGAGCGCTTTACACGGTTTGCCATTTGTGTGTGTATGTGTTTTTTTTATTTTTCTCATAGTGAGAAAGGTGTCAATACATGCCTCAATTTCGAGCGAAATATTCTATCTAATCAGATTTTGGATTGTAAACGAGACACTGGATAAATAGAACAGTGTCTTGGATTGGGAAAGTTGAAGAATAGATGGTTAGTGTCTTGGACTGGGAAAGTTTACGGGCTCGGCTCCGGAATTTTATGGTATCAGTACCATAAAATATTGAATAAAAGGTACTGTCTTTATGTCACTATTTGTTTTTCGTTTTGTTTTGTTCTTTTATAGTGCATGACAGGATAAATAGAATAGATGGTTTGTGTCTTGGATGGTTTAAGTTTATCAGGCTCCGCTCAGGAATTTATACGGTTTGCCTTCGGCTCACCAGATAAATTCCTCTGTCTTGCCCGATAAACTTAACCCATCCAAGACACCAACCATCTATTCCCTATTTCTCTTTCTGCTCGAAGCAAATACAAGCATACAAGCACCAGGAAAGTTACTAGAACACAGTATTTCATATTTATTAAGTTGGTTGATTCACAGTAAATTAAAAACCTAATTTAACATTTACAAGGAAACAAAATTCTACTAAACTTTTCCACTCTGAAAGCAGACAAGAAATAGATTATGCCTAAAATAATGAAATTATTCTTTGGAAGTTTAGAAAATGTCATGGAAAAAGGAAAAATGCTGGTTACCAGCATTTTCTCCATTTACCACAATGCTGTGAGAAGTCTTCTTCGTAAACGTCATAAACATGCAAGTATCGTCTGGTTAACTCTTTCGGCGCCAAATAAATAAACTCGACTTCTTTCGGTGGCTGTAAATGCAATCCACAGAGACCCAGAAAGATTTTTTATCGTAGGGGCTTGACTAATTAAGCTGATGGTACAGATCAAAGATCAGGCTGCACGTTCTGTGCAGTCCGATCTTGATCTGTGCCGTCTGCAAAAGTCCGTTTTCGCCTATGGCGCTGAAAGGGTTAAGGGTGAATCCATCACAGTTCAAAGACAGCATTTTATGCACCTGTAGATGAAATTCTCGTTTGTGATTAGTAATATTTAGTAGCATGTCTTAACAGTAAACAAATGACTAAAGACTGGATGAATAAATGCATCTTTCATGGCCCATTAACAGCAATGGTGATGTTGGTTTCAAAAACTGATCTTTAAAAACAGTTCTTCTTCTTGTCTGCAAGACTTTTTGATTTCCCAAGCATGTTCAGATTTGTATTCAAATCTCTGACTTTTTTCATGACGTTTTGATGGACATGAATATTGAATTACCTTTATTTGTCTCCCTCTGAAAAGGGATTCATCCAGGGCTAAACTTGTTGTCACAGAGTCTTTATCTGCAAATTCTACATAAGCAAACCTGAAATAATCAGAAAGTGGATTGTGTATTACAAATCATTCAAACTGGTCAATCCTTTACCAAACAGTCCTGTGTTAAGTGTTACAAAACCCTGGGGAAAAACATAGCAGAAAAAGGAGAAAATGCTCATAGTTTGAGCCACATTTGACTTAGCTGTAAATGCTTTTGAAACAGAAATGGCTAAAATTTTGTCTGGTAAACCTTTAGCGCACCAACTGAAATTAAGTGGACTAACTACATCTAGAGGAAGTCATTTAAAACATTGTCAGAAAGAGCATACTGTATATCAGGTTTTTTACGCAGGAAGGAAATTTTCGCTATTTTCGCGAGTGGGTCATACTTGCTAAAATTGTATTCGCTAAATATTCCATACAATCTAAAAATCCTTTCTTAGATACGAAACAACAACAGAAAAAATTTCTTCGCTTAGACATGCTTGTTTATTGTCAATGGAATAGACGAGTAATGATGTTCCCCTTGATGCAAGGTGGCTCACAGATCTTTACAATCATTTAAAGGAAAAGCCTGACATTGCAAGAAATGGTTTTGAAAATGCAGGTATCTTGAAAAAATGAAACGATAAACTTAACACAATGATCCATGCATGTATAGGGAGAGTTTTCATTAGATAGCGATAATCATTATACTGAAGTTTAAGCACAGTTGTTTCCCTTAGTTTCCTAGTGTCCATTTGCAGTCAAATGACAGTACTATGAATTGTGAATAAATAAACCAACTAGGAAATTCCTTAGTCTAAGATTTGAATAAATCTTTTTCTTATTTTTGTATATAATATACCATGGGTATCACTGGGAAAAGGATTAATTTTGAGATTCTGAAATACATGACTATCAAGGTAAATCTTGTGATTCTATAGCTTTTTTCCCCCATTTTGCAGTGCACTATTACGTCCATTATGTAATACCAGACATACCGATAAGTATTTTTGTAGGGTTTGATGCTATCATATATTTACGATTTCGCGAAAAATAGAAATATGCCAATGAATTCGTGAAAATAAGAAATGTGAAAATTCAATTTTGTCCGAACTTGAGAAAATTTTGGGACGTGAAAAAAAACCTATGTACGGCATTTTGCAATGTATAATTCCTCAATGTTACAAGGTTTTCTATCCTTTCAGAATTTCTGCTTTTCTGTACTAGTCTATGTGTAATTTTCAGTTTGCCATCAGCTGCTGCTTTCAATTTGGAAGCGCCTATAAACTATTGTTTGGGAAAGGAAAAACTTCACAAAAGTTTTTTAATAACAAGAGGACCATGATGGTCCTAAATCGCTCACCTGAAATGCAACTGAGCTATCATAAGATTTCCCTCTTTATCTCTATGTGAAATCCAAGACCAACAAAATATGGCTAATTTTCACACAAGAGGGCCATCATGGCCCTGTATCGCATCACTGGCTTATATATATAAACCATAAATACTAAACATTTCAATTCTGAGCCAAATGGTTTCAAAATGAAGACTTACAAAGTTTTCTCTGTAAAAGCCCATGTGAAAGTTGAGACCCGCAAGGCAAAGCCATCTTTGATCCCAGAGCTATAATTACTTGAACCCTGGTAGAGGTCCACAAGATAAAGCCACATGCCAAAATAATACAAGTCTATGCTGTATGGTTATAAATAAGGTGATTTTCAAGCTTTGTCAATACGAAGCCTCTGTAAAACATAAGACCCCTGATGCAAGGCTAATTTCAAAAAAAAAAAAAAAATCAAAACAGGAAGATTTCTGAAGTTGTCACCATGTAAGCCCATGTAAAACTTGTGACCCCTGCGGCGGGACCAATTTTGACCCCATGGCTAAAATTTTGGCCCGCTTGGTAGAGGCCCACTAGATATAGCTACATGCAAAATTTGGTAGCTCTAGGCCTTATGGCTAGGTACAGCAAGATTTTTAAAGTTTTCTCTATATAAGCCTATGTAAAACTTGTGACCCCTGGGGCAGGGCCAATTTTGACCCTAGGGCTATAATCTGAAGAAACTTGATAGAGGTCTACTACATAAAGCTACATGCCAAATTTGGTAGCCCTGTGCCTTATGGTTTCAGACAAGAAGATTTTTAAAGATTTCCAATATTTTTCAGTTTTGTTGCCATGGCAACCAGAGTTTTTGAAGGAATCAAATTCATTCAAGAAATTCTGAAGAGGACCATGGCAGGATCATTTCTGTGAAGTTTCATGAAAATTGGATGGGTAGTATCAGAGAAGATGTTTGAAATAAAAGTTAACGCACGGATGGACGGAAGCACGGACGGACACATGGACGGACGCACGACGGCCACCGGGCCATGACATAAGCTCACTGGCCTTCGGCCAGTGGAGCTAACCAGGGCCATAATTTGAAGTGTTTTGGTAGACGGCCACTAGATGATGCTACATGCCAAATATGAAAAGTCTAGCCCTTACGGTTTGGGACAAGAAGATTTTTAAAGATTTCCTTCTTTATCTCTATGTGAAATCCGAGACCCCACAACATAGGGCCAATTTTTAAGACCAGGGCCATAATTTGAAGTATTTTGGTAGTAGGTCACTAGATGATGCTACATGCCATATATGAAAGCTCTAGCCCTTACAGTTTGGGACAAGAAGAATGTTAAAGATTTCCTTCTTTATCTCTATGTGAATTCTGAGAACCCACAACATAGGGCCAATTTCCACACTAGGGCCATAATTTGAAGTATTTTGGTAGAGGGCCACTAGATGATACTACATGCCATATATGAGAGCTCTAGCCCTTACGGTTTGGGACAAGAAGATTTTTAAAGATTTCCTTCATCTCTATGTGAAATCCGAGAACCCACAACATAGGGCCATTTTCAACACTAGGGCCATAATTTGAAGTATTTTGGTAGAGGGCCACTAGATAATGCTACATGCCAAATATGAAAGCTCTAGCCCATACGGTTTGGGACAAGAAGATTTTTAAAGATTTCCTTCTTTATCTCTATGTGAAATCCGAGACCCCACAACATACGGCAAATTTTTAACACCAGGGCCATAATTGAAGTATTTAGGTAGAGGGTCACTAGATGATGCTACATGCCATATATGAAAGCTTAAGCCCTTACAGTTTGGGACAAAAAGATCTTTAAAGATTTCCTTCTTTATCTCTATGTGAAATCCGAGAACCCACAACATAGGGCCAATTTCCACACTAGGGCCATAATTTGAAGTATTTTGGTAGAGGGCCATTAGACAATACTACATACCAAATATGAACGCTCTAGGCCTTACGGTTTTGGAGAAGAAGATTTTTTAAGTTTTTTCATTCTGTTGCCATGGCAACCAGAGTTCTTCACTGATTTCAATTCTTTGAAGTATTTTGAAAGAGCATGACCTAAGGATCATTTCTGTGAAGTTTGATTGAAATCTGATTGTTAGTTTAGGAGGAGAATATATTTTATGTAATTGTGAACGGACGGACAGACGGACATTGACCGATCACAATAGCTCACCTCAAGCACTTCGTGCTCAGGTGAGCTGAAAACAGAAGTATTACTTGACCCAAAAACTGCTAGATACAACTTAGTTGCTCTTGTAAACAATACTGACCAATATCAGACTGCAGTCTGATCTTGGCTTTACATAATCAATCTAACATTTGTAACATCACACAGAGTTCTCGGAAACGCCAATACTGTCGTCTGAGACGACAACTTTTTCCGGCCGACGACAAAAAATCCTAACAAAGGATTCCACCAGACAACAAGTTTTTTCAGGGCACGCATCCCTAATTAGCCCCTAATCAGCTGCTCGGCTTGATTTGTTCATCAAGTGATTGTTAAACGAGGCGAAAAGTCTGATAAGTAGGTAATCTCTTAAGTCAGGTAGTCGCAGGGGTAGGCATGGTCTTTTGAGAGACTAACAACCAATCGGAATGCATTATTCCCTATCACTCGCCCACTACCTGTTAAACTGCGGATGAGAAATAGCTAATACCCTAACTGCCCGGCATGTTGTTTGACATATTTGCAAATTATGCATCGATCAATGGATTACATAACAGGATATTTCTTTTTAAAGGTGAATGATCAAAATTTATTACATCGAGTGCACATGATTGGTAATATATTTACGGGTGGCCCCGCTATCATATTACCATATGATGTTCACGAGATTACCGGCAACTCTCTACTACACACACTATCCCGACTTTTAAGGACCCTGAGAACGAAACCTTTTGAAAACATTGTGGGAGAATGCTGGTAAACAGTATTTTCTCCTTTTCCCACAATGTTTTCTATCCTTCCTAAAACAATTTTCACTTTTTAAATGGCATTCATTTTGTCATCTGCAAGTGCTTTCAATCTAGATCAGTCTAAAAACTTGTCATCTGGTAAAGGGTTAAAGAAATTTCGATCTTTTACCGCAAAAAAAAAAAAATTCTATTTAATGCTTCTTAATATTCCCCTTTTTGTTGGAGTTTGAGAATTACTGGGGAGTTCTCAGTGTTTGTCAATCGGTAAATACACTGGTCCAAACGGTGAAATTATCCAACAATAATCCACCATTATATCCTGATAAACTAGCGAAAAGCATGAATTAAAGACTAATTTACACAGATAATGGATCAATGCCCGATTAAAGAAAACACCTAATTCAGAAAAATGTTCCACGAAAATTTAGCCTCTATACTGATCATAAAAGGAAAGAATGAAAGGAGATAAAATTTATCATTTGATTTGTATTCAGTAGACTCTAGTTAATTATAAGTTGAAAACATTATGACAAGAGAAAATTTCTAATGCTTTGTTTTTACTACAAGTCTAATCTAATGCAACTGGTTCCTCCATCATTGTCAATAGCTGCTCTCTGCTAATTAGCCCTTTACCAAACAATCCATTATACAGAATTCAACAACCTTAAGAAGGAAAGCTTGATACAACATTGTGGGTAAAGAAGCATTTTTTTTCTTTTCCCACAAAGTTTTCCACCACTGGAAAGATTTAATTGACATCATGGTCCATATGGACAAACAATTTTAAATTCAGTTCCAGCTACCAATTAAAATGGAATTAGAAATGAATTTAAAAAAAATTATGTTTGTGAAGATGGGTCCATAAATCATTATTATGAATATATAAGGTATGCATTATCATGTTGAATTACTTACAGCTCTAGTCTAAATAAAAGATATTTCGTGAAGAATTATTAAACTTGTTTAACCCTTTGCGCAATTACAAAGGAAGTCCTAGCTATTAATTTCCAATTTAAACATAGACTTGTCCATTACAGACATTGTCTCCATAATGCACCAATCTAAAGTTGACAGTTTTTAGATGTTTATTACTTGCATCATGGAAATTCATCCTGACTGTACAGGAATCCAACTTCTTCAGACTGGAATCCAACTTTTCAGTTTGGAATCCAACTTTTTCCAGAGTTGGATTCCTGGAATCCAACTTTCAAAATCCTAGTGAGAACACTGATCATAAAAACATCAATTTAGTAGTTTATTTGCTTGGTGTTAAACACTACTTTCAACATTATTTCAGTCATATCACCATGCCCTTTGAACATATCAGTGTGTTTCCAGAGTTTCTTTTGCCACTACTTCATACAAGTCTGTCCAAGCAATTCCTGTTTCCCACATTAAAATTGTCGAAACAATGTTCAGCAGTGAGAGAGGAATGAATGTATCACCAACCTCTTAGTACTTACTAATGTCTGTCTTTAGGGATGTGATTCAAATTTGTTTGAGAACAAGATCAGCTTAATAATTCGTCACAAAAACAATCCCATGTTTTTACATGCCTGAAGAAGGCTGTCAAAAACACCATGAGAAAAGAAGAAAATGTTTGAACAATTACTTTCTGTTTCCAATAATGTTTTCAATATCTTCAAAGATAAATCCCATCATTTCATTCATAATTAAAACACTCTTTGTGAAAAGGGGGCTTAATGCATCTGTGAAGTGTATCGACCTAGGTCAGCCTGCACAATCTACATGGGCTGACCTGGGCCGAAACTTTTTGCTTCAAGTCAACTTTCTGTATGTCAAAGGACCAGTCTACCACATGATTCAGCCTGTTAATAGACAAGGTAGATTTTATGCATCCATAATTATGTGATGTTTTTCTTGGTATAATGTGTAACAGAGATGCATTATGCCTCCTTTTGCCCGGGCATGGCTCAATTAAATTGTCATCTGCAAATGCTTTCAGTATGACAGAGCATATAATTTTGTCATGTGATACAGAGGTTAATCATGGATAAGATGAACACTTACCCTTTTGGATGACCTGAAAACTTATCACACTGTATAGTAACACGGTTTATAGATCCACATCCATGAAAATGCTGTTCTAATTCTTCAGCAGTTGATGCATAATCTACATTGCCAACATAAATAGACCTGGCATCAGCCTCTATCTTCTCATCAAGGGTGGGAAATGCTGATGCTAAAATAAATTCATAGAAAATTTAACACCTAGGTGTTAAGTAAGACTGTCTTAACCAAACTTCAAATCTTTAGACTTTTCTTTATCATAGTATATGTAAAGCATTTGGCAGATAATAAACTGAAAGTGGCTTGTGTGATGTGATTCATCTTTGAAAGGGCTCTTTTCAATTCCATGAGAGTTGTAACCCCAAAAGATTAAAAATTGCAGGATAAAAGGTGTACACTGATTTGCACAATCACACCCCAGGATGCAACACTGCATTATGCAGTAATATTTTTTGCTTGTTGGTATTGAAATTTAACCTTGTTTTAATAGCTAAGGTCATTATCACAGTGGTCAGTGCACCTACATGTGTTTCCTGGCTTTCTCACAGCAGTCATGCCACAACTCTCTTTCCAAGCCACAGACTACTTTTCTCACATGCATCAGAGGTGATGTCAAAAAATCGCCAAAAAGAAAGTTGGTATCAACTGGGTATCGCCAGATCACTAGTCAGATATGCTAACCACTGAGCTACCCAGCCGGGTGCAGTATTATTAGAGTATTGTTGTTTCTAACAAAGCCTTTGAATCCCACACAACAATACAAGACTTACACAGGGTTGGAGATGACATGTTCATTTTCAGATCTACTGCATTCTGCATTTCCTTCAACTTTTCTGCCTCTTCTTCCATCTCTCTCACCCTAGCTTTGATTGCCTCAAGCTCCTAGGAAAAAACAAACAAGAGTACCCTTTAGCAAATAATCCCATGTTTTACAACAAGAAAGTATTATTAAAACATTGTGGAAAAGGACAAAAATTCTGGTAAAAATGCAGACAAAGTTTCAAACGAAGATTTTGGAATTTCCAGAAGGAGGAAAAGAAGGGCTGCAGCAACAGGCAGTGGAGAAACAAACCCAAAAATAACATCGGAGCTACCCTTCGGAAAGTATGTGCAAAACATCTATCACCCCACAAAAACCTGGTACCAACTGGACTTTGCACACACAAGCCAAAGGCAGATATGAATGAAGACCCACACAGCTGCATCAGGAAATTCATTTCATTCACTGTCCTTCTCAATTGCTACAGGGGATTTTCAAACCTAATTGCCAAACCTATGTCCAAGAACCACTGTAACAGCATTTTGATTGCCCTTGAGGGCTTGACATACTCCCAGTTCAAAGGCTTGTTCCGACATTATTTTATTGTCTCTCCATTAGCAACCCTTCTTTTCATGCTTCTGGAAGAAACCTGATCATACTGGCAATTCTTCAGTGTTAACTCTTTACCAAAGAACAAAATTTTAGACTGGTCCAAATTGAAAGCATTTGCAGACAACAAAATAAATGTGACTGAAAAAAGGAAATTTGTTCCGGAAACATTGTGGGAAAAGGAAAAAATGCTGGTTACCAGCATTTCTCCTTTTCCCAAACGTTTTTCAAAAGGCTTCTTTCAAAGGGTCGTTAAAAGTTGGGATTGTATTGTAAAGGGTTACGTATACCATATTTGTTGTCTGCTAATGATAAGGTCCTTAATCAATAGTGCAAATGATTTTTTTTTACAAAAATACCATTAGCAAAATATAACTACACCCTGTATGAAACTCTGGTTTTAAAATATAACTAACCATCAGCCTACTTGCAAGGAAATTGAAACTAGGCTTGACATTTACTGCACATGTTCCGAAAGTCAATTTAATTGTGGTAATGTTCTCTTTCTTCACACTTTCTTAGCTTTATGTTTTCTCGGCTTGGGCATGGAAAAGGAATCTAAAATGTCCTGAATGTACTTCATGTAGGAGTCATCATACTTAGCACTTAATTGCAGATCATACATTGCTATTTTTTTAAATTGAACCCACAAGGGCAGTTAATATCCCCCGATTCAGTGGCTTGCTTCGATGTTAATGTTATTTTTTTGTGTGTGTGTCTCTACTACCTCTATTCTACAGATCTCCCACAGAAGACTCCTAAATCTTTTTTTTCTTCCTTGTAACATCACAGTGGACCTGGATAATTATCATTTAATTAGGCGAGTAGACAAGCACACAAAATACCCACCTTTGATCCGAAGGCAAGCTCTGATGTTATTTTTTTATTGTTTCTCCACTCCCCTTCGCATCAGCCCTTCTCTAGATAAATGATTTATCTTCACAAAACACCGAGATATGTGTAAATAACGATTCTTACCTTCTTACAAATCTGTATTTTTCAATGTAAATAACCGTTGACCTACTTCCAACTGAAATCAAAATATGGCAGAAATATCAACTGGCAGTTTTCGCAATTTCTCGGACATGCTACAGGACATGCTACAACTCCAGGGTTCGCTCTGGGTCTAAAAAAGTTGTCGCCAGCTCTTTCGCCAAATGAAAAAAGTTGGGGCCAATCTGGGGACAGTTGGGGCCAAAAATTCAGGGTCAGAAAGCCAATAGTCCTTAAATAATCGTTTTGCAACTTTTGAAGGCGTGCCGAGTTGGCTAGATTCACTTTCATTATCTGAGTCATCGGCTTTACGTTTTCTCACAGACATAGTCACATAGCGATCCATTTTTACACAGAAAGAAAGAGCTAAAAAGTTACCTATTTATACAAAATCGGGAAATAATTGACTCGTGATTGTTTTTTGGACTTATTGAGTAGCGTCCTTTAATTAAAAGCCGGCATCTAATTACCACATTAATCTGTCGTATTAAACAACGATTACTTACCTTTTCGGACTTTCATGCCATGCGGTGTTCAGTTAACAATTATACAATCTACGGCCATTAATCGATGTGATAATAGACCAATTTGTCAAAGTGTTGAAATTGTCCTTATCGCTAAGAAACACCGCTATTGATGCAAAATGTGTCATAAACTTACAACAATCAATATTGCAGCAAGCGTGTAAACACCATCGACAGTTAGTCAAACCTATCAACCAATCAGCGTACGTCAGATCTCCTTTGGTTCTTATCGGAGGCGTTGTCATGACGCGTGACATTCACATGATGTGCTGGCGACTCGAATAAACAATGTCATTGAACTCGCTTAGCTCGCAAACGCTTACGACAATGAATTTCAAAAGAATTTCTTTTTGGGGCCAGCTTGAAAAAAAGTTGTGGCCACGCATTTTCGCCAAATGAAAAAATCTTGCGCCAAATTTTTATTTTTGTCGCAATTGGCGACAATGGCGATCGGCAGCGCAAACCCTGCAACTCCGAATGAACTGTCCTGTAGCATATCTGAGAAACTGCAAAAACTGCCAATACATGCCGACTGATGTTTCCACCATGTCTTGATTTCAGTAGAAGATCAACAGTTCTTTATGTTGAAAAATAAAGATATGCAAGAAAGTAAGAATCATTTACACATATCTCGACGTTTTGTGAAGATAAATCATTTATCTAACGATCCGTACCCATGTTATTAGCAGCCAACAAAAATATTGCCGCATAGAGCCGTTTGAAGAAATGCGGGTAAGAAGAAATGCGGGTAAGTACAAATTTTAATCTAGAATAGACAAGTGATGGGCTGATGCGAAGGTGAGCGGAGAAACAATAACAAAATAACATTGGAGCTCGCCTTCGGATCGAAGATAAAAAAATACTGAGAAACCCCCCACCACTATACAGTTCTATACATATATATGGCATTGTTTTGAGTGAAATGATAAGAAATCAATGAAATTATAGTTTCATTCTGTTGACCAATATTGCATCTGATGTATCCAGCATTAATTCGTAAAAATTGCAGGCTTTTTTTTCTATAAGCCTGATTTTAATTTTCATGGGCTTTCGCAATATAGCGGTGGGGAGTTGCCGGTATTATGCCAATAAGCACTTAATGTCTCACCGGATCTTCGATTCCAGTTTCATTTCCTGAAGCACCAGCATCTGTTTCAGTCGCAATATCGAGGGACACTTCGGCGTCGAAATCACCAACAGTATCGTCGTTCAATGCATCATCTTCCTGTCCGTTTTCAAGGTCTGCCATAGCTTAAACAATTGAACTAAATATCAAAAATGAATATCTGTCTAAAATAACCTTGGGATGGCGTGTTATACGGTGCAATTTATCATGATGCTGATGGATTTTCCATATCTTCGTTTCAACCCTTTCTCTCACTTTACAACATGTATGCGTTATGTTTGCTCAATGTGAAACAGACGCTTTCAGCCTGACAGCTATCTGAGTAACACAGATGATCAAAGTAAAACAGTATTTCATCAAAGTGCCACGAATGTTAGACTGACTGCATTTTAAACAAGTTGGCTTCTTTCAAAAAGAAGCCAGGAGAGGTCAGCGTCAGTGTTTTCAAATAGTTTATTGGTCTTTAATTTCAATATATTTAAGTACATGTAAACAAACGTGTAAAACAGCCGCCGCGTAGAAACCTCTTTTGCTTTACATGACAGTCATTTGATCTTCTTTCCGCCTTCTCAAGTCGCATGATCTTGTCCAGCGGTCTTCTTTCTCTTTTTTAACAAAATTCTTTATACTTTTTCTTCTGCTTAGATTTATTTGCTTAATGAAGAATTAAAGTTATTTGAGAGGTCATTTCACTTGTAATCATGGCAAATTAATGTAAGAAATCTTTTCTGGAATTCGTCATATCTAAAAGTGGGTGCAGGACAACTAGCCCCAAAGATAACTCGCCCCCAAAAAACTCGCCCCAAAAAAACTCGCCACAAGGCAACTCGAGTCACCTTCGAAAGACAACTAGCCCCAAGTTATGAACCAACTCGCCCCGCTCTTATTACTATCACCTGAACGTATTTATAAAACCAAGACCTGTGTAAACTGTTATGATTTTTATCGACCTTCTTTCTTTTTTATCTATATATCTTTCTCTTCTGTCTTTTGTTTAAGTGATTGAAGATTACATTCTTTCGTTTACACCAAGTGAACATTGAAGTTAGCATAAATGATGCTGACTTGACCAGTTTGACATCCCTGACATATTCAGTTCATGGAATGAATTTTCTATTACCGGTATACTGTTAACATATACCCGTTCTTTTCAATCAATCAATCAATCAGTCACATCGATCGTTAGACACAAAGAAAAAACAGATGGATAAACTGACCAACCAGTCGTTAGTTTGATGATACTTAAGTCATTCATGATTGCTTTTATCTGGAAGATCTATAGGTACATAAAATTTTGACGATAAGCCATTTAAATAATGTCTCTTAATCCTAGATAATTACTTTTGTATTTCAGTAAATTACCTGTATTGTAATAGATTAGCATCAAAAAAGTTGTTGTTTTCATGAGTTGAGAACCAATATGTAAGGAGTTTATGCTCAGGACGAAAATTTTGCTTGATTTTAGGAGTTTTTTTTTTTTTAACGTGGGCGCGATTATTCAAATTCTGTGAACTAGCCCATGTTTCATAAACTTTTGACTAGTTGTCTTCTGCGTGGGCGAGTTGTCTTCAGTTTGAGGCGACTTGTCTTCACAATGTGGGGCGAGTTGTCTTCGGACGATTTTTTTTGTGGGACGAGTTGTCTTTGGGGCATGTTGTCTGTCATTCCTAAAAATAGAACCACGTCTATTTCTTATTTCGGTTTTTGAGTCGCCTGGTTGCGTAGCAACCAGGCTCTCATTGTTATCATCTTGATCTATGGGGTGACGTAAGCATACCTCCGGCCTTGTACTGCTTCCTGTCCCAAGTTCCGGTTTACGAGATAAAACATAGTTTTCTAATTATTCGGTAAACAACCCAATTTTTCTGTAGTAATTCACTTACAACTGTGCCTTTGTGATAATGAATGTGTCTATAAAGACTGAGCTCTTTAACGGTTTAAGCCTTTGAAAAATCATTTCGTCGACAAGATACACGATAGCCTATCTCTTACACAGACATCATCTCTTAAAATAGCGCATTATGTATGTATCTAAAAATAGCCGTCGTGAACTAAATAAGTTTGCGAACACACTGCAAAATACTCTTCGACGACAAACATCTTCACTACGGCACGCTTCTATTTGTGGACAGTTCTCAGTGAAAAAAGGTTTGATAATTACCCATTAGAAGCACACTCTAAATCTTACAATCTGTCCGTAATTGCAAGTCTTATTTCAATCCAACATTCAACCTATGATCGGAAAGAGAAAGGCGATACCGAGTTAACGTGGAAGCTTTCAATGGAGATTTTTCCCAAAAGTAGGCTAATTTTTTTTAACAAATTTATAACGACTTGGAATGGTTGCGTTGCCTTCTTAGACATTCTTAAACGTTGCTTCTTCAGAGCTTTTTATTCTAGACATCAACTACTTTGCACACCCATATTCTAGGTGCACAAGCAGAGATCGTACAATAGCGTATGTAATGCGCACGGTTCAAGACTGCACCAAGTCATCGCTTAGCAGGTGCTTTCTGGAATGTAGCTGTGTGACAAATATAGATCTTATAATCACGTGACGTATAACGTCATGTGCACCACGGAATTCTCTATAAATTTACATATTTATGAATGCATCAGTCGCTGATGCGGCCTTTATTTTCAGAGTACACCGACCTAGCGCCTCACCGAACCATGCAGAGAGAGTGTTTTAACGTTTACCGTGTTCAATTAATTGTTTTTCGTTTTTAAAGAGGTGAATTTGTCAAAGTCTGCTCTTTTTTTTTTCAATGTGCGATTAACCTAGATCTAGTATTTATGAAACAATTTATTAGTGCCGGTGTCAGAACGAAAGGTGCTTTCGTAACTGCCAAAATATGAAGTCGCACGGGAATTCGACTTGAAACTACGCAGTTCTAACTCCCAGCAATCTGAGAACTTGACTTTTACTTCACTATATTTCAAATATAATAGAACAGGTCAATGTTAACCCACTCGAACAACAAGGTCTTTATTGGAGTGTTTGTAATCTTGTAAAGGGTTGTTGTACAGGGTACTAGAGCTAATCGCAAACATTATGTAGTTTACACCAAAGCAATACACATGTAGATCTCTACAACTTTCAATTGGTGTGGAAGCAGTACTAATTCCTGGGCCGTTATAACACGCAGACAAAGTTAAAAGGCTGATGATCATGCTTTTGGGTTATATTGTTTTTCTTGAGCTGTAGCAGCCACATTTCTAGAGTCCACTGTGGACAAAACTTGAACCCGGACAACAACAAAAACAAATTATTTCCAAAGGACCGTAGATCACTGAGTCAAATATTTGTGTGTGCTCCAGAGGCTACATTTCAGTCCAATGATCATGAAATTGCCCAGCTGTTTGTCTCAATAATAATTTTTGACAAAACTGAAAATAGGTCACCGGGGTTTAAAAGAAAAAGGTTGTCACTAGGTCAAATCAGACGAAACCGTAATAGATCTAGTGCTGTAGAATCCATTTATGTTCAGTCCAATACTCACGAAACTTTGTCAGACTGCTTAGATTAGATATGGGCGAGTTTCAAAAGGGCAATTTTGGTCTAAAAGTATGTCACTAGATCCTGTACCAAAAGACAAACTTCAGTTGAGTTCCATACTAATGTTGCCTAAATGGCCCTCTTGTAAAATTGTTCAAGTGGTTCTGCTCTGTTTCTATAAACTTTACAGAAGCTTCAGAATTGAGTAGTAACATTTCAAAATCACGGCCTCTGAAACTGTATAAGCAATTACACCCAAATTTCATATCTAGCATCCTGTATTTGGAAAGGACAATTATTCAATTTTACAGATATATGTATAACCACATGGTCCAATTTTAGAAAAATTGTGTCATACAAAAACAACTTGTTCTAAATCTGGAGAGAAAATGTATGCCCCGTTCTACTGAAATTATTTAGAATGTTTGTTTTAGCAATATGTGTAAGAATTAAGATATACATGTAAATTAAATCACCCAGTTTCTGCGCTAGAAAAACATTTTTATCAACCTAGAAGCCTGATTTAAAGGCATTGTTACGCTGGGAAGGAACTGTAAATATTGATGGAACTTCGACAGTTCTTATGC
Source organism: Tridacna gigas (assembly GCA_945859785.2). Taxonomy (NCBI): domain Eukaryota; kingdom Metazoa; phylum Mollusca; class Bivalvia; order Cardiida; family Cardiidae; genus Tridacna; species Tridacna gigas. The sequence goes on from OX244034.2 coordinate 55,614,254, forward strand.
CCCGCTGAATTTCGGGGTGGGGGGGTATAGTTTTCATGTTGTCTGTCCGTCTGTCTGTTCATCGGTCCGATCTTCCGTCCATCCAGACAGATATATTCTTAATTCGTTGACGAAGTTAATGAAACTTCAAACATGTGTTCCTCATGATAGTCCGCCGATATACTTTTTTTTTTTAATGTAATGCCTTTTCATGGAAAGAGGAGGCTTGATGTCCTCCGGTCTGCTTGTTTTGTTTTATTTTGTTTTTGTTTTTAATGCAGTGTCATGGAAAAAGGGGGCTTGATGTATATTTCCATTATGGATCAATATCTCTTTAACTACTGGACAAAATTTTATGAAACTTCATATTTATATTGTTTATCATAAGCCACAGACAATCAGTATTTGTTTTTATTTAATGAAGTACCGTGTCATGGAAAAAGGGGGCTTAATGTATATTTTCACCAATGACAAAAAGGCCATTTACATGCAAAACACGATACCTCTTATAATTATGTTTCTATCTAAAAAAAATGTTTTTTTTTTTTTCCGGCGGTGGATATCATTTTAACGAATGACTTGTTTTGTAATGATTTTACCTTTTGAAAATCATTTGTTAAATGAAGTCACCCGGGGTAAGAGACTTTGAACTTTTTAAACCTGTTCCTGGTGCCTAAATGTTTGCAACTTTAGGATGACAACTAAGAAATATGCTTGCATATAATACTGTCTTATGGTTAAGTTATATTGTATCTTGAATGCTCTTAACAGATTTGAACAGAAAAGGGTGAACAGTTCTAACCCATTGCCCTCCAGGCGACTCTCAGGACTATCAGTCCTTTGATTAGATTTCGCTTTATTTACAAAACCATGACGAAACAGACTGTGTACCATACTAATTTCGCAAGAAAAATGGATTTAGACAGCGAATTCAATAGCAGTCTGCGTTTTAAACTCACCACTGTTGGAGAGGTCTGATGACCTCTCCAATTAGATTTTGGCCATTCTTTTTCACGTTTCACCCTTCTTTCTCTTATTATTTACATTGTTTACTGCGCGTTATTCATCTGCCTCAAATGCTGCGGTATTACTTGATTCAAGGACTCAGATCTGAAACTATATATTGAGAAACCGCTTTGATTTGTCACAACTTTGTTTCCATAGGCTACCTGGTATAACCGTGTTCGGTTTTCCGACATTTGCGGTTCGTTCTAAACGGAGTTCAAACAAGTTGGCTTCTTTAAACGAGAGGCCAGGAGAGATTAGCATTAATGTTTTCAAATAGTTTACTGGCTTTTAATTTCGACAGACATGTCACTTTCCCGCGTTTTCAAGTCGCGTGATCTTTTCTTCCGGTGTACTTTCTCTTTTTTAACGATTCCCGCTTATATTTATTTGTTTAATAAAAAATTAAAACCACTCGAGAGGTCATTTTGTTCTGACGATAATGGCTGTAACTGAAACCATCCTTTGAATAGAAATAATGAATAATTGAAACTATACTACGATGTTAAGCAAGAATTAGCTCCCTTAGTTTCAGTTTCCCGTTTTCGAAAAGATGAATGACGGAACAGAAAATTAAAGAACAAAATGTCGAAAATGATCTTGTTTTTTGCATCGACCGTCGAAACACATTTGCAAATAAATCAATACTTTTTTTTTTTTAATCCGTCAAATTAAAGGTGTCGCACCAATGCGAGATTGCTAGTCTGATGTGCATTTTTGCAGTAGCACTTTTGTTGCACTGTTTCGTGGAGCTGAGAGGGTTTGGTGGTATTTAATTTAGATTTGCTTCAAATTTAGGCAGTGGGGGACCATTCAGATGTGATTTTATACTATATTGATTGGACTATTTTGTGTCAGTGGAGGAACAAAATATTGGGGTCATGGTCGTGACCAGGTGTTTTAGAGAGGACAATCGTTGTCTGCGCATGTCATATTAACCTGTTTGGTATGACGCATCACTTGATAAAAAATGGACATATATCAATACTCGGTGCGAAAATTGCCGCTTAAAAAATGCAGGCGAAAATGGCAACAAATAATACGTCTGTGGAAAAACCAAGCCAGTCTTTCGCTAAAAATTTCTTAGAATACGAAATGATTTCAGGCAGGGAAATCATTTTTTTAGAATACCAACATCTTCGCAAGCCAAGGATACTAACTCCACTTTGTTCGTTACGTACCCTTGGCCGCCCGCCTCTTTAAAAATCGAAAACTCCCACTGCGCCACCTGTCGAATATCTCGAGTTGCGTAACCTTCGCTGATGTTATTTCTGACCAATCAAAATGCTCGTAATAAAATTTGTTAGGCTATGCATCAAATATGGCTGCGCTTTCGGATTCATCACAATTTTCTGAAATTAATCAGACATACGATGATTAAATATCGATCGTCTACCCTTTTTTGGCAAATTTTCGTCACAAACACGACAACTTTCGTTTTTGACGGGCGCCGCCATTATTGTTTCTGTTTCGCGGAAGATTTCTTGTTACGGATGGTTTGACTGGACGCGATGAGTTTTGATCGCATCCAATGAAATGGCGCAGCTGGAGTTTCGATTTTTAAAGAGGCGAGCGGCCAAGGGTACTACCTTAGTATTCTTGGCTTGCGAAGATGGAATACCAACTGGTTACTGCAAATCTCTATCAACAGTTCCTAAATATAGACATGGGGAAAACCGGGATTTGTGCAACAGACTGACAACAAAAAAATCTCCACCTTGCTGGGCTTATACTGGGGCTTTTTCCAAAGCTTATAGGAGCTTATGTCTATAAATGGCCGGTGCATAGGTTATATGCTAGCTAACCATGGCTGGATGAATCGTACCAGAATGGTTTTAGAGAGTAAACGTATATCTTATTTTGAAATTCGTTGCATTGATTCCCGCCTTAAAAAAAATAGTCCGGTTCTCTACCCAGAATGCCCATATCAGATAGATGATGTATTTGAAAAATGCCACCTAGCGAAAGACAATGGAGGACAATTTCTAGGATGCCTGTATTGATTGGGATTTAGCAAAAAACTTGTTGTTTTTTGTGCACTTTTTTGAAGGACTATGACTGTACTTTTGAGAGCAAGAGACGGTAATGCCAAAGTTTGGCCATTAAGCGATTTGTGAAGCTTTAAATATGGTCAATTTCAGTCTATTTTCAGTATGGTAAAAAACCAGTGGTGTGACGCCAAAAACAAAGAATACAATATTAGAAACGGTTTTTGATTTCGGTTTGTTTATAAAACTATGACCAAATAGACTGTGTATCAGAACAATTTCGCAAAATATATGGCTTTAGATTGCAATTTCTGAGGCAGTCTGCCTTTTAAACTCACCACTGATGACCTCTCCAATGAATATGTTTGTACAATAAACTGATCTTGTCGCCGCGTCCATGTTGAAGAGGCAAAATACCTGTACACATAATTCCGAAGTAAACGTCCTATAAAATCCTATATTTATCGGAGATCTATAAATAGTTCACGTAAAAAGACGGAATATTCATTAAGTGACAAGTTAGGGCGGTTGCATAATAGGCGACAAACATCAAATATTGTACATGCACTTCCTTACCTATGTACATATTATAAGAGACAGAAATGTTAAATATGAAAGACTGACTCTCTCTCTCTCCTGACGATTTTCGTTGTGCCACATGGTTTTTCAGCAGACTACCCTACGCAAAATCACACTCGCTCTTTTGTTCTTTCAGTAGATTTAGTTTTAAAATAGCTGGATTAGCAGATGATAATCAAATACTTAGACCTGGTAAACTCTTAGAGTGCCGGAAAAACTGCATTTTAATTATCTAGAAATAATCCCCTATTAAGAGTAATTTCAGGTTGCTCTTTTCCAGAAGTAGTTTAGCGGACAGTATAGATCAAAGATCAGACTGCACGTTGTGCACGGTCAGATATTGATTAACACCGACCCGTAAAGCATCTAGAAGGGCGTTCGTGGTTAAACAATAGTTGCAAGGCTCTCAACATGATGGATGTAGGCCTACTGTGCCCACTGGTTGTCCCTTACTTTTCAGCTAAGTTACCCGTAAAAATGCATGAGAGTATCGGGGATTTATTACTAAGAAATATACTTTGAAACCCGTTTGTCTTGTCACTAGGTGAATCAAAACAAAACCACCACAGCAGCCCCCCCCCCCCCCCTTTCCACCTCCCGAGACACAGTGGACGGACGTCTTGGCCCGGCATTTTGGCCAGGACATTTTTGCCAGTTGTTATTTTAAAACAGAAAAGAAAAATGCAACAAATGAACTTTCTGTCATTTTAAGAATACAATTTTAGAAAACAAAAAACCACTGAAATTTCATTTATTGCGTTTTTTCTCTTTTTTTTTTTTTTTTTTTTAATGACATTTGGCCAAAATGTCCACGAAATAAGAACTGAAATCGCGTATCACTGCAGATACTTCTCTTTATATCAATATCATCCCATACCATATCATTGTTATCATATCAAAATTGTTTGAACAAGAATGAATACATGTATGAATATCCAATAAATTCTAATGTTCCAAGTATGTTTTGATCTAACGACAAGGAAATAAATCGAATACAGAGAGTCTTGATCGCAAGACCGACGCTCTGAGTTACGGCCACAGACACCACCAAACCTTTCCCCAGTTTTAAACAAACATAACTCATATATGATTGGGTCGACCGTATTTTTAACGTGAAATTTAACGTGAATCATTGTAAGAAAACATAAAAATGCTTGTTACGAGTAATTTTACCTCTTCCCACAATTGTCTTCCAATACTTAAAAGCATGGAAAGTTCATTTAGATCTATTACATTTTTTTCTTTTAAAATAACATTTGGCAAAAACATCCGACTATGTACTTTCAGCTGGCTAAAACCTCCGTCGTTGGCACGAAATTCCCAAATCTACACCAAGTCTTTCCCAAATGTCTCCCAAATCTACCCAAATCTGTCCCAAATCTCTCTCAAATCTACACAAATCTTTCCCAAATCTACCCAAATCTGCCCCAAATCTTACCCATCTATTTAAGAAATCTACAGGAAGGGACGTTAGTTGTGCACTTTATCAGCATTTGATGAACGAGAGTATGGATCTATTTACGGAAAATCAAGATCGGACTGCACAAAGGTTGCAGTGTGATCTTTGATGTACATTGTCCGCTTGCTGAGACATTCAATGCAACAGTATCCATGAAACTGCAATATATTTAGGTCTTATTTCCAGACCGAAAATGCTCGCTGGGTTTAGCACTTTAACGGTTAAACCCGCGGGTTTTAGCTATATGCAAGATATTTCCCTCCGAGACAAACAAGAGTAACATGATAAATTGTTTTACTACAAAGGCAAAAATAGTCATCGTGTCAAAGCAATTTTTCAAATACACTAACACAAGTAATCCTCAGGAATGTTTGGTCCTATGGAAATGGCATAGACTGGTGGCCGCTCATAGCAATCGAATACAGAGAGTCTTGATCGCAAGACCGACGCTCTGAGTTACGACTACAGACACCACCAAACTTTTCCCCAGTTTTAAACAAACATAACTCATATAAGCTTGGATCGACCGCTTTTTTAACGTGGAATTTGTGAATAATCTCTACTTATATGAACCAAAATGTCGCTTAAACTTCTGAAAATAAGGGGACCCTAAGAAACAGGAAAATAAATCACTTTACATCTTTTAATCAGACAGCAGTTCGAAATTTATTTACTTTAGCCCATTTTGTTATAGTACTGGTTACATTAGATGAGAGTTGGGGAAGATTTGGGTAGATTTGAAAATTTCGTGCCCACGTGAGCGGCACGAAATTCCCAAATCTCTGATCTTTTTGGGGAAGATGTGGGTAGATTTGAGAGAGATTTGGATAGATTTGGGGAAAAATTTTGGAACATATGGGTTGATTTGGGAAGATTTGGGAATCTCGTGACGCCCACGTCCACGGCCAAAACGTCCTCGCCAAAACATCCTGGCTAAAACGTTCGTGGCCAAAACGTCCTTTCTTAACCACAAACACGCATAATCCAACAGCCCCCTTATTTTTTTATGAGTAGTAGTACTTGAATTGGTAGTAATAGCCATATAGTAATAGTAGTATTTGTGTTCTTATTGTCGTTCTTGTAGTTATTGTAGTACTGGCAATAGTACTTACAGTAGTAGTGCAAGCATTTTATTACGTTTCACTACAATTGTTATTCGATAATATTGATTAACTAACGCGTGCATGATTTTCGAATGAAGTATAGTTAAAATGCTCATGTTTTCAATAGAACAACAACTGATCTGCCGTCATATCTTGTTGGGTTGCTGGAGAAGTGGTACCCTGGAGAGCTTGTACCTTGGAGAACTCGTAAGCTAATTTCAAGGCCATGAATTCTAGAGAGAAGTCACCCAGGGTAGAAGTTCTCCGCAGAACTCGTACCCCGGAAATAACCGTTTTTTTTTTTTTTTTTTTAAATAATTTTATATCTGTTTATCCTATTTTAAATTTGTATGTTCAATAATAATAGATAAACAAACATAATTGCTTTATTCACACTGTGAAAGTGTGAATTATTTTACACTGTGTGTGAAGCTGTAAATAAGTAAAAGCAGTCGAGTTCCATCTATGTATATATTAATTTGTACCATGTCTGTCGTGTTTTGAATTTGTATATAAAAATGTAATGCAATCCCTTTTTTATGCACATAAATAAAATGGTAAAAAAGGTTGAAATTTCCAAAGAATATTTGTCTTCAGCCTTTAAAAATTCCTTTCAGTTACAGTACCATAGACTGATTTTACTGAGTGCTTGGCGATTTTGTCACAGTCTTTAATTGATGTAATTTGCCACTTCACTTAAGCACTGATAAACAATAAAACATATAGACTACATGTACAATGTACAGGTACTGCTAATGTACATGTAAATCGTATAAAGCAGGATTATGACGCCTTATACAAAAGGCTCGTGGGGTGTAAAAGGTCTTTTCACATAGGCTTCATAGGCTGATTTATAAGCTCAAAATTACCGTGAAGGGGGTGAAAAACACTTTCTATGTGAATTTTCATTTTCAACAATGAATTGTGACTGTGAACTTCAATATTAAATTGCATGTACATAACGTTGAATAGATCATTGACGGAAGGGTACTACAGCTACTTATGCAAAATTACATTAATAAGCACGGTGCTTTACGATGCCAAATTTCATATTTTACATCTTCATGCCTTAATATATCACAATGGAACAAGGAAGACCCAATTTTCATCAGTACTTTCATATTTTTACAGTGCTTTATGTATTTATGTTTGAAGCGTTTGTTACCAATAACATCGTTGAAATGCATGAAATTAAGAAAATGAATAATATAAAGTTTAAAGGTTAAGACTTGCTCTTTTCGAGACTATATGTGTAACATTATTCCAAGAAACACAAGCCTGCTGAAAGTATAAACTACAATAGTGATTATCTAAAGAAATTTATGTAGTGTCAGTGAACACCTTTAACGCATTTTGACCCTAAAACATCATTTAAAAAAAGCACCACAATCCTTATTAAATCCGATTATGAGACTTTTTTAATTGTTTATAGGATACAGATACAAAATATAAAGTAATTGTTATTTTCACAGCGTATTAAAAAAAAAAAAAAAAAAAAAAAAAATTGTCTCCTTACATTATAGAATAAGCAATATCCATAAAATTTGAAAGAACAAAATTGAAAATCAGGTAAGCAGTTACTTAGTGCTATTTACCGTTATCTAAGGTATGAATCCTCTGGTGAACACGTACCCTGGCTACATCTTCTCTGTAAAACCCGTCACGGGAAATACAACGAGTAGGCGTACCAGTTTAGGTCTCTGGGATACGGGTTTTCCAGGGTACAACTTCTCCTGATACCTCTTTGTTGGATTTGTTTAGGTTAAAACGGGGGAAGCTTAGTTATGTTAAGAAGGGGAAATTTTTCCTTGAAATGTAAATAATTACGGAAGAAGACGTGCAAAATTGTATAAGCATCTCGTTTCCACCCTACCGTCATATCATACCCCGCCTCTATATCGTATAGCAACAGCAAAGTATCTAGACGCTGAACTAAAGCACCAGGTTGCTTTTATTGTTAAATGATAACTGACTAATGAAATGACATGATTACCATGACGAGGGGCAAAACTCATACAAAATTTAACTGTTCAACTAGGAAACACAATACAATTCATGTCTTGATATGAAATTTGAAATACAGTCGTTATTACTGATATAAACGTGCTTTTTTTCCATTCAACATTTCTGTCATACAAAAACATGCAAACAGAAAAGAATATTCCCTCAGTTTCATAATATGTTCAGTCCGTCTACATCTGCTCTGGAACCCGTTCAAGATTAAGAAGGGAGAGAATACCGGCTTTACACGTAATCTATCAAGACAGTACTTTCCCTTCTAGATAGTCATATTGTTTACGCGCACCTGTTAGTGATGTCATCAATAACTGCGATCTAATTTGCTGTATGTGTTCCCATCATGCCCTCGTAACCCCACCCAGCGCTGTCAGGTTGATGTTCGGCGCATTGAAATGTCGGAACCTGGTGATTTTGTGCTAATTTCATGACACCTTTTAATTCGTTTGTGCTCCCCCGTGGATTTAACTCCCTGTAGCCCGGGGAGGGCGTGTTCACAAAAGCGAGGAATAGTGGTCGTGCGAGCAGGGCTTCGGAACGTATTCTTGTATGGTGTGTTCTGTCAAATTATTAGGCAAAATTTCGTCCATTTTGTCCACAACATGGGGTGTTTTAAGAGAACGTCAGGCGACGAGGAAGAGAAATTAAGGAGGGAAACGAATAAAAAGATAGAAAAACAGCTTCAGAAGGATAAGCAGACGTACAGAGCTACACACCGACTGCTGCTACTAGGTAAGAAATGCCGATTTTGCGACTTACCGGTAGTCTCCTTCGATTGATTTTTACTGTAAATTTGGAATTTCCCCTCACTGTACCTCTCATATTTTCTTTTACTTAGGTGCCGGGGAATCGGGAAAGTCAACAATTGTAAAGCAAATGAGGATTCTTCACGTCAATGGATTTAGTCCTGAGTAAGTTATTTTCATTAATTTTAGTACTAACTTTCTGGTATTTCATATTTTGATACCCGTCCAAACCAGGCAGTCAGAACTATTATTATGTATGCATAGAATTTTACTTGGGGGTTGGGTCAAACGGTTTCAAAACCATGTCTTTTATGAGACAGCTTCTTTCTTATTACAGTGAAGGTCCTGTATCCTGTTAATATTTAATTGTGTATTTACAACTTTCCTCTACATTTCAGTGAAAGAAAACAGAAAATAGATGATATTAAAAGGAATATCAAAGATGCCATTCTGGTATGTACAAGCACAATTCTTATTAAAGACTATACTAGAAACTGCAGAAAGCATTTTTTCATTCTAAAGGCCAGTCTTTAACTCTTTGAGTGTTTGCCTGAAGACAAAATTTTAGACTCATCCATGTTGACATCCTTTGCAGACGACAAATAATATTTGGCGTAACTCTTTACCAGACAACAGAATTTAAGACATCAAAATTGAAAATATTTGCAGGCAGGAAATCTAATTTAACTCATATGATCAGATTTATCTTTGATATGGAAGAAAACTAAAAATGAGAAAATGCCGGTTACCAGTATTGTTTTCTTTTCCCATGTTTTAAAAAAGCCTTTTAACTTCGGATCATTAAGACATAGGATTGTTTGGTAAAGGACTGAATGATGCAAGATGTCTGTGAAAGGGTAGAAAACATTGTTGGAAACGGAGAAAATGTTGGTTTTCAACAATTTCTCTATTTCTGTACAATGTTTTCAAAAGATAATGTGGTTAAAGGGTTAAAACTGTGTAGCAAACAGAGATATTGCTTGTTATGAATAATTTTTCTTGTTACCATAATTTTTCAGCTCCAAGTTATGAATCAAATCATTTTTCATCTTGGCTTTTCATGTTTCGTATGGACATACTTAAAATATTCTGCTGTAGATTTTCCAAGGGATAAATAATGATTTAATCCTCTTCAGAATAATAGATCTAGATGTTTTACTCATATAATAACTTCTACCAAACCAAATAACAAAATTTTGGACTCACCTAACTGAAAATATTGGCATGCTACAAATTAAATGAGCATGTACCATAGCTCAAATGATGATTTCTGTCTTTGATAGGGTAGAAAACATTTTGGGAAAAGGAGAAAATGCTGATTTCCAGCATATTCCCCTTGTAATAAGCATTTTCTCCTTTTTTAACGACATAAAATTTTACAAAAGCCTTTGTCTTCAAGGTTTTTAAATCACATGATTAAGGTTAAATGGCTACTTTTGTGGATTTTTTCTATGAAGCAATTCACTAGTACTAAGTAGCAGCAACATGCATCTTGGTGTAGGAAGTTATACATGTGCATGTATTGCTTGCTTAGATATGCTATTTTATTGTCTCCATCAGTCTCTGCATAGCTATGCCTCTAAACTGTAAATATATTATACTTTTTATATCCCAGTGGTTTACAGATATGAGGAAGGGAGTAATTGCTTTCAGAAAAGAATATTAATGCACCATTTTCCACACTATTTTTACGAAGTGACACTTTTCTTATGTTTCAATTGCTCATTGTCCACATATCTTGTGAAATACGTTTCTAATAATAAATCTGTAAGCAGCTTACAGGGGTTTCAGTAAGGGCCAGGGATTTCAGCTGTCTGTATTGACCAGAATCCTACTTTTACTGATGGGGAAAAAAAATCAGAGCATGCTTTTCCTCCATGAAAGCTATAAATATATAAATAAATGTATTGCAAAAAGTCAGGGTATGACAATTAAGGCATGTCTAAACGATATTGTCGGGCAAACAATCAGTTCAGGCTAATACTGGTCCAGCTAACCTGAATGGTCTCGTACAAAAATCAAAACAATCGGTTTTAGTATTAATTTCATGCTAAATCGTGCAAGTGGGGAAAATCGACCTTCGCCGAAAAGTCCCTAAGATTTTGTAGTAAACACTGTTGGAAAGGGAGAAATGCTGGTTACCACCATTTTCTCCTTTTCCAACAATGTATTCAAAAGGCTTCTTCCATGAGGTTGTTAAAACTCAGGATTGTGTGGTAAAGGGTTAACTGCCATTAAACGTTTTACCGCACAATGCAGACTTTTAATGACCCTGGGAAAGAAGCCTTTTAGAAGATGGTGGGAAAAGGAGAAAATGCTTGTAACTCCTCAATGTTTTCTACCCTATCGGAGAAAAACTGCACCATTTGAGCCACATTAAAATTGTTGTCTGCGTATGCTTTCAATTTGGACAAGGCTAAAATTTTTCTGTCTGGACCTTTACCAGATGATGAAAGGAAGACATTTCCAACTTGGAAGAGATTGCAGGTAACAAAAAATTTAGCTCATATCAAGGAATTTGTCTTGGACAGGATAGAATGTTTGTGGGCAAAGGAGAACACATTATCCAGCATTTTGTCCATTTCCCACAATGCTTTTTACCCTTCCAAAAATAAATCTGATTGAATGATATCATGTTTTCATCAGCATAATTATTTTTTTAATGCGTTTTAGGCTCAGGTTTTGTCGTCTTGTGATTTCTTATTTTTTATTCAAGTGTAAAATTTTAATTTGATATCTGGTGAAGAGTTAAACTTTCACAGTCCAGGCTATTTATAGGTGTATACCACAATAGACCCAGGACAAGTGACACTTGGAGAAATAGGTGAGAATCCAGAAAAAGTTGAATGTTTTTGTTATAGAAAAATACAGACTTTTTTTTAGCAGGAAAAGGTTTAACTCTTTACCAGACAGCTTCATTTTTAAAAGCAAATTTCATCATTTCATCATTTGTTGAAAATGTTAATCGTCAGAGATCTGCAAATTGCAAATGCTTTCAATTTGGACATGTCCAAAACCTTGCCTTGTGGTAAAGGCTTAACCCTTTACCACACAATCTGGAGTTCTAACAAACCTGAGGAAGAAGTATTTTGAAAATACTGTGCGAAAAGGATAAGATTTTGCTAAACAGCATTTCTCCTTTTCCTACCATGCTTTCTACCCTTGCAAAGACACATATCATTTCTTCAGCTATTTAATAATTTGTTGTCAGACCTCTCCAACAGTGGTGAGTTTAAAAGGCAGACTGCCTCAGAAATTGAAGTCTACTCCATGCTTTTTTACTAAATTGCTCTGATACACAGTCTGTTTTGTCATGGTTTTATAAATAAACCGAAGTCAAAAAACTGAAATAGGAAATAGCATTGGTTTGGTTTTATATGACAATTTCAAAAATGATTTGTTATATTGATTTGATTGCAAATGATCTCTCCAATAGTAAGGTAATTTTTCATTAAACAAATAAAGCTAAGCAGAAAAAAAAAAGAATTTCGTTAAAAAAAAGAGAACACCGCGGGAAAAGATCATGCGACTTAAAAAGGCGGGAAGAAGGTCACATGTCTGTCATGTAATGCATAAGAGATTTCTATGCATCGGCAATCATATAATGCCTTACTTGTTTGTTTACATGTTGTAAAATATTTTGAAATTAAAAGCCAATAAAGTATTTGAAAACACTGATGCTGACCTCTCTTGGCTTCTTTTTCAAAGAAGCCAACTTGTAATCTACTATTGCTTTGGGCTTGCATAGGCCTAAAATTTTGTTTTGTTGAAGCTTAACCCTTTCCCAAACAAGCCCTGGTTTTCACTTGTCTGCAGTACAAGTCTTTTGAAAACACAGTGGGAAAAGGAGAAATTGCTCGTAACGAGCAATTTCTCCTTTTCCCACAGTGTTTTCTACCCTTTTTGATAACTTTCTGCCATTTTCATCAAATTTGAAATGGTCGTCTGCAAACTCTTTCAATTTGGACCAGTCCAAAATCTGTTGTTTGGGAAAGGGTTAAATGCAATCACACCCTTTGTATCAAATCAAAGGTTTTAAAAAACCTTTTTCAAATGCATTCTTCCTCAGGGTCCTGAAAACACAGGATTATTTGGTCAAGGGTTATTGAAATACACTTAAATTCTTGCTGAAAACAGTCCCTGTTGCTCAATTTCTGTGAAAAGCACTCTCATGTAAATAAGTTGTGCTTAACCCGTGAAGAGACTCTCCTATTGACATTGATCGTTGGTGGAATAAATTCGGTTTAACCTGATATACTTTTCTTCATTAGGTTCAAAAGAAGATATTGAAAGCTAGTTACCCTTCCCAAATTTGTTAACGCCTTTTTGCCTTTCATAGAAATACATGTTTTGGAAACAATAATGGAGGAACTGTCTGAAAAAATTGATGAAATCTTCTCTTTGTTTTATATACATCAACAAGTACTTTCTATGTGCATTTTTATTTTTGTTCATAATTATATCAATTTCAGTTCTTAGGTTTATAATTAGAGAAACTTTGATGCTGCAAATGATAGGATAGGTTTATTTAAATATCTACAAAATTTCTTTTCCCTTTACCAAACAGTTTTGAATATTTTTAGATCCTGAGGAAAAAGGCTTTTGAAAGTATTGTTGGGAAAGGAGAAAATGCTGGTAACCAGCATTTTCTCCTTTTTCTACAACGTTTTTTACCCTTTTGAAAACTTGTTTTATCTTTTGGACTATATTTGATTTGTTGTCTGTAAATGTACACATGTAATTTGGTGTCTGGTTAAGATTTGACACTGTACCACACAACCATGAAATTTATTGACCTTGAGAAAGAAGCCTTTTGAAAGCATTGTGGAAGGAGAAAGTACTGGTAACCAGCATTTTTTCCCTATCCCACAATGTTTCTTCTTTTTTCAAATGCAAATTCCATCATTTTGTTTGCATCTATTTTGTCCTCTGCAAATGCCTTCATTTTTGGACGAGTCTAAAAATTTGTCATATGGTAAAGGATTAAGGCAAAGATTTTTAAAGCTGTCAGCTGCATTCCAAGCCTTTACACTTAGAGTGTGGAGCACTACTAAATTTTTTTCTGTAGCCCTGGAGTCAGTATTATCAGGATCAGGTACAGTTTTGCTATATGAATTTAGATCATCACAAGTTGGCTTCTTTAAAAAAGAAGCCAGGAGAGGTCAGCATCCATGTTTTCAAATAGCTTATTGCTTTTAATTTCAGTATATTTTGGTACATATAAACAAATAAGTAAGGCATTATATGATTGCCGCTGTGTAAAAAGGAGAAACCTTTTATGTGTTATACGACAGACACATGACCTTCTTCCCACGTTTTCAAGTGATCTTTTCCCGCGTTGTTCTCTTTTTTTAACGAAATTCTTTTTTTGTGTGTAGCTTTATTTTTTTAATGAAAAATTACAACTACTGGAAAGAATATTTGCAATCAAATCAACAAAACAAATCCTGTTTGAAATCTGTTGTATAAAAACAAAACACATCTATTTCCTATTTCAGTTTTTTGATTTCGGTTTATTTATAAAACCATGACGAAACAGACTGTGTGTATCAGAACAATTTCGTAAAAAAGCATGGAGTTAGGCAGCAATTTCTGAGGCAGTCTGCCTTTTAAACTCACCACTGTTGGAGAGGTCTGATGACCTCTCCAATAATATGATTTTTCTTAACCTTTTACCAAACCATAAAATTTTAGACAAGTCCAAATTGAAAGCATTAATTTGCAGAAGACAAAATAAATGGGACTCAAACATTGAACTTTGTTTCCGGAAGGGTAGAAAACATTATGGGCAAAGGAGAAAATGCTGTTTACCAGCATTTTCTCCTTTTTCCACAATGTTTTCTAAAGCTTTTTTTCTCGGGGTTGTTAAAAGTTATTGTGTGGTAAAGGGTTAAGTCTTTAAAATTGGAAAAGCTGGATCTCTTTACCACACAGTCCTGAGTTTGAGCAACCCTGACAGGGTCATGTTTTTGAAAACATTTTGGGAAAAGGATAAATGCAAGTAACCAGTATTTCCTTCTTTTGCAAAAAAGTTTCCTACCCTTTAAAAGACAAGTTTGACTGTTTGAGCCATATTTCATTTGTTGTCTACAAATGCTTTAGATTTGGGCAAGTCCAAATTTTTTTCAATTTGGTAGAGAGGATAAAGAATAAGCTTTTTTTTTTTAAATTTACATTCATGTGTTATGCCTTTGCTAGTCACAGATGAACTTTGTTGCTTAGTGGATGGTCAAAATGAAGATCAGACTGCACACTTTTTTTGTACAGTCTCTATATAGAAGTAGATCTACACCATCATTTAACCCTTTACCACACAACAAAATTTTACATTTGTCCAGATTGAAAGCACACACAGGTGACAAATCAGATATGGCACATATGGTAAGAATTACCAGTGAAAGGGAAGAAAACATTGTAGGAAAAGGAGAAAATGCTGGTTACCAAAAAGGCTATTTCTACAGGGTCGTTAAAAGTCGGGATTGTGTTGTAAAGAGTTAAAATGTGACCTGAACTGACTTGATACAGGTATGTCAAAGTCTGGTTGTCCTGACTAAACCCATGAAGTGTCTTTGACAACCATAGTTGCCTTTGAGCTAGTGTTGATCAAGACCAGATGGTACAAATTGTGCAAACTTGATCTTTGATCTCCACTGTCTGTTCTGCCGAGACAATCGGGACAAGAACAACTTTGAAATTTCAAGTAATTGGATCTTACTTCTAGACTGAAAGTGAAAGTTGAGTTATTCTTTAACAAACAACAGAATTTAGACAGGCTGAAATTGAAAGCATTTTCAGACGACAAAATAGAAGTGATTTTGATATTGAAATTTGTTTTGGGAAGGGTAGAAAACATTGTGTAAAAGGAGAAAATGCTGGTTATCTTCATTTCTCCTTTCTCCATAATGTTTTCAAAAAGGGCTTCTTTTTCAGGGTCACTAAAAGTTGGGATTGTGTGATAAAGGGTTAATTTGGTCCTCTAGGGATATGAAATGGCTGTTGAACCCTTTACCCACACGAACCTGTGTTTTATCAAGCCAGATGGAGAAGATTTTTAAGATACCATAATTGTTGAATAGGAGAAAATGCTAGTAACCAGCATTTTATCCTTGTCCCACAATGATTTCTATCTTTCACAATTCACAGACAAATTGTAACATTTCAACCACATTTATTTAGTTATCTGCAAATGGGCAAGTCCAAAAGTTTGTCATCTTGTAATGAGTTAACTCTTTACCAAATGACAAAATCTTAGATTAGTTTAAATTCAGAGCATTTGCAGGTAACAAAATAAATGTGACAGAAAAATTAAAATTTGTTTTGTAAAGGTAGAAAACATAGTAGGAAAAGGAGAAAATGCTAGTCACCAGCACTTTCTCCTTTTCAACCAAACATTTCAAAAAGCTTTTATTTTACCAGAGTTGTTAAAAGTCGTGATTGTGTGGTGAAGGGTTAATTTATCTGGCACTCTCAGGTCTAAGATGTGTTCAGCATACAAACTTGTTATTCAGGCAAATACCCCATTTATGAAGACGTATTGATAGGCTCAAAGATCAATATAATGTATGGCAGTGAAAAAGGGATTAACTCTTTACCAGACGACAAAATTTTAGACTTGTCCAAATTCAAAGCTGTTGCAGACAACAAGTTGAATGTGACCAAATTGATGAAACCTTATTTTATAAGGGTATAAAATATTGTGGAAAAAAGAAAAAATGCTGATTACCAGCATTTTCTTCTTTTCCCACAATGTTTTCAAAATGGTTCTTTCCCAGGGTCGTTAAAACTCAAGATTGTGTGGTAAAGGGTTAAATCTTTACTGCACAATCCCGAGTTTTAATGACCATATGGAAGGAGGCTTTTGAAAACATTGTGGGAAAAGGAGAAAATGCTGGTATCCAGCATTTTCTCCTTTTCCCACAATGTTTTCTACCCTTCCTAAAACAAATTTTAATTTTCGAGTAGATATTTTTTTGTCATCTGCAAATGCTTTCAATTTGGACAAGTATAAAATGTTAATCCTCTCTTTCTCTCTCATACAGGTCTTGCACATGATCTCTTTATCAAACAACAAAAATTTTGACTTGTTAGAATTCAAAGCATTTGCAGACAGCACATTGAATATTGCTAAAATGAAGGAATTTTCTTTCGAAAAGGGTAGAAAATATTTTGGGAAGTAGAGAAAATGCTAGTTACCAGGATTTTCTCCTTCCCACGATGTTTTTTAAGGCCTTCATTCTCAATGTCGTGAAAAAGAGGGATTGTGTGCTAAAGGGAAACTTTTAACCAAAAGATGAATTTCATGTCTTTTTTTGGCTCATCCACGTTGAGAGCCCATGAAGACGACAAATTTACCAAACAACAAAATTTTGGACTAGTCCAAATTGGAAGCATTTGCAGATGACAAAATGTGACTGAATATTGAAATTTGTTATGGGAAGGGTAGAAAACATGGTGGGAAAAGGAGAAAATGCTGGTTACCAGCATTTTTCTCCTTTTCCCCCAAAGTTTTCAAAAGGACATAATATTATCAATTACTGAATAGCACACAGCAAAAGTCTGGAATTTTCCAAATGGAAATCATTGGAAGAAACTGTTGAACACTCCCTAAATGACCCAAAGGAAGAAGGCTTTTGAAAACATTGTGGGAAATGGAGAAAATGCTGGCAACCAACATTTTCTCCCTAACATGTTTTCTAACCTTTCCCAGAGAAACCCCTTCACAGACACACCAGTGTTTTTAGACCCACAGAAAACATTTTGGGGAAAGAAGAAAATGCAGGAATTTTGAAACCAGCATTTTTCCCTTTTTTCCACAAATGTTTCTAGCCTTTCAGAGACAGTTGCAATCAGTTGGGACATATCTAATTTTTCCTAGAGCTGCATGCAATAAGCTTCAATTTGGACAGGTTTTGAAATTTTGTTGTTTGGGAAAAAGAGTTTAAGCAAAATTGGATTTGGTGTTTGCAAAATTCATTCTATCAATATTGATGGGTCTAGAATTTTTTTTTGTCTGGAGAAATGTTGAAGTCAAGCTGAGTAGATCATGGTGTATTTTGAAATCAACATTGACTATTGACCTTGTGCAAAACAAGTTTGACATTCTGCCCATGGGCATATTCAGGAAATTAACCCTTTACCACACAGACCCAAGTTTTAAGGAAAGAGCCTTCTGAAAACATAGTGGGAAAATGAGGAAATGCTGGTATCAAGCATTTTCTCCTTTTCCCACAATGTTTATGACCCATTCAAAGACATATTTTAGTCAAATTCAATTTGCCATCTGCAAATGCCTTCAGTTTGAAGGAGTCTAAAATATTATGATCTGGCAAAGGATTATTGTACAGATTTTTCAGTGATTGCAAATTACGTAAAGGCCAAGCACCAAGTGTTTCAAGAGAAGAAAATGGGTGTTTTTCAACAGGACAGAAAAATTTGAGCCATGCTCTAGCAAAAGGGGCTTAATGTGTCTCCGTAATGCATCATACCAAGCAGGACCCAGGGTTCCCCCTGGCCATTTTTTTCCTTATGCTACCACTTTCGCCAATTGAGAAAAATTTGCACCACATTAAAATAATTGGAGCCAGTTGGTGCTATTTTTCAAATGAAAGTACATGGGGTCGGCCAGGATAAAAAATTGGTTAATAAAATATCTTTTCTTTGTTTGTATCATGGGCAATGAAATAAATGGGAAAACATTTTTCCATTTGATTAGTTTTTTAACCCATGTCTGTATTCATTGCGTGAATATAGTTCGGCAGAAGGTGCTTGATTTTCAGGGAAAATCCCAAGGTGAAAAAGGGGCATGGCTGTGCTTCAAAACGCTTTGATTGTTACCTGCTTGTTGTATAGGTTCCCCTTTTGATAGTTAGTAATTTGCCCAGGTTTTAAGTAAATATCTTAACTCTTTCCCAAATGACAAAATTTTAGATCGGTTGAAATTGAAAGCACTTGCAGACAAAAAAATAAATGCGTCTTTAAGATTGAAATTTGTTTTAGGAGGAGTAGAAAACATTGTGGGAAAAGGAGAGAATGCTGGTAACCAGCATTTTCTCCTTTTCCCATAATGTTTTCAAAAGGCTCCTTTCTCAGGGTCGTTAAAAGTCAGGATTGTATGGTAAAGAGTTAAGTAATAACAGAAGTATAAAAAAATTTCAAACTTGTTGCACGACGACGACGACAGGGCTATGGCAATATAACTCGACGTTGTATTCTTTAAAAACAGCCGAGCTAAAAATGTTAACTTGTCCCTATTGAAAGCTCTGGCAGACAAGAAATTACTGAGTAATAAATCTTGTCTTTTGAAAGGTAGAAAACTTCAATGGGCAATAAGGTCATAATCGTAATCTACCGATCACTGTTTACATAAAAAATAGTGACAGACCTCTTTAACTGAGAAAGGAATAATCGATCGCGAAAATTCCAGTTTGCAAACATAGGTGGCGAGCCGATAAATCAGTTATCCCGAGGTCCAACCTTCTTTCATTGATGTGTTAATTACCGCATTTAATCCACCTAAAAATGGTGTGGTCATCGCTAAATACAAACCATAATGCCCAGCATGTATCATGCATAACACAGAATCAAGGCGTGGCTTTAGAAATTATGGGCAGCGACTAAATCTTGTATCTGATTCCTGATTGGTTCGCAAGTACTTCACGTTGTGTAAAAATTCTGTTTTCACACCCTAGGATGCAGATGGGGCGTGGCGAAATTGACATTTGATTGATTATTAGCATTGCATGGTGTATATGCATGTATTGTGTGTAACTAGACAAACCCCATGTAATACACAGACTGTTATTTAGATCACCTGCCGTGACGGGGTGTATTGGCGACAATTTACAAACTGCTTATCGATTTTTCGGTTATAGATATGCTTTCACGCATTGAGGTGACGGGGACCAGTATCAAAATGTACGGCACCCCGATGTGAAAAATATCGGTGCCAGTCATTTTCGCCATTTGGCTTTTTCTTGCGCCACATTACAAAATTTATCGCAAATGGCGCCAAATGCGAAGCCCAGCGGGAACCCTGAGGATGTCACATAGTTAGGGGTCCATAAACTTCATTATGTCTAACAACGGACTGTATCACAAGGTAGACTTGTCCTTTGACTTACAGAAAATTGACCAGTAGCGAAGTGTCAGCCCAGGTCAGCCTGCGCAGGCTGACATGGGACGATACTTTTCACAGGTGCATTAAGCCCCCCTTTTCACAGAGCAGGCCTCATTTGTATTGGAAAGAATATTTCATAAAATAGCCTCACAGACCTTTTGAAACTATCATGCCTATAAAACTTTTGCTGTCTCTGTAGATGAAGATCAGACTGTGAGGGAGTATGTACCTGGCTTTGGAACATATGTGTAAAAAGCCAAAATTTCTCAAACTTTGCAGAATTGCATTTCTAGACCTTGCAAAAAGAAATCATTACTTGCTTAACATTTTTATGACTCTGAAAGGGAAAACTTCAGAAAACATTGTGGAAAAGGGGAATTGTTAAATAAGGAGTAAAACATCAAATAATTTAACCCTTTACTAAACAGTTCCATGTTTTAATAACCCTGAGGAAAAAGGATTTGAAAACCTTGTGGGAACAGGAGAAAATGCTGGTTGCCAGCTTTTTCTTCCTGCCCACAATGTTCACAAATTTAAAGCCTAATCTTCCACAGTGCCATTTATATTCAGAATCGTTTGGAACAGGAGTTTGCCTGAACCCCTGTTTCGTAGAATTTGGATTGCAGAATTTTATCAACCTCTTGCCACCCTTACAAAGAAGCCTTTTGAAATATTGTTGGAAAAGATGCAAATGCTGGTAACCAGCATTTTCTTCTTTTCCCACAATGTTTTCTACCCTATCAAAGACAAATTCCATCATTTTAACCACATTAATATTGTCATGTGCAAATGCGTCTTCATTTTGCTTTTGTGGCAAAGTTTTAAACTTGAGATGGTGTGGAGCAGGGTTTTTTCTTGAACGCGCCCCCCCCCCCCCCTTCCAGCTTCTTTGAATTTGGATTCCCAAATTTTCTGGAATTGCCCCAAAATGTAAATCTTTGCCTTATACTAGTCATGTAAAACTGGGCCAGATGTCTCGCCTTTATGAGAGAGCCTAGGGAAAACTGGTGGTAACAGGTTGATATGGCCTCTGTGATCTGCAGAGAGCCCAGCAGGGCCTTTTGCTTTTGCAGACAGTATAGATCAAAGTCAGACTGCACAAAAACTGTTATTTAACCCTTTACAACACAATCCTGAGTTTTAATGACCCTGAAGAATAAAACTTGTGATAAAATGCTGCTAACCAGCATTTTCTTATTTTCCCACAATGTTTTCTAGTCTCTAGGACACAGATTACATCATTTAACTCTTTACTACACGACAATATTTTAGACCTGTCCAAATTGAAAGCATTTGCAGACGACAAATCAAATGTGACTTAAAATGTGGGATTTGTCTATAATAGGTTAGAAACATCTTTGGAAAAGGAGAAAATGCTGGTTACCAGCATTTTCTCCTTTTCCAGCTATTTTCAAAAGGCCTCTTACTCAGGATCTTTAAAAGTCGGGATTGTTTGGTAAAGGGTTAAGCAACATTTAATGCGTGGTCTGCAAATTTGTTCACTTTTGACTCGTCTAATGTGTTGTTCGGTACAGGGCTAGTCTTTGATCTTTTAGTCCGATACTTAACCCATAACCGTATACCGCACAATTCCAACTTTTAAAAACCATGAGAAAGAAGCCTTTTGATTTTGAGACCAGCATTTTCTCCTATTCTCACAATGCTTTCTACTCTTCCCAAAACAAATTTCAATTTTTCAGTCACATTTTTTGTCTGCAAAATTTTAATGCTTTCAGTATGGAAAAATCTAAAATTTTGTAGTGTGTAGAGTTAAACTGTTGAAACAAGTTGATTGTAAAATCCCATATTAATGTTATTTCAAACTTATTTGGAAAATTATCTCCTTATCAGACAGTTCAGATCCAAGATAAGACTGCATGTTCTGTGCAGTCTAATCTTGATCAACACTGTCCGCAAAAGGTCACTGAGTCGCGCTTAGCAGCTTAATTCTTTACCAAACGACAAAATTTTAGTCTTTCAAATTCAAAGCTGTTGGAGATGAAAATTGAATGCGGCTTGATTGATGAAACCTGACTCTAAAAGGGTAAAAAACATTGCGGAAAAAGGAGAAAATGCTGGTTACCAGCATTTTCTTTTTTTCCGACAAAATATTCAAAGGGCTTCTTCCCCAGTGTTAATAAAACTCGAGATTTTGTGGCAAAGAGTAAAGGTTAATGAGAGATTTTGACTAAAATAGTATCGACAGTCAAAAAATTCGGTATGTTTTGCCAGCTGAAAACATCATTTAGATTTGTTTGGATCTACAAGGATCACCTTAGATAAAATACTAGCAGATTAACCCTTGCGCTGCTTAGCTGAACTCGGAGCTGGTTGGCGGACAGTGTAGATCAAGATCAGAGTGCAGAAAACATGCCGTCTGTTTTTAGCTCCACTGGCCGAAGGCCAACGGGCTTATGTCATGGCCCGGTGTCTGTCGTGCATCTGTCCGTCCGTCCGTCCGTCTGTCCGTGCGTCTGTCCGTCCGTGCGTTAACTTTTATTTCAAACATCTTCTTCTCTGAAACTACCCATCCAATTTTCATGAAACTTCACAGAAATGATCCTGCCATGGTCCTCTTCAGAGTCTCTTGAAAGAATTTGATTCCTTCAAAAACTCTGGTTGCCATGGCAACAAAACTGAAAAATATTGGAAATCTTTAAAAATCTTCTTGTCTGAAACCATAAGGCGTAGGGCTACCAAATTTGGCATGTAGCTTTATGTAGTAGACCTCTATCAAGTTTCTTCAAATTATAGCCCTGGGGTCAAAATTGGCTCTGCCCCAGGGGTCACAAGTTTTACATAGGCTTATATAGAGAAAACTTTAAAAATCTTCCTGTACCTAGCCATAAGGCCTAGAGCTACCAAATTTTGCATGTAGCTATATCTAGTGGGCCTCTACCAAGCAGGCCACAATTTTAGCCCTGGGGTCAAAATTGGCCCCGCTGCAGGGGTAACAAGTTTTACATGGGCATACATAGTGACAACTTAAGAAATCTTCCAGTACCTAGCCATAAGGCCTAGAGCTACCAAATTTTGCATGTAGCTATATGTAGTGGGCCTCTACCAAGTGGGCCAAAACTTTAGCCCTGGGGTCAAAATTGGCCCCGCCGCAGGGGTCACAAGTTTTACATTGGCTTACGTAGTGACAACTTAAGAAATCTTCCTGTTTTGATTTTTAGCTCCACTGGCCGAAGGCCAGCGAGCTATTGTCATGGCGTTGTGTCCGTCGTGCGTCCGTCCGTTCGTCCGTGCGTGCGTCCGTAAACTTTTTCTTTAAAAAACTTCTCCTCAGAAACTATTGACTGGATTTTTACCAAATTTCACAGGAATGTTCCTTTGGTGGTCCTCTTTCAAATTCCTTCAAATAATTGTGTTCCATGAAGAATTCTGGTTGCCATGGCAACCAAAGTAAAAAACCTTTAAAAATCTTCTCCTCCCAAACCGCTATTTGGATAGCATTATTATTTTGCAGGAATGTTCCTTAGATACAGGTTTACAGAATTCCTTTAAAAAAAAAATGATCTGTCAAAAAACATGGCTTTTATGGGAGACTCATTTTCCTTTTATGGTATAAAGTAAAATCTTTGAAAAATTTCTTCTCTAAAACTATTCATTGGATTTCATTGTTGTTTTGCAGGTAAGTTCCTATGGTGGTTGTCTGCCAAATTGTTTCTATGGTGGTTGTATACCAAATTCCTTTTTAAAAAAATGATACACCTAAAAACACATTTTTTTATAGACAAGGCTTATATTTCAAAAAAATGTTCTTCTCCAAAACTATTTATTGTGTTAGTTTTATCGACTAACAAAGAAAAAGGAAGAAAATTGGATTGACTTGACCTAGTCAGGGCTGTCCTATTTAAGCCCACACATTTTCCTTGGTATTAAGATCACAATTTACTCCAATGATATGCTATTAGTTAGTACTAGTAATAAAATATCACTGGCCATAAATAAGATAAAAGCTTGAGCACCTTTCACAACTTGAGCTTTTCAATTTTGCCTTATTACTAAGCCTGAGTAACTATGCCAAGATAAAAAAGAAAAAGTATTTTAATAACAAAACCCCCATGTTGTAGGTACTTTACAGTCCTTTTGATATAGAACAAGAGAACCTCTGCACTTTTATTAGTTCTGGTAAAGGTTTGTTGACCTACTAATGAGTAAATACAGAGTGGACAGAAGGGGTGTAAATCCTGGTGACCTGGTACACAGTGGGACAGGGCTTTACATTTGTGATAAGGCATTAATGTAACCCAGTCAAACTGATCCCGCAACTTCAGTACACCAGAATTAATCTGTGCCCTGGAGCAGGATATTTGATTTATGTAAATGCATTTGTAGACCATTTTGTGTTGTTTGCCACAGAAGACATTCTAACTGTGACTGTGAAAAGTTGATTATTAGGGATTAGGTGTTCATTGTATGCCAGCATATTTCATTCTATCTGGTGTATTGATGTAAGTTGATCTATATTGCTATAACATTCATTCATTTGCCCTCCTAGCTGTTCTTTTAGATTACCCCTTTACCACACAATCACAACTTTTAACGACCCTGAGAAAGACATATTTTCTATATTTTGATGTTTCCCCACCCAAAATGGTTTGTGAAAGGACCTGTTGCAGACAACATATCTTCAAATTAGTAAGACATATATAAAAAAGGATAGAAATTATTGTGGGAAACTAAGAAAATGCTGGTTACCATTTTTTTCTTCTTTTCTCACAAGTTTTTTCCATACCTTTTTTCTTCAGTGAGCTAAAATGCAGGATTGAATGGTAATTGTTAAAAACTTCTTTTCGCCATTATAGAAATATCAGGCCTGTGGAGCGATACAGGCGCTCAAGCGCCTCTAGTTTTTTTTAAATTAGCCTTGCATCAGGGGTCTTATGTTTTACAGAGGCTTCATATGGACAAAACTTGAAAATCACCTTATTTATAACCATACAGCATAGACTTGTATTATTTTGGCATGTGGCTTTTATCTTGTGGACCTGTACCAGGGTTCAAGTAATTATAGCTCTGGGATCAAAAATGGCTTTGCCCTGCAGGTCTCAACTTTCACATGGGCTTTTACAGAGAAAACTTTGTAAGTCTTCATTTTGAAACCATTTGGCTCAGAATTGGAATGTTTAGTATTTATGGTTTATATTTATAAGCCAGTGGAGCGATACAGGGCCATCATGGCCCTCTTGTTTTATCTACACTGTCCAGTATGGTATTTTCTTTCCAGTTCACTCTTTACCATGAATTTTTATGACCCTGAGGAAGACAGCTTTAAAAGACATTGTAGGAAAAGGAGAAAATGCTGGTTACAAGGAGAAAATGCTGGTAAATAACATTTTCTCCTTTTCCCACAATCTTTTCTAACATTCCACAGACGAATCTAATTTTTTTACCAAATTTATTATGTTGTCTGCAAATGCTTTCAATTTGGACCAGTCTATAATTTTGCAGTGTGGTAAAGAGTAAAATCAACTTTGAAATCGCATTTGTTTGTTTACTATTAAGAAGAAATTCTCATTTCATTTATTTAGCAGTTTAAGGGTTAAAAAAGCCCAAAGTGTGCAAACTGCTTATTCAGCAAATTTTTTGTCCAGATTAGAAGCATGAAAATTATGTATAAAATAAATGTGACTCAAAAATTGAAATTAGTTTTTGTTAGGGTTGAAAACGTTGTGGGGAAAAGAAGAAAATTAATGTTGGTTGCCTACATTTTCTCCTTTTCCCTCAATATTTTCAAGAGCCATTCTCTGTAGGGTTGGGATGGTTTGGTAATGGGTTAATTTCACGGATGTTTTTTGACAAGAGTTTTTGAACAAAGTGGGTTTTGTAGACCAGAGATCAGGCTGTGTATTTTTTAAAGCATGAACAGTTACTATGCTGTTTGCAAAAGCATGTCAAAGCAATTAAAGTTTCGCATGGGCTCAAAGGGTGGAGAGTAAGTCTAAAACAGACAACAGAATTTTATACTTGTCCATTTCAAAAGTATTTGCAGATGAAAAATGTAGCTCAAATGATGGGATTTACCTAGACTGTGTAGAAAATAATGAGGGAGAACAGAAGAAAATGCTGGCTTCCACCATTTTCCCCTTTTCCACAATATTTTCCAAAGCCTTCATTAACCCTTTTACCACACAAGGCTGACCTTTAACGACCCTGAGGAAGAAGCCTTTTGAAAACATTGTGGTAAAAAGGAGAAAATGCTGGTAACCAGTATTTTCTCCTTTTCCCACAATGTATTCTTCTCTTCCCAAAACAAATATTAATTTTTGAGTCACATTATTTTGTCATCTGCAAAAGCTTTTCGTTTGAACTGGTCTAACATTTCGTTGTTTGGTGAAGAGTTAATAGAGTTGTTAAAGCGTTGGATCATTTGGTAAAGGGTTTAAAAGATAGCTCTCTGTGCCAATGTAAAGACTAATCACAATCTCTGTTCAATCAATATATTCCATCTTCCATGAGACATACAGAGAACAAGTCTGCAAGGGGAACTTGGCTGTATAACTATAAGCGTGGCCTCATCACAAATTGATCGGTTTTTGTACGAAGATTGGGTCAAAGGTCACATTGACCTGTCAACTTTCTAAAGAGGTTTCTTTTTTTTTACCCATATGTATGTATACCTGTTTGGGAAGATTTCACTTTGGTTTCAGTAGTAGGGATTTGTTTAGTTTTGAGATAGGCTTTTACACATTGACTACAAGGTCCATGAGGTCCTTACATATCCGGCCATTAACCCTTTACCATCCAGTCTCAAGTTTCAAAGGCCCTGACATGATTTGACACATGTTTTCTAGCTTATCAAAGACAAAAAAAATCATCATTTGAGCTACATTTGATCTGTCATCTGCAGATGCTTTCAAAATCTTGTTTGAGAAAGAGTTGTATTTTTAAAAGTATGCCTTAACCCTTTTCCGAACAATCCTGTATTTTTACCACAGTGCAATAGAAGTCATTTGAAACATTAGATTAGGAGAAAATACCAGCATTCTCTCTGTTTCCCACAATGTTTCCATCTCGTTCAGGGACAAATCCTATCACTTAAGCAATATTTGAATTTGTAGTCTGCAGATGCTTTCATTACAGGCAAATCTGAAATTTTGTTGTCTGGTAATTATTCAACTCTTTACCAAATGACAAAATTTTAGACTCTACCAAATTGAAAGCATTTGCAGACGACACATAAAATGTGGTTAAAATGCTTATTCTTGTCTTTGATAGGGCTGGGCTGAAAACATTATGGGGAAAAAGGAGAAAATGCTGGTATCCAGCATTTTCTTCTTTTCCCACAATGTTTTCAAAAGCCTTCTTCCTCAAGTTTGTTAAAACTGGGGATTGTGTGTAAAGGGTTAAAACTGAATTTTGCTGTCACTGGCAAATGGACGGTAAGTTTTAAAATGAGTGTCCCAAAGCCATTATTTTGCAAAATTTTGGACAAGCATGCTGTCTGAAATTTTTTAATCTTGGGTGTGCCTTCTGAGATTAGTTTGCAAGGGGCTGTAAGCATTGGTCGCTGAAGCATCATGAAAACGAAAATATTGATAACTGAATTGAAATCTGACAGTGTATGTATTGCAAGATCAGGATCTGTATTCACCAACCATTTTCAGTATCACTCTTAGTCTTATTCCCCAAGCTTTTCTAGATTTGATCATAACACAGCTTCTGATTGGCCTAGCCAAATTTAGAAAATACTGGAAAGTAAAACAGAGTGCTCTTAGGAATGGTTGGTGAATACAGGTTTTCTGCAGCAGGCCAAAAAATAAGAATGGATTGTTTTATAGCCAATATTCATTGTGTAAAGGGGACTCCTTGCAAAAGCACCCACTGTTGAAAATATTGTGCCAAAAGAAGAATTTGTTCCAGTTATTAATGCTCAGTATTTGACCTTTATTCATGTTGATAGTCATTTTAGATTTTTTGCTGCAAATGAATATAATTATTTGATAAACACTGATAAATATTACCAAAAAAACCTTACTCTCTGCATGTAAAATAACTGGACAGTTACGTGCTGTAAAGAGGTGCAAATCTGATATTCAAAAGATGGGTGTTTGGCTTTGCAGTTGTTAACTACGCCTAATTTTATGAGATCAAAAGATGACATGAAAAGTTTTTACATGGGCTTATACACGTGAAAACTAAAAGA
Source organism: Tridacna gigas (assembly GCA_945859785.2). Classification (NCBI taxonomy): domain Eukaryota; kingdom Metazoa; phylum Mollusca; class Bivalvia; order Cardiida; family Cardiidae; genus Tridacna; species Tridacna gigas. Next base: position 55,642,400 of record OX244034.2, read on the forward strand.
ATCTTCCTAACAGTTAGATTTCTGAGGTTTATCAAAACTTGCAAATAGCTTCATCTAGTACATGGCCTGTAGCAAGACTTAGTATTGTACTGGGGTAAGCCTGTGGGGGTGACACTGTTTACAAAGGCTTATGTCAAGGGAAATAACTTGTGTTCACTCATAACAGATATACTGGTACATAGTTTGTAACCTTGTAACCATTGACCTCCCTTGATTATCAAACTGCTTTATTACATGATTTGGTTTTGTTATTCAAGATTTTTGGATAGAAATTTGTTCAGTTTTCAGTGAGAGTGGATTACTTTGATGTTCATTGTAATGCTGAGATGAATGTTTTATGAAGTGGGGTTTGTATCATTCAGTTTTTTGTTCAAGAACAAATGCCAGTGAAAAAGTGTTTTCTGCTATTGAAGTTTTGGAAATCATCTTATCAAAGGATTTCTTTGTTAGAGTTCATTGATATTCGGCATGAGCAATACTTGATTGGCTATTTTCCGTATTGCCATACACTTTTGATGATTTATGACTGTCTATGCCAAACAAGTGCAAAGGCCGGTGGAGCGATACAGGCCCATCGTGGCCTTCTTGTTTAGTTTGGCAAGATTAAAAAAATCTTAATAGCTCCATTCTCTTAATGTTGTCTGCAGCTATTTTGTTTTAGAATGGAGTAAGTTAAAGGCAAGTGAAAATATTTTCACGATTTAGGTTATGACTAGATGTAAGGGAGATATATGTGAAAAGTAAGAAAATACTCTCATTTCATCTTTAAAATTGTGAAAATGAAATGCCTGGGAATTAATGTTGGTATAATTGATCTGAGGAATTGTATATCTGGGTGTATATTTTATTCCAGATGCAATAAAATTAATGCGTTACTTCTTTACATGTTGCAGCAATTGCAAACCAGATGTTTACATCTGCAAAAGGTGCGACTGAGAAATACTAAAGCTCTTTTACAAACAATCTGGTGTTTTAATTTGTTGATAGTGAGTGCCTTTTGACATTGTTTGGAAAGGAGAAGTCACTGTAATGGAGCACTTCTATACCTTATTCAAGAATTTCAGCTTTTTCAATTAAAATATTTTTTTGAAATATTCTTTTCAGTTTTATTTATGTTACAAAATATCAATGTGGTCTGTCAAGCAAAACCTTTTAGCTTACCATGGAAAAGTGACAGTTTTCATAAAAACGCTGTCAGAAGTTGCTGTTTCTATGGTGGGAAAAACATTTTATGCCAAGTAGTAGTCCAGATCAGTTATACATAATTATTAGTTGGATTCTTTGCCAACATTTTTCAGTCGGAAAAGGGAGTTTAAAAGCATGACGGAAAATTGGTATTTGTAGAATCTCAGTGGGACAAAATTAATGAGCAAAAATGGTGTCAAAAATGTAGGATATGTGCTCTGGAGAAAACAGTGTCATGTTGGTGGTTTCACTATTTCATTTTCAGGTCTGCTGGCCGAAAACCAGTTGAGCTTATGTCTTGACCTGGTGTCTGGTGTGCATGCAATGACTTGAATACCTTCCTCTCTAGAACTACCCATTGAATTTTGATGAAACTTCACAGAAATGTTCCTGCCATAGCCCTCTTCAGAATTTCTTCAAAGAATTTGATTCCAGTAAAAACTGGTTGCCATGGCAACAAAACTGATAAATTTTGAAATCTTTGAAAATCTTCTTGTCTGAAACCATAAGACCTAGGGCTACCATATTTAGTATGTGGCTTCATCTAATAGACCTCTACCAGAATTCTGTGGCCCTGTGGTCAAAATTGAACCTGCCCCAGGGGGTCACAAGGTTTATGTGGGATTACATAGGGAAAACTTTACAAATCTTCTGGTTCGTAACCATAAAGCATAGGGCTGCCAAATTTTGTGTGAAGCTTTATCTAGTGGACTTCTCCTGAGATTATTCAAATTATATCCCAGGGGTCAAAATTAGTCCTACCCTGGAGGGGTTACAGTTTTTACATGGTAGTACAAGAAGTCAATATGACTTGAGCTTTATGATATTGATCAAGGAAAATATTCGCTGTTCACTCGTAACAGATATATGTTAGTCTGTTATCATTTACCTCCCTTTATAATCAAACTGAGTTATTACATGATTGGTATTACGTTTTCAATTTTTTCATGGAAAATGTTCAGTTTTCATTGAGAGAGATTAACTTAGATGTTAATTTTTTATGCTCAGATGAATTAAGAATTTTATATGAAGTGAGGTTTGTATCATTCAGTTTTTGTTCCAGAACTTTACCATTCATGCCATGGGGAAAAAAGGTTTCTGTTACTTAAGTTTTGGCAATATTCATGTCAAAGCACTCTTTGTTAGAGTACACTGATATTCAGTGTGAATGATGTTTGATAAGACCTGCTTATACTAATTGACACCATCTTTGCATTTCAAAAAAAAATGACCTTTTTTGGGGGGGTGGGGAGTTGGCAAGGCTATTTTCTCAATGAAAGTTTATTGCCATGCATGTGAATTTTTACGCTTTAAATTTCTGTCAATGCTAATTAAGTCCAGAAACAACTGTGGAGTGATACAGGGCCATCATACCCTCTTTTTAATTATTTAAACCCTTCGTCATACACATCTAAAATTCTAGAGACCTAAGAGCTTACCTGTTTCCAAACAAACCTTTGATTTAACGACCGTAAGCAAAAGGGCTTTTGAAAACATTGTTGAACAAGGAGAAAATGCTGGTTTACATTTTCCCATAATGTTTTAAAAAATCTCGAAAGAAATCATCTTCTGATTTGGATCAGTCTAAAATTTTGTCATTTGGTAAAGGGTTAAACATGGTATTTTGTGGGAAAGAGTTAAGTAAAGCCAATTTTGCATCTCCTAGGTGTGTCCTAATTTGTATAATGCACTGCTGCAATCATAATTGAATGCACATCATTGCAGGATGACTGGTTCAAGATAGAGTATGTCTGCATCCCGAGTTCATATTGAAGATACCAGATTTTTTTTTTTTAAAACTCTTGTAGCACTTTAACCCTTAACAACACAATCCCATCATGAGGACCCTGAAAAATAACGCTTTTGAAAATATTGTGAGAAAATGCTGGTTACCAGCATTTTCTCCTTATCCCACAAGGTTTTCTACTCTTTCAGGTATAAATTTCATGGTTTGAGCCACATTTAATCTGTCGTCTGCAAATGCTTTCATTTTGGACCAGTCTAAAATTTTGTCGCTTAGTAAAAAGTTAACTGTACCAAACAACAATTTTTTATACAAGACAAAATTGAAAGCATTTGCATGCAACAAAACAGATTTAGCTTAAGTGATGATATCTGTCTTTGATATGGTAGAAAACATTGTGGGAAAAGGAGAAAATGCTAGTTTCCTTTTTCTCCTTGTTTCTCCTTTTTCCACAATATGTTCTAAAGTCTTTTTCCATGGGGTCGTTAAAACTCGGTATTTTTCAGGCTTAACCATCTACATTTCGTAACTCTGAGAGAGAAAGCCTTTGAAAACATTGTGGTAATGGAAGAAGATGTTGGTAACCGGCAATTTCTCCATTTCCAACAATGTTTTCTTCCCTTTCATGGACAACTTTTGTTAGCTGACCTATATTTCTCCATTTCCGACAGTCTTTTCTTCCCTTTCATGGACAACTTTTGTTAGCTGACCTATGTTAAATTTTTTTGTGTGGACAATTCTAAAATTTTGTTGTGTAGTAAAGAGTAATAGCAATAGACATGCTATGTGGACAGAATGATTTTTCACTGTTTCACACTGGACACTGAATTTGAAAAAAAAAAAAGAGGAGGGGGAAATGTAGGTGTTTACCTTTAACTCTTTACCACACAGTCCCGACTTTTAACGACCCTGAGAAAGAGGCCTTTTGAAAACATTGTGGGAAAAGGAGAAAATGCTGGTAACCAGCATTTTCTCCTTTTCCCTCAATGTTTTCTCCACTTCCCAAAATAAATTTCAGTTTTTGAGCCACGTTTATTTTGTCGTCTGCAAATGCTTTCAATTCGGACAGGTCTAAAATTTTGTCGAGTGGTAAAGAGTTAACCAAACAATCCAGTGTTCGAATGACCCTAATGAAGAAGGATTTTTAAAACATTGTATGAAAAGGAGAAAATGCTGGTAACCAGCATTTTTCCTTTTTCCATAATATTTCAACACTTCCAAAGAGAACTTACGTTTTTTTATTCACATTTACTTTGTCTTCTTTCAATGCTTTCAATTTGGACAGGTTTAAAATTCTCTCCGTACATAAAGGGTTAATCTTTGAAAACCTGACAATGCAGATCCAAGATCAGATTGCATTATTCCAGGCAGGCTGATCTTCATCTGCTGGTACAACGTTCGGAAAGGCATTTCATATCCAGAACTCGGTATTCAAAGAGATAGCAATGTATTTTGGAATTACGCCAAAGGGTTTTTACCGGCTATTGAAACTGCCATATTTAACCCTTTTAAACAAATTTTAACAACCCCGAAAAAGAAGCATTTTGAAAACATTGTGTGAAAAGGAGAAAATGCTGATAACGAGCATTTTCTCCTCTTTACACAACGCTTACTATCCTATTACAGACAAATGCCATCATTTGAGCCACATTTAAGTTTTCAAGCAAAATGCTTTCAATTTGAACAATTCTACATTTTTGTCTTGTGTTGAAGAATTTTAGGTGCTGCATAAATTCAGTCTGAAAAGAAAAAACATGAATGAATCATGTGTAGAATATTTTAGGCAGAAAATCTAGCAGGGTAGATCTAAGATAAGATTAAATGTTCAATACATTCTGATCGTGACCCATTCTGAAAATTTCAGTGGCTAAAGTTGTGACTGACACTCAAGAGTTAATTCCTTACTAAACAACAAATTTTGAAAAAGCCCCACATTCAAAACACTTGCACTCAACAAATTCGCTGTGTCTAAAATGATCACTCTCTTACAGGTAAGAAAACATTGTGTGAATAGGAGAAAATGCTGGTTCCCAGCTGGTGCTTTCTAAGTCTCCTTCTTCAGTGTAGTTAAAACTCCAGATTGTTTGTTATAGGCCCTATAGCTGCAGAAGTAAACAATGGGATGGTAAAATGCATTTAAATTTTAAATTATACCATTTAAAAGTATGGAAATTATTGTGAAGATGAGAATTTGTTATTGTGCTTTCAATCCAAATGTTAGTTGCTTACAGAAAAATGAATTTTCAAATAAGGTAACAAGTTAATAAAAGATTAAGTGACTTGGCAACTTTTAACCTAGTTTTAGATTGAATTTTGCTGCCGGCGACTAACACATGAACCGCCTGTACAATGACAGTTTGTCATCTTCAGGAAAATTTACATACCAGTACTTTTAACCCATTCCCGTTCAATAACGCCTTTTGACGCCCCTATCTCATTTGAACAATGCCGCCTTTTGACGCCCCTACCTTATCTGAACAATAACGCTTTTTGACGCCCTTATCGTATCTGAACAAGACCGCCTTTTGACGCCTCCGGTGTTCAATAGCAAAATACTCGGTTGTTTGAAAGGCAAGAATTTCATCGAAGTCATGAATAGTAAGTTTAATTTATTATCTTTAAAAGGAATTTAAAAAAAAATACACTTTATTCTTGAAAAAAAATAGTAATTTACGAAAGAAGTGAGCAGGGGTTGAAATTGTAAACACACGCTTACCGTGGACGCTTGGTTAAGATTTTCACCTGAATCCACAAGATTTTCTCAAAAATCAAGCATTGCTTTCAAATGAAATCCTTCCTTTGTTTTTCACCAGTAATATTCCTCATTAACTGTTAGTAATTTAATCCATCTTCGACTCGATATGCTAGCAGAATGCAGTCGAATAAAATTGTGTCAGCAGCCATCATGGCAGCAAAAACACGAATCAAAGTACTTTGACTACTACATGATCGAAGCCTTTTAGCCAACCGAGAGAAATTAATCGACCGTGATCAGACTGCGTATTTCACTTAGAACATCTCTTGCTCTCACGACCTTTTTAAATCAGAACTAATTTTACCCTTTCCCACACAATCACTTGTTTTTGCGACGAAAATGAAAACATCGTGGGAAAGAGAGAACTTGCTTGTTACAAGCAATTTCTCGTTTTTCCATAATGTATTCTACCGTTTGAGATACTTATTTTTCAATTAACGCTCACTTTGAAATGTCACCTGTAAGGTCTTTCGATTTGGATCCGTCTAAAATTTTGTAGTAATGAGTATACATGTAAGCAATTCAAGGCCAAGGAAACAGAGAGCAAGCGGACTTTGCCGTGATTATATTGTTGGACGCTGCGTAATTTTCTTCTTTTTGATACAAAAATAAAGGGATTCTGCATGAACGTAGTTGTTGTTTTGATAAGATTTTATTGCCCTCATTGTTTGATGATTTTCAGAAGCTTGCGATCCCTTTTCTCCCAAATTTAAATCCAAGCTCCCAGGTGTGATTACGTAATTACAGATTATAATTAAAGGCATATCGGCCGACAAATGGTGCTGCAAAGAACACGTGCCATAGCGCATGGTAATATACGACGCACACCCGACATAAAAAAGTAAAGGGATTCTGCATGAACGTAGTCCAATTATTATGTCGTTGTTTTGATAAGATTTTATTACCCTTATTGTTTGATGATTTTCAGAAGCGTGTGATCCCTTTGTTTCCGAAATTTAAATGACCAGGCTCCCTGGTGTGATTACGTAATTATAGATCATAATACATAGGCATATCGGCCGACAGTGTGGTGTTTGCAAAGAACACGTGCCATAACGCACGCGATTGGTCAATTCATAGTCCAATTAAAATGAAATTGTTCCATTGACAAAAATTAATTGACCAATCAAAGAAAACAACAACTTAATGCTAATCCCGTGATTTAATTTTTTTTTTTTTTTTTTCAGTTCGTTTGAGAACACTCGCTTCGAAGCATTTACTTCTATCTAATTGCAAAAGCTAAATTACGAAATGTCTGACTCTGATTCTGATAACTCTTGTGTTCGAGTTTGATTTCGACACAGACATATCAAAATTTTCGGGATTTTCTGCGTCTGACTCCGATTCTTCCGTCTCCGAGGTCGAGGATGCTCCCGATCTTCAATGGCAGGACGAGCTTACACCACCGATGGTGTGTTTTACTTTTCTAATTTCGCATATTTACTCAAATTCAGTTTGGGAAAAACTAAAAATAATGGCTGGGCTACCAGAACATCGTAACTTTGATTATTCAAGGCGTAGTTACGATGTTTTGGAAGCCCATCAAAAAATATTTTTTCACTGTATTTTTTGAAGCAAACAACGCATTTTAAAAAAATAAAAATCATCATTTTTCATAAATGATTTTCTATTACGGGATTGGATATAATTTCTTATAGGAAAACACATGGATCGAAAACAACGTGCGCGATATCATGTAAACTCAAAATATATTTGGGCGAATGTTACTTTTGAAAAAATCGCATTTTCTTGGACAACAATTTGCAAAGCAAACGATCTGCATATGCCGAATCTTTATGTTGTCATTGACGATCGATTTTTCCTCTTCCAGAAATGTTTTCTACCCAAATGATCAACAGTATACGTGCTGTTTTGTCACAAATATAACACTCGCTAAAACAATAAAGATAAATTTTAAATCGGAATAAATCTCCGTGAAAAAACTGAAGGGAAAACAACGATTTTCTTCACAACGTCGAATACTCCAAAAAAGAGGGGTCTTTTCAAACAATGACTGGTTCTCATGATCCTAAGATATTATTTTAGGAAAACAATGCTGGAAAAGAAGAAAGTATTTATTACAAGCAATGTCTTCTTTTCCCACAATGTTTTGAAATGTTTTCTACCCTACAAGATACTTGTATTAGAATTTATATTAACTTTGTATTGTTGTCTGCAACCTCTTTCAATTTTGACCAGTCTATAATTTTGACATCTTGTTAAGAGTTATCGTGGGTTGCCCAGTTTCGGTGACCTTAACGGAATCTCGTTCTTTGCTTAATATCATGCTTTTAAAATAAACAAATTGCAACCTTACCTTTTCTTTAACTCGTAGTCCGTCGATACATTGTGAAATATTCCCGACTTTATCTCAAACAATCCATGAAAACAGCTATAGATTTGACCTAGATATTTTTTTCCAGGAAATTGGGTGGACCAGTTTCGGTGACCCTTGGATTTTATCATATATACAGGGTGTGTGCGAAAGTTTGTCTCTACTATTTGATTTTTAAGAACATTCAATGGTAAAAATAACTGTCACAGTCAAAATAACATATTTACAGTTCATAATTTTGCTATATGGCTTCAATTACTCTTCAGAATGGCATTGACAAACAAACCTGTCATGCCTTCTAACAACTCTCTCCTTACAGCAGTAGATCAGATGTGTCCAGTGCTTACATGATGGCATATCACACTGGGCCCATGATGTAAAAACCAAAGATATACAATTTCGGAGTTGTTCTGGCTGGAATTTTTTACACTGGCAACATTTTTCTTCTTCAGCAATGCTTTCATGATTAGATTCACTGTCAGAATCTTCACACACTTGAATGGCAGATGGACCAGGTAAGGGTTCTGAAATTTTATATGCCTTTTTTTCAGGAATTGTTATTTCATTAGTCGACTTCAAGAATTTGGTATCAGATTTTTTCCTTTTCTGAACAACTTTCTTGCTAGTTTGATGGTCTTTAATTCTTTGTACAGTGTTTGGTTCTGTAATACATGCTCCACTTGCTACTTTGCTAATTGTGTTTTTGACTACTTTTTCTTTGTTTTGTTTCAGAGAAATAAGGCCCCACTGTGTACTAAAAAAAGATGACTCGTCATGAGGAGATTCACATCCAGCATCAGAAGAAACAGATTGGGGCTGTTCAAATGCAGAAGCAGGTTCAAGCTTTTCAGGGTCAATGGCTGCCGGATTAAAGGGATATATACCAGTACGCTGAAATGCAGACTTCAAGTTCAAAGAAGACAATGCGAGGTCATGTCTTAGACGATAGCTCTGCAACATTATAACGAGTAATGTTTGAATTTGGATTGCAACGGATGAACTTGTGGCACTCTGTGTTGTAGATCCGCTGTAACGGCCCAAAACATCCAACATCTAAAGGCTGAAGGATGTGACTAGTGTGGGCTGGCAAGACGAACAGTTCAATATTGTGTTGCTGTGCCCAATCTATAACTGGTACATTTATGTGGGATTTGTGCCCGTCAAATATCAGCAACACAGTCTGGTCATTACCTCCCCTCTGAAGATACCTGATGAAATGATCTCGGAGAAATACCTGGAATGCTTTAGCATTGGACCATCCACTGTCAGTAACCATTCCTTGTGAACCTGCTGATGAACCTTTGAGGAGTTCATTACTGAATCTCTTGCCTTTGAATATGTAGTAAGGCGGCATCATTGTTCCCAAAGCATTTCCACAGCCAAGAATTGTGGTAATTGCGGAGCGAGAAGAAGTGATGGCTGGAGTAGACTTACAAGCACTGACAATGTAAGGTGGAGAGTGTTCAGTCTGAATACCTTTTTCATCCACATTATAGATGCATTGGGGTTTATCAAGGAGATCAAATTTGGTTAAAACAAGGTGAAGCCTTTCAAAATATTCACTAATGTTCGTTTGTGATGCAGCCTTAGCTCTGTAATTTGAAAGGGATCTGGGCTTTGTCACAATCAAGTCTGGCCAACGCTTCATGAAACCTCTGAACCACTTTCTACTGAAAGGATGCTGCTCATCACGCTTTGTTAAGAATGTGGCATAGTTTGAGGCCATACTTACAACTTCATTTGTTGTATAACCATATCCTAGTCTAGCCATTGACTTTATGTGTTCCACAAAAACAGCCTCTTCCTCCTGGTTCAGTTCTGGTGATGGTCCAGAGCTTGTTGTTTCGGGATCCACTCGCCCTAAAACTCTCTGCCGTAATGTTGTCTGAGGCACACCATATGTGATTGCTGCCCTTTTCACCGACATATGATCTTCTAAAACTGCCCTGTATGCACTTGTCATTGCAGAGGGAGAGTAACATCTATAAGTCAACTTGTCATGCTGAACTTTCCATGGATGTGCCTGAAAATATAAAAAAAATGTGATCAAAATATGGTCTCATACATCATATCAATTCAATTCATTGCAATATTTCAACAAATAAAATGTAAGGTCTCCCAAAACTTTTGAGTTCACCCTATATATGAACATGACCTTGACCTTTCGATATCACGTGACTACCTGTAGCAGAAGACGCAGCCTGCACAATTTTGGCAACAATATTGAAAATTCCTAAAAGGGCTCTATTTAAGGTCAAATTTATTATCATGGAAAAAAAGTATTAAGAAAAATGCTGTTTAACAACAAGGTAAGGAAAAAACACCGATACTTACGTCTTTGAACCGCATTTTTAATTTTTGTTGACGGCAATGACAGCAGTTTGTTTACAATCGATACCACATAAACTGATGACGTCAACAGACGCTTCTAAGAAGAGAAGGCACGCGCTTTATAAAGATCACCGAAACAGGGCCGTCACCGAAATAGGGCAACGTACGATAATTATTGAAAAATATCATTTTTGATTTAAATTTTGATGACCTCTAACCAAACAAAATAAAAGTTGAAGAAAACCTTCGAAACAATCAGGAATAACAGAAATTGCTGATCATAAGCACTTCCTCCTTTTCCCACTTTGTTCCGTACCTTTCAAAGACAAATCACACATTTTGAACCATTTATTTTTTTCTTTTCTTTTGGATATTCCAATTTTGTGAGGTTTGAATCTTGCTGTTTACTAAAAATTGAAAATAAAGCAGGAAAAATGGAAATTGTTACAAGAAAAGAGTATTTGTGAACATGAAGAATAAAAAGACTTACTTTTACACCCATTTTTTTCTCAAACGATTATTAATTTCTGCAAAATAATTATACCATAAGAAAGAGCTTTCAATTCTCTTAAAACTTTATATATACCAAAAATGTGTCAAATTATTATTTCAGTGCTTTTTTATCACTTTTTTAGGCCAGGTGCAAAATTTTCAATACAAATTGATAAAATCCAATATTCCCTGTTCAAACAAGACCATAAAAGGGCATTCCCTGTAACTGGTATAGATTATTGATTTTTCTTTATCAGATTTCAGTACACTGCTGTATTATCTCTACCTCTCTGAGTGGTAATGAGTTAAATTGTATGATTTGAATTTAAATGCATTTTAACACCCGCATTGTTCACATTTGGCAGCTATAGGGCCTTTAACCCTTTACAGCGCAATGCCGGCTTTTAACAACCCTGAGAAAAAGGCCTTTTGAAAACGTGAGAAAAGGAGAAAAGGCCGGTAAGCAGCATTTTCTCCTTTTCCCACAATGTTTTCTACCTTATAAAAAAAAAAAATTGCACCGTTTGCGCCACAGTGAACATGGTCGACTGCAAATGCTTTCAATTTGGACAAGGCTAAAATTTTGTCGTCTGGTAAAGGGTTAAAGGGTTAACTCAGATGAAAGAATTAACCTTGATATTCTGAATTTAGATAGTAATATCCTTTTGCATACTGACTTTCTTGATTCATTTGGGGAAGGATTCCCACTGGATCTGCTGGGTTATCGTGGGAGTGTCTTTGGGCAAGGCAAGCCTAGTACTGGTGAAACCAAGGAAATACCTGAATATGTGAGTTGTCACCATGATATGACTGAAATAATATTGAAAGTGGTGTAAAATGTCATTCAATCAATGGGGAAGGATTCATGTGGGAGGCAGCTACTTACTGATAACCATCAAGCAACCCTTGAAAACTTCTTGTCTGTGAGATAGCAGGAGAGACAACAACAAATGCCACAGACTAAGACAATGTCAGTTTAACTCTTTACCACACAACAAAAATGGGGACTTGTCTAAATTCAAAGCATTTGCAGATGACAAAGTAAACGTGACTCAAAAATTGAAATTTCTCTTCGGAAGTGTAGAAAACATTTTGAGAAAAGGAGAAAATGGTGGTTACCAGCATTTTCTCCTTTTCCCACAATGTTTTCAAAAACCTCCTCCTTTAGGGTAGTTAAAACTGGGGATTGTGTGTAGAGAGTTAAGACATAGCATGTCATCTTGGTCCACAGGAAGTCCTCTTCGAATAGAAATATTTTTCTTGCAAACTCATGCTTAGTGCTTAACTCTTTACCACACAAGCAAGATTTAGAATCTTCCAAATTCAAAACATCAGCAGATGACAATTTTAATATCAGTGTAAATTAGCTCAAGCTCTTTAACACGGTAGAAAACATTGTGAGAAAATGCTGGTTACCAGCATTTTCTCCTTTTCCCACAATGTTTTCAAAAGGCCTCTTTCTCAGGGTCGTTAAAACTCGGGATTGTGAGGTAAAGGGTTAATGCATTCGGAGTAATTTGAGCTCCTCATAATAATTTGGCATAATAGTGAAAATAAATTTAACTCTTTACCAAACGTCAAAATTTTAGACTGGACCAAAATGAAAGCAGTTTCAGATGACAAAATAAATTGGACTTAAAAATTAAAATTTACTTGGGAAGGATAGAAAAATTTGTGGAAAAAGGAGAAAATGCTGGTTACCAGCATTTTCTCCTTTTTCCACAATGTTTTCAAAAGGTTTCTTTCTTAGGGTCATTAAAAGGTGCTTTAACCTTTAGCAAATGACAAAATTTTAGATTAGTCCAAATTGAAAGCATTTGCAGACGACAAATTAAAGGTAGCCCAAATGATGAAATCTGCCCTTGATAGATTAGAAAACATTGTGGGCAAAGGAGAAAATGCTGTTTACCAGCATTTTCTCCTTTTCCCTCAATGTTTTCAAAAGCCTTCTTCCTCAGAGTCATTAAAAGACAGGATTGTGTGGTAAAATGTTAATAATTTTCATTAAGAAGCAAGGAGGATCGAACCCATTACTTTGTGGCAAAAATGTAGACTTGTTTAAATTCAAAGCATTTGCAGATGACGACATAGATCTGACTAAAAAATTGAAATTTGTTTTTGGAAGGGTAGAAAACATTGAGGGACAAGAAAAAAAAAATGCTGGTATTACCAGCAATTTTTCCTTTTCTTAGTTACAATGTTTTGAATTACAGCCTTATGCCACAGGCTTGTTAAAACTCAGAATTGTGTGGTAAAGGGTTAACTGCAATTCAGACTGAAGCAGTGCTATTTATTTAATTTAGTAGCAACTGTTTAGGTATTATGATAAAGATTTTGATAAGTACTTCCTGCAAGAAATTGTCCAAAAGTTGCTCAAAATATTTTATTTTAACTCTTTACCAAATGACAAATTTCAAGCTGGGAATTTTAGTGATTACAAGTTAAATGTTGCACAGATTATGAAATCGCTCATTGAACAGATGGAAAAAAATGGTGGAAAAGGGAGAAAATGTAGGTTGCAAAGATTTCCTCCTTTTCCCACAATGTTTTCAAATGCCGTTTTCCTTTGGCAGGAGGGAGGGGTTTAAACTCAGGATTGTGTTATCTAGGATGGCACCAGCCAAAAATTGTTAGTAGCCAAAACTTTGTCGTCCAAAACCGGATTGAGTCAATGGACGGATCACTATATGGGTGTAGACTGGTTACCTCCCCTATATACAGCTTAAGTATATAGTTAAGCTTTAACTCTTTACCAAACAACAAAATTTTAAACTTTATGATGATTTGAAGACAACCAATTAAATATGGCACAAATGTTCATTTTGATTCAGAAAGGGTAGAAAATATTGTGGGGAAAGGTGAAAACACTGGTTACCAGCCTTTTCTCCTTTCCCCACAATGTTTTAAAAAGCTTCATTGTAATGGTTGTTTAAACTCAGGATTGTATGGGAAAGGGTTAAGATCTCAGACAGTTCCTTAACATGTATAGAGAGCGAACTATTGAACTTTCACAAGTTACTTTTGGAAATAAACATGAACTTGTTGCAAGTTTCTGCATGTGCTTAAAGCAGGTGAGTGATAAAACAATAAATAAACATCACTATTTGAGTGAATGAACAAGATTTTATTCCTATTATATTAAACTTTCCAAAATCAAGTAAAATCTTTTACAAAATGACATGCAAAGTAAGAAATAAAAAGAAATGAGAAAGCGTGTTGCTTTTTTAAACTAATTAGCAAGTGATTGGCGATTGTTTGACATAACGTGCGAAAAAAGTCTACTCGGACTGATCTCCAAGCATGCAGCGCTCTTTGCAAAACATTCCAAGTTGCGAAAACCAGTCCGACCAAATTTACAACAGACTGGTACCCGCTTTTACTTATCTAATTAGTATTGATCGGTAGCCATAACCGTTTATGATACATGATGGTCAACAGGCGTGACAAATGAGCTGCGAACACATGTGTTAATTGTATACCGAAGATAAATAGCCTGTGGCGCGTGGCGATAAGGTTTGTAAACTGTTAATTTGCAATGACGGAAGTGTAAACTGACCATAGCTGATATGAAATTGACGGTCGGTGATTTTGTTTATCACAAATTTTTTGATCGCCAATATCTGCTCTTTTGGAGTTTTTAATCACCAGCTGCAGTTTTTAATCGCCAATGGCGATTTTGGCGATCGGTAACGCCAACCTAGGTTATAAAGGAGTATCCCTCTACCAAACAGTCCATAGCTTCATTGACCATGAAAAAAAAAAATGGCTGATTAAAATATTGTTGGAAAAGGAGAAAAATGCTGGTTACCAGTATTTTCTTCTTTTCTGACAATGTTCTCTTCCATTTTAAGGACAGATATAATCTTTTTAGCTGCATTGAAGTTGTCCTCTGCAAATGCTTTCAATTTGGATAAGTCTGAAATGTCATTTGATAGCCCATCCTCATTGACCCAGTTCCGATGTATTCTGTAAACTACATTCATCGCCCTTGGGTTATCTCGTGTATGTTTTCTTGTTCTCATGAATTATTCATGAGGCATTTTGATTAGTAATCTCAGTTTTTTAGTGAGAAAATTTAATCTATTTTTATCGATCATATGCCATTATTTCTAGTTTTACCTCGTCTACAACCACTCAAATCACTTGTTTCAAATCAAGCTTGGCGATACTTTGATACTTTAAATATGGCTGAAGTCATGAACATCATCGACAAAACTTTACAAAAAACATTCAGCGTCACCCAGAAAAAGTTTCAGCATAAAGTCGTAGCAGCTTTGGTTAGAGAACAGGAGATGTGTTTCTGTCAAGAAAAACAGGCGGCGGGGAAAGTCTCTGTTATCATGGTTTCCCAGATTTACCTGGTTTATTGGTAGTAACGGAAGAAATGTGATTATCCTCCACTACAAGAGAGTATCTTTATGATACCGACAATTCGATTGGCTATTGGGTGTAATCTGCAATCTTACGAATATTCATAGAAACGATGGTTTCAAAATTGAATGTCCCAGGGGTGATGAATGGTAATACTTCATACCTGGGTTAACGAGGGTGTTTATAACCCAGTGTGTCCTGAACATATAAAATTCAATGTTAGAAACATACCTGAAAAATCCATATAATGGATCTGAAATAAGGTTTGATGCACTGTTATATGTGGAAATATTGTGACAAAATTAGAAACTCCTTGTTATGAGCAGTGTCTCCTCTTGTCAGAGGGTTTTCAAAAGTGGCCTGTTTGGCTAGTAAAGCTGTGGGCAGAAGGTAAAGAGCTACGAAACTCCATTGTGCAGAACATCAATGCTGCAAAAAATGAATTTGAAAACTATGCAAAAAGAAATAAATTTCATGTATATTATTATGATAAATTGCATTATTATGTAAGAACATGATATCAAAAATACAAATTATAAAAGCGTGATAAATTCATGTTTTGAGCGTATTGTAAATGCATGACTAAATGGAATGCCAAGCATTCTGTTAAAGGACCGAATTTACTGTCGTAGATATGCTTATCAAAAACAGAAGTTGTTTTTGTATTGCAGCAAGACCAGTCAAGATAAAAAATTCAGTCTCATCGTTTATCTACACTTTCAATATTTTTTGTGATAGTTACACCAACGAAGTTGCCCTAAAGTTTTCACATTTTGATATCTTTAACCCTTCACCACAGAATCACAACTTTTAATGACCCAGGGGAAGAAGGTTTTTGGAAATGTTGTGTTAACCAGCAGTTTCTCCTTTTCCCACAATGTTTTTCTACCATATCGTACAGAGATTGCATATTGTGACTTATATTTAATTTGTAGTCTGCCAATGCTTTCACTTTGACAAGTCTAAAATTTTATTGGGTGGTAAAGAGTTAACTAACTTTTTATGGCAGTTTATTTGGATCTCTACAGATGAACCTTTTTACAAGACTATTCTGTGTTTCAGCATCCCTGGGAAGTTGAATAGGGAAAGAAAAGGCTTTTTGATACACTGCGGGAAAAGAGGAATGCTGTTAACCAGTATTATCATCTTTTCTTGCAAAGTTTTCTAGCCATGTTAAAGACTAGACCTTTTCACTTGTCATGTGCAAAATGTTTTGGATGGGTCTGAATTTTGGAAATTAGAAAATGCCTTGCCACAGCTTCACCAACCATTCTTAGTTTCATGCTTGGTCTTATCCTAGGTTTAGAAAGCAACACAAGTTCTGATTGGCTAATCCAATTAGAAGTTGTATTACTTTTAATTTAGACAATTCTTGAGGACAAGATGAAGAATGTTCTAAAGAATGGTTGGTGAATACGGACCTTGTAGTGTTAAATATCTCCTGTATCATTTTGAAATATAACTGTAGAGCAATACAAAATACTATGTAAGTTATTTCTTTATCGTTTACTTTTCACAGTATCATTTTCATTTTATTTTCAGACTATCACGGGTGCCATGTCAGTCATCAATCCACCAGTAGAACTTGAAAATCCAGAAAATCAGTTTCGGGTCAAATATATTCAAAATGAGACCCTGGACCCAGACTTTTCCTATCCTACAGTAAGTACAACCTCATATTAACCCTTACCACACAATCGGGCGATTTAATGACACTGAGGTAGAAGGCTTTTGAAAGCATTGTGGAAAAAGGAGAAAATGCTGGAAACCAGCTTTCTACCATTTCAAAGACAAATCTAATGATTGGAGCAGCATTTGATTTGTCGTCTGCAAATGCTTTCAATTTGTATGCATCTAAAATTTTGCTGTTTGATAATGAGTTAATAATTACGTACATTGTGTCTTAGAGATGCAAGTTTCCACAACATCAGCTATGTTAACCTTTACCAAACTATCCCATGTTAAACTCTTCCAGACGATGAACTTTTAGCCTGTCCAAATTAAAAGCATCTGCTGACAGCAAAATAAATGTTATTCAAATATTGGATTTTTTTTTGAAAGGGTAAAAATCATTGTGGGAAAAGTAGAAAATACTGTTGACCAGCATTTTCTTCTTTTCCTAGAGTATTTTCAAAAGCTTTTTTTTCTCTAGGTCATTAAAAGTGGGGATTGATAATTCTGATAACCCGCATTTTCACCTTTTTCCACAATGTTTTATACCCTTTCAAAGAAGAATTTCAATTTCTAAATGACATTTTTTTTATCGATGGAGCTGCATTAAATTTGTCGTCTGCAAATGCTTTCAAAATGGTCAAATTTAATATTTTGTAATCTGGTAAGGAGTTTATATTCGTACAAATAAGCAGTCCATGTTAGTCAACTGTTTACCACACAATCCTGACTTTTAGCAACCCTGAGAAAGAAGTCTTCTGAAAACATGGTGAAAAAAGTTTTGTTAACCAGTATTTTCTGTCTTCCAAACTGTCTTTTACCATTCCCATGTCAAACTTTCAAATTTTATTTTGTTGTTTTTAAATGCTTTCAATTCAGACTAGTCTAGAATTTTTCGTGTGGTAAAGTAGTTAACTCTTTACCAAACAAAAATTTTTTAGACTAGTCCAAATTGAAAGCATTTGCAGATGACAGTTTCAGTGTGGCTCAAATGATGGAATTTGTTTTAGATGTGGTAGAAAAAAATAGTGGGAAAAGGAGAAAATGCTGGTTACCAGCATTTTCTCCTTTTCCCACTATGTTTTTAAAAGCCTTCTATGTTAGGGTCGTTAAAACGCTGGATTGTGTGGTAAAGGGTTAACCCTTTACCAGATAATCCCATGTGGGTTCTTTTATGGCAAGTGAGGAAGAAGACCTGTGATATCAATGTGGGGAAAGGAGAAAATTGTAACCAGCGTTTTTCTCCTTTTCTCACAGCATTCTTTTATCACAGCATTTTCAAAAGCTGTTTTCTTCAGGTTTGTTAACAAGGGATTGGTTGGAAAAGAGTTAAAGCTTGTGAAACCAAAAACCATGCAAGGAGAAATGGCTCATTACAACCAATTTTTTTTCTTTTGCAATTTGCAACAATGTTTTGTACAATAGTCTGACATTTTATAGTCTGGGACATGAGGTAACAGGATTTTCCCTGAACTTTCTCATGAGGGGGTCATTTGACCCCCTTCAAAAGAACAAAAGGTGGTAAACATTTAAATTTTGGGGGAAACCTGGAAAATTTGGGGGGTCTAAATTCAAAGAAACCTGGGGTCATGGAAAACACTGAGATAACTTTTCAATGAAAAACAATGCTTTGTTTATTCATATATGAGCCATACCCTGGCAAAAGGGGGCTTAATGCATCTCAGTAATGCATGGTACCAACCAAGCCATCACATAAATATTGATCCATATTATAGCCACTTTTCTGAACAACTGACTTAATCATGGGATAAACTGGTCCTATGGCATACAGAAAACTGACCAATAGCAACAAGTATCAACCCAGGTCAGGCTGCGCATTCTGCACAGGCTAACTTGGGTCGATACTTTTCGCAAATGTAATTAGCTCCCTTTCCACAGAGCATGGCTTCTATGTAATTGTTTGATCAGGAAGATTCAAAAGTAAAGTTTCATTATGGTAAAGTGCATTCCACATATTGTCATTACCATATGTGTTTCAACTCTTTACCACACAAGAAAAATTTAGACTTGTCCAAATTGACAGCATTTGCAGACATCAATTTAAATGTGACTCAAATAGTGGAATTTATCTTTGATAGCGTAGAAAACATTTTGGGAAAAGGAGAAAATGCTGGTTACAAGCACCTGCTTTTTTTCCCCTCAAAACATTTTCAAAAGGATTCGCGTGTAGGATCATTAAAATTCAGGATTGTGTGGTAAAGGGTTATGTTTCTACCAAATAACAAAATTTTAGAATTGTCCAATTCGGAAGCATTTGCAGACAACAAATCAAATATAAAATACAGGAATTTTTCTATGAAAGAGTAGAAAACAGCATGGGAAAAGGAAAAAATGCTGGTTATCATTGTTTTCTCCTTTTCCCACAATGTTTTCAAAAGTCTGCCACAGGGTCATTTAAACACAGGCTTCTGTGGTAAAGGGCTGAATTACATTTTTTACTCTGAACAATTATTGTAGTGCTAATTATAGGAAAATTATTTAATTTTGGTTCATTCTTGAAAATTAATAATCGTTAATAAGTTTATTTTGTTTCATTCTTTAACTTAATGATAGGGTAACAGTGTGGATTCAGCAGGAAATAGTAATAACTGATCCTTTTCCGTAATTTCAGTAGAAATGGGATAAGGTTTACTGTATTTCACCTAATTAACGCTCCCTCCCGAATAGTAGCCCTGCCCTATATTACTTACCCCAGGGGCCTCTGGGCAGTCCCCACCCACACTCGACCTTACCTTCAAATTGACGACTGGAGTGACAAACTTCCAAACACAAGATAACTTCATTAAAACTTTTCAAACGCAGACTAACAAAAATCACTAATGACCGATATTTTATAAATAAACTTACCAGTGCGGCGTCAAGATAATCTTAATTACTTCAGAAATTGATGTCATGAACACATGACTATCCGAATACACATACACTTCCAACAACATTGTAAACTGCAGGTAACACAAAATTTGTCAACTAACTCGGAAAAACTTTAAGAAAGTGAAGTATCGAATACTAGTATCTCATACTAATCGTGAATGATGTTTAATGTGCAAATAAATCATGATCAGCTGTAAAATCTATATTCTGCATTACTGCATTACTGCATGAAAATGAAGATCGCTTTGCAGTCAGCACTAACTGAAAACCAGGATCAAAATAGCGTACTTACTCTAAGTGAAGGCACTTAAATTTTGGGAAATTGGCTATGAAATAATAGTGCCGTGCCGGTGTTTTGCATGGGGCCTGGGCGCGATAATTAGATGAATTACAGGACCTCTTTCACATAATGGGCTTTTTGGCCTCCAGCTTGTTCCAAGCACTGCAGCAGGTACCTATAATATTTTTGAACAGATCTTTTATACTTGTATTTTGACAATTAATGCTTTACCAAAGAATCCAATGTTTTTACAAGACTTAGAAAGCTTTTGAAGTCAATGTGAAAAAGTAAACCAGCATGTTCTCCTTCATCCTTTGAAAAGATAAATTCTGTCAGTTGAAGCATGTTAACTTTATTGTCTACCAAGTTTTAACACTTTCAAAATAAATGAGTCTAAAATTTTGTCTTTGAGTAAATAGTTAACTTGGTTCCTTTGCCGTTTCTATTTGTACTGTCCTGAAATATGATGTGCACTGTAGTGCCCTGAATGAAATACAGGATTAATTTTACCTTGTGGGTTTTCACTTGCTGAAATTGGCAGGTTTGAAAATTGAATGGAGTGAAAATCGTTTGACCATTTTGTAACCAATTTCCACACATCCTGACTTTAAATGACCCTGAGACAAAGTTCATGTTTTTCTTAACATTTCATAATATTATGAGGTCTGCAAATACTTCCGATTCAGACAAGAAAGAGTTACCCTTTATTAAACAATCCCTACTTTCAACGACCCTGGAAAAAATAGACTTTTGAGAACATTGTGGACAGTGTACCAAAGTAACTGATGACACGAGAAAAAGATGGAGAAGTGTTAAGGGGTCCGACGAATCACCGAAATACCAAAATAACACTGAAATATTCCGTTTTTTTTTTTTTTTATGAGTCTAAACAAATAAAGTAATCGTTTTTGACACATGTTGTAGTCATATTGATGAAGGACGGTTAATTTAAAACCAAAGGACATAATAACAATAATAACAGTTTAGGCTCGCTATGAAGAAGTGCACCAGAATAGCCTGCCTGAAACACTACTGTAAATGTCCACCGAAATACCCGATGGATGTAGCAAAATTTTTGGATTCCACCTCTGCAATCTTACGTCATTAGCTTTTGCTCAACGTTGATGTGTCTGATCTTTATCCATAAGTATACTTAGAAAAACAGTTTTCATTTTTAGCTCCACTGGCCGAAGGCCAGCGGGCTTATGTCATGGCCCGGTGTCCTCCATGCGTCCGTCCGTCCGTGCGTTAACTTTTATTTCAAACATCTTCTTCTCTGAAACTACCCATCCAATTTTCATGAAACTTCACAGAAATGATCCTGCCATGGTCCTCTTCAGAATTTCTTGAAAGAATTTGATTCCTTCAAAAACTCTGGTTGCCATGGCAACAAAACTGAAAAATATTGGAAATCTTTAAAAATCTTCTTGTCTGAAACCATAAGGCGTAGGGCTACCAAATTTGGCATGTAGCTTTATGTAGTAGACCTCTATCAAGTTTCTTCAAATTATAGCCCTGGGGTCAAAATTGGCTCTGCCCCAGGGGTCACAAGTTTTACATAGGCTTATATAGAGAAAACTTTAAAAATCTTCCTGTACCTAGCCATAAGGCCTAGAGCTACCAAATTTTGCATGTAGCTATATCTAGTGGGCCTCTACCAAGCAGGCCAAAATTTTAGCCCTGGGGTCAAAATTGGCCCCGCTGCAGGGGTAACAAGTTTTACATGGGCGTACATAGTGACAACTTAAGAAATCTTCCAGTACCTAGCCATAAGGCCTAGAGCTACCAAATTTTGCATTTAGCTTGATCTGGTGGGGGGTCTACCAAAAGTGCCCAAATTACAGTCCTGGGGTCAATTTGGCCTCGGGGTGGAGGGGGGGGGCAAAGGTTCACAAGATTAACATGGGCTTATATAGGGAAAACTTGTAAATCTTGGTGTACATAGCCATAAGGCTTAGGGCTACCAAATTTTGCATAATTATAGCTCTATCTAGTGGACAACTACAAAGAGGGCCCAAGTTACAACCCTAGGATCAAGTTTGGCCCTGCACCAAGTTTTACATGGGTTTATGGAGTGAAAACTTCAGAAACCGTCTTGTTACTAGCCATAAGGCAAGAACTCCCAAATTTGGTCATAAACATGTGCTTATAGGGTGAAAATTAAAAAAATCCTTTTGCTCCTAACTGCAAACCCAAGGGCTACCAAATCTGGAGCACTTTTGATTTTTTTTTTTAAAATTAGCCTTGCATCAGGGGTCTTATGTTTTACAGAGGCTTCATATGGATGAAACTTGAAAATCACCGTATTTATAACCATACAGCATAGACTTGTATTATTTTGGCATGTGGCTTTATCTTGTGGACCTGTACCAGGGTTCAAGTGATTATCGCTCTGGGATCAAAAATGGCTTTTCCCTGCGGGTCTCAACTTTAACATGGGCTTTTACAGAGAAAACTTTGTAAGTCTTCATTTTGAAACCATTTGGCTCAGAATTGAAATGTTTAGTATTTATGGTTTATATTTATAAGCCAGTGGAGCGATACAGGGCCATCATGGCCCTCTTGTTATATTGGGCACATTAAATTAAAAAGTCACTAAATTAGAAAACCGGCAGCCATTGTGAATCTATGATTAATCACGTTACAAGGCGTAAATTGATAAGAAAATTGTAATTCTGCCGATAAGATTATGAATAATAATTTTGTCACTTTAAAAATAACAATGAAAAATGACACATCAAATAAGTTGGATTGTATCAGCCGAATACGTTCAATTACGATTGCTTCACTTTAATAGAACAGAACAGAACTTGCCGAGTTACTTGTGCATTTTGATGGATCAGAGACCTACATCATGCGATGTCTGATTTGGGTCTACTTCGTTCGCAAATGAAGTGCATTAGCCCACTCTTTTGTGTGTGTTTGTTTGTTAATCTTACAAAGAAATAATAAATATAAGTAATAAGGTCCTACTGATAAGTCCAGATTGGTGTAACCAAGATCAGGTATTTCGGTGTGAACAGACCAGACACGCGAGTGTTTCAGTGATTGTTCTCCACGTAAATTAATGATCAGTGTATATTAACAACATCATTCTTCTAAATAATGATAAATACTTTGATAACGCATTTTTTCTGTTAAAAAAAGAAAAAGGAAAGAAAAATCCTGCATACTTATATCAGTTATCTGAACTCAATGATAATAAAAATAGGGATATTTCAGTGTTTCGGTGGAATTTTGTTATTTCAGTGATTCATCGGATCATCGTTTTGGTTATCGACCCATTCTGGAATTATCATCTGTTTAGGACTTCTTAGCTCACAACGTGCTCAAGGTGAGCTTTTGTGTGGTTGTTCAATGACTGGCATCCATCATGTGTCCTCCATCGTGCATCACCCATTGTCAACATTTACCTTGTGTACACTCTAGAGGCCACATTTCTTGACCTGAAAATTGGTCAGAATGTTTTTCTTGATGAAATCTCGGATGAGTTCGAATTTGGGTCACCTGGGGTCATAAACTAGGTCACTAGGTCAAATTAAAGAAAAACCTTGTGGACACTCTAGATGCCACATTTTTGCTAAATTAAACTGAAAATTGGTCAGCGTTTCTGTCTTGATGAAATCTCGAATGAGTTCAATTTGGGTCACCTGGGGTCAAAAACTTGGTCACAAGGTCAAATTAAAGAAATACCTTGTGGACACTCTAGAGGCCACATTTTTTGCTCAATTGACCTGAAAATTGGCCAGAATGTTTGTTTTGATGAAATCTTGGATAAGTTTGAATTTGGGTCATCTGGGGCCATTAACTTGGTCACTAGGTCAAATTAAAGAAATACCTTGTGGGCACTCTAGAGGCCACATTTTTTGCTCAGTTGAATTGAAAATTGGTCAGAATGTTTGTCGTAATTAAATCTCAGATGAGTTTGAAATTGGGTCACCTTTGGTCATAAACTAGGTCACTAGGTCAAATTAAAGAAATACCTTGTGGACACTCTAGAGGCCACATTTTTTGCTCAATTGACCTGAAAATTGGTCAGAATGTTTGTCTTGATGAAATCTCAGCTGAGTTTGAAATTGGGTCACCTGAGGTCATAAACTAGGTCACCAGGTCAAATTAAAGAAATACTGTATGACAGTGTTCCCACTTGCATCTCTTTTTGGGAGTGCATGTGCTCCCTGGAATACAAGTTTGGGAGTGCAAGAGAAATTCTAGGAGTGCACTTAATATTGACAATTATAGAGCATCTATGGAGGACAGTAATGGTCTGTTGCATTGAAAATTTGTTTTGATGAGTCTAACTCTGCAGTCGGCTGCTCTTGAAAACAATATGGGTAATCTAAAAAAAAGAAGATGCTTGTTATAATTTCCTTACTCACGGGACAAGTTTCAGAGGGACAACTTACAGCCTGACTGCCAATAGAATTTTCCATTTCACTGTGAATTTCAGACACTAATTAGCTTTCACTTACTGTTTTATAGAGATATTTATGTAAATGTACTGTTCAAAGTCATTGATAAAGCTGAAAAGACAATTTGAAATGCCTATGACTAGATGATGTCAAACCAATTTTTGTTGTGTCATGCGTTTTCGCATTTCTTGCAGCGATCTTTTTTTTTTATGTCTGTTAAGTTCTGGAGTGGTATTTCCGCATGATTTGACATAGATCTGTCAATAAGAATAGCATGTGACTTCAAAACCTTTAATTTAACACTAGGAAAGCTGATTGATACCAAGTTTGATTGCGTGATTATTCAATTCAGTGCGTGAATCACATACATATGTGTGTGAATGGGAACCCTGGTGTGAGCACTCTAGAGGACACATTTTTTGCTCATTTGACTTGAAAATTAGTCAGAGTGTTTGTCTTGGATGAGTTCAGATTTCGGTCACCTGGGGTCATAAACTAGGTCATTAGTTCAATTTAAAGAAAGACCTTGTGGACACTCCAGAGGCCACATTTCTTACTCAATTGACCCGAAAATTGGTCAGATTGGTTGTCTTGAAAAAATCTCGAATGAGTTCAGATTTGGGTTACCTAGGGTCTTAAACTAGGTCACTAGGTCAAATTAAAGAAATACCTTGTGGGCACTCTAGAGGCCACATTTTTAGCTTAATTGACTTGAAAATTAGTCAGAATGTTTGTCTTAATTAAATCTCGGATGAGTTTGAAATTGGGTCACCTTTGGTCATAAACTAGGTCACTAGGTCAAATTAAAGTAACACCTCGTGGGCAATCTAGAGGCCATAGTGTTTGCTCAATTGACCTGAAAATTGGTCAGAATTTTTGTCTTGATGAAATCTAGAATGAGTTCAAAATTGGGTCACCTGGGGACGTAATCTAGGTCACTATGTCAAATTTAAGAAATACCTTGTGGGCAGTGTAGAGGCCACATTTATTGCTCAGTTGTCTTGAAAATTGGTCGGAATCTTTGTCTTAATAAAATCTCGGATGAGATTGAATTTGGGATACCTTGGGTCATAAACTAAGTCACTAGGTCAAATTTAAGAAATACCTTGTGGACACTCTAGAGGCCACATTTCTTACTCAATTGACCTGAAAATTGAACAGAATGTTTGTCTTGATAAAATTTCAGATGAGTTTGAATTTGGGTCACCTAGGGTCATAAACTAGGTCTCACTAGATCAACTTACAAAAATTCCTTGTAGGCGCTCTAGAGGCTACAATTCTTACTTAACTCTTTACCCTACAATCCTGACTATTAACACCTTGAGAAAGAAGCCTTTTGAAAACATTGTGGGAAAAGGAGAAAATGCTGGTTACCAGCATTTTCTCCTTTTCCCACAATGTTTTGTACCCTATCAAACAAAAATTGTATCATTTGAACCACATTGAAATTGTCGTCTGCAAATGCTTCAAATTTGGACTGGTATAATTTTGTGTTGTGTGGTAAAGGGTTAATTGACCTGAAAATTGATCAGCATGTTTGGCTTGATAAAATCTTGGATTAGTTCAAAACTGGGTCACATAGGGTCATAAACTGGGTCACTTGGTCAAATTTAAAGAAATATCTTGTGGGCGCTGTAGCGGCCACAATTCTTGCTCAATTGAGCTGAAAATTGGTCAGTGTGTTTGTCTTGATGATATCTTCGATGCATTCAAAATTGGGTCACATAGGGTCATAAACAAGGTCACTGGGTCACATTGAAGAAATACCTAGTGGGCACTCTAGAAGCCACAATTCTAACTAAATTGACCTGAAAATTGGTTTACATGTTTGACTTGATGATATATCAGATCGATCAGAAATTGGGTCTCATAGGGTCACAAACTAGGTCACTAGGTCAAATTAAAGAAATGTGTGTGGGTGTTCTAGAGGTCTCAGTTTTTGCTCAACTGACCTGAAAATTTGTCGGCATGTTTGACTTGATCATGTCTTGAATGGGTTTGAAATTGGGTCACATAGGGTCATAATCTAGGTCACTAGGTCAAATTACAGAAATACCTTGTGGGCACTCTAGAGGCAGCAATTCTTGCCCAATTCACCTGAACCTTGGTTAACAAGTTTGCCTTGATATCTTGGATGAGTTTGAAATATGTTCATATAGGGTCATAAACTAGGTCACTAGGTCAAATTGAAGAACTACATTTTGGACACCCCAGAGGCCACATTTTCAGCTCAATTGACCTGACAATTGTTCAGAGTATTTGCCTTAATAATATCTCAGATGAGTTTTGAATTGGGTCATTATGACCCTGGGGTGAAATTTCTCCTATTGACTCAGGTGAGCTATCCAGGGCTACCATGGCCCTCTTGTTTTAAATAAAATCAGCCTTGCGTTATTTAGAATTAACTTTGTTTCCGTTATACAAGGTAAAAATGAAAAACAACAGTAGATTGTTTCAAAAATATAATTTCCGAGGATTCAGAATATGACTTATGCTACGCTTCTTTATCATTTTGCGAAAAGATAAGATGTCAGTGAAAAACTAATGTACGGAATGAATATGTGTTGTTGCTGTTTCTACAGAAAGAGTCAGGTGAATGGTTCATGTATAATAGTTTATTAGTCCCCTACCGGCAAAGCCGAAGGGGACTTTAGGTTTGCACTCCCTCCGTCCGTCTGTCCATCTGTCTGTCTGTCCGTCAGTCCGGCAATTCAGTTTTCCGGACTTTTTAGCTCACCTTAGCACAACGTGCTAAAGGTGAGCTATTGTGATCTCCCTATGTCCGGCGTCTGTCGTCCGTCGTCTGTCGTCCGTCGTCCGTCAACAATTTCTTTAAACATCTTCTTCTCCTAAACCACTGGGCCAATCTTGATGAAACTTGGCAGGGATGTTCCTTGGGTGAAGCTCTACCAAAATTGTTCAAAGAATTGAATTCCACCCACAACTCTGGTTGCCATGGCAACAAAAAGGAAAAAAAAGCAAAATCTTTGAAAATCTTCTTCTCTGAAACTAGAAGGCGCAGAGCTTTGATATTTGGTATGTAGCATCTCCTAGTGGACCTCTACCAAGTTTGTTCATTTGATGCCCCTGGGGTCAAAACTGGCCCCGCCCCAGGGGTCACAAGTTTGAGCATAGTAACAAAGAAGGAAAACTTTAAAAATCTTCTTCTCTGAAACTTGAAGGTGTAGAGCTTTGATATTTGGCATGTAGCATCTCCTAGTGGACCTCTACCAAGTTTGTTCATATGATGCCCCTGGGGTCAAAACTGGCCCCGCCCCAGGGGTCACAATTTCCAACATAGGGACAAAGAAGGAAAACTTTAAAAATCTTCTTCTCTAAAACTAGAAGGCATAGAGCTTTGATATTTGGCATGAAGCATCTCCTAGTGGACCTCTACCAAGTTTGTTCATATGATGCCCTTGGGGTCAAAACATGGCCCTGCCCCAGGGGTCACAATTTCAAACATAGGAACAAAGAGGGGAAACTTTAAAAATCATCTTCTCTGAAACTGGAAGGTGCAGAGCTTTCATATTTGGTATGTAGCATTGCCTAGTGGACCTCTACCAAGTTTGTTCATTTGATGCCCCTGGGGTCAAAACTTGCCCCACCCCCGGGGGTCACAAGTTTGAGCATAGTAACAAAGAAGGAAAACTTTAAAAATCTTCTTCAATGAAACTTGAAGGCGTAGAGCTTTGATATTTGGCATGTAGCATCTCCTAGTGGACCTCTACCAAGTTTGTTCATATGATGCTCCTGGGGTCAAAACTGGCCCCGCCCCAGGGGTCACAATTTCCAACATAGGAACAAAGAAGGAAAACTTTAAAAATCTTCTTCTGTAAAACTAGAAGGCATAGAGCTTTGATATTTGGTATGTAGCATCGCCTAGTAGACCTCTACTAAGTTTGTTCATATAATGCCCTTGGGGTCAAAATTGGCTCTGCCCTGGGGGTCACAAGTTCAAAGATAGGAACAAGGAAGGAAAACTTAAATTTTTTTTTTCTCTTAAATGGGAAAGCATAGAGCTTTGATATTTGGTATGTAGCATTTCCTAGTGGACTTCTACCAAGTTTGTTCCAAGGATGCTGCTTGGGTCAAAACTGGCCCAGCCCCTGGGGTCACAAGTTCGAACATAGGAACAAAGAAGGAAAACTTTAAAATTCTTCTTTTCTGAAACCGAAAGGTGTGGAGCTTTGATATTTGGTATGTTGCATCTCAGAGTGAACCTCTACCAAGTTTGTTCATATGATGCCCCTGGGTCAAAACTGGCCCCGCCCCAGGGGTCACAAGTTCGAAGATAGGAACAAAGAAGGAAAACTTTAAATTTCTTTTTCTCTTAAACGGGAAGGTGTAGAGCTTTGATATTTGGTATGTAGCATTTCCTAGTGGACCTCTACCAAGTTTGTTCATATGATGCCCCTGGGTCAAAACTGGCCCAGCCCCGGGGGTCACAAGTTGGAACATAGAAACAAAGAAGGAAAACTTTAAAATTCTTCTTTAAAACTGGAAGGCGTAGAGCTTTGATATTTGGTATGTAGTGATTCTCTGCTAAGTTTGTTTGCCCATCTAAGCGCAACAAGTTCATTGAGTTCAAAATTGGGTCATCTTGGGTAAACTAGGTCACTAGGTCAAATTAAAGAAATACCTTGTTGGCACTCTCGAGGCCACATTATTTGCTCAATTGCCTTGAAAATTAGTTAGAAAGTTTGTCTTTATTAAGTCTCACATAAGATTAATTTGGGTCAACTTGGGTCATAAACTAGTTCACTGGGTCAAATTGAAGAAATACCTTGTTTGCACTCTGGAGGCCACATTTATTGCTCAAATGACCTGAAATTTGGCCAGAATGTTTGTCTTGATGAAATACCAGATGAGTTTGGATTTGGGTCACCTGGAACCATAAACTAGGTCACTAGGTCAAAATAAAGAAATACCTTGTGGGCACTCTAAGAGGCCACATTCTTTGCTTAATTGCCTTGAAAATTGGTCAGAATGTTTGTCTTTGTAAAATCTCACATGAGTCTGAATTTGGGTCAACTGGGGTCATAAACTAGGTCACTTGGTCAAATTAAAGAAATAGCTAGTGGGCACTCTAGAGGCCACATTTATTATTCATTTGATTTGAAAATTGGTTGAAATGTTTCTTTTGATATAGTCAAAGACCAGTTCAAATTTGGGTCATCTGGGGTCATAATCTAGATCACTAGGGCAAATTAAAGAAATATCTTTAGGGCACTCAAGGCCACATGTTTTGCTCAGTTGACTTGAAAATTGGTCAGAATGTTTGTCTTCATGAAGTATGAGTTTGAAATTGGGTCACCTGCGGTCAAAAACTAGGTCACATGGTCAAATTAAAGAAAAACCTTAAAGGCACTCTACTAAGGTGAGCGACCCAGGGCCATCATGGCCCTCTTGTTTTCTAAAAGCTGGTACTATTGAGCTGAGTTTTGGTGTGTAAGTCACCCACCATCACTTACAGATCAAGTTCGACTTTCGTTCCGGTCCACTGGTTTTTCACGGATTTACGGGCCTTGGACTTAAAAAATTTCACTGATAAATCAGTTTTCCGAACTTTTTTTACCTAAACGCTGGTAGGTATTGATCTCAGATTTGCTGTGTAACTCAACCACCATGACTTACAGATCAAGTTCGACTTTCATTCCGGTCCACTGGTTTTTCACGGATTTACGGGCCTTGGACTTACAAAATTTCACTGATAAATCAGTTTTCCGGACTTTTTTTTCTAAATGCTGGTAGATATTCACCTGACTTTTACTGTGTAAGTCAACCACCATGACTTACAGATCAAGTTTCGTCCCGCTCGACTGCTTTTTGACACATTTACGGGCCTTGGACTTAGAAAATTTCACTGATAAAACATTTTTCCGCACTTTTTTTCTAAATGCTGTTACATATAGAGCTGATTTTTGGTGTGTACATCAACCACCATGACTTACACATCAAGTTCGAGTTTCGTCCCGCTCGACTGCTTTTTGACGCATTTACGGGCCTTGCACTTAAAAAATTTCACTGACATGCCAGCAATCCATACGGCCTGTAGGGGACTGTGTATTGCTATGCAATACTATCAGAACGCTTGTTTATAATAAAACACACACCTGCTCTGCCCATTAATGCCCAGTTTACTAACAGTCGAGACAAACAAACTATACTTTTCCAACCCTCTTCATTTTAAAACTTGAATTCGAGCCTGTCTGCGCATTCTATATGCCATCTAGATAGACAGACTTGCATGTTATGCACTCCGACTGTTGCCCCAGGGGATTAAAGGCACATCAGGCAGACCTCGAACTCCTCGTCAAAATTGACAGTCTGCGTTCACGTAAGGTACATCATCACGATCAGACTTGGATGTACTGTGTACATAATTTGTGGATAAGAAAATGATTAGGGACGATGACGATTTTACCACTTAAGTCATACCATGTAGTTTTAAGTCCATTATGAATATTAGTCATAGTCTACAAACACTGTATATTTTATATTAGGAATATTAAGTGATTTTATCACAAGAAGAACATGTATAGGAAAAGGGGTTAATAATACAAAATACTCTTAATATTTTGTCTCTTTTTATCGACCCTCTCTCCAAATTTTTGTTGTGAGCTTATTTGCACATTTTGACGAATAAAAATAGTCTTTTGTCCTTGAAAATGGAAAATTATACATAAACAATGACTTAAATGTAGTTTGAAATCAAATTGATTGTGAAAACTTTACAGGTACTCCCCTTGTTTGTGGCGATAATTCTTGATGAAAATTTTACCACTAAAAACACTGGTGATATCTTGTGATGCAGAAAGTGATGTCGTAACATTATCTTTGTGCCATTTGGTGTTAACAACCAATAAGACTGTAAATAACGGATTCAAGATAAAGGGTCGATAATAAAAGGGAGTCTGACATAACATTCACATGCTCTAACTCACTGCAAGTTTTTGTATGAATTTCTACAAACTGTGATCATTGTCAAATATAGACTTCTTGGTCAAAGTTAGTCCTCTGTGTACTCATGATATGCTAAAACTTTCACTGTCTGAGTGAAAAATATTTCACCTGCATGTATGATAATCATCCAGATCATTACTATATAAGTATAAACACAATCTACAGAGAAGGCTTTGTAAACATAGTGTGTAAAGGGGATGGGGGGAATGGGTTAAGTGGGTCAGGAAGATTTTTTTTTTTATGACAAGATCATACTTGAAATCCTACTACATGTGATAACACCCTATTTTACCTTTCTTACTAGATCTATGATCAAAAAGAATTTTATACAAACTGAAAGAGGAAAATTGATATTTTTAGTCAGTACATAAAATATAATAATTTATTATCATAATTTGGAGGCTATCATTGCCAGAATATTTTGGAGTTGTGAAGATGTGAGATCAGACTACACAGTTTGTGCTGTCTAATCTGAAATTTAGACCATTCCAAAAAACTCTTTATGAAGTTGACCTTGAAATGATAAGGCTTGTATTCTACTTATGTTGATTACAATGTATTGAAAAGATTTGTGAGTGCTTTATGAAAAGCAAGAGGATGTGTTTTCATAGAAAATGTCTGGAGGACAGGGAATCAAGGGATGAGTGGAGGGAGATTCAAGTTTGTTCACATATCTGTGTGTTAGATTGTCTAAGTATATTCACAGTTTAAAAATAGACATGTGTTACCAAAAATAGCCCCAAAACTATTTCAACCTTCATGATTTTGAATAATGAGTAGCTTCAAATGTCACAGCAGCCTTTCTCATCTTGATAATAGATCATGTGATATTTGAAAGAACATCAATTAGGTGGGAGCAATAGTGCATTAAGCTTTTACATTCTTGTCATGTAGATAGTGTCGTTTGGTCCTATGCCTAGAGGGAATTATAATTACAGTTATGTAAATTACAGTTTAGTTTTTTGTTGTTGAAGATGTAACTTTTTTACCCTTTGCCAGACAATCCCAGTTTCAAGGGCCTTGACAGAGAAAATCTTCTGGAGACATTGTGGGAAAAGCAGAAAATGCATGTAACCAGCATTTTCTCCATTTCCTACAGTATTTTCTACTCTTTCAATGTCAAACCTAATCAGTTGAGCCACAGGTAATTTGCCGTCTGCAATTGCTTTCAATTTGAGCAAGTCCAAAATTTTGTGCTTGTGTAAAGAATTAACTCCTTAAGCTGCTACGCACGACATAACTGACCTTTTGCAGACATGGTAGATTCAGATCAGACCGCACAGAATGTGAAGTCTGATCCTGGATCTACACTGTCTGATAAGGAGATATTTTTCTGAAAAGAATAAGTTTGAAATAATATTTTCCGTTTTTTACTATTGGCTTAAAAGTTTTATTTAACTTACTTAGCAGGATAAGGGTTAACTGGCCGAGAGGATCTGTAGTATCTCACTTTGAAAAATGACCAGACTCTTTACCTGGCTACTAACCTTTTTGTACCTTTTACTCTTTACCTAATGACAAAATTTTAGACTTAGTATAATTGAAAGCATTTGCGTCAAATTATCAGATTAGTATGTGATAGGGTGGTATAGATTGTGGGGAAAGGGGAAAATTCTGGTTACCAGAATGTTTTCAGAAGCTTTCTTCTGCAGGGTCATTAAAACTTGGGATTGTGCGGTAAACAGTTAACTCTTTGTCAAACAATCCTGTTTTAATAACCCTGAGGAAGAGGGTTGTTGAAAACACTATAGGAAATTGAGAAAATGGTACAAACCAGCGCTTTCTCCTTTTCCCACAACATTTTCCACTCGATCAATCACAGAAATCATTCATTTAGCTACATTTAGTTTTTCATCTGCAAAATTTAATGCATTTAATATGGACCACTCTGAAATTTTGTTGTATGGTAAAGAGTTAATTCTTTGCCAGATTACGTAAAGTTGGACTTGTCCAAATTCAAAGCAGTTGTAGACAACAAAGCAGATGTGTCAATTTGACTAGTCTGAAATTTTGCCTTTTGGTTATGGGTAAACTCTTAGCTAGATGACATCGTGTTGGACGTGCCAACAGAATTCAAAGCAATTGCAGATAACAAAGTAGACAATTATGGCTCAAAAAATGGAAATTGCCCTCGAAAGGGTAGAAAATATTGTGAGAATAGGAGATGCTGAGAGAAGATGCTGGTTATCAGCATTTTCCCTTTTTCCCATAATGTGCACAAAAGAATATTTTTTAGGGTTGTTGAAACTCTGGATTGTTTGGTAAAAGAATAACCACACAAAATGCACTTACAGACAACAAACACATTTCAAAGGATGGGATTCATCTCGAAAGGATAGGAATCGTTGTTGCTAAAGGAGATAATGCTTGTAACCAGCATGTTCTCTTCAAAGACAAACAGAGTGACAGTTCCCAAATTGTCACTATGTTTCTTTTTGGCATCAGCATCAAAAGATTTTTGTTTTAAGACTTTAAACCCTTTACCACTCAATCCTGTGTTTTAACAACCCTGTGAGAGAAGGCTTTTGAAAACATTGTGGAAAATGGGGGAAATGCTGGTAACCAACAACGATTTCTACCTTATCAAAGACAGAAATCATCATTTGAGCTACACTTATTTTGTCATCTGTAAATGCTTTCAATTTGGTCTAGTCCCAAATTTTGTCATTTGCTAAAGAAATAACATGAGTTAGCCCCTCAGCAGCTGACAAAAGTTCAGATGTAAAAAAAGAAAAGAATTCTGCATACAACAAATTTAGGACATATGCTACAGTTTTTGCCTATGGACAGATTTTTTTTAATTTTGGCTCAGATAGAAGTATAATGTATGTGGAGTAAAAAAAAAAATGACAAGAAAACCAAATGCTGCAGAGTAAAATACAAAGATACAATTCTTCTAGGGGATAACTCTTGTCAAAATTACAGAAAAAAAGCTTTAATTTAAAAAAAGGTTCTTAAAATTAAAATACTGCTCAAATAAATAATTATTCTTAGAAATGTGATGCCAATAGTAAAAAGGACTGATTGAAATACTTAGGGCACTAAACAGATTTAACCCTTTACCACATGACAAAATTTTAGACGTGTATAAAATGATAGCATTTACAGACAAAAATTTCTTTGTTGCTCAGATAGTATGATTGTTCTTTGATAGGATAGAAAACATTGTGGGAACAGGAGAAGATGCTGGTTACCAGCATTTTCTCCTTTTCCCACAATGTTTTCAAAAGCCATTTTCATCAGGGTTGTTAAAACTCGGGATTGTGTGGTAAAGGATTAAGTAGTAATTAGAAATGTTCTTGCGGGTCAACAAAGACTTATAATCTGATCAATTTTCTGCAATAAAAAAAATTGCAGTGGATAATTTTTTTTTAAAAATTGTACAGGAGTAGTGCTTTCTGAATATCATGTTAAAATTGTTTAAAAAAGTTCATTAAGCAGGGCAGTTGTAAGAAATACAGTATATTTTTAAAAGTTACCGTCATAATGATTTACCTCCGTATATATTAAAATCAAGTTTTTGTGTAATTTGGCATGAAAAGTATAAAAAAAAAAAAAGAAAATTCTGCTTCTGCAGACCACAAATTTGAAATTGGAAAAAATGACAGGGCAGAAACATTGTGGCAAAAGGGGCGAAGTTGTGGCTATAGAAGCCTATATCCACAGGGTCCTAAAAGCAAAGGTTTATTTGGTGAAAGCTTTCAACAACATTTTTTTTTCATGATTTGGCTTACAGTGCACTTGTCTATGCTTTACTGGAGTTTCATTTACAAGCACTTCGCACAATACCATTTCAGAGCCACTGGCTACTGTCTCATGAAAAAACATCTGATCAATACTCAGCAGTGAGAGAATAATGACATAGTAACTATCATCAAAGCTTAGTGTGTCAAATGAGACAAAGAATTCAACTCTATAGTGCCAAATAGAATATGCACTTTGCTTCAAATCCTAAGGTTCCTATATTATAGGTTTGACTACACAAGCAGACCCAATATCGTACTTCACATTTTATGCAGTCTGATCTTGATCAATGCCATTCACAAAAGATCCCTTTTTCTCCTGTGGATCTGGAAGGGTAATAGACTTTTTACACTGATTGACAAGATTCAGATTTTACAACTGTGGTTGTGACTTGAGATCCACAAGCAGGCTCTGTATTTGATGAAGTCTGATCGTGATCTCCACACACATGTACTGGCAATAGCAATGAAAGCTGCTCTTAGCGCTCAAGATGTAGTGTTAGGAACTACGGTAAACAAATATTGTGTTTTGAGCTATTCTACAAAACCTGGTTGTAAACCGCCTCCTGTATCAATTATATATGGCACATAGCAATTATCCAAGATCTAAAAATAGACTGTGAACTTCGTCTGGGGTAATATTATGAAAAAAAAAGATCGATAGTATTATAGAATGCATTGTGGGGAGGCAGAGAGAGCACTAAACCATAGTTAGTAAACCATATTGAGCTTTGTGAAGAAGTATGGGGATGCATTATTGTCTTCCACTATTAAGCTCATTACCTCCTGCAAATACCCCCCACCCCTGCCACCCTCCCCACAGCCCATCCTCCATGTCAGCAAACCTTTTTAACTCCTTACCTCACAATCCCAAGTTTAATGACCCTGAAGAAGAAAGCTTTTGAAAGCATTAAGGGAAAAGAAGAAAATGCTGATGGCTAGCATTTTCTTGTTTTTCCACAATGTTTTCAATGATCTCAAAGATAGATACTGTCGCTTGTACCCCAATTTTATTTGTCGTCTGCAAACACTTTCAAATTGGACTGGTCTGAAATTTTCTTGTGTGGTAAAGAGCTAACCCCCTCCCCCCCCATGACAAATGCAGACCCTTCCAAATTCAAGGAATTTGCAGGTGACAAATTCAAAAACGGTGCAAGGGAACCTAAGTTCTTTGACAGGGTAGAGAACATTGTGGGAAAAGGAGAAAATGCATTCCCTTCTTTTTCCTTCAATGTTTTCAAAAGGTGTCTTTCTCAGGATGGTTTGGTAAATGTTTAACTCTTTACCACACAATCCGAAGTTTTATCAACCCTGAGGAAGGAAGCAAGCTTTTGAAAACATTGTGAGAAAAGGAGAAAATGCTGGTAACCAGCATTTTCTCTTTTTCCCAAAATGTTTTCTATCTAATCAAGGACAGAAATCATCATCTTAACAACATGTTATTTGTCGTCTGCTAATGCTTTGAATTTTGTCCAGTCCAAAAATCTGTTGTTTAGTAAAGAGTAAAAGGCCTATTGGCAAAATTGCCTAAAGGAGGATAGTGGAGACAGGGTTGATTGTAGTAGCAGAAACACAAGCATTTTTAGCTTGGCCGTTTTGATAGAAAACATAGAGGTATTGTTGCAGAAACTCTTGACATTTTATGGTATCTCTGTTGTAAATGAATATTTTTGCTTCAAACTTGAGCAAGTTGTTGATTATCAAAAGTAGAACCTATACAAACCAGCATTTTTTTTCCTCTTTCCCATAATGCTTTCAATCCATGTAAGAAAAAATTTCATAATTTGAGCAACATTTAAATTGTTGTCTGCCAATGCTTTCAAATGGGATCAGTTTAAAATTTTGTGTGTGTGGCAAAGACCCAGTGATGACTAAGTATTTGGAGGGGATATTGGTGGTTAAGATCAGACTGCACATTCAGTGCTTTCTGATTTTGGAGCTACACCTTTGTGCTACTGGATGCTAAACAATGTCTGAAATCATTTTCAAATGTTGTCGAAGTTAACCTGTATGTGTACAAGTGTACAAAAGAAAGCATTGTCTGTCACTAGGCCTCCCCGCCCCCACTGGCTGCATGATAATATACTTTAACCCTTTCCTGTGAGCTGTCAACATGATTGCTGACAACGTTTGTCCTACGGACATGATTCTCACAGTGACACAGTCTTTATCTTTTTGACATTTCTGCAGTTATGCTAAAATTCATTCATTAACTCTTTATTTTAGACCTTAAATTTTAGACTTGTCCCTATTGAAAGAAAAATGTGGTGCAAAGGAAGCAATTTTCGGTTGAAAGGGTAGAAAAATAGTGTGGGGGAGGGAGAAAATGCTGGTTACCATCATTTTCTTCTTTTCCCAAAATATTTTTTTAAAAGTCACTTTCACTACAATACAGGGTTTCTGTTAACGACGTAAAAGTATCTATATATGCACAAAAATCAACTCAACGCAAAATACAAAGCAGCTTAAGCTGATCGCATCCTACCGGTCGGTACGAAGATTTAATATTTCTTGTACAAACTGATCATCGGAATTCCAAAGTGTCTATAAATATATCTTGGTATGCCAAGATATAGCAGAGAAAGATAAAAATAGATTTCTCTGTCTGACTTCGACTGCTTACCAGCGTTGTGCGCATATTGTCTTTTCTGGCCAACTGATCGTAGGAAAACAGCTGTCATTTTGCATTTCTTTCCTGAAGATGGCTTCCCGGGCCAAAAAGAAAAAGTATCGCTTGACAATATTCGTGATCTTTTCAAGACCAGTGGCTGAAAGATCCTGCCTTTCAAGATTAGATACTAAGAGAAATTTATCTATATTCATCGTTTGTGTAAATGTGTTTGATTTGTTACGAAACTAAGCAGAGATGAGGTTTTTACAATAGGTTGCATGGAATTTCAAAGAAGTTCTATCTTGACATAAGATTCGTACTATTTCGAGCGACCATCACTGGCGTGCTCAATCTGCGAATGGTTCCGTAATGAAGTCATTTGAAATGGCTTCTTCTTTTTATCCATTAACCAAGTTTGGCCTTAATAAACAGACAATTTATGCAATCAAAAAAGGGACTCAGAAGGAATGCAATGGGACTCAACTTTTGCAGTTGACTGGGTCCCATGGACTCAGTAAAATTTTATTCAAATGGAAACACTGCAATAGTTGCTGTTGTGGTTGTGTAGATGAAGCTCAGACTGCATATCTGCTTTGCTGAGATATTCTAGACAAAATCGAAATTGATACATCATTTATAGAAGTCGTATTTCTAGATTAGAAATGGTAGTTGAGTTTATATTTGGTGCTCTATGTGTTAATACAAACCTGTGAAGTAATCATAGTTTGAACTCTCAACAGTTCAGTCTGCAATCATGGTTTATTTGTGGCTCCAACACCAATAGGGCTGACAATAATTAATTTTCACTGCTTTGTTTGGAGGTGTTGGGATGTGAACCCAAAGCTCTGAGATCCTAAAGAACCTGGATATACTAACTAACGCGGAAAGTTTTAGATCACAATCAGACTGCATCTCGGCTCTACACTGCTCACTTTTTGACAAGACATCATAACCAAAACAGATTACTTATTTTGTACTGATTGGGAACGTCTAGTTTATTTGTTTAGCATTATACTGGTTAAATTTTCTAAATTGTCGTGGTTTAATCTGGAACGGAGGGTTGAATTTCTATCAAAGCACAGAAACCAAGCTTTTCTATAGCTCTTCTGGGATGTGTTTTATCCTAAGTCTTGAAAGATGAACAATTATGAGATTCTTAGCATGAAATTCTACCCTGTGGTTATCATATGACAAAACTTACATGTTCTCACATTGTTTAACCCTTTCCCAAACAAGCCCTGGTTTTCATGTGTCTGCAGTACAAGTCTTTTGAAGACACTATGGGAAAAGGAGAAATTGCTAGTAACGAGCAATTTCTCCTTTTCCCACAGTGTTTTCTACCCTTTTTGAGACCTTTCTGCCGTTTTCATCAAATTTAAAATTGTCATCTGCAAACTCTTTCAATTTGGACCAGTCCAAAATTTGTCGTTTGGGAAAGGGTTTAAAACAATGCTCAATAGTAGAAAATCATGTGATTGTTCTGGCAGTGTGATTTTTTAAATATAATGCTCTAGATATTGATGGCTGAATTATGCCCCACGAAAACAGCAGTGCATTGATAATGGTATGACAAAAATGAGTGCATGATGGTCGATCAAACATACTCCTTGTCATGAACTGCTCAGATTTGAGGTATTGTAATCCCTCTGTGTCAAAGGTGCTTATTTTTCATCAAACTTCCTTTCCAACTTACTGGCAGTTTGCCCATAAGACATTGATCAAGGACCCCTGTGAGGAATTCAAGAAACAGTTCTAGAACAGTTCTTGAATCTAGTTCTTGAATAGTTCATGAATAGTAAATGGGGATTCTAAAACTGAAGTTCAAGAACTAAATCTAGAACTTCCAGTGAGGAATTCAAGAAACAGTTCCAGAACAATTCTTGAATGTAGTTCTTGGATAATTCATGAACATTAAATGGACATTCTAGAACTGATGTTCCAGAACTTAATCAAGAACTTGCTGTGAGGAATTCAAGAAACAGTTCTAGAACAATTTGTTAATCTAGTTCTTGGAAAGTTCATGAACATTAAATGGCCATTCAGAACACTGTTATTCAAGAACTTACTCATGAAAAAAGGTTCTTGAACACATTCTAGAACAAATTCTTGAACCTGTAATTCTAAAAGTATAATTTAAGGTTCGTGAACAATTCTACAACCGGTTAAAGAACTAATCTAGGACAGCAATTTGGTGTTCTAAACTTAATCTAAGGGATCCTCTTTACTCCTCCATGTTTGGAGCTGTGGACTTTGCATTTCAAGATTCAAGCTGCTGTAGTCTTTTTCCCTGATGAGTTACTACAAAGAAAAGACAAGACAGCTAACAATACACAAACAATTTAGAATTGTTTTTAGCTCACCTGAGCACAAAGTGCTCATGGTGAGCTATTGTGGTCGTGCTGTGTCTGGCTTCCGTTGTGCGTTGTCCGTCGTCAACTTTTTACCTTGTGTACGCTCTAGAGGCCACATTTTCAGTCCGATCCTCATGAAACTTGATCAGAATGTTTGTCTTGATAAAATCTCGGACGAGTTTGAAATTGGGTCATGTGGGGTCAAAAATAGGTCTCTAGGTCAAATCTTAGAAAAACCTTGTGTGCGCTCTAGAGGCCACATTTTCAATCAGATACTTGTGAAACTTGGTCAGAATGTTTGTCTTGATAAAATCTTGGACTAGTTCGAAATTGGGTCATGTGGGGTCAAAAATAGGTCACTAGGTCAAATCTTAGAAAAACCTTGTGTGCGGTCTAGAAGCCACATTTTCAGTCAGATACTTGTGAAACTTGGTCAGAATATTTGTCTTGATAAAATCTCGGACGGGTTTGAAATTGGGTCATGTGGGGTCAAAAACTAGGTCACTAGGTCAAATCTTAGAAAAACCTTGTGTGTGCTCTATAGGCCACATTTTCAGTCCCATACTAATGAAACTAAGTCAGAATCTTTGTCTTGACGATATCTTGGAAGAGTTTGAAAATGGGTCACCTCAGTTCAAAAAACCAGCTCACCAGGTCAAATCTTAGGAAAACCTTGTGTGCGCTCTAGAGGATACATTTTCAGTCCGATACTCATGAAACTTGGTCAGAATGTTTGTCTGGATAAAAACTCGGATGAGTTCGAAATTGGGTCATGTGGGGTCAAAAACTAGGTCACTAGGTCAAATTAAAGAAATACCTTGTGGGCACTCTAAAAGCCACATTTTTCACTCAATTGACTTGGTCAGAATCTCTGTCTTAATTAAATCAAAGATAACTTCGAAATTGGGTCATCTGGGGTCATAAAGTAGGTCACTAGGTTACATTGAATAAATTCCTTGTGGGCACTATAGAGGCCACATTTTTTGCTCAATTGACGTGAAAATTGGTCTGAATGTTTGTCTTAATTAAATCTCGGATGATTTGGAAATTGGGTCACCTGGGGTCATAAACTAGCTCACTAGGTCGAATCAAAGAAATACCATGTGGACATTCTAGAGGCCACATTGTTTGCTCAGTTGACTTGAAAATTGGTCAGAATGTTTAATTAAATCTCAGACGAGTTAGGGTCATAAACTAGGTCACTAGGTCAAATTAAAGAAATACCTTGTGGGCACACTAAGGCCACATTTATTGCTCAGTTGACCCAAAAATCGGCCAGAACGTTTGTCTTCATGAAATCTTGGATAACTTTCAAATTGGGTCACCTGGGGACATAATCTAAGTCACTAGGTCAAATTAAAGAAATACCTTGTGGGCTGTCTAGAGGCCACATTTATTGCTCAATTGTCTTGAAAATTGGTCAGAATCTTTGTCTAAATAAAATCTCGGATGAGTTTGAATTTGGGATACCTTGGGTCATAAACTAGGTCACAAGGTCAAATTACAGAAATGACATTATGACCCTGGAGTGAAATTTTGCCTATTGACTCAGGTGAGCCATCCAGGGCCATCATGGCCCTCTTGTTTCTGGATTGTGATCTCTTACCAAATGACAATAATATTATCCTCACCGATACTAAAAAACTTGCAGACATCAAATTAAATGCAACTCAAATGACTGGATTTGCCATTGAAAGATGAGCAAATGTGTGAAAACATGAAAGGCCATCACAATTTTCTCTCTTATTTTCCTTGTATTCAAAAGCTGTTTTCAGGATTGTAACAAAACATGTCACTGAGAAGTGACACGTTGCATGTTGATTTGGTAGTAATCCATAATTGTATCTTATATATCTTGATCTTTAAACAGATTAAAAAAAAATGTAAATCTAATGAAATT
Organism: Tridacna gigas; assembly: GCA_945859785.2. Classification (NCBI taxonomy): domain Eukaryota; kingdom Metazoa; phylum Mollusca; class Bivalvia; order Cardiida; family Cardiidae; genus Tridacna; species Tridacna gigas. The sequence goes on from OX244034.2 coordinate 55,684,439, forward strand.
AAGGTCAAATTAAAATTATTGCATAGATCTACTAGACACCAACAAGATATGTCATTCTCGGTAAAATCTCCAAACTGGGATCAAAAACATGAAACACTCTGGGATGAACTTGTTTGGGATGAAGGAGCAATGGCTGGAGCAAAATAAAAACAACAGTCCATGGCGATAATGGGAGACTAGATCTGTTTAAAGATTTTCTCAATGAATTAATGTTCTTCAGTCGAAATATCTTTTTTGTTGCGAGTTTCTGCAGTAGACACAAAACAAAAAAGAACACTAAAGTTCAAACAATTTTTACCTCACTTTCAAGCATCGTACATATTTCTTAACTATGATGTCATCATCCGGGTCTTATTACACTTTACAGAACTAGCCTATAAAAATAAACAAGAAGAAATCAACATCCAATCGCAAAAGGCCTACTGCATCTGGTGGATTTAAATTGAACTACAGTTGATATTGCACTCATCATGTATTTTAAAATGCCACCTAGCGGAAGCTTATGTAGAACAACGGATCACCCAAGATTTTCCGCATTAAAGTAAACATGAACTATTCCTCCATATTCTGTGTGCTTCTTTTTCAGGAAACTGCAAATTTGCGATTTTGTCGACCAGCATGACACTTGGAACGGTTAATAAAATAATACATCTAGATCTTCATCAATTAATATGACGAAATTATTATGAACGAAGTTGATACGCATAAATAACGCATAATACGCATAAATAATTTCTGTAGATATCTACTTTCGGTTTCGTTCTCCAAACTTGTCCTCAAGTGTGGGTTCCCGTTTATAAGTCATACAATATTTCTGCTTTTTGTTGTGCTTATTGATGTTGTTATCAATAATGCAAATGTGATAATATCCAGAAAGAAAAAGATTTGTAACAATATCATCAAGTCATGATAAAACCCAAAAATTCTGGCCCAATAAAATTCTGGCCCAATAAAATTAGGACTTCACATCTGGATGATACTAGAAATCGGATGAGTAAGTCTTACTTTTATTTAAGCAAAGTTTAACAAAGGACTTCTGAGTGAAATTGATTGCCCATAATTTTCTAATTGATTGTTTAGGTGGACAGGGTTTTAACCGTAGCTTCCTTGAACATGTACCACTATTGGTGATTTTACTTCCATATTCCAATATTAATAAGTCCAACAATAACAAAAAAGTTACCTCACTTCACATCTTTATTGCAATATTAATAGTAAGTCCAACAACAACAAAAAAGTTTACTATAAACTCATTTTCTGTTTTGACTTGTGATGTTTTTTTGTTTGACTCTTGAAACTTGACCCCTGAAACCTTCAGGTCAGTGGGTCATCATCTCCTGAATTTCAGAGGCAAGCTAAAGCCCTGCCCATTCACCAACACAACTTATTCAGTTTTCGGCTTGACTTTACCGTTATGTATGAGATTGCAGCAATGCCAAAATTGCTTGTAACTTAATTTTAGTAGCAAGATAAAAGTTGATAATGAGCCATTGTGTAAATCATCCGTAGCATATTATGCAATCCCACTTACATCAAGTGGAAAATGAAGTGGCAATTTTCAAAACATTGTAACAGAAAAAAAATTCAAATTATCAATGATGGACTTCAAAAATGTAAATGAGTGTGCAACATTTATATTATTGTGGCGCCGCATGAGCGGCGGCACTATATTTTTATTCGCTTTTGTAAAAGTGTCTATGGAGGCAGCCATATTGAACTGGTTCCATGCTTTGTTTTAACATCCACCTATATCTACTGTACTTTGATTACCAGATCAGGGTCCATAATAACTTTTTAGCTCACCTTAGCACAACGTGCTAAAGGTGAGCTATTGTGATCGCCCTATGTCGGGCGTCCGGCATCCGTCGTCTGTCGTCCATCGTCCGTCGTCCGTCAACAATTTCTTTAAACATCTTCTTCTCCTAAACCACTGGGCCAATCTTGATGAAACTTGGCAGGGATGTTCCTTGGGTGAAGCTCTACCAAAATTGTTCAAAGAATTGAATTCCACCCACAACTCTGGTTGCCATAGCAACAAAAAGGAAAAAAAAGCAAAATCTTTGAAAATCTTCTTCTCTGAAACTTGTAGGCACAGAGCTTTGATATTTGGTATGTAGCATCTGCTAGTGGACCTCTACCAAGTTTGTTCATTTGATGCCCCTGGGGTCAAAACTGGCCCCGCCCCGGAGGTCACAAGTTTGAGCATAGTAACAAAGAAGGAAAACTTTAAAAATCTTCTTCTCTAAAACTTGAAGGCGTAGAGCTTTGATATTTGGCATGTAGCATCTCCTAGTGGACCTTTACCAAGTTTGTTCATATGATGCACCTGGGGTCAAAACTGGCCCTGCCCCGGGGGTCACAATTCCAACATAGGAACAGAGAAGGAAAACTTTAAAAATCTTCTTCTCTAAAACTAGAAGGCATAGAGCTTTGATATTTGGTATGAAGCATCTCCTAGTGGACCTCTACCAAGTTTGTTCATATGATGCCCTTGGGGTCAAAACTGGCCCTGCCCCAGGGGTCACAAGTTCGAACATAGGAACAAAGAGGGGAAACTTTAAAAATCATCTTCTCTGAAACTGGAAGGCGTAGAGCTTTGATATTTGGTATGTAGCATTGCCTAGTGGACCTCTACCAAGTATGTTCATATGATGCCCCTGGGGTCAAAACTGGCCCCGCCCCGGGGGGTCACAAGTTTGAGCATAGTAACAAAGAAGGAAAACTTTAAAAATCTTCTTCTCTGAAACTTGAAGGCGTAGAGCTTTGATATTTGGCATGTAGCATCTCCTAGTGGACCTCTACCAAGTTTATTCATATGATGCCTCTGGGGTCAAAACTGGCCCCGCCCCGGGGGTCAGAATTTCCAACATGGTAACAAAGAAGGAAAACTTTAAAAATCTTCTTCTCTAAAACTAGAAGGCATAGAGCTTTGATATTTGGCATGAAGCATCTCCTAGTGGACCTCTACCAAGTTTGTTCATATGATGCCCTTGGGGTCAAAACTGGCCCCGCCCTGGGGCTCACAATTTCCAACATTGGAACAAAGAAGGAAAACTTTAAAAATCATCTTCTCTAAAACTAGAAGGCATAGAGCTTTGATATTTGGCATGGAGCATCTCCTAGTGGACCTCTACCAAATTTGTTCATATGATGTCCCTGGGGTCAAAACTGGCCCTGCCCCGGGGGTCACAAGTTCGAACATAGGAACAAAGAGGCGAAACTTTAAAAATCATCTTTTCTGAAACTGTAAGGCGTAGAGCTTTGATATTTAGTATGTAGCATCTCCTAGTGGACCTCTACCAAGTATGTTCATATGATGCCCCTGGGGTCAAAACTGGCCCTGCCCCGGGGGTCACAATTTCCAACATAGGAACAAAGAAGGAAAACTTTAAAAATCATCTTCTCTGAAACAGGAAGGCATGGAGCTTTGATATTTGGTATGTAGCATCTTCTAGTGGATCTCTACTAAGTTTGTTCATATGATGCCCTTGGGGCAAAAGTTGGCCCTGCCCCGGGGGTCACAAGTTCGAACATAGGAACAGAGAAGGAAAATTTTAAGAATCATCTTCTCTGAAACTGAAAGGCATAGAGCTTTGATATTTGGTATGTAGCATCTCCTAGTGGACCTCTACCAAGTTTGTTCATTTGATGCCCCTGGGGTCAAAACTGGCCCCGCCCCGGGGGTCACAAGTTCGAAGATAGGAACAAAGAAGGAAAACTTTAAATTTCTTTTTCTCCTAAACGGGAAGGTGTAGAGCTTTGATAGTTGGTATGTAGCATTTCCTAGTGGACCTCTACCAAGTTTGTTCATATGATGCCCCTGGGTCAAAACTGGCCCAGCCCCAGGGGTCATAAGTTCGAACATAGGAACAAAGAAGGAAAACTTTAAAATTCTTCTTTAAAACTGGAAGGCGTAGAGCTTTGATATTTGGTATGTAGTGATTCTCTTCTAAGTTTGTTTGCCCATCTAAGCACAACAAGTTCATTGAGTTCAAAGTTGGGTCATCTTGGGTCATAAACTAGGTCACTAGGTCAAATTAAAGAAATACCTTGTTGGCACTCTCGAGGCCACATTATTTGCTCAATTGCCTTGAAAATTAGTTAGAAAGTTTGTCTTTATAAAGTCTCACATAAGATTAATTTGGGTCAACTTGGGTCATAAACTAGTTCACTGGGTCACATTACAGAAATACCTTGTTTGCACACTGGAGGCCACATTTGTTGCTCAAATGACCTGAAATTTGGCCAGAATGTTTGTCCTGATGAAATAACAGATGAGTTTGGATTTGGGTCACCTGGAACCATAAACTAGGTCACTAGGTCAAAATAAAGAAATACCTTGTGGGCACTCTAGAGGCCACATTCTTTGCTTAATTGCCTTGAAAATTGGTCAGAATATTTATCCTTGTAAAATCTCACATGAGTCTGAATTTGGGTCAACTGGGGTCATAACCTAGTTCACTTGGTCAAATTAAAGAAATAGCTAGTGGGCACTCTAGAGGCCACATTTATTATTCATTTGATTTGAAAATTGGTTAAAATGTTTCTTTTGATATAGTCAAAGACCAGTTCAAATTTGGGTCACCTGGGGTCATAATCTAGGTCACTAGGTCAAATTAAAGAAATATCTTTAGGGCACTCGAGGCCACATTTTTTACTCAATTGACTTGAAAATTGGTCAGAATGTTTGTCTTCATGAAATATGAGTTTGAAATTGGGTCACCTGTGGTCAAAAACTAGGTCACATGGTCAAATTAAAGAAAAACCTTTAAGGTACTCTACTAAGGTGAGCAACCCAGGGCCATCATGGCCCTCTTGTTTATTTATTTGTGGGGATTTTTTTTTTGTATATTGCACTTTCATTGTTAGATGGATAAAAACATGGATCGTAGACATATCAACATTTTCCTTTCGAAAAATAAAAATGCATTTCGAATAATAACTCACGTGATCAAAAATTATCTGTCACAAATTTTCGAAGCCACCATTTTAAATATCGTACGCTGGAAAAGGTTAAGAGGCATTTTCAAGCTCTTTGACCCTAGAGCACCCTATGTGGTACTTGTGACCCCACTTATATTTTTGTTCTAGTATTGTATGGATTGTAGAAATATTGTTTTCCTTTCCCGATCGTGTTTTTAAGACCAGCTAACTGTAACTAGGTCAGTGTTGGAGCGCCTAACATGACTGGTATCATACAACCCCTCTAGTCTATATAGATATAAGGACTTCATTCAAGTCTTTATTATATCTATAATAAAGAGGGTTTGTACCACTTGGACCTCTACGAAGATTGTGCAAGAGATGCATATTAGGAAATAACCCAGTGCATTGTGCCCTGTTACAGAAACAACTAGTTTGCGGCGACATTGATGTTCAGCATCAATATTTTCTTGTTGCCATTTCAAATAAATAAGGGATAATATATACACATATATGATCCCTGCATAAATACACTAGACCTTGTGGCTTCTAATGTTTCTGAAAATTTGTATGCATCTGAAATGTATACAAGCATCTGAACCAGATTTTATGCAAGTTAAAGGAAAGACAACTTGTCAAATTTTGACATCACACATATTTGCAGCAAAACATACTTACCCAATTCTAGATTTCCAACTGCTAAAGAACTGGTACTGTTCTAGAACCAGGGTTTGTGGAAGTTACTCATTGTATTAAAACCAATGTTCTAGAACCATTTGTATTTTTGGCCAACTGTTCAAGAACTGTTAGATCAGTTCAAGAACTGGTGGTGTTTTAGAATTAATGTTCTTTCACTTTCGTGCTTTTAGAACCAGTGTTCAAGAACCATTTGGCTCCTGGAACCTCAGTTCAGGAACTGTTTTATTAGTTCAAGAACAGGTCTTAAGGTTCATGAAAGGTTTTTGAATGTTCATGAACTTTCAGATCAGTTCAAGAACTGGTAGTGTTCTAGAAGTAATGTTCTTTCACTTTCGTGCTTTTAGAACCAATGTTCAAGAACCTCAGTTCAGGAACTGTTTTATTAGTTCAAGAACAGTTCTTAAGGTTCATGAAAGGTTCTTGAATGTTCATGAACTCACCACTTGTTCTTGAACATTTTTCGCAGGGGTAAAGTTCAGCTGTAAGAGGAATCAATCCTATGGCAGTAATCGTCTATCCAGGGTCTTAGTCACCAGCCATTCTTAAGAAAACTTAGTCTTATTCTCCAAGATTTTCTAATTTGAAAGTAACACAATTTCTGATTGGCTAGACCAAATGGTTTAGCCAATCAGAAGTTATGTTACTTTCAAATTTAGAAAATTCTAGAGAATAAGACCAAGAAGATTATTAGTATGGTTGGTGAATGTAGACTCTGACCTCCTCAAAAACCCAACTTTCTTCTGCATCAATTTTCTTGAAACATGGTGAGAATATTTATCCTGATAACATCCTTCACATTGTCTAACCCAAGTCAACCCAGATGAAAATGTACGTCAGTAGGTCAAATCATAGAAATGACGTGTTGTTTTTCTAGAGGCCACATTTTCACCCCAATCTAGATAGAGCTTTGTTAGAATAATTGCCTATACAATATCTCAAAATTTTAAGTTTAAAAATAGGTCAACTTGGAGTGGAAAACTAGGTCACTTGGTATCATGCATTTTTAGCTACACTGGCTGAATGCTAGCTCTCTTATGTCATGGCCCTTCGTTTAAGAACTTTACTAGTCATGCCATTGAAAATCAAAGGACTCCGAAGTCCTGAAAGTGTATTTGTAGAATAGTAGTATATAGTGGTGTACCGTTAATCGCCAAGTATCGATTAGCGGCGTGTTGGAAGCTCCCGATTTCGATTATCGATTCAACTTTGTCATAATCGATGATCGGCAGGAAGTCTGCACCGTCGGTCGGGTACCGGATTTTATATACTGGTGTCTGTAAACTGGGTTTTATCACTCCCACGATAACAACTCCCTCGATAACAAAAACAATCAGCCGAAATACTTCTGTATTACAAAGCCAACTAGCACAAAGCAGAGATGGTTAAAAACCAAAAGGTGTATAGAAAGCAGGTGCAAGGGTAAAACTACAAAAAGTCTATCTACAACACAAACAACAGCATAATACATAAATGATACAAGGGTTTACAATGAAACATGCATGTAAGAGCAAATTGATGAGGAACCGATTATAGTCGGAAGAATCGCATCGGTAGCAGCAACCGATCCCAACCGATGATCGATTATGATTTCTAACCAATGTCCCATCACTAGTATTATATAAGCTATGATATAGTGTAATGAAAAACGAAATTCCCATTACATGTAATGGATGCACATGTAATGTTATATGTAACTAGTGAGTGGAGTTAGCAAGGGCAAGGAAAGTTGAAGTTAGGCTGCCAAGCGGGAGGCAGTAACTGTCATTTTATTACATGAACTTACCTGGGAGTAGCAGTTCATTCATTAATCTAATATGGTTTTTTGCTGGTGTAAGATTTAGAACTGTATGTACACATGTAGGACTGTATAGACGGTAGTGATAAAAACAATGTCATGTGTACTATCTAAAACTTTTAAAGTAGAATGAGTAGAGCACAAGCATGTATGACAGTATTTGGTTCAGGTCAAGCATGCATGCGTCGTTACGCATGATGTATTTGGTTCCAGCCAGTTTGTTCATGGGAAAGGGATTTGCTATACAAATCGGTTAAAAAATGGTTTCTGCTTCTAAGTTTTGGAAATTTTCTAGTCAAAGCACTCTTTGTTAGAGTTATTTGACGTTTGATATGAATGATACTTGATTCGACCTGCTGGAAGTCACCGACATCATCTTTGCATGCATTTGAAAAAGATACAGCTTTTTTTTTCTTTAACTTTTTCACTACTAACTCCAGAAATTACATGTTTTTTCCGAGCTCTAAAAATAGATTTCCACTGCCATTTAAAACGACATTCATCATAGTTTAAAAATAGAGTAGCGGACAGCATAGATCAAGATCAGACTGCACGTTCTGTGCAGTCTGATCTTGATCTACGCTGTCCGCAAAAGGTAGTCAAGTCGTCATTAGTAGTGAAAGAGTTAAGGGGTAGGAACTAGGCTATTTTCTCTTTGAAAGTTCTCTGTCAGTGCAAATTAAGTGCATTGTGCATTTAAAAAGGAAGTGGAGCAATACAGGGCCATCATGGCCCTCTTGTCCCTTTTCCCATGATGTTTTCAAAAGCATGCTTCAACTTTGTTCAAAACACAGGCTCTTTTAGTAAAGAATAATTTCAGTTTTTAATGCTTTTCTTCTTGTTTATTTCCAGGAATTTTATGAACACACAGAGATTCTATGGAAAGATCAAGGTGTTCAAAGGTGCTTTGAACGATCCAATGAATACCAGCTTATAGACTGTGCCCAATAGTAAGTACCCATTTTAACATTACTTGATTCCTTCCAAAATTTTAGAATTGTCCATATTGGGATAGAAAACATGTAAAACACCCTTATCATAATGTTTTCAAAAGCTTTCTTATCCATCAACAGCAATATGTAAAAAAAAGTAGTGATTACAGGAGAGAATTGTCGCATATGCTGGGAATCATTACCAAAAAAATATAGACAAACAATATTTACTTCAAGATTCATTGTAACAAATTGGTTGAGTGAAGGTTCAAGATACTTTCCAATACAAGATCATGGACCTTTAATATGTCTGTGTATTTTGCCAAAGTGGTTTTGTTATACAATGTTTGTTTGGTTTTTGATGATGTAGTTTAACCCTTTCCCAAACAACAAAATTTCGATTGGCTCAAATTGAAAGAGTTTGCAGACGACAATTTTAAATTTGATGAAAATGACAGAAAGTTCTCCAAAAGGGTAGAAAACACTGTGGGAAATGGAGAAATTGCTCGTTACGAGCAATTTCTCCTTTTCCCGCAGTGTTTTCAAAAGACTTGTATTGCAGACACATGAAAACCAGGGCTTGTTTGGGAAAGGGTTAAGCCGGTGATAACTATCAAAATTCATTAGACGGCATATAGCAGGATCTACAAGTTTTGACTCGATCAGCCAAGGATGAATAAAGCAATGTAGTGGTTGTCACCTCTGACCAGGGAAGTTGAATAAACTTTTACTTATCAGGGACAATCCTACAAAGATGAGCAAGATTTTAATAATTGTTGTCGAAACTGAAATCTCAGTTTATGTTTGATGCACAACTAGGTACTGTTTAACTCTTTACCAAATGACAATATTTGAGATTAGTCCAAATTGAAAGCATTAGCAGACGACAAATCAAATGTGGCTCAAAATTTGAAATTTGTTTTGGCAAGGGTAGAAAACATTGTGGGAAAAGGAGTAAATGCTGGTTACCAGCATTTTCTCTTTATTCCACATTGTTTTCAAGTGGCTTCTTTCTCAGGGTCGTTAAAATTCAGGATTATGTGGTAAAGGGTTAAAACAAATTTGGGATATGGAAATTGTAGTGTAAATTAAGCCACTTGGAATGAAATTCAGATATGTATAGGTTTGAGACAAGGAAATGAGCTTACCTGATTTCTAACTGATTTCTGTCAGTGATTTCTGATAGCTGACAAATGGATAAAATTGCTTCCTTAACAAAACCATGATGGTCTTCTTTCTGCTAAATGACAGAAATACCGAATGATCTTTTCCTGGCCAGGGTTGACAGTTTAACTCTTTACCAAATGACAAAATTGTAGACCAGTCCAAATTGAAAGCATTTGCAGATGACAAATCAAATGCAACTCGAGAATTGAAATTTGTTTTGGAAAGGGTAAAAAACATTGTGGGAAAAGGAGAAAATGCTGGTAACCAGCATTTTCTCCTTTTCCCCACAATGTTTTCAAAAGGCTTCTTTCCTAGGGTCGTTAAAAGTCGGGATTGTGTGGTAAAGAGTTTAAGATTTTCTCTTCAAAATAAAATGGGACAACTATCTGTCAAAGTCAAACATTTCGGTGACTGGTCAATATTAGCCAAGGAAAAAAATTTACATGCAAATTAGTTACTGGGCCTCAATTATTACCAACAGGATACTGCAAATATTTCAAGTAGAAATTAGAAATCAATCCGGGAGGTAATTCTCACAGTGTCTGTTTGTATTCACGAGACCTACCCTGTACTTCTTGTTGAGCAAAATGAAACGACATAATTTCTTACATGAACTCCACTACTATGGTTGGTATTTAGGCCAGCATAGATCAAGATCAGACATCACAAACCTAAACTTTAATCTACGCTGTTCACCTTCCAACCTTAAAATTGCATTCATCTCCAGACTTGAAAATTTAATGTCCTTTAAATTAATTTATTTATCTAAGGATTCACTTCATAATCATCAGAGATCCTTGGAGAACCTTCTAGGACTGGGCATACAATTTGATAATAAACCTCTAAATGAGCCATACTCTGTCAAAAGAGGGTTAAATGCATCTGCAAGAAGTTTTGATTCAGGTCAGCCTGTACAGTCCGCGCAGGCTGACCTGGGCCGAAATATTTTGCAATTGGTTGATTTTCTGTTTGTCAAAGGACCAGTCTGTCTCATGATTCAATCTGTTGCTAGACAAAGTGGATTTTATGGGTCCCTAATTATGTGATGACTTGCTTGGTACAATGCATCACAGAGATGCATTAAACCTCCTTTTATGAGAGTATGGCTAAAATACAATTGATAAGGTATGACAGGGTGCAGACTAAGGTGGGACTGATCCTTACATACTATTTTGGAAAACAACATTGGATGTGACCATATGCAGGCAGGATATAGGTTTTATCTGTTACCAAACAATAATGTCTTTTTTATGACCCTGAAGTAGACAGCTTTTGAACGCATCTTGGGGAAAACAAGAAAATGCAGGTGATATTGAAATTTGTTTTGAGAATGGTAGAAAATGTTGTGGGAAAATTCTGGTTACCAGCATTTTTCCAGTTTTCACAAGCTTTCGATCTCAGGGACATTAAAAATCGGGTTGTGTAGTAAAGAGTTAAAGTGCATTTTTACACCCACATTGTTTACTTTTGGTTGCCACGGGGCCTTCAAGTCTTTACCAGACAACAAAATTTTAGAATGATCCTAATTGAAAGCATTTGCAGACGACATGGCTTGAATGATTGAATTTCTCTGTGAAAGACTAGAAAACATTGTGAGAAAAGGACTGTGGAGATGCTGATTATCAGCATTTTCTTCTGTTTCCACATTGTTTTCCAAAAGACTACCCCCCGGAGGGATGTTGAAACTCAGGATTGTTTGGTATTAAAAGGGTTAATTTGTCACCTGCAAATGCTTTTATTTTGGATTAGTCTAAGAATTTGTCTTCTGGTAAAGGGTTATTGCAAGACTTAATTCTTTACCAAACGACACAAGTCTTAGACTTATTTAAATTGAAAGCATTTGCAGATGCCAAATGAAATGTGCCAAGTCCCCGTAGCTCAGTCGGTAGCGTACAGGACTTGAGAACATGAGGTCGCTGGTTCTATCCCAGGCTTGGCCAATTTCTTTCCGAGGATTGATGATATTCATTGCGACAGGATTCATTCCTCTCTCACCGCTGACCATTGTTTCGATGATGGTTATGTGGGAAAGCAGCCAGTGGCTTGAAAAGAATATTGTGCGGGGTACTGGTAAAAGAAACCCCAGGAAAGCATGGATAGGTGCACTGGCCACCGCGATGTAACTGAAATAATGTTGAAAACGGCGTTAAACACCATACAGTCAATCAATCAAACCAAATGAAATGTAGCCAAACAAATGTTTTTTTTTTTCTATCTCTGAAAGGGTAGAAAAATTTGTGGGAAAAGAAGAAAAAAGCTAGTTACCAGCATTTTCTCCTTTTTCCGCAATGCTTTCAAAAGGTTTTATTTAGGGTCGTATAAATACGGAATGGTATGGTAAAGGGTTAAGGGTGATGCCAGAATTTAGGTTTGATACACAGAACATGTGATAACTTTGTAGCCAAAGCAGAGAAAATGTTCAGTATGAGCCATTTCTCTAGATGTTTTGTAAAGTGATTTGCTGGAAGACACTAAAAGTCGTCTTACCAGTGTGAACATGTTAACTGTAAACTCTCCAATAACTGGATTGGTTCAGTGACCTAGTTTCTAAACACCTTTCTTGTCTGCAAGACACATTCAAATATTTATAGAATAATTAGAAATATGTGTAATCAATAATGTATCAATAACACCCCCCCCCCCCCCTTCTCGATTGATCAGGTTATTTATAAATAGGTGTTAGTTTCTTGCTCTAAACTCTTTACTAAACGATTAAAATCTAGACTGGTCCACACTGAACGCGTAATGTAGACGACAAATGTTGCTGAAGTGATATTAATTGTCTGTGGAAGTATAGAAAACCTTGTGGGAAAAGGAGAAAATGCTGGTAACCAGCATTTTCTCCTTTTCCCACAAAGTTTTCAAAAGAGTATTTCCTTGGGGTTTTTACAACTAGGGATTGTGCGGTAAAGGGTTAAGTATTTGTCACTTGTCTTTAACTGCCAGTGGCTGCTTGTGAAGCTTTTCTGTGCAGTCTGATCTCGGATCTAGACCTCGTGCAACCCCCATGCTACATATTGACCAAAATCATACTCATCTGTCATGGAAGTGTTACTTTGAGACCTGGAAAAAGTTGAAATTATCAAGTTGGTAGCGAAGAGTTATTGTGCTTTTACAAACTGTCAGTCAAGATCAGAATACGGAGAATGTCCTGTCTGATCACGACTTGACTGTGCCTAATAGTTTGTTAGATTTCTGGCGGAGACGGAACCTCTTTACCAAAGGTGTCGGAGCTCCAGATAGAGGGAGTGATTTTGATTTCAGAATTGAAAATATTAACCACTCTCCTCTAAACGCTATGTTATGGGTACTCATTAAGAATCATCTCACAAAGACGATTCTGATGAGTACCCACAACATAGGATTTGGAAGAGAAATAATGGATTTAGAATACTATCACTACCTTTTATCTGGAGGTCTGGGTCTGTTTCAGTTATTAGTGCCAAATGAGTTAACTCTTTACCAGATGATCAGATTGTAGACTTAGCCTTTAAGGAAAGCATTTGAACAGAAAAGAAAATTATTGTGGCCCAAATAATGAGATTTATCTTTGAGAGGGTCGGAAGCATTGTGAAATGGAGAAAAGGCTGCTAATCTGTATTGTCTCTTCTCTTCTCACACTGTTTTCAGAAGTTCTCTTCCATAGGGTTGTATTGAGTAAAAGGTTTAACCCTGTACCACACAATCCTGAGTTTAATGATTCAGAAGAGAAAGGCTTTTATAGACATGGTGGGACAAGGAGAAAATACTGGTAACCAGCATTTTCTGCCTTTCCCACAATGCTTTCTACTCTGTCAAGAACAAATTTCTGTATTTTTGCCACTTTTATAGTATCGTCTGGAATTGCTTTCAATTTGGACCAGTCTTAAATTTTGTTTTATGGTAAAGGGTTTAAGGATAGGATTGTTGGTGTGTTTGTCTGACTTTCCAGTAAACCATGAATTTGCATATTTCCCACTTTATTTGTCAAAATTTGGATCCTGAATTCTTGCGATTTAGCTATTTTTGGGGGGGGCATGTTGAGCATTTGGAAGATAGAACTTACTTAAACAGTGTGACAAAGGCAGAAATTGATCATAAGAATGGGATGGTATAGTTAGGGTAATTTTGATGCAGAGAAATTAGGTTTGTAGGACAATGAGGAGAGGCTTTTAACACATTACCCCTAGAGTGGCAATTACACAATACTGAAACCTAGTGCAGCTGATTCATCGATAAAACTAATGAAGGAAGTAAAATACTGCTTTTGAATGATACTTAAAAGATTGTGACAAAAAGAGAAATTACTTGGTACAAGCAAAAATTCCTTTCCTCACAATGTTTTCACAAGCTTGCATCTGCAGAGATGTTAACTTATTATTTCTTCCTGAGAAATGGGCCCAGACAGATATTCACTTAACTCTTTACCACACAATCCCAACTTTTAACCACCCTGGGGAAGAAGCCTTTGGAAAACATTGTGGGAAAAGGAGAAAATGCTGGTAACCAGCATTTTCTCCTTTTCCCACAGCATTTTCTACCCTATCAGAGAAAAATCATATCATTTGAGCCACATTGAAATTGTGGTCTGCAAATGCTTTCAAATTGGACGGGTCTAACATTTTGTCGTTTGGTAAAGGGTTAACCCTTTCCCACATGACAAGTTTTAGACTGTTTCAAATTCAAAAATATAGACAAGACATTTAGAATTGATACAAATGAGCTGAAGTTCTCTGACAGGGTAGAAAATACTGTGGGGAAAGGAGAAAATGCCAGTTACCAGCATTTTTTCCTTTTCCTGCAATGTTTTCATAAGCTTTCTCCTTTAGGGTCACTAATACTAGGATCTGTTTGGTTTTGGGTTAACTTTTTACCACACGAGAAAAATTTTAGCCTTTCCCAAATTGAAAGCATTTGTAGATGACAAAATGTTGCTCAAAATACAAAATTTGTCTTTCATAGGGTATAAAACATTGTGGGAAAAGGAGAAAATTCTGGTTACCAGCATTTTCTCCTTTTCCCACAATGTTTTCAAAAGCCTTCTCTTTCAGGGTTGTTAAAAACACAGGATAATGTGGTAAAGGGTTAAACCAGTCTGTGGGTTTATGTGCCAAAAATTAATATTCTCTCTCTAACCTGGTGTTTTCATAGAATACACATTTCATATGAAAGTGAATTTTGAACTATCTGACACAGCAGATGGCATCATGACATGATTAGTATACAATGCCTTGTCATATAATAGAGATCAAGATCAGGCCAAGTAGTTCAGTCAGTAGCATGCAGAGCTTAAAACCCAGGGGTCACTAGTTTGATTCCCAGGCTCAACCAAATTCTATAACTCTACCAGATGCCAGATTTTGGACTGGACCAAACAGAAAGCATTTGCAGATTACAAATAAGTGTAGTTTAAATAATGATTTCTGTCTTGGATAGAGTAGAAAATACTGTGGAAAAAGGAGAAAATGCTGGTTTCCATGTTTTTAAAAGCCTTCTCTTTGAGGTTGTTAAAACATGGTAAAGAGTTAACAAGACTGATGATAGTCATTGCAAAAGGATTAATTCTTCTCTCACTGCTGAAGACTGATTCAATAATGATTTTGTTGTAAAGCAGCCAGTGGTTTTGAAAGAATGTGAGAAGTACTTGTGAAAGAAACTCAAAGAAAGAATGAATATAAATAGATGTACTGGCTGCCTCAAAGAATGTATTGAACACTCTACACATAACCAATCATTGCTTTGTATAGAGGGAGTCTAATGCACCTGCAAAAAGTATCGACCCAGGTCAGCCTGCACAGTCCATGCAGGATGACCTGGTTCAAAGCTTTCGGTCAATTCTCTGCATGGCCAAGGACTAGTCTACCTCATAATTGAGTCAGTTGTTAGACAAAATGGATTTGATGGATCCATAATTATGTGATGACTTGTTTGTTGTTATACAAGGAGATCCATCAAACATCGTTTAACTCTTTCACTACTAACTCCAGAAATTACATGTTTTTTCCGAGCTCTAAAAATAGATTTCCACTGCCATTTAAAATGACATTCATCATAGTTTAAAAATAGAGCAGCAGACAGCATAGATCAAGATCAGATTGCACGTTCTGTGCAGTCTGAACTTGATCTACACTGTCCGCAAAAGGTAGTCAAGTCGTCAGTAGTGAAAGAGTTAATAAAGTGAATTTTGATCAGTTTGATATAGCTGACAAAAATATGACGAAGATTTAAAGGTTGCGAGCATTTTCTCCTATTCCCACAATGTTTTCAAAAGCCTTCTCCTAGGTCGTTAAAGCTTGGGATTGTGTGGGAAAGGGTTAAGCCTTGATTTAGATTTATTTTCATTTCTTTCATGGTCCATTTCAATTTTCTCAGGAAGTTAAAATGCGACTCTGTAGCAGACAACAATATTTCAGACATCTTTATATTGAGAGCATTTGCATAGGATCAAAGGAATGCAGCTAAAACGATGAGATTTTGCCTTTGAAAGGGTTAAAAACATCATGGCAAAAGGAGAAATGCAGGTTACCAGCATTTTCTCCTTTGCACTACAATGTTTTCAAAAGCTTTATTTCTGAGGGTGGTTGACCCTTTACCAAACAATCCCTATGTTTTAACAATCCAGAGGAAAAAGCCTATTGAAAACATTGTGAGTAAAGGAGGGGTTCTGCATGGCCCAGTGGTAAAATATAGGACTTATGACCTGGGGTCCCAGGTTCAAGCCTCACTGGATCCACTAGGTCTTTCTTGGGAGTGTCCTTAGGCAAGACACTTCAGAGCCCTAGGCCAGTACTGGTGAAAGCCAGGAAATACATGAATATGTGAGCTGTCGCCGTGATATGACTAATGTTGAAAGCGACGTTAAACACCATTCAATCGATGTGAGTAAAGGAGGAAATGCTGTTAACCAGCATTTTCTCCTTTACCCACAATGTTTTCTGTTCTTTTAGAGACAAATTTCATCAATTGAGCCACACTTAATTTCCCATCTGCAACACCGACCTTTGAATTTGGTCTAAAATTTTGTTGTTTGGTAATGAGTTAAAATGGGATTGTGTGGAATAATCTTGTCACACAGAATGCCGGTATCAAGATAAAGGAAACTGTAATGCAATATGGGGGAGATTTTTTTTTTAAAATGGGGGAATTAATTTTTAAGGTTACTCATTTGCTGACCCTTTACCAAACCACCCCGTATCTTTATAAGCCCTGAAGAAAAAAGAAAAATGTGGGAAAAGCAGTGACTTGCATTTTCTTCTTTTCCCATGAAGTTTTCAACCTGTATTTGGGACAGGTTTTACTTGTCTGCAAAATTAATGCTTTCAATATGGGTGAGTCTAAAATTTTTTCGTCTGTTAACCAGTTAAGCTATTAATAAAATTATCATGTGTGTAAAAAGCAGTATGTGCGAACACAGAAATAAGGTGGGACATGCTTCCAGCCATTAATGTCAGATATAGTAACATACATCTAAATGGTTACTAAAAATAGATTTGTATTTAGTTACACCAGTCAGTTGTATAGGGCCGATTTTTTTTTTGCTGGGGGATAATCTCAAACTGTCTAGAACTGAACATGAGTAATACCTTGGCAGGGTGAATGCAGCTCATTCTTACTGTTGTTACCTACCCTTTCCTCCATCTGCAGTGAAGTGTGATTGTGCTTTCACTAGGGGTAAATATAGGTGGAGTGTTTTTGGATTGATTGTTTATGTGCCTTTCATCTCTAAAATAATGCTTGTAGCCAGTGTAGATCAAGATCAAACTGCACGAAATGTGCATTCTGCTCTTTGATCTAAGCTTTTTGCCCTGCTGAGACATTCTGGGCTAACTCAACTTTGAAATGGCAGGTACTTGTGCATGTTTTTTCATGACTGAAAACTTTGCTGGGGGGGGGGGGGGTGCGGGGGGGCAGTGTAAGGGTTTATAAGACTAATCTCACCTATTCATTGCACACTCTAGCTGATCCTAATTAGTACCTACCAGATAACTTTTTACTGGGAAAGTCATGAAATTTGTTTTCAAAAGTCTTCCTCCCTGGAGTAGTTAAAACTTAGGAGTTTTTGGTGAAGGGTTAAAATAGAGACTGCTTCTTTTGCCACAATATTTTCAAGAGCCCTCTGATGCAAGAGGAAAAAATCTGTTGGTAAAAAGGTATGGTAGCATGTATAACTCCTATTATATGAGTCATGCCTTTTGAAATTAGGAGGTTTAATGCATCTGCAAAAAGTTTCAACAGCCAGCTCGGCCTGTGCAGTCCGTGGAGGCTGACCAGTGTCGAAACTTTTTGTTTTTGGTCAATTTTCAGCATGTAATAGGACAATTTTAACTCATAATTCAGTTGGTAGTTAGACAATAATGGAGTTTATGAGCTGTAATTATGTGAGGACTCATTTGATATGATGGATTGCTTAGATGTATGAAACCCCCTTTTTGCAAGAGTGTCTCGTATATAATTATTATTAATATTATGATATAAAAATCTTTTATCTCCTGTCCTGGTAAGACTAACTTGATATGGGACCTCTGTAAGGTCATCCAGCCATAAACAAGAAGAGTGCAAAAATTATACTGCCCTATACCCTTTACCAAATGATGAAATTTTAGACTGGACTACAGTTGAAAAAGCTGGGGATAAGGAGCAAAGGTTGGAAACCAGCATTTTCTCCATTTCTTATGACATTGTTTTCTACTCATACATAGACAAATTCCAACATTTGAACTTTTTTTTTTCTCATCTGCAAAGGCTTCACCTAGTGGAGCCCTACTAAAAATATAGGGGTCCTGTGTGGCACAGTGGTAAATTGTAGGACTCATGACCTTCAGGCCCCAGGTTCGAGTCTCACTGGATCCACTGGGTTTTTCACTGGATTGTCTTTGGGCAAGACACTTCAGAGCCCAAGCCTAGTACTGTTCGAACCCAGGAAATACATGAATGAATATGTGAGCTGTCACTGTGACATGCCTGAAATAATGTTGATAGTGGTATAAAACATCATTCAGTCAATCAATCAATCAACTAATAATATTCAAATTGTAGGCCTGAGATCAAAATTGGCTCCACCTTTGGTCAAAATGTGCCCTACCCTTGGGGTCACAAGTTTTACATGGGCTTTTAAACTTAAAACTAAAAGAATTGTCTGGTTCCTTACCATACATGGATCCGTGGAGATAAGATAAACCGTCTCCATTGGTTACTGTTGCTATAGGCTCCCAAGCTTTCGCAATTTACATGTATACAGTATAACGGAAAGACTAGTTACGCGTGCCGTCATGACGGATTCTCCTGACAAAATTCCGGAAAATTTTGCTTTATCATACTTGCCAGCCGATGTTAAAGTCTCGGGAAGGAATTTAGAGAGCGGACTAAACTATTATACGCAAGGATATGTGCATGACGTGCGAATTTCGGAAGCTACAGACGACGAAATACTTGTTTCTGCCAAGTGCTAGAGTTCGATGAGAAAGAATGAAACACCTCATAAACTTCAGTTTGCCGTTAAAAATGGTGCAATCAAAGATGCTTTTTGCTCTTGTAAGGCTGGGTAAATTGTCTTTGAATTTTATTTGATAATTTCAGTGGAATATGAGTAATGCGATACATTTTATGCATTGTCTAAGTCGAAAGAGACGGAAGGATTTTTAGTCTTCATAACTCTTAACCAAACAGTCTTAGGTTTTTACGACACTGACAAACAGTGCGTTTGGAAGCAAAATGGCGAAAGGGGTAAATGCTGGTTACGTGTATTTTCTCCTTTTCACAGAAGAACTTCCAGCCTATCAAAAAAGACATGCTACCCCAATATTTAAACCGTATTTTATGATAATAGGTAACCGTCTGGAACAGCTTTTGGAGATGTCCAAAATTCTGTCGCTTGGCAGTTGTTCAGATTCGTTTTCGGGTTAAGGGAAAACCCGACCTTTTATGATTTAAATGTGCTGCCAATTAACAAATTTGTCGGTAGATGGTTGTTTGTTTAATCTTGATAAGGGGTGGTCGGGTGTGATAAGCAGGCACGTCGGTTTACAGTTAGACACGCGACCTACTAAATAACAGTTCGCCGGCAAACCGCCGACAAATCCTTTGAAATTAAGATTCAGTAATCCTATAAAATCTCGCCAAATCAAAGTTTGATTTAATTAATTTGTCTTTTGAACAGAATCTTCCCTTAGTCCGTTTCACAATTTACATTAACATACTTAGAGAGGATAACAAGTAAACTTACATAGATCTATAAATTTTGCGGTTACACTTTCTGTGTCAAGATGAAATTTAAGTAGGAGACAGTGTAAACACACGGTCAAAATGCTTGTTCTCTGAAGTTTGATCTTTATGTAGACATTCAGCATTTTGTTTCTTCACTAACTGCGACATAAGATCCAACCAAAACTTAGTAATTTGATGATTGAATAGTTTGTGCAGAGGTTATTAAACCGCATTAGATATGAATATACTTCATTGAAACCCATTACCAAAAAATCCTGTATTTTAGCGACCTGAGAATAAAGATTTTCGAATCCAGTGTGGGAACGTAAGAAAACTTTGATAGCCTGCATTCCTCCTTTTTACACAATATTTTCTACCCTTTCAAAAAAAAAAAAAAAAGATCCCTGCAACTGAGTCAGATGAAAGAAATCAACAACACCTTTTAATATTTGGGTTTGTTTAAATTTACTTTTTGTCTAAATTTAGATGTTGGTTAATTAATTAATTAATTAATTAATTAATTGATAAGTCTGTCATTAATTTCTTTTAGCCCTTTCTCCACCACCCACCCCATGTATTAAACATATCTATATGTCTAGGTTTAACTAGCATGGATATACGTTATTTGAATAGAGTTGCTAAAACTCTCTGCACATTATACAATTTGTTAATCATAATCTTTCTCTGCACAATTATATCGAGATGACTGTTATAGGGCAATGTACAGTTACTGTCCTCCTAACCAGATGCTGCATTTAAGCCTTTCCCATGCACATCTTTTAACCATTTTCTGAATTACGAGCCTTTTATAGACAAAATAAATCTGAACTACTGAATGTCTCGCACGTAAACTGTCGTTTGTTTGTGAGCCAAAATGGCGGATAGTAACGCGAAGCATCGCGCAGAAAAAATGCGACAACCTGATTGGTCAAATATCGATTTCCACGGATCCATGTATTAGGTCTAGGTTTACCAAACTTTGCATGTAGCTTCATCTAGTGGACCTCTAGCAAGGTTTTTAAAACTACAGCCCATAGGGTAGTATGTTTTACAAAGGCATAAATAGTGAAACCTTGAAAATCTTCTTATAGTACATGGAATCAATATGACTTAAGCTTACATACATAGATCAAGTGAAATAACTCCTCTTATAACAGATATATAAAGTGTTACCATTTACCCCCCTTGATTATATACATGATTGGTGTGGTTTGTTCAAGTTTTTTTGAAAGAAGCTAAGTTTTCCAAGAGAGTGATTCGTTTTGATGTTGCTGGTTATGCTCAGAGGAGTTGAATATTTAACATAATAAAAGGTTCCTTTGATGTTAATTTTTATGGTCAGATGAGTTGAAAATTTAATAATTATGACGTGAGGTTTGCATCATTCAGTCTTTTTGTTTCAGAACTTTACCATTCATGCCATTGAAAATATGTTCTCTGCCTCTAAGATTTAGAAATCTTGTCAGAGCACTCCTTGTAAGAGTTCGATTAATTTGGTAGAATGACACTTGATTAGACCTGACACAATCTTTACATTTGAAAAAGATACAACTTTATTTTTAGCAGGGCTGTTTTCACAGAAAACATCAAGGTATTGCCATAGCCCTGGCCCTGGCATCGTCATCTGCTTCGTCGTTCAAAAACTTTGACATTTTGTATCTTGTATAAGGCAGAATGTCAGATGGTTTGTCTTGGAATGCATGACATTGTGCAATAAAAATCTGTCTTTACTCTTTACCAAGGGAAAAAATTTTGGAAAGCATTTACAGACAGCAAATCAAATGTTGCTCAAATGTTGGAATCTGTCTTTGATAGGGTAGAAAACATTGTGGTAAAAGAAGAAAATGTTGGTTACCTTTTGCCACAATGTTTTCAAAAGGCTACCTTCTTTAGGGTAGTTAAGACTCGGAATTGTGTGGTAAAGGTTTGAAGACACCTCTATTAAGCAAGCAATCTGTATGAAGCAGTCATACACTCAGTCCCCAGGGAAGAAAATTATGTTATAATGTTCAAGGCAGTAAAGAAGATATCAAGATGAGAAGGGGAAATGTTTCAAGGACATAAACCATAATCCACTTATTGAATTTTCCTTTAACATTTTACTCCATACTGCATTTTTTAAAGGGGGGGGGAGATATAGATTTCAAAATTGACCCCTTTGCCCAACAGGGGGGTGGGGGGTGGAATATTTCGGAATAAGGAGAAAATGCTGGTAACAGGCATTTTTTTCTGATTTCCATCATTTTTCAGCCCCCTGAAAGACAAATTCCATTATGAGTCATCAAGTTTGTCATCTACCCAAATACTTTTTTTCCAAGTGGACATGCCTACCAATTTATTGTTAGTCTGTATTTGAGCAGCATTTAGTTGACCCCTGCAAATGTTTGCAGTATTATAATTCTAAAATTTGGTCTTCAGTAGAAGATTGGGATGTATAAGGGAAAGGATAAACACAGCACATTTATAGTGTGTAAAGTGATTGCTATTTATAGCAACATTTGTGCTATTTTTAGGCATAGGTCAATACTGTAATTATTTGCACTTGCCACAGTAAACAGTAGACCAAAGTCAAAGTAAATACACAGTGACACCCACATGGGCTCACCCTTAAACTCCTGCAAAAAAATGTAAAAGAGATTTTTAAAGACAGGATTATATCGCAGCTCTGTGGCTGATTTTCTTCAGACCATCTCGGAAAATTTTGTAAAGTGTAGATCCAAGATCAGGTTCACAATGTATTGGTGTTGTCCAATCTTGATTTGTACTCTCATACAAAAATATCTAGATTATGATTAGTTGGTAAAATTTCAAAAGAGAGGTTAAGAAACCTCATTTGAGATAACCGGTTTACAATACATACCAACCCTTTCCATCTGTTGTAATGGTAGCCCCCTTAACTCTAGCAGACCACAAAATTTCATATATTTTGGATTGAAAGCATCGGCATGACATCAAGTAAATTGCAACTCAGTCCCTAAGGGTTTACTAAACAACCTGAGTTTTAACAACCCTAAAGGAGACTTCAGAAAACATTATGGAAAAAGGAGAAAATCCTGTAACCGAAACGAAAGTAACTTTCAATTTTTGAGTCATGATTATTGTGTGGTCTGCAAAATGCTTGCAATTTGGACCAGGTCATAAATTTTGTCATGATAATGAGGTACAAGGTGTTTATTTGTCTGTGAATGTGTAGGTATGTTCAGCCAATGAGATAAGTAGTCTTGGACACGAGAGTTTAACTCTTTACCAAACGACAAAATTTTAGACATGTCCAAACTGAAAGCATTAATTTTGCAGACGACAAATTAAAAGTCGCAAAAATGACAATTTCAATCTATGAAAGGGTAGAAAACATTGTAAGAAAAGGAGAAAATGCTGGTTACCAGCATTTTCTCCTTTTCCCACAATGGTTTCAATAAGGCTTTTTCCTCAGGGTTGTTAAAAGTCAGGATTGTGTGGTAAAGGGTTAAATAATTTATCGAATGGCAGGCTGTATGGCTGTTTTGAAAAGTACACTAGTTTCAGAATGGTTGTTGAATAATATTAGCTCTCAGCCAACAGATGCTTTATTATAGAATCATGGTCCTTGAGTTGGATATGCTATCTTTGCTAATCAGATGATTAGTCAAATAAAAGGTTGAAATCTCCAGAATCTCCACACAGATTTTGTGTGCGTGTTTAAACTCTCAGGTGTTCACAAACTGACAACAACAGTAAAAAATCCTTCGCTTCAAACTCAAACATTTGCAATTTAACTCTTTACTACACAATCCCAACTTTTAACAACCCTGAAAAATAAGCCTTTTGAAAACATGGAGGGAAAAGGAGAAAATGCTGGTAACCAGCATTTTATCCTTTTCTCACATTTTCTACCATTACCAAAGCAAATTTCACTTTTCAGTCAAATGTAGTTTGTCATCTGCAAATGCTCTTAATTTGGACAAACTTGTCAAAAATTTCGTCCTTTGGTGAGATGAGAAAAAACACTTTACCAGCAATCCATCTTTTACTCAAGATGGTTATGTTCCCCAAGATAGACACAAAATGGCTGCCAACTACGATAAAGTTTTTTAGTTTTTGAGATTTTCAAGATAATAACTTCTAAAAACGCTGTAGGTAACGAAACATTTATTTACTTTTTACCAAACGACAAAATTCTAAACTGAGCTAAATTGAAAGCATTTGCAGACGATAAATTAAAGGTGGCCCAAATGACGAAATTTGTCTTTGATAGGGTAGCAAACGTAGTGGGAAAAGGAGAAAGTGCTGGTAAACAGCATTTTCTCCTTTTCCCACAATGTTTTCAAAAGGCTTTTTCTTCAGCGTCGTTAAAAGTCAGGATTGTGTTGTTGGAGTTGCTTTTAGCAATAGTAAAGATTAAGCATTTACCAAACAATCCCAAGTATTCACAACCCTAATAAAGGAGGCTTTTGTAAAAGTTGTTGGAAAAGAGAGAACATTCATGTAACCACCATTTCTCTTTTTCCTATGATGTTTTGTTCTCTTTCAGAAACATTTCTTGTCATTTCAGTCACATTTAATTTGTAGTCTGGAAATTGAAGCTTTCAATTCGTACCAGCTTTCTGTGTTGTTGTGTGTTAAAGAGTTAGCACTTAGATTGATAAATGAACTGAATTGACATTATTAGTCTAGAAATAAGATTCAAATAAGAGCAATTTCCAGGTTGCTCTTTTCAAAATAGAGTAGGTAAAGATCAAGCTGCTTGTTCTGTTGGTTTATTCTTAGTAGCTGAGACCATAATTGCAAATCAAACATTGCTCTTAGCTCGAATATCTGACAAAATATTAAGCCCATGTAGATTAAAGGTCAGATTGCATGCTGTGTGCAGTCACTTAATTTAGCTGTCTGCAAAAGTACCTGATATATTGTTGGACTTCAAATGTTTAAAGTTACGGGACTGGGACTGCCTCCTTGTCTGTCTTGAGTTCTCTCAATAAAAGAAAAGGCATTGGAAATTTTTGGGGAAAAGTTCAATCATGCTTGTATTTTGGGTTTGGGATCCATGACATTTTGTTGGAAACCACCTTCGTGGAAAACGATTCCTAGCCATGACCATTACCTTAACCAAGATGATTTGTGGCTTATATCTTCCTCCCAGACAGAACTTTTCATGAAATAAATAAAATAAGAATTCAGCAATGTGTATTTTAAAACATACATGGATTTCAACAAAACACCCTTTCAAGGAAATGTTGTGCACCATCAGGATTGTAGATCAGCCTTTTGCATCCACCTCTCTGGAGGCTCTTGTGAAAAGTTAAGATTCAGATTAGACCACACAGAACATTCCACCTGACCTGGCTTTTTTATCTGTATACTAATAAGCAAAATTTAGGCTCCCCCTTATTGGGAGGATTGATTGATTGATATTGGGAGGATTGATTAATTGATTGATTGATTGATTGTATGGTGTTTAACGCTGTTTTCAACATTATTTCAGTTATATCGTGGAGGCCAGTGCACCTATCCATGCTTTCCTGGCGTTTCATTTACCAGTACTCCGCACAATATTCTTTCCAAGCCACTGGCTGCTTTCCCACATAACCATCATCGAAACAATGCTCTGTGGTGAGAGAGGAATGAATCCTGTCGCGATGACTGTCATCAATCCTCAGAAAGAAATTGGCCAAGCTGGGGATTGAACCAGCAACCTCCTGTTCTTAAGTCCTGTATGCTACCGACTGAGCTACGGGGGCTTGGCTATTGGGAGAATTTGCTACCAACATTTTAATTGTGGCTAAAACTGGTTTTATTTTTTTGGAAAGGTAGAGAATATTTTAGAGAAAGAAGAAAACTGGCTACCAGCATTTTTAGCTCCACTGGCCAAAGGCCAGCGGGCTTATGTCATGGTCCGGTGTCCGTCGTGCGTCCGTCCATCGGTCTGTCCGTCCGTGCGTTAACTTTTATTTCAAACATATTCTTCTCTGAAACTACTCATCCAATTTTCATGAAACTTCACAGAAATGATCCTGCCATGGTCCTCTTCAGAATTTCTTGAAAGAATTTGATTCCTTCAAAAACTCTGGTTGCCATGGCAACAAAACTGAAAAATATTGGAAATCTTTAAAAATCTTCTCGTCTGAAACCATAAGGCATTGGGCTACCAAATTTGGCTTGTAGCTTTATGTAGTAGACCTCTATCAGGTTTCTTCAAATTATAACCCTGGGGTCAAAATTGGCTCTGCCCCAGGGGTCACAAGTTCTACATAGGCTTATATAGAGAAAACTTTAAAAATCTTCCAGTACCTAGCCATAAGGCCTAGAGCTACCAAATTTTGCATGTAGCTATATCTAGTGGGCCTCTACCAAGCGGGCCAAAATTTTAGCCATGGGGTCAAAATTGGCCCCGCCGCAGGGGTCACAAGTTTTACATGGGCTTACATAGTGACAACTTAAGAAATCTTCCTGTTTTGAATTTTTTTTTAAATTAGCCTTGCATCAGGGGTCTTATGTTTTACAGAGGCTTCATATGGACGAAACTTGAAAATCACCTTAAGTCTTCATTTTGAAACCATTTGGCTCAGAATTGAAATGTTCAGTATTTATGGTTTATATTTATAAGCCAGTGGAGCGATACAGGGCCATCATGGCCCTCTTGTTTGCTTTACCCACAATATTTTCACAAGCTGTCTTCATTATACTCAGAGCTCATGAAAAAGCAGGATTTTTTTAGCTCACCTGAGCACGAAGTGCTCGAGGTGAGCTATTGTGATCGGTCAATGTCCGTCGTCCGTCTGTCCGTCCATCTGTTAACAATTACAAAAAAAATCTTCTCCTCCTAAACTAACAATCAGATTTCAATCAAACTTCACAGAAATGATCCTTAGGTCATGCACTTTCAAAATACTTCAAAGAATTGAAATCAGTGAAGAACTCTGGTTGCCATGGCAATCGAAAGAAAAAACTTAAAAAAATCTTCTTGTCCCAAACTGTAAGGGCTAGAGCTTTCATATATGGCATGTAGCATCATCTAGTGGCCCTCTACCAAAGTACTTCAAATTATGGCCCTGGTGTGGAAATTGGGCCTATGTTGTGGGTTCTCGGATTTCACATAGAGATAAAGTAGGAAATCTTTAAAATTCTTCTTGTCCCAAACCGTAAGGGCTAGAGCTTTCATATATGGCATGTAGCATCATCTAGTGGCCCTCTACCAAAATACTTCAAATTATGGCCCTGGTGTTAAAAAGTGGCCCTATGTTGTGGGGTCTCGGATTTCACATAGAAATAAAGAAGGAAATCTTTAAAAATCTTCTTGTCCCAAACCGTAAGGGCTAGAGCTTTCATATTTGGCACGTAGCATCATCTAGTGGCCCTCTACCAAAATACTTCAAATTATGGCCCTAGTGTTGAAAATGGTCCTATGTTGTGGGTTCTCGGATTTCACATAGAGATAAAGAAGGAAATCTTTAAAAATCTTTTTGTCCCAAACTGTGAGGGCTAGAGCTCTCATATATGGCATGTAGTATCATCTAGTGGCCCTCTACCAAAATACTTCAAATAATGGCCCGAGTATGGAAATTGGCCCTATGTTTCACATAGAGATAAAGAAGGAAATCTTTAAAAATCTTCTTGTCCCAAACCGTAAGGGCTAGAGCTTTCATATATGGCATGTGGCCCTCTACCAAAATACTTCAAGTTGTGGCCCTGGTATTAAAAATTGGCCCTATGTTGTGGGGTCTCGGATTTCACATAGAGATAAAGAAGGAAATCTTTAAAAATCTTCTTGTCCCAAACTGTAAGGGTTAGAGCTTTCATATTTGGCATATAGCATCATCTAGTGGCCCTCTACCAAAATACTTCAAATTAATGCCCTGGTGTGAAAATTAGCCATATTTTATTGGTCTCGGATTTCACATAAAGAGGGAAATCTTTAAAAATCTTCTTGTCCCAAACTGTAAGGGCAAGAGCTTTCATATTTGGCATGTAGTATTATGGTGTTGAGTCTTCTTGCAAGTGGTTGTGGGAAAGAGGTTGATCACCATTATATCTTGAAAAGAGTCAACTCAATACTGATCTGCTAAAATATTAATTAATTTCTTGAGCATCTCTGCAACAATTACAGTAAACTTTGCTTATTACTATATTGCTTAATACGATATATTGCTTATAATGACGTTAATCCCTTGGTCCCAACAGGGTCTCTTTTTATAAGAATATACATCAGTTAAAACGATACTCAGATAAAACGATATGATTTCTTCGGTCCCCTGAGTATCATTATAAGTGGAACCCTATTTTGGGCTGTCGCAGATGTCATCCCGTACCAGGTATGTGCCACTATTGGGAAACACTGAGTCTTTTAACTGCTTTCTGCAATTATTGTCTAATTGTTGTCAACTTTTCATTTGCCTGTCTATCAAAAGGTCATTGCATATCTAATTTTATTTTTGGACCTACTAATAAAAAAGGTATAATCACAATATTAAGACTGAATATAAAGGCCATATCTGTGAATGATGGGTTATATGCATTTAAATTTCACAAACACATTTTGATAATTTACAATTTATATACACCAATAGTATTGGATTTGGGTCTTTGTATGGGTAAATCATCTATAAGCGACCACTCAAGGGACTGCCAAAATTGGTCACTTTAGAAAATGGTCTCTTAATGCAACAAAAACTTATTCAGATTACATGGAGTGGCAACATTTCTTGCACTCAAATAATACCTTACTTTCTAGAAAAGCCTTTGTTGGTAACCCTCATTACAATACTCTCACTAAGATGATTGTAATAAGTACTAACAACATAGGATTTAGCTCAGCATAAAGGCTTTAATCCATGGGGCATTCAATTCCAGCTAGTCTTATATATTTCAACAGAGACTTTGGAATTCCTATTGCTTAATAAAAGTGTTGGCTTAATAAACATAGTCGCTTAGCTAAGCAAGATCAACTGTATTGCCCTTTGACAAATTGGAATTCATGAACAACTCTGGTTTCCATGTCAACTGCTGAAAAAAAAATCAACCCAAACACAAAGCCTACAACTTAATTGGCAACAGTAGCACTCTACCAAAGTACATCGAATTGTGACCATAGGAGAAAAAAATAAGTGCTTTGTTGTTGGATCCCAGTTTCCACATCCAAATAAAAGATCTTTTAAAATCTTCTTTCATCCAAACATTAACCCTAGAGCTTTCATATTCAGCATGGACTGGTGGATAGTTATGCTCCCGTAAGAGCGAGTATATAGTCGCCAATTCGTCTGTCTGTCTGTCTGTCCGTCCGAAGCGATTTCTCAACAACCACTTGACGGCTCTTGTTTGCTAATAGCATTTACCAAATTTCTTCCTTGGAATCACAAAAAGTCCTTTGTAGTCACAATGTGGGATCAAATATGTAAAGAGTGTATTCATGGAATCCTCCTGTTCCATATTGTATGACCCACAACATACATTTGGCATGTGATTCTGTCTGAAAACCCATTATCAGCTCACCTGAGCATAACATACTCATGGTTAGCTTTTATGTATCCTTGAATATGCGTCACCAAAATTCCACTGTTCATTATATAAGTATCATAATTCGAGCATAATCTTGATCCATCACCCAGAATGTTTGTAAAGTTGTGAACATGAACATGACCACACTCAGCAACCACAATTCTGGCTCAGTCATACTCAAAATTTCCCTGGATGTTCACAATGACCTAAGGACAAATCTGACCAAAATGGGGACAAGCTAAAAGCATCAAAATAGGGGATCTTGATGACAATTCCATTGTTTACACTCTAGGGCCTATAATTTCGACTATCATTTTCTTACCTGCTCTGATTGTTGGTATTGTCATATGGATGAATCATTTTCAAAACTAAAACATTCCAGCAAAAAACAAAAGGCAAGTGGCCATAACAATGACAGCTGAGTTGCATTTCAGGTGAGCAATTTAGGACCGTCATGGTCCTCTTGTTGTTAAAATTGGTTACAAAGTATTCAGACCAACATGTACCAGCTTAACCCTTTAGCAGACAATCCCATTTTGGGAACTCGGCGTTAGCATAACTAAAATCGATGTAATATAAACTAGCTTAAATGTGAGCGTACGGAGTTAGTTTTGGCTCACGTCTGGAATTTTCGGACATGATGGAGGGTATATTCGGACACCTTGTAATTTTTTAAAAAGTAGTTATCATGAAACTGTTAAAGGGGTTAACCTCCAAATTTGGAGTCAAATTTCAAAAAGTGTAATTCCTAGTCCATTAATTAAGTGAAAGGAAGCATATTGATATATTTCTGGCTATATCTAATGCGGATACTGTCTGCAACAAAGTACTTTCACTTGTAGTTTTGCATCGCCAGTTTACTCCACTATGCAATGGGGTAGACTTTTCTCTTACAGGTATGTGTATTTCTGAGTCACTCTTGTGATCATTTTTTTACGTCAGAAATAGGTCAATATGTTTCCTTTCACTTCTATAATCAATGGACTAGAAAGTGCACTTGTTGAAATTTTACCGAAAGTCTGGAGGTTAATCACTTTTACAAAATTCTAAACGAGATCGCTTAACAATGGTTTTCTTGACTCCACAGGGTTGTTTCAACACCTTACTTCAAACCATTATTTTAGTTACAAGTTAGTAATGAGACAAAGTTAACAGTAGTCACATTCAAACTCCAGACCAGCAATTTCAGCCTCACTCATGGACAATAAGTCAATAGTTTTAACACATGCTCGGTGAAGCCATCTGCAACATGAGTGACAAACCATCCAATCTTCTGAGTTTTGTTGTCATACGGGGATTCACAGGCATAACAAGCTTGCTTGATATTAATGTCAAAGTTGGCTGAATCGTCATCTTTGAAATGAACCGAAGGACAGTCATGATTTTTGCATAGTAAAATATGCAACATGATTCCTGGTTCGAAAATACCCGATTCCATTAAAATTATGTCGGGTGTTTTGGAACCACTTAGAAAGCAGAATCGAGTGTAGCTAGAAGAATGCAGACGCTCTGTGAGTGTTCTAGGCATTTTTGTATCTGGTAAATATGACTTTAAAATGGCAAAGGGCTGCTTTTTGTTGACATATAGTGTTAAGAGTTAATCATATCTTTTTAGCGTTGTACTTTAAAAAAAAATTCTACATTTATCTTTATATTATTTTATAAAAATGTTGACACTTACATGGACATGCAGACGACGATCAGACGCTTGAAAAAAAGGATGATTCGTTTGTGTGTTTCTGTTCATCATGTTAATCGAACAACGCTCATAAATGAAATTATATGATGTGTCCCACAACTACCGATGGTTCGTGAATACCCGACAACGCTCTATAGCTGTTTACCATAATAACATGATATACTTTGATATTGTTCTGATGTATACCATGCACACGATGAAACGTTGATGAAGTTCTACTGGACGTTGTATCTTTTTCATGTGCCATTGATGACGGAACTACATGTACTTAACTGATGGCTAAATGGATGATGTCCTAGAAACAATGATGACTTATTGTGACGGTTTTAGCTCAAAGATAACATCCTCTACAATAATGACAATGAGAGAATGTGACTATTTTTTGTTGCATTGTCATATGACCCCTTCCGGCATGTTATATGATGTTTATCATCTCATCTGCTTATGGTATTTTGCAGTAAATAATGGAGTGTGTCTCAAAGATGATGGATTTGTCTTTGCAAGGTTATAAACCACCCGAGGAGGAGGAGAACATGCTGGTTACAAGCAGTCTCGGGGTGTTTTCAAAACTTTCTTCCTTAAGATCATAGAATTACAGCATCCTTTGGTGAAAAGTTAAAGATCAGACTGCACTTTC
The DNA here is from genome assembly GCA_945859785.2 of Tridacna gigas. Taxonomy (NCBI): domain Eukaryota; kingdom Metazoa; phylum Mollusca; class Bivalvia; order Cardiida; family Cardiidae; genus Tridacna; species Tridacna gigas. The sequence continues at coordinate 55,715,944 of OX244034.2, forward strand.
TTTTCAGTCTTATCATGAGCTATGCTCTCGGCAAAAGTAATGTTACTGGTATTAATGTTGGTTGAGGGGGTGAGGTGGTGAAAGCTGCTCTCAAGATCTTGAAAATGTGTTTTCCAGTCAGGAGTGAATATTGAATGACAGTAGTATGATAATCACAGTGGTTTGTCATTGATTCCTTGCCTCTGCTCAGTAGAATATTGTTGCCATGGAACACAGAAATTACAGCCAATCTCTATGTGTGTGTGACTACAAGCAAAAATTCATTATTTATAGAGGCTGGGCTAAAAATAGCAACATGGAACCCAATATAGATCACACAGTGCTGTATGTTTTGTAATTTGTGTAAACAGCTTGACATAGATAGAGCAGTGTAAAGCTCTAAATTTTCTGGTATGAGCAAGGCAGGAAGTCTCTTAGTTAAGCCAGTTACCACAGTCATGATGAAATTTTACACTTGTCCAAATTGTAGGCATTTGTAGACAAGAAGTTGAGAGTAGCTCAAATAATGGATTTGTCTTTGATGGAGTAGAATACATTATGGTGAACGGGGAAAATGCTGGTTACCAGCATTTTCTTCTTTTCCCACAATGGTTTCAAAAGGCCTCTTTCTCAGGGTCTTTAAAACTTCGGATTGTATGATAAAGGTTAAAATGATATGATTTGTATTTTAGGATAAGAAAACATTGTGAGAGGAGAAAATGCTGGTTACCATTTCCCCTTTTTTAGCAGATTTGTATAGCAAATCTGCTTACTGTGATCGTTCTTACCGGAACCAAATACATCATGCGTAATGACGCGTGCACGCTCACACTGTCACATCAGATATACTGTCATTCACGCTTGCGCCCGTTCTCAGGGCTTTATCCAGGCGTTTTGGGAAAAGGCCCCTGGCCAAATTGGGAAAAAAATCATCGACAAAATGTCAAAATTGGGAAAATAATATTGACAAAACAAAAAGTTTGAAACATATTTAACCTTACAATAAACTACTAAATCAATACTGTTTTTTTTTTCCTCCAAACTTCTTTCTTTTTGGATGTTTCTCTGTAGTCTTTCATACTAGTTCCAGTCTCTAAGCTGTAAGACAACACCCCCAACCCCCGTTAAGTAGGATTTTTTAATTCTCTTATTAAGACATCTGTTTTTCTGGTGAATGAACAGAGGAATTATTTCATGTTTTATTTTCAATGCAAGTCAGCTAATAGAAGTCATTATCAAGGCTAAACAAGACAGATCGGTTGAGGTCTTTTTGGCAATGTTTTGTCATGTGTTTTCGTGGTTTTTTTCCATGATGATTAATCTTTGAAAATGATTTTTTGTGTGTTTTGACATATAAAGAAAGACTGATAAATCATCCTTTTCTGAGGTAGATCTAGTACAGTATTGGGAAAAAAAAAATGTTAAAAATTAATTGTGAAAAGGATACTTCACACTAGATTATTGCGTTATATGACTTCGGGTGTGTCGATAGTCCCACAGCCATACTGATACCGGCTCTTTAATTAACATCTTGAATTTATAACCCATAACTGATGACTTTAAAAGTCCCAAAATGAATTAGCTTGTTTTTTATTTGATTATCCATTTCGGCCGACGGCAAGCTCTGCTCACAAATTAATCAGACGATCACTTTGCTAAGACAAAGAGGAAGCACAACCGCTCGAAATTTGAGAGGAAAAAACTCGTGGTCTAGATTAGGTTGGATATTTTTCATAACATGTTCCTGTTTCAGGACTATTATTATAGGAGCTTGTTATTATAGGAGCTGGGTTCTTTGTTTTTGCTTTCCAAAACTCCGCTTCGCTGCATATACGCGAGGCGGTTGCCAAGAAGTTAACATGCTATTTTTACGACGTGTAAACCAATAACGGTTTACAGCCAGACAATTGAGTCTATGCATGAATCGATTGAAAATATACAGACGCAGTCTATAGTTCATTCGCCCCCGAATAGTTTCGTACCTACAATACGACGATTGTCGATTTCCTGCTTGGACTGCGGTCAATGTCTGCAAATTTGCGTGTCAGGGAAAACCCTGGCTGATACATCAGACTTGTTTTCTTTTACTAGCGTCTAATTGGGAATTCTATTTTATGGAATTGGGAAAAAAATACACTTTTTGCGATTGGGAATGGGGCCGAAATTCGGCCCCTTAGTAAAGGAAGAAAATCCCCTGGTTCTACTATCAGTTTTAGCTAATACACTTCAACCTCGCTTTTGTCACTACCGTATGTACTGTCCTATACGTGTATACATATAGTCCGAAATTTAATACCAGCAAAAAACTGTGTAAGATTGACAGATCAAATTACACTCAACAGTAATAGAACACCAGTTACTGTGCGGCCCACCCGGCAGAACAATTTTGACTTTCCCTGACCTTGATAACTCTATTTTAAAATGATTGCACGTACGTTGCATGTGATGTTTTTTTTTTTTTATTTACAACGTATTACAGCTTTATACTACTCCACAAATCTGCTTTCCAGGACTTTGATTACCATGATTTCTTCAAGAGCATTCCTCCTCAAGTTTGTTCAAACATGGGATTATTTGGCAAAGGGTTATTTTCATACCAGATACATGTTTCTATTGCTTAGAATCTTTTGCAGACATTTGAAAGTTGTTTGTTACCTCCTGCTTTCTCTTCACCAGGCAACAAAAATTTAGACTCTTTCCATTTTGAAAGTGGATGGTGCAAATGAGGAATCAAATGTTGCTTAACCCTTTCCCAAACAACAAATTTTGGACTGGTCCAAATTGAAAGCTTTTGCAGACAACAATTTTAAATTTGATGAAAATGGCAGAAAGGTCTCAAGAAGGGTAGAAAACACTGTGGGAAAAGGAGAAATTGCTCGTTATGAGCAATTTCTCCTTTTCCCACAGTGTTTTCAAAAGACTTGTACTGCAGACACTTGAAAACCAGGGCTTGTTTGGGAAAGGGTTAAATGATGCAATGCACCTTGCAACAGTGCAAAACAGAAAAAAAGAAAGGAGTTGCTGATTGCAAAACAACCATCACATTATCAAATCATCAACATTTTACCTTTTCACTGAATGTAAAATGTCCATTTGATTATACTTGCAAAGAAAAATATTTTTAGGAATATTTAGCAGTTTTTTCATGAAAGAAAATTGATTAACATTTATTTATATAATTTAGAAAGAAAAAAAATTCAAAGCAGCTGCTGCTGTTAAGTTTAACCCTGTATCCACACAGCCCTGTGTTTTAACAACACAGAAGGCTCAGTGGTAAAGTGTAGGGCTCGTGACCTGGATGCCTCAGGTTTGAGCCTCACTGGATCCCTTGGGTTTTTGTGTGGGAATGTCCTTGGGCAAGACACTTCAGAGCCCTAGCCTAGTACTAGTGAAACCCAGAAAATACATGAATATGTGAGCTATAGCCATGATACGCCTGAAATAATGTTGAAAGTGGCGTAAACTACTATTCAATCATTTAACAACACTGGTGAAGAAAGCTTTTGAAACTAATGTGGGTAAAGAAAAAAATGCTGCTGATCAGCAGTTTCTCCTTTTTTCACAATTTTTGCTACCCTTTCACAGATATATTCCAACATTTGAGCCACATTTAATTTGTTGTCTGCAAATGCTTTTAAATTGGACATAATTATGTTTGAATTTGTTTATTGTTTGGTAAGGAGTAAGTTTGCAGTGACTGGTACTTGTAAATCAAACTTACGTCCCTTTTCTGAGCCTCTGTTTTCTGATACAGGGGAACACTATATCACAAATTTAACCACACCCAGTACTTAAGTTTACCAATCTTCATGTTTGTAAACAATTCTCTCCTTAAAATTATTATGCACAACTTGAAAGCAACAGGTTTTTATAATTGGCTGAGGATAACCGTGAAGGGGGGCGGGGCACAACAGGGTAGTCAGGCATGATGCACTGAAGATAGAAATTCTCGGTTTATGACCACTGCCATTTTGCAGACAATAATTGCTTTCATCTTATCAGAGCTCCAGATAAGAGTGAAAGATATTCTAAATCCATTATTTCTCTTCCAAACCCTATGTGGTGTGTACTCACTAGAATCATCCCGATGAGACGATTCTAATGAGTACCCATAACATAGGGTTTAGTTAAGAATAATTGATATTTTCAATTCTATAATCAAGATCACTCCCTATATCTTGAGCTCTGATCTCATAGAGCACTTGTGAGAACATTATTGTAAAATGTATGTAAGGAGCAATTTCTGTATTTGCTTCTTGCTTTATTCTTTACTAGACAACAAAATTTTAGACTCAAAAGCATTTGCAGATGACAAATTTGATGTGACTCAAATAATGGAATTTGATCTGGAAAGGGCAAAAAACATTGGGGAAAAAGCAGAAAATGCTGGCTACCAGCATTTTCTGCTTTTCCCCTTAACTAACCTTTCATTCCAGGGTCATTAAAAACTTAGGACTGTGTGGATTGTGTGGTAAGGGGTTAAATGCATTAAAGGCATTTTGGTCGCAAAAGGTAAACAATCTGGGTGTTAAAATGCAGGCAGTTCATAGGTGTGAAAATATTAATTGATAATTATCATAGTAAGTTTGACAGTGTGTAAGAGTAGTGGCTGTCTTAGTTCTAGACACTGGCAGGAAAATGAAATATAAAACTAGAACTAAAGTTGCATCTTTAATTCTTGATACAAAACAAAGCAGGAGTTTTTCTGTTCCTTTCTCTGAAAACTTTGTTCATTGGCCTTTATCAAAAGTTGTAAAAAGTGGCATCGTGTACAATGAACATCTTGTTAGTCCTCCTGAAACACAGCTAACCCATTAATAAAGTTTAACTCTTTACCAAACTACAAAATTTCAGACTGGTCTAGATTGAAGGCATTTGCAGAAGACAAATGTGGCTCAAAAACTGAAATTTGATTTGGGAATGGTAGAAAACATTGTGGCAAAAGGAGAAAATGCTGGTTACCAGCATTTTCTCCTTTTCCCACAATGTTTTCAAAAGGTTTCATTTTCGGGCTGTTAAAAGTCAGGATTTTGTGGTAAAGAGTTTAATATTTCAGTTGGAATAAACGGATGGCATCAACATTATCATAATTACTTCATAAAGTGATGTAATTAACACATGACTTTTCAAATACAGGGGTAAAAGTTTTCCGTATTGTGACAGATTTCCATATTTTCAGGGGCCAACTAGATCATTTTTCCAAATCGTCTAAATCCAAGGAGAAAATTTAAAGGGGGGGGGATACCCCAAAATCTCGTTTCCACAGCATTTCACAAGTCAAGAGATTTCCAGGTGCCATATCAATCAAGTTTATTGCCTCTCTGACTTTAATTTGTTCAAGGCTAATCTCGGTCATTTAGGGCTCTCGTTGATCGTAAAAGAGATTCCGATTCGGAATCAGCCAAATTTAACGGCCGAGGATACTCGGAATATTTATGGAAGCATTTCCATCGTCTATTTGTAAAACGTCTTATGATTGGACCAAAATATATCGGTCAGCCAATAGATACTGATTTAACGGTAGAAGTTCGTCATTCATCATAACATGGCCGCTGCCTTACAAACGAAGGAATTCGCTGTTTATAAATGAAGTTTTTACCTCCCGGTTTTAACACAAAAGAAATCGCAAAGGATGTAAAAAATAAATGGAGATGAGAATGGCAAAACAAAAGCGATTCGCGTGGAGAAAGATACTATGACTGGTTAAATAAGCCTGATGTAACTGGCGTTGCATTTTGCAAATGATGCACGACAACGATCAACTACACATCGAATGGAAGGAAAGCTTTAAACCTGCATGCCGAGGACAATTTTTTTTCTTCATTAATCTGGATATTTGATAATTTTATTCGAAAATCAAAGTAAGCTTTATAACAGACAATAAAATTATGATTGTTCTCAATTGAAAGAGATTGGAGACGACAATTTGAAATGTTACAAATTTGGATGTAAGTTTTCAGATAGATTAGTAAACATGCACGAAAAGGAGAAAATGCTTTTTATATAAGCATTCTCTCCTTTTTCCTCGATGTTTTCAAAAGCTTTCTGCCTCAGGATGGTAGATGCACAGGTGTTTGTTTTAAAAGGTTACTATTTTGCTTGTCAAACTGAACATCTTTCCTCTAATTCTTATTCCACTAAAATAAAAGCATCTAATACTACCTTGTAAATTAGCCATTCTTAGAGGGAGTATTGTTTTCCTATCTGACGGATTTGATTTTGTTCTTGGATAGGAGTCATGGGCACTTCATTTAAATTCAGTTCATGTGATTGCATCTTCATAGAATCAAGAATTAAATACTAAATATTTCCTTTTTCTCATACTGTATTTTTAAATACAAAAACCATGTAATTTGATCAGGTTCTTTGTACAAATATGAAGATAAAAGAGGACAAAAATTACATGGAAGCAAAAACTGTCAAATTTTCGTAGGTAAGCATATTAAATCTTTCAGCATATTCAAGATTTTTTCAACTTTAAAATGCTGAAAATGGATCATATTAGAGTAATTTGATAGCATTAAAACAGCTAAATCTCTGGAGCTTCCAGGGCATTGCCCTGGACCCAACGGGGGCCCAGCTCATTTTTCAGTATTTTCAGAATTTTCAACTTTTACTCCTGTAAATATACATACACTTTGATTAACATTATAAATCTCTGGCTACATAAAATTTGTCAACTAACTTGAAAGAATTTTAAGAAAGAAAAAGTAAATAAGATGTATGTCCTCTACTAATTGTAAATGCTCAGTGATGTCCAAATGAATCATGATCAGAGATAAAAGTGATAGTCTGCATTAAATATTTGGGAAAGTCTTTGTCTTTTGTCTGTGTTAGTCTAATTGCCCCCCCCCCCCCCCCCCCTTTTGGAAAATGTAACACTCCAGGGGGTGTTAACCCTTTACCACACAATCCCGAGTTCTAACAACCCTGAAGAATAGGGCGTATGAAAACATTGTAGGAAAAGGAGAAAGTGCTGGTAACCCATTTTCTCCTTTTCCCACAACGTTTTCTACCCTATCAAAGACAGAAATCATCATTTTAGCTACATTTAATTTGTCGTATGCAAATGCTTTGAATTTGGTCCAGTCAAAAAATTTGTCATTTGATAAAGGTTTAAAAGGAGACAATGCCGTAGGCTTACTTTCTCAAGAAATGATCAAATCAACTATGTAAACACATTTTAGACTTGTGTTCTAATCTTTTTTGATAAAAGAGTGCAGCAGAAGTGCCATGGTAGATATCAAATTTTCTCTTGCAACTACTTTTGACTACTACAACCTGGAAGCAATTAGTCCTGGCATTACATTGGTAGTGGTTGACCAACTGTTTTGGTTTCACTTCCTGATGCCTTGTGTATGTTGGATGATATTTCAGGATTGAAAAGCCTTGTACAATTACTGAATTATTTGATAGAGGATATAAAAAGAACTATCGAATTAACATTAGAAAACTTCCTAATTTCACAATCTGACAGAGAAGCTTGTTGATTTTGCTATAAACATAGTGGGTTGAAAACATGGTGGGTAAAGAAGAAAGTGCTGGTGACCAGCACTTTCTTCGTTTACCACAATGTTTTCTACCTTTTGAAAAACTATATCCATCATTTGAACCTGTTTTACCATGGAGCATTGAGTTAATATAAAATAGCTCTTGTCAGTCAGCTCCTTTTGATCTTGTTTTTGCTTTTTTTTCTTCAAGTAAAAACATCATGCTTGATAGGAAATTTTATGTAGAATTTTTGTTTACCCATTGCAAAACAAGCATTGTTTTTACAACCCTGAATAAGAAGGCCTTCGAAAAAGGGGAAAAATGCACTTAATCCGCATTTCATTCTTTTACACCGTTGCATTCTTACTTAAAAATCAACCTCACTGTCAACACAAATTCTTAAAATTTTGTCATTTGAAAATGCTTTTACAATCAACAAGTGTTGAATTGCATTGTAGGAAAGAGTTAGAATAGTTCAAGGAACTTTTTTCACAATGTTTTCAAGAGCTATCCTCTGCAGGATGTACAAAAAGTCTCTTTCTGGGGTAGGGGGAATTCCAAGTTTTCTATCCCACGAAAGAAATCTTGTCACATGGGCCACATTGTTGTCTGCAGATGCTTTCACCAGTTTATAAAATATTGTCTGCTTTACCTTCTGATCAAACCTGCTGTGTGTGATTGTGTCAAGGGGGGAGGGGGAACTAAGGAGATAAATTTATCAAAGTGGGCAATATTATGTTTAGATACCATTTTTCTTTTTTTCTGCATTTGGAGTTTATATAACTTATTACTCAGGCAGTTTCTAGCAGGTATTGTCAAACTTAACCCTTTACCACACAGTCCCGAGTTTTAAGAATGCTTTCTCCTTTTCCCACAATGCTTTGTATTCTTTCTGAGACAAATTTTGTCATATGAGACGCATTTATCGTCTGCAAATGCTTTTAATTTGGACCAGTCTAAAATGTTTTCGTTTGGTAAAGCGTTAAAGGATATTAAATGATGAACATTAGGCAGTGGGTTAACCCATTGCCTCGCAGACTATTTTTAGAGTCACCATCTACATTTTGAACAACACAGTACAAAGGTGAAAAATTTACAGCAAAGGAAACTGCCTAATGAGTTGAACTGTATGGAAATAATTGCGGGGAAAAAAAAAATTGATTGCTCGATACATGTTTAGTCTGTACTCCAGGATTGTTAAAAAACTGTTTTTTACCTTGTCAGAGAACTTCAGCACAGTTCTATTTACCTTCAGATTTGTAGTCTGCAGATGCTTTCAACTTTGGGAGAATCTAAAATTTATTACTTTGGAAAGGGTTAAAACAGGCATGTTGCTAAAATTAGATGAATGACAACAGAGTTGACATGTGTGATATATTTAGCTGAATGTTAACACTTCACAAAACTGAAACAGTCTGTGTTTGACGTCTGCAGGGAGAGGGCTTTCAGAAATAATGTAGGAAAAACAGACATTAGTCATTAGTACTCTTTCCCTCTCCTTCAATGTTTCCTACCCTTTCAAAGATAGGTTCCATCATTTTGGCTATTTTCAATCGGATGTCTACAAAATTAACCCTTTACTACAGAATTTGGAAAGGTCCAAGATTTTGTTGTTTGGTAATAGGTTTATGCTGTTGTTATGGACCAGCCAAAGTCTTTTGTGGTTTAGAGTTCACATTTAAATTGCTTTTGCGCAACATCATGTGATAAATCAAGATCAAACTGTACAACACATGTAGTTTGATCATTGATCTATAGTGATCAAAAAAGATCAGACTCAAAGCATGCTGTCTGAATATGTTTACAAATCAAATATGGACTTCTTAATGAAAATGGGCACTGTGACCATGGATATCACTTGTTGAGACATTCTATATTTCAGCCCCAGTGGCTTGAACCTGCAATGATAGTATCTTTTTTTGCTTTGAGGAAATCAGTGGTTAATTCAGTTGTTAAGCTGTCTAGGGAATAGACACAATTTAGGCTTGTATCAATCTTAACCCGTAGACTGCTAAGTGCAACTCACTGACCTTTTGTGAAAAATGCAGATCAAGATCAGACTGCATAGAACATACAGTCTGATCTTGGATCTACACTGTCTGATAAGGAGATGTTTCCCAACCCCATAACTTTGAAATACCAACATGTTGGTTTTTACTATTGGCTTGAAAGTTTAATTTTAGTTGTTTAGCAGGACAAGGGTTAAATAAAGCATTTTTGGTTAAATAAAGCATTTTCATAGAAAAATCATTAGCTAAAGCTGCAATATATATTTATGGAATATTATGTTGCAGTAACTTTTCTGGTACTTGTATTTACTTCGAGCAGCTTGAGAAAATTTGATACCGCGGTCGAGCGAGATGTTGTAATGTTCTAACGCAGCGAGAAGTAAATACAACATTTCGACTTAACAAATCGCAAATCAATGCATGCTTAGTCCCTGCGCAAGTTACATCATCATACCATACTTGGAATCGTATTTCACAGGGTGTAGATACAGATTTATTTTCTGTCGTGTGTTATTTCATCCGCTTGCAATGTTTGTATTTGACTCACAAATTTACTGGTATACAATACTAATGTAACATTCTCCAGGAATTTATGGTAGTAAATGGATGCTGTTTTGGTTCATGTTGAAATATTTACTCTTTACCAAACAACAAAAAATGTAGACCTGTCTGAATTGAAAGCATTTTCAGACAACAATTTGAATGTGGACAAATGATGAAATTTGTCTTTGAAAGGGTAGAAATTATGGTGTGAAAAGGAGAAAATACTTGTTGCCAGCATTTTTTCCTTTTTCAACAATGTTTTCAAAAACCTTCGTTCTCAGGGTCGTTAAAACTTTGGATGGTGTGGTAAAGGGTTAAGAGAGGAGATTTCTGTCCGTGTTCGAAAAATGGAGAAGGGAAATAATGTTTGTTTGAAGGAAAATTTGTGAGGGAGGTGGAGGGGATTTTTCCAAGGCCTTTTGTAAGTCACATTCCTTTTCTTCCTGTAGGTGGTGTACTTCTATGCTTTTAACCTTTAACCAAACAATTCTTTTTTGAACCACGCCCGAGAAAGGAAGCTTGAAACATATTGTGGGAAAAGGAGAAAAATGCAGCTAACAGCGTTTCCTCTTTTTTCACTATGTATGCTATCCCATCAAAGACAAATTTCAACTTAAAAAACATGTTGAAATTTTAATTTGTCTGTTGCAAAATTTTTTCTATTTGGACAAGGCTAGAATTTTGTTGTCTGCTAAAGATTTTAATGACCCAGAGAAAAGAGGCCTTTGAAAACATTGCAGGAAAACACCAGCATTTTCCTTTTTCCTTAGCATTTTCCACATTTTTAAGACAAAAGCAATTTTTTAGCCACGTTGAATAACTTGCTTGCAAATGCTTTCAATCCGGACAAAACTAAAATTTTGTTGTGTGGTAAAGGATCATACATTTAACCCTTTACCACACAATCACGAGTTTTAAGAAAAGCCTTTCAAAAATGTTGCTGGAATAGGAGAAAATGCTGGTTATCAGCATTTCTCCTTTACCTACAGTGTTTTCTACCATAGCCAAAACAACTTCAATTTTTGTGTCGCATTCATTTTGTCATCTGCAAATGCCTTGAATTTGGACCAGTCTAAAATTTTGTCATTTGTTAAAGCGATAAGAAACAGGAAAATTGTTCTTTCTTCACATTGTGTGTAGATGGTAAGAAGTGTCGGCAAGTGCTTGCATTCGTGAAAGGAAAGTTAATTTGAATTGTTACATTTGCTAACCTGTTTCCACACAATCTGGTGTTTTAGCGATCCTAAAGCAGAAGGCTCTGTAAACATGTACCTCATTACCAAATGACAAAATTCTGAACTAGACAATATTCAAAGCATTTGCAGATAACAAAGTAAATGGCAGGAAACATTGTGGGAAAAAGAGAAAATGCTGGTGACCAGCATTTTCTCCTTTCACCACAATGTTTTCTGAAAGCTTTCTTCTTCAGGGTCGTTGAAACTTAGAGCCCTGAATACACCCAACAGAAATTTTTACCCTAGAAATACAACCCAAATAATAGCTGTTCATGGTTGCTTTTGTTTATTAGCCAGCAAAACAAACAGTGCAGATCAAAGATCAGGCTGCACATTCTTTGCTGCCTGATCTTGATCTATACAAGCAACAAGGGCACCTGTGCTGGTAACCAGCATTTTCTCCTTTTCCCACAATGGTTTCTACTCTGTTAAGACATTTCCATCATCAGAGCCTCATTTAAATATTTGGCTGCACATGCTTTGAATTTGGATAAGTCTATATTTTTGTCATGTGGGAAAGAGTTAAAGATATCACACTTTATGACATTTATACACTTATAAGGTAAAAGTCAAGATATTGAAAATCAATAATGGTATTAATAATTTTCTTGGATGGTTTGAAGATATGAAGAGGATTTATCTTTACTGTACTGGTAATTCTTTCCTAGACGACAAAATCTAAAACTTAAGTGTGGGATAAATGTGGCCAAAAACCTTGGCATATCAGTGTTTGGATCTGCCTTGGTTACTGAAAAATCAAGGGGGCTATCAGAAGTTTCACGGAGGCTTATTTGTACCAGCAGATTTAAGGGCTCTGCAATATGTGCCTGTTAAAGTCTGTACGAGCCAAGCATCAGTAACGCAGTAGGTAGCATACAGGATTGGAGAACAGATTGCCGATGGTTTGAATCCCGGGCTCAACCAATTTTTTCTCAAAGAATTGATGATAGTCCCTGCGACAGGATTCATTCCTATCTCACTGCTGATCATTGTTTTGACAATGTATTATGTTGGCAAGCAGCCAGTGGCTTGCGCAAGAATATTGTGCAAAGCACTGGTAACAGAAACTCCAGGAAAGCATGGATAGATGCACTAGCCACTGCAATATAACTGAAATAACATTGAAAATGGCTTTTAACATCAATCAATCAATAAAACTTTACCAAGACAAAATAAAAAACTTCATTGTTGGATACTGTGGCCAAAAAAAGACTTGGCATATAGTATTTGGATCTTCCTAAGTCAATGAAAAATCAAAGGGGCTATCAAAAAACTCATAATGGCTTATTCATACCAGCAGATTTAAGGGCACTGCAATCATGTGAAGGTGATAATTTGTTATTGTATGGTCGATCCAAGTGTAAATTGCTGGAAGAAAACTTAATCTTATAAGTAGGTAAAAAGTTGCTAGATGGCTCTATCTTTTTTTACTTTTTACGTGGTTTTAAAATTCATTTTTCTGCCAGCCACTAACTCTTGGACTGACTCTATAATAACAGATTGTCATTTTTATGATAATTTCCATTCTTTTAAAAGGTTTGATTTAAATTCAAATGCATTTTTACTCCGGCATTGTTTTCTTTTGGCAGCTACCGGGAGTTTAAAGTTTTTACCAGTGAACAAGAGTTTAGAAGTACCCAAATTAAGAGTTTTGCAGAAGATAAAGTATGTGTGGCTCACATGATTGGATTTGTCTTTGAAAGATATAGAAAACACTGTGGGAAGAGGAGAAAGTTATGATAACCAGCATTTTCTCCTTTTACACAGTGTTTTCAAAAGCCTTTTTCATGTTCATTAAAACTTGGGATTGTGTAGTAAAAGGTAAATGGGCAAAATATGGATGTGAAGCTCTCTAATGGATTGCAAAATGAATCCCATGGCAATGTCATTGTCTGTGGGGAAGCCCCAATGTTTGTAATTTTGATAAAAATGGCCTCAAATTATGGCATCGTACAATAATGCTAAAAATTTTAACTATGCCTTTCATGACACATAACTTGGTTATTTGCAAGAAAAAATTGCCATGATTTCCATGTCCTTGCATGGGTTGCAAAATTGATTCTTTGATAATATCATTGTTATGGTATTCTCAAATTATGGATTTAAATGATATGCTCAAAATTTCAAATATGCCTTGAAATTAACATAATTTGGTTATTGCAAGAAAATTTGCCATGATATTCATGATGACTTAAAATGTTACGTGGATAACAGACTTACGATAGATGATTGACACAGTCAATACTAATTACGGCTGTATTGTTATTGACCAGTTGAGTGATGCAGGGCCATCATTGTCCTTTCGTTGGAAAACTTTGCAAAGCTGCATGGCTGAATTTCTCTTTTTCCCATAGTTTCATGTATCAAACCTTAATTCATGTTGATTTTTGCTGTTATATAGGAAGGTAGTCAGTGGTCATTCTGCAACCAGTTTGTTTCAGGAGAAAAATCCACCAATAAATACAGTAAAACCTCTCCTCACGACCACCCCAGTGCGATCAGCGATTAGTTGAACTGTTGGAACATTCAACTCGAATCAAAATGGAAAAAACAAAAAGGAAAAGAATAAACTGTAAATGTCAAGCTGTTCAATAATTATCACTCATTTGAAATTCTTTGTTTAACTCTTTACCAAACGACAGAATTTTAGACCAGTCCAGATTGAAAGCTTTTGCAGACGGCAAAATAAATGTTACTCAGAAATTGAAATTTGTATTGGGAAGAGTAGAAAACGTGGGAAAAGGAGAAAATGCTGGTTACCAGCATTTTCTCCTTTTCCCACAATGTTTTCAAAAGGCTTTTTTCTTTAGGGTCGTTAAAAGTCGGGATTGTGTGGTAAAGGGTTAAAAATGCAAATCAGCACGTGGAATAATGAGTTCTTTAGAAAATTTGTCTCCATTTGTTGACTGAAATACATGTACATTACTATGCACACTATTTAAATCTGCATAAGTCTTACACAGAGTCTGGGTTTGATTCAGAATCTAGGTGGGTGAAACCTGGAAATCAGACCACCCTGCTAATAAAACCAGTTTTCAGAAGTACCACGGATGGTCTAATTAGAGGGTTTTTTACTGTAGTATCTATGTTTGGGCTGAAGATGTCAATTTTCATTTATTTAGCCTTTTATTGGTCAGATATTTATCAACATTTGTTCATTTTTCTTTTTCAGTTTTTTAGACAGAGTACATATAGTAAAGCAACCAGACTATACCCCCACAGAACAGGTGAGTGTACCCCTTTTCTCCTTTATTCTGGTCAGCCTGTTTTGATCCCTTCATCATGCAGGGGCCCTAAAAATGTTACGATAATTTGGAAACCAGTCCAAAATGATCAGTTGCTCTGATTGTCACAGATTTTCTTGTCAAAAATCATGTTTCTAATTTTGATTAATATTTCTCTTTGTTCATTGTTCAAAGGTGTTTAACTCTTTACCAATGACAAAATTATAGACTAGTCCAAATTGAAAGCAGTTTCAGACGACAAAATATGTCCGACTGAAAAATTGAGAGTTATTTTGGGAAGGTTAGAAAACATTGTGGGAAAAGGAGAAAATGCTGGTAACCAGCATTTTCTCCTTTTCCAACAATGTTTTCAAAAGGCTTCTTTCTCAGGGTCATTAAAACTCGGGATTATGTGGTACAAGGTTAAGTCACTATTAGATAGTGTGGGTATGAGTCTCCTGAACAGTGAAAAAAGATGGGTGAATTTTTAAATTAAAGCTAAAAGTTGTAAATGATACCCTTTGTGTAAGTTGCTAGACTCACAAACTGAGTGTAGAGATATGAATTCTTATTTCCAGTCCACGGAAAACATCTGAAAAAAGATTCAAATAAGGGAGCATGCACTTTTTACGACCAAAAAAGCCCTGCTTTTCCAGATAATGTCTTTTTCCATGTCATTATTTGAAATGAAAAACATCAAGTGATGGTTACTGGTTATGTGGGAAAGCAGTCATTGGCTTGGAAAGAATATTGTATAAAGAACTGTTACAAGAATATCCAGGAAAACATGGATAGATACACTGACCCCTGCGATATAACTGAAATAAATTATGTTGAAAACAGCATTTAACACAATACAATCAATTGATCTAGATGGTTACTGCATGGGTATTAGAAGTTGTTATTTATCTACGAGTTGGAGAGAAAGAAATGTAAACTTGCAATTTGGCATTGAATATGAACCTAGACTTTTTAACAAGCATAACAGAGTTATTCTTCTTTGTTTTGGATATTCGGTTTTTAGGCAGCTGACTAGATGTTTATGAGTGCATGCAATATTGCAGTTACTGAATCTTTATCCGTCAACCCTCTACCAAATGATAAACTTGTATACTTGTCCAAATTGATAGGATTTGCAGACAATCAATGTAAGGAAAAGGAGAAAATGGGTATTTCCAGCATGTTCTTCTTTTCCCATATTGTTTTCAAAAGCCTCTTTCCTCAGGGTCGTTAAAACTCTGGATTGTTTGGTAAAGGGTTACGGTGCTGGACCTGGCTTAGATTGCTTTTGCTGGTAGTGTAGATCAAGGTCTGACTGAACACTGCCTTTGCTTATGAAACTTAAGTCCATGATCAACTGAGTTTGTGCTCAAACTTAATCTCATTTATGCTTAACTCTTTACCAAACGACAAAATGTTGGCTTTGCCCAAACTGAAAGCATTTGCAGACAACAAATTAAATGTAACTTTAAACATGAAATTTGTCTTTAATAAAACATTGTGGGAAAAGGAGGAAATGCTGGTTACCATCATTTTCTGCTTTTCCCACAATGTTTTCAAAAGCAAAAGTCGGGATTGTGTAGTAAAGAGTTAAATAAGATATGGAAATCTGTAATGAAGACTGATTTAATCGACAGATACAAAGAAAGGCTCTATAGTACAGAAGTTGCCCCATAAGGTTTATAAAATTACATTTATACAACTTCAAAATTTCATGCTTAGCTGAGTTGAGCACAAAAAAAGGTTTTATAGGCATTGCCCAGATTTTGCAGTCTGATCATGACTCTTCATGGTCCACTTTGCAACAAATCTGGCCTAAACAAACTTAAAAGCATTTTTAGCTCCACTGGCTGAAGGCCAGCGGGCTTATGTCATGGCCCGGTGTCCGTTGTGCGTGCGTGCATCCGTCCGTCCGTCCGTGCGTTAACTTTTATTTCAAACATCTTCTTCTCTGAAACTACCCATCCAATTTTCATGAAACTTCACAGAAATGATCCTGCCATGGTCCTCTTCAGAATTTCTTGAAAGAATTTGATTCCTTCAAAAACTCTGGTTGCCATGGCAACAAAACTGAAAAATACTGGAAATCTTTAAAAATTTTCTTGTCTGAAACCATAAGGCATAGGGATACCAAATTTGGCATGTAGCTTTTTGTAGTAGACCTCTATCATATTTCTTGAAATTATAGCCCCGGGGTCAAAATTGGCTCTGCCCCAGGGGTCACAAGTTTTACATAGGCTTATATAGAGAAAACTTTAAAAATCTTCGTCTGAAACCATAAGGCATAGGGCTACCAAATTTGGCATGTAGCTTTATGTAGTAAACCTCTATCATGTTTCTTGAAATTATAGCCCTGGGGTCAAAATTGGCTCTGCCCCAGGGGTCACAAGTTTTACATAGGCTTATATAGAGAAAACTTTAAAAATCTTCCTGTACCTAGCCATAAGGCCTAGAGCTACCAAATTTTGCATTTAGCTTGATCTAGTTGGGGTCTACCAAAAGTGCCCAAATTATAGTCCTGGGGTCAATTTGGCCTCATGCTGGGGGGGGGGGGGGGGGTTCACAAGATTTACATAGGCTAACATAGCGAAAACTTTTAAATCTTGCTGTACATAGCCATAAGGCTTAGGCTACCAAATTTTGCATAATTATAGCATGATCTAGTGGACAACTACAAAGAGGACCCAAGATACAGCCCTAGGATCAAGTTTGGCCCTGCACCAGGGGAAGTTTTACTTGGGTTTATGGAGTGAAAAGTTCAGAAACCGTCTTGTTACTAGCCATAAGGCCAAGAACTCCCAAATTTGGCATGTTATTCTTCTAATACACATATTCCCAAATTAGTCCGACTGTAGCCCTGGGGTCAAAGTTTTATAAGGGCTTATATAGTGAAGACTTCTCTTCATGGTTTATATTTATAAGCCAGTGGAGCCTCTTGTTTTGAAGAGGCAAAATCGCCCCTTTTAACACTTTACCAAACGACAACATTTTAGACTGGACCAAATTGAGAGCATTTGCAGATGACAAATTAAGTATAGCTTAAACAGTGATGTATGCACTGGATAGGGTAGAAAACATTATGGGAAAAGGAGAAAATGCTGGTTACCAGCATATTCTCCTTTTCCTACAATGTTTTCAAAAGGCTTCTTTCTCAGGGTTGTTAAAAGTCGGGATTGTGTGGTAAAGGGATAATTTCATTTTTTTTACCACCATGTGTTCCATTTTTAACTTGGCTGTTTTCAAAGAAAACATCAAAGTATTGTCATAGCCCTGGCGTTATCTGCAGAGCCATGAGAAAACCTTGACATTTTGTAATATCTTTATTATTACTGAAGATATTTGCTTCAAACTTGGACAAGTTCTTAACTACCAAAAGGGTAACCCATAAAGCAAGGGCAGGTAACCATCAAAGTACTTTTGACACATTTTTCAACTTAGAATTTTCACTGAAAGACAATCAACTGCAGCCGAGCGTTGGCACCTGCATGTGGTGCTTCTTGTATTCAACCCTTTCCCAAACGACAAATTTTGGACTGTTCCAAATTGAAAGAGTTCCAGACGACAATTTTAAATTTGATGAAAATGGCAGAAAGGTCTCAAAAAGGGTAGAAAACACTGTGGGAAAAGGAGAAAT
Organism: Tridacna gigas; assembly: GCA_945859785.2. Classification (NCBI taxonomy): domain Eukaryota; kingdom Metazoa; phylum Mollusca; class Bivalvia; order Cardiida; family Cardiidae; genus Tridacna; species Tridacna gigas. The sequence continues at coordinate 55,734,059 of OX244034.2, forward strand.
TGCTCGCTACGAGCAATTTCTCCTTTTCCCACAGTGTTTTCAAAAGACTTGTACTACAGACACGTGAAATCCAGGGCTTGTTTGGGAAAGGGTTAACTACTTTGATTGCTTTTCGAATAATTTTTTTTTTCTATGTATCACTAACTTGTAATATTATAATTTACCATTGCTGTTTGCTTACTGAAAAAATGTTTCTCTTTTCAGGATATTTTACGGTGTCGTGTTTTAACTTCAGGAATATTTGAAACTAAGTTTACAGTTGATAAAGTGAATTTTCAGTAAGTATGCACAGATATTCACTAAATATGCACAGATATTCACTAAGTATGCACAGATAATCTTCAGCCGATGTAGATCTTGGTTTACTCTTTTACAGATAATATTGTAGACTTGTTCAAATTGAAACCATTAGCAGACATCAAAATATGTCTCAAATGGTAGAATTTGTTTCTGATAGGATAGAAAACATTGTTGGAAAGACAGAAAATAATGTTATCAGCATTTTATCCCTTTCTGATGATGTTTTCAGCAGCTTTCTTTAACTCTTTACCGCACAATGCTGCCTTTTAACGACCCTGGGAAAGAAGCCTTTTGAAAACATTGTGGGAAAAGGAGAAAAATGCTTGTAACCAGCAGTTTCTCCTTGTTCTACAATGTTTTCTACCCTATCAAAGAAAAATTACACTATGAGGCACATTGAAATTGTCATCTGCAAATGCTTTCAATTTAGACATGGCTAAAATTTTGTCTTTTGATAAAGAGTTAAAACATTGGGGGAAAAGGAGATAGCCAGTATTGCTTTCCTTTTCCAGGAATGTTTTTTACCTTTCCAAAGAAAAATCCCATCTCTTAACCCTTTCCCAAACTAGCCCTGGTTTTCACGTGTCTGCAGTACAAGTCTTTTGAAAACACTGTGGGAAAAGGAGAAATTGCTCGCAACGAGCAATTTCTCCTTTTCCCACAGTGTTTTCTACCCTTTTTGAGACCTTTCTGCCATTTTCATCAAATTTAAAATTGTCGTCTGCAAACTCTTTCAATTTGGACCAGTCCAAAATTTGCCGTTTGGGAAAGGGTTAAGCGACATTTGATTTGTCTGTAAATGCTTTCGATTGACGCAGGTCTAAAATTTTGTCTTTTTTAAAGAGTAATAACATACAGGGCCAGGAACCAGTTTGCATTGGCATATCCTTGATATCATTGGTATCAAAATCATACTCAACAATATTATTTTCTGAGAATTGATGCAAGTCTGTGTGACAGATTTAATTTTTCCATAACTGTTGTATGTTCTCTCCCCTTTAAAAATATTGTGCATGGTACTACTGAGAGGAAAAGCTAGAAACACATGGATAGCTGCACTGACTATAACTGAAATAATGATGAAAACTGAGTATTTCACCAACCAAACAAAACCAAGTTCAATTTCAGAAAACAGCTAATTTTATGATCCATATGTACAAATTCAGGTGTTTTTATGGGCATTGAAGATTGCCCTTCTACTATTCATTAAAATTTTAGATATCTACATATTGAAAGCATTTGTAGACAGCAAATCAGTTGCATGCTCTCAGTATAGATTTATTCCTATTATGGGATGATAAAGTGAACGGAATCCTGGTAGAAATGACTGATTCTTCTTATTTTTGAGCCTAATTCATCAACACATTGAGCTCATAACATCCTTCAGAATGCATTGTTTCACCAATTTAGGACATATACTTTCATTTATGGTTTTTGATTATCAATTGTATACTGGTTTCAGCATTAGCCCTTTACCACACTATCTCGACTTTTAAAGAACCTGAGGAAAAAGCTTTTTGAAAACATAGTGGAAAAAGGAGAAAATGTTGGTAACCAGCATTTTCTCCCTTTTCCACAATGTTTTCTTCCCTATCAGAGACAAATTCCATCATCTGAGCCACATTGAAAGTGTCGTCTGCACATGCTTTCAATTTGGACAAGTCTACATTCTTGTCTTTTGGTAAACTGTTAAAGAAATCATTTGCATTTCTTCAAAGGTTTCTCTTGTATGCCACTTTAGACATGTAAGTGGTATATTTAAACTATGTACCTTATAACTTCAAGAAAGAAGGCTATTGAAAATATGTTCGGGGGAAAAAAGGAGAAAAAATACCAGCATTTTCTCCTTTTCCCACCATGTTTCATACACTTTCAAGGATAAATCCCATCAGCTCTGCCGCATTCAACTTGCCTTTTGCAAATGCTTTCAACATGGACAAGTCTGACATTTGGTAAAGAATTAAGATAAAACTGCATTAGATTGGTAGAAGTATTATTTTAATGTGCATGGATAGATTATGAACGAGACTGCTCAATGTTTTTTATTTCCTCCCCTTTTTTCAGTCTGATGAAATTTAGATGGACATCTTTCACTGAGTTTCTCTTTTTTCACCATTTTTTCAGTATGTTTGATGTAGGTGGACAGAGGGATGAGAGACGCAAGTGGATACAGTGTTTTAATGACGTGACTGCTATCATATTTGTCACGGCATGTAGTAGTTACAACCTTGTATTACGAGAAGATCCCACTCAAAATAGATTAAAAGAATCACTGGAACTTTTTAAAAGTATTTGGAACAATCGGTGAGTCGTGGTAATCCTTGGTGTATTTGTAACTTTAAATCTTTACTAGATGACTAATTGTTAGAATTGTCAACATTTTCTCTGTTAAAAAAAAAAAAGGGAGAAAATGCTGGTCAACAATATTTTAACATTTCTCAACAATGTTTTCAAAAGCGCTTTCCTGCATGTTGTGAAAACAAGGAATTGTTTGGTAATGGATTAACTTTTCAGCACACAAACAAAATATAGACTTGTCGAAATTGAAAGCATTTGCAGACGGAAGTTGCTTAAATGTAGCTTAACTCTTTACCAAACGACAAAATTTTAGACTGGTCCAAATGGAAAGCATTTGCAGACGACAATATAAATGTAATTGAAAAGTTGAAATTGTTTTGGGAAGGGTAGAAAACATTGTGGGAAAAGGAGAAAATGGTGGTTACCAGCATTTTCTCCTTTTCCTACAATGTTTTATGAAGGGTTCTTTCACAGGGTCGTTAAAAGTCGGGACTGTGTGGTAAAGAGTTAAATGACTTACACGACTGAATTTGTCTTTGATAGGGTAGAAAACATTGTTGGAAAAGGAGAAAATGCTGGTTTCCAGCATTTCCTCTTTTTCCCACAATGCTTTCAAAAGGCTTCTTCTCGGGGATGCCTTAAGACTCAGGATTGTGTGGTGAAGGGTTAATTTGACCCATTTGCCATTATTCGTCTATTGGCTTGTCTGCACTGTCAACTGAAGGCGTCGCAGTTGGTAGCTTGTCTGTACTGTCAATTGAAAAAGTCACATGTGTAATTAGCTTTTCTTTACTGTAACTACAAAGAGTTAAGGTCGTTAGCTTTTCTGTTCTGCTAACCCTACACCAAGCGGCAAAAATTTAGACTTGTCTAAATTACAAGCAAATGAAATGTGCCTCAAAAAATTGAAAAAAAAAAATCTTTTTGGAGGGTAGAAAACATTGTGGGGGAAAAAGGAAAAAATGCTGGTTACCAGTAGTTTCTCCTTTTTCCATAATGTTTTCAAAAGGTCTCCCTCCCAGGGTCACTGAAACATGAGATTGTTTGGTAAAGGTTTAATGCAAAGACTTGAGGTCATTAGTTTTTCTGTACCATGAATACAAAAAGTCATGGGCATAAGCTTTTCTGTCCTGTCACAGGCATTAGCTGTCTGTACTGTCAAGGCATAAAGTTGGTTAAAGCTTCAGATAATTGTCTCGTCCAGGGGAATACTGGGGAGCTGGACCTGAGCAGCACTTGAAGGTTCTACACCCACTTTTGTTATACGATGTATCAATTGGGTGCTTTTATCAATGGCGTAGGATTGACCATTATAGCAGATGTGTAAGAATCATGCCCTCGGAAAGTTCCTACTATTTATGCACACCGTGTAACATCTTTAGGAAGATAAGCCATAGTTATACCCCCCAAAACTCTGTTTGGGGAGTATATAGGAGTCAGCTTGCCGGTCGGTCCGTCCGTCCGTCTGTAGCTTTTTGTCCGCTCTATTTCTCATAAACTATTGGACGAATTTTATTCAAACTTCACAGGTAGACTCAGTATCAAGCAGAGATGTGCATATGAAATGTTGGTTATGGTTCATTGATTTTTCACTGAGTTATGGCCCTTTCATGAAATTTCTTGTCCGCTCTTTTTCACATCAACTATTGGACAGATTTGGTTCAAACTACACAAATACACTCAGTATCAAGCAGAGATGTGCATATCCTATTTTGGTTATGGTTTATTTAGGTTTCATGGAGTTATGGCCCTTTGATGATTCTGGACAAATTTCTTTCAAACTTCATGGATAGACTTTGCACTCAGCAAAGATGTGCATATCATAAATTGTTCTTACTTAATTATTTGGTTAACCCTTCACTAGACAATCCTCACTTTTATTGACCTTTAGGTGAAAGGCATTTGAAAACATTTTTTGGAAAAGGAGAAACCAGCCTTTTCTCTTTTTTCCATAATGTTTTCTTCCCTTTCTGATACAAATCACATCATTTGAGTATCATTTTATTGTCGTCTGCAATTGCTTTGAACTTGGACCTTTTTTGTCGTTTGGTCAAAGATTAAAGGAGAAGTAAAGTGTAAGGGTGCTATTTGGGTATGGTTAATTACCTGGAATTGGATTCCATCAAATTGTACCAGTTTATACAGGGGCACTGCAGGTCAAACACAGGAAGTGGCAGGGCTAATAGAATTTTCTGAAAAACTTCCATTAACCCTTTATCGCACAATCCCAAGTTTTAGAGACCCTTAACAAGAGGCCTTTTGAAAATGTTACGGGAAAAAGAGAAAATGCTTGTGACCAGAATTTTCTCCTTTCTCCACAATGTTTGTTACCCTATCAAGGACAAATTTTGTCATTTTAGCCACCTGTAACATGTCTGCAACTACTTTCAAACTGGACAAGTCTAAAATTTCATCGTGTGGTAAAGAGTTAATTACTGTCTGGTACTTTGTTCCATCATGACCTCAGTTCTTTGTTAGTTTGGTGTTTTACACTGACTTGAACATTATCTCAGTGATATATCATGGTAGCCAGTACAAATATCCATGCATTCCCAGAGTTTCTTTAACCCTTTCCCAGACGACAAATTTTGGACTGGTCCAAATTGAAAGAGTTTGCAGACGACAATTTCAAATTTGATGAAAATGGCAGAAAGGTCTCAAAAAGGGTAGAAAACACTGTGGGAAAAGGAGAAATTGCTCGTTACGAGCAATTTCTCCTTTTCCCACAGTGTTTTCAAAAGACTTGTACTGCAGACACATGAAAACCAGGGCTTGTCTGGGAAAGGGTTAACCAGTAATTTGCATGACATTTTTTCCAAGCCACTGGCTGCTTTCCCATATAAACATAGTCAAAGCAATGCTCAGCAGTGAGAGAGGAAGGAATCCTATTGAAATGACCCATCAGTTCTTGGAAAGAATTTTGCCAGCCAGGTAGTGGCTTAGGGACCCCTTGGGTTTCAAGCCCTGTACTTTACCAGGCTTCACTTCATGTGTGATGCACTTTTTGTGTATGTCCTGTCATTTGGAAATAATTATACCCCCCACAACGAAGTGGAGGGGGGTATACTGGAATTGCCATGGCTGTCTGTCCATCTGTCCGTCCGTCCGTCTGTAGACAGTTTTGTCCGGAGCTTTTTTCCTACAGTTTTTCAAGTACTGCACTGAAATTTACACATAATGTTTGGGTACATATGAAATTGTGCATGTGCAATTTTCACGACCTTGCTGCCATTGGCTGCCGAATTATCTCCCCTTAAGCTTGTTGCCCTTTGTAAATTTTAACTATGGATTTTTGTCCAGGGCATAACTTCCAAAGTATAGAAGCTTATGACTTCAAACTTCATACACAGATAGATCACTATAAGGCGAAGGGCAGTGTACAAGAACCATAACTCTATTCCATTTATTTTTCGAGTTATTGCCCTTTGTAAGGTTTAACTTTGGATATTTGTCCGCGGCATAACTTCTGAATCATTTAAGCTAGTGACATCAAACTTCATATACAGATAGACCACATTAATGAGAAGCGCAGTTTACAAGTGCCATAACTCTTTTCCCACTCTTTTTTTCAACTCTTTATTTTTTTACGAAACCATTCTGCATTCTGTGACAAATAGCTGTTTTGTGACAAGGAGCTGGTGGGGGGTATGATCACTTTTAGTGATAGCTCTAGTTTTGTCAAATGATAATCTCTTGATAAAAAAAAAAAATGGTAAGGTTTTAAAATCATATGATGTACTCTACATGCTGCAATTCTGAGTTTTTGCATATGGTATAGATTTTGTGTGTGTCTGTTTTGATTAGTCTAAAATCCTACAACGGTGATTTCTGTTAAAACATTATATTCTCTTTCAGATGGTTGCGAACTATCTCCATTATTTTATTTTTAAACAAACAAGATCTTCTAGCAGAAAAAATCAAGGCTGGCAAGTCCAAAATAGAGGACTACTTTGCAGATTTTAAACGCTACCAAACACCAGCTGATGGTGAGAATCGTTTTGTTTTCTCTGACAAATGGGGGCTTAATGCATCTCTGTTGTGAGTAATACCAAGCAAGACATTACATAGTTAGGGATCTATAAAATTCATTTTTATCTCAACCTGAGCATGAAGTGCTCAAGGTGAGCTTTTGTGATCATGCTGTCTGTCGTCTAGGCGTCAACAATAACCTTGTGTGCATTCTAGAGGCCACAGTTTCAGTCAAATACTCGTAAACTTGGTCAGAATATTTGTCTTGATAATACCTTGGAAAATTTTGAAATTGAGTTATGTTGGATCAAAAAGTAGGTCACCAGGTCAAAATGTAGCAAAACCTTGTGCGCACTCTAGAAGCCACATTTCTAGTCCTATACTCATTAAACTTGGTCCGAATGTTTGTCTTGAAATCTTGGACAGGTTTGAAATTAGGTCATTCCAGATCAAAAAAGTAGGTGACCAGATAAAATTTTAGAAAAACCTAGTGTGCACTCTAGAGGCCACATTTTTAATCTAACGCTTACGAAACTTGGTCAGAATATTTGTCTTGATGATGTCTCACACAAGTTCGAAACTGGGTCATGTTGGACCAAACAATAGGTCACTGGGACAAATCCTAGAAAAACCTTGTGTGCACTCAAGAGGCCACATTTTCAGCCAGAAACTCATGAAATTTAGTCAGAATGTTAGTCTTGATGATACCTCTGACAAATTTGAAATTAGGTCATGTCAGGTCAAAAAGTAGGTCACAGATTTTTAGAAAAACCTAATGTGCCCCTTAGAGGCAAGATTTTCATCCCGATACCCATGAAACATGGTCAGAATGTTTGTCTTGATAAATCTAGCACAAGTTCAACATTGGGGCAAATCTTAGAAAAAACTTGTGAGCACTCTAGAGGCCACATTTTCAGACCAGTTCTAATGAAAATTGGTCAGAATGTTTGTCTTGATCACATATCAGACAAGTACAAAATTGGAATATGTCTGGTCAAAAAGTAGGTCATTTGGACAAATCTTAGAAAAATCTATTACCAAATGCTCCTCTTATATCAACCTTTGGTATACTCTTTACCAGGCAATAGAATTTAAAACTTGTCCAAATTGAGAGCATTTTATATATACAATGGGGAATAAACCCAATGGACTAATTCTTTATAGAAATATGACACAAATAATTGCAATTTTAATTTGCTATTGTCTAGAATGTCACAGCAAAGCTGATGCTGTTGATCAAATGTCAGACTACATGTTCTATGTAGTCTGATCTTGATCTACACTTACCACAAAGGCAGCTTAAGTTGTGAAAAGCAGTTTAAGGGTAAAAAAGAAACAAATTAAGTACTAGTATGGCTCATTTCATTGGATTTGTCATGAAAAGGATAGAAAACATTAAGGGAAAAAGAGAAAATGCTGGTTACCAGCATTTTCTCCTTTTGCCACAATTTTTTCAAAAGCCTATTAACTTGTGTTACTTAAAACAAAGGATTGTTTGGTAAAGGGTTAATTTCCTGCAGATGACTGGTTGGGTCTGAAAGGATACCAAATTTGTATATGTTAATAAGTTCTTCATATATTTTCACGTTGTCTCTGTATTTCAGTGCAAGTCGAAGCAGGTGAGGACCCTGAGGTTGTTCGAGCAAAATATTTCATTAGGGACGAGTTCTTGGTAGGTGACAACATGTGTCATATATCACCACATCTGTTATTTTTTAATTAATTACAAAATCATAGGGGGGTGTATTGAGGAAAGGTTATATTGGAATACATGACCTTGCAGAACCATGTGATATGCGTTGCAGATTATTTATGTCTCCTCCGATAACTGATTTGGTGTATACATATTTTTTATTGTTCAGTACAGTTGTATGTCTATTTGTCTGTCTGCTAGTCCATCTGTTTGTCTGTCTGCTTGTCCATCTGTTTGTCTTATCAAATTTTTGTGTCCCCCTCCATATTCCCTGGACCTCTTGTTCAATTCCAAGGTCATGAGGTTACTCTTTTCTAATGACAAAAATTTAGACCTGTCCAAATTGAAAGCATCTGCAGACGACAATATATATTTGAATCAGAAATTGAATTGTTTAATTTTTTTTTGAGAAGGGTAGAAAACATTGTGGGAAAAGGAGAAAATGATGATCACAAGCATTTTCTCCTTTTTGCCATAATATTTTCTAAAGCCTCTTTCATCAGGGTGGTTAAAACGTGTGATTGTGCAGGAAAGGGTTAACACAAACATCTAGGTTTCTATCAGTTTCTGGTTTTGGCCTAACATCTGGTAGGGGTTGAGATTTTTCAGTTTTTCTTTCAAAGACAAGTTTGATATAAATTTCTACGTGTTCAGACAGACACTACCTTATCAGGGTTCTGACAGACGCATATTTTCTGTGTCTTGTACGCAGAAATAGGGAAGCAGGACCCCTGATGTTTCTTGTCTGTGTCTAAAGGGATGCAACTCTTTTAAGTTAAAAAATATAATTAAAAAACCATTGATCTAATCTGTCAAACTATGGTAGTTACTACAACTTTTTGGACACAATATACGGATGATTTGTGAAATTTCCAACTCATATTGTTGTTTTCTTGCCCAATCAGTTAGAACCTGTGCACCTATTTGTTCTCTTTCTGAAAAGTACAGTGTTTGAAAGGTTGATTTCATCGTGGTTATATGATGATTCTAGTTGGCTGTTAAATGATATCAATGACATAAATTGAATATGTATTTAAAAGATCCAAATTTCACTGATCCTCGTCTCTTAACTTTGACCTACAGGATTGTAAGCCAGGATCCCCAAGGTCATTTGAGTCCCTGGAACCCGCTAAAGTAACAGACAAATTAAAACTAGAGTTTATGTTCTTATTCTCTGTGGAAACCATGATTAATTGCTCTATTTATATAAATTTTAAACTGTTGTATTTGTTGCAATAATTTTGTCAGGTTGTTCTCTAATGCAGACCATAAATTTCCATGTATGAGGTTTCTTCTTTAAATAGCCCGATTTGTTATTTGAAAAATGAGTTCAAATGTGTATAAAGCTGAATAGAACTAGTTACCTGCTTGGAGAATTTTTTTGCATCTATGACTTTGAAACACAACCTTTGAGACTTATGACTACTTGTGAAAACATGGCAGGAGAAATTGCAAGTTGCCCTTTACCAAACAAGCATGTGTTTAAAATACATTGACAAAGAAGGCTTTAGAAAACATTGTGGGAAAAGGAGAAAATGCTGCCAGCATTTTCTCCTTTTCCCACACTGTTTTCCACCCTTCCAAAGACAAGTCTTGTTAGATTAGTCACTGTTTTTGTTGTCGGCTGCAAAAACTGTCAATTTTGATGGTTCATTACTTTGGACATTTGATGACGAGTTTAACCTTGACTCATGCTGATTATCCATTTTTCACAAGAATGTTTTCCAAGTCCTCAGCTGTAATTTAGTTTCTGGCTTGAGTGACTTCAATTTCATTTGGTATTACTGTCAATTTCAGCGAATAAGCACAGCTAGCGGAGATGGGCGTCATTACTGCTATCCACACTTCACTTGTGCTGTTGACACAGAGAACATCCGTCGAGTGTTCAATGACTGTCGGGATATTATACAGAGGATGCACCTGAGACAGTATGAGTTACTGTGATTAACCCACTACCAAACGATCACACGATTTCGTGACCTGAAGCAAGAATGCTTTTAAAAACAAAGTGGGAAAATTGAGAAAAAGCTGGTAACCAGAATTTTCTCCTTTTCCTTGTGGCGTTTTCTATCTCTTTCAAAGACGAATCTTATCCTTTGGGTCACATGAAATTTGTCATCTGCAAGTGCTTTCAATCTGGAAGAGTCTAAATTTTTGTCATCTGGTAAAGAGTTAATCGCATCATCAGATAGTGCTCTCTCTCTTCCTCCATTTGTTGGAAAAAAACCTAGCAGGATCAGAGTCCGTATTCACCAACCATTCTTAAGAATATTCTTAGTCTTATTCTCCAAGATTTTCTATATTTGAACGTAACACAACTCCTGAGTGGCTAAACCAAATGGTTTAGCCAATCAGGAGGTGTTATTTTCAAATGTAGAAAATTCTGAACAACAAGACAAAGAATGTTCTTAAGAATGGTTGGTGAATACGGACCCTGCAGAGCTGAACTTCATTTATGTGTGACTGAACACACTTGGAGCGTGATGCATTTTGCTTCATATTACAACATCCGTGTATGTGTACAAAACAAACATTAGGATATACCATTCAAGTGCTGTTAAAGTACGAGTATACTTGTTACTACAAGTCCTTGTGTTGGATTTCATCATACAGGGGTTGAAACAGGGATCTGTATGTCCCTTTTTTCACGGAGTTACATGTTTAAAGTGAGTGTTTGGTAAGTTTGTGCTATTCCGCTGGCCTCAAGGAGCAAGTTGGATATCTTGTGGTAGATTTTTGGGTTGTTTTTTTTTTGTGTATTTATGACCCTTTGAGTGCTGAAGAAACTAAGATAATTTCAGTTAGTTTGTTACAGTTGTAAGGTTCTTTTTTTGAAGGCAATCTCACAAAATATTGGATGGATATGTAGGCTCGAGATCTGATTGCACCTTTTTTGCAATCTGATTTTGATCTGCATTGGTGGCAAAAACAACTTTAGTTGGGATCCCTAGGGATTAAAAGTAGTTTGATACTAGATTGCTTCAAGTTACCTGTTTCTTTATTGTTATTACATCTACTCTATTGAAGGGAAATAATTCTATAACAACACACATTAGTTTCTTTATCAACATTTCGGCTAACGTCTTCTTCAGGATGTTTTCAGAATTAAAGATATATAACAAGGCTGACGTCACAGACGTGCATTACGGAATAATGTTAAACAGTGTCGTAATTAAGAGGCTTTGAAATAATTGCTACGAAATTCATACAAGATACATACATTTATGAACATATGCCACAGTTTTTTCCTATGGACAGATTTTTTTCATTTTCGCTCAGATGATAATGTAATAATTATGCAAAGTAAAAAAATGAAAACCATGCGTTGCGGAGCAAAATACAAAGAGAACTTTTTACAACGGGATATTGTCAAAATTACAGAAAATAAGCTTTAATTTCAAATGTAAAAAAAGGTTCTTAAAATAACAGATACTGGTCAAATTAATGATTATTCTTCGAAATTTGATGCCAAAAGTAAAAAGGATGAATCGAAAGAATTAAGGCACTAGGTAGATCACAGTAGCAATTAAAAATGTTCTTATGTGTCAACAGACTTATTTACTGTTGATTTTCTGCAATAAAAAATTTCAGAGGACAATTTTCTTAAATTTTGCACAGAAATAGTATTTCCTAATATCTTGTAAAAAGAATTTTTGAAAAAAAGTATATCACACAGGGCATTTTAAAGAGATAAGAAGCATTTTTATAAGTTATTCATAATGAATTACCTCCCTTTTTACTGAATGTCAATTTTGGCATAATTTGGCTTCCTGATCATTTATAATCTCCCAAATTTTTTCTGCTGCTAAGATTTCTCAATGTATTTAAAAGGCAACAGATATATTACAGATAAATATATACTATCTCTGTCATACTAACCCAGTGGTATATATAAGGGTTTACAAAAAAAGAAACATTTGCAAACTAGTGGGCAGGAAAAACTATATATGGTAGTGACAAAAACTAGGTCAGGATGTTCTAGCTAAACCTGAAAGTAGAATGAGTGAAACAGAAGTGATTATGACAGTATTTGGTTCAGGTCAAACTGATAAAAGTACAGACCAGCTATTCAAAACTGAAAGTAAGTGTGCACGAGTTGTTACACATGGGTTATTTGGGTCCGGCCAATTTGATCACAGTCGGTGGATTTGCTGTACAAATCCACTAAAAAAGAAGTAATAATTGCTTAGTCCCTTACAATCTATTTTCAAACTACTTTAAACTTCAAGAAACAGATCTTTGACAGATTAGTAAAGTATAGATAGCATGATCCTTGTAAAATAATTGTGGCAATCGGAGAAATTTCTTGTACAATTTCTTCTTTTGACTTGATGTTTTCAAGAGGTGTGCAAGAGGAAAAAAAATCATTTACAACTGTAATGTGTTGGTAAGGGAACAGATTACCATGTAATTTTGCTAGAGGATTTCACACACATGAGTGTATATCACAACATAGCTTATCATTTAGAGGATACAGTCAAATCTGTTGTATGTAAGCATCTTACAGATAAATGAAAAATTAAAAAAAAAAATAGCTTGCTTAACTCTCTACCAGATGACAAAATTTATGAGTGGCCCAAATCAAATGCATTAGCAGACAACAAATATGGCTGCAATTATGGGATTATTTTGTAAGGAAACATTTGGAAAAGAAAGAAGAAAATGCTGGTTACCAGTATTTTCTCCTTTTCCCACAGTGTTTTCAAAAGCAGTCTTCCGCAAAATCATGAAAAGATAGGATTGTTTGGTAAAGGGTTTATGCAGGTGTTTACTTAACCCTTTACCAGACGACAAAATTTTAGCCTTGTCCAAATTGAAAGCATTTGCAGACGACAATTTCAATGTGGCTCAAATGATGCAAATTTTCTTTGATAGGGTAGAAAACATTGCGGGAAAAGGAGAAAATGCTGGTTACCAGCATTTTCTCCTTTTCCCACAATGTTTTCAAAAGGCTTCTTTTCCAGGGGCGTCAAAAGGCGTCATTGTGCAGTAAAGGGTTAACTCTTTCGCTGCCAAATAGATTGATACAACATTTGTTGAAGTAGATTTTCATTTCTTTTGAATCTGATTTTGGTCAAAGATTTGTATTAGGTAGCAGATAGTGGAGATCCAAGATCAGACTATAGGTTTTGGGCAGTCTGATCTTGATCTACAGCATCATTAAAAGATGCCCAAGGCAACATTGGCAGTGAAAGAGTTCATATGTACAGGTACCAGTAGTTTTTTTTTTTTTTTTTTTTCAAAATTCTAAATTGTTGGCCTTTCAAGTCAGGCTGGTTGCTTAATACAGGCTGCCACGCTGACTGGTTTGTTGTCTAATGGAGGTTGCCACAAGGACAGATTTGACTGTATTTGAAGTTAAGTGGCACTTGCTGATTTCATTGTAAGTGTTTGCAATGCTAGGATGGGCGAATGCAAGTTTCATTTAGAGGCATATCATCTACTGCTTGGTGGGTAGGAATGATTTACCCAAAGGGTATAAGTAAATACCAAAGTTTGAAACCCAGATGGAGTCATAGAGCACTGATTTTTCACACAACAAATGTTATACTATTTGTGATAGTTATATAATGTTTTTTTTATGTTTGTTTTTTTTTTCTTGTATGATGCTTGACTCATTGAATTAGTGTGTGACTGTAACTTATTCTCGTTTGGTGATGAAAACCGTTTTCATCACTCTTTATAAGAGTTTTAAGTATATAAATAGTATATATAATAAATCTAATAATATATCATTTTTCTGTGGTCACTTTGTTACTACGGAAACCATCCCACTTGTGGCAAACGATTAGCAGCTAATGGAATTGAAATGTAATACAGCATTGTATTCTGTATTAGAGCCCTTTATCAAGCAATGCCATGTTTTAAAGACCTAGATCAAAAATCTTTTTTTGGAAACATTGTTTTAAAAGGGGAAAATGGTGGTGACCAGCATTTTCTCCTTTTCCCACAATGTTTTCTATCCTTTCATAGACAGATCTCATAATTTGAGCCACATTTAATTTTTGGTCAGCAAGTATGTGCTTTCAATTTAGACAAGGCAAAGATTATGTCATCTGGTAAAGAGCGAAACCTGATAATTAGGACATCTACACCTTGTTGTGATGTAGTAAGTGGGTTGTTCCCAAGTCTTTGTCACATAGAACATGCTCCTTTATAAGCCATAAATCGATTGATCCAGAAATTGTGTGGGTATAAGCTTTACTTGGTATCTTCTGCAGACGACCCTTTGAACATTTGAAAATGCTGGCAAAACAAGACAGACAATTTTTCTTGTTGCCACAGTAATTTGACAGTTATTTATCAAGCATCAATTCATGTTAATAATAGTTGCCTGTTGCAAACTTGACAAACAATTTAAGGAACCCAACGAAGAAAGCTTTTAGGAACATCATGGGAGAAGAGAGTTTTCCATCCTTTGATAGGCATGCCTTATCATTTTCAGAACAATTTTTTAGTTGTCTGCAAATGCTTTCGATTTTAACAGATAGAAAAATTTGGCCTCTGGGAAAGACTCAAGTACATGTGGATGAAATTTTGAATTCTAGTGATGTGATATTGGAACAATCCATTTGACTGAAATCTGATGACACCAACAACTCTTTAGAGCATATACAAACTTTTTGGAGCATGTTACTGTGCAAAAACAAATGAGCCATGCTCTGGCAAAGAGGGGTTTAATGCATTTCTGTGTATTAAGTCACCACATAATAATGGATCCATAAAAAACGTTTTGTCTTTCAACCAACTGATTCATGAGGCAGACCGGACCAATAGTTAAAAGTTTTGACCCAGGTCAGCCTGCGCAGGCTGACCTGGGTCGATACTTTTTGAATGCACTTAATCCCCTTTTTACAAATCATGGCTCATTATTGAAACCCTTTCTGCAGACAACTTGTAAAGAAGACTTATTGTGAAAAGAAGCAATGGCTTGTTAGCATGGCTTTTTCCTCATTGGTTTCTAAATTATTCCAATGAATAATAAGCCATCCCTTTCTGTGTTATTTCTTTGTGACCTTAGTACAGGCCTTGGATTCATCCAAAAGACTTGTATGGCAATAGGTACGCATCTGTGTTTTAACTCTTTTCCAAACATCAAAATTTTAGATCTGTCCAAATTGAAAGCATTTGCAGACAACAAAATAAATGTGACCCAAAAATTGAAATTGGTTTTGGGAAGGGTAAAAACATTGTGGGAAAAGGAGAAGATGCTGGTTACCAGCATTTTCTCCTTTTCCAATAATGTTTTCAAAAGGCTTCTTTCTCAGGGTCATTAAAAGTCGGGATTGTGTGGTAAGAGTTAACTTTTATACATGTAGGAAACTGCAACTCTTTACCAGACGACAAAATTGTAAATTTGTCCAAATTCAAAGCATTTGCAGATAGGAAATTCTGTGGGTCAAGTGGTGCTATTTGTCTTTGCAAGATAGGAAAACATTGTGGGTAAAGGATAAAAGGTAATTACCAGCATTATCTCCATTTTCCACAATGTGTTCAAATGATTATTTTTTTTGAGTAGTTAAAACAGGATTGTTTAGTAAAGGAATAACCCCATACAAAAAATCTAATGATTTTAACTCTTTACTGCACAACCCTGACTTTAAACGACCCTGAGAAAGACACCTTTTGAAAACATTGTGGGAAATGAAAATGCTGGTAACCAGCATTTTCTCCTTTTCCTACAATGTTTTCTGCCCTATTGAAGACAAAAATCGTCAGTTTAGCAACATTTAATTTGTTGTCTGCAAACGCTTTCAATTTGGTCCAGTCCTAAATTTTGTCATTTGGTAAAATGCTAAGACTCCAAGAAAGAAACCTTTTGAAAACATCATTGGAAAAGAAGGAGAATATACTGGTATTAACCATAATTTTTTCTACTCTCTCAATGAAAAATCATTGAAGCCACACTTTTTTTGTCATTTGCAAATGCTTTGAACTCTTAACAAATGACAAATTTTAGACTTGTCTAAATTTGTAGACTTGCAATTTGTAGACAACAAATTAAATATGGCTTAAATAATGGGATTTTTCTTTGAAAGAGTAGAAAACATTGTGGGATAAGGAGATAAGCTTTGTTATACATGTTTTTGGAAGCCAAAGGAAAAAATGCTTGTTACTCACAGATTCTCTTTTTGCCACTATGTATCTATAAGTGGATTGTTTTAAATGGAAAATAGCTGTCTGCAGGAGGCATAGAGTTCACCCTTTAACCCTTTCCCAAACAACAAATTTTGGTCTGGTCCAAATTGAAAGAATCTGCAGACGACAATTTTAAATTTGATAAAAATGGCAGAAAGGTCTCAAAAAGGGTAGAAAACACTGTGGGAAAAGGAGAAATTGCTCGTTACGAGCAATTTCTCCTTTTCCCACAGTGTTTTCAAAAGACTTGTGCTGCAGACACGTGAAAACCAGGGCTTGTTTGGGAAAGGGATAAGTGGATTGTTTTAAATGGAAAATAGCTGTCTGCAGGAGGCATAGAGTTTACCCTTTAACCAACAGTCATGTGTTTTTTACAATCCTGAAGAAGATGGTTTCCGATGCAGTTGTTGAGCAAGAAGAAAATGCTGGCAAGCGGCATTTTCTCCATGTCCCAAAATATTTTCTAACCCTTGGAAGGCAAATCCCATCATTTGAGCCATATTCTAATTGTTTTCTGCAAATGCTTTCAATAGGAACAAGTCTTTTGTTTTGTTTGTGTGGTAGAAAATAAAGCTGTGAACATTTTATCAACTGATTGGAAAAGTGAAAATTAACCTTATATCATCAAGGCACCCTTGAATAATAATGAGATAGTTTTAACTTGCATTGTGGAAATGATTTTTTAAAACTCAAATTAGGAAAAATGGTCAAGTTAGGCTATTTTAGTGTACAACAAGTGACCTTACATGTATTAACTTGTATTTAGTGTTAAGTTGTTGTAATATATTTCAATTTTGTGGTGTATCTGACACAAAATACATGAGTTGTGGATCTTTTTTGCAGAAACTCTCTCTTTTTTGCTTGTTTGTGTATCTTCTCAGTCCGTGACAGGGTGGTCTGGAGACAGCCAAACAATTAGAATTTGTGAACAGATTGACCTGCTTTAAGCCTTTACCAAACAATCCTGTGCTTTAATGACCTTGAGGAAGGCTTTTGAAAATATGATTGGAAAAAGAGAAAATGCTAGTAACCAGCATTTTGTCCTTTTCCAAGAATGTTTTCTATAATCTCAAAGACAGAAATCATCTTCGGAGGTTGATTTAGGTTGGCATCTGCAAATTTGTTCAATTTGGTGGATTCTAAAATTTCTTTATTTGGTAAAGAGTTGACCGAAGAGCAGGCATAATTTAATTCTGATTTGCCCTTTAACCCTTAAAACACTATTGACTACTTGTTTTAGGACTTTGCAGTCAGTGTAGATCAAGATCATACTGTACAAAGCATGCAGTCTGATCTCTGATCTGTACCGTCTGCTTTGCTGAGACACTGTGTACAAGAGCAGCTTTGAAATTGCAATTATTTGGGTATTATTTCTAGACTGAAAATGATGCATTGATTAGACACTACAGGAAGTAGTGAAAATTATGAAATGTGCTTGTTTGTTAACTCTTTACCAAACGACAAAATTTTAGACTGGTCCAAATTTAAAGCATTTGCAGATGACAAATGAAATGCTGTACCAATTACGAAATTTGTATTTGAAAGGGTAGAAAACATTGTGGGGACAAAGGAGAAAATGCTGGTTACCAGCATTTTCTCCTCTTCCCACAATGTTTTCAAAACGCTTCTTTCTCAGAGTCATTAAAAGTTGGGATTGTATGGTAAAGGGTTAACTGATAATAGAGCAGATCTGTTAAAATATGACTTGTCTATACATGCCATAGAGCTATACAGATGATCTTTAATCTTTACCAAATTGCAACTTTAGACTGGCGCATATTGAAACCTTGAGCAGAAGACAAATTAAACATGACTCAGTGAAATTTATCCTTGGAAGGGTAGAGAACATGGTGGAAAAGGAGCAAATGCTTGTTACCACAATCTTTACCAGTATATTCTTTTGCATGAACAATTTTTTCAAGGTCTTAAACAAAAAAAAAAGTTTTGTTTGGCAAAGACTAAACCCCCTATATCACACAATCTTGACCTTATCAACCCTGAGGAAGAAAGCTTTTGAATACATTGTTGGGAAAGGAGAAAATACTGGTAGCTAATATGTTCTCCTTTCCCACAGTGTTTTTTTTCCCCCTATATAGGATCAATTTTGCCATTTTGGCCACATTTAATATGTTGTCTGTAAATGCTTTCAATTTTGACCAGTCTAAGATTTTGTTGGTTGGTAAAAGGGCAATCAACATGATTAAAATCATTGCAGATTTTGATAATACAGTATACTGAAGATATTAGCACACTGCTAAGGAGACTTTTCTAACATTTTCCTCAGAATGAAGCAAGTTTGAGCACTGGCATAATATCCTGTTTGTATTTTCAACCCTTTACAAAACAATCCCTTGAATTTACAGCCTTGAGAAAGAAGGCTTTTGAAAATATTGTGAGAAAAGGAGAAAAATGCTGATAAGTAGCATCTGCTTCTATTCTGATACTGTTTAATCCTTTACTACTAAATTCCAAGTTTTAATGACCCTGATGAAGATGGCTTTTAAAAACAGTGGGGGAAAAGGAGAAAATGCTGGTAACCATTTTCTCCTTTTCCCGCATTTGTTTTCAGTTCTATATATTAAGGCAATATTCATGTTTTGAGTAATGCTTAACTTACTGTGTGCAAATCCTTTCGATTTGGACATGTCTGAAATTTTGTTGTTTGGTAAAGATGTAACATACTGTAGTTTACATTTCCCTGAAACGGTCTGAAAAGTCCCATTTTCATTTATATGATCCATAGATGTACAGCAAGGATTTTTGAAAGTAAATGATGAAATTTTTGTTACAGCACTTTCGCCTTTCACAACAATTTTCAAAAGTGGTCTGCAGCCACTGAAAAACAGTCTTAAAAATAGTTATCTGCAGGAGGTATGACCCTTAACCACACTACAGTAATGTGGACTTGTCCAAATTCAAAGCATTTGCAGAGGACAAATAAAATGTAGCTCAAATGATGATATTTGGCTTTGATAGGGTAGAAAACATTGTTGAAAATGGAGAAAATGCTGGTTACCAGCATTTTCTCCTTTTCCCACAATGTTTTTCAAAAGGTTTGTTTTTAAAACTTGGGACTGTGTGGTAAAGGGTTTAGCAAAAAATCCCATGTTCCTATGGGAAGAAAGCTTTTGAAAGCATCATTGAAGGGGAAATACTTGTAACCAGAATTTTCTTGTTTTCCCACAATGTTTTCTAACTTTTCAAAGACAAATCCCATTACATGGGCCATATATAATATGTCATCTTCAAATGTTTTGTATTCAGACTAGTCTAAAACTTTGTTTTTGCATAAAGAGTTGCTAGCCTTGTATTTGAATTCTTGTCAATAAACTAGGTATATGTTCCATTGCATATAGTCATAGTGCACTCTTGTTTGTCTACTTGGTATTTATTACTTTACTTGTTTGTCAGTTGTTGGTGACCTTAGAACCTGTTAGGTCGCTGTGAAAAACTTGAGATTTGATTTTTTTTAATCTGAATTTTTCATGTAAATGTAAAACAAACCAAACAACTGATATACTGTGGTAGTTATACTGTTTCTTGATTGTTTGTTTTAAAGATATTAGGTAATTCTTAGTGCATTGAAGGTTTACTAAACAAACAGAACAAACAGTTAGATTGTGTTTCAAACCATCTTTAATAGGATTGCAGTTATTGTAAGAAAAGGAGAAAATACTCTCTATTCCCACATTTGTTTTAAAAGCTTTACTCTTCAGGGTAATCCTAACACAAGATTATTTGGCAAAGGCACACAATCCCAAGTTTTGATGACTCGTGCAAGGAAGGCTTCTGAAAACATTGTGGGAAAAAGAGAAAGTGCTGGTAACCAGCAATTTCTCCTTTTCCCATGAATGTTTTCTAGCCTATCAAAGACAGAAATCAATATTTGAGCTTCATTTAATTAATTTGTTGTCTGCTAATCTTTTCTATTTGGCTGTGTCTGAAATTTTGTCTTTTGGTAAAGGATTGACTCTTTACCAAATGACAGAATTTTAGAATTGTCCAGATTGAAAGCCTTTGTAGATGACAAATAAAAAAAAAAAAAAAGTTCAAATGATGGAATTAATCTGTGAAAGGGTAGGAATCATAGTGGAAAAAGAGAAACTGCTGGTTTATCATCATTTTCTCCTTTTCCAACAATGTTTTCAAAATGCCTTTGTCTTAGGGTCGTTAAAACTCGGGATTGTATTATCATTGATCCAGTGTTAAACATTACATAAACCTTATTTTACATGGATCTTTTCAAAGTCGTCGTATATGATTTTGTTTCAGGAGGTAACAGATTTGACCCATTTCTGTAGATATAATTTTTGATACACTCGCAAGAAACAGCTGATGATAATATTGTAGGAAAGGGAGAAATGGCTTTCTACAGTCTAATCTAGGTCACAACTCTTACCAATGATCCCATGACTTCAAGACCCTGAAGATGATGGGGTTTGAAAATGGACAAGGAGAAAATCCTGGCAGAAAGCTTTAGTTTCATTCCACACAATGTTTACTTCTTTTTTGTTTTAAAGACGGATATCATCATTAACCCTTTACCACACAATCCCAACTTTTAACGACCCTGAAAAAGAAGCCTTTTGAAAACATTGTGGGAAAAGGAGAAAATGCTGGTAACCAGCATTTTCTCCTTTTCCCACACTGTTTTCTACTCTTCCCAAAACAAATTTCAATTTTTGAGTCATATTTATTTTGTCGTCTGCACATGCTTTCAATT
This sequence comes from Tridacna gigas, assembly GCA_945859785.2. Classification (NCBI taxonomy): domain Eukaryota; kingdom Metazoa; phylum Mollusca; class Bivalvia; order Cardiida; family Cardiidae; genus Tridacna; species Tridacna gigas. The sequence goes on from OX244034.2 coordinate 55,755,181, forward strand.
TGGACCAGTCTAAAATTTTGTTGTTTGGTAAAGAGTTAATTCTTTTCTACACAATCCTGAGTTTTAACAACCTTGAGTAAGAAGGCTCTTGAAAACATTGTGTGGCAAGGAGACAGTGCTGGTAACCAGCATTTCTCCTTTCTCCACAATGTTTTTTACCCTTTCAGAGACAAATTCCTCATTTAATATGTTGTCTGCAAAAGCTTTGGTTTTGGATGAGTCCAAAGTTGTGTCATATGGTAAAGAGTTAAATTTGTCATAGGCAAATCCTCATAGTTTTAGAGCCACATTTTATTTGTCTTTTGCAATTGCTTTCAATGCTGACAAGTCTAAAAGTTTGCCATCTTGTGAAGTATTATGAATAGTAATGGGTTAGGAGTTGTTTGTGCATATCTGAGAGATTTTGCCGTTTTCACCACCTCATGTTTATCGTGAAATTCTGTATTCTTGAATGATGCTTGATTTCATCATAGTACAGTGGAAATAATTTTTGATGAAGGAAGTCTGCATCTTGAAATAAAAACAATTTGGATGGGACTTGCATGCTGTCATAGTTGTCTGGCATACAGCCATGATCTTGACAGACGAAGGTCTTGATTGACCTTACAATTGCCTTTGACATCTACACTTGCTTTTGAAGATAGTGCATGATCTAGATCAGGCTGCTGAGGATATGCTATGTACAGTTGGAGCTATATGAACTAAATTTTTGTGAGATATTCCAACAAAAGACTTCCTGGTATACTGGCTGAAATCAGTTCACATGAAGGCCATCCTGTTTCCTTGTTCACAGCTGAACATTCAAGTCTTTAATTTATTAATAACATGTAGGGACTCATCTTAACAGCAGTGTTGCACTATGGGCCTATTATTTCCCTTTATTGTACTGAATGCTTTTTTACTGTTGTCTGCTCATGTCATGTTCTTTCGAAGATTTACCAGTTTACTGTGACACATCACTATTATGTACAGGATAAATATCAATATGCAGTGTGCATAACTCAAAACTCTGTTGCTAAAAAGTAGTAAGTGGAAAATGCCTATAAAAGATATGTTTGCATAGAAGTCAAGCCTGTTTTGGGATCCAAATTTATTGAAAATATAATTTCGAATAGGAAAAATAACTTTAAAAACATGCCATTGTTTACTGCAAATCTTTGTACACCAGTTCTAAATATAGATTTAGGGAAACCATCAAAACAATACCTTGTGCATGCATAGTCAGATAATATACATACAGTGGAATGCTGGTGATTTTATAACAATTTCAAACATATTGCAAAATCATGTTCAGATAAACCTGCCATATTAACTCTTTACCATACAATCAGGAGCTTTAACGACCCCGAAGAAGAAGGCTTTTGAAAACATCGTAGGAAAAGGAGAAAATGCTGGTAAGCAGCATTTTCTCCTTTTTCTACATTGTTTTCTACCCTATCAAAGACAGAAATCATCATTTGAGCTATGTTTGTCTTCTGAAAATGCTTTCAAATTGGTTGGTCAAAGATTTTGTCGTTTGGTTAAGAGTTTCATGAATTGTACTAGTTAGTGTTGTTTTGAATAAACATATATTTTTATTTTGAAATTCACTTGTTGTCTGCGCATGTCATATTCTGTGAAGATAAACCTGTCTGCTATGACCCATTATATCCTGTACAGAATAGGTATTAATATGTAGTGCATAAATTGCCACTAAAAAAGTGCTGGCGGAAAATGGCAATGAATACTTGTAAAAAAAAAAATACTTGTAAAAATACTTGTCTGGAAAAATCATGCCAGTTTTTTGCTACAAAATTCTTTAAAAAGAAAGATTTCAAATGGGGAAAATATATATTTTTTTTACTAGTAATTGTTCTATTACTGCAAATCTCTGTAGACAGTTTCTAAATACAGACATGGGGAAAATTGGGATTTGTGCTACAGACTGACAACAAAAATAATGTCCCCACCCTGCTGGGCTTACACTGGGGCTTTTTCCCAAGCTTATATGTTCATAAATGGCTGGGGCATAGATTATATGCCAGCTAACCAAGGCTTGATGAATTGTTTGAGGTAGGTTACATTTTGTGAGTAAATGTATATTGATTTCTGCTGTCACCTTCTATTAGTACTTTCAGTACTTTGATGAAGTAATATACATTCAGAACATCAGTTTTCACATTTTTTACCATGTTTTAAAATCATGTTTGTGCACTTTTAGTAGTTTGCAGTCTGAAATTGCAGTCAGATCTTAAATTTACATCATCAGATGTTTGGAAGATATTCTTGCCAAAATAACTGAGAATTTGCAATGTTCTTGAATGGATTAAAAAAGTCCATCTCCCTTACATAGTAATTTTAGTTGCTGAATTTATTAGCCTAATAACACTGAGATTTCAACAATTTATATAAATCTAAACAGAGGATCTGAAATTATCATTGAGAGACATATTTAACTCTTTACCATACTGGTCCAAATTGAAAGCATGTGCAGATGATAATCACATGTGGCTCATGTGGTGAAATTTTGTCTAAAAGAGTGGAAAACATTGTGGGAAAAGGAGAAAATGCTGGTTACTAACATTTTCTCCTTTTCCCACAATGTTTCCAAAAGGCTTCTTTCTAAGGGTTGTCAAAACTTGGGATTGTGTGGTAACATGTTTAACAGTATGACTTTCGGTGGAATTATGTTAATTCATTGTGGTTTAAGGGTTAATAAGTAATGCTGGATCGGAAATGACAATATGAGAACTAAGATTCTTTTTGTAATATTTTACATGTAACTGCAGGCAGACATAAGGTCATTAATTTTTTACTTTTTTTTTTTTGAAGACTTTAATGCACTAAGAATTAGATAGATTTGTTAAGGACTAGAGTTTTGTTTTTAGAAATTTTCTTTGACACAGGTACGGAAATTTTTCACAGTTTCATGTTTTTAATGTTTACAAGCTCTGCGAAATTTTTCTACCTGTATTTACATTTGTTGAAGGTGTGAAATATTAATATGAACTACTTTTTCAGCCTTGGATACTCGATATTGTTTACCGCTTGAGCTGTAGAATGTTTCTTTGGTGTGCTCTTTCATCTATGGAAATTAACTGTAAATTTGGTGTTTATTAATTATGGAAACTTACCATGTTACTTTTTGTTTTGTTTCAAACATGGAAACTTTCCATTGTACACTGTTAGTTACCATGGTAGAAAATTTTTGTGAACTATTGAAGTCTTATCTGGCGCTATGTATACATGAATATAAAAATTGGCATTGGTGTGAGGTAACCACTCAATGCAGTCATGAAATATACACAGCAGGAATATCTGTTGAGTATATATAAGATTTTTTATGAAGAAATATGTAATAAAATATTAGTAGTAAAATTATCAGCTTGTCTCTACTTCTTTTCATGAACCATTAGTTAACCCTTTACCTTTATAACAGACGTTTTTATGAACACATGAAGAAGGCCATTAAAGAAATTGTTAGAAAAGGAAAACAAATGATATCCCATCATTTAACTGTTTACCAAATGACAATATTATGGACTGGGCTACAATTTAAGCATTTGCAGATGGCAAAATAAACGTTGCTAAAATGATGATTTCTCTCTGAAAGGGTAGAATGTTGGAAAAGGAGAAAATGCTGGTAACCAGCATTTTCTCCTTTTCCCACAATGTTTCGATAGCTTTTTTCCCTTGGGGTCATTAAAACTCTGGATTGTATAAATGAGGGTTAAGTTATTATACCCCCCAAAACTCTGTTTGGGGGGTATATTGGAGTCAGCTTGTCGGTCGGTCCGTCGGTCCGTCCGTCCGTCGGTCCGTCCGTCCGTCGGTCGGTCGGTCTGTAGCTTTTTGTCCGCTCTATTTCTCATAAACTACTGGACGAATTTTATTTAAACTTAACAGGTAAACTCAGTGTCAAGCAGAGATGTGCATATGAAATGTTGGTTATGGTTCATTGATTTTTCACTGAGTTATGGCCCTTTCATGAAATTTCTTGTCCGCTCTTTTTCTCATCAACTACTGGACCGATTTGGTTCAAACTACACAAGTAGACTCAGTATCAAGCAGAGATGTGCATATCCTATTTTGCCTATTTTGACATTAATCTGTTCTGTGACAAGGACCTGTTGGGGGGTATGATCACGTTTAGTGATAGCTCTAGTTTAATTTGTAGCCTGCAGAGGCTTCAGGACACATGAATAGGTTAGCTGGCAAAGTGATCGACTAATGTTGGAAGTGGTGTAAAGCACTCCATGGACCATACAAATTTTATGTCCCTCAATCCTCAGAAGTTTTTTACCCGTCTTCTCCTCACAAGTATTCTACTCCTAAGTTTTTATCCCATACTATCAAATTTTATACCCCTTAGTAAGCCCTTACCCTGTGCAAAATTTATATCCTTCTCCCAAATTAATCCTCTTACTCCTCACAACCAAGTAAGGCTTGTCGTTTAACATTTTACCACAAAATCTCGAATCTAAATGACCATTACAGAGAAGACTTTCTGAAAACAGTGTGCGAAATGGAGAAAATTCTGGTGACCAGGGTTTTCATCTGTTCCCACTGCGTTTTTCGTTATCTGTTCATGTAGATATTCTTTGACAATTTGACTTGTCTGCTATGACGCATCATTGTACAGGACAAATATTAGCACGTGCTGCGTAAATTGCCGCTTGAAAAGTGCGGGCGGAAAATGGCAAGCAATAATGCGTCTGGGGAAAACTCAAGCTTTTTTCGCAACAAATTTCTTTAAAAAAAAAAAGATTAATTTAAACGGGGAAAATGTGAGTTTTTTTTTTTTAATACAATAGTTTAATGCAAATTTCTGTAGACAGTTTCCAAATACAGACACGGGGAAAACCGGAATTGTGAAACAGACTGACAACAAAAATAACTTCCCCACCTTGCTGGGCCTATACCGGGGCTTTTCCTCAAGCTTTGTAGGAGAATGCCCATATCAGATAGGTTATGTCGTTATTTTCCGCTAGGTGGCATTTTTCAAATACATCACCTATCTCGTATGGGCATTCTGGGTTCAGAACCGGACTATTTTTCAAGGCGGGAATCAATGCAACGAATTTCAAACTGATAAAATATACGTTTACTCTCTAAAACCTACCTTATTAGATTCATCCAGTCATGGTTATCTAGCATATAACCTATGCACCAGCCATTTATAAATATTAGCCCATATAAGCTTGGGAAAAAGCCCCGTTGTAAGCCCAGCAACGTGGGGACGTTATTTTTGTTGTCAGTCTGTTGCATAAATCTGTATGTCTATATTTAGAAACTGTGTACAGAGATTTGCAGGAAACAGCTGGTATTCTAAAAAAATATCCCCGTTTGAGATCATTTGTCTTTTAAGAAATCTGTAGCGAAAAGCTGGCTTGATTTTTCCACAGACGTATTATTTATTGCCATTTTCGCCTGCACTTTTTAAGCGGCAATTTACGCACTGTGTATTAATATTTTTATGAAGTGATGCGTCATAGCAGACATGTCACATCTTCGAAAAATATGATCTGCGCAGACAACGAGGTTATGCATTTGAAAAATGCCACCTCGCGGAAGATAATGCTACGTTTTCTACCATTTCACAAAGAAATCTCTAATTTGAGCCACATTTAACTTGTCGTCTACTAATGCTTTCAATAAACATGCGTCTAAAATTTTGTCGTCTGGTAAAGTTATATTCTATTAAGATAAAGACGGCGTCAGATTAAGGTTGCGGCATCTGAAATGCTTACATCTAGATACGGGATCCTCTATGTCTTTGAGGTAAATACAATAGATTTTGAACTATAAAGAAGTACCGGTTTTATCCCTGACAGCGCCACTAGTCACACAGGGGTGTCCTTAGATCAAGACACTGCTGATCCCCGGGCGAATCCAGACAAAACTCGGGAAAGACATAAATATGTGATTGGTTACCATGATATGAATGAAAAACTGTCATCTGATTGTCTGTACTATTTCTGTTTCACAAGACCAGATGGTATAGCCAATCAGAAGTTTTCCCTCTTAGAATTCAACCTAGAATGGTTGATGAATATGACTAATGGTACCCGGAAAACCAAATGACATGCTCTGGCAAAAGGAGGCTTAATGCATCTCCGTGATGCATGATAAAAAGCAAGTCATCACGTGATCATGGATCCATAAAGTCCAATTTGTCTAACAACCGACTGAATCATGAGGTAAACTGGTCTTTGGACATGCAGAAAATTTACCAATAGCAAAAAATTTCGGCCCAGGTCAGTCTGCGTGCGCTCTGACCTGGGTCGGTACATTTTGCGGATGCATTAAGCCTCATTTTCACACTCATATCTTTTTATGATAATTTACTGTCATGAGCGCCGTTATCCATCTTTTTTTTTTTTCATTCTACACCTCTGAGTTGTGTTCGTTTATGTATAGTTTATTATATTATGAAAAAAAATCAATTACCCAGTAATCTTAATGTGCGGAGTTATTTTGACAAACCCCACACTCTCTCTAATCGGTCATACTATTCGAATGACTGTTATTCGATCTTTACGGCCAAGGAAGATCCTGTCTCCACAAAACGTATGCAAAATTGATGATGTACAACCACCCATATCCAGTTTAGGCATCACAAACTGTCGAACTGGTTTGCAGTCATGTGTAAGTTGCTGAATGATGTCAGATTTAGAACTACACAGGTACACTGTTCCACTTTCACCAAGTGCAAGACCATTGATGTCACATGAGGCAACACTCTTGTATTCATACGCAATTCTACCATCAGCAGAAAGACACATAACTTTTTCCAAACCACTATCGGCAACATATATTGAATGAAAATCCGGGTTCACGGCTATGGAGGCCGGAAATTGAAATAAACTTTTACCTGTGATGTCCATATCAAACCTATTCAGGATACCTCCTTCCATATTAATTATTTCTATTTTCGGAGGATCGAAGAAACTCACAATCAAACGCTTACAGCTGTACACCAATTTATTACACTTTCCTTGCACCTTGATCATTTCACCCTGATGGAGAGCGAATCTATTTGTCTCGGTTTTATCATGGTCTGACGATACACTAACGTTACAACAGGAACTAGAATCACTCTGACAAGACGAGTTATCAGATCTAGACACTATAAAAAATTGTACAGACATCATATGTGGCAGCGGTACCGCAACCTTTTCCTGAGATACGACAACGATATCGGTTGGTGCTGTGGACAGTTGTAAGTGCGTCTCTACCAGCTTCTCATCAAGATTGAGTAACTTAAGTGATGAATTACTGCTATCTGCCAGAAGGAGGTGTTTCTCCGACAGCAGATCTAGTCCCGCCACAACACTGGGTACACTGTCGTGTTCACATCTAACATCGATCGTCTCGGCTAGCTGTAATTCTTGTTCTTCTGGATCTTTAACGAGTCTCAAATATCCAAGCTGTTCTACAGCTTTTAATGTTTCCGAAATTTCGGGTGCTCTTTCAAACTGGTATCGGTTTACTTTGTTGTCACTTTCAATGTTTTCGAGATTGTCTTCGAAACGTTTCAATAACCCCTTGATTCTCTTTAGACCCACAAATAATCTTCTCTGAAGATCGTGACTTTGTACATACTCGAGTTCAGTCACAATCTTGTTCAAGTCAAAAGCTGCTCGCTCACAATGCTTCGATACTGTATTCATTCTATCTGTATCCCGTTCTCTGTTCTTCATCACCCTTGTATTCACTTCATGTTCCAGTATATCAAAGTACGTGTTGATGTTCTTCCGAAACACTTTAATGCTGTTTGTTGCTCTCCGAAAGTCGTCATCTACCTTTTTGACGTTGCTACGGGATTTCCTTTTTTGTTTCTCAAACTCCGATATCAAGTGTTTTAACTGACTGACAGTTCTTGTATATTCACTACTGTCTAACACATTTTCTCTGACATTATCAATATACAGGACGTCTTTACAAAGTCGATGATTCAGAGTAATACAGGCACTACAACCTACATCATCATGCGTCTTGCAGAAGAACTCGATATATTTATCGGCATGTTTACGGCACTTTTCATGGTAATCATCCTCACGCACTGTTTGTGTCCGATGCTTTTTTGGCATCTTTGCTTTACCAAGTAGTTTGTGGTTCCTGGTTGGTGTTGGCCTAAGATGGCATTTGAAACACAAACTGCACAGATACTCACGGCAAGTAGCACAGTATCCTTCCGCCTCGACTCCACGACCATCGGTACAACATGGTCCACATATAAACTCAAACATCGTCTAAATATTACATGTAGTAAACTCCGCAAAAGTTACGCATAAGATCTACTCGGTACTAGATAACATTTTGACAATTTCGTGCTCTTTTATAGGTTCATTCATACCGGGAAGAAATTTTACAGGTTCACCTCTCACCTGGTAGAAAATGGGTGTTTTTTGTGTGCAGAAATAGCTATCCATTTTATGTCACTGAAATCCTACACCACGTCAAAAGTAAAACAAGGTAAATATGATCTCATCGTAACTCTCGGGTATTTTATTTGTTTTTTTCCTTGTCCTGTTTACCCAAGGGTATTTTGATTTCAGCTACAAAAATACCCTATCTTGATATTTAAATTGCGTTTCGTGATATGTCCTTGAAGCTGCTTATCTTCAAAATTAACCCAAAATTTGTTTATATTTCTGTACACACGACATATCATGTTGCGCGCTGTCTCTCCGGCCTCATGCCTTTAAAAATTTTAGGTTCACGTAGAGCACTTTGACCGCCCTTATTCTGTATGTTCATAATTTACAGTTTATTCAGTCGGTACTAGACGACAAGTTTTAGACTCACCCATATTCGAAGCATTTATACATATTTCACACAACAGTAATACGCTACAGTATACATTTAAAAAAAAAAAACGTACAATCAGAAAAAGTTAACGTTGTAGAAATGGATCACAATGGAAGCTCAGCTTGTGGAGTTCTTCATTTAGTTAAAACATATTCTATTCAGCAATAAAACAACGTACAGGAAAAGAGAAGTGCAATCAAAAATAACAAAGAACTCGAAGCATTTGCGGACGAAAAATCAAATGAGACTAAAATTGTCATGGAAAGGGTACAAACCACTGTTAGAAAAGGTGAAAATGTTGGTTACCAACAGTTTCTCCTTTTCCTACAATATTTTCAAAAGCCGTCTACATCAGAGTCCTTAAAACTCGGCATTATCTTGTCGAGGTGAATATTTTCAGAAATCATGTCAAATTCCACACTTTGTAACACTGTTCTTTTCTCAAAGTCTTAAAATCATGTTCATGAGGTCGTAATACACATGACTTATATACGGCAAATCGGGGTAAAAAAAAAGGACTGAAACCACAAGTTTGAGAGAGTTGATGCTTGGATTACATCTAGTGGTCCTTTACCGAAGCTGTTCAGACCAGGTCCTTGAGGTAAAAGATGGGCCCGGTTCGGTGGTTATATGATTCACAAAGGTTTGTATGAGAAACAGTTAAGATATTCTTGTCTGAAACTGAGCAGAACTGACTGCTTTTAGATACCATCTAAAAGAAGGTAAACTTGTTACTTACTTGGAATGTTATACCACTATATACAGTCTCATCCTGGGATACACTACATATTTTGTAGTCTAAGCTTTACTCTATAATAATGAATAAATGTACGATTAACGGATAATCATTTGTTTATTAGATTGTTTCAGCTGTATATGTAAGAGGTTAAGATTCAACTATTGCCAGAGCGCATATTCTATTAAACTGTGCCATCAGGGACTATACTAGGGCTGATTAATAAGTTGTGAGCCTTGTATTGAAGGAGTTAAGCAGGAATGTCCATTTCAGTTCTTCTGTTCCCTATTCAAGGCTGTGTATCCGATGATTGGTGTCGTTTGATGTGTTTGTGTCAAAGAGGTAGCACTCTACAGTAAACAGGGTAAGTGACTTTTGCAAAATGGACAAACTCGCTGAAAGAGCATTGATTCAATGTTCGCATAAGAAAGGTCTGGCACCTAAGGATCTCCATACTGGTGTGGTAGCAACACTAGGGAATAAAGTCCCTTCATATGCTACGGTGAAAAGGTGGGTGGCGGAATTTAAGCATGGCAGGCAGAACCTTGAGGATGACGCCCGTCCTTGAAGGCCTGCCACTGTTGCAACCCCAGAAATAGTCATTAGGTCCTTGATATTATGGCTGACAGGGGAGTTACAGGGAGATATATAGCCAGTACAGTTGCGATTTCACAGAAAAGAGTACATTCCATTCTTACGGAAGATCTTGCAATGAGAAAGCTCTCAGCCCGTTGGGGTAACAAGACCTCTGACAGTTGATCAGAAGCACACGACTTTTTCTCCTGTTAATCTGAAACTTTTAGAGGCGAAGATTTGTGAACATGGATGAAACGTGGGTTCAACATTTCACCCAACAGGCAAAACAACAGTCTTGACTATGGAAGCACCCTGATTCAACCCCGCCAAAAAAAGGCACAGACTTTCCATCAGCTGGAAAGGTTATGACCTTGCTTTTAAGGGATGCTTATGGTACTCTGATGGTAGATTATCTGCAAAAGGGATAAACAATCGATGGCACATATTATGCATCACTTTTTAGGCAGCAAGGAGAAAATATTAAACTTGAGCGCTCCGGAAAACTCAGTTAAGCTGTGTTGTTCCACCAGGATAATGCCCCTGTTCACAATCTGTCATTGCCGTTGCAGCCATTAACGGTCGTTGCTTTGAACTGATTGAGCATCGGCCATATTCGCCTGATCTCGCTCCATAAGACTTTTATCTGTTCCCAAAATTGAAAAAAGACCATTTCCGGTATCCAGTTCCGCTCAAATGATGATGTCATATATGCATTGGAGGGCTTTCTGAACGGGCAAGAAAAGAACTTCTTTAAAAATGGAATTTTGGCCCTTAAACATCGCAGGCGAAAGTGTATCTAGATGTCCAGAAAAATTATATTGAAAAATGGTACAATTTGTCAGCCGAAAGTCAAACCCTTACATATGAGAGATGGTCTTTGAATTTGTTCTGACTGCACATGAACAATCAGAACAGTTGCCACGATTATTTCAAAAAGCATGCTGCACTTGTTTTGTATGAATGCGAGCTGCTTAGCCAGTTTAGATAATTCATAAATGACCTACGCTCAGGCAAAAGGGGGTTTGATGCATCTTCGTAATCCATTAAACCAAGCAAGTCATCACATAAATGTGGATCCATAAAATCCATTTTGTCTAACAACCAACTGAGTCACGAGGTAAACTGGTCCTTAGACATGCAGAAAATTTACCAATAGCAAAAGGTTTCGACACAGGTCAGCTTGTGCGGACTGTGCATTCTGACTTGGGTCGATACTTTTTACAGATGTATTCAACTCTCTTTTCACAGAGCATGGCTCAAATATACAGGACAACTCACCGCCAAACCATCTTTGCCTTTTTTTCATTTTCTTTATCTATCGCTGTGCGTTTTATTTAAGAACATCTCCAATGTTTGTGAAGCATTACTACTTACGGGTAACCTACCACTATACAATAACTAGACCTGTTCATGTACAGCAGGGCTTTCGAAAATTTCATTTGTTATCACCACGATTATAAACCTCGGGTGCTTTTCGGACGTCGTTGTCTTCGCATTTTCATTGTCTTCGAAAGTTTGACCTGTCTGCTATAACACATCACTGTCCTGTATAGGACAAATATCAATGGCAATAAGTAATACGTCTGTGGAAAAATCAAGCCCCTAAAAATCTAAATTTCTTTAAAAAGAATATTCAAACGGGGAAAATATTCTTTTCAAATACCAATTGTTTAATGCAAATCTCTGTAGACAGTTTTCAATTTGTGCAACAAACTGACAACAAAACTAGCGTTCCCACCTTGCTGGGCTTATACCGGGGTTTTTTCCCCCAGCTTATATGGGCTATGTTTATAAATGGCTGGTGCATGGGTTAAATACCAGCTAGCCATGGCTGGATGAATAGTACAAGGTAGGTTTTAGTGAATAAATGTATATTTTATTTTGAACATCGTTGCATTTAATGCCGCTTTGAAAAGTAGTCCGGTTCTGTACCCAGAATGCCCGTACAAGATAGGTTATGTATTTGAAAAATGCCACCTAGCGGAAGAATGTTTCGAACGTTCCCTCAAAGCTCGATAGCACGTTCGGAAAACCTCTGGTGATCCGTTGATCAAGTTAGATGTAGTTACAGAATCGGCCGAGTCGTGAAGAGTGCTCGATAGTAAAATCAAGTTCATCAGCTGTTATTTGGCATTCGGCGTGTAACTTAAACTGCACTTGTCAATTTGCGCAGCATTGGAAAGGGACAGCTTTCTGCTTCAAGTTTTCTCATATTCTTCTGTTCGGCTATTTTCCCTTTGGTTAATTTGTTGTCAGTCACTTTCGCATAGGATTTTTAAACACTATCTACTCCTGGTATCTACTTTTTCTTAAGATTATTAAGAACAGTTACATCAAGGTTGTTGATTGTGTCGTGATCATCTGACTAGTTTAAGTCAGTGTTCTTAGTCAACACGTATTCAAAATTTAATGAGCGGCACCCTCGCAAAAGAGGGTTTAATGCATCTCTGTGATCTCTTCAAAATCTCTGTAGAGTCCAAGGTATCTAACAACCAACTGAATCATGGGGTAGACTGGTCCTTTGTCATACAGAAAACTGACCAATAGCAAAAGGTTTCAACCCAGGTCAGCCTGCGCGGAGTGCGCAGGCTGAACCGAATGGATATTTTTTGCAGATGCATGAAACCCCCTTAACATAGAACATGACTAAAATATTGTTCCAATCGCAGGCACTTGTGTCTTGATAAAAAACGCCCTTCGTTCAACACGAAACGAGTTTTAACTATCGTGAGAAAAAAAAAATGTGAAAATATGGTTGAAAAAGGACAAAATGTTAGTAACCATGCATTTTAATTTTTTTATTATCCTTTGAAAGATAATTTCTATCATTTTAGTCAATTACGCTTCAAATGGTTGGGAATTTGATGAATCTACAATTTTGTCGTCTGCTGAAGGGCCAACCAAAACAAAACAATATAACATAGCCTATGTAAAACTATGTCCCGTTGTTATGTACTTGTATCGTACACATTTTCTGTTATTTTCGATTGTGTACTATTTTTTGTTGTACAGTTGTAAAAATCATCTGGATTCGACTCAATATTTCTATTTGCGGTCGACGAGTACACATTTCCGGTAGCAGCTACGGCTGGAATTTCGTTCAAATGGTTGTATTCATTTTCTTGGGTGTTCTGTTGTGTGTCTAACGGGATATTTGAGATTGCTTTGCTTTTGTCTGCGACAGAATAGTCAGCACCGTCTTTGTTCTGATTAGCTGACTGGATGATGTCGTAATCATCTGTTAGTTGGTAATCATTTGTTACTGGTGGAAGATCTGACAAGTTTTGTGGTGTTTCAGTTGGTTTATTGTACATTGAATTTTCCACCATGTAGTAGTCTTCTTCTTTTTGAGTGGTTGTTCTCTTTCTACACGTTAGAAGTAGAAAAAAAGATTATCTAGTTATTATACCTATACAGATAAATTTATTGTGAAACTCGATTATGATAAGTACTATATTATTTCATATACTGTGAAAATTATTCAAACGTTTAGAGATTCAAATACATCGATTTATTCGAAGCATTTACCTAGCACGGGCATTTCTTCTAAAAATTTGTAGCAGCTGTTTTGATTGCTCATGTGAGGTTTCGTTCGCATTTGCATGAGGTCTATATGACACGATTACGCCTCTTTATGTAGGCCTACATATCCTTTAGGACTTGAATAGCAGAACTTTAGTGATTGGTTTTCCTTTCTTTCCACGAAAGTCCGTATAAACTTATAAGTGGATCTTTACAGCATGTTCCTTTACTAATCATTTTTGATAAGCTATCTTAAAGGAATGGAAGTGCAATATACCGGTATGTAGATCTAATCCATATCAGTCGTGTAATAAAAATGACTCTTGAATCCCTGAACAGAAAAAAAAAAAACCGCAGACGACTCTTAAATTTTTTTTTGAAAATTATGAGTGAACAACATTAATTATTAATTGTTAAGAGTTAGAACACCAACATGGTGGCTAGAGGAGAAATAGATTGGTTGCCTCCCCTGATACAGCAAGTGTATTGGAATATGAATATCTACAACGGGGACCAGTTCAGAGGAGAAATCGCTCGTTACAAACAGGGTTTTTTCTTTCTTTAACAACAATAATTTTGCGATTCAAAAGACTAAACGATCGTCTAACGAAGGTAATACACTGAAACCTTATCTTGCTATACACGACCATAGATGAATTTTGCGAGCATGTAGACTAGGGCCAACCTGCACATATACCCTACATGCACTCTGTCCTCATATGTTAATAGTAATTGCGAAACAAAATAAACGGTTGATATCTTTCTAATATATAGTAAATAAAATAAATTCGACAGCACCTAGATATTGTAATTTTTAGGTTTATTTTTTACCAAAGATCTGACAAAAAACATCGGAAAAAGTGAATCCAAGACCAGACTGCACGTTTTGTACAGTTTGGTCTTGATCGACATCAACAGTAAAAGCAAATAAAGTTGATTTTGGTGTCAAGAGAGTTACAATCATTAAAAGAAAGACCTCACCTCCTCTTTATTAGGACTACAATCACAGTTATAACCAGGACAACCAGAACTGCTCCCCCAACTGAGCCTCCAATGATAGCACCTAATCAACATAAAGTTCTGTGTACAAGTTCCGTCCACCTATTTGAGGACAGTAATGCACCTGGGCCCATACTCATCAACCATTCTGAAATGTATTCTTATTCTAATTCTAGATTTAGAAAATAATGGTTAAGCCAATCAGATATTGTATTGCTTTGAAATTGTGAAAGCTCTTGAGAATTAGACTAAGAATTGTATCAAAAATGGTTGGTGATTACGGGCCCCAGAAACTGGATTGTACCATCGGAAAGTTTAGACCACTTAAACCAGATGACCATAGTTTGATATAACCAGTCGACCTCTGTAATGAAACCCATCTGCAAACTTGTTATTTGGTCTTCAACTGTTGTTTCTTGGATTTCTCGAAAATGTAGGCTTTATATGGGACCAATTAGTATAAAGTTTTAAAAATAAAATGAACTTTTCAGTGGGAAAAAGTTACGAATTACCTCTGCTTTAGCATGATTATCTAACGAATTCTGGATAACATTGATCCTAGGTCAGATTGCAATTAACGTGCAGTCGGATCTTGAGTTATATTCTCGGAGAAAGGGAAATAAAAGTTGTGCTTTGTGCTTTGATAATTAATCGAAATATTAATCTGGATCTACACAGTCCGCTAAAGGATCTATGGTCGCACGTCGAAGTCAGAGTATAATTTGGTGACCGTCATGCAGCCTCTACTTTCAGTTTTAACATCGTTACAATAGAAGGATACAGCCTGACTAAAATGTTGTACAGCGTGAAACAATTATTTTTGTTTTAATCTCTTGGGAATCTTAGGACACTTCTACCTGCTTTGCTGAACAGTATAGATCCAAATAATATTGTACAGGATGGCATTAACTCTTCCATTATCGTTGACGACACCAGAATCTTTTGTGGACAATGTAGATCAAGATCAGACAGCACAGAACACAATACGTGATCTCTGATCTACACAGTCTACTCTTTTACTCTACATTATAAATGAACTGTCTCTTCAGCTTGCAGTGGAACTGTATTTGTAACCATGAAAAAAGTAAAGGTTATTTATTAAGTAGTGAAAGAGTATGTTTAAATATTACTTTTTATCGCGGCAGTAAATTTTCTTGGCGGTTTAGCAGCCTACACTTCCGGTTGCACACCGTAACAAGAGCTGACTAAAACGTTGTGCAAAATGTGAAACGGTCGTGATTAAATCCAACGACGGTGAGAGCACGTTTAGATTGTTTTCTAAAAAGACTAGATCAGGATCAGATTGGGCACTATTGTTGAGTCTAATTTTGGATACAGTCTCATTTATCTTGAACTGTTCTTGCCAGAACAGCCTTAAAATGCATTGATATGGCTTTTCCTACAAACTGTAAATATGTAATTTATTAATTTTTATCAGTCTGGAGTCTATCAATTAATAATCAAGAGTACGCACAGTTTGAAAAGTTAGGCTACATGCAGAGAACCACCGTGTTTTAAAAACAACACATTAACATTCAGGATACCGATGTTAAACTTTAAAAGCTATTTCCGACAGCTTACATCAAGATCGGACCTTGCATGACGCACACGTGAATGAAATTCGAGAGACATTGTGACAGATGGTCGAAATTGATCATTTTGATCAATTTCTTCGGTTGTAACAATGTGGGAGAAGGTCGTGAAGAGGTAGAGGTTCCGGGTTCGAACCCCGTGACGAGCGGGGTCAACCTTTGAACTGCCTACCCCACGGCGCGAATACGGTTACAATCATTGAGAATGATTAATATACATTGTAGGAACTTGGTCCACACTCCATCTAAAATAAATTAGATCAGTCTAGTTTTCGGTATTCACGATGTTTTAGTATTCGACTGTAGTGCCATAAAAAGGGATCAGAATATGGAAATGTATTGAGCAATCGAGTTCAGATACTGTACGTATAGGGTGTACTTCATGGCAAAACGGTTCAGGCGTTGAATACATAACCTGGATTCGGCCCATAGTTAAATACTCCTCGGCAAAGCGGAACAAGCACTTTGAAAACATTGTGGGGAAAGAAGAAATTGCTTGTAACAAGCAGTTACTCCTTTTTTTCAGCAATATTTTTTACCATATTAGAAATCAGTTGCTTTGTACCGGTTTCAACTTTGTTATTTGCAGATGCTTTCAATTTATTGCTCTGAATTAGTCGTTTGGAAAGGGTAAAGACTTATATTTACGAGCGAGAGAAGAGAGCTTTAGTGTAGAGGACAATGAAAAATAATTCAATTATTGCGACCCCGCCCTCTTAACTCTTTACCAAACGACAAAATTTTAGACTGGCCCAAATTAAAAGCATTTGCAGACGACAAGATAAATGTGGCTAAAGAATAAAATCTCTGAAATTTATTTTGGAAAGGGTAGAAAACACTGCGGGAAAAGGAGAAAATGCTGGTTACCAGCATTTTCTCCTTTTCCCACAATGTTTTCAAAAGGCTTCTTTCTCAGGGTCGTTAAAAGTCTGGATTTTGTGGTAAAGGGTTAAAGAATTAGTAGGTATGGCTCTGCTTCCCTTCACTGCTCCAACGCTCGCGAAACACCTTCAAAAACGGCGTCTAATACCAACCAACAAGGTAGAATAAAACTGCAGATCACATTTAATGTTTATGAATTTTAAAATTATGCTATGTTTTGGCAAAAGAGGATTTAATGTATCTGTGATTTATTGTACCAAGCAAGTCATCGTGTAATTATGGAACCATAAAATCTGTTTTGTCTAACAAACATTTTATCCATTTTGTCTAAACATTTTATCCATTTTGTCTAACAACCGACGGAACCATGAGGTAGACTGGTCCTTTGACATGCAGAAAATTGACCGATAACAGAGAGTTTCGATTCAGGTCGGTCTCCGTGGACTGCGCAGACTGACCTGGGTCGATACTTTTTGCCGATGCATTAAACCCGCTTTTCACTGAGCATGGCTCAATTATGGGAAAATGAACAATCGTTACCTGTCTCGGGATTTGTTTCAGAAGTTACCTCTTCAGGATTTTCTTCTAATACCGTTGTTGGATTTTCATCCGATACTTGACGTCCACTGCCACGTTGGAAACACGCCGCTTGGAATGAACTGTTTGTTTGTCCAACTACGAATGGGAACGAATAAATCACATTATTGTACAATATAGGGATATTCATCGGTTTCGAACATTCAATTATTAAAGTGTATCTCTCATTTAGAATCACACATACCTGCTTAATGGATGAACATTTCAAAGGAGAGGTATAGCAGTAGTTTTGATCGGTCTTATTCCAAACATTTTCTAAAACAGTATAATTTTCATCTGCACGAAGACAATTTTTTATGACCTACATAGGAACATGCAGTCATTTGTTTGACGCGTACGTATGCGTTTCAACTTGTCTACTCACTGTTTTTCATAGGATGACGTGAACCATGAATTTACAATATGCGTATGTGCGTATTCAGAGTGCTCGGTTTGCGTTCGATAAGGTATCACTTCATTCCAGCAACACAGAGACAAAAATAAAATGCAGGAAAGTCAGCTTGTGACTTAACCCTGTGCCCGAACGACTCCCCTCCACACCTTCCCCTCCATTATTTGGTGGAGGACTGCAGTCTATTTTGGCAACCAAATACTTGAACCAGTTGGATTTTTTTTTTCCACACTGAAGTGGTCTTTTTCGCCTCTTTACATGTATGTTTTAACTCTACCAGTCGGCAAAATGTTGGACAGGTCCAAATTGGAAGCAATAACAGACGACCAATTCAACAAGGCTCAAACAAGAGGATTTGTGTTTAAAAGGGCAGCAAACATTGAGGGAAAAGGAAAAAAAATGTTCTCCTTTTCTGACATTTTTCCTTTTCCAATAATCTTTTTAAAAGCCTCTTTCTTCAGGGTCGTTAAAATAGGGTATCGTTTGGAAAAGGGTTAAATGTTTACTAGGGTACAAAATTTCAGACTCCCCCATATTAAACAAATTGTAGGCGACATATCAAAAGCGACTCAAAAGACGTGAGTTGGCTTTGACAGAGTAGGAGAAAATCACTGGCGCTCGATCATTATTCAAATCGTTGCTCGATGTGTTATTTATTAGGTTACACATCGAGCAACGATTTTGAATAATGATCGAGCGCCAGTGGAGAAAATAGTTACAAGCGTTTTCTCCTCTTCCCAAAACGTTTTCGATGGGATTTTTTCACAGGACCGTAAAAACACGGGATCGGTTGGCTACGAGTTGAAAGAAAAGTTTTCCTTCAACTTTGTGCACTCTCTAGCGACTTTGCTTGGTTTATGAACTTGAATGAAACACATTGTATTGGGATCCCGAACATACTGTAATAGTCAAGCCCGGTTAGCTCGTTATCCAGTCCGATTAAGATTCTTTCTGATAACTGAAAAAGTTATTACGACAAGATTCATTGCCTTCTCAAAACTAAATATTGAACGCGTTCACTTTGCTCACGTAAAAAAGCAGCTAGTGTCTTAAGAAAAAATGCATATTTGTTGTACAGAAAACCCTAGCTAAGCATTGATGTAATTCCTGGCAGCAAGGATCTTGAGTGAAACACGAGCTGAAAATGGTATTGGGCACAAAGCACACTTAGAAAAAATACCGGCACCATAGAGTAAACAACCCTTAAGGCGTCATCGGCAAAAACAGGTATAGATAATACTAAATCAGACCTCCAGATAAGGGGGAGTGATAGTATTCTAAATCCACCTCATTTACCTCTTTTCTCAGTTCTGTTTTCTCTTCCTAACCCTATCTTGTGGGTACTCATTAGAATCGTCTCGATGAGACGATTCTAATAAGTACCCATGACATAGGGTTTAGTGGAGAGTGACTGATATGTTTAATTTTGAAATCAAAATCACACCCTCTAGCTGGACCCCTGTGTTATTACACAAAAAGTGCAAACCTGTATTGGATCCATACTGTCCGATGCCCATGAGATACCAACCTATCTGAGTTTCAATGGGTTGTATTTTAAACCGTTGACAGAAGGCGAGTTCATAAACTTGACGCTGAAAAAAAGTTATTGTTTGGCAAAATGAAACTGAGACATTTGATTATCCAATGACCTTCTTTCGCTCATCCTACTTCCCCATACATTGCACAGGAACTTACGAATATGATTTACGGACACCGATTTGTCTCAATTCAGTTATGCAGCACAGTAACGACTTTTACAAAACAAAGCAATAATAATGGAACCGTAATCAAACGTACACTCCATTATGCGAAGACATGCTTCGAGGCTCTGTACACCAGTGATCAAGGAAAACGTTAGAGGGTTCTCTTGTGTGGTCGTGGCGGCATTCGTCTGAGGTTTGTCTCTTGAGATTGTAGTTCCGAACCCTTGGACTGTCAAATTATTGCCTGCTTTGTTCCGAATCTTTAACTCTAATTGAACATCATTCCTCTTGTTGTGTTTAAACATTATTCTACAAGAGCACTCGGAGGTATCTTGGAGGGGCACCTTAGCCGTGTCCAAGTACACCACGTTAGTGTAGGTTAAAGTAGTGGAATCGGTGCAGACAAACAGAACTGAGAAAAAAGATAAATGAGGTGGTTTTATTAAGCAATAACCATACAGGCTAATTTAACCCTTTCCCAAACAAGCCCTGGTTTTCACGTGTCTGCAGTACAAGTCTTTTGAAAACACTGTGAGAAAAGGAGAAATTGCTCGTAACGAGCAATTTCTCCTTTTCCCACAGTGTTTTCTACCCTTTTTGAGACCTTTCTGCCATTTTCATCAAATTTAAAATTGTCGTCTGCAAACTCTTTCAGTTTGGACCTGTCCAAAATTTGTCGTTTGGGAAAGGGTTAAGATACACCACTGGTAAATGACACAAAGGAGAAACTTTAACTCCTAGGCTGCTTAGCGTGACTCACTGACATTTTCCGGACAGCGTAGATCAAGATCAGACTGCACAGAACGTGCAGCCTGATCTTTGATCTACACTGCACGATAAGGAGATTATGTTCCCTCCAAAGATACATTTGAAATAGGAAAATTTGAGTTTTTACTCGGTTTGAAAGTTTCATTTCTTTTTTTATCAGGACAAGGGTTAAAGGAAGTGAAATTACTTCTACAAATAACATTATAAACAATGATGGAGTTAAAGGAAAAGCTTATAATTGAGGGGCATTCTGGGACACGGGGGTTTAATCATAACATAATTATGGATCCATAAAATACAGGGTGTCTAAACCAACTGAAACAGGAAGTAGAATGGTCGTTGGACATGCAGAAAATTTACAAATAGTAAAAAGTTTCGATCCATGTCAGCATGCACGAACTGCGCTGACATAAGTCGATGGGTTTTTTTTTTGGTGTAAATGCATTAAGCTCCATTTTTACAAAGCATGACATGTATTTTGGCGCTGAAACAGTTAACACAAATAGAAGCTCAAGTTTTGAGCAAGTTAGAAAAGTAGCCTTTTTATAATCCAAACTAATTTTTCAACACACAATACATTCAAATTACGTTTTTACCACCATGGCTTGGATGAATAGCTTTTTCGTACATAGTAGATCAGGATCTGACTGCACAGACATGCAGCCAGATCAGTAGATCTTCATCGTAAACAAAATGGTTCACGAGAAATATATCGCAAAGAAAAATGTCATCTTTAGTGAAACTGTACATAGATCTCCAGAAAGAAAAGAAAAAAAAAAGAGGACACTTGCCTTGTTTACATTTGGTTTGTGGTGTTAGAGATATATATGAGCCATGCTCTGTGGAAAGGGGGCTTAATGCATCTCCGTGATGCATTATACCAAGCGAGTCATCGGATAATTATGGATCCATAATAACCATTTTTTTTTTTTTCTTTTTCTTTTTAAACAACCGGCTTAATCATGAGGTAGACTAGTCCTTGGACATACAGAAAATTGACCAATAGCGAAAAGTTTCGGCCCGGGTCAGCCTGCGCGGACTGCGCAGGCTGATCCGGGTCGATGCTTTTCGCAGATGTATTCAGCCCCCTTTTCACAGAGCATGGCTCATATATTTATCATTTCAAACATACCATTCGCCTGATTCAGTGTGTTGTTCATATGCACATGGAATTCTTCAAAACAAAGGCCGGTGTTTCCTAACTGGCAAACAACTCCTAGAAGGGAGGCAGAAAAACAAGACTGACGGAGTAAAAGGTAATGGATTATAACTATTAACCCTTTCCCAAACGACAAATTTTGGACTGGTCCAAATTGAAAGAGTTTGCAGACAACAATTTTAAATTTGATGAAAATGACAGAAAGGTCTCAAAAAGGGTAGAAAACACTGTGGTAAAAGGAGAAATTCCTCGTTACGAGCAATTTCTCCTTTTCCCACAGTGTTTTCAAAAGACTTGTAATGCAGATACGTGAAAACCAGGGCTTGTTTGGGAAAGGGTTAAAGCTATTTTGGGGATCAATATAAAGAGAAATAATGAAAAGAAACATCGTCAGAAATTGCTTCATTTTCCTCATTGTTTGGCATAATTATTGAAAAGCGACAATTTCAATTATATATAAGTAGCCCCAAAAATAAGGGAACCGTATCACTTGTTTCTTCTGACTTGATACGACAGGGTGACTTTACCTCTCAATAATATTGCAAGATACCAAGAGCAATGATATGTGGCATCATCTCCAGTTTGCCCACCAGGCGTCGTTTAGGTGTTGCTGCACATGGAGGTCACACCCGATATTGATTTAGATTCCATATCTGTTGTATATTTTAGGTAAAATAAAGAATTACCTAAAAGTGAAATGTAATAGTTCCCAAATTTTTGATTCTACGTATATAGATCTATATGCCTATATTTTTCAAAGTTAGATGTTTATCCAAATGATAGCTGGAAAGAGAGCAGTTGCTCCTAAAAATATGAATCTGAAAATACATGTAGACATAAAGTAATAGTTTATAGGGTAACACCTAAAAAACATTGAATTACCAATAAGTACAAGAAAAGGATAATCCCCTATCATATTAATTTGCAATGATGTGAATAAGCTCTTGAAAATTTATATGTGCGGCGGCCCGCAGAACAAACATGTCCACATTTTGTAGGGTCGCCCTACCTCAGGGGTAAAGTGCAAGACTTGGAGGCCCAGGGTTCGAGTTTGACTGCATGCACTTGGTTTTCGTAGGGTGTCCTTGGCAAGACACTTTAGAGCCCTAGCCTAGTTCTACAAAAAAAAAAACAGGTCAAAGGGCAGCGCATTCAACCAAGCCGAATTATAGTTTTCCATCTTCATTCTATGACACTCATACCCTACAAGTTATACAAACTCAAAGAATGAGTATTTGTAGGAAATGAAGAGTCTTTATAGGCTAAATTTTATGGAAAAGTTGTGTCAAAATATGCATACATGTAACCCATTATTGAATGGTAATCCTACATAGATCGACCCTTTATGTCCCAAATGAAGAGGATATATTCAGTCCGTGAAAAGTGAACCAGGAAGGTTTATTCCAAATTTAAGACTTGAGAGGATCATCAGACCTTATAAGATATCTGAACAAAGAAGATAATGAACAGACTGTACGTCCCGTGCAGTCTGATTTTGATCTGCAGTGTCAGCAAATTTTAAGCAAGGTTCCAAAAACGATATTTCTTCCGGTCTCCGAGTTAATTCCGTGAGAGCCAGTATTAGCCGACAAACGAGTGTTCAAAGACGTCTGGTTTCCTGTGGTTATAATCGAAGAAATAAATATCTAAACCTGTTTATCTCTGAAATTGATTGATAAATAGGGTATTTAACTTGTGTCAATATCACTTGATTATCCTACTAAACCAGTAGGCCTACAGTTGGCGCCTACGAGTGTGTAGTTACAAAGTACGGGATTCGAATCTAGAATCACAGATATAATAGGCTGACATTTAACCCTGAAATACTGTT
The DNA here is from genome assembly GCA_945859785.2 of Tridacna gigas. NCBI lineage: Eukaryota > Metazoa > Mollusca > Bivalvia > Cardiida > Cardiidae > Tridacna > Tridacna gigas. The sequence continues at coordinate 55,778,730 of OX244034.2, forward strand.
TGCCAAGCCTTGGTTAAGGCGGAAATTAACAATTTCTTAATTACTCCGTATCACGTTCTCCTTAACGCGGACTGCTTTTGATCTTTGGCTGCTATCTGTTTATCGCTTCCGTTAATACTTATTATTTCATTTTTGACAAAGTAACGTCCGAATGATTGAGATGGAAAAATAAACTGACTGAAACTCAGGCTAATGTTTGTCACTAATTTGACATACCTGTAAACAAACAGACGAAACACAGAAAAACGACATTAAACGAAATTCCCATACATAGATCCATAGTAAACTTTCACATCATGTAAAACTTCGACAATTTGGGTTGTTATGCATCAGTTACTGTGTAGTCTATCAATAGATATGAGACCCGAGACTCTGTTATTAATGCATATTCATATAGGCCTAGTCCCGTAAAACGTAACTTCTGTAAACCGCAAACCGCGTGGAAGAGGTGGGTAATTGCTCTGAAGCAAAGTTTTCTTCATTCCTGCAACGTTTTATATACTATTTTACGAAATTGTTTTATTCCTCGAACATTTGTCACGCTTGTTAGGTAGCCTACCAGTAGGCTACAAGTGTATCGGCAGGTTATACATTCACGTGATAGACCTATCGAGGTCTAGATCCAGCAGGCTAAAGGGATACATCCCTAATTAATTTTTTTTTGTAACCAACAAATTTCTCTTTGGAGATAGACTAACAATTACTTTACTTTACGTCGTTTTCAAAAATATTTTAGTCATGTTTCGATTAAGCACTGCATATTAGGCCTACAATTATCCATCGTAGCGATTCATATTATAGGATTATTTGGTAAAATTTTATTGGCCCACTGAGCAAGTTTACTTAAGGCAGGGGATCTGTTCGACTGAATCGGCTAGATTCGATGATTTTGTATATATAGCCGAGGCATACTCTACACCTATAGGCCTACCTATAGATCTAGATCTATCGAAGAGCGAACATGAAATGAATATCACACACGAGACTAATGCGCAAATCATGTTTACTAATTTTAATACCCATGTCGAATTTCCTTTGGACTGGCTAGATTCTATTAAGTTTTTAGAACAAGTGTCCTGCAATAAGATCGACTAGATCTAGGCCTGCTGTAAATCTAGACTAGATCTACGAAATAAATCTTTCGATATCAAAGAGCTTTCTTAGGAGCAATCTCATGATGTAGATCTAGTATGATAATTGATCGGCTGGGAGAAGGCAGATACATGTTTTTCGCAAACTGCTGATTTGGAAGACAGATTCCAAGTCCAATAGGTGAATGATTCAAATCGTCTGCTTTTTTACACGACTCGGATCGTCTGCAGAAATGTGACGTCATGGAGTGTGTACAAAAATGGCGGAATAGGTATTTCCTGTCTGTGATATTTATGAAATAAGTATGGAAACTTCTCGTTCGGGCGTTTTAGAGTCTATCATTTAGATTGATATGTCTTCTACTCAACCGGTAGTGGATATGACTTAACTGTCAGTACAAATATTCCTCCATGGATTCGGAACAGCAGCTGATAACGGCTTGTGAACAGGGGGACGTTCACACGGCCCAAGCACTTCTCGAAGAGGGGTTGAATGTAGACATTACTGACGATGAAGAGATGACGCCTATCATGGTGGCTGCTGCTAATGGGCATGACCAGGTCAGTTGTTTTCCACGATAATGGGCTCACTCTGGGCTATGTGTCTTGAATCTGAAAGGGATTCAAACTGAACTATTATGTTTCCTTCTGAACGCTCAGAGTGTCGAATATAAACCCAGCAGACACTTTCAGTCTAGAAATGAGATCTGAATAATTGAAATTTCAAGGTTGCATCTGTCCAAAATTTGTCAGATAAACGATAGTATTAATCAAAGATCAGACAGTGTAGTTTGTGCAATCTTCCTGATCATCACTCTCCTCAATGCCAACTACAGTTGTGGAAAGGGGTCCTACTATTTTGCGGACGCTTTTTGCGGACAATATATACAAAGGATTTTGCGGACAATATAGAACATAGAGGGATTTCGCGGACGCATTGAATATAGAGTAATTATCGCGTTTAAGGAGACAGACAAGTTATTTTCAAATTTGAAAGGCTTTTATATCATCATTTGTATACGTTTGCATGAACTTAAGTCGATAATTTCATTCTTTGTGTTGCAAAAATATGTATGTATATATTTGTTTCTATTTGTAATTACAAGTTTTAAATTTTATTCTTTTCACCCTTAATACGTTTTTATTTGAAATTTTTATTTCTCAAACTCTTTTTTTTTATTGGAAATAAATAATCAAATAAACAACCAAATGATTTTAATCCTTCTGTGCCTGTATCTAATATATAAAGATAGAATAAAGTCGAAACTTGTTGTTTTTTGTAGGTCTTGATTATTCGCCCATAGATCATAGATTTGACGTAGTTTTATGTATTTATAATGACGGTACTGAGGGAAATTTCGGATGAATGTACATGACATAGAGTTGAAGGAAACTTGCTGATGCTGTTGCGGACACTGTAAACATAGAAGGAATTTGCAGACAATATAGAATATAGAGGAAATTTACGGACGCATTGAATATAGACTAGTTTTTACAAGAAATCATGAGTTCGGCGTAGTTTTCGGCGTAGTTTTCATGTAGCCATGTTTACCACAATTCGAATTATCTTGTAATTCTGTTTTTGAACTAAATCGTATAATGGACATATATACTGTTTAATGGAGGTATTGAGGGAAATTACGGGTTAATGTACATTATATAGTATGGAAGGGAACTTGTGGATGCTACTTGCGGACACTATAAACATAGAATGATTTTGCAGACAATATAAATGTAGAGGGAATTTGCGGACACTATAGAATACAGAGTGAATTTGCGGATGCATTGAATATAGATTCGTTTTTAGCTCCACTGGCCAAAGGCCAGTGGGCTTATGTCATGGCCCGGTGTCCGTCGTGCGTGCGTGTGTGCGTCCGTCCGTGCGTTAACTATTATTTCAAACATCTTCTTCTCTGAAACTACCCATCCAATTTTCATGAAACTTCACAGAAATGATCCTGCCATGGTCCTCTTCAGAATTTCTTGAAAGAATTTGATTCCTTAAAAAACTCTGGTTGCCATGGCAACAAAACTGAAAAATATTGGAAATGTTTAAAAATCTTCTTGTCTGAAACCATAAGGCGTAGGGCTACCAAATTTGGCATGTAGCTTTATGTAGTAGACCTCTATCATGTTTCTTGAAATTATAGCCCTGGGGTCAAAATTGGCTCTGCCCCAGGGGTCACAAGTTTTACATAGGCTTATATAGAGAAAACTTTAAAAATCTTCCTGTACCTAGCCATAAGGCCTAGAGCTACCAAATTTTGCATGTAACTATATCTAGTGGGCCTCTACCAAGCGGGCCAAAATTTTAGCCCTGGGGTCAAAATTGGCCCCGCTGCAGGGGTAACAAGTTTTACATGGGCTTACATAGTGACAACTTAAGAAATCTTCCAGTACCTAGCCATAAGGCCTAAAGCTACCAAATTTTGCATTTAGCTTGATCTGGTGGGGGTCTACCAAAAGTGCCCAAATTACAGTCCTGGGGTCAATTTGGCCTCATGCTGGGGGGGTGGAGGCGGGGGGTGGCGAAGGTGCACAAGATTAACATGGGCTTATATAGGGAAAACTTTTAAATCTTGGTGTACATAGCCATAAGGCTTAGGGCTACCAAATTTTGCATAATTATAGCTCTGTCTAGTGGACAGCTACAAAGAGGGCCCAAGTTACAACCCTAGGATCAAGTTTGGCCCTGCACCAGGGGTCACAAGTTTTACATGGGTTTATGGACTGAAAACTTCAGAAACCGTCTTGTTACTAGCCATAAGGCAAGAACTCCCAAATTTGGTCATAAACATGTGCTTATAGGGTGAAAATTCAAAAAATCCTTTTGCTCCTAACCGCAAACCCAAGGGCTACCAAATCTGGAGCACTTTTGATTTTTTTAGCTCCACTGGCGGAAGGCCAGCGGGCTTATGTCATGGCCCGGTGTCCGTTGTGCGTCCGTCCGTCCATGCGTGCGTGCGTGCGTCCGTCCGTGCGTTAACTTTTATTTCAAACATCTTCTTCTCTGAAACTACCCATCCAATTTTCATGAAACTTCACAGAAATGATCCTGCCATGGTCCTCTTCAGAATTTCTTGAAAGAATTTGATTCCTTCAAAAACGCTGGTTGCCATGGCAACAAAACTGAAAAATATTGGAAATCTTTAAAAATCTTCTTGTCTGAAACCATAAGGCATAGGGCTACCAAATTTGGCATGTAGCTTTATGTAGTAGACCTCTATCATGTTTCTTCAAATTATAGCCCTGGGGTCAAAATTGGCTCTGCCCCAGGAGTCACAAGTTTTACATAGGCTTATATAGAGAAAACTTTAAAAAAATTCCTGTACCTAGCCATAAGGCCTAGAGCTACCAAATTTTGCATGTAGCTATATCTAGTGGGCCTCTACCAAGCGGGCTAAAATTTTAGCCCTAGGGTCAAAATTGGCCCCGCCGCAGGGGTCACAAGTTTTACATGGGCTTACATAGTGACAACTTAAGAAATCTTCCTGTTTTGATTTTTTTTTTTTTTTTGAAATTAGCCTTGCATCAGGGGTCTTATGTTTTACAGAGGCTTCATATGGACAAAACTTGAAAATCACCTTATTTATAACCATACAGCATGACTTGTATTATTTTGGCATGTGGCTTTATCTTGTGGACCTCTACCAGGGTTCAAGTAATTATAGGTCTGGGATCAAAAATGGCTTTGTCCTGCGGGTCTCAACTTTCACATGGGCTTTTACAGAGAAAACTTTGTAAGTCTTCATTTTGAAACCATATGGCTCAGAATTGAAATGTTTAGTATTTATGGGTTATATTTATAAGTCAGTGGAGCGATACAGGGCCATCATGGCCTTCTTGTTTTTGAAATTAGCCTTGCATTAGGGGTCTTATGTTTTACAGAGGCTTCATATGGACGAAACTTGAAAATCACCGTATTTATAACCATACAGCATAGACTTGTATTATTTTGGCATGTGGCTTTATCTTGTGGACCTCTACCAGGGTTCAAGTGATTATCGCTCTGGGATCAAAAATGGCTTTTCCCTGCGGGTCTCAACTTTAACATGGGCTTTTACAGAGAAAACTTTGTAAGTCTTCATTTTGAAACCATTTGGCTCAGAATTGAAATGTTTAGTATTTATGGTTTATATTTATAAGCCAGTGGAGCGATACAGGGCCATCATGGCCCTCTTGTTACTTGAAATCATAAGTTTGGGGTAGTTTTCATGTATCCATGTTCGTTGCATTACGAAATATCTTGTACTTGTGCTTTAAAACTAAATTGTATAATGAACATATATACCATATAACGGCGGTATTTAGGGAAATTATGGACGAATGTACATTGTATACTGTGAAAGGCAACTTGCAGATGCTACTTGCGGACATAATAAACATAGAAGGAATTTGCGGACAATATAGAATGTAGAGGGAAATTGCGGACAATATAGAATATAGAGGGAATTTGCGGACGCATTGGGTATTGACTCGTTTTTACCTGAAATCATATATTTGTCGGTGTCTACTTGCGGACGTATATACATGGAAGGAATTTGCAGGTGATCTAGACTAATGTCTGAAATTGCGGACAGATTGAATAAAGAGTATTTACTGCATGAAGTCATATATTTGTCGGTTGCTACTTGCGGACTCAGTAAATATAGACAGAATTTGCGGACGCATTGAATATGGACTATTTTTTACATTAAATGTTAAGATTACATACTTATCATATTTGATACCATTTGGTGAATAGTTTGTTATGTTTTAGACTAATTAATGAAAAAATATTAGAATTTAAATGTTTTCTTCAATATAATTATACCAATTTTCCCTAATTGCATGTTTAGTGACAGGGACTTTAAGGATCCGACTTTGATTTTATATTTAATTACCGTTTCGTCTTTAATCAAAAAGCAACTTAGTCGCTGTGTTTTCAAACATTATAAAACTGTTGAAATCGTTTAATCGATAGTTGCATGCTTAAATGAAGGATTTGAATTTCTGACCAGAGCTGTTTTAGTTGTTAAACTGTTCACATCGACTAGTATTAAATACATACTATTTAAAAAAAAAAAACTGAGTTCAACCAGAGAAGAAGAATTTAATTGCGGGTTGTGTTCATTAAATCTTTACCAAACAATGACGTCCTTAAAAAAAGCCCCTTGAAAAAAATTTGGGTAACAGAGAAAATGCTTGTAACTAGCTTTTATCCCTTTTCCACAATGTCTTCTACCGTTTGACGATGATTTTTAATTTGGGGCTCAAATGGTGGATCTTGTCATGATAGTTAAGAAAACATTGTGGGTAATGGAGAAATTGCTTGTAACCAGCTTTTATCCATTTTCCACAATGTCTTCTACCATTTGACGATGATTTTTAATTTGGGGGTCAAATTGTGGAACTTGTCTTTGATAGTTAAGAAAACATTGTGGGTAACAGAGAAATTGCTGTTTACCAACATTTTCTCTTTTTCCCACAATGTTTTCAAAAGTCTTCTTCCTCAGGTTCGCTAAAACTCTGGGTTGTGTGGTAAAGAGTTAAATTACATAAAATACGGTCAGAATCTTCTGCATTGGGGTGTTATATTTATGTTCTATTCTACTTTGTTTTAATTTGTAATTCAAAGTGTGATGTATGTAAAGGTATATTTATAGATATATATTTGTTGTACAATAAAGGTATTGAACGAGTTTAAATACACAAAATACCGGTACAGTCAATACCTTCTGCATTGTGATGTTATATTTATGGTCTATTCTATTCTGTTTTAATTTGTAATTAAAACTGTGATGTAATTAAAAGTATATTTATAATTATATATTTGTAGACAATTTTTGAAATAGACTTGTCCAATTTGAAAGCGTTTGCATTGTGGGTAAAACCAAAAAATGCTGGTTACCAGCAATCACTCCTTTTTCCACAATGCTTTCAAAACTCTTCTTCCGCAGGGTCCCTATAACTCTGGATTGTTTGGTAAAGATTTAAAATACATAAAACACTGTCAGAATGTAAAGAATTAACCCTTGACAAAAGAATCCCTTGTAAAACGACCCAGAGGAAGAAGTTATTTGAAAACATTGTGGATAAAAGAAGGAAAATGTATATTTATGATTTTACATAAAAATAGTCTATATTTAATGCGTCCGCAAATTCCCTCCATATGTTCTATATTGTCCACAAATTCATTCTATGTTGAGATAGTGTCTGCAAGTAACATCCGACACATATATGATTTCACGTAAATAATTCTCTATATTTAATGAGTCCGCAATTCCCCTCTATATTCTATTTGTCCGCAAATTCCTTCTATGTTTATAGTGTCTGCAAGTAAAATACAACTATGATTTCACGTAAAATCAACTCTATATTCAATGAGTCCGCAAATTCCCTCTATATTCCATATTGTCCGCAGTTTCCCTCTATATTCTATATTGTCTGCAAATTCCTTCTATGTTCATATTGTCCGCACGTAGCATCCGCAGGTTTCCTTCCATACTTTATACTTTACATGTGACCGGTATCGTAATTATCTTCTAAATGTGTCCATTATAGTTTCGAAGTAGAATTCTATAATATTTCGAAATGTAAACGTCAATACCTGAAAACGATGTAAAACTTACGATTTCTCGTAAAAACAAGTCTATAATCAATGCGTCCGCAAATTTCATCTAAAGTTGTTTTATATTGTCTGTTATTTCCTTCCATGTGTTTAGTGTCCCTCAGTACAATAAATAAAGCGTAAATGTGTCTTTAAAACATTATTTTTAAATCAAACTTTTTCTATGCATCGAAATGGATTGCATTTGAATAAATGAGACTAGAGCAAAACATGCATATAAATTACTACCAAAATTGGTTCTGCGAGGCGAAGACCCTTATACTGATTTGTTATGCATGGTGAAGACCCTCTTACTGTAAAACATAAAATGCCGATTGTTTTTCCAGTCTTTATTTATGATTAACAAACACAAAAAGGTTAAAATCATTTATTTTATAAATATAAAAAGATTGAGGAATAAAAATTTCAAAATATAATCATATCAAGGTTGCAAAGAAAAAAAAACTTATGACTTGTACAATGTCACAAATAGGGGAAAAAAATCTGAATTTTCAACACTCTAAATGTCATTATCAACATAAGTTCATATACAAATGATGATAAAAAAGCCTTTCAAAAGTGAGTATAACTTGCCTGTCTCCTTAAATGCGATAATTACTCTATATTCAATGCGTCCGCAAAATCCCTCTATGTTCTATATTGTCCGCAAAATCCTTCTTTGTATATATTGTCCGCAAAACGCGTCCGCAAAATAGTAGGACCCTGTGGAAAGTGCTTTAACTCTTTACCAAATGACAAAATTTTACACTGGTCCAACTTGAAAGCATTTGCAGGCGACAAAATAAATGTTACCAAAAAATGAAGTTTGTTTTGGGAAGGGTAGAAAACTTTGTGGGAAAAGGAGAAAATGCTGGTTACCAGCATTTTCTCTTTTTCCCACAATGTTTTCAAAAGGCTTCTTTCTCAGGGTTGTTAAAAGTTGGGATTGTGTAGTAAAGGGTTAAGGGAGGGCCTTATCCAGGAATTTCGGGAAAAGGCCACTTGCAAAATTGGGAGAAAAATTTATCAACATTGGTTTTTGATCGTGGTGATTTGTTTAGTGACATTGTGTCTAGCAGCAGAGGTTGGTGATGTTGCAGCAGTGCTCACTGAATTTACAGTATAGACTTGAAAACCATTCAGTTGGCTTATTGGTGTTTTGAATATTACGAGATGTAAAACCAAAGGATTGATGCTTCATGCAAGAATCGCTGTCCTTTTGTCCAAGCTTTTTGGCATAATACTTCATGTTGTGGGATTTTGAGAGTGACATTTTCACTTGAAACCCATGATTCCTTCCGTTGAAGCAAGCTAAGATAGTCTGACATTTGCGATTGTCATATTTTATAATGTGCATCCATCACCTTTGCTCCAAGTTTTAAATTTACCACCAGAGTATAGAGGGGTATGAATAGGGAACCAGTAGTATTTTTCCATGTTTACTACACCTGTTTACAGATGGAGATTAATAACTGATAAATCAGATATCGGAAACAATTTTGTGGGAGGTCTATTTTGGAAAAAAAATCATGGAATTAAGAAAAGTTACACTCTTTTTAATTGGGAATGGTGCTGAATTTTTGCCCTATAAGAAAAGCAGAAAATTGCCTGAAGGGTTAACTGTTTACCAAATGACAAAACTACAGACTGGCCCATACCATAAGCATTTGTAACAGCATATTCATTATGGCCAAAATGGTATTTGTCTTTCCAAGTGTAGAAAATACGGTGGAAAAAGAGAAAATGCTAGTTACCAACATTTTCCTACTTTAAACAAACTGTTTTCAAAGAGCTTTTGAAGGGTCATGCAGTATGGAACAAGGGGTTTGTTTTGTAAAGGGTTAACTAATTATCAAGAATTAATGTTTTATTTTGTATGTAGTGGCCCAATATCAAACACTTGTCACACTCAGCTTTTCTACCATAGGTTTCTTAACTTGTAGATTAAGTTTACAAAGTACTGTATCTGTAAATCCACAATTTCTTATGAGTACCCACAAAATTGGTTTTGGTGAGGGCCTTAATATGTTTTGGAACTAGGAATATCATCTCTTACCTGGACCTCTGATGACCTGTCAATTTTTTTTTGTAATACACAGGTTGTAAGACTACTTCTAATGAAAGGTGCTTCTCTAGACAAACCCAATCTGTTTGGATGGACTCCAATAATGCAAGCAGCTAGATATGGACATGCAAATATCGTTTCACTGCTGTTACAACATAATGTGGATGTCAACACAAAGAACCGTCTTGGAGTGTCGGCACTAACCCTAGCAGCTAGGGGAGGTCATTTGCAAGTTGTACGACTATTAGTGGATACAGGAATAGATCTGAATGCTTCAGGGAGTGTGTGTGAATATACTCCGCTTCTTGCTGCAGCCCAACATGGTCATGATGCTGTTTTGAGATTATTACTGGACAGGGGATGTGATGTTAATTATCGTACGCCCACAACAGGGATTACTCCCTTAATGTTGGCATCACTGAATGGTCATATGACTACTGCTCAAATACTGATTGAAAGAGGTGCTGACCCTAACTCATTAAATGTGTTAGAACAGACTGCTCTAGCTATTGCAACTATCAGAGGGAAAAGGGAAGTGAGGGGTTTTCTTGAGAGGAAAACTACCAATAAGCCAGTGATAGGTAATATAATAAGTGTACATATAACACAGTCATTATTTTACAGGCTATTTTAGACCTACTAAAACATAAGAATATGCTCAGAAGAAAAACAAAGGAAAATAAGGTATAGTTATCAACAATTTGGAAGATAATGAAATTGCTCGTTATAGACAGTTGCACCTTCATCTCACAAGTTTTTCAGCAGATGTATGTTGCCTGAGTATTGAAAATGTATTTGTAAAATTAACCCTTTACCAAACAATCCTGAGTTTTGATGAACCTGAAAGAAAACGGCTTTGGAAGACATTCTGGATAAAGCAGAAAATGCTGGTAACCAGCATTTTCTCCTATATCAAGAATGTTTTTTAACTTTTCATAGGCAATTTCCACTATTTGAGGCACATTTAATTTGGACAAGTTCAAAATTTTGTTGTGTAGCTTTGTTCCTAGCATGGCAATGGCATTTGTAGATCACTGTGTTTGTAGACCAAGTAGATCTGCAGTGTGTGATGGGTTGGTTGATGTACGCATTCTGATTAACCCTGTACCAAACAATTAGGACTTAACGACCCTGAGAAAGAAACAATATTTTGTCGGCTTCCCACAACACTTTCATCCTTTTCAAGGACAAAACTAACAACTTTAGCCTCATTTAATTTCCTTCTGCAAATACTTCCGAGTTGGACAAGTGTAAACTGATGTTGTTTTGGAAAGAGTTAAGACAGCTTTGAATTTGCCATCATGCAGTGGATCTTTTAATGTGACAGAAAATGTCCATTTCATATATAAGCAGTGACAGTCCCTTGGTATACACACGACCTCCTGCAGACAACTTTTTTTGTCCAAGAGCAGACTCCTTCATGGACAATTTTTCCATTTTCCACAGTTTTCCCTTGTAATAGACCTCAGTTCATCTTGATGAATGTCAATCCTTATTTTTGTAGGATGTTCTCAAAGTTGTTTGCCTTAGATTTCGTTTGCTTTAAAGTTTTTGCTCCCATCCAAGTTTCATTTAACTTCTTATTTCATTAAAGCTGTTTTAGACTTTAGTAACTTATGCAAGTGACTAGAAACAGCAGTACATATGTTTGAAAGAAAGAAAACTGTCTTTCTGAAATGATCTTAAAACATTATGATGAAAGAAGCATTTGGTTTTCTCAGGCAAGTGCTTCTTGCCTAACTCATTTCTTAACCCTTTTCCACACAATCCTGACTTTTAACGACCCTAAAATAGAAGTCTTTTGCAAAAAGTATGGGAAAAGGAGAAAATGCTTTTTCCTTTGTTTCCCAGTTTTCTACTGTGTCAAAGATAAATATCTATTATTTGAGCTACATTTGATTTGTTGTCTGCAAATGCTTTGAATTTGGGCAGGTCTATAATTTTGTCGTTTGGTAAAGGGTTAAGGGAACTTTTATGAGGACAATTATAAACTTGAAATTCATAAATTTGTTTTGGATAGAAAACCAATGAGATATTGGACAAGAGACAGATGTTTTGCTTGCAACTGTAAGTTTATCCACAGGATACCAAACTCTTTTGGTTCCTTTTATAGATTGTGTAGATCAAGACCAGAATGTGTAGACTGATCATGGACTTGCACCATCTCTGATAATCTAACTGGGAAAACATAGGATTTAGATTGTCAATATGTCTTTAATTTTTTTATAACTTTTAAATGTCCATTTGTGATTGGCACTTTATTGGTTATTTATTAACTGTCAGTTTAATTGTTTTTCAGCACCTGAGGATAAAAAACCAGACATAATTGAAGCTGCAAAAAGAGGTAATTTTACTTTGACCATAATTTTTTTTTTTTTTTTTGATCAAAGTATGTTACTGAAATATAGCTTTCCTTATTGCAAACCTATGATCTTTTTCGGACAAACTATCAATATATATACAACACTTTATTCTCTTCCAGGTATGCAAAAGTCATACAGCATGGAATTTACATAGCAACAAACTAGATATGGTCAAAAACGAGCGGATTTCAAAGAAATAATGAAAAGAAATAGAATAAAGAAACTAGCACAAAATACACGCAGACAGGCATATGCACAGACATATAGACATAAAACAAACGCACTTGCATATTACCAGAACGTAGAAAGGAGAAAAAAAAAGGTTATGGTTTGGAAAAAACTGCAGCTAATTTTCGTTTAACTTTTCATTACAATAAAAAACCAGGCACAATGGTATTCCTGCAGTTATTTGGCTCCTACACTGTAATACAGGTATTTCTAGACTGACAATTATTACTTGGCTTATTTAGAGCTCTAGTGGTTAGTCAACAGTTGTATGGTAATGCAGTTCTAAAGATATTTCCCTGAAATTAAAGGCAGAAAACAGTCCTCTAACCATATCTCTAGACTACACATGCAGGGTTTTGACTTGTACCTAACAGTAACTGAAAAAAATATGAGAGAAAATAACCCACAGAATATAATTGTGAACATGCAATAGGTTGACGTTGTCAGTTCAAGTATTGCAGGACCTGCCTTGGCAATGCAAATTGATGTTGCAGGGCATTCAGCACATTTGCCACACTTTTTACGGTGGAAAGAATTCACTCACAAATTTACAAAGACTGATGACAGAAAAATATACCAGTTATGCATGGATTGCAATTTCACTCAAAACTTACATGTGCCAGCAAAAGATAAATGTCACAAGGTTTTGATTTTCAGCATTTTCTTTTTCGCAGACAAAGTTTTCTCTATTTGCAAAAGCAAAATTCAGTCACTTTTTGTGGCATTTTTCGTCTACAAATACTTTCAGTCTGGACAAGTCAAAAATTTTGTGATCTGGTAAAGAGTTAGGTTGTGTGTATTTCAGGTGACCTTCAAAGGATTAGAGAAATTCTTGAAGTTGATGTAAGTCAGAGGGATACAAGTTCCCCGGGGGATGGTGCCACGCCCCTCATGTTCGCTGCAATGACTGGTAGACTGGATATTGCACAAATGCTGGTTGAGAGGGGCTGTGATATTAACAAACAAGATAATATAAGTGGGTGGACAGCTCTTATGCAAGCAACTTATCATGGGTAAAGTTTTCACTGTCATGTCTGTGTTATATTTAACTGTTTACCAAACGAAAAAATTTTGGACTGGACCAAATTGAAAGCATTTGCAGAAGACAATACATGGATCCGTGGAAATCAATATTGGACCAATGAGGTCATCGCATTTATTCGGCCCGAGTACAGCCTTGCTGTCTGCTATTTCGGCTCACAAACAAGCAACTGTTTATGATGGAGAAGTGCGATATTATGTGTGTTTACAACGCTTGAATTTTAGGAAAAAGTTTCAAAGATGTGCTTTGCGATCCTGTACTGCTTACGTGAGATATACGAAGAGATTATAAGTTTGCATTATGATTATGATCGACAATGGGACATGAGCAAAGAGTTTGATCAACGCTATATTACACAGTGGATTAATTAATGTTAGTTTTTAGCTCCACTGGCCGAAGGCCAGCGGGCTTATGTCATGGCCCGGTGTCCGCCGTGCGTGCGTCCGTCCGTGCGTGTGTGCGTCCGTCCGTCTGTGCGTTAACTTTTATTTCAAACATCTTCTTCTCTGAAACTACCCATCCAATTTTCATGAAACTTCACAGAAATGATCCTGCCATGGTCCTCTTCAGAATTTCTTGAAAGAATTTGATTCCTTCAAAAACTCTGGTTGCCATGGCAACAAAACTGAAAAATATTGGAAATCTTTAAAAATCTTCTTGTCTGAAACCATAAGGCATAGGGCTACCAAATTTGGCATGTAGCTTTATGTAGTAGATCTCTATCATGTTTCTTGAAATTATAGCCCTGGGGTCAAAATTGGCTCTGCCCCAGGGGTCACAAGTTTTACATAGGCTTATATAGAGAAAACTTTAAAAATCTTCTTGTCTGAAACCATAAGGTATAGGGCTACCAAATTTGGCATGTAGCTTTATGTAGTAAACCTCTATCATGTTTCTTGAAATTATAGCCCTGGGGTCAAAATTGGCTCTGCCCCAGGGGTCACAAGTTTTACATAGGCTTATATAGAGAAAACTTTAAAAAATCTTCCTGTACCTAGCCATAAGGCCTAGAGCTACCAAATTTTGCATTTAGCAAATCTAGTTGGGGTCTACCAAAAGTGCCCAGATTATAGTCCTGGGGTCAATTTGGCCTCATGCTGGGGGGGGGGGGGGTTCTTCACAAGATTTACATAGGCTTACATAGGGAAAACTTTTAAATCTTGGTGTACATAGCCATAAGGCTTAGGCTACCAAATTTTGCATAATTATAGCATTATCTAGTGGACAACTACAAACAGGGCCCAAGTTACAGCCCTAGGATCAAGTTTGGCCCTGCACCAGGGGTCACAAGTTTTACATGGGTTTATGGAGTGAAAAGTTCAGAAAGCGTCTTGTTACTAGCCATAAGGCCAAGAACTCCCAAATTTGGCATGTTATTCTTCTAATACACATATTCCCCATTTAGTCTGACTGTAGCCCTGGGGTCAAAGTTTTATAAGAGCTTATATAGTGAAGACTTCTCTGCATGGTTTATATTTATAAGCCAGTGGAGCGATACAGGGCCATCATGGCCCTCTTGTTTTTTTCCCCTGAAACTCTCTGAAAAAATTTAAACTGTTTTACAGTGGAAAACAAAGGTAAAATATATGAAATACTAATAAAGAGAAAGTATGTTCACTCAAGTACTTAATCTTGTTTAATAACATCTGCACATCCAAAAAGGGGCATGTGTCCTCAATGTTTAAGTTTGACGTTAACATTAACCCTTGGTGCGTGAAGAATGCTGAATGTGTAGATACAGATCAGAGTGTAAAAAAACGCAGTTTATTCTTGGATTCAAACCATCTGCTACTTAAATTAAGTACATTTATGTGTACTTTTAATGAAGGTACATGTAGATTTCAATTATGAAACAGTAAGTTCTGTTGTGTACAGTTTTGGAAGTTCTACTCAAAAGGCAACTTATGTCAATTAAATCAGCTTTTGCCTTAGCCATATTTAGGTGGATTAGCACATCTGCCATTTCAAAGGGAATGTCAGTAAACTGTTAACTGATAAGATGTGTTTGATTGCCCCTGTAATCCACTCGAATTTTGAGTTCGTTTATTTTGTTGTCTGCATATCCTTGGAATCTGGACGGGTCTAAAATTTTGTTGTTTGGTAAATAGTTGATATAGTTGTCAACATTATTTCAGTATTGTAGTACTGATTAGTGCACCTATCTATGCTGTCCTGACTTTTCTTTTACCAGCACTTTGCACAGCTTTCATACCAAACCACTGACTGCTTTTCCACTTAAAAATTGTAAAAATAATGCTCAGCAGTGAGAAATGTGTGAAAAGTAATAACTTAAAAGATATTTGAAGAAAAGTAAAATGCTATTCTCGAATTGTGTGGATGATACTGTCAAAAATGGGTAATTGCTTGTAGTTACCTATCTTCAGGAAATTTAAAAAAATATGTACATAAATTTGTACACTGAAGGGTAAAGACTGATTCATGTTCTTGTATCCTATATTTGGATGATCTTTGACAGCTTAGTCTACTGCAGAAAAGAAATCTGTGTTACAATATAGAAAGTGTCGGAAAATGTTCAAGTAAAGGTAAAACATGTTTTTGGTAATGATTTCTTTTTCCGCATTTCAGGAAGAAGAATGTAGCAATGTTTCTGATCAATGTAGGAGCTGATGTTACAGTTCAAGCCAAAAATGGTTGTACAGCATTTGATATGGCATCTTTAATTGGTATGTAGCATTATATTATTTGGAATGTCTGTTTGTTAAGTTCAAAATCTGATGTACAGTGTCTGTTACAGTAAGGTTTTCCAAACAAAGAGCACTTTGAAATTACAACATTTTCTTTAAAGATTTGCTGGAAAGTTTAATCAAATCTTTACCATTTTAGAATTGCCCAAAGTAAAAGTCCAAAGTAAAATGATTTGCAGACATCTCATTAAAGTTTTCTAAAATGATGGGATTTGTCATTAGTTAGGTAGAGAATATTTGTGGGAAAAGGAGAAAATACTGGTTACCAGCAAATTCTCCTTTTCACACAATGTTTTCAAACAACCTCTTTTTCATGGGTTTTAAAACTCAGGATTGTCTGATAAAGTGTATTTATTTCAAATACAAGGAGAACCAACAAATGAGTTACAACTGACAGTGATTTAAAAAACCCTTTTTCAAACATTAGAATTTTAGATGTCATACATATGAGCCATGCTCAGTGCATGCAAGTCATCACATAATCATGGATCCATAAAATCAGCTTTGTCTAACAACCGACTGAATCATAAGGATATACAGAAAATTGACCAGGCTGAACTGGGTCGATACTTTTCGCAGATGCAATAAGCCCCCTTTTCACAGAGCACAGCTCATATGGTTTTATGAAAATAGAGTTCACTGTTGCAAAACAACCACCCTGTTGTTTAAATGCTAAATTTATATTTTTTAGCTCACTGTAACTGTCTACTTTTTTCTTGAGAGAACATGCAGCAAACATCAGAGTTTAACAAGAAATTATGATTCACTACAAAAAAAATCTAGATATGTCATTTTAGAAAGTGAATTCAGTTATTTATTAGATCTTCTTGTATTCTTACAAGTGTGGAGGTGTTTACAGTGTAGCATCATTCTGATTGCTCCCACAAGCCATTAGAACTTCTGCCCCAGTTTTTTTTTTTGTTTTTGAATGGATGTCTATCCAAAGCAATATTTCAAATGAAACAAGCACATTTTAGTTATAATTGTATGTGTATGTGCTTGAATAGTTAACTTTAGATTTTACTGTATATGTATATGCCTTTCCACAGATGATGTTGATACAGAAATGCTGAGAGTATTAGCAAACAAGACAATGCAAATGAGCACAGAAAAACCAAAGAATAAGCATAATTGGTCGAAACAAAATGGAACCACATTACCCTTGCCACCTGAACCAATGTAAGTAAACAAATTGCTGTACAAAAGTACAATGTCTCTTACATAGACGGTTACATGAAAACATGAGATGCATTTGCTCTTTGCCCACATTGGTTTTAATGCAACTGAAACATATTTTCCTACTGTATTGATTTTTCTTTTTATGGTATTTGCAGTAGCCTGTGTAGTTATTGCTTGAATTAGTTATTTTTTTGCCTTCAGATGCTTTTGCAATAGGCTATTGAGATTGTTTTGTGCATTATTTGTTGACTTTTAAAAACTTACTAGAGAAGGGAACATCAGCTGATATGTGCCATTTATATGCTTATCTAATTCCTAGTAAGATTAAAAACTTTTAAACACATATCAATTCATTTAATAATCTGATTTGTAAATAATCTATTATAAGGGGTTCTTTAGTTTTCACACTAAAGAGATTTTTATGTATACTAGTATATATGTTAGGTGTTACTTCAGCACTTTTTTTATCTTCGCAAGCAATATATCTCTCTGTTCCTGGTGTTTCTTTACGCAATTATAAATAGGATACTCATTTTAAGCCACTGGCTGCTTTCCCACATAAACTAGCTTTCTACAGTCAGAGAGAAACAAATCCTGTCAAGATACTTATCATAAAACCTCAAAAATAGGTTTTGTCAGGCAAAGATTCAATCTTGTAAGCCTAGGACTAGTGTGTTACCAACTTTCCTACTTTGTCTGTATTTATCTGTTGAATGTTTCATATATTGGAATTTCTTTTCAGAATGGACGACCAACCAAAGAGTGGATTAAAGGTATGAATGTTGATGATGTTCTGTCTCTATAAGGCAGATGGCTAGTGTTGAATTTGTTTGGTGTAAAATGTAACTTTCAACATTTCTATAGGCTTATCATGGTAGCCAGTTCACATGTTAATGCATTCCTGGAGTTCTTTTACTAAAGTTTGTTCAACATTCTTTTGAAGCCACTGGCTGTTCTCACACATGAACAATTTCTGTATTTAGAGAGGAATGATCAGTCCACTCAAAGTGTCTGGCCAAGCTTGGATTTGAATTCACAACCTCTGAATTATTAACCCATTGTGTAGCAGACTGAGGTATAGCACTTGGCAAGCAAATTTGAAATTACGAATGAATTTAGGCTTGTTGATGAACTGGCCACAGTTCAATGAAAAGGAAAGGAATTATTGCAAAGGTCATTCAAACCATATGAATGGCATGGCCATTTTCCGTCTGTTAAACCTTTACCAAATGATTCCGAGTTTTAATGATCCTGAGGAAGAAGGCCTTTGAAAACAAAGTGGGAAAAGGAGAAAATGTTGGTGACTAGCATTTTCTCCTTTTCCCACTATGTTTCTTTACCCGTTCAAAGACAAATCCAATCATTTGAGTCACATTTACTTTGTCATTGGCAAATTCTTTCAATTTGAGAAGTCTAAATTTTTGTCATGTGGCAAAGACTTAAAATCTTTACTAAATGACAAGGTTTAGATTTGTCTATATTGAAAGCACTTGCAGACAAGTATATGTGGCTAAAATGATTGATTTTTCCTTTTTTGATCGGTAGAAGGCTATAGGGGAAGAAGGAAAAGTTCCTTATTACCAACAACTTTTTTTCCTTTTCCTAACAAGTGGTTGGAAAGCTTTCTCCCTCAGGGAGGCGAAAAACTGAGGCCTTTGTTCATAGAAGTGCAGCACTGAAAAATCAATAATATTTTTTAAAGTTTTGCTCACTTACTGTGAAAATATAGCATAAAGTGGCCTAAATTTTTAAAATATTTATGGTTGTTGATATCTCCTCCTTTTACAGGGCTGGTTAAATAGGTTGTCAAACAGGTTCAGAAAGTTGAATATTGGAAAATCCTTCAGTAACAATCGCCTCACCCCGCTCACAGTAGATAGTCACTCAGATAGTGTACAAGATCTGTCCATAACACAGTCCCAAGGTAGTCCACAAATCTTGCAGGTATGTAGTCTTGAAACAAGTTTTAAGCTGATGGCTTGGAAAGTTTCCTATAAAACACAGATAATCAACATCTATAAGCCAACGCTAACATTGTCTCATAACTATGTCAACACCTACAGTTTTAACTCTTTACCACACAGTGACGATAATAATGCTGACACCTACAGTTTGAACTCTTTACCACACAGTGATGAGTTTTAATGTCTCTGGGAAAATTAGACTTTTGAAAACATTGTGGGAAAAGGAGAAAATGCTGGTAACCAGCATTTTCTCCTTTTTCCACAATGTTTTCTAACCTTTACCAGACGACAAAGTATTAGACTGGCCCAAATTCAAAGCATTTGCAGACGACAAACTAAATGTGGCTCAAATGATAGGATTTGTTTCTAAAAAGTTAAAGTCTCTACCAAACTACAGAATTGTAGACTGGCCAGATTGAAAGCATAAATTTGCAGACATTTGAATTTTTACATTTGACTTGAAAACTGAATTTTGTCTTTTGAAGGGAAGAAAACATTGTGGGGAAAAGGAGAAAAATCTGGTTACCTGCATTTTCTCCTTTGCCCACAATTTTTTCAAAGGTCTTCTTCTTTGAGGTCATTAAAATTCAGGTCTGTTTGGTTAAGAAATAAGGGTCACCTGAGATGCAACATTTTACAGATTGAAGTGTCATAAGTAATGCTAAGTATTCACTTTTGTAATATGTGCCATACAAGTTTGTGTCAAGCCCTGATACTGTCATCATTTAAGGTTTTATATGATCCATGCTCTGGCAAAAGGGGGCTGTACATCTCCGTGATGCATAATACCAAGCAAGTCATCAGTTACTTATAGATCCATAATAGCCACTCTTTTTAACGACCGGTAGAATCATGAGGTAGACTGGTCCTTGCACATACCAAAAATTGACAAATAGCAAAAAGTTTCGGTCCAGGTCAGCCTGTGCGGACAGTGCAGGCTGACCTGGGTCGATACTTTTCGCAGATGCATTAAGCCCCGTTTTCTCAGGGAATGACTCATGTGAATGTATCTGAAAACACTGTAGAAAAAGGAGAAAATGCTTTTTATAGGCAGTTTGATGCAAGACACAAAAAGTTGTCCATAGAAGGTAACAAACAAGTTAATCTTGTAAAACAAAAATTATTTTAGATGGTATTTATGCTAAGTAAACAACAATTGTGGCCCATGTGTTACAGTATTATGTAAGCTGTTGGAATTGTATGTTAACCCTTTCCCAAATGATAAATTTTAGACTGGTCCAAATTGAAAGAGTTTGCAGACGACAATTTTAAATTTGAAAATGGCAGAAAGTTCTCCAAAAGGGTAGAAAACACAGTGGCAGAAAGTTCTCCAAATGGGTAGAAAACACTGTGGGAAAAGAAGAAATTGCTCGTTACGGAATCTCCTTTTCCCACAGTGTTTTCAAAAGACTTGTACTGCAGACACGTGAAAACCAGGGCTTGTTTGGGAAAGGGTTAAAGTGGACTTGATATGCTTCAGTAGATTATCAAATTATAGGAAAATTGAGCAATACTTCACTTGGCTTTTCAGTTATAGAAACATGCATTTATTATTCACTGAACAATCCCTTGTTTTAAGCTCACCTGAGCACGAAGTGCTCAAGGTGAGCTTTTGTGATCGTGCTGTGTCTGGCGTCCGGTGTCCGGCATCCAGGCATCAACAATTATCTTGTGTGCACTCTAGTGGCTATGTTTTCAGTCATATACTCATGAAACTTGGTCAGAATGTTTGTCTTGATAATATCTCGGACAGGTTCGAAATTGGTTCATGTCGGGTAGAAAAGTAGGTCATTGGGCTAAATCGAAGAAAAACTGTGTGTGCACTCGAGAGGCCATATTTTTAGCCTGATACTCTTGAATAATTGTCAGAATGTTTGTCTTGGTAATATCTTGGACAAGTTTGGAACTGGGTCAAGTCAGGGCAAAAAGTAGGCACTGGGCCAAATCTTAGAAAAACCTTGCATGCACTCTAGAGGCCACATTTTCAGCCTGAAACTTATGAAACTTGGTCAGAATGTTTCGTCTTGAAGTTATCTCGGACAATTTCAAAATTGGGTTATGTGGGGTCAAAAAGTAGGTCACTGGGCTTAATCTTAGAAAAACCTTGTATGCACCCTAGAGGCCACATTTTGAGCCTGATACTCTTCAAACTTTGCCAGAATGTTTTTCTTGATGATATCCTGGACAAGTTCAAAATTGGGTCATGTCAGATTAAAAAGTAGGTCACTGGGCGAAATCTAAGAAAAACCTTGTGTGCACTCTAAAGGCCACATTTTCAGCCTGAAACTCATGAAAGTTGGGTAGAATGTTTGTCTTGATTATGTCTTGGGCAAGTTTGAAATCGGGTCATGTCCAGTCAAAAAGTAGGTTACAGGGCTAAATCTTAGAAAAACCTTGTGTGCACTCTAGAGGCCACATTTATAGTCGGATACTCATGAAACTAGGTCAGATTGTCTGTCTTGATGATATCTCAGACAAGATTGAAATTGGGTCATGTCGGGTGAAAAAGTAGGTCACTGGGCCAAATCTTGGGCGCTCCATTGAGGCCACATTTTCAGCCTTTTACTGATAAAGATTGGTCAGATTGTTTATCTTGTTGATATCTCAGACAAGTGTGAAAGTGGGTCATGTCGGGGCAAAAAGTAGGTCACATGGTCAGATCTTCGATAAACCTTGTTTGCACGCTGGAGGCCACATTTTCAGCCTGATTCTCATGAAACTTGGTCAGAAAGTTTGCCTTGATGATATCTTGGACAAGTTTCAAAGTGTGTCACATCAAGTCAGAAAGTAGGTCTCTGGACCAAATCTTAGAAAAACCTTGTATGCACCGTAGAGGCCAGATTTTCAGTCTGATACTCATGAAAGTTGGTCAGAATGTTGGACAAGTTTGGAATTTAGTCACATTGGTTAAAAAAGTTGGTCACTTACACTCATGTGTTTTACATCATTAAAACCAGGATCTCTTCAGCTTTATCAACTGTAGATGACTTTCCTCAGGTAGGCACTGTAGGGCCAATGGCCCTCTTGTTTTTTTTTACCAGTGGAAATATGGCTTTAAAAACATTTTGAAAAATCTCTTTTTTTTCCCTTCTCACTAAAAAGAAGATGGCCATGAAAATATCTTTTAACGCAAGGGAAAATAGTGGTAGTAAGGATTTTCTTCTTCCCCCACTATGTTTTCTACCCTCTCACTGACAAATTCCATTATTTGAGAACCATTAACTTTGTTGTATGCTAATGCTTTTAATATGGACAAGCCTAAAATTCTGTCATGTGGTAAACAGATAAAACATGAAATTCATGTTATTGTTTAGAATTTGTCATTGATTTTCGTAGTCCCAAAAAAAAGCAACTTTGTTTAGGAACCAGTCGGGAGATAATAATTATTAATTGTCATTTATTTTGCTAGTCACCAAAGAAAAGTAGCTTTGATATGGAACCAGTGAGTAGATCAATGACTAGCTACGAGACAATGAAACAGGAAACCAAAAAAAGTGCTGCTTTATATACTCTTGTAAGTTTTATCAGTGTTTAATCCTTTACTTTACAATCTTTGGTTTTAATGACTCTGAGGAAGAGGACATTTGAAAATGTTGTGGAAAAAGAAGAAAATGCTGGTAATCAGCATTTTCTCCTTTTTCCACAATGTTTTCTCCCCTTATGTGAGCCACAGTTGATTTGTCTTCTGCAAATCCTTTGTATTTGAACAAGTTTAAATTTTTATACCCCACCTACGAAGTTGAATTGGGTATACTGGTTTTACTGTGTCTGTCTGCCTGTCCATCCATCCATCCGTAAATCCCTCCACCTGTAGACTTTTTCGTATCTGTACTCATACTCAAAAGCCATTTGACCTAGGACCCTGAAACTTTATACAAGTGTTGCTCATGACATAAGTAGGTGCCCTATTGTTTTGGGGTCACATCAGTCAAAGGTCAAGGTCAAAGGTGAACTCTGAAAATTGTTCCCTTGCTCTAACTCAATAGCTGTTTGACCTAGGACCCTGAAACTTTATACAAGTGTTGCTCATGACTCAAGAAGGTGCCCTATTGTTTTTTGATCACATTGGTTAAAGGTCAAGGTCACTGGTGATCTCTTTTTTTTTTTTTTAAATCATTTCTGTTCTCCGAGCGTGCTGCTTCAGTGACAAGGTGCTGGTGGGGTTATATGTCCACTTTGCAACAGGTCTAGTTTTGTTTAGTAAAGAGGTAACCTATTACCATGCATATATGACTTTCAACACACTTACAGTTACCTGTTGCAATAATATTGTGTGGAATCTTTTGCCTTTTTGCCAGTTGTACTTTCTAAAAGAGGTTGTATGACAAAAATACTTCACTCTTTACCACACAGTCTGGAGTTTTAACAACCCTAAGGAAGGAAGCTTTGGAAAACATTTTGGAAAAAGGAGAAAATGCTGGTAAGCAGCATTTTCTCTATTTCCCACAATGCTTTCTACCTTATTAAAGACAGAAATAGTTATTTGAGCTGTAAATGACATGTCTGCAAGTGCTTGTGATTCCATCTGGTCTAAAATTTTGTCATTTGGTAAAGAGTTGGACTAGTGTAACAAAATAATATACTAGTCTAAATTGAAAGCATTCGCACATGACAAAATAAATGTGACTGAAAAAGTTAAAAACATTTTGGGAAGATAGAAAACATTTTGGGAAAATGAGAAAATGCTGGTTACCAGCATTTTCTCCTTTTCCCACAATGTTTTCAAAAGGCCTCTTTATTAGGGTTGTTAACAGTTTGGATTGTGTGGTAAAGGGTTAATGAAGGCAAATTGTGTATTTTCAGGATATTAACCCTCCTCATTCCAATATGACCAGTGATACCTTAAAGCCAGTTATCCCCCCATTTTTGCCTCAGCCCACATTTGCCCTTGACAGCACTGATCGACATTGGAAGGGATTGGGTGGCCGATCAAAAACTACTATGACAGGGCTTGATAATGCTACTACTATGGTGAGTATTGTTGGGAATCTTGATTTTCTACCTTTTTCTTACTTGCTCTTTATATGACTGATGGAGCAGAAAACAACAGGTATCTAAGATATTCCACTCTTTGCTATCCATTTTACAAACTACCCTGTGTTTTTCAGAACCTAGGAAAAAGGCTCATGAAAACATCATTGGAAGCAGAGAAAATGCTGGTGCTAATCAATGCCAGGTACAGAAGACCCTGAGGAAGAAAAGTTTTTTTGACTTGTCCAATTTGAAAGTATTTGCAGATGACATATTAACTGCAGCTAAGATCAAGAGATTTGTCATAGATGGGTTAGTAAACATTGTGAAAAAAGGAAAAAATGCTTTTAACAAGCATTTTCTCCTTCTCCCACAATGATTTCAACAGCCTTTTTCACCATGCTTGTTGAAACACAAGATTGTTTGGTAAAAGGCTAAAGCACAATACATTACAGGTTAACTTTTTGATTTGGATGAGTCCAAATAGTCTGGAAGCAGTAATGGCTTATATCTCACTTTTTACAGTTGATTTCGGACATACTGAAAAACTGCAAGAAAAAAATCCTTGACATGGAGGGGGGGGAAAGAAAGTTTTTTTTTTCTTCTTTTGATCATGTGTGGCAAAAAATATTGTCTCAGAAAGAGTAGGGTTCTTTTAACAAACTGTTGCTCTTTTTTCTCTCTCAGTGTTCCAAATGCTTAATCCTTTACCAAACCATCCCGTGTTTTAATGACTCTGGGGTAGAAGGTTTTTGTGAAAAAGGAGAAAAATGCTGATTACCAGCATTTTTTGCTTCTTGTGCAATGTTCACAGCCTACAAATCACACCATTAAGGTTACATGCAAATTCTTACCTAACAGCAAAATTGTAGCATCTGTCCACACTTACAGCATTTGCTGATGACAAATTAAATTGGGCTTAAATGGTGAAATTTGTCTGTTGTGGGATAAAAAACATTGTTAGAAAAGGAACAAATCCTGTTAACAAGCATTTTCTTTCCTTTTCCCACAATTTTTTCCAAAGCCGTCTTTCTCAGCGTTGTTAAAGTTTGGATTGTGCGGTAAAGGGTTTGTTTGTTGTCTGCAATTTTTAGCTCCACTGGCCAAAGGCCAGCGGGCTTATGTCATGGCCCGGTGTCCGTCGTGCGTCCGTCCGTCCGTCCGGTCGTCCGTCTGTCCGTCCGTCCG
Organism: Tridacna gigas; assembly: GCA_945859785.2. NCBI lineage: Eukaryota > Metazoa > Mollusca > Bivalvia > Cardiida > Cardiidae > Tridacna > Tridacna gigas. The sequence continues at coordinate 55,804,115 of OX244034.2, forward strand.
TCCGTGCGTTAACTTTTATTTCAAACATCTTCTTCTCTGAAACTACCCATCCGATTTTCACGAAACTTCACAGAAATTATCCTGACATGGTCCTCTTCAGAATTTCTTGAAAGAATTTGATTCCTTCAAAAACTCTGGTTGCCATGGCAACAAAACTGAAAAATATTGGAAATCTTTAAAAATCTTCTTGTCTGAAACCATAAGGCATAGGGCTACCAAATTTGGCATGTAGCTTTATGTAGTAGACCTCTATCAAGTTTCTTCAAATTATAGCCCTGGGGTCAAAATTGGCTCTGCCCCAGGGGTCACAAGTTTTACATAGGCTTATATAGAGAAAACTTTAAAAATCTTCTTGTCTGAAACCATAAGGCATAGGGCTACCAAATTTGGCATGTAGCTTTATGTAGTAGACCTCTATCATGTTTCTTGAAATTATAGCCCTGGGGTCAAAATTGGCTCTTCCCCAGGGGTCACAAGTTTTACATAGGCTTATATAGAGAAAACTTTAAAAATCTTCTTGTCTGAAACCATAAGGCATAGGGCTACCAAATTTGGCATGTAGCTTTATGTAGTAGACCTCTATCATGTTTCTTGAAATTATAGCCCTGGGGTCAAAATTGGCTCTTCCCCAGGGGTCACAAGTTTTATACATAGACTTATATAGAGAAAACTTTAAATATCTTCTTGTCTGAAACCATAAGGCCTAGAGCTACCAAATTTGGCATTTAGCTTGATCTAGTTGGAGTCTACCAAAAGTGTCCAAAGTATAGTCCTGGGGTCAATTTGGCCTCATACTTGGAGGGGGGGGTTCACAAGATTTACATAGGCTTACATAGGGAAAACTTTTAAATCTTGGTGTACATAGCCATAAGGCTTAGGCTACCAAATTTTGCATATAATTATAGCATTATTTAGTGGACAGTTACAAAGAGGGCCCAAGTTACAGCTCTAGGATCAAGTTTGGCCCTGCACCAGGGATCACAAGTTTTACATGGGTTTATGGAGTGAAAAGTTCAGAAACCATCTTGTTACCAGCCATAAGGCCAAGAACTCCCACATTTGGCATGTTATTCTTCTAATACAATATTCCCCATTTAGTCAGACTGTAGCCATGAGGTCAAAGTTTTATAAGGGCTTATATAGTGAAGACTTTTCTTCGTGGTTTATATTTATAAGCCAGTGGAGCGATACAGGGCCATCATGGCCCTCTTGTTTTCAGTTTGGATGAGTCTAAAATTTGTTCGTAAAGACATGTAAAGACATGTAAAAAACATAATTGTATGTTGAGATGGAGCCTGTTATTTCACAGAGTCATGATCGGCCATTGCTAGGACCAATGAAGTTTCTACAAAACCACAGCAGTAGCTATACTAGTCAGATTTCACCCACTAACTCTGGGCGGTTTACACAGAATGGCAGCAACGCAAGTCCTAACTCCTCAGGTATGACAATATTTGTTACCTCTTTACCAAATGAAAAAATTTGGACTAGACCAAATTGAAAGCATTTGCAGATGACAAAATAAATGTAGCTCAAATGATGATTTCTGTCTTTTATACAGTAGAAAATATTGTGGGAAAAGGAGAAAATGCTGGTTACCATCATTTTCTCCTTTTCCCACAATGTCTTCAAAAGGCTTCTTCTTCAGGGTCGTTAAAACTTGGGATTGTGTGGTAAAGTGTGAACTCTTTACCAAACCAGAAATTTTTAGACTTTTCAAAGTTGAAAGCATTTGCAGAGGACAAATATGATATGACTTAAATGACGGATATTGTCTTTAAAAGGGCTGGAAACATTGTTGGAAAAGGAGAAAATGCTGGTTATCAGCATTTTCTCCTTTTCCAACAATGTTTTTAAAGGCCTTCATTCTCCAAGTCATAAGAGCAGAGGATTGTTTGGTAAAGGGTTAATACATTAAATTACAGGGTTAATACATAAAAGGGTTACATATAATATATCAAGGGTTAGTACGTTACCATAGACACATAGTTAAGTCCTTGCATTATTCACAGATATGTTTGACACAAAGAGAAATATTAGAAAGAAAGGGAAAAAAACAACCTGTAATTGGTCAGCCCTATTTAGAGCTTAAATATTTACCACTCAATAAGATTTTAGACCTGTCAAAAACCAGAAGAACATGCAGAGCCCAAATTAAATGTGGCCAAAATTGTGGAAGTAGTCTTTGGTAGGGTAGAAAACATTGAGGGAACCGGAGAAAATGCTGGTTACCAGCATTTTCTTCTTTTCCCACAATGTTTTCAAACGCTTGTTTCCTCAAGGTCGTTAAAAGTCGGCACTGTGTGGTAAAGGGTTAACTTCTTCTCAGACAAAATAAAAGTATTGAAAGCATTTGCTAGCGACAAAGTTATACCCAAATGATGAATTTGCTTTTTTAATGGTCAAAAACATTAAAGGAAAAAGAGATATTTCTCCTTCTTCCCATAGTCCATGCTTTTTTAGCTCACCTTAGCACAACGTGCTAAAGGTGAGCTATTGTGATCGCCCTATGTCCGGCGTCCGTCGTCCGTCGTCCGTCAACAATTTCCTTAAACATCTTCTTCTCCTAAACCATTGGGCCAATCTTGATGAAACTTGGCAGGGATGTTCCTTGGGTGAAGCTCTACCAAAATTGTTCAAAGAATTTAATTCCACCCACAACTCTGGTTGCCATGGCAACAAAAAGGAAAAAAAAGCAAAATCTTTGAAAATCTTCTTCTCTAAAACTAGAAGGCGCAGAGCTTGTATATTTGGTATGTAGCATCTCCTAGTGGACCTCTACCAAGTTTGTTCAATTGATGCCCCTGGGGTCAAAACTGGCCCCGCCCCAGGGGTCACAAGTTTGAGCATAGTCACAAAGAGGGAAAACTTTAAAAATCTTCTTCTCTAAAACTTGAAGGCGTAGAGCTTTGATATTTGGCATGTAGCATCTCCTAGTGGACCTCTACTAAGTTTGTTCATATGATGCCCCTGGGGTCAAAACTGGCCCCGCCCCGGGGGTCACAAGTTTGAGCATAGTAACAAAGAAGGAAAACTTTAAAAATCTTCTTCTCTGAAATTTGAAGGTGTAGAGCTTTGATATTTGGCGTGTAGCATCTCCTAGTGGACCTCTACCAAGTTTGTTCATATGATGCCCCTGGGGTCAAAACTGGCCCCGCCCCGGGGGTCACAATTTCCAACATAGGAACAAAAAAGGAAAACTTTAAAATTCTTCTTCTCTAAAACTAGAAGGCATAGAGCTTTGATATTTGGCATGAAGCATCTCCTAGTGGACCTCTACCAAGTTTGTTCATATGATGCCCTTGGGGTCAAAACTGGCCCTGCCCCGGGGGGTCACAAGTTCGAACATAGGAACAAAGAGGGAAAACTTTGAAAATCATCTTCTCTAAAACTGGAAGGCGTAGAGCTTTGATATTCGGTATGTAGCATTGCCTAGTGGACCTCTACCGAGTTTGTTCATATGATGCCCCTGGGGTCAAAACTGGCCCCGCCCCGGGGGTCACAAGTTTGAGCATAGTAACAAAGAAGAAAAATTTAAAAATCTTCTTCTCGGAAACTTGAAGGTGTAGAGCTTTGATATTTGGCATGTAGCATCTACTAGTGGACCTCTACCAAGTTTGTTCATATGATGCCCCTGGGGTCAAAACTGGCCCCGCCTCGGGGGTCACAAGTTCAAACATAGGAACAAAGAGGGAAAACTTTAAAAATCATCTTCTCTGAAACTGGAAGGCGTAGAGCTTTGATATTTGGTATGTAGCATCGCCTAGTAGACTTCTACCGAGTTTGTTCATATGATGCCCCTGGGGTCACAATTTCCAACATAGGAAAAAAGAAGGAAAACTTTAAAAATCTTCTTCTCTGGAACAGGAAGGCATGGAGCTTTGATATTTGGTATGTAGCATCTTCTAGTGGATCTCTACCAAGTTTGTTCATATGATGCCCTTGGGGCAAAAGTTGGTCCTGCCCCGGGGGTCACAAGTTCGAACATAGGAACAGAGAAGGAAAACTTTAAGAATCATCTTCTCTTAAACTGGAAGGCGTAGAGCTTTGATATTTGGTATGTAGCATCACCTAGTAGACCTCTACTAAGTTTGTTCATATGATGCCCTTGGGGTCAAAATTGGCCCTGCCCCGGTGGTCACAAGTTCAAACATAGGAACAAGGAAGGAAATCTTTAATTTTTTTTTTTCTCTTAAATGGGAAGGTATAGAGCTTTGATATTTGGTATGTAGCATCTCCTAGTGGACTTCTGCCAAATTTGTTCCAAGGATGCTGCTTGGGTCAAAACTGGCCCAGCCCCTGGGGTCACAAGTTCGAACATAGGAACAAAGAAGGAAAACTTTAAAATTCTTTTTTTAGCTCACCTGAGCACATAGTGCTCAGGGTGAGCTATTGTGATCGATCGTTGTCCGGCATCCGTCCGTCCGTCCGTCCGTCCGTCCGTGAACAATTACTTAAAAAATCTTCTCCTCTGAAACCGCCCAACAGATTTCAGTGAAACTTTACAGAAATGATCCTTAGGTGATGCACTTTCAAAATACTTCAAAGATTTGAATTCCATGAAGAACTCTGGTTGCCATGGCAACCAAGAGAAAAAACTTTAAAAATCTTCTTGTCCCAAACCGTAAGGGCTAGAGCTCTCATATTTGGCATGTAGCATCATCTAGTGGCCCTCTACCAAAATACTTCAAATTATGGCCCTAGTATTGAAAATGGCCCTATGTTGTGGGTTCTCGGATTTCACATAGAGATAAAGAAGGAAATCTTTAAAAATCTTCTTGTCCCAAACCATAAGGGCTAGAGCTCTCATATATGGCATGTAGTATCATCTAGTGACCCTCTACCAAAATACTTCAAATAATGGCCCTAGTGTTGAAATTGGCCCTATGTTGTGGGTTCTCGGATTTCACATTGAGATAAAGAAGGAAATCTGTAAAAATCTTCTTGTCCCAAACCGTAAGGGCCAGAGCTTTCATATTTGGCATGTAGCATCATCTAGTAGCCCTCTACCAAAATACTTCAAATTACGGCCCTAGTGTTGAAAATGGCCCTATGTTGTGGGTTCTCGGATTTCACATAGAGATAAAGAAGGAAATCTTTAAAAATCTTCTTGTCCCAAACCATAAGGGCTAGAGCTCTCATATATGGCATGTAGTATCATCTAGTGACCCTCTACCAAAATACTTCAAATTATGGCCGTAGTGTTGAAAATGGCCCTATGTTGTGGGTTCTCGGATTTCACATAGAGATAAAGAAGGAAATCTGTAAAAATCTTCTTGTCCCAAACCTTAAGGGCTAGAGCGTTCATATTTGGCATGTAGCATCATCTAGTGGCCCTCTACCAAAATACTTCAAATTATGGCCCTAGTCTTGAAAATGGCCCTATGTTGTGGGTTCTCGGATTTCACATAGAGATAAAGAAGGAAATCTTTAAAAATTTTCTTGTCCCAAACCATAAGGGCTAGAGCTCTCGTATATGGCATGTAGTATCATCTAGTGGCCCTCTACCAAAATACTTCAAATTATGGCCCTAGTGTGGAAATTGGCCCTATGTTGTGGGTTCCCGGATTTCACATAGAGATAAAGAAGGAAATCTGTAAAAATCTTCTTGTCCCAAACCTTAAGGGCTAGAGCTTTCATATTTGGCATGTAGCATCATGTAGTGGCCCTCTACCAAAATACTTCAAATTATGGCCGTAGTGTTGAAAATGGCCCTATGTTGTGGGTTCTCGGATTTCACATAGAGATAAAGAAGGAAATCTGTAAAAATCTTCTTGTCCCAAACCTTAAGGGCTAGAGCTTTCATATTTGGCATGTAGCATCATCTAGTGACCCTCTACCAAATTACTTCAAATAATGGCCCAAGTGTTGAAAATGGCCCTATGTTGTAGGTTCTCGTATTTCACATAGAGATAAAGAAGGAAATCTTTAAAAATCTTCTTGTCCCAAACCATAAGGGCTAGAGCTCTCATATATGGCATGTAGTATCATCTAGTGGCCCTCTACCAAAATACTTCAAATAATGGCCCTAGTGATGAAAATGGCCCTATGTTGTGGGGTCTCGGATTTCACATTGAGATAAAGAAGGAAATCTGTAAAGATCTTCTTGTCCCAAATCATAAGGGCTAGAGCTCTCATATATGGCATGTAGTATCATCTAGTGGCCCTCTACCAAAATACTTCAAATAATGGCCCTAGTGATGAAAATGGCCCTATGTTGTGGGTTCTCGGATTTCACATAGAGATAAAGAAGGAAATCTTTAAAAATCTTCTTGTCCCAAACCATAAGGGCTAGAGCTCTCATATATGGCATGTAGTATCATCTAGTGACCCACTACCAAAATACTTCAAATTATGGCCGTAGTGTTGAAAATGGCCCTATGTTGTGGGTTCTTGGATTTCACATAGAGATAAAGAAAGAAATCTGTAAAAATCTTCTTGTCCCAAACCTTAAGAGCTAGAGCTTTCATATTTGGCATGTAGCATCATCTAGTGACCCTCTACCAAAATACTTCAAATAATGGCCGTAGTGTTGAAAATGGCCCTATGTTGTGGGTTCTCGGATTTCACATAGAGATAAAGAAGGAAATCTTTAAAAATCTTCTTGTCCCAAACCATAAGGGCTAGAGCTCTCATATATGGCATGTAGTATCATCTAGTGGCCCTCTACCAAAAGACTTTAAATAATGGCCCTAGTGTGGAAATTGGCCCTACGTTGTGGGTTCTCGGATTTCACATAGAGATAAAGAAGGAAATCTGTAAAAATCTTCTTGTCCCAAACCGTAAGGACTAGAGCTTTCATATTTGGCATGTAGCATCATGTAGTGGCCCTCTACCAAAATACTTCAAATTATGGCCGTAGTGTTGAAAATGGCCCTATGTTGTGGGTTCTCGGATTTCACATAGAGATAAAGAAGGAAATCTTTAAAAATCTTCTTGTCCCAAACCATAAGGGCTAGAGCTCTCATATATGGCGTGTAGTATCATCTAGTGACCCTCTACCAAAGTACTTCAAATAATGGCCCTAGTATGGAAATTGGCCCTATGTTGTGGGTTCTCGGATTTCACATAGAGATAAAGAAGGAAATCTGTAAAAATCTTCTTGTCCCAAACCGTAAGGGCTAGAGCTTTCATATTTGGCATGTAGCATCATCTAGTGGCCCTCTACCAAAATACTTCAAATTATGCCCCTAGTATTGAAAATGGCCCTATGTTGTGGGTTCTCGGATTTCACATAGAGATAAAGAAGGAAATCTGTAAAAATCTTCTTGTTCCAAACCGTAAGGGCTAGAGCTTTCATATTTGGCATGTAACATCATCTAGTGGCCCTCTACCAAAATACTTCAAATTATGCCCCTAGTATTGAAAATGGCCCTATGTTGTGGGTTCTCGGATTTCACATAGAGATAAAGAAGGAAATCTTTAAAAATCTTCTTGTCCCAAACCATAAGGGCTAGAGCTCTCATATATGGCATGTAGTATCATCTAGTGGCCCTCTACCAAAATACTTCAAATTATGGCCCTAGTGTGGAAATTGGCCCTATGTTGTGGGTTCTCGGATTTCACATAGAGATAAAGAAGGAAATCTGTAAAAATCTTCTTGTCCCAAACCTTAAGGGCTAGAGCTTTCATATTTGGCATGTAGCATCATGTAGTGGCCCTCTACCAAAATACTTCAAATTATGGCCGTAGTGTTGAAAATGGCCCTATGTTGTGGGTTCTCGGATTTCACATAGAGATAAAGAAGGAAATCTGTAAAAATCTTCTTGTCCCAAACCTTAAGGGCTAGAGCGTTCATATTTGGCATGTAGCATCATCTAGTGGCCCTCTACCAAAATACTTCAAATAATGGCCCTAGTGTTGAAATTGGCCCTATGTTGTGGGTTCTCGGATTTCACATAGAGATAAAGAAGGAAATCTGTAAAAATCTTCTTGTCCCAAACCTTAAGGGCTAGAGCTTTCATATTTGGCATGTAGCATCATCTAGTGGCCCTCTACCAAAATACTTCAAATTATGGCCGTAGTGTTGAAAATGGCCCTATGTTGTGGGTTCTCGGATTTCACATAGAGATAAAGAAGGAAATCTTTAAAAATCTTCTTGTCCCAAACCATAAGGGCTAGAGCTTTCATATTTGGCATGTAGCATAATGGTGTTGAGCTGAGTTGCATTTCAGGTGAGCGATTTAGGACCATCATGGTCCTCTTGTTCTGAAACCGAAAGGTGTGGAGCTTTGATATTTGGTATGTTGCATCTCAAAGTGGACCTCTACCAAGTTTGTTCATATGATGCCCCTGGCTCAAATGACCTGAAATTTGGCCAGAATGTTTGTCTTGATGAAATACCAGATGAGTTTGGATTTGGGTCACCTGGAACCATAAACTAGGTCACTAGGTCAAAATAATGAAATACCTTGTGGGCACTCTAGAGGCCACATTTTTTGCTTAATTGCCTTGAAAATTGGTCAGAATGTTTGTCTTTGTAAAATCTCACATGAGTCTGAATTTGGGCCAACTGGGGTCATAAACTAGGTCACTTGGTCAAATTAAAGAAATAGCTAGTGGGCACTCTAGAGGCCACATTTATTATTCATTTGATTTGAAAATTGGTTAAAATGTTTCTTTTGATATAGTAAAAGACCAGTTCAAATTTGGGTCACCTGGGGTCATAATCTAGGTCACTAGGTCAAATTAAAGAAATATATCTATAGGGCACTCGAGGCCACATTTTTTGCTCAATTGACTTGAAAATTGGTCAGAATGTTTGTCTTCATGAAATATGAGTTTGAAATTGGGTCACCTGTGGTCAAAAACTAGGTCACATGGTCAAATTAAAGAAAAACCTTTAAGGCACTCTACTAAGGTGAGCGACCCAGGGCCATCATGGCCCTCTTGTTTTGTCTGCTTAGTTGTTTCTGTTGCTATTAAAGATCACAATACTTATTCCGTACACCAAACCTTTTCTGTCATGTTGGTTGGTTGGTTGTATAGTGTTTAACGCCGTTTTCAACATCATTTTAATTACATTGCAACATCCAGTGCACCTATCCATGCTTTCCAGGAGTTTTTTTTAAAAGTACTGTGTACAACTTTCTTTCCAAGCCACTGGCTGCTTTCCCACATAACCATTGTTGAAACAATCTTCAGTGGTGAAAGAGAAATGAATCCTGTCAAAATGACTATCATCAATCCTAGTAAAGAACCCCCCCTGCCCGATCTCAAGTCTTGTACTCTGCTGATTGTTTTCTGTCATATTAGTTCACACTGACAACACAGGCCTATCTATGCCTTACACCTACATGTATACTCAAAGTTTCCTGTCTTTATTTAAGGTGACTATCACAACACAGGTCTATTTATGCCTTCACCCTCATCACCTCTAGTACCAGATAGAAACCCCATGTTTTCAACACCTTCTAGACTTTTCATGCCAAGGTATGTTGAACTATTCTTTTCTGTTTTATACTCGTTTAACTCTTTACCAGACAACAAAATTGTGGACTTGTCTGAATCACATGCATTTGCTGACAAAAAATTCAGATGGTTGGATTTGTCTTTGAATGGTTAGAAAATATTGCATGAAAAGGAGAAAATGCTGGAAAACAGCATTTTCTCCTTTTTTCGACATTGTTTTCAAAAGCCTTCTTCCTCAAGGTTGTTGAAATAAGGAAACTCTTAAAGTCATAAGAGCACAGGATTCTTTGTTTTCTCTTTTTTCCACATCGATTTCAAAAGCCTTCTTCCTGAAGGTTGTTGAAATAAGGAAATGTGTGGTAAAGGCTTAAAAAGTATGTCAGTTATTTAATGTGGTGGTGCTACTGGTGATTCTTAAACAATTGGTTAATGCCACACCTCATCATTGTTGCTGCTTTTCCCTTACTGAAGGCCTTTAGGATCACCAGCTGATGTACAGGCACTCAGTAGGCATGCTTGAAAAACTTGCCCACTTATTTGGTATGTTTAACTCTTTACTAAACAATTCCGATTTTTAACAACCTTGTTGGAAATCCGTCCATCCATCTGGTCATCCACCCGTCAATACGTCCATCTTTTCGTTTCTGTGCTCTAACTCAAAAGCTGTTTGACCTAGGACCTTGAAACTTTATACAAGTGTTGCTCATGACCGAAGGAGGTGCCCTATCATTCTTGGGTCGCAAGGGGCAAAGGTCAAGGTCACAGGTGAACTTTGTTTGAAAATCGTTTCCTAGCTCTAACTCAAAATTGTTTGACCTAGGACCTTGAAACTTTATACAAGTGTTGCTCATGACCCAAAGAGGTGTCCCATTGTTTTGGGGTCACATGGGTCACCCATCATTATACTTATCATTTACTGACACCTCCATAGGTGAACTTTGTTTTGAAAATTATTTCTGTTCTCTGATAATGCTGATTCAGTGACAAGGTGCTGGGGGGGGGGGGGGGGCGCTGTTTGTCCACTTTGTTACAGTTCTAGTTTGTATTTTGCCCTAGCTGGCATGATATCAGAGTATGTTTGTTATTTACAGAAAACCACCATACTCATTCAGAAATATGTCCAACACCACATCACCTAACAGCTCAACGAGTGGAACCAGTGGTACTAGTGGAACCAGTGGTAGTTCTTCTGTCACACCCAAGCGTGCCTCAAGGGGGAAAAGTGCATCATCAAAAGAGAGCACAACCTCTACACTCACCCCGTCACCTTCTCCTACTCCGGGGAAAGTAAGTAGCTATGTTCACATTGGCATTATTGCAGTATACTGTACTTGTGAATTCTTAATTATTTAATCCTTTACCACACAATCCCAAGTTTTAACAATCTGGAGGAAGAAGCCTTTTGAAAACATTGTGGGAAAAGGAGAAAATGCTGATAACCAGCATTTTCTCCTTTTTCCACAATGTTTTCTACCCTTTTAAAGACAGTTTCGTCATTTGAGCCACATTTAAATTGTCGTCTGCAAATGCTTTCAGTTTGGACAAGTCTACATTTTCGTATTTTGGTAATGAGTTAAACATATAGTTACTGAAATGTACAACCAATTTAACTCTCTATCAAACACAATATTTTAGATTTGTACATATTGAAAGTATTTGCAGATGACAAATTATGTTTGTCTGAAATGATGGGATTGTTACCAGCATTTCTCCTGCTCCAACAATGGTTTCAAAGGCTAACTTTTTTAGGATCATTAAAACATTGGATTGTTTGATAAAGGGTTATAGGACAACTTGTTAACTATCCAAAGGGGCAGGTAGCCATCAAAGTATTTGTGATACAGTTATGCACCCTTTTTTTCCACTTAGAATTTTCCCTGAAAATCAAGCACTTGCAGCCAAGCATTGGCATCCACATGCAGTGCACTTGTTCAGTTGTGAAATTTGATTTTTCAGCAATTTGGAAGTCTGCCAGAAAAATATACCTGTGGAAGTTATATCCCAAACAACAATGTCAGAGTTATGTATTGGGAAATGGGTGTTTGTCCAAACATAGAAGCATTTTTGTGTCCTCTTCTTCTAAAGTCTAAACCAGTATGGCTGCAATTTTAATAGAAGCCTTACTGCCATAAGAACTTGTGCATCTGTAGTTTTCATCATGGTTGGTCGTTCATTGCAGGAGTTATGGTCCTTTGAATTTTTTTCCTGATCCAGTGACAAGCCATTTGGTGGTGGGTATTTTTTGGCCTCTCATAGCTCTAGTTCCATAGCAAGTGCAGACAGTAATGCCAGGGGAATTTGAGATTCATAGACTAATATCTCTTTAATCACTACAAACCTTTGTTAGCTCCACTGGCCGAAGGCCAGCGGGCTTATGTCATGGCCCGGTGTCCGTCGTGCGTGCGTGCGTGCGTCCGTCCGTCCGTGCGTTAACTTTTATTTCAAACATCTTCTTCTCTGAAACTACCCATCCGATTTTCACAAAACTTCACAGAAATGATCCTGACATGGTCCTCTTCAGAATTTCTTGAAAGAATTTGATTCCTTCAAAAACTCTGGTTGCCATGGCAACAAAACTGAAAAATATTGGAAATCTTTAAAAATCTTTTTGTCTGAAACCATAAGGCATAGGGCTACCAAATTTGGCATGTAGCTTTATGTAGTAGACCTCTATCAAGTTTCTTCAAATTATAGCCCTGGGGTCAAAATTGGCTCTGCCCCAGGGGTCACAAGTTTTACATAGGCTTATATATAGAAAACTTTAAAAATCTTCTTGTCTGAAACCATAAGGCATAGGGCTACCAAATTTGGCATGTAGCTTTATGTAGTAGACCTCTATCATGTTTCTTGAAATTATAGCCCTGGGGTCAAAATTGGCTCTTCCCCAGGGGTCACAAGTTTTATACATAGGCTTATATAGAGAAAACTTTAAATATCTTCTTGTCTGAAACCATAAGGCCTAGAGCTACCAAATTTGGCATTTAGCTTGATCTAGTTGGAGTCTACCAAAAGTGTCCAAAGTATAGTCCTGGGGTCAATTTGGCCTCATACTTGGAGGGGGGGGTTCACAAGATTTACATAGGCTTACATAGGGAAAACTTTTAAATCTTGGTGTACATAGCCATAAGGCTTAGGCTACCAAATTTTGCATATAATTATAGCATTATTTAGTGGACAGTTACAAAGAGGGCCCAAGTTACAGCTCTAGGATCAAGTTTGGCCCTGCACCAGGGATCACAAGTTTTACATGGGTTTATGGAGTGAAAAGTTCAGAAACCATCTTGTTACCAGCCATAAGGCCAAGAACTCCCACATTTGGCATGTTATTCTTCTAATACAATATTCCCCATTTAGTCAGACTGTAGCCATGAGGTCAAAGTTTTATAAGGGCTTATATAGTGAAGACTTTTCTTCGTGGTTTATATTTATAAGCCAGTGGAGCGATACAGGGCCATCATGGCCCTCTTGTTGTTAATTCTAATTGGATGATGATTATGGACAATTTGTATTTTTCAGTTCACAGATGAAAATGGGCATGTGCTGGATTCTGTGAATGAACATGAGGCTGGTCCAGGAGGCAGGATATATGTTTGATGTTAACCCTTTGCCTTTTAGACTTGTCTAAAAAGAAAGGATTTGTAGAAGACAAATGTTGTTCAAACTTTCACCTAACAACAACAGTGTAGATTTGACCACGTTGAAAACATTTGTAGAGGACAAATTCAGTCAAAATCGAAAGATTTTTTCTGCTTTGACAAGCATTATGGGAAAAGGAGAAAATGCTGGTTACCAGTGGTTTGTCCTCTTCCCATATTTTTTGCAAAGGTTCTCGTCTTCAGGGTCATTAAAACATGGAATTGATCCTGTGTTGGGTAAAGGGTTCAATGATGGGGTTGGATGATGAATAGGGAATTTATGGGAAAAGGGTCAAGTTTGTAAAAATACAGGATTTTTTGTTTAAGGGCTATGGGATAGTGTTGTTTCATACAACCTATGAGGCATGCTCTTTAAAAATGGGGTTTAATGCACCTGCAAAAAGTCATACACAGTCTATGTGGGTGGACACGATGGGAGTTTTTTGCTATCAGTGAATTTTGCACATATCAAAAGAGCATTCTACTTCATGATTCAGCCAACTTTTGGTTAAAATAGATCTATATCATGTGACAACTTTCTTGGTATAATGCATTATGGAGTATTATTGAAAAAAATCTGAGGTAATGAGTACTCACAAAGTAGGTTCTATAAGAGAAATAATGAGTTTAGAAATGTCCTGTATGGATCATCGTTACCAAGAAAGAATGATGCCTGTGGAAGGGGGATTCATGTGATACATCTGTGGTAAAGGAGTTTCTGAATATTGTGACAAATACGCAAGCTACTGTTTTTCCTGAGCCGTTTCTTTGTCAAAATTCACATTCAACACTTTTGTTTTGTAAATGTTTAAATTTTAGTAAATGTAGTAGAGTGTCATTGGTTAAAGAAATTGATGTCATTCTCTTGCAGATGAACTGTCAGGCATCCTTAAAAAGCTTTCATTAGAGAAATACCAACCTATATTTGAGGAACAGGAGGTAAATTCTTGGATATTGCATTTTCAACTCTGTGCACTTTTCAGCGTAACAAGCAAATTCTCCATTTTTGACAATATTTGAAAATGTATATATGTATCAAACCTGAAGGCGTAATGAATTTCCATGTTTTTGAGGATATTTTAAAGATTGTTAACTCTTTACCACACAATCCTGAATTTCAATGACCTTGAGGAAGAGGGCTTTTGAAAACATCATGGGGGAAAAGAGAAAATGCTGGTAACCAGCGTTTTCTCCTTTCTCCACAATGCTTTCTACCCTTCCATAGGCAAATTTCAGCTTTTGAGTCACATTTAATTTGTTATCTGCATCTGCTTTCAATTTGGACAGTCTAAAATTTTGTCATTTGGTACAGAGTTAAATGTCCAAATGTGTTTCAGGAGGCAATGAGTTTAACAATTGTGGTGCCATAGGTCAAAACAGGGGCTTTTGTGGATGGCAGAGATCATGATCAGACTGCACAGTTAAGCCAAGCCTATAAGATAAAAGTCTTTCTTTATTTCAGTGGATTGTATTTCAGTTATCAAAAGAGGTTGTTTATATACAGTAGTTGATGCCAAAAGATTCTGTGATCTGTAAAACTTGCACCCCAGGTGAAAATGATGAATTTGTAAGTTGTTACCTAGGAACCTCAATTTTCTCAGCAAACATCAAAAGTTCACTCTCCATCATAATTCTTTACTAAACAACAAAATTTTAGACAGGTCCAAATTGAAAGCATTTGCAGGTGTCAAATAAAGCTCAAATGATGATTTTGGCCTTAATAGGGTAGAAAACATTGTGGGAAAAGGAGAAAATGCTAGTAATCAGAACTTTCTCCTTTCCGCACAATATTTTCCAAAGCCTTCTTTCTCAGGGTGTCAAAACTCAGGATTTTGTGGTGGGGGGTTAAGAAACTTTTTCATGCACGTGTTTTGTGGTACATCTGAAGCAAAGGACATAAAATGATTTTGAGGAATTGAGTAATTTCTTTATTACTTTTGTAACTCTACCAGACAACAGAATTTGAGACCTGTCCAAATTGAAAGTTATTGTAGATAATGTAGTAAGTGTAGCTGACGAAATGTTATTTGTCTTTGCAAGGATGGTTAAAGGTGTGGAAAAAGGAGAAATTACTGGTTCCCAGCATTATCTTCTTTTTCCACAATGTTTTTAGAAGCCTTTTTCCCAACTGTGACAACAAAGGATTGTAGTTAAAGGGTTAACTTTCCTCATGGGACAGTTTTTCTGTGATTTTGGAACAGGTTGATATGGAAGCATTCCTCACGCTAACAGATGATGACTTGACAGAACTTGGCATTTCACATGTTGAATCCAGGCGGCAAATTCTGACAGAAATTACGCAACTCAATACTGGAAAGGTAAGATGGTTGCATTAGTGCTATACCAAATGACAAAATTTTAGACCTGCACAAATTGAAAGCATTTGTAGGCAACAAAATTGAGGTGGCTCAAATGATGAAATGTATTTTGGAAGGTTGAAAACATTGTGGGAAAACAAGGAACTGGAAAACAGATTGGTGAATAATAATTATCCCTTTTGTTGAAAAAAAAAAAATTAAACCATTTTTCCACTGCAAATGACAGTTATAGTTAAGATTGAAGAAGCAGAATGTGTTGATTGAAGATTAGACTGCATATATTGGCCAGTTTGATGTTGGTCTTGGCTTAATCCTTAATAAAAAAATCTAGAGTTTTAATGACCTTGAAGAAGAATTCTTTTGAAAACTTCGTTGGAAAAGGAGAAAATGCTGATGACCAGCATTTTCTCCTTTTCCAACAATGTTTTCTGCCCTTTCTAAGACATGTTTCATCATTTAAGATGCATTTTATTTATCCTCTGCAGATACATTCAGTTTGGTCTAGTATGAAATTTTCTGGTTTGGTAAAGAGTTAATTAAAAATAAAAGAAAGAAAATGACTAATGATGGAAACTGAATAAACTTTCAAATGAAATGAAGTTAGCCAACATGATTATGAAGCACATAGCATTTTTCTCACTGTTTTACAGGCAAAAGAAAAACAGCAATTTCATGATACATTGACCAACTTTCAAAGCACATTTAAAGCCAGACATCCTTCAGAACTGATAAATGGTGCTGGATTGAAAACCTCTTCAATTGGGTAGGTGCTAAAGGCAAAGTTATGGCCACAGTTTTACCTTATTTTTTAAATTAATTTGTATCAACCCCATGAGTATCTATTTTAACAAAAAAAAAGAAGTTTCTCTGAATTCGAAATTGAGAATTTATAACTGCAAAATTCTAGCATGCCCTCTTGAGTATACTGTTAACCCTTTACAAAACAAAGTTGTGTTTGTAAAGGCCCAGAGGCAGATTACTTTTGAAAACATTGTGGGAAAAGGACAAAAATGCTGGTAACCAGCATAACCAGCATCATGTCCACTCCTCCCCTCCCCCAATGTTTTCTCACCTGTTGGAGAACTACGGCTCATTTGTATCAGTTTCACATTTGTTCTCTGCAGTTACTTTCAGTTTGGAAGAGTCAACAATTTGTTGTTAGGGAAAGACTAAAAGACTGCTTTGGGTTTGAATATGGCAAACAATATCACACTTGATTTGCCATCTGATAAAGAAAATGCCATAGTTTGATAGCATCATGCTAAGAATTGACCTTTTACTAATCAGTCCTATACTTTGTTCAAGGCTTAGGGAGAAAGGTTTTGAAAAATTTGTTGGAAAAGAAGAAAGTGCTGGTAACCAGCCTTTCTTCTTTGACCCACAAAGTGTTAATTCCTATATGTATGGAGATAGACCCCCAACTTTTGAGCCAGATTGAAGATAGTCTTTGGATTTGGACAAATCTTAAACAATGTTTTCAAGTAAAGAGTTAAAGGCTCCAGACTTACGAGGAATTTTTAATCAGTGACATTAACTCTTTACCACACAGCAAAAATGTAGACTGGTCCAAACTGAAAGCATATGCAAACGGCATTTTTAATGTAGCTCAAAACATAACATTTGTCTCTGAAAGTGTAGAAAACATTGTGGGAAAAGAAGAAAATGCTGGTTACTAGCATTTTCTTCTTTTCCCACAATGTTTTCAAAAGGCTTCTTTATTGGGGTCGTTAAAAGTCGGGATTGTGTGGTAAAGGGTTAACCCATGGATATGATTGTGTATTGATGGACCAAGCTGATAGAACAAATCAAAGGAGAAAATCATTCTGGCTATGACCTGGTGTATGTTATTTTTGTTTCAGACAATCACAGATGTGGCAGGGCCCAGGAGAAGTAGACATGTAGAAATATGCAGTCTTTCTTGATCTAGCTCATCTCGTTACATAGAACTCTTGTCAACTATACAACACAGCCAAAGCTAGTGCTAGCTGGTTGATTTCACCTTTTACTGATGATCCTGTGTTGAACTCTTTACCACACAATTCTGAGTTTTACCAACCCTGAGAAAGAAGCCTTTTGAAAACATTGTGGGAAATGGAGATGGTTGCCAGCATTTTTCCTTTTCCCACAATGCTTTCTACTCTATCAAAGACAATTTCCATCATTTGAGCCACATTTTGATTGTCATCTGCAAATGCTTTCAAGTTGGACAAGTGTACATTTTTGTTGTGCAGTAAATAGTTAACCCTTTCCCAAACAAGCCCTGGTTTTCACGTGTCTGCAGTACAAGTCTTTTGAAAACACTGTGGGAAAAGGCGAAATTGCTCGGAACGAGCAATTTCTCCTTTTCCCACAGTGTTTTCTACCCTTCTTGATAACTTTCTGCCATTTTCATCAAATTTAAAATTGTCGTCTGCAAACTCTTTCAATTGGGACCAGTCCAAAATTTGTCGTTTGGGAAAGGGATAAATAGCTCTAAGAATGGCTACTGAAGACATTGTGGGAAAAGGAGAAAATGCTAGTAACCAGCATTTTCTCCTTTTCTCACAATCTTTTCAGTTCTGTCAAAGACTGATGCCATCATTTTACCCATATTTAACGTTTCATCTGCAAAAATATTTAAAATATGGCAAAAGGCTAAAATTTGGTCATGTTGTTAGGTGTTAAAACATAACAACCTAAAGGAGTGGGTTTTTACATAATGCAAGACCTTATTTAACCCTTAAGCTGCTAAGGGCGATTCACGAACCTTTTGCAGACGGTGTAGATCAAGATCAGACTGCACAGAATGGATCTACTTTGTCCAATAAGGTGATATTTTTCTCCAAGAAATAAGTTTGAAATAAAATTATTTGGGTTTTTACTATCGGTTTGAAAGTCTTATTTAACTTGTGTAGCAGGATAAGGGTTAATGCATTGTTGCAAAATGAGACATTACTCATAACAAGTAATTTCTCTTTTGCTATGATGTTTTTGTCTGTATTAAATTCTTATGAATCTTTATCAACATTGGTTATCCATATTTTACATTGTTGTCTGCAGCAGTTGTGTTTTAACCCTTTACCAGACAAGAAAATTGTAGACTGGTCAAAATTCAAAGCATTTGCTTTAACCCATTACCAGATGAGAAAATCTTAGACTGGTCCAGATAGAAAGCATTCGCAGAGGACAACTGAAGGTGGCCCAAATGACGAAATAGTCCTAGGTAGGGTAGAAAACATTTTGGGAAAAGGAGAAAATGCTGGTTACCAGTATTTTCTCTTTTTTCCACAATGTCTTCAAAAGCTTCTTTTGTCAGGGTTATTAAAACTCGGCATTGTGTGGTAAAGGGTTAATGAGGTGTTGAATTGTTCTGTCGTCATACATATATAGTATTTATTGCTCATTAGATAGCTTTCAAAGACAATGAGGGAAAAGGAACAATAGTTTTTCATGAGCAATTGTTCTTTTTTCCACATTAAAATTGTTTCATTAAAAAAAAAAACAGATTTGCTTTGCACAGTGTGAATCCTGGATCTACAGTCTGGAAAAACAAAACTGAAGTCAAGCTTGACAATCCAGTAGTAAGAAATTTATCTCATTGCTTGTGATAGATATGTTTTTATCATTGATTATTGTTTGTTTGTTACAAATATATTTTACTGTTTGTTTTCTTAGATAGGGTTTGTTTTGGCAGTTATCTTGGTTTTTGAAATCATTTACATTTATGCACATATGAAATTCATACACTTGGGATAGGTAGTAGCATCACAAAGTTACCTTTACACCAATGAATCATGCTCGTCTTTAACTCTTTACCATACAACAAACTGTCAGACTCTTCCAAATTGATAGCATGTGCAGACGGCAATTTAAATTTGACTCAAAAATTGAAATTGTTTTGGAAGGGTAGAAAACATTGTGGGAAAAGGAGAAAATGCTGGTTACCAGCATTTTCTCCTTTTGCTACATTTTAAAAAGGCTTCTTCTCCAGGGTTAAAACCTGGGATTGTGTGGTAAAGGGTTAATGCCTATCAGCAAACCATCAGACCTTTGTTTTTATGGCCAGTGAAGTGTTACTGTGTACATATTGATCAACTGATACAGTCACTTTAGGTATGTAGTCAATCCTCTGTTTTTCTCAAGTCTGGTCTCTATGGTGGATGCTCACTTCCTCTCAATAGGCTTGAGATTTCTTCTAGGCATTAAAATCTGCCCCTTTATGTTGTCCAGTAGCACGGGATTATGTCTTTTTATGCCTCTGAAGACCACACCCTGTTACAAAAACTTTTCTAATGTTTAGGACACATTTCTACCCCTAGTCTCCTGTATATGCATAGCATTGTTTTCACCGTTTGCAGAGTGATACCACTTTAACACGCCATGGGCAGTTTCTTTCAGGGATAATAGACCCAGATACTCAAAATTTGCTTGTTTTATGGTCTAAATATTACATCATTGTGGATCCAAGATCAGACTGCATGTTTCGTGCAGTCTCATCTTGATTCACATTGGCCCAAACGAAGTACATGTATTGAGAGGTAGTAAAACTATATAGATAACAGATGTCAGGATTTCAGTTTACCTTTTTGTAAACATTTAAGATCAAGATCAGACTGTATGTAACATGTGGTCCGTTCCTGGATTCATGGCTGGAAATTGAGAGGGATACTCTTGCAAAGAGAGCTCTCAAATTGCAATCCTTATGTATATTTTTTGTTAGTGAAAATATCAAATTTCACTTCCTTATTGATCTGAACTTAAAACCAAATTACAGATAAAAAATACCCACCTGTTGACAGCTTAAAAATTGTTGGAAAAGGGGCATGCATAAGGTTTGTACCTGTGGTTTGCTATACTGGTGGAAAAAGGTTATTTCCCCTTCCTTCATATGTTTGTTTTATGTGTAATTTTTCAGCAGTTTTGGAGTAGGTCTGAAAATACCTTTTGTTCAGGCCTTTTTTCTTTTTTACAAGTATGGGTTAGTGGTTTTTGTTACATGTATATGAGCCATGCTCTGGTAAAAAGGGTTTAATGCATCTGTGTGATGCATGATACTTGGCAAGTCATTACATTTTTATGGATCCATAAAGTCCATCCGGTATAACAACTGACTGAATCCTGAGGTTCACTGATCCAAAAAGTTTCGATGACCCGGGTAAGCCTGCTTGGACTGCATAGACTAACCTGGGTTGATACTTTTTGCAGATGCATTAGGCCCCCTTTTCACAGAGTGTGGCTCATATTTATTACAGTTATAACAAATCCATCCATTTATCTTTGTGATCTCTGTATTTACTGTTTCATTGCAGCAACAGTTCTGGGGAGAAAATCTTTAGTCACTGTATAGACTAGTTGTACTAGATGTAGCCAGACTAGTCTGTATGAATCATTAAGCTTTAACCCTTTACCAAACAATCTTAAGTTTTAAAGACACTGGGGAAGAAGGCTTTCAAAAAAATTGTGGGGAAAATAAAATGCTGGTGACCAGCATTTTCTCCTTTTCCCACAATATTTCTATCCCTTGAAAGACAAATTTTATGCCACCATTCACCACATAATCCTAAGTAAGGACCCAAAGGAAGAAGCTTTTTGAAAAATTTTGGAAAAAGAAAATGCTGGCAACCAGCATTTTTTTCAGTTCCCTTAATCCATTCTACTCTGTCAAGACAAAATCCACCTTTTGAGCCAAATTTAAATTGACATCTGCAAATGCTTTCATCTCGGACAAGTCTAAATTTTTTTTTTATGTGGTAAAGAGTGAAGTATCATTTGGTTTGTTGTCTACAATTCTTTCACTTTGGACAAGGTTACCAATATCTCTTTTGGTAAAGAGTTGTTTGTTAGCTCACCCGAGTACGAAGTACTCAAGGGGAGCTTTTGTGATTGTGTTGTGTCTGTCGTCAACTTTTAGCTTGTGTGCGCTCTATAGGCCACATTTTCACTTCGATCCTCATGAAACTTAGTCAGAATGTTTGTCTTGATAAAATCTCGGACAAGTTTGAAATTGGGTCATGTGGGGTCAAAAACTAGGTCACTAGGTCAAATTTTAGAAAAACCTTGTGTGTGCTATAGAGGCCACATTTTCAGTCAGATACTTGTGAAACGTGGTCAGAGTGTTTGTCTTGATAAAATCTAGGACGAGTTTGAAATTGGGTCATGTGGGGTCGAAAACTAGGTCACTAGGTCAAATCTTCGAAAAACCTTGTGTGCGCTCCGGAGACCACATTTCAGTCCCATACTAATGAAACTTGGTCAGAATGTTTGTCTTGATGATATCTTGGAAGAGTTTGAAACTGGGTCACCACAGTTCAAAAACTAGGTCACCAGGTCAGATCTTCGAAAAACCTTGTGTGCGCTCTAGAGGACACATTTTCAGTCTGATACTTGTGAAACATGGTCAGAATCTTTGTCTTGATAAAATCTTGGATGAGTTCAAAATTGGGTCATGTGGGGTCTAAAACTAGGTCACCAGGTCAAATCTTGGAAAAACCTTGTGTGCACTCCAGAGGCCACATTTTCAGTCCCATACTAATTTAACTTGGTAAGAATCTTTGTCTTGATGACATCTTGGAAGAGTTTGAAATTGGGTCACCTCAGTTCAAAAACTAGGTCACCAGGTGAAATCTTAGAAAAACCTTGTGTGCACTCTAGAGGACACCTTTTCAGTCTGATACACATGAAACATGGTCAGAATGTTTGTCTTGATGAAATCTCTGAGTTCAAAATTGGGTCATGTGGGGTCAAAAACTAGGTCACTAGGTCAAATTAAAGAAATACCTTGTGGGCACTCTAGAGGCCACATTTTTCGCTCAATTGACTTGAAAATTGGTCAGAATGTTTGTCTTGGTGAAATCTTGGGCGAGTTCGAATTTGGGTCACCTGGGTTCATAAACTAGGTCACTAGGTCAACTTACAGAAATTACTTGTGGGCGCACTAGAAGCCACAATTCTTACTCAATGACCTGAAAATTAGCAGCATGTTTGTCTTGACAAAATCTCGGCTGAGTTCAAAATTGGGTCACATAGGGTCATAAACTAGGTCACTAGGTCAAATTTAAAGAAATATCTTGTGGGCACTCTAGTGGCCACAATTCTTGCTCAATTGACCCGAAAATTGGTCAGCATGTTTGTCTTGATGATATCTCGGATGAATTCAAAATTGGGTTACGTAGGGTCAGAAAAAATGTCACTGGGTCACATTGAAGAAATACCTTGTGGGCACTCTAGAGGCCACAACTCTAGCTAAATTGACCTGAAACTTGGTCTACATATTTGACTTGATGATATCTCGAATCAATTGGAAATTGGGTCTCATAGGGTCATAAACTAGGTCAAATTAAAAGAAATGTATTGTGGGTACTGTAGAGGCCACAATTTTTGCTCAACTGACCTGAAAATTTGTCAACATGTTTGACTTTATGATATCTTGAATAGATTTGAAATTGGGTCACATAGGGTCATAATCTAGGTCACTAGGTCAAATTACAGAAATACCTTGTGGGCACTCTAGAGGCGGCAATTCTTGCCCAGTTCACCTGAACCTTGGTCAACAAGTTTGTTTTAATATCTTGGATGAGTTTGAAATATGGTCACATAGGGTCATAAACTAGGTCACTTGGTCAAATTGAAGAAGTACATTTTGGACACTCCAGAGGCCACACTTTCAGCTCAGTTGACCTGACAATTGGTCGGAATGTTTGTCTTAATAATATCTCAGATGAGTTTGAAATTGGGTCATTATGACCCTGGAGTGAAATTTCGCCTATAGACTCGGGTGAGCAATCCAAACATTGATTTCTGGTTCTCAGAATTGTTGCTGCAGAGATGGACAATGGTGTTACTTCAGTATTCTGTTTGTCATTGTTTTATAATAAAAGCAATAGTTTTTATAGTGTTGTGGCTTTAACACAAATAAACATACATGAAATTGAATATCTGTATCATTTTATCTCCTAACCCACAATGTGTCTCATTATGAAGCAAGAGGGTCATTATGGCCCTGTATCCCTCCACTGACAATCATCTAACTTAGAAAAGAGCTTTGCTGTGCTCTGGTTTAGCCCGGTCAGTCACCTACAGGAGCTTAGCAAAGCTTGTAGAGACACTGAGACAGGACTAATTCCTTTCTCACCATTGAATAGTGTTGTAATGAAGTACTGATTTACCCTTTACCACACAATTCCGACTTTTAATAACCTTGAGGAAGGCCATTGAAAACATTGTTGGAAAAGGAGAAAATGCTGACAATTGGCATTTTCTCCTTTTCCCACAAATGTTTCCTGCTCTTTCAGAAACAAATAACATCATCTGAGCCATATTTAAATTTTCATCTTCAAATGTTTTGAATTTGGAAGAGTCTAAAATTTTGTCATTTGGTAAAGTGTTGAAAAACACCAGAAGGCATATACGAGTGTACTAGTCATTGCAAGGTGAATGACTTCTTGTTGAAAACAAGTTAAACACAACAAATTATATTTGGAAATATTTTAATGACCCTAGTGTTTCTGCAGAAGGGGTTTGAACAACGGGCCTAAGGCAAAATTTCTCATTTGTAACATTTTCCCCTTTAACAAACCACCCCTGCTTTAACAACCCTGGAAGGTGACATTTCAAAACATTGTGTGAAAATGCTGGTAACCAGCATTTTCTCCTTTTCCACAAAATTTTCAACCATTTCAAAGGCAAATCCCATCATTTGAGCCATTGTTATTCATCATCTGCAATTGCTTTCAATTTTGACGAGCATGAAATTCTGTCATGTGGTAATGAGTTCACACATTATTAAGAAAATTATTTTAGACCTAACAGAACAAGAGCAAATGAAACTGCGCAGACAATCTGAAGGGAATTGGGTATTATCTCTTTACCAAATGACAAAATTTTAGACAAGTCCAAATTGAAAGCATTTGCATATGACAAAATAAATGTGACTCAAAAATTGATAGTTGTGTTTGGAAATGTAGAAAACATTGTGGGAAAAGAAGAAAACGCTGGTTACCAGCATTTTCTTCTTTTCCCACAATGTTTTCAAAGGCCTTCTTCCTCAGGGCTGTTAAAACTCGGGATGGTGTGGTAAAGGGTTCATCATGTAACCATGTGGAAAACACTGAGGAAAAAACAAGCTCACAGAAAGAGAAGTGAAATTCTCACAAGGCAATAAGGGTTGACATTATGACCATCACTTTTCCTTATTTTCAATTTTACTTCAGAGAAATGTTTATGCGAATGCCCCTTCTTGAAATGTTGAGCAAACAATTCCATGTTTCAACAACCCTGCAAAAAGGAGGATTTTGAAAATGTGGCAAAAGGAGAAAATACTGTTAACCAGCATTTTCTCTTTTTCTCACATCATTCTACCCTTCCAAAGAAAGATCCCATCATATCAGACAAATCTAATTCGTTCTCTGCAAATGAATCTGACATAGGTGTATCTAAAATTTTGTTGTTTGCTAAAAAGTTAACTTGTCAACTCTTGGAAAAGAAAAGGCAAAACACAACTTCGAAAACATCCCTGTAACTTCGAGAAAATATCCAGAAATCAAAGTGTAATACATAGATATACTTGGAAACACAGTGGCATACAAAGTAAATGCTTGTAACACTGCCCATTCTCCTTTTTGATTATGTTTTCTGTGGGTAGCAATGTGTTGACTGCATACTTTTCATAATTTTCTGTTTCAATAGAAATGCTTTTGCTGAGCCAGCAAAAGTAAGTACAGAAATGCCCATTCTTTAACCCTTTACCACACAATCGAAACTTTTATCAACAACCCTGAAAATCTTTTAAAACAAAGGAGAAAGGAGAAAATGCTGGTAACAAGACGACAAAATATTAAGACTTGTCCATACTTAAAACACAATTAAAATTGAACATGGCTGAAATGAAAGCATGTGTCTTTGACAGGGTAGAAAGATTGTTGGAAAACATAGAAAATGCTGTTTAGCAGCATTTTTTCCATTTCCCATAGTCGTTTCAAAAGTTTTTTTTTTCTTCCATTTTTTTGTCTTTTTCCACAACATTGCCTCCAATTAAAGGCCCAATAGTGGGGAAAAAATGCAGATGTTAAAATGCATTTAAATCCTTCCATTTAAAAGTATGGAAAATATTTTGAAGATGACAATCTGTTATTGTAGTTGGTCCCAGTGTTAGTTGCTGACAGAAAAATGAATTTTAAAATCAGGCAAAAAGTAAACAAAAGGTAGATTAACCTGGCAACTTTTAACCTAGTTTTGAAATTAATTTCTCTGCCAGTGTTTCACACTTGGACCATACAATAAGAGATTGTTGTCTGCACAATAATTTCAATACTTTTAAATGGTATAATCTCACTGCATTTTAACATATGCTTTATTTACTTTTGGCAGCTATTGTTACTTTAAAATGACAAATCCTGTTATTTTAGCCAAGTCTGATTGGTCATCTGCAATGCTTTCAATTTGGAAAAATCTTATTTTTTCTTAATTTGGTAATTTGGTACAGAGTTAAGTATGGGAGACAAAAATGATATGCATATGAAGTAAAGACTTAACAAAACAAAATGATATGTTAAACAATTTAAAAATAACCAATCTATCAGCTCAACAGTTCTATTTCCTGTAAAAAGAATGCCCAGTTCTGTCCTTTTTCAACAACAAGACAGTTTAGTGGTCCAATACTCTTGTTCAATACACTGGATAATTCATAACCATCCTCGTCCTCTTCATCTTTTGGAAGTAAACTTTCTATTGTAGATTGCAGAAGCTGAGAAAAAAAGAATACAAATGAACCATGCTCTGTGAAAAGGGGGTTTCATGCATCTACAAAAAGTATTGACCCAGGTCAGACTGTGCGGACTGCGCAGGCTGACCTGGGTTTAAACTTTTTGCTATAAATGGTAAATTTTCTACATGGGCAAGGACCAGTTTACCTCATGATTCAATTGATTATACGACAAATTACATTTTACGGACCCATAATTATGTATGTTTTGAAAGGCACTAGCCCGCTTTGTTGTTCAATGTTACCCGACACATCGTGTATGTTATATTCTAAACCCTATACCAAACAATCCCATGGAAGAGGCCTTTTGAAAACATTGTGGGAAAAGAAGAAAATGCTGGTAACCAGCATTTTCTTCTTTTCCCACGATGTTTTTTCCCCTTTCAAAGGCAAATTTCAGTTTTTGAGTCATGTTTAAATTGTCATCTGCAAATGCTTTCAATTTAGACAAGTCTAAAATTTTGTTGTTTGGTAAAGAGTTAAACTATTACACGGTACATTGCGTTACTTTTACATCAAATATATTTGACATGTTTGGAAGTGTTACATGAACTATAAAACATCCATCTTGACTATATATTACACAGCTATTCATTTTGGGAGGTAAAGGAACGAATTAATAAATAAAAACATTTGATTCTTAAGAAAGTAACAAAATTTGTCAGAAAAATGAATCTTACATCTATTTTCATGTTCAGATCACTATGTCTGACTTTGACAATCACTTCCATCTTCATTTTGACATCAACATCGTCCATTGTCTCCTTGCAGTCATTGCACTTTGACCTCCTATAAGAAAGAAGAAACAAGAGCACCGCATGCGGGTATCAACGCTCTGCTGCAGTTGCTTTAAGTGAAAATTCAAAGTCAAAAATAGGGCAGAGCTGTGTCAAATATATTTTGATTTTTACCTGCCCCTGTTGTATAGGTTCCCCTTTTGACAGTTAACAACTAGTTCGAGTCTGAAGTAAATATCTTCTGGAGTGACAGAGATAGTTTGACGTATTATCTTAAGTACTGCCAGAGAATAAGATGTCAATTTCTTTTTTTACACCAGAGCTATGACAATACCTCAAAGTTTTCTTCAAAAACACCGGAGATAAAAATTAGAAACAAATTTGTCCAGTTTAATTTAATTATAACTTAAGCAATGACTCTCAAATTAAGAAAAAAGGCAACAAATGGAATGGAAAAAGCATTTTCACCTTTTAGCAAAATGTTTTCTACCCTTTTAAGACAAATCTTATCACTTCAGTCACATTTGGTATGTTGTCTGCAAAATTTTGTACAATTTGGACAAGTCTACAAGTTAGTCTGGTACAGAGTTAAGGGTAATTTTTTCTACAGAAATAAAAATTTACCCCGTTTTGGAGTCTATCTGTATCTGATCACTACCACACGCCTTACAAGCCTCCCAGCTGTAGGCCGATTCCTCGTCCACTTCACATATAACACCTGAAGAAAGACACACTTTCATTGACTAAACTTTTGCATATTCAAGATCTGCTTTTGTTACAGAATTTACAGTCTGATATTAATGTACTCTGCAATTCAGACAACTTAAACCATTAGAATGTTATGCATGACTTCAGGTGTTTTGGCAAACATTTTAGATTGCAAGATCAGACATCACAGAACACGAGTCTAATCTTAAATCTGTCCTAACCACTAGTCTATAGAAATTCTGACAGGACAGCCTAGAGATGGCAATATCTGGAATGCAAATGTCTATTTCATGTACTTAGCATTATAAGGGTAGTTTCTTGAAAATGTCTACCAATAAATTATACTGACCCATCTGTATTTTCTTTCTTATTGATCTGAATTAGGATTATGCTATTATTTACTACACTGTGTGAAAAAAGACTGTTAAAATCTGCACGTTTTGATCATTCTACATCAATATTCTGCCAGGACTAAGAAAACTGTTAATCCAGACTGGTAAACAAAAACAAACTCTGCAATTTCACAGCTTTTGCAGGTCAGAGTACTCTCCTCATTCAGTGCAGTTGGGAAAAACAGAGTCTTTTGTGAATGACGGCCTGATCTTGGATCTATACCATGTGTTTGTTTAGTCAACCCCACAATATAAGAATCCTTCTGAGTTTCAGAGGATGATACTTTCAGCCGTCGGAAAAGGTCTAATAACATATTTAGAGCTAAAAGAGTTAACAAAATATTGGACAGTGTTAATAAATCAGAGATCAGACTGCACAGAATATGGAGACTCATCTTGAACTGCAGCATTTGCAAGAGTTTGGGTGTCCCTCCACCCTAAGAGTTAACCCTTTACCAAACAGACCCAGGCTTTAACAACTTTCAAAAGAAATGCTTTTGAAGTCATTTTAGGAAGCAGCGGTCATGAGCATTTTTCTCCTTTTCCCAAAATTTTTTCTTCCCTTTCAAGAACAAATCCAATCATTTGAACTGCATTTTATTTGTCGTCTATAAATGCTTTGAATTTGGACAAGTCTGAAATTTTGCTAACTGGTGAAGAGTTGAGAGCACTTTACTAAATCCATATTTGTGCATTGTATACCTGCCACAGAAATGATGTCATCAATACGACTTTGTTTAGTGACAGTCTCTGGTGCAGCATTCACTTCACACAGGTTTGTGAGGGTCTCTTTATATTTCTCTAAGAATTCTCCATCAGTGTTGTTCACAACTGTTGTATAGTCATCAAAAATGAACTCCCCTACAATATGAGAAAAATAGTTTTACTGTGGAACAATATAATTTTCTACCTATTTCCCATTTCTTTACACATTGTTTACCTGCATGGTAATTCTTTGCCACATGACAAAATTTTAAGACTTGTCAATATTAAAAGCATTTGCACGCAACAAAAAACAAGTGGTTAAAATCAAGGCACTTGTCTTTGAATAGGTAAAAAGCATTGTGGGAAAAGAAGAAAATTCTGGTTACCAGCATTTTGTCGTTTTCCAACAATACTTTCAAAAGCCCTCTCCTTCTGGGTTGTAAAACTCAGGATTGTATGGTAAATGGTTAAACAATTACAGAGCAAATAACATGACATGAAGATATGTTTTTAGGAAAGGGAAAAAGTCTGTTGTTATTTATAGAAAGAATATATCATTACATATAGTTCATTTTTACAATTACAACCTTTTTCACTAATTCTGCAAGATCTTATGGTAATGACTACACAAAAGTTCGAGGTAAGACAAGAGGGCCATGATGGCCCTGGATTGCTCACCTGAGTCAATAGGCGAAATTTCACTCCAGGGTCATAATGACCCAATTTAAAACTTATCTGAGATATTATTTAGACAAACATTCTGACCAACTGTCAGGTCAAGGGATGAAAATGTGGCCTCCAGAGTGTTTAAAATGTCTTTCTTCAATTTGACCTAGTGACCTAGTTTATGAACTTATGTGACCATATTTCAAACTCATCCGAGACATCAAAACAAACTTGTTGACCAAGGTTCAGGTGAATTGGGCAAGAATTGCCACCTCTAGAGTGCCCATAAGGTATTTCTGTAATTTGACCTTGTGACCTAGATTATGACCCTATGTGACCCAATTTCAAATCCATTCAAGATATCATCAAGTCAAACATGCTGACAAATTTTCAGGTCAGTTAAGCAAAAACTGTGGCCTCTACAGTGCCCACAATACATTTCTTTAATTTGACCCAGTGACCTAGTTTATGTCCCTATGAGACCCAATTTCTATATGATCCGGGATATCATCAAGTCAAATATGTAGACCAATTTTCAGGTCAATTTAGCTAGAATTGTGGCCTCTAGAGTGCCCACAAGGTATTTCTTTAATGTGACTCAGTGACACTGTTTATGACCCTACGTGACCCAATTTTGAACTCATCCCAGATATCATCAAGACAAAAAATGTGGCCTCTAGATTGCCCACAAAGTATTTCTTTGACCTAGTGACCTATTTTATGACCCTAGGTGACCCAAATTCAAACTCATCCAAGATTTCATCAAGACAAACATTCTGACCAATTTTCAGGTCAATTGAGTAAGAAATGTGGCCTCTAGAGTGTCCACAAGGTATTTCTTTAATTTGACTTAGTGACCTTGTTTTTGACCCCACATGACCCAATTTCAAACTAATCCGAGTTTTTATCAAGACAAACATTCTGACCAAGTTTCATGAGTATCAGATGGAAAATGTGGCCTCTAGAGTGCACACAAGGTTTTTCTAAGATTTGACCTAGTGACCTAGTTTTTGACCCCACATGACCCAATTTTGATCATTTCCGAGATTTTATCAAGACAAACATTCTGACCAAATTTCATGAGGATTGGACTGAAAGTGTGAACTCTAGAGCGTACACAAGGTAAAAAGTTGATGATGGACGCCGCACGCCGCATGACGGACGCCGGACACAGCACGATCACAATAGCTCACCATGAGCACTTTGTGCTCAGGTGAGCTAAAAAAGATGTCGTAGCCAAGTAGCTCAGTCTGTAATGTACAGGGCTTGAAACCCAGTGGTCACCAATTTGATTTCCAGCTTGACCAATTTCTGTCTGGGGATTGATGATATTCAACCATGTTTATGTGGAAAAACAGCTAATTGCTTGGGATGAATACTTTAAGTACAAGTAAAAAGCTACTGTGCAAAGTATGGGTAAAAAAACTTATGGAATGCATAGATAGGTGCACTGGCTGTTGCAGCATGACACAAAAATTGTTGGAAATGGTGTTAAACACAACACAAACAAAGAGATGGTAATTTTAAAATGTATCACAATATTCACATTTTTTTTTTTTACAGTAAAATCGAAGCATTTGTAAATGTGATGATTTAAATACTTTAAATTTAATTAATCAAATTTGGCTGGATTAGACATGCAACTAGAAAGCTAAAAGCTGCTGTTCTTTCTTAGTCTTCCTGGAGGCTATACTACCTTTATCAATCTATGGTCTGCACAACAGTGAAACTTTATACAGACTAAAAAAATTAAAACACAGTCTGTTTACGAGTACACATATTCTGCAGAAAAAAAAAATGTATTTACCTTTGAACACATACAGGTCCTTGATAAATTTGCATACATCAGCAGTAGATTTCGTTGTAAAATTGAACACTTTCTTTGTGCCTTGAAATTTTATCAAAACTGGAATATTTCTACTAGTATCTATCACAAAGGCTTGTTTCAGCTGCTGCTTGTCCTGGGAAGACAAATAAATTAGTTTCTAACATACTATTCATTCTATGGCTCATAGAAGAACATGGGTGGAAATCAGTAAGAAAAGTACACAGGCATCCCATGTGGCCCAGTGGTAAAGTTATCAGATTCGCAATCTGGAGGCCCTGGGTTCCTTCCTCATTTGAACTTCTATTTTTTTGTGTGTGGGAGTACCCTTTGGCAAGGCATGTCACAACCCCAGGGTAGTACGGTACAAACTCAGTAAACACCTGAATAAATGGACTGTTGCCATAATATGCCTAAAAATAATTTTGAAAGAGGCGTAAAACATTATTTAATCATTCTATCAACCAAAAAATGACACAATTCATCTCAGATTAGACTGTAATTTATGTGCAGTCTGATCTTGATCTACACTGTCCACGAAAGCAATTAAAGTTGTGCTTGGTGTTCTCAGAATTAAACCTTTTTTGAGCATCAAAAATTGAGACTTGACTTGACTAGATTGAAAATCTTTGCAGATGAAATTTCAGCATAGCTACAAAGTGACTTCTGCCTTTGAATAAGTAGAAAACATTGTGGAAAGAGGAGTTCCCCTTTTCCCACAATGTTTTCAAAAGCTTTGTCCTTCACGGTTGTTAAAACACAGAAGTGTTTAGTAAAGGGTTAAAACAGCCTACCTTGTCACTGTTTTGTAGATGAATAATTCTGACAAGGCAATCACATCTGAAGCATTTACCAGCAGGTTTTAAAATATCTGACAAACACTGGATTGTCTGCTGTCTCTCTGGATAGAGATCAACCAAACATGGAAGCATATCCACTGTTGCATTCTGGGATTCTTCAAGAACATAACAAAATCCTACAGGTTCTTCTGTCTTGATAGTTTCCTGTAAATAAACACATTTTTTCCAATAGTATAAACACTGTAATAATGAAACTTGTCAGATTATTTTTCCAGCCTAAAGCATCGTCTGTAACAGGATAAAGGGACCAAAACTAGTTCTCCATGGGAACAAGAAATTCGTTTGTATTATCAATATATTATGATCAGTGAAAAACAACATGAAGCTCCAATATGCATCAGATTAAGTTGCTAGGTTATCTGCCCTGCTGGTAAAGATTCAGACTTAGGTAATTTACAAAAAACCAAGTTTTTTTTGCACTACAACAGCAACACATATGGCTACAGAGCTATGACATTATTTTGGAATTTTCTTTGGAATAAAAAAGGTGTGTGTGTGTGTGTGTGTGTGTGTGTGTGTGTGTAATAAGGGAAGGAGGGCAGGCATTGGTTTGAATCCCCAGTTAGGTGAATTTCTTTCCAAGGACTGATGATAGACATTGCAATAGGATTCATCCCTCAAACAACTGAACATTGTTTCATGATGATTGTTTAGGGAATCAGCCATAGGCTTGGGAAAAATACTGTGATATACTGGAAAAAGAAACTCCAGGAAAGCATGGATAGGTGCACTGGCTGCTGCAATATAAACAAAATAATGTTGAAAATGGTGTTAAATACTACACATATGAACAAGTTTTCTGATGACAGGTCCTCAGCCACAATTCACTTTAAATCAACCATATTGATTTTTGCATATTTGAATGATCTTTAGGACTTTACAGTCATAAATTCATAATGCATAATATATATATAACAACTATACCAGAGTCTCTCCCTCTGTATCCTGACTGGTCATTTTGTTTACCACAGTACCTGACCATAGCTTGTCCACCATTGAGAGCACTTGTGGGTCCCTTATTTACAAAACAGAACATTTACATTTCATGGCAGCAAAATACAGGTAATTTGACAACATAATAACTTGAGTAAATCAACAACTATTTATTTGAAATAAGAAAGTCTTTTATCTGGTGATATAATGGTACCACCAAGAACAGTTTCTTCTCATCATAATTACACATCTAGTGGAGTAATCTGATGATAAGCAAACACAAAGTGGGATAGAAGCAACAACGTGTGAAAACTAACTGTGCCTTTCTGTGTCATTTGAAAATAATTTTTTTCTTCCTTTTGATACTTCTTAGTGCCAACTGAACAACACAGGGAAGTCCCAAGAAAAAAGGCCAGGGAGGGTCAG
Source organism: Tridacna gigas (assembly GCA_945859785.2). NCBI lineage: Eukaryota > Metazoa > Mollusca > Bivalvia > Cardiida > Cardiidae > Tridacna > Tridacna gigas. Next base: position 55,837,469 of record OX244034.2, read on the forward strand.
AAATAACTTAGTAAAAATTCTAATGGTGGGGCTTATGAAAAAATTGTGGGGAAAAATAGAAAATGCTGGAAACCAGCACTTTATGATGAGGCAAGTTAATCATTTACCAAACAATGCCGTGATTCAACAACCCTAATGAAAAGAGCTTCTAAAATTAATATGTGGTTAAAAAAAAATGCTGGAAACCAGCATTTTCTTTTTTTCCCCATGAAATGTTTTCTACTATTTCCACAACAAATCCATTTATTTAAGCTACATTCATTTTGTCTTCTGTGAACGTCTCCTATAAAGAGAAGTGTACAATTTTGTGGTCTATCAAAGAGTTAAAATTATTTCCATGCTCTTAAAATCTTCCATACCTTTCTCTTGTGACCCTGTCTCCAACCCTTACACCAGTAAACTGGAATGTTTTTCCCTCGATACAATCATCCTCCATTTTGAAATTCCAAAGAGTACTGCTTGAGAGTTTTATCACACATACTGTACCCACAACATCTTCCACAAATAAGTGATAACTGCAAAGGAAAGCACAACATACCCAGAAAACTGGGAACATCTTCCCCATAAGGTACAAATAAAATGATCTATTCCTGCAGTAGAAATTTTTTGGAACATTGAGGGAAAAGGATGCAAATGATTTCTTTTTTTTTTTTTTCAGATTGTTGAAAATAAAAAAAAAAAAAAAAAAAAAAAAAAAAATGAAATGGTTTTCCATTGTCATTTGAACTATAAGTATGAATTAATAGAAATATTCCTACTTTGTGGAAGCATGCTCTGGATATCTATTAAATTCAGATTCCTATCGCTTGATAAGCCTTTACAATACAATCCCAAAGAAAAAGTCTTTTGTAAACATTCTGGGAAAAGGATAAAATCGTGGTAAACAGCATTTTCTCCCTTTTCTGACAATGTTTTCTCTATCCTATCAAAGCCAAATTCAATCATTATGTCATATTTAAATGGTCATCTGCAAATGCCTTCAGTTTCCGCAAGTTTGCATTTTTGTTGTTTGGTAAACAGTTAGCATAGAAACAATTCTGCCTCAACTCTTTAGCTCAGGGTCCGTATTCACCAACCATTCTTAAGAACGTTCTTAGTCTTATTCTTCAAAATTTTCTACCTTTGAAAGTAACACAACTTCTGATTGGCTAAACTATTTGGTTTAGCCAATCAGAAGTTGTGTTACTTTCAAATGTAGAAATTCTTGAAGAATAAGACTAAGAATATTCTTAAGAATGGTTGGTGAATACGGACCCTGATTTAACTCTGACAGAATAGAATGCATTGAGGGAAAATGAGAAAAGGGTTTCTTCTTGGGGCTGTAAAGGCACAGAAAGTCCAATCTGGACATAATTAGAAAGTCTTCTTTTTCAAAATGTTCTAAAATCTACATTCCTGATTTTACATAAAAATTCATTAGGTGATTACCTGAGAACTTTACCATCACGGACAGGAACTTTTTTATGCACATGCCCCTTAAAACTAAGACTTGGAGTGTGGTCATCTCCTCTGGATTTATCATATTCAATACTCTCCAATATGGAGTCAAATATATTGCTGCCACTGCTCACTGAACACTGAAGTTTATCCCTGCTGCCTGGAGTCCTCAAACCAACTGTATGTAAATGTGTCTTCACTGTATTTGAACTAAAAGCACTTAGTGTATCTCTAGAATTTATTGCTGTTACACTGGACGACATTGAGGCTAGAGATCCTGCTGCCAACGGAGTATTTGAGCTATTGCAAACTTCCTGAGCTTTAATTTCACCATCATCTTCCAAGTCCTATGAGAGAAAAATTCACAGTGGTTTAACTCTTTACCAAACAACAACATTTCAGACTCGTCCAAATTGAAAGCATTTGCAGACCACAAAATAAATGTGACTCAGAAGTTGAAATTTGTTTTGGGAAGGGTAGAAAACATTGTGGGAAAAGGAGAAAATGCTGGTTACCACCATTTTCTCCTTTTCCCACAATGTTTTCAAAAGGCTTCTTACCCAGGGTCGTTAAAAGTAGGGATTGTGTGGTAAAGAGTTAATGCATCTCTGTGATGCATTGTCCCAAGCAAGTCAATCATATGATTATGGATCAATAAAATTCATTTTGTTAAGCAACCTACTGAATCATAAAGTAGGCTGCTCCTTTGACATGCAGAAATTTTACCAATAGCGAGGTTTCCACCCAGGTCAGCCTGAATGGACTGCACAGGCTGACCTGGGTCAATCCTTTTTGGAGATGCATTAAACCCCCTTTTCACAGAGTATGGATCATTTGTCTTCTCTTTCATCCAATTAATACGAGGGACACTTTTTAAGTTCGTAGCGTAGGGCGGTCTTTTTAAAACCGCTTGAAATATCAAAATTTTATTTATCTAAGACCTTCGAAATATGCCCCGTCTGCCTCCACACACATTTTACACCGATCCACCCATTTCCGGAACGCCGCCCGGTAGTCCTCTTTAGGTATATGTTGCAGACACTGGTAGACCGCACTGCCTATACCACAATGGGATTCAAAACGGTGCCCTGCCAGCATTTCCTTTAGTCTTGGGAACAACCAAAAGTCACAGGGGGACAGGTCAGGGCTGTATGGGGGATGATCTAAGACGTCGAGCCCAGATTCTTTCAGATATTCCTGTACCGTAGCGGATTTATGGGCCGGTGCGTTATCATGGAGTAATTTGATGCCGCGGACACCGGTGCGCGGTCTGCGTTTCTGATAGAAATCAACAAGTTGAGCAAGAACACTTTCTCTGTAAAACTTTCCAGTGACAGAACTACCTTTCGGGACTGGAATTTGAAGGACTGGACCTTTTGAATCAAAGAATATCGCATACAACATGCGATTTGATGTTTTGCAACGGCGCGCAATGACAGGTCTGTCGCCCTCAGATGAAACCCAAACCTTATTTTTAGCCTTAGAATCGGGTTGAAAATGATAGATCCAGGTTTCATCACCTGTAACTATCTCTTCCAAACGACGTGGGTCACATTTATCATATTTTTCTATAACTTGCGATGCAAGTCTAACCCGACTTTGTTTCTGCTCGTCAGTGAGCAAATGGGGCACCCAGCACGCGCAGATCTTACGTAGCCCAAGTCGTTCACGTAAGATCTTCAAAACACTTGACGAATGAATGCCACTTAATTCTTCTATCTCTTGCACGGTATAACGTGCGTCTTCCTCAATTAACGTTTTCACAGTAGCAACGTTCTTTTCTGTCAAAACAGAAACCGGCCTACCCACCCGAGGGTCATTTTCAATTGACTCCCGACCATCATTAGAACGACGTACCCACTTGCAAACTGTAGCATATTTTAAAGCACCATTCCCATAAACTTTTTGCAAATCAGCATGAATTTCTGTTGGCGGAAACCCGAGCTGTGCTCGAATCTTACAATATACCCTCTGTTCAGAGATTTTTCCATCCATATTGAACGCTATATTTTACTATAGTGTATAAAACCACGTGTTGAAAATACCCAGCGCAGCGTGCACGTGGACCTCGTGCGCCGCATACCGTGACACCGTTCGAGAGAGGAATGATTACGCAAGTTCTGTGTAAAAAATCGTGCAACTTCATAATCGCGTTAAAAAGTTATAGGCTTACTCTACGAACTTAAAAAGTGTCCCGCGTACTATGAGTACCAGATCAATAAAAGACATGAACTATCAGAAAAGCTGATTTCTTGTTCTAAAAACATGCTTTTTCTTATCTGCATGAAGATTTATGGTCTAGATGACTATAATTATATTCAGCAGAGGCCTAAAACTTAGCCAACATCTACCATCAGTCATGACCACTTTCATCTTGCAGCTGACCAATATTGCAAACGTTATGGCAAAAGGTATTACCTGCAGATATCCAGGTATACAGGGAAACTGATATGCAGGGCACAACCTCTGACTTGTACACAGACCTAAAAATAGCAGTATTCATTTAAGTTGTAGGGTAGAACAACTGTGCATCAGAAAAATAATAGTCATTTCTATCCACATAATTTTTCATCTTCTTTTTGTTTTACGCAGGTACACAGTAAAATACACAATAATCACAGCTTTGCACATTTTCCCATTACATCTAAGTTATGAAATACTAAAGTTGATGATGGTATACATGTGCATACGTCAAAAGTCAATCAAAGATTGTCACTATGTATGTTTGCTTTAACTCTTTACCAAACGACAAAATTTTAGACTTATCCAAATTAAAAGCATTTGCAGATGACAAAATAAATGTGACTCAAAAATCAAAATTTGTTTTGGGAAGGTTAGAAAACATTGTGGCAAAAGGAGAAAATGCTGGTTACCAGCATTTTCTCCTTTTTCCACAATGTTTTCAAAAGGCTTTTTCTTCAGGGTCGTTAAAACCTGTTTTGCATGGTAAAGGGTTAAGTGTACTTACAACCATTTTACCAGCATTTTAATACCATGGTAGCAACACTAAAGCCAGCCATTCTTTGTGGATCACATAGAAGCACTATGGTAAGGAAAAAATAGCCTTGATTTGGGCAAATTTGCACCTGGACTAGATCAAGTAAAGATATCAATCTTTGGACGCAAAGGAAACTAAAGCCAGCCACAATCTTCAATAAAAGGAAGCCTGGTAACCAGCATTTTCTCCATTTCCCACTATGTTTCTACCCTTGCAGAGACAAATCATCATTTTACTTACTTGTCTGCAAACTACTTTGATTTCGGTCTAAAGTTTTGTCATGTGGTAATGTGTTAACTCTTTACCAAACAACAAAATTTTAGACTTGTCTAATTAGAAGCATTTGCCGATGACAAATGAGACTCAGAAACTGGAATTCGTTTCACAAGGACACAATTTCTGTTTGGCTAAACCATTTAGTTAAGCGAATTAGAAATTGTGTTAGAAGACATTGTGGAAAAAGGAGAAAATGCAAGTTAAGTGAATCTTCTTCTTTTCCTGAGATGTTTTCAAAAGCTTTCTTCAGGGTAATTCAAAAATGGGATTATGTGGTAAAGGGTTAAAAAAGGACCATAAGTTAACCCTTAAGCTGCTAAGCAAGACTCACTGACCTTTTGCTGACTGTGTAGATCAAGATCAGACTGCCCAGAATGTGTAGTCTGATCTTTGATCTACTGTCTGATAAGGAGATATCTTTGTCCAAAAAGTAAGTTTGAAATAACTTTAAGGTTTTTACTATTGGTTTGAAAGTTTTGTTTCACTTATTTAGCAGGATAAGGGTTAACTACTGGGCCACGTAGGCCCTCTATATCCGTAAGTAGACTAAAGACTTACCTTGAATGCAAGGACAATTCCACTTAACTGTCAATGCCACTTTGCCATCCTGTATCTCATCTACTGCAGGCTTCTCATCTACGATACCCTGACTGCCTGCTTGTTCCACAACATGGCAGTATTTTGTACACAACATAATCTGTTGTCCAGTATTCAGTTCCAACTGTTGCCTGAAATTTATGGAATGTATTACCATCTTCTGATATTCTTTCCCATTTTGCATCAAACCACACAGGAAAACATTGTGGCAAATAGGGGTATTGCTCATAACAAGTATTTTCTCCTTTCGCAACATTGTTTTCCATAAGATTCGTGTATTACACTTCAGTTTATAATGATTAACCACATTTTACAGCATCATTTTGGTAAATATTGATTTAATATCTAACTTGTGCGTTATATTTTAGAATGGATAATACAAAATGGATCTCATCATTGTTAGTGACTTACTAAAAACTGCATGCAGAAACACTGTACACATTCTAAAGACAGAGACTAAAATAAATATAGCATACCATGGGGGATAAATCTTGAATATCATGCCAACTTGTAGTTTGAGTTGTTCTGCCTGACTAGCTGGTATCATAACAAGCCTGATACCACTATCGTTGGCAATTGCCCCTGTCTCTGTCTGTGTTCCTGTCTGTGTGACTATTTCTGTAGTAACCACCCTACATCTAACTAACTGGAGAGAGTACAGGTGTTCAAAACCGATCACCTCCATACATACAAATCTGGAACCTAGAAACCAAATTTAATACATGACCCTTAAGGTGCCAAATCAACTCAACTAGGCTTTACAGTTAGTATCAAAAAGAATTTTGAAGTTTTCAGTTTAATGGCCCATGTAAAACTTGTGATCTCTGGGGTGGGGCAAATTTTGACCCCCAGGGCTATAATTTGACAGAACAGTTTTAGTAAGGGTCCAACAGATGAAGCTACATACCAAAAAGGGCAGCCCTATATTTTATGGTCAGGAACAAGAAGACTTTTAAAGTTTTCACTCTATAAGGCCCATGTAAAAATTGTGATCCCCCCCCCCCATGCAAGGCCAAATGGCAAAGAGGTCTATCAGATAAAGCTAGATGCCAAATTTGGTAGCCCTAGGCCTTACACACAAAGAGATGGGTGGACAGACAGACACCAGGGCATCACATAAGCTTGCTGGCTTTTGGCTAGTGGAGCTGAAAACTAGCAGTCTTCTAAAAGCGCTTAAAGTCAACAGTATCGGGTTAACTGTTTTACCAGAAGGCACACCTATATGGAAAACATTTACAGATGACAAATCAAATGGGGTTCAAATGATGGTATTTGTCTTTAAAGAGGAGAAGAGGAGGAAAACATTGTGGGAAAAGGAGACAATGCTGGTTACCCACCTTTATTCCTTTTCCCACAATGTTTAAAAAGCTTTATTGATCAGGATCATCAAAACTCAGGAATGTGTGGTAAAGGATTAGCTCTTTACCACACAATCCCGACTTTAAATGACCCCGAGAAAGAAAGCTTTTGAAAACATTGTGGAAAAAGGAGTAAATGCTGGTAACCAGCATTTTCTCCATTTTCCACAATGTTTTCTACCCTTCTCAAAACAACTTTTAGTTTTTAAGCCACATTTATTTTGTCGTCTGCAAATGCTTCCAATTTGGACTAGTCTAAAATTTTGTTGTTTGGTAAAGAGTTAAGACAATAAAATAAAAAATCTGGCTTCAGTGTGCCTAAAAAAAAAACAATGATGGAGATAGATCACAATACCCTGAGAAAAGGATAAAGTTGAAAGTTGATGTTTCCAGACTCGCACAGATGATTTGTCTCTGTTCTGTAGCCTTGTCAACTGTTCAGCAAACCCTCCTCTGAAAATTGGGATTATTCTGTCATTAAATTTGTATCTATATTCAACTCTAAAAGCATTCACCCTTAACTAGACAACAGAATTTCAGACTTGTCCAAAATGAAAGCTTTTTCAGACGACAAATGAAATGTGACTCAAACGATAGTACTTGTTTCTGAATGAGTGAAAAACATTGTGGGAAAAGGAGAAAATACTGGTTACCAGCATTTTCGCCTTTTCTTACAATGTTTTAAAAAGGCTTTCAGGATTGTTTGGCAAAGGGTTAAAATACACAAAACAGACACTTTAAATTAGAAAATAAAAGACCTGCACGGTCCTTTTTGTTTAGATTTAGTGGCTAAAAAGTACCTAAGAATACTGCGAAGTTTGGGTCCCTAATACAGACTAAAAATGTCTATTTCATATATTCATCCCTTTTAGGATTAACCCTTTCAGTGCCATAGGCGAAAAACATGGACCTTTGTGCATGTCATAGATCTTAAATCTATACCGCCTGTTTGCTTGGTCAAACCTACATGATATAATCTTACCAGGTTTCAGTATTTTTGGATGTGAAAAGAGGTCAGCTTTTTATATTAGGGCTGAAAAAGTTAAGAACCTCTAAAAACAATGCTTTTGAAAACATTGTTGGGAAAGTAAAATAAAAACCATATATAATTTTTTCCAATTTGTTTACTACCTTTCTAAAATAAGCCAATAATTTGAGCCAAATTCAATTAGTGATATGCAAATGATTCCCATACCGGTGTGTCTAAACGACTTTGTCTTGTAAGACTAAACCAATGAAAAATACGCAAAACAGCACAATGCTACACTTTACCTGCAATGTTTTTTCTTCTTTCTAGCTGAATCCTCTACTTCCCCTGACACTTCTGCTGTTTGGTCTGTTTTACTTGGTGTTTTGAGCTGTAAGGATTTTATCCAATCACTGGCTTTCACACCAATGCCTGACTGGGTTTCTACAGACGAGGGGGTCGAGATGACAGCTGAAGACTGACTGTCTGGTTCCTTGAAAAAATACAAACTTGGCCTCTGTGATGCAGCATACCAATTTTAACTTTTAAGTTACTGACCTCTTTACAAAACAATCCTGAGTTTCTACATCGCTGAGGTAGAAAGCCTAGATCTATAAAAACTTTTTCCGAAAAGGAAAAAATTCTGGTAAATGCAATGTTTGCAAAGGTTTTCAACTGCAGGGACACAGAAAGTTGAATGAGTGGTAATTGGTTAATCTTTGCACTGTCAGTACGCATGTACATGAGTCATGCTCTAGCTAAATGGGGTTTAATGCATCCCTGTGATGTGTTATACCAAGCAAGTCATCACATAACCATGGATTCATTAAATCCATTTTGTCTAATGAGCAGCTGAATTATGAGGCAGAAATGTCCTCAGACATGCAGATAATTTACCAAAAGCAGAAAGCTTCGATTCAGATCAGCCTGCTTCTGCACAGTCTGACCTGTGTCGATACTTTTGCAGATGCATTAAACCCTCTTTTCACAGAGCAGGGCTCCTGATTCATGACAAGATCAAGCTTCTGCTTAATCTTACCATATCATAGTATTTGGGTATTTTCTGCAAACTATTAACAACTATTTTATTTGTCTGGTACAAGAAAGGTAAAAATGATTGGAAGGAGTACAATTGAATTCTTTCTGTTCAAATGCATAAACTTAACCTTTGAAAATACAATCCACTAAAACTCAGAAAGACTTTTATCTCAATAGTTTTCATAGTTAGCAAAACAATAGGACAATATTGATTCAAGATCAGAGAGAATGTTCTGTGCTGTCTTATCAGATCTGTGCTGTCCACAAGACGCTCTGATCAGGCCTATGACACTGAAAGGGTAAAGCATAAAAACGTAATGAATAAGGATCTGGAGTAGTTTCTGGTATTATGCCAGAAAACTGTATCATAATTGGGAGTATTCTTACAGTAATAATGGGCATGTCAACAGCCTTACTAGCAAAGAACTGTGTACGGGTAGAGCGTTGGCTGTTCACATTAGGGCCCACATTCACCAACCATTCTTAAAAATGTTCTCAATCTTATTCTCCAGAATTTTCTAAATGTGAAAGTCATGCAACTTCTGATTGGCTAAACCAAATGGTTTTGCCAAAAGTTGGGTTACTTTCAAATTTAGACTAGAAATAGGTGTGTCAGAGATGCCCCCGCTAAATGGTATTGGTCACAGGTATGTCATATGACACTAGTACTCAAAATGGAGAACAAGTTTGCCAAGTTATTTTGAAATTCATTGATGAATGTAGAAGTGGTGCTCCGGACAAGGTCAATTTTATCATTTGACCTTGAACTGTGACCTTGACCTTGGGTGTATCGAAACAAACTTTTCGCATGACACTAGTACTTGTTAAGGAGAACAAGTGTGCAAAGTTTTTTAGAAATCCATTGATAAATGTAGAAGTTATGCTCCAGACAAGGTCAATTTAAACATTTGACCTTCAACTGTGACCTTGACCTTGGGCATATCGAAACAAACTTTTCGCATGACACTAGTACTTGTCAAGGAGAACAATTGTGAAAAATTATTTTGAAATCCATTGATAAATGTAGAAGTTATGCTCCGGACAAGAATGGGACACACACACTAACGCACGCACACATGCACCCACATGCACCCCCACACTAACACACAGACGGACACAGGTAACTCTATATGCCCCCCCCCCTTCATGGCAGGGGCATAAAAATCTTGGAAAATAAGACTAAGAATATTCTTAAGAATGGTTAGTGAATGCAGACACAGATATTCTGGTTGACTGAATGATTGTATAGTGTTTAATGCCGTTTTCAACATTATTGCAGTTATATCACGGCGGCCAGTGCACCTATCCATGCTTTCTTGGAGTTTCTTTTTACCAGTACTCTGCACAATACACTTTCCAAGCCACTGGCTGCTTTCCCACATAACTATCTTAGAAACAATAGTCAGCGGTAAGAGAGGAATGAATCCTGTCGCGATGACTATCATCAATCCTCGGAAAGAAATTGGCCAAGCCGGGGATTGAACCAGTGACCTCCTGTTCTCAAGTCCTGTGCGTTACCAACTGAGCTAGGGGGCTTCGCCCTGATGTTTTGGGTTGGAATCCCATGACCAGCTGAACCAACCTTTGCAGCTGCCGACATCATAATGCAAGCTTTGCATAGCTAAGAATTGTGATTAAGACAGGGTTGTAAGACTTGCTTCACAATCACTGTAAGATTAAAAGGCTTTAAATAAATCCTGTCAACTTTGAAAGAAATCTATGTACCTGAGATGCAGGTGGAGTTTTTGCCCTGTCAAAAACTTCGGCCACTTCTGGATCCGACTCATAACCCCTGATAGAGGCAGCTTCAGACTAGATAAAAATATACATGATATGGCGTACGACACACGAAAAGGGGCCTTCGGACATATGCGTAAAAGTGTGTCGTCCCAGATCAGCCTGTGCAGTCTATGACTAATCCAAGATGACACTTCCCGTTTTTGTGCGATTTTCTGTTTCGTGAAAGTCTACTGTATGAAAAAATCTTATGTAGTGGTAAAGTGTTGTCTGGGATTAGCCTGCGCGGACTGCACAGGCTAATCCGAGACAACACTTTAGGCAAATGTCCGAAGGCCCCTTTTCGTGTGTTGCATGCCATATAGATTTCATAAAAGAGGATTACACCTTAACCCAGCGAACAAACTTTAGACTCTTCCAATTTCAAAACATCTGCAGACGACAAATTCAAAGTTTGTACAACTAAGCTGGAAAAAAAAGAGAAAATACTGGTTACCAAACTCTAACAAATGGAAAAATTCCTGACTTTTCAAAACTGAAAGCATTTGCAGAACCAAATAAATATGGCTCATATGATAGTATCTCTTTGAAAAGGTAGACAACATTCTGGAAATAGGAGAAAAGGCTGGTAAGCAGCATTTTCACCTTTTCCCATGATGCTTTCAAAAACCACTTGTCAGGTTTGTCAAAATTCAGGATTGTGCAGTATAGGGTGAGATAAAGATATTTGTTATTTTTTTTTATGAAAGATTGTAATTCAACTCAATGAGTGAACATCATTGGTAACATTTTCATGATAGGTAAATTCACTGGTTGCAATGGTGAAATGATCAAAACCATAATCCTCAGTTATTTCCCGATAAACTATTGAAAAGCATTGAATAAAATGGGATGATATGAAATTAATTTTCTGTAATGCACAAATTCTCATTACCTTCCCTGATAGAGTAACAGCAGCATTTGTATCCTGTGTACCTTGTTCATGCACATCCTTCTCTGTATCAGAGTTGGACAGAATTTCAACATCTTTATCTTCTGTAGAACATCTTTGTTGTCTCTGTCAATGCAATAAAGCATTAAGTCTAACAAATGACATTTGTCTGTTACCAAGAGTACTTTGATTGCTTTAACCCCTCTTCCTCTGTTGTTATGGCTAGCAGAATCATGTCCCCTTAATTAATGTCAATGGGACAGGCTCCGCCATTTACCACACAATCCCTAGTTTCAGTGACCCTGAGAAAGATGCCTTTGAAAACATTGTGGGAAAAGGAGAAAATGCTGGTTACCCATTTTCTCCTTTTCCCACAATGTCATCAAAAGGCTTCTTTCCCAGGGTAGTTAAAACTCTTGAATTATGTGGTAAAGGGTTAAGGACATAGTATATGATCTGAAATCAAGCTGTTATGTTTGCCTTGGACAAATTCATCTTCTATTCAAAATTTTGTTTTCATCATAACTTACCAATGAAGATCTAGTTCTTCGAGTTGCTGGCTTGGGAGACAACTTTTTCCGCTTTTTGACTGGCTCAACAATCTTCTGCTCTTCTTCATTTTCGCTAGAACTCCAGGCAATACTTTGACCTGTAGTTACCAAATTGTACTATAGAGCTCCAGATAGAGGGAGCAATTTTGATTTCAAAATTGAAAATATTAATCACTCTCCACTAAACCCAATGTTATGGGTACTTATTAGACTCATCTCATCAAGACAATTCTAATGAGTACCCACAACATACAGTTTGAAAGAGAAATAATGGATTTAGAATACTATCATTCCCTTTTATCTGGAGGTCTGGGGCTAAAAAACCATAACTCTTTACTAAACCACAAAAACCATAACTCTTTACTAAACCACATTTTCTGGACATTTTTAAATTAAAACAATTTGCAGGCCACAAATTCCGGTCAATCAAATTGCATTTGCTTTATTTTTTAAGGTCATTTAACTCTTTACCACACGGCAAAATTTTAGACTGGTCCAAATTTAAAGCATAGCAGATGACAAATTAGTGTTTCATAAAAGGGCAACAGACTTTTTTTGATAATGTCTGAAAAAAGGACAATAATTACTGTTTGCAATAAGCAATAGCTCCTTTTCTCACAATGTATTTGCACTAGCTTTAAGTTTACCGTTGTTAAACAAGTCTATTTTTTTTAAAGTGTTACCCCTTGGCATACTCTTCTACAGGAAAAAAGTTTGGATCAAAGGATGGTCAGACAGATGAAAAATGCCAAAATAAATTCCCCATCTTTTAACAGCAGATAAAAATGGGAGCAACTGTCAGCATCGGTAACGCTGGACAACTGTTGCTTCCTCTAATCAGAGCCCTGGGAATTACTATATTACTGTACTGCCGGAAACCACTCGAAAATTGCTACGTCACTGATTAAATAAAACTACGATCGCATGCAGATTGATCTACTTTTAGATAAATTGGAATTCCAGAGGTCAATTTGTGCAGTTAGAGTTTAAAACTTCGTACTTTTTCATTGTTTTTGTTACTGATTAACTTAATGTTTTCACTCATCTTTGTCTGCCTCCAGCAGACAAAATGAGGATTAGTTTTTTTTGTGTTTATAGATCTATACTCTTAGAGCGTATTTTCCCTGTTAACGGCAGGTGAACGACGTTTTGATTTCCGCTCTGAAATGTACCTAGGCCAGTTCTCAAATTTGATTGGTTCACAATTTTTCCAAATCTGGGTTTTTTAATCCTCTGTCAAGGTGATCCGGTAATTTGTCTTGAATCGGGAGACTCGTGATGAAATCAGCAGAGTTGGGAAGCATGCACAGTATTATTAGACCTGAAATATGACATACCCGAGTCCTCCAGTGGCAATGCTAGTTTTTCAAAGATGTTCCCTGGGGCAAAAGACTCCTTGTGCTGTTGATTGTCTATTGACTTTCTCCTTCGACTAGCATCCTTGTTTGTTTCAACATTATTTGCAAAAAAGTCAATGAAACCCTCAGAGCATCTACGCCATCCTTCTGCGTCTCTAGTTCTTTTGACAGGTCTCTGCATTTTTCTTGGTCATTTTTTATGACTTGCATCAGTATGATAGATTTAATTCCTCATGTAATGTAAATCTGTAAAGATGGTTGCTTTTATGGCTGACAGGTCAAGGATGTTTCATTAATAGGCAAGTTTGGTAAATCAGCTCAAATAGTAAACCAATTGCAGGTTTTGGTAACAAGGTAAATTTTATGTATTTTATGGTGTTAATGCACCATGACAATTTTCACACCCATAACTCAACTTTGTTACCCATGAATATAGTCCAATTCTAAAAGATAAAAAATAAATACAATCATACTACTTTTGACACAAAGAAATAAATCAGGAAATGTTAGCGAATCAAATCCAGATATTGGGTGTGAAAAACATTACCATGCAAATAACACCGTGTAACCAAAACCTCCTATCTATTTACTATAGACTTCCAATTTATCAAACTTGTCTATTACCAAAACTACTACAAATCACTATCCCTATGTATACATGTATTACAATTAACCCCGAACAGAGACATTTGAAAATATGGAGCGAAAAGGAGAAAATACTAGTAGCATTTTCTTGTTTTCCCACAGCGTTATCTACCCTTTCAAAGAAGCAAATTATTTCAGCAAGATTTAATATTGTTGTCTGCTATTGCATGCTTACAACATGGACTAGTTTAAAATATCATCCTTTGGTAAAGAGTAAATTCTTTACAACACTGCAAAATTTGAAATGTGTCAGTTTGAAAGAGTATCTGCAGACAACAAATTGTTGCTCAAATGACAAGCTATATATCTTCACAAGGTACCAAACATTGAGAAAATGCTAGGGGCTAGTATTGTGCTTTTTGTGAGGAAACATATGAAATCCTGTATCAAAAAAAGAGCTGTGCTCTGACAAAATGGGGCTTAATGCATATCCGTAATGCATCATACCTTGCAAGACCTCACATAATTAGGGATCCATAAAATTCATTATGTCTAACAACGGACTGTATCACAAGGTTGACTGGTCCTTTGACAAACAAAAAATTGACCAACAGCGAAGTTTCGGCCCAGGTCAGCCAGCGCACTCTTCGCAAATGCATGAAGCCCTCTTTTCACAGAGCATGGTTCACATGTATTTTATTGTAGGGTAGAATCTTTCCTCTAAAACATCATGATACTTGCCCTTGTGCTGGTTACCCAGGATTTTCTCAATGTTTTCAAGACTTCTATGGCTGGGTCTTCAGTACATGGGGTTGTTGGTTACGAACTTACGAGGTAAATAATGTTAATACGTTGCAAATTACTTCAAACACTGACGATACAGATAAAGTTCTGTGCAAGAAAAGGTTGAATTTCAGCTCAATATTTCACCTCTTGATCTAACTGCAACTCTACGAGTTATCTAGGATAAGGTGTAGTTGCACCGATCCGATCAAGGTTACAAACAGTTTAACACTCGCTGTGAAAAGGTAATTTCTTAACGTAGTTCTTTAAATGACTCTTGGTGAAAAACTCTTATTTAAAATTTGATTAAAACGCACGATGGTTCTGTATGTCAACCTGACCCAACAATTCCCGCCAAAATGTCTTGATAACTTCAACAAGGGAGAGTAACATCTAGACGGGTGTTCGCGAAAAGTCACGCCGATGCTCGGGACCAGTCTACCCTAAACCTCAATTTCTTGGCTTATATTTTGCTGGGTAACATCAAAGGTACCAGCTACCGCCATGTTTGATAATTTCGCCTTCAAACAATGCGATGTTCACACTCTACTAAACGAAAGTGCAAGGGCCATGAGTCAAATTCTATAAGCAAATAAGAATTGTAAAAGACATATCTTTTGAGTTTATATTCATCCAAGAACTGTCAGAAGTATGGCTGACGCTAAAACACCAACATCATCGCTGGAGTCAACTGGCGATACAAGTCGGCTCTTGAAAGAGCTAATGGATCTCCAAAAGTCTACAGGTAATTTAAAGTTTAATTGCGTTTTAATCGTAAGTCACCTAACTTATAAACACAGTTACTGTATATGTCTTCTCATCTCATCTCAAACTTTTACCAATTAAATCTCAAAAAAATGATTCGTACCCAAAAGCATTCGTACCCAGATCAGGTCGAGGTTATGACTGTTCGATTGTTAAGAATCCTTTCTTTTAAATTTGATTAAGAGTTAAGCACTGTCTCTGCTAGCTCTTGAATTTTGGTGGTCATGTGTCTTGTTTGGAATTTTGGGGGTTATTCAGAAATTTTAAGGGTCATGGTCTTGAACATTTTTTACTAGTGTTGTCAGGGTTCCCGCTAGGCTTTGCATTTGGCACCATTAGCGATAGATTTTGTAATGTGGCGCGATAGATTTTGTAATCTGGCGCAAGAGAAAGCCAAATGGCGAAAATGACTGGCGCCGATATTTTTCAAATTAGGGTGCCTTACATTTTGATACTGGTCACCATCACCGCTATGTGTGAAAGCATATCTATATACGAAAAATCGATAACCAGTTTGTAATTGCTGCCGATACACCCCATTACAGCAGGTGATCTAAATAACAGTCTGTATATTACATTGGGATTTGTCTAGTTACACAATACACGCATATGCACCATGCAATGCTAATAATCAAATGTTAATTTTGCCACGCCCCATCTGCATCCAATGGTGTAAACACAGAATTTTTACACGACATGCAGTACTGCGAACCAATCAGGAATCACATACGAAATTTAGTCGCCGCCCATAATTTCTAAAGCCACACATTGATTCTGCGTTATATGCATTTGTTACAGATATATGAGGGGCATTGTGGTTTTTATTTAGGGACGACCGCACTATATTCGGGTGGATTAATTCAATAATTAAAATATCAATTAAAGAAGATTGGACCTCTGGATAACTTATTTATCGGCTCGCTACTTACGTATGCAAACTGGAATTTTCGTGATCAATTATTCCTTTCACAGTTAAAGAAGTCGGTCGTATTTTTTTTTTAATGTAAACTGTGATCGGTAGATTACGATTATGATCTTATTGCCCATAAATGTTTTCTACTCTTCAAAAGACAAGATTGATCACTTGAGCCATGAACAACTCAGTAATTTCTTGTCTGCCAAAGCTTTCAATATGGACAAGTCAACATTTCTAACTCGGCTGTTTTCGAAGAATACAACGTCGAGCGGTCCGACGAATCACCGAAATACCGAAATGCCACCGAAACACCGAAATACCCCTATTTTTTTTTCAATATTAATTTCAGATAACTGATATTAGCTTGCAGTATTTTCTTTCTCTCTTTTTTCTTTAACTAAAAATGCGCTCAATGAAAGTATCAATCATTAATGAGAAGAATAATGTTGTTAATATATTCATCATTAATTTACGTGGAGAACAATCACCGAAACACTCGCGTGTCTGGTCTGTTACACACCGAAATACCCGATCTTGATTACGCCGATTTAGACCCCAAGAATGATCAGTATCATATGATCACATGAATTTATTATTTCTTTGAATGGTAAACACACATACAAAATCATTTGTGAACGAAGTAGACCCAAATCAGAATGTAGGTCTCTGATTCATCGAAACGCACAAATAGCTTGGTTCTGTTCTGTTCTGTTAAAGTGATGCAGTCGTAATTGAAGGCGTTCGGCTGATATTATCAAACTTATTTTGTGTAAGTATGTCATTGTGATTTTTAAAATGGCATGGTTATTGTTAATAATCTTATCGGTGGAATTATAATTGTCTTATCAATTTACGCTTGGTAACGTGTTAACCACAGATTTAAAATGGCTGCCGGTTTTCCGATTTGGAAATTTTTAATTTCATTAATATACAACATAAAAGTGAAAACTATTTTTGCCAGCATAGTTATAAATAAAAATCAGACACATCAACCTTGTGCACAAGCACAGCTACTGTAGTTAGATTGCGGATGTAGAATCCCTGAATTGACAAATTTTACCATGCCGGGCGGGTATTTCGGTGAACATTTACAGTACTGGTGGGATATTCCGGTGCACATTCTTCACGTCGGGCTTCAATGCATGTTGTTATTTTGTCATTAGGTTTTAAACTAACCCTCTTTCATCAGTATGATTACAATTTGTGTCAAACACCACAACTTCAGTTGTTTGAAATCAAAAATAAAAAAAACAATCTCGGGTATTTCGGTGTTTCGGTGTTATTTCGGTGATTCGTCGGACCCACGTCGAGTTATTGCCGTAGCCCTGTCGTTGTCGTGCAACGAGTTTGAAATTTCTGAATATCTCTGTTATTACTGAAGATATTTACTTCAAACCTGGACAAGTTAGTAGCTATCAAAAGGGGAAACTATACAACAAGCAGGTAACAACCAAAGCATTTTGAGGCACAGCCATGCCCCTTTTTCACCTTGGGATTTTCCCTGAAAATCAGTTAGCACCTGCTGCCAAACTATATTCACGCAATCAATATAGATACGGGTAAAAAACTAATGCAATGGAAAAATGTTTTCTAATTGTTTTCATTGCTCATGATACAAGAAAGAGAGGACATTTTATTAACCAATTTTTTTTTATCATGGCCGACCCCCATGTACTTTAATTTTAAAAATGGCACCAAACTGGCTCTAATTATTTTACTTTGGCACAAACTTTCCTCATTTGGCGAAAGTGGTGGCACAAGAAAAAAAATGGCCAGGGGGAACCCTGAGTTGTCCTCCATTGTCAGTGTCGCATAATGGTAATGTTTTGTATAACAGTGTTATTAAAGGTAAAAGTTAAATTACAATGACCTGTAGAAACTGTGTCGTCTTCTATCCCTATTACTCAGGCGAGTCAGTGACATGACCAAGCAGGGTCTTAAACCCAGACAAAAAGTTTAAAGAACAGGTTCTACACGATGGTTAGGTGAGATGACAGCCATGTCACACAGAATAATGTCTTGTTTTAGACAGATAAATTGTAAACTGGAAACAAAATTATTCAGTGGTAGGAAGTTTATTCGATATGATTCTACTGTTATAAACTTGATGAGTTTGTAAGATAGATTGATTAAATCAATCTTCAATGTTATTTTTTCATTTCTGTTGTGTCAAGGAAGACGTAACATATTAATTTTGTTGCTGAGCCTTTAATTTTCAGCGTCAAAAATGCGGACCTTCTGAAAGGCTTAGTTAAGGAAAATGTATCTGTTAACATGTTTATGTTTTCCAGCCACATTCCTTTTATTACTCTAGAAATATCCAAATCAGAAGTATTTCCTTTTACAGCATCTGAAGACACTACTTTAATGTCATTCAATAACAGACTCATGTGGACAACTTGACATCCCATCCTTTATTAGGAATTGGTCTGTTATGCAGTGAGGACCACATTTGTTTTGGGAATTTTCATGTGTGATTTTGGGAAATACTTTTTTTTTTTTAATCAGGAATGGGTCCATTTGATGGATTAGCTGTCTGGAAAGGCCATTTTCAGTTAGAAAAGCTAGGGGAGAGTTACTTAGAGGGGCAGCATCGATAAGCATCAAATATTTTGCAGCTTTTTCTGTTTGCAGCTCAACCTTTTCTCTTGTTATATTATCTCTGGCACAAAATTATATGACAAGTTCCTATCAGAAATCAAGATAGAGTATGCACAGTCATTGCTTTTTACTGAGGTTTTTTTTTTTCTTAAAATTTCCGGACTTCAAACAGTGTATACATAAATTATTATCATTTCAGTTTCTTCCATTGCTAGCATTGACAGATCTGTAAATGTTCAAGAAAGGTATGTCAAACTACATTTTCCCTAAAATTGTTGGCAAAAACAAGAACATGCAAAAGTAATTGGCAATTTGTGTAAAAAAAATTAACATGTCTCTACCAGTACTGGACTTGTTTAGTTTTATTTTAAGCCTTTTACCCTGTACTGTTCATTTTTTAAAATTGAAATGAAGGAAATCTGTCTCACCTTCCTCACTGTGTTTGAGGAAAATTAGAAAACAATATGCATGATAATGTCATTCAGAGATGCAATTCAATGTTTGGCTTATTTTTTTCAATGATTCTGCAGTGGTTATTCCTGTGAAAAAAAAAAACAAATAACTAATGACACAAAATGTGGCTAGAAGTACATACTGTTATTACTGGTCATTTTCATTTACATGCTTTTTTAAAACAACATTTTGCAAGAGAAGTACTTTATTACCATTATCTGCTTTATTGTCACTTGAGTGCTGCAATGAAATTTGATCACTGATCTATTTGCATCAGATTATTGTAGGAAGTTTATGTTTGTTTTACAGCCAAGATCAGTTACAGACTTTGTCAGGAATGGTACAGAATTCTGGGGATGGGACAGACCCCACCCTGACAGAACTGATGAAAACTATGTATGATGGAGCCAGCCAACGACAGCTTATGTAATTTTTTTTATGATGAATTTACTTTATTTACTCATGCTTGGAAAACATTCATATTGATTTGCGATTTGACTGGTCAAAATTTACGTGATGATATTTATTTGCCAGTTACAAAAGTGAGGTTACACAATTGTTTCTTTTGTTTTGTTTACCAGTTATGAATAAAATATCAAGAACTGCAAAATATTGTCGTTAAAACCTGTAGGTATATAATAAAAGGAATATGATGTTGTAGTAATTTTCCTGATGCTTGTATTTACTTGTCGTTGTGTAAGAAAATTTTGACATCTCGCTTTCTCACACTCGAATTAAATAACTGCACCAGGAAAGTTACTACAACATAATATTCCATATATTTCTTACAGAATTAATTTGAGAATTATGGTTATCATTTCAGTGAATTGTTTCTTAAATCTTAACCAAACAATGAAATTTTTAACTGGTCCAAATTTAAAACATTTGCATAGGACATATTGAATATTTCTCAAATGGTGAGATTTGTTTGTGGTACGTTAAAAATCACACAGTGAGAAAAGGAGAAAATGTTGGCTACAAGCGTTTTCTCTTTTTTCCACAATGTTTTAAAAAGGTTTCTTTATCAGGTCATTGAAACACAGGATAGTGTGGTAAAGGGTTAAATATATGGAAATAATAATGAATTCTATGAAAAGAATCATGTTTATGTGAGTTACCATGTGGGGAAATGTAGAAATGATGAAGGTTGTTTATTTGTAGCAAATGATTACTAGTGATAACCCTTTACCAAACAGTCCATGTTTAACCCTTTACCAAACGACAAAAATTTAGACTCATTCAAATTCAAAGCATTTGCAGACGACAAAATTAATGTGATTCAAAAATTGAAATTTGTTTTGGGAAGGGTAGAAAACGTTGTGGGGAAAAGGAGAAAATGCTGGTTACCAGCATTTTCTCTGTTTCCCACAATGTTTTCAAAAGGCTTCTTTCTGAAGGTAGTGAAAACACGGGATTGTTTGGTAAAGGGTTAAGCAACCCTAAAGAAGAAGCCTTATGCATTTCCTCCTTTTCTCAGAATGTTTTCGACCATATCATATCTTTTGATTTAACCCTTTACCAAACAGTCTGGAGTTTTAACGACCCTGAGAAAGAAACCTTTTGGAAATATTGTTGGAAAAGGAGAAAATGCTGGTAACCAGCATTTTTTTCTTTTCCCACAATGTTTTCTACCATATCAAAGACTACTTCCATCATTTGAGCCACCTTTAAATTGCTGTCTGCAAGTGCTTTCAACTTCGGTAAGTCTACAGTGTTGTCGTTTGATAAAGGGTTATGCCTCAAAAGATGTCTTCTGCAAATTTTCATAGTTTGGACAAGTTCAAAATTTTTTGTGTGGTAAAGGATTAAAGTATGATAGAAAAGGAATCTGTCTACAATATCAGTGATCTGATGACAGTAATATCTGGAGTTCTTGAAAGATTTCAACGATTAATTGGTTCAGCCAAACAGAAATTGGTGATATAGTTTAGAAAATTAATAAGAATTAGATTAACCCTTTTCCACACAATTCCAACTTTCAACTACCCTTAGGAAAAAGACTCTTGAAAACATTGTAAGAATAGGAAAAAAATGCTGGCAACCAGCATTTTCTCCTTTTCCCACCATAATTTCTACTCTTTCAAAAACAAATTTTAATTTTTTAGTAATGTTTATCTTGTCGTCTGCAAATGCTTTCAATTTGGATAGGTTTAAAATTTTGTCACTTGGGAAAAGGCTAAAAATGTTATCAAGAATGGTTGGTGAATACAGTCCTTCAGGATTTCAACTACCAATTCAACAGCTTAACCACTGAGTTATTAGTACGGAGATTCACCCATGCAGGCATTTTGTTTCACATATTTTTACATAAGTCTTTATTTTCTCAGCACATTACAGGGTAATGATACAGCCAACAGTTTTGGTGTATATGGTCAGGAAGTAGACATTGTCTCCAGTAAACAGTCCAAATCTCAGTCTTTAACAGGCTCCACTGGATCAAATAAGGTACATAAACTTCTTGCTTTTGTGTGGTCATTCTGACACAATTTCATTATTGGCCAAAGCCATCATGTTCATTATGCATGCATCTATAGGTGGTTGACTTCTATTGCTGGTTAGCCTTTCATATCAAAGGTTACAGATTCACATCCAGTGATGAGTGGGATCAGCCTTTGGAACTACAAATATTACAATGTTGGTGCTGATTAATGTTTTTAAGAAGCAATCATTTAGAGACTGAGAGTGGTTAATATGAGTTGTAAGAACTTAATTCACAGTGGATGTAAAGTAACTATATTTACACTAACTTTTATTTCAAACATTGCCTCTAAAACTGCTGCCCAAACTGAAAGGCACTTATCAGATTTTTATAGGTGTGCCAAAATTTCACATTTTTGATGTAACGTCTAGATTGTTACACGTGCAAAGGTTTAACTCTTTACAAGATGGCAGAATTTTAGACTGATACATATTCAAAGCATTTGCAGACAACAAATTATAAACAGCTTAAATAACGAGGTTTGTCTTTGAAGTGGAAGAAAACATAGTGGGACAAGGAGAAAATGTTGGTTACCAGCATTTTCTCCTATTCCCACAATCTTTTCAAAAGCGTTTTGCTGAAGGGTCATTAAAACATAGGATTGTCTGGTAAGGTTTAATGATAAGTGATAATTGTTTAATTTCTAGGTAAAGATTACGCCTGTTGTGAACTATGACTGGGAACACAGGCGCTATATTGGCAACCTTGTGGCAGTGCACAGAAACAATGAAGTAGTCGCATATACATTGAAAGGTGGGTCTGTACTTAAAAATACATCTATACTCGTTTTCAGCCCGTTTTTAACCCATTTCATCATTATTTTATTAAACTATAACCATTCTTGTATCTTCATGCCAAATGTTACCCCTGACATTTGCAAGGTTGCATAGATTACAACCAATAAAAAATGCATTTCATTTCCTAGAGGCCATCAAAGAAATCACTGTTGTCAGGTTTCCGGTTTTAAATAAAGAATTTTCAACATGTACGTAACACATATACCATAGACATCAGTAATTTATCTATGTTTACACTAAATTTGGAACCATTCTGCAGTCTATCAGATTTTAAAAGAGTTTTTTTCTCTCTGGCCATAAGGATTTATCTTTAATGTTGAAAACTGCATTAAATCATTAAATACTTTACAAGTCTGGGTCATTACCTTCTGAAAAAATTTTGTAGTAGACGGTTTTCAAAACATTGTTCTAAACTATGGATAATCAACATGAATTAAATTTTGAACCATGTATATGTTAAGCTGCTTATCATATTGCCTCAATGTTTTCAAAAGCCATCTTCAGCGGCAGCAGCAAATTAGTTAAAATCAGAATCCTTGGTAGATTTCTTTCCCTTTCTGTGAAGGTTTCAATGACCCTGAAGAAGAAGGTTTTTGAAAAGATTGTTAGGAAAGGAGAAACTGTTGAATGTTGAAAATCATGGATCAGATAAAATCATATTATCATGATTTAACTCTTTACCACACGCTACTATAGACCAGTCCAAATTGAAAGAATTTGCAGACGACAAAATAAATGTGACTGAAAAAGTTCAAATTTGTTATGGGAAGGTAGAAAACATTGTGGGAAAAGGAGAAAATGCTGGTTACCTTTTCAAAAGTCCTCTTCTTTGGGGTCGTTAAAAGTCGGGATTGTGTGGTAAAGGGTTAAGAGAGTGCTAGTTTTTATTTCATTTTGTAACACTTTACCTAATAACAAAATTTTAGACTTGCCTAAATTGCAATTAATTACAGGCAACACAAATTAAACTCTCGAAAGATCGAGTGATGAGATTTGTCATGGTAAGGGTGAAAAACATGGGAAAAGGATAAAATGCTGGTTACCCGAGTCGTTGGAAATAAATGATAATTTGGTAAAGGATTAAGATGGCTTGGCCCTAAAAATGATCAAAAACTATGATCAAAAGTATCATTTATCACAGGTCAGATGACAAAGAATTTACTGTAAAGTTTAAGGTTGAAATTACATACTCATTCATTTCAGGCAGAACGTCTGGAGTTGTTCGAATCACCAACAGAAAGACTGCAGAACGTGACTTGTTAAAAGATTTTACTGGTCGTGTGATAGACATAGCATTTGCTTACACAGACGATCCATTGCTAGCAGTAATTGATGAAATAGGCACTCTCTGTGTTTATGAAATCAGAGAGGGTGATAGTAAAAAAATTTTGTATCCTTTAGTTTGTACAATTTCCCCTGCTATTAAAATCAGTCAAACATAAAAAAAGGGTTGCAGGTTCAAGTCATGGAAGACTGAGATGAAGGACTAGGAATGGCAGCAATTAACTTACAGCTACATTGCAACATGCAATTGCAAATTCTGCAATAAATTGACACACTCATCTTTAACCCAAATTGCACAAGTATTATGTCCCTGCAGTAAACAGCTTTTAAAACATGGAGCAGTGGCTTGTGCTTCAAGCAATGGAGCCTTTTCCCTCATTGTATTGCAAACAAATTGAATAGGGGTCTTTCAATGATTATATATTTTTATCACCCCATAAAGTGGTTTGTTACAGTTCTAAATTTAATGTGCAGCATTGGCTCAAATGCTTTAACATAAAATCCTTCGATGTAAACTTACACATGGCTTTTGTTAGAATCTGTGGCAATAATTTTTGATGTGGTTTTTGTCAAATAAGTCAAAATGCTGTATTTTTCATTCAAATTGTCATGCAAAGTATCAGCGCAGTTTGAGCTTACATAGTAATGAAATTTGAATCTTAACCAATATGAAGATCATCAAAGGTCCTCCACATTGAACGGCCAAAACCTGTGAAATACAGTGAATATCACCGCGTTATCTGGTGCCCATACATCCCTGATGATGCTGATGATAGTAGTGCCACTGACTCTAGTGCCCAGGAAAATGCCAGCAGAGTTCTTGTATTGACTAATGATGAAAAAGTAAGACCAAGTTTATTTGTCAATATTTTTTTTTACTTTTTCTTCAGTCTTGGTCAGCATTCACCAACCATTCTTAAGAATGTTCTTTGTCTTATTTTTCAAGATTTTCTAAACTTGAAAGTAACACAAATTCTGATTGGCTATACCAAATGTTTTAGCCGATCAAAAAATGTGTTACTTTCAAATTTAGAAAACTGTGGAGAATAAGACTAAGAATGTTCTTAAGAATGATTGGTGAATATGGATCCTGGATACTTTAGGGCTTATGTAGTTAGGATTTCTCTGGGTTTTGTTTGCTGAAGAAGTTGTTGGTTTGATCTGTGCATGCAGTGCTGGTTTTAATGGTGTGTCTTTGGACAGTTGATTTGAGAGTCCCAGACCGTTACGAATAAAAACCAAGAAAATGACTTTGGAAATAAATTACCAGATTGCACATAATGTTTGGTATATTGCACCATGGGTTGTGTAGATTTAAGTTAAGATAGCACAGAATATTTTGAATGGCCTTTCCTATAGTAGTGTAAGTGGCAGTCTCTAAGGGGTTGAACAGGTCCAAGTTGATTTTAAGGACAATTTAGATAGGATCGACTGCAAGAAGTTTGCTGTGTGATCTTGGATGTCTTTTACTCATAGAGATGTTTTTTCGTTCAAAGTGTGCAACTAGAAATGGAGTAGATGGATTTTTTTTCATGCCTATAAATATCCTTTTTGATTTGTTAATCACTTTCAGAATTGATCATGTTGTATTTTCAGGCTGAAATCTGGAGTGTGGACATGGTGACCAGAGATTATGGAGCTGGCCCTCTTCTTCCGGAAAATGTTCTCAGTGGACTGATCAATATTGAAAGTCATTCAAAGGTTTGTTAGTAGAAATTTGAGAAAGTTTAGAAGTTTATTTATTTTTAGCTCCACTGGCCAAAGGCCAGCGGGCTTATGTCATGGCCCGGTGTACGTCGTCCGTCCGTCCGTCCGTGCATTAACTTTTATTTCAAACATCATCTTCTCTGAAACTACCCATCCAATTTTCATGAAACTTCACAGAAATGATCCTGCCATGGTCCTCTTCAGAATTTCTTGAAAGAATTTGATTCCTTCAAAAACTCTGGTTGCCATGGCAACAAAACTGAAAAATATTGGAAATCTTTAAAAATCTTCTTGTCTGAAACCATAAGGCATAGGGCTACCAAATTTGGCATGTAGCTTTATGTAGTAGACCTCTATCAAGTTTCTTCAAATTATAGCCCTGGGGTCAAAATTGGCTCTGCCCCAGGGGTCACAAGTTTTACATAGGCTTATATAGAGAAAACTTTAAAAATCTTCCTCTACCTAGCCATAAGGCCTAGAGCTACCAAATTTTGCATGTAGCTATATCTAGTGGGCCTCTACCAAGCGGGCCAAAATTTTATCCCTGGGGTCAAAATTGGCCCCACCGCAGGGGTCACAAGTTTTACATGGGCTTACATAGTGGCAACTTAAGAAATCTTCCTGTTTTGATTTTTTTTTTGAAATTTGCCTTGCATCAGGGGTCTTATGTCTTACAGAGGCTTCATGTGGACAAAACTTGAAAATCAGCTTATTTATAACCATACAGCATAGACTTGTATTATTTTGGCATGTGGCTTTATCTTGTGGACCTCTACCAGGGTTCAAGTAATTATAGCTCTGGGATCAAAAATGGCTTTGCCCTGCGGGTCGCAACATTCACATGGGCTTTTACAGAGAAAACTTTGTAAGTCTTCATTTTGAAACCATTTGGCTCAGAATTGAAATGTTTAGTATTTATGGTTTATAAGCCAGTGGAGCGATACAGGGCCATCATGGCCCTCTTGTTTAGTGTATATGAGTCTTCTGATAACCAATAAGAAAAGCCCAATAGTTTTGTGAAATGGAGAAACATGTATGCCACTCATAGCTTTTTTCTTCCTTGATTGACTTTTAAATGTTGTATGTCATTTCTTTGATTTCCTTTTTTTAGGAATTTAGGTATTGGTTTAATTTAACTTATGAATATTCAGGCAAGTTTTAAACAAAGTAATAATTCATTTATTTGACCATCTAAGGATTTATGTTACTGTATATTACACTTATGAGATTTTGTTACCAAATAGAAGTAATATATACTCAACAGCCTATAATGGATGCAGCTTTTTCTCCTGATGGGACAGCTCTTGCTACAGCCAGTTCTGATGGAGAAGTGAAGTTTTTTCAAGTGTACATGAATGAAGAAACATCACCAAGGTAGGTAGAAGAAATAGTACCACTTAATACCTTTAATACCTTATAACTCATTCTTGGTGATAATTTTTACTACCATATCAAGTTTGTATAGATTGACATGTAGAAATGTACAGCATGAAACTGAATTAATCCAATACTGAAATTTAAGTTATTGATTAACTACAATCAATAAACTGTTTGCATTTTCACAGTTTGTAAAAATGAACGCCAAAGTGTCATGCTTGCCATAAGTGATACGATGATGACTGACATATTATCATCACACCATTCAAACAGTTAGATCTGAATGAGAGTATTTTGAATTATTCACAGACACTATTCAGAGCTCCAGATAGAGAGAGTGATTTTGTTTCAAAATTGAAAATATTAACCACTCTCCAGTAAACCCAATGTTATGGCTACTCATTAGAATTGTCTCATTCAGACGGTTCTAATTAGTACCTACAACATAGGGTTTGGAGGAGAAATAATGGATTTAGAATACTATCACTCCCTTTTATCTGGAGGTCTGACACTACTGCAGAAATTTTCAGACTTGTGTATAGAAATGAATTATCCATTTAACTCTTTAATTATTCACAGACACTATTGCAGAAAATTTCAGACTTGCATATGGAAATGAATTATCCATTTAACTCTTCACCAAACAATTCCATGTTTTGGGAAGTAGGCTGTTGCAAGCATTGTTCTCTGTAGCCATATTAATTTGTTGTCTTCAATTATGTTGAACTTCAAAGAGTCTAAAATATAGTAGTTTAGTAAAGATTATCATGATTTGCCTTCATGGTGCAAAATAATCACAAAAAAAAAAAAATTTTTTTTCATTTATTATTTCTCATTAAACTGTATTTTGTTTTGACAGATGTCTACATCAATGGAAGCCCCATGGAGGAAAACCAATGTCTTGCTTGTTTTTCTTAGACAACCATAAAAATGTGAGCCCAGAGTAAGTTCTTTTTCTAACAACTAAATAGTGTACTCTAAAACCTGTCCAAGTGGCCAGCTGTATTGAGTAGGGT
Organism: Tridacna gigas; assembly: GCA_945859785.2. NCBI lineage: Eukaryota > Metazoa > Mollusca > Bivalvia > Cardiida > Cardiidae > Tridacna > Tridacna gigas. The sequence goes on from OX244034.2 coordinate 55,865,480, forward strand.
ACTTTTATCAAGAATGCGTGTAATATGTTCACAGGGAATGCAAATATGTTAAACTCTTCACCAAACAATGAAATTCTAGATAACTCTATATTGATAGCATTTGCAGATGACAAAATAAATCTGACTCTAAAATTGAAGTCTGATTTGGGAAGGGTAGGAAACATTGTGGGAAAAGGAGAAAATGCTGGATACCAGCATTTTCTCCTTTTTCCCACAATGTTTTCAAAAGCTCTCTTTCTCAGGATTAAAAGCTGGGGATTGTTTGGTTAAGGTTTAAATGTTCGTGTATGTTGGAAGTACCTGACTCAGTATGCACATTTTGAGTATAACTGAAGTCCTAATTGTAGGTTGGTCTATGTTTGTTTTCATACAAGAAAAATGACTTTTGAAGTATTTGTATATGAAGCTTTCATAAAGTGCCAGTTTATTTTCAATGAATGTTTATTTTTGTTTTCCATTCTCTTCCTCATTAATATTGTTCATTTATGAATGATATTAAATTCCTAGCAGGGCTTGTGTCAAAATGAATTGTTAAATTATGGTAACAAAATTCAAAAGTTGAACCTCATTCACATTGCTTTTTTGCTTCTGACCATATTTTGACTTGCTTCCCCCATTGCTTTGCTTCTTTCAACAGGTATTTGTCACTTGGATAGACTCCACAATTTACATAGCAGGTTTTAGGCTAGCTCTTCATAATAATGGAATTTGTCTTGGGGAAGATGAAGACATTGTGGTAAAAGTAGAAAATGCTAGTGACCAGCATATTCCATTTCCCACAATATGTTCAGAATTATTCCTCCCCCGGGTTGTCAGGACATGGGATTGTTTGTTAACTCTTTACTACACAATCTCAAGTTTTAATGACCATGATAGAGAGAGCTTTTGAAAGCATTGTTTGAAACATTGGTAAGCAGCATTTTTTTCTTTTCCACAATGTTTTCTACTTTTTCAGAGACAAGTCAATCATTTAATCAACACTGATTTTGTTATCTGCAAATACACTCAATTTAAAAAAGTCTATAATTTTGTTGTCTGGTAAAGAGTTCTTTTGACTTTTTCACAGTGCCCAGTTCTGGAAGTTTGCTGTCACAGGTGCTAACAATAACCAGGAAATTAAGATATGGAGTTGTGAGTCTTGGAACTGCCTACAGACTGTTAGGTAAAGTATACAGCATTTGTATTGTGTTTTAGACAACTTTCAGTTATACCTCAGTTATATCACAGCAGTCACTCCAGTCAGTGCACCTATCCATGTGTTCCAGGTGTTATTATTGAATAGTTTACTAATAATACTCTATCCAAGCAACTTGCTACTTTCACACATAAACAAAATCGTAACAGTGTCCACAAATGTAGAGAGATATGTATCCACCACAATGACTATCACCATTCACCAGTCCTTGGAAAGACTTGAACTGGTGTGGGATTCTGAAGAAGCTGCCTTCAGTGTATTTAGATTATTGAAAAGCATTTACTTCAGATTTCAAGCATCTTGTCACATTTAAATACACATCAGTTTGGTCGTCATAATATTATTGTTGTCTTCACAAAAGGGTGATTGGTATTTTTTTCCCAGGAATGCAGTGCAACAGCAGGTTTGATGGCTTGTATGTGTAGTCAGAATTGCTTCTACACTGTTTTTAGACAAATTTTCAGTTCAAGTGATTGTACTTACGGCTTTACTACCACATTACCTGTCATGGGTGCTAAATGACCTTTGCGGTTTTAGCACCATGAAACATTATTCACTGAATCACTCACTAGCTTTCTCACTAACACACACTCTCACTCACCCACACACCCACCCATCTGCCCACCTGCCCACACATTCACTCACTCTCAAGTTTTCCTTAATTGAGTTAATGGTTATTTAACTGTATTTACGTTGATTGATTATAATTGACTTTGATCAAATATTGCAATGATGCTTGTAGAATTGCAATGCTTGTGTCTTTTTCCTGTACTGAAGATACTTATTCAATAATTAAGTGCTCATAAGCAACTATAGTTGCTGTTGTGGCTGGTGTAGATCAAGATTAGACTGCACAAAACATGTAGTTTTATCTTTTATGATCTTTTCTGTCTGCTTTGCTCAGCCATGCTGTACAAGAGCAGCCTTGATGTTGCAATTAATTGGATCTTATTAATTGACCCAGAGTGTCCATTTTGGTTCATTGGTGCTGTAAGCCTTTACCACACAATTCGGACTCTAATGACTGAGGAATAATGCTTTTGAAAAACTCTTGTGGGAAAAGGAGAAAATGCTGGCAAACAGAATTTTCCATTTCTCCCACAATGCTTTTCTACCCTTCCAAAAACAAATTTCATTTTTTGAGTCACTTTTCTTATGATGTCTGCAGTTGCTTTCAATTTGGACAAGTCTAAAATTTTGTCATTTGGTAAAGAGTTAAGGATTAATGAATAAATCCTGAACAGAAATTACATCTGATGACTTGTCTCTAGTCAGCAGTATAAACTTTAAGGTCTTGTATGTAATATTTCAGATTTATTTGTCCTCCTGGAATGCCATCTAACTTTAGTCAGGAACCTTGTATGAAAGCAGCTCTAGATCTCAGTGCTCGATTTTTTATACTCTCAGATATTCATAGAAATGTAAGATTTTCTCTTATTTTCCTCAAACTGACTCTTACAGTATGTAACAATTGACTTTGTGTGCCCCAAATGACTTTCAAGATGGAAATCTCATTTTACTGCCTGATGAGCAGCCTCTGTTTGGCATGTCCAACCAATTTTTCCTGTTTCTTTTTGTGTTTGTCTGGACAGATATCTCTAAATTCCTGAATGAAAATTGATGAAACTTCATACATGTGTTCATGATAGTCTGCCGATATACTTGTTTTGTTTTTTTATTTAATATTGTGTCATGGAAAAATGGGGTTTCCTGTGGCAGGGGATATCATTTCAATGAAATAGCTTGTTATTATTATTCTTTTTAGGGTGTTGGAGAGCTCACTTTCCAAAAGTGTTTTCTGTACCACTTGAAAAAGACATTTTACTTTCCTGCACAAAAATCTTATGTTTTTATGTTTTGCCACTTGTATCCATCAGTAGCCTGTCAAAAAATAATGTAAAATGTATGGTGGCTTGTCTTATCATCTTATGATAGTAACTCTTTGTTGCTGACTTTTCTCAAAGTCTTTAACAGAAATGGCTGTGGTCAAAATTTAGCATCATGTAGCAGATGGAAAAGATCAAAGATCAGACAGTCCAATCTTATCATGACTATACCATCTGCATAGCGTAGTGAGTCATCATTGGTTGTGAGAACGTTAACTCTGCCTGACGACAAAATTTACGATTTATCCAGATTCAGAGCATTTTCAGATGACAAATAAATTGCGATTCAGATGTTCATATTTTTCTCAAAATGCACAGAAAAAATTTGTTTGAAAAGGAGAAAATGCTGGTTATCAGCATTTTCTCCTTTTCCCACAAAATTTTCATGAGTATTTTCTCACAGGTTGTTAAAACATCTCCTAAGCCTGAGATTGTATTTTCTGTCTTAGGTTCTCTATGTGCTGCAAATCCATCAAGATGGTGTTCAGAATACAGCACATGTAAGTTCTGTCTCAGAGTTCACATTGGCCCAGCCCTGTCTCAGTTTTGCTATATTAGATGCTGGAATGAAGAGATTTAAGAAAACCAAGGGAGATGATTCTCATTTGGATGAAATAACCACAGGTCTGACATTTGTTTTTATACCATTATTGTAATGTGTCAATGATCCTACCAAAATTTGATTCGTCAGCAAGATTTATGTTCAAGCAATTTGTTTAGACCTTGATTTATATTGATGAAAATCAATAATGAGAGGGACATAAATAGAATTATTGCCAATTTCATACATGAGCCATGCTCTGTGAAAAGGGGGCATAATGCATCTGCGAAAAGTGTCGATCCAGGCGGAAATTTTTTGCTATTGGTGAATTTTCTGTATGTCAAAGGACAAGTCTACCTTATGATACAGTTGGTTGTGAGACATAGTGGATTTTATGGATCCCTAATTATTTGATGACTTGCTTGGTATTATGTATTACGGAGATGCATCAAGCCCTCTTTTTCCAGAGCATGACTCATGTACATGTATTTTTTTTTTTTTTTTTTTTTTTTTTTTTTTTCATAAATAAACCTATAATCAGATCGGTTTTTGGGCCCTGTTATTGAGAATTTCTGAGAATATTGAAGGAGAAGGAGCAGTTACAAATAACAAGCAATTGGTCCATTTTCCACAACATGTTGCGCGTTTTTCTGCAATACTTTTCTCTATAATTTAACTCTTTACCAAACGACAAAATATTAGACTGATCCAAATTGAAAGCATTTGCAGACGACAAAATTAATATGACTAAAAAATTGAAAGTTGTTTTGGGAAGGGAAGAAAACTTTGTGGGAAAAGGAGAAAATGCTGGTTACCAGCATTTTCTCCTTTTCCCACAATGTTTTCAAAAGGCTTCTTTCTCAGGGTCGTGAAAACCAGGGATTGTTTGGTAAAGGGTTAAAAGAAAATGCTGTTCTTCACTTATATCATCTGTGTCCCATTGTTTCTTTGTGTTATTTCTAAAGTAATCTATTTCTCTATATTGTTGTTAATGCTTTCAGGTGAAATTGACAGGGAAGAGAAAGATGAAGATGATCGGAGACCAGCAGAGAGTACAGCTGGTCTGGGAATACAGATCAGACTTTATACGGTACATCCAAAGTGAGTTTTGTTATATTATCTTTATAGGTTCATTGGATGTTTAACACTTTACCATACAACTTTTAATGACCCTAAGAAAGGAGTCTTTGAAAACATTGTGGGAAAAGGAGAAAATGCTGATAAGCAGCATTTTCTTCCTTTTCCCACAATGTTTTCTACGCTATCAAAGGCAAATCACATCACTTGAGCAACATTGAAATTGTTGTCTGCAAATGCTCTTAGTTTGGACAAGTCTAAAATTTTGTCGTGTGGTAAAGGGTTAATGCAATTTCAATTACGCCAATGGTGAGTCATTATCCATAGCTTGGTATATCTTAAAACAAGTTTTTAAAACTTATTTTTAAGTTTAAAAATGTTGATTTCAAAATTAAAGTGGGATTAGGACAAATGCACAAAGATTATGAAGTGCTTCTTTGACTATAAACAACAGTTTCATATAAGTTTAATCCTTTGACACACATTCCTGTGTTTTCATGACCTTAAGTGTGGTGGCAGTGGTTGTGAGGTAGAGTGTCTGCCTACTAACCATAAAGTCCTGAGTTCGATACCCGGGAGCAGATGTTAACTTTGGGATTGTTCATTGGCCCACACGTTCGATGCAAGTACTGGTGTAGTTCCTAGGAAGCAGAATCGAGGGAGATTAGTATAAGTTACAGGAACTTGCTTCTCAATCGGTGTGAACGAAATATGTTTAAACTTAAACTTACGACTCTAAGGAAAGAACCTCTAGAAAATATTGTGGGGGGGAAAAGGAGAAAATCCTAGTAACCAGCATTTTCTCCTTTTCCCATAAAGTTTCCTACCCTTTCAAATGTAAATTCAATGATTTAAACTACATTTAATTTGTCGTGTGCAAATGCTTTCAATTTGGACAGGTAAAAAATTTTATCGTTTGGTAAGGTTTTAAAACTATTTTCTCGACTTATTTTACAAATTTTTATGCATCCAAACAAGATTTTACAAAGTGTACAATTTTTTCTTACTTTGTCATGACTTTAGTATTGTAGAAATATTTTGATACGGTTATTTTCTACAGGGCCTTACAAGAATTACTGATTAGATTTAAACCAGAATCTTCAATACCCCACCCTCCACCTCCATCTGTGAGTTCCATCTCTCAGAGTGATACAGGTAAATATAGAATTGAGCCATGCTGTGTGAAAAGGGGGCTTAATGCATCTGCAAAAAGTATCGACCCAGGTCAGCCTGAGCAGCCCTAGCAGGCTTACTTTGGCCGATACTTTTTGCTATTGGTCAATTTCTGCGTACATCAAAATTCTAGACTCTTCCTGCTTGCAAATAAGGCAGACGGCTAACAATAAGTGGCTCAAATGATGGATTTTGTCTCCTAACAGTGCAAAGGCATCGTGGAATGGTGAAAGTATATCTTCTTTTTCAATGATATTTTTGAAAGCTCATTTTTTCAGGTCCAAACAAATGATTATTTGAGACAGTTAAATTGAAGTAAGATGAAATTTGAGCAAGGATTACAATCACTAACATTAGCAATCAGAACATGCTGCTGCACTGTTTTCATAGAAATTTCTTATTCATATTTTTGGTTACAAAGTTCTGATAATTAGAAAGAGACCCCTATTGAAGAGTCAGTTGACTTTTCCAAAACTGTTTTACATTTTAACCCTTGTCCTGCTGAATACAGGAAATGAAATTTTATAGTAGATAGTAGAAGACAAAAACTGTCTTGTTTCAAAGGTATTTTTGGAGGAAAGATATCTCCTTATCGGACAATGTAGATCAAAGATCAGACTGCATGTTCTGTGCAGTCTGATCTTGATCTGCGCTGTCCGCAAAAGGTCAGTGGGTCATGATAAGCAGCCTAAGGGTTAATCTCTAGGCTGTTGAGCTGTGCATGACGTAATGTGCTTCTGTGGACAAAGTGGATCAAGATCAGACTTTATAGATTGTGCGGTCTGATCTTGGATCTGCAGTGTCCAATACAGTCAGTATTTTTTGGTGAATAAAACTTTGAAATTGCAATATTTTGGATCTTACTGTAGACTGGAAATTTTCCTTTATGTTATTTAGTTAGTTAAAGGTAAACTTTTTTTCTCTTGCATTGGTTGAAAGTAGTCCTGAAAAATGCCCTTTTTAACACATTTTGACAATGCCAAAACTGATCAGATATAATGTTGCAAACACCACATTTTCTTTTTTGTTGGACACACTTTTCTTTCTTGTTGAAGGCATGATTGATGGTCTCTCTGACGTCAGTATGTGTGTTGATAATGGAGGGGATAATGATAATGAAAACTCCTTCAATGGAGATGACACATCTCGGAGTCAGCCTGTTCTACTTACACCAGGTGCCTTCACATCAAGTCCAAGGTAAATACAATGTTATAAATGGATTAAAACTTTTTAAAAACATTGAGGAAGCTATTCCTGCAATGTTTTCTTGTTCATTGAGGAAGTTATTTTGTGTTTATTCTGGTGTTTTCACTTTGTATAATATGTTATTGTTTTTGGTAAAAGTTTATCACATGCTTTTTACCCTCATTTTGGATTCTTTTTTTTTCAGATCGGGTTTTTAGCTCCACTGGCCGAAGGCCAGCGGGCTTATGTCATGGCCCGGTGTCCGTCGTGCGTGCGTCCGTCCGTGCGTGCGTGCGTCCGTCCGTCCGTCCGTGCGTTAACTTTTATTTCAAACATCTTCTTCTCTGAAACTACCCATCCAATTTTCATGAAACTTCACAGAAATGATCCTGCCATGTTCCTCTTCAGAATTTCTTGAAAGAATTTAATTCCTTCAAAAACTCTGGTTGCCATGGCAACAAAACTGAAAAATATTGGAAATCTTTAAAAATCTTCTTGTCTGAAACCATAAGGCATAGGGCTACCAAATTTGGCATGTAGCTTTATGTAGTAGACCTCTATCATGTTTCTTGAAATTATAGCCCTGGGGTCAAAATTGGCTCTGTCCCAGGGGTCACAAGTTTTACATAGGCTTATGTAGAGAAAACTTTAAAAATCTTCTTGTCTGAAACCATAAGGCATAGGGCTACCAAATTTGGCATGTAGCTTATGTAGTAAACCTCTATCATGTTTCTTGAAATTATAGCCCTGGGGTCAAAATTGGCTCTGTCCCAGGGGTCACAAGTTTTACATAGGCTTATATAGAGAAAACTTTAAAAATCTTCCTGTACCTAGCCATAAGGCCTAGAGCTACCAAATTTTGCATTTAGCTTGATCTAGTTGGGGTCTAGCAAAAGTGCCCAAATTATAGTCCTGGGGTCAATTTGGCCTCATGCTGGGGGGGGGGGGGGTTCACAAGATTTACATAGGCTTACATAAGGAAAACTTTTAAATCTTGGTGTACATAGCCGTAAGGCTTAGGCTACCAAATTTTGCATAATTATAGCATTATCTAGTGGACAACTACAAAGAGGGCCCAAGTTACAGCCCTAGGATCAAGTTTGGCCCTGCACCAGGGGTCACAAGTTTTACATGGGTTTATGGAGTGAAAAGTTCAGAAACCATCTTGTTACTAGCCATAAGGCCAAGAACTCCCAAATTTGGCATGTTATTCTTCTAATACACATATTCCCCATTTAGTCTGACTGTAGCCCTGGGGTCAAAGTTTTATAAGGGCTTATATAGTGAAGACTTCTCTTCATGGTTTATATTTATAAGCCAGTGGAGCGATACAGGGCCATCGTGGCCCTCTTGTTTAATTGTCTCTTGGGTGATCAGGTTTTTTGTTTTCAATCAGGAGATTCCAGATGATACTGGGAGGGTTGGGAAGCAATGCTTGCATGCAGAATGGAAACTGCACGAAGCATAGGCTTGTAAACAAAGGGTATCAAACAGATTGAAAGATTTTTGAGAGAAGATATTCACTGTCCCAGTTCTTTGGAACAAAAAAATACCGATCTTGCTTTGCAAATTTTAGTATGGCCAGAATCTTTGCGTCATGAAAAATAATTATTTTCATGTTTTTTGATGGTGTCCCAATACTTTGGCTGTCCCTAAATTTAAGCCAAATATGGTCTTTCTACTCGCTCTACTAGAGTCTGTGCTGTGATGGTTTAACATTCTATAGATATACGTGTGTCATGATTACAGGAAGCAGTTTAATGATGACAGTATGATGGATGGGGTACGTGGTAGCATGTCTAGCACCAGTAGTTTTACCCAAGTGTCTGCCATGAACGATGATTTCTTGTCCCCAAGAAGTAGTTCTGGAAGCACCATCACTCAAACACCAACAACACCCAAGGTAGAGCCACAGTCTCCAGCCCTTGTGAAGGCAGAGTTAACCCCCTCATCTGTACCACTTCCTCCTGTAACATCCAATGAGGAGTCAGAATTAGCCTCTGCAACCTCAAGTGCAAGAGAGGTAATCAATGGGGACACCAGTGTTACAGCACAACCTACAGAAGATGTGGATGATTTCTTTCAACAATCACAGCCAGGCAGGAAAGAACTTCAGGTATCAGGACTGGGGTTTATTTGTTCTCTTTTTGATATCGTTTTGATTTTTCTTTTTATTTGGATTGAGTTAGCTGAAAAAGTGGTGACATGCCTGAAGTTGTGTGAAATTGAAAGAAAATAAAATCCACATTTCATAGACTTGAACCTGATAGTTGTTACTTAAAGTATAACAGAACAGTTTAAATTTCTTCTGAGGAAGATGGCTTGACATTACATTATAAAGATTTCTGATGATCTCCAGTACTTGAGGTGACTCATTTCTGCAATTCCAGGCAAAAAAACTTGCTTGGTCTTATTAATGTTGGATTCTGAATTAGACATACACCTAACTTATTATCCCTGCCGAAGGCGAGGGGATATCATTTTTGCGATGTCTCTCCATCCATTTGTCCATCCATCCTTCATACATGTGTTCCATATGATAGTCTGCTGTTGACATGCTTTTTTTTTTTTTTTTTATTTATGTAATGCATTGTCACTGAAAAAAGGGGCTTTTTGGTGGGGTATATCATTTCAATGAAATAGCTGTTTAAGTTAAGACTTACCTTTAACCCTTTACTAAATGACAAAATTTTAGACTTTTATCACTTTAAAACATTTGCAGAAAATTAATGCGACTCAAATGATTAGATTTAGCTTTAGAAGGTTATAAAATATTGTTGGGCAAGGTGAAAATGCTGGTTACAAGCATTTTCTCTTTTATCCTCAGTGTTTTTAGGAGCTTTTTTCTTCAGGATTATTAAAACTTGTGATTAATTGGTAAATGGTTATTTTCTCTAAACAACAAAATGTTAAAGACTTGTATGTATCAAAAATATTGACAGATGACAAAGTTTTCTGAAGACTTCTCTCTCAAAGGTTGTTAAAAAAATTGTGATTGGTGAAGGATCGATGTATTATTTTCAGCAAGTATCACTGGATAGTACAGAGAGCACAGAGTTGTTTGAGATAACTAAGGAGGGGAGGACACATCAGAAATCCCAGGCCTCGTATGATGAGAATGATGAAGAGGTAGCAGAAGTGATGGGAGATGGAGAAGAGGGCGACAGTTACTCTGACGGACATCCTGAAGGCACCCAACCCTTCGATGAAAGAGAGGTAAACTTTGAACAACTTAACTCTTTACCAAATGACAAAATCTTAGACTTGTCTAAACTGAGGGCAATTGCAGACAAGAAAATAAGATTGATTGATTGATTGAAGGTGTTTTACAGTGCTTTTCAGTCATATCACGGCAACAACTCACATATTCCTATGTGTCCTGGGTTTCACCAGTACTAGGCTAGGGCTCTTAAGTGTCTTGCCCAAGGACACTCCCACAGAAAATCCAGTGCTTCCAGTGTTCCTTAAACACAAGTCTCTAGGGTACGAGTCCTTCACTTTTCTACTGAGCCACACAGGACCCAACAAGAAAATGATTGGCTATAGTTGCACCCGCATGTGTTGGTGCACCCGCATGCGTTGCTTTTGTTTTTTTTTTTTGTCCTTTCAGATCAAATTAGTCACTATATATTTTTAGAAAAGGTTTTTCTAATGTTCAGGGAAAAACACCCATGTTTTTGTCTGCTCTTAACCAATTTAGATTTAATACATCAAGACATATAAGGATGTGGCAAAAAGAGAAATTGCTTATTGCAAGCACTTCCTCCAGTTCTCAGCCTGCCCAGGTAGCTTAGTGGCTAGCGTATCTGACTCGTGACCTGGAGGTTGCGAGTTGGATACCCACTTGAGGCAAACATTCTTTGATTTTTTGCCTCTTACCTGTGATGCATGTGAAAAAAACAGTCATTGGCTTTGGAAAGAAAGTTGTGTCAGTACTGGTGTGAGAAAGCCAGGAAACACATGGATGCATCATGATACAACCTGAGCTGTTAAAATTGTGTCAAACTCAAACACAAACCAAATCATCCAGTTCTCAGATTGGTTCCAAAAATGGTCTACTGCAAGACAAGAAATCACCAGAATGTCATAATATGTTAAATGCATGTGTTTTAGGGAGAAGGATCACAGATAGGAGGCAGCACAGAGTCTAGCCTGAGGGGTTGGCCTAAACCACCTAATGTCGGAGCAGATTCTCAGTTGATTACAACTCAGTCAGGAGAACATTGGTATGTGGACGTGGACAAATGATTATTACTGTAGTAAAATCTTAATGATTGAATAACAATTTTGACCAAAACCTGAGTTTGGATTATTTTACGTAAACATGTATTATTTAAAAGTCACTTGAAATTACTTGACAATTCAAAAGTATAAAACATTAAAAATATTTAGATTAATAATATTATATGAGCCATGCTTGTGTGAAAAGGGGGTTTAATATATCTGCAAGAGGTATCGACAAAGGTCAGCCTCCACAATCCACGCAGGCTGACCTAGGTCGAATTTTTCGCTGTTGGTCAATTTTCTGCATGTCAAGAGACCAGATTTAGTTGGTATGTAATCTTCATGAAAAGGTGAGGAACATTCTCTATTGGTAATGAAATACTGCTGAAAGCTGTGTAAAAAGCCATTTCAATAAATGTCTTAGAAAAAGTGCAGCAGTTGAAGAAGTTCTTTTTTGTGCTTTGACCAGCTGTTTTATAAAGACATGGCTAATCCAGGCATTATTTGGAATAAACTGTAAAAAAAAATACTTTTAAATTTCATATATCTATGGAAAATTGTAAACACATCCAACTAATCAAATGCGATAGTTTTGAAGTGCAGAAAAAGCATTTTGCTGCTAAATGACAGTGTGAAAATAAGGCTCTACCTAATTAAAAGCTAATCAGAAAAAGATGAGACATTATTATTTTGTTCTAGTACACAAGAAGAAGAGGATCAGAATGATGGTGAAAATAATGAGGAGGAAGATGATGATGTGGTTGTAGAGGAAGAGGAAATAGAAGGAGAAGATGAGGAAGGGGAACCAGATAGGGAGGACAAGGAGGAAGAAGAGGAAGAGGAGGAAATCTTGGAGGAAATAGAGGAAGAGCAAGAGGAAGAGAATGAGATGTCAGAAGAAAGGTATTTGATTTTATTGTATTTCATATTAGCCATGCTCTGTGAGAAGGGGGTTTAATGCATCTGCAAAAAGTATCAACCCATTGCCTTTCATAACTATAGTTGGCTTTTTGGCCATTGTAGGTCAAGATCAGGCTGCACTAAATATGCAGCCTTATCTTTGATCTACACTGCCCACTTTGCTGAAACACTTTAGACTAGAGCAACCTTGAAATTGTGATTATTTGGGTCTTATTTCTCTACTGAAAATATATTTTGGGTTTGTTTGGGGCTTTTAAAGGTTAAATTTAATGCTAAATCTATGAACTCTGAATTTGCTATTTCACATTACAGTATTGAACCAAAGAGAGAACCAAGGGTAGCCCCTGTTGCAGGTGCTGGATTCTCATCCTCCCCTAGGTAACAATTTTTGTAATTTTTGTACACAATTTTGTTTACATTTAACTCTTTATCACTGAGTAGCAAACATCAAAAGTGTAGACATATCTAGACTGAAAACATCTGTAGATGGCAAATTGAATGTGGCTTAAATAAGAGATTTATCTTTGAACTGGTAGACAGCATTTTTTTAGAAAAGGAGAAAATGCTACTTACCAGCATTTCATTCTTTTCCAATAGGGTTTTAAAAACCTTTTTCTGCAAGAAAGGAAAAACAGAGAATAGTTTGGTTAAGAGTTACGACATTGGTGGCTAGCAAATTACCTCACAAGTACAAGTTTTTTCTCCGTGTGGTAGGCAGCCTTCGGAAACATTCTTGGAAAAAGAGCAGTACTTAACTCTTTACAACACAGTCCTGACTTTTTAACGACCTTGAGAAAGAAGCCTTTTGAAAACATTGTGGGAAAAGGAGAAAATGCTGGTAACCAGCATTTTCTCCTTTTCCCACAATGTTTTCTGCCCTTCTCAACACAAATTTAAAATTTTCAGTCATGTTGATTTTGTCGTCTGCAACTGATTTCAATTTGGACTGGTCTAAAATTTTGTTGTTTTGTGAAGAGTTAATATGTACATTCATTAAAGGTAATTTCTATTCCTTTAAAAGGTACTCATCTTCAAAATTCAGAGGACACTACTTGCACTAGTCTAAAATTGATTACAGTTGGGATTTGACCCTTTTTCAAATGATCCTGTGATATTAAGACCCTGAGGACTAAGGTTTTCGAAAAATTATGAGAAAAGGAGAAAATACTGCTAACCATCCTTTTTTTTGTGCAATCTATCCTTTTGAAAACAAGGTTTTTTTAGCTAAGTTTGTCATCTGCAAATAATTTCAGTCTAGACAGTGCTAGAACTTGGTTGTCTCTTGAAGAGTTAAACAGTTACTGGTGAACTTCTTGTGGTTTATCATATTTCAGGCCATGCTCCTTTTTCTAGTGTATGCCTAGCTTGTAATATATAGATGAGATCAACTGTTCAGAAGTGTTAAATTGATTTAATTGAGCTGAGGTTGAAGTATATTTTATCAAAATCACTGATACCTCAGTCTTTTGTCTGCATTTTGTCCCTTGGCTAGGTACTACCATGATAGCTGGATTGTTAGTCTTTCTTGGTATGAAAGAAGATACAGTCAATCTTAGAAATTAGCCAAAAATTTGGACATGGCTTGTCATATATCCTTTTCCTCACAATTATCGATTTTTATCGACCTTAAGGAAAAAGGCTTTTAAAAACATTGTGGGTAACCAGCATTTTTTTCAGTCCCACATTTTTCTTTAGCCTTCAAAAACAAATCCCACCATAAGAACAACATTTAATATGCTGTCTGCAAATGCTTCGGATTTGGACAAGTCTAAAATTTTGTTGTATGATGGAGAGTTGACTAGAATATGATCCATGTATGGTAATATCTCTGTATCATGTTGGAAAGATTGTAGAATGTTTATTGACAGTGAACATATTTTGCAGAGAGCCAAGACCAGTTGAAGTGAGGGAAATACATAAAGAGACTGTCAGAGAAGTCTTTGACCAAAAGGAGCTACAGAAGGTACTGTATGTTTTAGCTCTCTGATCATTTAAATGATGAGTTACACAGATTTTTATTTCCAAGGTATTTGTTTATCAAAATTTATAGGAGGCCCCTACTTACCAGACTTAGATTTCTTGCACGATTTCTTAGTTTAGACAACGCATTCCTCCATTGATGAATTCTGATTTTATGACCAAAAATTTCTGGCAAGTAATTGTAAGGTCTTTATCAAAACTCATTTTGTTGGTAAACACATGGATTTTTTCTTCAAGAAGATGTTTTCTAAAATGAGACTATTACTAAACATACCAAAAATTGTTATAAGCAACATAGGGGAGGAGGAAAATGACACAGATTAAATCATACACAACGGAAAACAATCTGAATCTACGCAATGTCAAATGTGGTCCCAAAGAAGGGAATGAAGACATAACCCATGTGGGACTTATTTTCATATTTGATCGATTAAAATTTCACCTTCTAACATTTCATCCGCTATCTATGAGAAGAAGTTATTACCTGGTGTACTCTTTACCTGACAGCAAAAGCTTGGGATTATTCAGGTTCAAAACATTTGCAAGACGACAAAGTAAAACTGACTCAAATGATGGACATTTTATTCGCGTAGAAAATGTTTTTTGTGGAAAAGGAGATTATGCTAGTTATCAGCATTACCTTGTTTTTCCCAATGTTTTCAAAAGCCTACTTCCTCATGGTTGCTAGGACTCGGGATTGCATGGTAAAGGGTCAATCAGTATTGGTTTTTTTTTTCTTACCATTTGCTAATAAAATTATCAATAAAGTGCATTATTTTGCTGTTAAATTTTTTAGGTACATTATTAAATATTCTCATACTGAACAGAATTGACTGAATAGTGTGTTAATATCAGTTTATTTTGTTGCTGAATGTTTTAGGTATATTATATGTTCTCATACGTAACAGAACTGACTGAAGAGTGTGTTAATATCAGTTTAATATTATCAGACTCTTATGTTGTTGTAACTTTCCTGGTGCTTCTCATAGTGTTGGAAACTTTTGACATCTTGCTTGTTCATATGAGATATCAAGTTTATGATATTTCGTTTGTACATGTATAATTCATGCTCTGTGAAAAGGGGTTTAATTCATCGGCAAAAAGGTATCGACCCATGTGCACCTGCAGAGTGAGCAGGCTGACATGTGTCTAAAGTTTTTGCTACTTGTAAACTTTCTGTGTGTCCAAGGAATATTCTACCTCATGATTCATTTGGTTGTTCAGTGAAATGGAATTTATGGATCCATAATTATCTGATGACCGGCCTGATAAAACATATTATAGAAATACATCAACCCCTCACTAGACAAGAAACTCTTGGACTTGTCCATATTAAAAGCAGTTACAGACCACAAACAAAAAATGGCTCAAATGATGGAATTTGTGTCTTAAAGAGTAGGAAACATTGTGCAAAAAGGAGAAAATGCTGGTTACCAGCATTTTCTCCTTTTTTCACGATGTTTTCAAAAGTCCTCTTTGTTAGGGTTGTTAGAACTCAGAATTACATGGTAAAGAGTTAATCCTCCATTTGCTAGAGTGCTGTTCATATGTATTTCTGATATTCTGTTTCAGTTACATGACAGTATAGGCAGTATAGCCCAAGCCATGGAACTACAACAACAACAGCTGAATAATCTACACAGAGAAATTTCTGATCAGCAGGAAAATTACCTAGAGGTAAATTGTGTTTAACTCATCATGCATGGAAACAAACTTGCAGTAGTTAATGATGACTTTCAAAAGGTTCTCATTAAAAATGTAATAAGTGAATACAGGTGAAAGTATCATTGCAAAAGAAGAAATTGCTCATTACAGTTTCTCCTTTTTCCACTTAATAGCAGTTGCAGGAAATTTAATGTGGCTCAGATTATGAGATTTGTCTTTGGAAAGGTTGAAAATTTTGTTGGAAATGGAGAAAAAACTGGTTACCAGCATTTTCTCCTCATCCCACAATAGTTTTTAAATCCTTCCTTTTCAGGGTCTTTAAAATTTGCAATTGCTTTGATAAACCTTTACCAAATGATAAAATTTAGACCTGTCCAATTTAAAAGCATTTGCAGATGACATATAAAAAGTTGCAGAAATAAATGCGTAAAATAGTAGAAAACATCGCAGAAATAGGAGAAAATGCTGGTTACCACCACTTTTTCCTTTTTCCACAATGTTTTTGAAAGGTTTCTTCCTCAGGGTCGTTAAAACAGGGAATTGTTTGGTAAAGGGTCAAAGGGTTAAATGTTGAGAGAGTGCCAAAAAACATTTGTACCTTGATAATAAGAATGTGCTGTTATTTGAATATTATATCATGGATTGAAGTACTTGCCAGGTCTAATAAGCCACTGGAAATTGTGGAAATATTGAAGCATCAGTTCTTATTACTGAAATATGCTGACTTGTTTCCTTGGTTACTGATATAATGACTGGTCTAACACTCACTTTTGCAATCTTCACAGTAAAGTTCTTGTAGATAAACATGATTTTAATAGTTTGAAAGTAGGTGATACTTGCGTTCAATTACAATACACTTTGTGCCTTGAATCACTGGTACAGTGATACCGTTTAACCCTTTGCCACAAAACAAAATTTTACACAGGTCCCAATTGGAAGTAGTAGCAGACGACAAATTAAGTGTCTAAAATGATGGGATTTGCTTTGGATGGATAGAACATTCAGTGACCAGCATTTTCTACTTTTTCAACAATGTTTTCAAAAGGCATCTTTTTCTGGGTTGTTAAAAATTGGGTTTGTCTGGTAAATGGTTAATGAATCTTTCTCTAACAACCTAATTTCACATGTTGCCAAACATAAAGCATTTGCAGACAACAAACTGAGTATTGGTCAGATAATGGAACTTGTCTTTGAAAGGATAGAAACGGGTAGAAAACATCTTGGAGAGGAAGAACATACCATACTTATTAGCAGCATTGTCTCCCATTTTGACAATAGTTTCACAAATGTTTTTCTTTTGGGTAGTAAAAGCATGGGGTGATAGAGGTTAAAACATGAATAAGAAAATCAAAGGTTTTAGTCACTACTTCTATTTTCTAATGGTAATTCTTTGACAGCTCCAAAGACGACATCTAGAGCAGGAACAGTTTCGGAATGTTTCCCAGGATTCACAACCCAGTATCGAGGAACATCTTGGAAAGTTGGAGAATATTGTTACATCAAGGGTGGAGAGGTTATTTGCACAGCATGCACAGAGAGAAAATATCCTTTCTGAATATATGGAAACAAAGTGCTAGGAAACCTATCACAACAGTGGTTTGCTTTTATGGACCGTGTCGATCAAGGTCATACTTCATGTATTGAGCAGTCAGATCTTGGATCTTCTCTTCTCTGTCAGATATTTTGCTTAGAATTGTGACAAAAGCAGGCATTACATGAAAATATCGGTGTTAGTCATTACTCATATGCTCATAAGTTTATTTACCTAGGGGTTAACTCTTTACTAAACAACACATTTTTAGACTGGTCCAAATTGAAAGCACTTGCAGACGACATGTTGTACAGATCATACAAACATTTGGCTTTGAAAGGGTCGAAAACATCATGAAAAGGAGAGAATGCCGGTGACCTGCATATTCTCCTTTTCCCACAATATTTTCAGAAGTCTTTTAACCTCTGGATTTTCAGATAAACAAGAGCACCACATCCAAACGCCATAGCTCAGCTGTGTATGCTGTTTCGGTGGTATTGAAGATAAAACAGGGGCATAACTGTGTGAAAAATATTTTGAGGGTTACATACTGTTTTGGTATGGGCTTCTCTGTTGATTATTAACAATTAGCTCAAGTTCAAAGTATCTTCTGCAATAATAGAGACATTAGAAAATGTCAAATCTTTTTATGAAAACAGAGACAAAGACAGGGCTATTATATACTTTGATGTTCTTTTCGAAAACACCCAAACTAACTAAAGGATATCGTTACTATTTTATTTGCCTTAACCTACATACATCAGCGACATCAAGATATGTTACGGCAGGCTGAGTCAAGAGAACAACAAAAACAGGACAAACTGTACAATACTGTCAGTCAGAACTTAACGTCCCTCGTCACGCATAACCTAGATAAACTTATCAAACATAATGTTGTGCCAAGTAAGTATTTTTCTTTTATCACACATAACTTAGATAAACTGATCAAGTATTGCATACAATCATTTCATAAAATTACAGGAAATATTTAAATAGTCATATATACAAGGAAGGACTAAAAAGATTTGAGTCATGCTTTGTGAATTGCTCGTCTAATGCATCTGCAAAAAAAATTACACAGCCCATGCAGGCTGACATTGGTAAAACCTTTTGCTATTGGTAAATTTTCTGCATGTCAAAGGACCATGCTACATCTTGTTTCAACCATTTTATAAACAGAAAAAGATCCATATTATGCAACCACTTGCTTGATATAATGCTGTACAAAAAAAAAAGAAATATTGATCCCAGTTTATATTGCTTGTTCTATTTGGTCTTGGATATACACTGTTAACAAAGGCACATGAAGTTGTTGGAAGCATGCAAAGAGTGTAATGAAAAGAAACATGAAGTCTGTATTGATAATTGACTGTAAAATACAATGCACATATGAATTTTGTAATTTTTCCTACAATTCACTCACCAAACAACCCCAGGTTTTAACAGCCCTCAGGAAGAAGGCTTTTGAAAAATTGTGGAAAAGAAGAAAACACTGGTAAACAACATTTTTTACCCAGCATTTTCTCCTTTTCTCTTAATGTTTTCTACATGATGCATGATTACCAAGCAAGTCATCACATAATTACAGATCTGTAAAATCCATTTTGTCCAACAACCATCTGAATCATGGGATAGAACGGTCCTTTTACATGGAGAATATCGACCAATACCTAAAAGTTTCAACCCTGTAAAGCCTGTGTGAAGAGCGCAGGCTGACCTAGGTTGATACTTTCTTGCAGATGCTTTAAACTCCTATTTCACAGAGTATGGCATATATTTATTTCCATACTTTTAGGTTTAGTTAAAGTTTTAGAGCCAGTGAAAGAACAGATACACCAAGAAATGGCACAGAAACTTACTGCAACAGATTCTTTATTGAAAGACAACATTGGAAAGATGGTCAGGTCAAGGGTAGGTTTGTTGTTTTTTTCTAATAATTAATTCTTTACCAAATGCTAGTAACAGAATTTTAGACTTCAAATTGGAAGGCAATTGCAACTAATTAAATGTAGCTAAAATGCTGAAGTTTTCCTTTCAAAGGCTAGAAAAGATAAAGGGAAAAGGAGAAAAGGCTGGTCACCGGCAGGGTTTGTGTGTTATACAGAGGTTTTAACCTTCAACCTGATAAATAAGTGAAATGCTATTTTCAAGCCAGTAGTAAAATCCCAAATTTTGCTATTTCAAACGCATTTTTGGGAGGGTAAATATCTCCTTATCTGACAGTGTAGATCCAAGATAGGACTGCACATTCTATGCAGCCCGATCTCAATCTACACTTTCAGCAAAAGGTCTTTGAGTCAGGCTTAGCAGCCTTAGGGTAAACGTCTGTGTACTTACCCATCTCTCTGTAAGCCAAGGCAAATGTTTAGGCATGGTTATTTGAACAACTGTACTCTTTGACCAATGCTGATTTTTAAAGGGTTCTGCATATATCCTAAATGTCTTATCAGTTAAGGTCTTGTCAGCTAGGTTGAAGATCAGGGTCACTATGCTAGGTCACAGTGAGTTGATTTAAGAGATGGAAACACCAAAAATACTATTCTAGAACTGTATGGAAAACAGTGTGCCCATATGGGTTACAGAAAAATAACCCTTATGCTGCTAAATTGGTGAAGTGAAAATTTCAAGCAGGCACTAAAAATCTAAATTCTGCCACTTCAAAGGTAGTTTTGGGGGGAAAGATATTTCCTTATCAGACGGTGTAGATCCAAGATCAGACTGTGCAGTCAAGTTTTGAGCTACACTGCATTCAAAAGGTCCTTGAGTCACGCTTAGCAGCCTAGGGGTTAAGAAAGTGTTCATGTCAAAAGTATGAATGAACAAGGTACTAAGTTAAGTTACTGGGGAAGAAAAGGACCCAAACACATTGACTGTTACATGTATACTTGTATAACTTTTAGCAAACTGTAGAGACATTGGGCATGGCAGCTGGAAATGCAATACAACAACCAATACAGGCGGCCTACAGAGAGGCATTCCAGAATGTTGTAATTCCATCCTTTGAAAGAACTACACAGACTATGTATCAGCAAATATCAGAATCTTTAAACAGAGGAACCAAAGAATGTAAGTTGTGCTTTACTTGTAAGTTTTAGTCCATATTGGTCGATGTTAAATTTTGCTCTAAATTATGTACCCAGTTCTCTGAATTAATTACCAGACCACATAATTTTAGACTGGTCCAAATTGAGAGCCTTGGCAGACAACAAATCAAATGTGGCTCAAATGATAGAATTTTTCTTTGAAAGGGTAAAAAACATTGTGGAAAAAACAGGTGCTGGTAACCAGCATTTTTTCTTTTCTTACAATGTTTCTCAAGCCTTCTGTGTCAAGTTTGTTAA
This sequence comes from Tridacna gigas, assembly GCA_945859785.2. NCBI lineage: Eukaryota > Metazoa > Mollusca > Bivalvia > Cardiida > Cardiidae > Tridacna > Tridacna gigas. The sequence goes on from OX244034.2 coordinate 55,886,199, forward strand.
AGACTTGGCATTGTGTTGTAAAGGCTAATACTTTACCTTACAGGTAATTTGTTGGCTGTTTTCAAAGAAAACATTAAGGTATTGTCATAGACATGTCATAACCTACGTCTGGTGTCATCTTTGGAAAACTGTGATATTTTCTTGTACCTCTGTTTTAACTGTCGCCCACCTCAAATTAATTTTAGGTGTAGATGAACACTTTACCAAATTACAAAATTGTAGACTTAGCCAAATGGGAAGCATTTGCAGATGACAAAATAAATGGAGGAAATGCTGGTTACCAGCATTTTCTCATTTTCCCACAATGTTTTCTAAAGGCTTCTTTTTCAAGGTCGTTAAAAGTTGGGATTGTGTGGTCAAGAGTGAAAGGTTTAGACAAAGTAGATGAATCTTGTATGTGTAATCATTACAGATACTAGACAACTTGAGTCCCATTTAGAATCAATACGTCAAAGACATCTTGAAGCAAGAGATCCATTAATCAGTGATTTACGAAAGTTGACAGACACCTTTGAACAGTCAGCAGAACAAATGAAATCTCACGTTTTAGCTACCATACAGTCACAACTCAATTCAGAACTACAGAAATCATTTGCCAGGTAATTATTTTCAGTTTTTGATTGAAATTTTCTCCTTCAATAGCACTACCCTGACTTTTCTCTTACCATCACCATTTATTACTTTGTGAAAATATAATATTAGCAAGAATGTAGCTGGCAGCTTCTCCTTTTCCCCAAAATGTGTTCCATACTGTTGAAAAAACAGTTTTTTCTTTCCGTCTATCACATGTCCTTTGTCTCGTTTTTTAACCATTTACCACAAAATCTTGAGTTTTAATGATCCTGAAGAAGGCTTTTGAAAAGATTGTGGGAAAAGGAGAAAATGCTGGTAACCAGCATTTTCTCATTTTCTTGCAATGTTTTCTATCGTGTCAAAAGACAGACACTATCATTTGAACATTTATTTTGTTGTCTGCAAATGCTTTCAATTTGGTTAAGTCCAAAATTTTGTTGTATGGTGAAGAGTAAATAGATTGTAGTAGGGCCAAAGGTATTCAGTACCGTAAAGTGTGAAGTTGTTATCTAGAGTTATACCTTGTACAACGATATCTAAATGATTTGCCTCAAGGATTCAAGAATTCATAAAGTGCAAAATTAATAAAAGGACATTTCCTCATGGAAAACAAGACCCAGTTATTGTATTATTAGGGCTGTATTTGGCCAGAATATCTAAAGAAACCACTAATTGTAGATCAAGATCTTACCAAATACAGTAGAATTTCGTTAGTTCGCATGTCGCTTGTTCGAAGCTATATGTTGGTTTGTATGCTATCTCCGTTCCCAATTTATATCCTTCTTTATCATTCTGAAATTCCTCCGAATACTTCGAACATCGGTGGTCCGTAGTTCGTAGCATATTTCATGCCCCGAAAGTAGGTTTTGAACACAAACTCCTACCTTTAATTGGTATGTTACTAATTTGCTTGAAACTTGCGAAGGTGTGAAAACCTGTGACCAACCTTGATTTTCACACCTGTTGATTGACGATGCCAACTGGTATCATTCAGTCATTTACTGCAAGCAAATGTAATGTAAGGCGTTATATGGTTTGTCACACCAATTAATGGATCAAAACGATAATTAATAATTCCGAAATTCCTTAACCTTTAACCTGCTAAATATGTCTGCAAGACGTCTTTGAGTCGCGCTTAGCAGCCTAAGGGTTGAAACATCTGACAAGGCATAAATGGATAACAGGCTGAAGTGGTTACTAAAAAGACTGAAAAACACCTTATGATCGGAAAACACAGAAAAATGCCGAAAAACGTCGGAAAACAACCAAAATGTGGCAAAGTACATATCGAAAGGGGAAGGGGGTCAAAAGGGTAGGGTTATATGTTAAACAGGGGTATTGGGGAAGAATGTTATATACCTATACTTGCCTTAAAATACCAGTGATACTACCTATTCCTTTTCCATTTTTATTGCCGAAAATCGAAAATCATCGCGTAGCCCCCCAAAAAATTGGGGGGAAAAAAGCAAACCATAAGGATGGGGGTTAGTTTGGTTACGGTTGGTTATCTAGTCACTAGGGATATGAAGGCAGGATATTACCTTTTACTCGCCTAAACCACCTAAATATGTTTGAAAACGTCGTTAGCAGGATTTATTGGTCTTTCTAATAGTGACCCGATCTGAACTCCTCGGAGTGATTTGATCTCAATAAGGGGAAATCACTCCAATGAAATGCAACAAATGCAAAACAGTTGATAAATTTGTTTCATGTGTTTATTATGATGATAAACATGTATTTATAGATGGATGAAAATAAAGATAAGTAAACTTTCTTGTTACGGACGGTCACGTGAGATTACCCCCCAATTCTGAAGCCTTTTGTCTTTTTATCCCCCGCCGAAAAGGCGGCGGGGGGATATGGTAATAGTCTCCATCCGTCCTTCTGTCCTTCCGTCATTCCGTCATTCTGTCCGTCCGTCCTTCCGTCCTTTCGTCCCACATTTTTGTCCGGAGCATATCTCCAAAAATATTTGAGATATCAACTTCAAACTTCACAAGTGGATAGATCTCATTAAGGAGGCGTGCAGTGTACAAGAACCATTACTCTATCTTCAGTATTTTTGGAGTTATTTCCCTTTGTACATTCTTTTTCTGGAATTTTTGTCCGGAGCATATCTCCAAAAGTATGAAAGCTAGGAACTTGAAACTTCACACACATATAGAACTCATTGAGGAGGCGTGCAGTGCACAAGATCCATTACTCTGTCTTCAGTATTTTTGGAGTTATTGGCCCTTTGTACATTTTTACTTTGAATTTTTGTCCGGAGCATATCTCCAAAAGTATAAAAGCTAGGAACTTGAAACTTCACACATATATAGAACTCATTGAGGAGAAGTGCAGTGCACAACAACCATAACTCTGTCTTCAGTATTTTTGGAGTTATTGCCCTTTGTAAATTTTAACTTTGGATTTTTGTCCGGAGCATATCTCCAAAAGTATAAAAGCTAGGAACTTGAAACATCACACGCATATAGAACTAATTAAGGAGAAGTGCAGTGCTAAAGAATCATAACTCTATCTTCAGTAATTGTTGAGTTATTGCTCTTTGTAAATTTTCACTTTGGAATTTTGTCCGGAGCATATCTCCAAAAGTACAAAGGCTAGGAACTTCAAACTGTATACACTTATAGAATTCATTAAGGAGAAGTGCAGTTCACAAAAACCAAAACTCTGTCTTCAGTAATTTTTGAGTTATTGCCCTTTGTTAATTTTTACTTTGGATTTCTGTCTGGCGTATATCTCCAAAAGTATAAAAGCTAGGAACTTGAAACTTCACACACATACAGAACTAATTGAGGAGAAGTGCAATGCACAAGAACCATAACTCTATCTTCAGTATTTTTGGAGTTATTGCCCTTTGTAAATTTTTACTTTGGATTTTTGTTTGCACATTTCCATTTAGATTCACAGGCTTTTTTTGACTGATTACCCTTTGATGAATTTATCCTGTTCTGGGACAAGTGCTAGTTTATTTTTCATACTTATTATCCCCCTGGTGGGGTGGGGATATGGTAATAGTCTCTGTCAGTCCCTCCTTCCGTCCCCCATTTTTATCCGGAAGATAACTTAAACAGTATTTCAGATACCAACTTCAAACTTCGTAAGTGGATAGATCTCATTAAGGAGGAGTGCAGTGTACATGAATGACAACTCTGTCCTTCAAATTTTTGGAGTTATTGCCCTTTTATTATAGTGCAAAGAATATTCTCATATTGTGATTGGTCAATCAGCCAGGAAAGCTCTTAGTTCGATGTGATGTTAGAAAAAAACCAATCGACGGGGGATCTGGTGCTTATTATTATTTAAATCTCAAATGAATTATTTTTTTCATTAGTCGTCTTTACCAAAATTTTGTTTAAAAAAGAAGTTGTTCCACTGTCCAATACATCTATTAACAACGGAGCATCGGCGCTGGATGGCCATGTCAACATGTTAATCTGGCATGAATTTTAAGAAAATTATCTCCCTTTTTTGACTTTAAAATTGCATAGTTTGGTGTTTTTCTCAGAAACTACTATGTATAATACATTGAAACTTCACATATTCTTTTATGATTACCAAATGATGTCTTTAGCCATTTTCCATAACTCTGCATGAATTTTAAGAAAATTATCTCCCTTTATAACTTGAAAATTTCAATGTGGGGCTTCTTTCTCAGAAACTACTATATTGATTTGAAACTTCACATATGCTTTTTTCATCATTAGATGATATTCTTGGCCAAGTTTCATACTTATGGCATGAACACAAAAAAGTTTTATAACTCTTGTATGCATTTTAAAAAGAAAAAGTGTCTTTTTTTCTTTTTCAGAAACTTCAATTTTGATTAAGGTTTAATGTTTTGTAGTTATTATATCATGTTAATGCCAACTTTCATAACTTGGACCTGTATTTGAAAAAAGAAAATATGCTTGTTTTTTTAGCTTCACTTCAAGCTCTTATTTCGGTGCTGTGTTAGAAAAAGCCCAATTGGCGGGGGATCTGGTGCTTGACAAGCACTTGTTTTTTTTAAAAATGTGTCTTCCATAGGTCAGCAGAGAAACAATCACAAAAGTAACACGGGATCAAGCCCTCAGGATGAAGGAAAGAAAGATATATATGTATTATCGGTACTAGTTCAGAGTACTGCTAGACATGCTGCTTTAATCTGATTGTCTATTTTTGTACATATACGGCACTGAAAATTCCCAAACAGTCATACTTTTTGGTTCGTACTACGTTTAGTTCGAATAAAATACTCCGGTCCCGTACGCTACGAACTACTGAGATTTTACTGTAATCTGTGCTCATTTTGATCTACACTGATCTCAAAATGTGATTCTGAAGGTTAATAATTTTTATGTAAGAAACTTAAAAAAAAAATGTTATATCAAATTTTAACCAGTTGAAAGGAGGAATTTGGGTATTTATCTACATACACATATTACAGATATCAGGTTTTTTTTTTTTTTTTTTTATGATAACTTTATTAGTAGCTCGGAATCTGGCATGTAGTTTTTAATTTTGGCGGGCATATTTTCACACTCTATTGCGTTAGACTTTTCAAAGTGTTCTTCCTAATGAGGTAAGTAAAATACTGTTGGAAATGGTGTTAAATACAAACATGTCAAATTTTGTGCATAATTATAATTAACGGTGAAATGTATATTTTATTGTTCTACAGAATACAAGACAGCATAGTCAATTCAGTACGGGATGCAATTCGTGATGAAGTTTCGGCGGCAATGAGGGAGCATGGACAAGCCATAAGTGATAATGTGATGAGTGTCATGAGATCTAGTGCTGTTACACCAATACCAGGGACTCGAACCCCGGACCCACAGATTGAAAGAACTCACATCATGAATCTCTTGAGACAGGGCCAGATAAATGCAGCATTTCAACAAGTAAGTGTTGTTCCTTATTAATTACGATCTCTGGATACAAATTTGCTGCAGAAAACTTTGAGTCCATTTTTTAAATTTTTCATTGAACGACAAAAGTAGGTTCTTCAGTATTAAAAGCATCACAGATGACATATTGATTCTTCCTCAAATACTGACATTTTGCTTTGAAAAGAGCAGAAAATATTGTGGGAGAAGGAAAAAATGCTGATTACCAGCATTATCCCCTTTTTCCACAGTGTTTTCAAAGGTTTATTATTTCAGAGTCATTAAAACATAGGATTGTTTGGTAAATGGTTTAAGTTGTCATAAACTAAGATATGATGCATAAAAACGTTAAAAAAGAAAAACATTTGTGCAGTACATGCTTTCCCCAGCCAAAACTGAATCAATGTTTCTCAGTAACTTATTGACATATTGCTTGTGTTTCTTTTAATAATAAACGTGTAAACAATTTTGACTGTACTTAAATTATGCAAATATGCCTTCTTAAGGTTACCATTGACAGCAGTTTTTTGATTATCTGTGGTTTGTTGCCATACATAATGAAATGACGTCATTTAAAAACACACACAGAGGTGAAGACAGTGCTTTTCAGACAGCTCTCATGGAGTAACTTAATTCAGGAATGAATTTTGTAGTGTGTTCTGATTAGAAGGAAAGTGATCTAGATTTACTCATGTTTGCAAAAATCATCAATCAAGTCAAGGTGCCAATTTTTGATTATTCAAAAAGATTCTGTTTGAATCAGAATAAATTGGCCCACTTTTTTGACAGGGTGGGGGAGATGACCGATTGTCTTTTAATCCTAGAATCAACACATGGATCCATGGAAATCGGTATTTTACCAATTAGGTCATCGCATTTATTTGGTCCGATGTGCACCCTTGCTGTCTTCTATTTCGGCTCACAAACAAGCGACTGTTAATGTTGGAGAAGTGCGATATTATGTGTGTTTACAACGCTTGAATTTTAGGAAAAAGTTTATTAGATGTACTTTGCGTTGTGTACAGCTTACGTGAGATATACGGAGAGATTACAAGTTTGCATTATGATTATGATTGACAATTTGACATGAGCAAAGAGTTTGAATCAACACTATATTATGCAATGGATTAATTAATGTTAGTTTTTTTCCCTCTGAAACTCTCTGGAAAAAAAAAACAAACTGTTTTACAGTGGAAAACAAAGGTAAAATGTATGAAATACTAATAAAAAGAAAGTACCTTCACTAAAATAGCTAACCTTGTTTAATAACCTCTGCACACCCAAAAGGGGGCATGTGTCATCAATGTTTCAATTTGACGTAAACATTAACCCTTGGTGTGTGAAGAATGCTGAATGTGTAGATACAGATCAGAGTGCAAAAAATGCAGTTTGTTCTTGGATTCAAACCTGCTGCTACTTAAATTAAGTACATTTACATGTATTCTTTACTGAAGGTACATGTAGATTTCAGTTATGAAACAGATTAAGTTCTGTTTTGTACAGTTTTGGAAGTTCAGCTCTAAAGCAACTTATATTAACTAAATCAGCTTTTGACTTAGCCATATTTAGGTGGATTAGCACATCTGCCATTTCAAAGGGTATGCCGGTAAACTGTTAACTGATAGGATGTGTGTTTGATTGCCACTGTAATCCACTCGACCACCCGTTGTCTTCAGTATATCACAAGATAAAACAAACTACCGATATTAACAAGTTTGTTAAATTGACAGCACACTTTACACATTTTAAAATCACCAGGCAACCATTTTTCCCTTAACTAGAAATTTAAACATTTCTTAGACTTCCACCTCCATGTTGAATGAGACAATCTATAAATATTTCAAAATGCTTGTAATTCATTGTAATTTTATTATCGAAGACGATGTTGAGACAACCTAACAAGCCTAACAAAAATATTAATCATCTTTAATTCTATTATATTTAAGCAAAACTGAGGTGTATGAGGTATTTCATTCTTTCATAACTTTGCTAGCAAAAGTATTACATTGTCCTTAGCCCCTGAAATTCACAATTTTTGTACCTATCCTTGTGTAAATAAGTTCAAGTATCCATATATATTTCTTACCGAGAATCAATAAACGACAGAAACATACGAAAAGGAATATTTTTCCGGAATTTAAATGATAGAAACAGTCATGATAGCAAGATTTCAGTAGCCTTTCTGCTATACTGTATATGTATTTACTGCGTTTGTTTGTGAGCCCTTAGTTACGGTAACGAAGGAAATCGGTTTATCTCATTTTCACGGATTCATGTACTCTCTGAACTTTTATAGTATGATCAAAGCTGATATAAAGATTCAGTTATCATTTTACCCTTGCTGTAATGGACAATCTATGTCAACACTTTTGATGCAGATATTGTAATTTCAAACTTGTTTCTTTTGGAATGTTTGGCAAAAGAGGGGTCAGTGAAGTTCTCAGGTCAGACTGCACATTTTGTGCAGTCTGATCTTGATCTATACCATTTGCATAAGCAATTAAATTCTGGTTCATCACTGCATTGGATAAAAGAAGTGTCCTTGATTTATTTTTAGGCATTATCTGCAGCTAACCTCGATCTTGTGATGATGCTATGTGAAGCAGTCAACCCATCCCAGGTGTTCAACCAGACCCCATGTCCCCTGGAACAACCTGTCTTACTATCACTGATTCAACAACTTTCAGCAGATTTGGAAAGCAATACAGAGCTTAAACATAGGTAAATTATGTTTATAGATGCCCATATTTAATACTGTCATAATTTTAGCTCTGTACAGCGATTTTGCTTTATATCTTAAATTGATTTTAATTTAATTGTAGGAATGAGAGAAAATGCTTGTAACCAACACTTTGTCCTTTTCCCACAATGTTTTCTGTCAGTTTAAATACAAAGCCTTTCATTAGAGCCACAATAAATTTTCTAGAAATTCTTTCAAATTGACCGAGTCTGAAATTTTGTGGTCAGGTAAAAAGTTGAACACCGGACAGAGAAGTGAAGAATTCAACTTAAATTTTATTCTTCAGATATCTTGAAACCAGCTTAAATTTTATTTTCCAGATATCTTGAAGAAGCTCTGATGACCCTAGATCCCAGTGACTCTATTGCCAAGGAACATTTACAGGGAGTTCTGTATGCCCTTAATCAAAAGTTACGCCTGTATATCAATGCTCATTCGACAGACAAAGCGGCCAGAGGTCTACGAATGGTCCTAATGGCATCGGAATCTCTGATCAAATGATTTATGTTTTTCTGTCAGCTCATTCCTTCTTGCAGACAACTTTGTTAGGACCTTTCACTGAACTGCTTTTCAAAACACAGTGGCAAAAGGAGAAATTGCTCATAGTCCTGTGGTCATCTGCATTGTTATTGTGCAAAAACTTGACACTTTACAATATTGTGGTCATTACTGAAGATATTTACTTCAAACCTGGATTAGTTGTTAGCTATGAAAAGGAGGACAACAAGGGCAGGTAAGCATCAAAATCTTTTTAACACAGTTATGCCCCCTGTTTTGACTTTTCACTGAAAATCATTCTATTTCTAAAAGCAACTGCAGCCGAGCATTGGCACCCGCATGCATTGCTCTTGTTCATTTTGCCGCAGTGCTTTGATGGGAGTTGAATCTTGATAGGTGCTGTTCAGAGTCTTTTGCTGCAAACTTGCTTCTGTATGCCATTAGTTAAAGTTTACTGAGTCTTTTTATCAAATTTCATAGGAAATATGTATCTGAGCCATACTCTGGCAAAAGGGAGCTTAACTCTTTACCAAACGACAAAATTTTAGACTGGGCCAAATTGAAAGCACGTGCAGACAACAATTTAAATGTGGCTAAATTGACGTCGTTTTTCTGTAAAAGAGTAGAAAACATTGTGGAAAAAGGAGAAAATGCTGTTTACCAGCATTTTCTCCTTTTTCCACAATGTTTTCAAAGGGCCTCTTCCTTGGGGTCGTTAAAAGTCAGGATTGCGTGGTAAAGGGTTAATGCATCTCCATGATGCATTGTACCAAGCAAGTCATAACATAATTACGGGCCCATAAAATCCATTTTGCCAAACAACTGACTGCATTATGCAGTAGAATGGTCCTTGGACATGTGGAAAATGAGAAAAAAAAAAACAGTGATAAGTTTTGACCCATGTCAGCCTGCACAGACTGTGCAGGCTTACATGGGTAGATATTTTTTGCAGATACATTAAGCTCCCTTTTTAGAGTGCATGGCTCATCTATCTTTAAAACCTTGAAGAAATAATTTGTTTTAGTTCTCATTCATGAAAGTTTGTTAATTTTTGTTCATTAGAACTGATTACAGTTGACATTTTTTCCTTTAGATTTGTGGACATTTTTGTGTACAACAGTAGATATTCAAACTCTGCTGTCTATCGAATTCCATGATCAACCAATCGGTTTGTTTACGCATTTAATTTTCTGCTTTCATCATTATTCCAGACATATCACTGCGGCCCGTGCACTTTTTTATGTGCAGATGGACTGTCAGTACTTTGCATAGGATTAGGACTATTAACAAGCCACTTGCTGTTTTCCCAATTGGCCAATTAGTAAATACTTTTTTTGTAAACATCCACTTTTTTGTATAAGTGAATATGCTAAGCACTAGTGTTGCTAGAAATTAGTAGTTGTATGTATCTATATGCCAGATACGAGTACAGATAGCTAATTTAAAGAACATTGAAATAGATATAGTACTTATGGTATTAGTATGATGCCTGGCAAGAAAACTTTGTGACTAAGAGAAGAAATTGCTCTTTCTGATCAATTTCTCTATTATCTCCGCCAGTTTGTTTCCGAATGTAATGGGCTTATATGACTCTTTTTTAGCTTTCTTTGAACACAGATCCTTAGTCCAGCAGAAGCCAAATTTGGTACAACTCTTTACCAAATGACAAAATATAAGACTCTCCAACATTGAAAGGTTTTGCAGGCGACTAATTATATGTGGCTCAAAGTGTGGAATTTGGCTCTGAAAGGGTAGAAAACATTGTGGGAAAAGGAGAAAATGCTGGTTACCAGCATTTTCTCATTTTCCCAGTGTTTTCAAAAGGCTTCTTCCTCAAGTTTGTTAAAACTCGGGATTGTTTGGTAGAAGTATAATGCAGACTGAGTAGATAGATTCATATATCATAGTCTTTATCAAGCCCAGTTTTGATGACCCAGAGGTAGAAAGCTTTGCAAAACATTTTGGGAAAAATAGTTTTGAAAACCTTGCGGGAGAATAAGAAAATTCTAGTAGCAAGCATTTTCACCTATTCTCAAAATGTTTTCTACCTTTTCTAAGGCAAATTCTGTCATTTGAGTCACATTCTATTTGTCATCGACAAATGGATGAGTCCAAAATTTTATAGTCTGTAAAAGAGTTAAGCAAGTTAATTATGGGGAGAAAAATTCAGACACAATAAAATATAATGTTTTCCATACAATTTATAAGAGTATTTGCCTGTCCTTCAAATGCTTTCCTTTTGTCTTACTTGTACAGGTTTTCGGTAAGTCTAAAAATAGTTTGTGGCGTAATAGATTAAAAGAGATTAAAAGGTCCTGCTCAGGTAATATGTTTTTCACCAGTTTAACTTTTTACCAAACGACAAAATTTTGGACTGGTCCAATTTGAAAGCATTTGTAGACGACAAATTGAAAGGAGCTCAAATGATGATTTCTGTCTTTGATAGGGTAGAAAACATTGTGGGAAAAGGAGAAAATGCTGGTAACCAGCATTTTCTCCTTTTCCCACAATGTTTTCAAAAGGCCTCTTTTTCTCTGGGTCGTTAAAACCCGGGATTGTGTGGGAAAGGGTTAAACACACATTTGTTTCCCCTGCAGTTTGAACTATATCATGAAGCAATTAGTTAGATAGTTGCAAGAAGTAATGCGTACTATTTTTAGTTTACTTAACCCTTGTTCTCATATGTTTCAAAATTTATCAGATTCCCTGTTGATATGAATTTAATATTTTGTATGGAATATTATGTACCACAGGCCTTTGATTCTCCATTGGTCTATCACGAAACACCGGAATTTTCAATGCTCGATTATCGGACACCGTATCTAAAAATGGCACATTTTCGTATGGCCTTTTATATCGTATAGAGTATACGATATAAAAGCCATGCTCCAGTGTGCCATTCTTAGTACTGGTGTCTGATGGTCGAGCATTGAAAATTTTGGTGTTCCGTGATAGACCAATGGAACTTCAGAGGCTTATGGTCAAACTAACTTCTCTATTGCTTGTATTTGCTTTGAGCCGCGACGGAAAACGTGATTTCTCGGCAAACCAAGGTGATATCTGGTGAGATATACTGAATTTTTTTCCTTTGTGCTGATTAGCAACATTTTTATATTTCACGAGACCAAAGGAAAGTCACACAAGATACCAGATTGTGTTGCTTGGTGCTGCGCGGGAAAATCTGATATCTCGAGAGACCGAATAGCGAGGTGTCAAATTTTGCCCGCATCTTGAACCAAATGCAATCCCTAGGAAAGTTACTTCGATATAATATTCTTTTTTTACACATAGTCACAGACAGTTTTACAAAACATTTTGGGAAAAGAAGTAATTGTTTGATACACAGCAATTGGTCCTTTTCCAGCATGGATTTCTGTACCATTAAAATATGTTTCCTTTTCTTGAAGTGTTTCTCCGTTCTGTCACTTTACTAGTTAGTGGTATGGCAAAAATGGACCTACGGTAATGAATTAACCCTTTACCACATAATCTCGTTTTAAGGACCTTGAGGAAAAAGGCCTTTGAAAAGATTGTGGGAAAGGGAAAAAAAACACTGGTAATCAGCAATTTCGCCTTTGACCACCACGTTTTCGAGCCTTCGAAAGGCAAATTTCAGTTTGTGAGTCATGTTTAACTTGTCGTCTGCAAATGCTTCCGATTTGGACCAGTCTAAAATATTGCCGTTTGTTAACTCTTTACTACACAATCCCGACTTTGAACGACCCTGATGTAGAAGCCTTTTGAAAACATTGTGGGAAAAGGAGAAAATGCTGGTAACCAGCATTTTCTCCTTTTCCCACAATGTTTTCTACCCTATCAAAGACAAATCGCATCATTTGAGCCACATTGAAATTGTCGTCTGCAAATGCTTTCAATTTGGACTGGTCTAAAATTTTATCATGTGGTAAAGAGTTAACCTTTATCCTGCTAAATAAGTTGAATGAAACTTTCAAGCCGATAGTAAAAACCTGAATAATGTTATTTCAAACTTACTATTTTTATTTATTTTTTTTTTGAGGGGGGGGGGGTATCTCCTTATCGGACAGTGTAGATCCAAGATCTGACTCGTGTTCTGTGCAGTCTGATCTTGATCTACACTGACCGCAAAAGGTCAGTGAGTCGCGCGTAGTAGCTGAAGGGTTAATGAATCAAAGCACTTTGGTAGAGCGCGGGGTTCAGAACGGAAACTTGCTGTATGAGAGCCTGGGTTAAGACTTCTTTGTATTTTTATTTTGATATTCCGTATTTTGTTTATTAATGATAGTGGTTGTTGATACACAATGAAAAGTATGATAACCTCTTAATTTGTGTGTACCTTTTCTTTTTTCTTCGAGATGCTTTTGTGTCATTCACAGACAGTGACAATCTGAATCGATTGGAAGAGATACTGTATGAATAACGTGGGTTGATAGTCCAGTGCCAACAAATGACACATTTCAATGGTTCAATACGTTTGAGAAGCACTCTGGCAAGAGGCGGTTTACTGCATCACCCGCGACTTTACGGGGGCCGCTCATTTAATGTTGTCATCAGGGTTTTACAAGGCCCATAATTAATCGCATCCAAATTACGTCCACTTCAACCTGTCGAAGTACTCTCCCTTGACGGAAACACACACACTTTTCAAGTCTCGAAATCCATTCCATAAAGGCAGAGAAGTAGGCCTTTTCAGGTATAGCCTGGAGACACTGGTAAATTGCACTACCAAGTGCACTTCGGGCCTGATTCATAACGAAGACCATTGAGGGTTTTCTTTCGTAAAAAAGATAGGAAAAAGTCGCAGGGACCAAGGGCTGGCGAATAAGGTAGATGAGGAGGGGACTGAACTTCATTTTCCTCTTTCAGGAAAACTTGGACAAGAACAAACTTGTGAGCAGGTGCGTTGTCATGGATAAACACAAACCTCTCAAACTTGTTTCCTTGTTCATTTTGCACACTGCAGTATAACCAGTGTATATGAGCGAACCATCTTTAACTTTCAATAACTCTTGAGAATGAATGGATTAGAAAGAAATTTCATACGTATTTTAGAAAATAATCCCTCGTGAAACCACGACGTGCTACTTACAGCCACGCGGTATTATTTGCCAATAGTGACACAATTAAATGAACGGCCCTCGTACCAAGCAAGCCATCACATAATTATGGATCCATAAAATCCATTTTGTCTTACAACCGGCTGAATCATGAGGTAGAATGGTCCTTGCACATGCAGAAAATTTACCAAAAGCGAAACGTTTCGATATAGGATGATCTGGGTCGATACTTTTTATATATGCGTTAAACCCCATTTTCACATAGCATGACTCATATGTTTGGTATTTAACGCCAATGCAACATTTTCAGTAATATCGCGGAAGTCATTGCACCAATCCATGCTTCACCGGAGTCTATTATTAGTCCCCTACCGGCGAAGCCGGAGGGGACTTTAGGTTTGCACTCCGTCTGTCCGTCTGTCCATCTGTCCGTCAGTCCGGCAATTCAGTTTTCCGGACTTTTTTTCTAAACGCTGGTACATATTGAGCTGAGTTTTGGTGTGTAAGTCACCCACCATCACTTACAGATCAAGTTCGACTTTCGTTCCGGTCCACTGATTTTTCACGGATTTACGGGCCTTGGACTTACAAAATTTCACTGATAAATCAGTTTTCCTGACTTTTCCTAAACGCTGGTACATATTGAGCTGAGTTTTGGTGTGTAAATCACTCACCATCACTTACAGATCAAGTTCGACTTTGGTTCCGGTCGACTGGTTTTTCACGGATTTACTGGCCTTGGACTTATAAAATTTCACTGATAAATCAGTTTTCCAGACTTTTTTTCTAAACGCTGGTAGGTATTGATCTTAGATTTGCTGTGTAACTCAACCACCATGACTTACAGATCAAGTTCGACTTTCGTTCCGGTCCACTGGTTTTTCACGAATTTACGGGCCTTGGACTTACAAAATTTCACTGATAAATCAGTTTTCCGGACTTTTTTTTTTCTAAATGCTGGAAGATATTCATCTGACTTTTGCTGTGTAAGTCAACCACCATTACTTACAGATCAAGTTTGAGTTTCGTCCTGCTCCACTGCTTTTTCACACATTTACGGGCCTTGGACTTACAAAATTTCACTGATAAAACATTTTTCCGCACTTTTTTTCTAAACGCTGCTACATATAGAGCTGATTTTTGGTGTGTACATCAACAACCATGACTTACACATCAAGTTGGAGTTTCGTCCCGCTCCACTGCTTTTTGACGCATTTATGGGCCTTGGACTTTAAAAATTTCACTGACATGCCAGCAATACATACGGCCGGTAGGGGACTGTGTATTGCTATGCAATACTATCAGAATGCTTGTTTTCACTAGTACTTTGTACATTTTTTGCAAGCTACTGACTTTGTACTCACACAAACACAGCCGAAAAAATGTACAGCGGTGAGAGAGGATTGAACCTTGCTGTATTGGCTAACATCGATTCCCGATCCCTTGGTTGCCAGGCTCGATACCAGCTGAGCTGTCGGCGTCCGCACTTCAGTACATAGCTGATACATTCAATCATATATCGATGAACGGATTCCTCATGTGACTTATCACATGATTTTGTAGATTAGTTTGCGTTATTTCATCCCATCATGATAATTAACATATTCACCCAGATTTGTAGAAACAGGCCATTGTTCGCTCACCCTAGCAAGAAGTGTTCATGGGGAGGTTTAAGGCTGTGAAAGATACACCTATACTCGTTATCAGACAGTTTTTAACCTATTTCATCTTTATTTTATAAAACTATATATAATCATTCTCGTACCTTCATGCCAACATGGTGCCCCTGATGGTTGGAAGGTTGCATAGATTACAAGGGATAGAAAATGGAATTTATTTTCTGGAGGCCATCAATGAAATCACTGTTGTGACGTTTCCAGATTTAAATGGAAGATTTGCGATATAATCCTTACACAAAATAAATCGGTAATTTTTCTATGTTTACACAGCTGACAAATTCTGAACTATTCTAAAGCCTATCAAATTTCAGCTTTATTTTTTTTTCTGTCTGGCTGTAAGGATGTATCTAATGGTAGAACGATAAGAAATTAGGCTTCTCCAAACTGAAGGCATTTGTAGGCGACAATTTAAATGTGGATCAAGTTATGGAATACGTTCCTCGAAACTGACTTCGAAAGAATATAAAAACGATAAATATGGAAAACAACACGAGTCCTTATCCTACTAAATAACGGGAATGAAAGTTTTAAGCCGACTGTAAAAACACATGTTTTGCTGTTTCAAAGGAAAAAAAATTTTTTTTGGGGGGGGGGGGGGATTTCTCCTTTACGGAAAGTGTATCCAAAATCAGACTGCACTTTCTGTGAAGTCTGATCTTGATCTACTTTGTCCGCAAAAGTTCCTTGAGTTGCGCTTAGCACCCTAAGGGTAAAGGATTCATACAAGGGCATTTGTAAAAAAAAAAAAAACGCGCCAAAGGAAGAAGGCATTGTTGGGAACATAAATTTTCTCATTTCGCCACAATGTTTTCAAATGTGGTCAGCTGGTTGCATGATAAATAAATTGGTTTTTGCAGGAGGTGACAAGTTAATTGTATTTTTTACACAGAGTGAATAAGTAATCTGTTCAAAGAAACAGCGCGGCCCTCTCTTTCCTGTTGCGAATGATTGATCACCGTTATTTTATGGCGAATATTAATTGTCATTTATCGTAAATGAACCTATATCTAACCCACATACTTTGGATCGGGACCTCCTCTCACGGTATTTGCAAAGAAAGCTAACTACGATCAGACTGCACGTCCGCACAGTCTGATCTTGGTGTACTCTCTCCGATACACGGTTGAGTTATCATAGGCACCGATTAATACTAAAATATTGGTTCCTGAAAATAACTCGTTTCGTAATTATCCCTTTGCCAAACAATAAGGTGTTTCACGATCCTCTGGGAGATGGCTTTTGAAAATGCTGCGGGAAAATGAGAAATTGCTGGTAACAAGGATTTTCTCATTTTCCCACCATGTCGTCTGTCCCTTCTTGGACTAATCATATGAGTCACATTTCATTTGACGTCTGCAGTTGATTTCAGTTTGGAAAAGTTTACAATTTTGTCATCTGGTAAATAGTTAATTCAGCTCATCAGGATAAAGGTTTCTGTCATTTAACTCATCATTAGCGTACTTCGGGCATATTATCTATTTCAATAAACCATACTGTCAAGAATTCGCCGCACTTTACAATACAGGAAACCAATAAAAACCGCTGTGGACTAACATTGCTGCTAAAGAGATGTCCCAAAGCATTTCGACCTGGAGATGGAAAAGTGTTTGAAAATATAACGGAATTGGCGAGTGTCAATCACACATAGTAAGATAAACTCAAACATCGTGCCAAGAAAATTCCATGTGAATAATAATAATAATAATAATAATAAATAGTACAAAAGATTAATAAGTCAAGGACTTTGGATATAGTTGATTAAAAATGCTGCTTGGAACGACGATTGTTGTGTCAGTCATGTTGAGCGAATTGTCTGCCGCTCCACCGCTACTGAATAACATAACTTTTACCGGAAATCCAACAGGTGAGTACATGAAGCTTATATATGGTTTGACCAAATATTTCTTAGAACAGCTACCTTGTAACTTATATCCAGTTTTACCAAACGTTTCTTGGTACAGGTACTTGGTAACTTATATCCGGTTTTACAAAACGTTCTTTAGTACAGGTACTTGGTAACTTATATCCGGTTTGGCCAAAGGTTTCTTGGTGCAGGCACTTTGTAACTTATATCCCGTTTTACCAAATGTTTCTTGGTACAGGTACTTTGTACCTTATATTACGTTTTACCAAACATTTCTTGGTACAGGCACTTTGTAACTTATATCCCGTTTTACCAAACGTTTCTTGGTACAAGTACTTTGTACCCTATATTACGTTTTACCAAACATTTCTTGGTACAGGTACTTGGTAACTTATATCCGGTTTGACCAAATGTTTCTTGGTACAGGTACATTTTAACTTATATGCCATGTTACCAAACGTTTCTTGGTACAAGTACTGTGTACCTTATATTACGTTTTACCAAACATTTCTTGGTACAGGTACTTTCTAACTTATATCCCGTT
Source organism: Tridacna gigas (assembly GCA_945859785.2). Taxonomy (NCBI): domain Eukaryota; kingdom Metazoa; phylum Mollusca; class Bivalvia; order Cardiida; family Cardiidae; genus Tridacna; species Tridacna gigas. The sequence continues at coordinate 55,904,007 of OX244034.2, forward strand.
TTACCAAACGTTTCTTGGTACAGGTACTTTGTACCTTATATCCCGTTTTACAAACGTTTCTTGGTACAGGTACTTTGTAACTTATATCCGGTTTGACCAAACGTTTCTTGGTACAAGTACTTTGTACGTTATATTACGTTTTACCAAACATTTCTTGGTACAGGTACTTGGTAACTTATATCTGGTTTGACCAAATGTTTCTTGGTACAGGTACTTTGTAACTTATATCCGGTTTGACCAAACGTTTCTTGGTACAAGTACTGTGTACCTTATATTACGTTTTACAAAACATTTCTTGGTACAGGTACTTTGTAACTTATATCCCGTTTTACCAAACGTTTCTTGGTACAGGTACTTTGTAATTTATATCCAGTTTGACCAAACGTTTCTTGGTACAGGTACTTTGTAATTTATATCCAGTTTTACCAAACGTTTCTTGGTACAGGTACTTTGTAACATATATCCAGTTTGACCAAACGTTTCTTGGTACAGGTACTTTGTAACTTATATCCAGTTTGACCAAACGTTTCTTGGTACAGGTACTTTGTAACATATATCCAGTTTGACCAAACGTTTCTTGGTACAGGTACTTTGTAACTTATATCCGGGTTGACCAAACGTTTCTTGGTATAGGTACATTGTATCCCGTTTTACAAAACGTTTCTTGAAACAGGCACCTTGTAACTTAATATCCCATTTTACCAAACGTTTCTTTGTATAGATACTTTTTAACTTATATCCCTTTTTACCAAACGTTTCTTTACCAAACTTATATCCTGTTTGACCAAATGTTTCTTGGTATAGGTACTTTGTAACTTATATCCCGTTTAGCCAAAAGTTTCTTGGTACACTTTGTAACTTATATCCCGTTTTACTAAAGGTTTCTTGGTACAGGTACTTTCTAACTTATATCCGGTTTCACCAAAAGTTTCTTGGTGCAGGTACTTTGCAACTTATGTCCGGTTTGACGAAACGTTTCTTGGCACAGGTACTTTGTAACACAATCGGTTCCACCAAATATTTCTTGGTACAAGTACTTTGTAACTTTATCCCGTTTGACCAAAAGCTTCCGCCCTTCAGGTTCTTTGTAGCCTATATCCGATTTTGCCAAACGATTGACTGATTGACAGTATGGCGTTTAACACCGTTTTCAACTTTATTTCAGTTATATCGCGGCCACTAGTACACCTATCAATGCTTTCCTGGATTTTCTTTTTACCAGTACTTCGCACAATATTCGTTCCGACCCAAGACCGCTTTTCCGCATAACCATCATAGAAACAATAATTAGGGATAAGGGAGGAATTATTCCTGTCGCAATGATTATCGTAAATTCACGGAAAGAAATTGGCCGTGCTAAAGATTCGAACCAGCAACCACGTTCTCAAATCCTATACGCTACCGACTTGCGCTTCCGGAGCTCAGCTGAAGGCAACGAAAGATGCTTTTATAGACAGTACAGTTCAAGATCAGAGTATAACGATTATCCTGTCTAATCATTGTCCTACTCCGTTAGACATGCAAGATATACAACCAGATAAAATAACATTGAAAGTTTTTTTTTGTACACAAAGGTGTTTTATATCTTCAGTGAGCTTACAACGAACAAACAAAGAGGAAGAAAAGTCAGATACTAATTACTTCTAACATAGGCGTATGGGCAGAGACTGAGGGCCGCAATACTTGCTAGGGGAACGGTTGTCTCTCCTTTTTCTTTTATACCAAATATGTCCTATTTTGATTTTGAAAATAAATGATGGAAAGCCCACAACGCATCCCATCCTCCAAATATTAAAACCTTTTTTCACGCCTAAGTCTTGGCAATCCTGAGCGGGAGAGACAAAAGGCGGGCCGAGGGAGAGGGAGGGAATGACACATGACGTAATACAGAAGAAAAAATCAAATCTTCTTACTTGCATTTGAAAAATTGTCAAATCTTTTGTGAACTGTCGGCCAAGGTTTAAAATCTCAAAATGAGCAGATCTAATGAAAGAAATACTAGATTTTCCAGAATCACTGGTTGTAAACAAAACTTGTTGAAGAAGGATTCAAGACAAGTAAATGAGTGGGGGATGCTACATCACTGTATTCATTCACAAAGTCTAATTCTACAAAGAAAAATAAAAACGTCATGAAGGGCCATAAATGTTTCGAAAGACATTTGAAATGTAAAGAATAAGAAGACAAAGAAGAAGAAAAAGAAAGAAAGACGAGTCAGAGAAGAGAGATGTATGTTTTTTACTTCTTTATTGCATAAATTACTATAGGTCATATTTACATAACTACGAACTATTTTTTTCCGCGACCTTATCACCAAAATGACACATTTATTAACGTGTAATTAAGGTGTGTATGATTTTTATGAAACCTTTACACTATACATGTTCATTTATGGCAAGGTCGTCGTTATAACGCCGATTATCTCAAGAATACAAATATACTGGCATGTAAAGCACTGGCTGGAGTACACTTGCTCTTCGAATTCATTGTAGCATCAGTTTTGATCAGCGATCTGAACTGTTGATGAATGATTTTCTGATGGGAAATGGTACTGAAGAATTTTAGTCACCAAACTGTTAAAGGATCTAAAACTGTATCGTAACACAAAGGTCATGGGAAAAAGAATATTGTAATAAAAATACCACTCGATTAGTCACATGGCATACACAGCCAGCGATAAAGAGAAGACATTACTAATGAGCCATGCTCTAGCAAAAGGACTTAACGTATCTCCGTGATGAATAATACTTATCAAGCCATCACATAATTAATGCATCTCCGTGATGAAGAATACTTATCAAGCCATCACATAATTACGGATCCTTAATAGCCACTTTTTTTAAACAACCGACTGCATCATGATGTAGACTGGTCCTTAGGCATACAGAAACAGCGAAAAATTTCGGCCCAGGTCAGCCTACGCGGACTGCGCAGGCTGACCTGGTCGATACTTTTCGCATATGGATTAAGCCCTCTTTTCACAGAATATGGTTAACTTGAATTTGGAGCATGATTAATAATTTGAAACACTGGCAAACCGGCTGACCACATGATAGACTCTCATTTTTTAACATGTATCAGTATTCACTTACAATTCAAATTCTTACTTCTATTCTAAATTCCAAGACTAACCATCTAATTGGATGAGACAATGCCTCATCCAATTAGATAGGATGGTTAGTCTTTGAATATAGAATTACAGGAATTACGGAAATGGATTAATTATTAGGTAGCTATTTTCATTCCATTCGACTTAAATATAATTAAAAATGAGCCATTTTCTGGCAGAAGGGGGGCCTTAATGCATCTGCAAAAAGTGTCGATTCATGTCACCCTGCACAGTCCGCGCTGGCTGACATGGGCCGAAACGTTTTGCTAAGTGTAAATTTTCTGTATGGCAAAGGACCTTTCTACCTGCATATCCAGTCTACTGTTGGACCTAATGGATTTTATGGATCCATATTTCTGTGATGACTTGCTTGGTATGATGCATCACGGAGAAGCATTACTCCCCCTTTTGCCGGAGCATGGCTCAAATATTTTTGATATGTTGAAGATAATAGTGTTGAAAGAGAAGGACGAAAGTAGTTAAAGTCATTGCCCTCATGACGGTATCAAAATAAATCGCAACAGATCTAGGTTTTAAAAATAAATGGTCACAAAAGGAAAAAAAAGATCACATTCATCCAATTTTGCGTTTGCCCCGAGATTAACTGAGATTGACAGTTATATCCCAATAACCGATATAATGATTCTTACAATGAATTGCGCCATAAATTCAATTAAACTGCCTTACATTAAATTAATAAATGGCGTATAAGTTATGTTAATATCTCGTTAACGCACATTTAATTATACCACCCCCGCACAACGAATATTTCCGGGGTTACAGAGGAATGAGCCTGTGTCTGTCTCTCAAGTCTCTAATGGTCCCTCCGTCCACAGATCTCTTTATTCACTTGTGGATATGCAGATGGAAACAATTTTGCTGTCTTTTTGTTGAATCTATTAACAAACATTAACCATAACATGTAGATATTAAAGACGTAATTTTCGGAGGCCAGGCTTTCAAGCATCGTAGAACATCTCCCATTGATCTAGTGGACTAATGTAATTGTACCTACATAACCTTTCAGCAAACGTCGTCTTTATCAAAATGCTTGGCAGGGGAACTAAGTCCCCCGAGTTCTTCCCCAAACGACAAAATTTTCGATTCGTCCAAATCGAAAGCATTTGCAGAAGACAAAATGAATTTAGTTGATGGAACTTGTCTTTTTTTTAGGCAGAAAACTGTGTGGGAAAAGGAGAAAATGCTGGTTACCAGCATTTTTATCATTTTCCTACAATGTTTTCTAAACTGTTTTAATCAGACTGCACAGAACGTGTACTACGATACTGGAACAAAACTCTTCCGTATTTTGTCATATATACTGCACTGGCAAAATGGCCTTGCAGCAGCACAAATAATGTAACCCTTTCCAATGACTGAAAATAACCATTCAGCAGTCGATGTTTTTTCTTACATTTTACTCTAGGTCTTTCCCAGCCTTGAGGCCGGGGTGCAGGATTTAGTACCTTAGCTTCCCGGGTTTGTTCTCCGTTGCAACCCATTACAGCAGACCTATTCTGCAGCGAGCAATAACCAGCATGTTCTCCTTTCCCCACAATCTTTTCTAATCTTTCATGGACAACGCCTACGATTTAATTCGAGATATCTGTCGTTTGAAAATACTTTAAATAGGGACATGTCTATACTTTTGTCGGCTGGTAGAAAGTTCAAGACGACATTAAATATACACCAAATCACTATCCATTTGACTAACATAATTATGGACTGTGTAATTCTTACATTAATTTGTATGTCCGCATTCGATCAGATTTTGCGGCACAAACAACAAACATTCCGTCAGCGGCTCTGTACGAGATGGCCGAAATATGAATATCCTCCTCCAGCAAAATCAGTCTCAGTTTACGTCCGTCCGTTTTGATGACGTGGATGTTGTTGGAGTCCCGCCCACAAACGTATATAGCGCCCTCTTTATCTACGCATATGTTTCCGGGTCCTTCGAGATCCTTCGAGCGGTACCTGGAATAATAAATCAAAGCACTGAAAGTACTACGAAACAAAGTTTCTTTCAATGAATCCAAAACAGAATTTACACAGATAACATTTTATTGCATTTCTTTTAATGTTGAATAGAACTTATTCGGAATACTGGTAATTCGGCACTCAATTTTGCAAGTAAAAATGCACTATGCACCGAACCAAAGCCTGACCATTCCTATACTGCAAACAGTTATAAATAAGCTAGTACTTATTTTGTTCAGCTACAATTATCATCATGATATTTGCTCTCATGGTTCGTCGAATACAGTAAGAAAATCTGAACACCCTCAAGCACAGGAAGTCTAGGCATTCCTAAGTTATACTGAATCTATGAATGATACATTGATTAACAGCTGTCTACTGCACTAAGACTTCTTTGAATGGTAATAAAAGGTATACTAAACAAATAAAGTGGATATACAGTACTTACCTAAACACAATTTTGCCGCCCATTGTCAGTCCAACCACAGTATTTGTGTTTTTGTCGGACACGTAGAACCTGTCCCGCTTTTGATTAATGGCTACTCGAGTTGGACCCTGGAAATACGGATTACCCTCTGTGTCCCGGTCAAATATATGTTTAATCCCACCATTCATATCTAACAGTCGCACCACACCGAACACCCCGTGATTATAACTTGTAGCTAGGAGACCATTTTTATGAAAGCGGATACCATGACAACCGATATCGGTTGAAACGATTCTACTTATTCTCAATTCAGGATCCATAATAAGAAAATGAAGTTCTTTTTTCTCAGGACACGTTACAACAGCTTCTCGACTCGTCAAAGGTGTGACGTCATAGGGTGGGTGCGACATTTTATAGACCGACTTCAGCTGTAGACTGTGATCCAGTAGTTTTACACTGTAGTTTTTGCTGTCACAAAGAAGCAGTCTACCATCAGGAAGAAATGTCGACCCAGTCACAGAACATGAACTCTTTGTGTCGTCTGGCGAGGAAATATTGTACTCTCCACACAGAATAAAATCTTTTCCGTTCTTCAGTTCCGACATCATGTTTGATGGAACATCTGTAGACGGTGTCGGAGCCACCATCGACACAGATGGCGTTCTGAACGTTGAACTCTTGGGTCGAGCTACAGTCGATTTCAACTGACCTAGAGAATCTAATTCTTTTAGAAAATACATAAGTTTGTAGTTAGCTTCAAAATGAAACTTGATGTCTCTCTTATCCTTCATTAGCTCAGTTAGTGCTGCAGTACAGTCGGAATACACATCTTTTGCTTTTAGTAAAGAAACGAAGCACTTTGCATCGTCTGCCATCTTATTTCTGTCCAGGTTGTTGGACTCAGATTTCAATTTTGTAATTCTTTCCTCACAATTGTTGCTTGTCTCCTCACGATCTTTTATCTCTTTAGAAACTCTTTTCTCTATCACAGTCCGGATGCGCTGTTCCAGGTTATCCAGGATGGTGTTTACCTGAACTTTGAGGCTCGCCACTGAGCTCAAACATTCCATCAAGTCATCGTTCAAACCGTCGATCTGTCGTATCTTTTGTGTTTTCAGTTTCTCATATTGTACTATCAGTCTACATACATCTTGAAGTGTCTTCGGTAAGTCCCGATTTAATTTTGCTCCCTTGGCCGCTTCTCGTACAACGGTTACATTTATACAGCGGCTATGTTTACTCTCTTTACAGAGTGGACAGAACACTTTCTCGTGCACTGGACAGTAAAAGTCCAGGGTATTCGAAGGGTGAAGGTCACAGAAATCACCAGCTATCTCTTGATTTCGATCCTTTGGTATCTCGTTACCGTGTAGAATTATATGCTGTTTGGTCCATTCATTTGTCTGATGGTTGAAATTACATTGAGCACATAGAAACATTTTACAATGGACACAAAATCCAGTAGCGTCTTTTGTTACATCTTTAAACTTACATTCGTCACAATCTTTCATGTTCGAATCCGCTTGGATCACTGGCGCAACACTGGCTCCGATATATGGTAACGGAGTGGTTCCTGTTTTTAGGTGCATCGAACTTTTAGGAACCATGGGCATCCTGCTAGTCTTGAGAGCACGAATTAAAGGTAGACTACCTTGGCGCAAGTTTTTCCTTCTTAGTTTTAGCTTACGAAAGCGAGCTTTGTATGATATATTCATGAAAGGAAAGCTTTAAGCATTAGCGAAATAACATTTTATGTCAATGATTTAGACAGAAACCAAAGTGTTATCGAAAGACAAAACTGTGATCGTAGAATAGAAAGTCAAAGACCGTTACGCTGGCACTGAATAAAACGATGAGATCAAGTTACGTATTTGGCGACATAAAGAAGGGCTGTTCACACGTGACTGATAAAACAAATGATATCTAATTCTATAATATGTATATTGTGTTGCTTGATTTGAATTGTTGTCTAAATAGGAAATGTTTTAAGAAAGAAAACCGCACAGCAGCAGTTATAATTGGTCATACGAAATCGCAAACTTCCTTCACCAAGGGTTTTGGCAATAAATTATGTTTCAGTAAATGTTATATACACTTTTGAAATGACTATTCATTTAACGTCTGAAATCGAGCGATTAGTTTTGCGTTGTATTGTTTATTTCTAGTTTTAATTAGATATTTAAATACTAGTAGGTGTAAATGCTCCTTATCTTGTGAATCGATATCTTGAAAAAGTAAAACTTCGGAGCCTAACCTTCCGTGCACTGTAGGACACCTTCTTGTTTTAGGTTGGGATCAGACTGTTCGTGTAGTTTTTAGCAAAGAGATAAAGTCTTCCTTTCTTAGTAGGACGTTTACTGTCTAATCTGTACTAAGCTAGCACGTAGGGATCGCTGGAAAAGTGTTTGCTTTAGACAGGTGCTTGCATAGTACAGATGCATATTAACCTATGAGAACTCTTTGGGAACTCGATATCTGCTTGCTTGATACAGGTTGCTTACTTGATAAAGGTGTCCGCTAAGACGAGTTTCTGGCTGCCTTTCAATATGGCCGAGTCTGAAATTCTGTCTCCAGGTAAGAGTATTTCGATTAAATTCATGGTCTCCCTTTAACTCTTTACTGGATGACCAAAGTGTAGACTTGTCTAAATTGAAAACACTCGCAGATGACAAATGAAGTATGATGATCTTTGTCTTTGAAATGGTAGAGCACACATTGTGGGAAAAGGATAAAATGCTACTTACCAGCGTTTTCTCATTTGCCAATAGTGTTTTCGAAAATTCTCTTGCTTTGGGTAGTTTAAACTCGGGACTGTATGGTAAAGAGTCAATCTAAGTTCTTGAGGTTCACCATAGATTTATATTTTCAGGTCCCTGTTTTCCGCGATGTGCGTGTCAAGATAAAGGGAGATATTTCGGTGAAGGTGAACGCTGGACTGACATTGGAGATCAATGCACGGTGTACGAGTGCACACAAAGTGGAAATATCGTCTCCATGTACACTGGTAACCAGCAACTTTTTTTTTTTAGCTGAATGCACGGCCTTTTGACCTACTTCTTAGTACTGATATATATGAATGAATAAATAGTAAGCTCTAACTGGTCAGTACTAGGGACTTGTTCATTCTGCGGGCCCTGAAGGCCTATTTTTTGTTTCACTAACACGCGGTCTATCCTTTTGAAATATATTTCTTGTTCCTGTTACAGTCTCTTGTGTTCAATTTCAGCTTGGTCCATTTGAAATTTACTCTTTTTCAGTCAGTCTTTCCTCTCGCCCGTTCGTTCGCGAATGCTTTTCCTGCCAACATATTCGTCTATCCCTTTCCCGAACGACAAATTTTAGCCTCCTCTTTCAAATTAAAAAAAAAAAAAACTGCAGAAAGAAATTGGTACAAATGAATGAGCGTTTTATGACAGGACAAAAACATTGTGTGAAAAAGAGAAAATGCTCGTTAACAGCATTTTTTCCGATCATGTTTTTAAAAGCTGCCTCCCTCCGGATCCTTAAACCTTTACCAAATAATCCCGTGTTTTAATGACCCTGAAGAAGAAGGCTTTTGAAAACATTGTGGAAAAAGGAGAAAATGATTGTAAACAGCATTTTCTCCTTTTCTCACAGTGTTTTCTACCATTTCGAAGACAAAACTCTTTTTTGAACTACGCTAAATTTGTCAAATTCTTTCATTTTGGTCGAATCCAAAAGTTTGTAGTTTGGTAAAGAGGTTACTTAATCCTTAGGCTGCTAAGCGCGACTCACTGACCTCTTGCGGACAGTGTAGATCAAGATCAGAGTGCACAGAACGTGCAGTCTGATCTTGGATCTACACAGTCCGATAAAGTGATTTTTTTAACCAAAAAAACTTCGAAACAGCAATCTTTTGGGTTTTTACTATTGACTGGAAAGTTTTATTCAATTTATATTGCAGTAAAAAGGTTAAAACAGGGATTGTGTAATACAGCGCTATCAGTCCCACCGCCCATCCCGAGTGCATGTCTGTCCGTCTGTGCACTTGTCAGATACCGACGCTCTCGGTCTGTGTTCTCTCTCATAGAACGTGCCGTCTGATCTTAGATCTATACTGTCCGCTTTTTTCTGACATATTCTGGCAATATTACTTTTTTGATTTTTATTGATTTGCTATTTTTGACTGACTGAGAAAGTCCATTTTATACATTAAAGGAATGGAGACAAACGAAATGAGCTATGCTCTGGCAAAAAAAATTTTTATGCATCTCCGTGATCCGCTACACCACAGGCCTTTGAAGCTCCATTGGTCTGTTACGGAACACTAACATTTTTCTTGGTTGATCATCGAATACTTGCGAATTGGTGCATCGCCTGTATATCAGGGAATACTCAAATTTTCATTTACATCGTTACAATATATAGCACATTGGCGACTGTCTCTATGTTGTATATAATAAGACGTCTGACTTATTATATACAATATAGAGGCAATTGCCAATGTGCTATTTATAGTAACGGTGTCCGATAAGGAAAATTTTGTTATCCGGTAATAGACCAATGGAGTTTCAGTGGCCTATGATTACACCAAGCAGGTCATCACATAATTGTGGCTGCTCAAAATCTATTTTGTCTAACGACCGGCTGAATCCTGAGGTAGAATGCATGATCCTTGGACATGCAGAAAATTTATCCAAAGCAAAAAGTTTCGACCCAGGTCTGCCTGCGTGAACTGTGCCGGCCGACCTGAATCGATACTTTTTGCAGATGCACTAAAACCTCTTTCCTCAAAGGATGGCTCAAATAAATTCTGATATGCAGGAAATGTCTTTCGGTGTATTTCCTGTAACAAAAATTTGACTCTACCATAAATATTAAATAAGAGATCGATGTTTTTATCTCATTTTCGTTTGCTTCGCATTTAGTCACTGGTGGCAATTTTGATTGCTTTTGTAAGCAGTGTATTTAAAGACCAGAATGTACAGAGAATGCAGTTTGGTCTTTGGTCTAATCTTTCGGCAAAACATTATCAAAAACGCAATGTCCGGGACTTTTTTTATCAGTTGAAAATTATAAATTGCATTAATTTGGTGCTCGAAGATTTTACGTCTCATTCATCATTTATAAATGACAGGTCACGTGTAATAGTCCTTGTTCATTTCAACATAATTCAAACGGTTTTATCAAATCAAGTCGAACCCTTTCACCGATAAAAGCGGACCTGATTAACGATTGCAAAGATCCAGATCAGACGCCTCGGAACGTCTGGATTTTGATCCACACGGTCTGCAAGCTTATTATAAAATGACAATACAATATTTCAGTTTATAGCGGAATTGCCTTAAAAGTATCCGCCAGAAAAAAGGAAGGATATATATGAGCCACGCTCTGGCAAAAGGGGGCCTAATGCATCTCCGTCATGCATTATATCATTCGAGCCATCGCATAGTTATGAATTCATAAAAGCCACTATTTTTTAAACAACTGACTTACTCATGAGGTAGACTGGTCCTTGGGCATACAGAAAATTGACCAATAACGAAAAGTTTCGGCCCAGGTCAGCCTGCGCGGACTGCGCAGGCTGACCTGGATCGATACATTTCGCAAATGCATTAAGCCCCCTTTTCACCAAGCATGGCTCATTTATTTTGAACTCAGTGCAAATAAACAAAATTTATTACTAGGAAATGAAATTTCAAAGTTTAACTCTTGGTGATATTCTAAACCAACATTATGTTATTTCGTGCATAGCGCAGATGAAGATCAAATTAAACAGAACGTGATCTTGGATCTACACTGTCAGGTTTTTATCAGATATTCTGGCAAAAAACAGTGATAAATGTGCAATAATTGGTTTATTTCACTTACTGAAAACGATCATTTCCTTTTCACTAGCAGAATAAAGATATAAATATAAATATCACTAGAGCGGATATGATTGAAATTTATGGTAAGGTTGCCCATAAATTTGACAAAAATGTAATAATGGGGGAAATAGGGACAACAAAGATAAGTGAATATTATTGTATTTGTTACTAAAGCTATTCTATATGTAAACCCGTGATAGCTCAGTTGGTAGAGCGGAGGACTGTAGTAGTGAAGTAGAGCTATCCTTAGGTCGCTGGTTCGAATCCGGCTCGCGGGAAATTTTTTGCTTTTACTTTTTTTTGCACAACATTACGTGTACAAATCATCAGATTTTTTCATGACGTATTATCTATCAATTACTAGCTGACCTGAGGAAAATGTAATTTGCCAGTCACAAATGCAATGTGCAGTCTCCCTCGGTTTGGGTACAACAATAGTTCAAGAGTTAAGATTTAAACAAATCTTCATGTGTAAGATCCTACAGCCGATAGTCTCATATTTGGTTTGTAGCATCATCTACTGTCCTTTATTGAAGGTGTTCAATTTGTGTCCCATTGGCCAATGATGGCCCAGTCATCGAAGACACATATTTCATATTTATATACAAAAAATTCAAACAGTATGCGTTAATATTCGATTGTAGCATAATCTAACGCTTTTATATCACTTTCGGTCAATTCGTCCAGCTCGGATCGAGAATAGCCATGTCTTTAGGTTACCTGTCATTAGAGCTTTATACGAAAGTAAAGATAAAAAATGTCTGAAACCAAACGCCCCCAAGGCTAGCATGCGGTATACACATACTGTCCTAGGATCTCATCTAGTTGTTCTTACAAACAATTGTTCGAATAAAGTCTTTTTGTAGCAAATGGTCCGGTCTAAAGGATCGATTAAATGTTTTAAATAGACTTATTGTTTTATAGATCTTCTTGCTCGAAACGACAAAGCCTTTAGTCTATGATTTTTGTAATGGTCCTCAATAGAAGTCTGGAAATTGCGTCCCTTGGATCAAATATTGTCCTGCCCATTCTGGTAACAACTATAATCCTTACCCTTGGATGAGGATTGGGTCGGCTACAGCTCCGACGCTTAATTTTTGTATGCAGCATCACGATTGTACTGCGGAACAGAGTTATTCAAATTTTGCCCATGCTTATGAAAATCGGAAGAACTGTCATCTTTTTGTGTTCATTCAGATGAGCGATATAGGACTTTTGTCGTCCTCTTGCTTTTTTAAATTGTATAAGTCCGTGTCTTTTGCCCATAAGCTCATGGAACGATTATCATTCGGCCATTTTAGAAAGACCAACAACTACTATATTTGCTTCAGAGGAGATGCATTTAAAGGGAAAGGGAAAAAAAACCAACACATTTTGTTAAATTTTAATATATGATGGAAAAGCGCCAGATCAACCGAGTGTATCTGAGCAAGCAAAATCGACCTATTGTATACCAAGGGTGAGATAATACACTTCCTTTTGCGTAAATCAAGCACATACAATTGAGTATGCCAATCAAATTTTGTACTGTAAAACAAAAAATCCGTCATGATGGTGATTATGTCATTTCATTGGTCCGATATCTTTTACACAAAAGCAGAAGAGTTTTGTTATTACAGCAGTGTCTAAAGATATTGCCCTGCTATATATAGACGGCGGATTTGAGCAAATGTTAGAGGGTGGTTTTGAATAATTTGATAGATTGATTGATTGTATTGTGTTTAACGCCGCTTTCAACATTATTTCAGGTATATCGCGGCGGCCAGTGCACATATCTCTGCTTTCCTGGGTATCTTCTACCGGTAAAACGGATAATATTCTTCCCAAGCCACTGGCTGCTTTCCCACATAGCCATCGTCGAAACAATGGTCAGCGGTGCGAGAGGAATGAATCCTGTCGCAATGACTATCATCAATCCTCGGAAAAAAAATTGGCCGAGCAGGGGATCGAACCAGCGACCTCCTGTTCTCAAGTCCTGTACACTACCGACAGAGCTATCGGGGATCGGCTTGAATAATTTGAATCCTTTACCACATGACTTTACCAGATTGAAACTGGCCTATTCGCAGACGACAGATTGAATCTGGCTCAAATGTTAAGAAAGGATTTGTCTCTGTATGGATGGAAAACGTCGTGGGAAAAGAAAACAATTCTGGTTACCTGCATTTTCTTCTTTCCCCACAATGTTTTCAAAGAATTCCTTAAAGTCGTTAAAATATGGGATTGTGTGCTTAATGCGTAGACCTACATTCTATTACAGGCTGTCTGTTTAAAGGCGTATGTAAGGATATGAACTCTAACTGGACAGACGATTGTATAACGTACACGTGCCTTCAAGGTCAACAAAAGGCCTTCTTTACACCGTTAGAAGTCGGTAGGTATGAATTATCTTTGAGTACTTTCACATTAACAATACAAAATTTAGATTAAAATTTAGCCGTTACCTTGATTTGAGTACTTTCACATTAACAACACAAAATTTAGATTAAAATTTAGCCGTTACCTTGATTTGAGTACTTTCACATTAACAACACAAAATTTAGATAAAATTTGAAAAAAAAAAAACCTTTCCGTGCGACTTTGTTGAAAACATAGAAAATCCCCCTTTATCACGGGTCGGGTTTGGGTGTCCTGCAGACTTAAGGCCTTGTACTTACAAAACTTCGAGCTCCAGTCTTATAATAGTGAAACCTAGAGCTCCATCCTTGCACTGTCGAGACTTAGAGCTATAACCTTACACTAACGAAAAATAGACCTTCATTCTTGCACAAACAAAACTTAGAGCTTCAACCTTACACGGGTGAAACCTAGAGTATTATCCATGCTCTTACAAACTTGGAGCTCCAACCTCCCACTGACGAATCTTAAAGCTCTAAATTTACACTGACGAAAGCTAGAGCTCTAACCTTACATTGACGAAAACTAGAGCTCCATCCTTGCACTGACAAAACTGAGAGCTTCTATGCACTGACGAAACTTTCAACTCCATATTTTAAGCCCTGTCATGCAGTTATGACACTTAGAGCTGCTGCATTACGCTCATGAAGTTTAGAGCTGTGTACAAACTTTGCATTTTTGACACTTGTTGTCTAAACCATGGATTCATGAATCTTGTAGGCTTAACCTTTGCACTAATGAATCTTAATCCTACAGCCACAGCCATGCTCGTATGAAGTCTAGAGCTCTTGCCTGATACTGACTTTAAACACTATCCTTACTCCTAGCAAGCCTTTGAAAGACTTAAAAAGTGAGCCGTTACCTTGATATGACTTGAATATTGATGAAAGCTGCATACATCCCCAATTCAATCACTTGATCCATAACCAAAAAGGGGGAGGCATAGATCTTGTACCTAGGAGTTCGGGGTTAGATTTTTTCGGATGCTAAGACATTGAGTCTCTGATGAAGACTGAAGATATTCACTATGTAGACAAGCTTTTTCCGAATCTTTTTTTTTTTTTAATAATACTTCTACCATCATCAAAGTCCTATAGGCTCGACTATCAGGGCAACTGCTACAGTAATCCAAAAGCATCTCCGTTCCAATCAAATTTAACAATGTAATAATTATTTGAATTATCGTCTATTTAAGCTATCGAAAGCGTACAGATTTTTGTATCTACTTCAGGCTGTAAGACACAAGACGGGTCTTGTAGAGGGTTTGGACAAACTTCCATACAAGGTTGTGATACGTCACAGTGCCAGTTTGTGGGCGGAATGTTAAAAATGAATTTAATCTCAACAGGTGAGAGCATGCTTTTATAAATGAAAAGTAATAGATTTTATTACAGTAAATGATATGTTTGCATCACATCTTACAGAATACCTGAGCCCATGTAGTTGTTAATCAGCCCTATACCAAACATTCCGGCGTTTTTATGACCCTTAGTAGAAAGGTTTTGAAGAGACTTTGGAAAACGAAGAACATGCTGATGACTAGCATGTTATCTACACTTTTGAACACAACTTCCTTAATTTGATTCGCATTCAACTTATCGACTCCAAATGTTTTCAACACGTACCACAGTCCAAAGTTTTGTCGTCTGATAAAGAAATAAAAAAAGCTTTTTACCCACCAATAATCACTATGGCGTAAGCATCCGCAATTTTCTCCGAGACTTCTACAATCTCAATTTTCAACATAACTCGGGTAGAAGAATAACCCCTTAGAGAGTCCTAACAAATTTCGCTGCTGTCAATCAACCTCGTAAACCGATTACTCCGTAAATGTTTTGATGTAAAATAATCAGTCATTTTTACGACACTTTAGAGTAAGAGTGGTGATACCTGACTTCGGTTGGCATGGCTACTATGCATCACGAGGCTGATCGTTTTTCATTTCTTCAGGATGTGTTGTTGATGGTAGATGCAGGCCAGAAAACAGTTACTGGCATGACGGATGTACAATCCATAAATGTATCAGACGGAATGGTGTTACAAAGCCGAGGACAAGAAAACAAGGTTGGTTTCTAAAATGAGGTTTTTTTTTTCGCTCCAGTGGTCTACCAGTCAGAGTTAGGATACTTTGCGTTCGAGACATAACGCCTTCTGTAGTATACAGATGAGCCATGCTCTGGGAAAAGGGGGCTTAATGAATCTCTGTGAAACATTATACCTAGCAAGTCGTAACATAATTATGGATCCGGAAAATCAGTTTTGTATTACAACCGACTGAATCGTGAGGTACACTGGTCTTTTGACATGCAGAAAATTGACCAATAGCGAAAAGTTTCGGCCTGGATCGATACTTTTCGCAGATGCATTAAGCAGCAACCACCTGCTACTTTTCCAGCATATCCGTAAAAGTGACCCGTTCCTTAAAATGTCCACCATGTCCACCATGTCATTTGCAATTTTTTGACGTACGTCTAGAAAAAGTCTGCAAAAGACACTTTCTTGAAAACAATCAGGGAGAAGAAGAGATATTTCATATTGTAAGCGATTGCTTCTTTTTTCACACAGTTTTTCATGCTACTACAAATGTTATTGCCCCTTTTGTCAAACTACTCTCCTTTGTGTTAGCTTTGCTATTGTGTGTCACCTAGACTTTAAGGCATTTTTTTTCTCAAAATGTAAAATCTTGAATATTCAAGCACTAGTTGGCCAAAGACAGTTTAAGTACAAACGTTTATAGACAATAAAAAATCCCTTGAAGCATTGAAATACGTTGAAAGGAAAAGAAGCAGGATCGTCGGTGATAAATGTAATAACAGTAAAATTATGAGCATATCCCCGTGATTATATTACAAAAAAAGGTCCGCACAGGTAGCTCAGTGGTTAGCGTATCTGGTGGTTGCGAGTTCGATACTCGGTTGAGGCAAAGTTTCTCTCCGGCGATTTTTCGCCTCTCACCTCTGATGCATGTGAGAAAAGTAATCAGTGGCTTTGGAAAGAAAGTTATGTCAGTACTGGTGTGAGAAAGCCAGGAACACATGGGTGCGTCACTGACCGCCATGATATGACCTGAGCTGTTAAAATAGCGTTAAACCTCAATAAAAACAAACAAACAAACAAACAGGAAAACAAGCTCTGTGTGTGTGTGGGGGGGGGGGAAACAACGCTTTACTTTGCATGTTTCTAGTCCTAAATATTTCAGTCCTAAACGATTAATTCTTATCGACCTTGTTTCTAAACGGCAAAATGCCTTGTACATTTTAGACATTATGTATTGGCCAGATGGTAATTATGCGCTATTCAAAACCAAAACTGGTTGTCCAGTCGATATACAGAAGAACTGGGCGGATGGATACAGAAAACACTATGGTAACGGTCAGAACTTCTTTCCAAAAGAACCAAGTCTTGCTGGACAGTTTATGCCCGATTTCTTTGCGTATGAATTCTGTACTCATAAATCCAACGGGAACCGGCGTGCAGGGACAAAACGATACAATACATACTGGGAACCAGGAAATTATTGTATATTTCGACGGCAAGGCCGTTGTCCCAGAGGTATAACTTTATCAAACATTGTACTCTTTTTCGAGTAAAGTTAGATGGAAATGGAATGACAAATGAATATGAGACGTGCTCAGGCAAAAAGAGGCCTAATGCCTCTCCGTAAAGCATTATACCAAGCAAGACGTCACCGAATTATGGATCCATAAAATCCATTTTGTCAAACAACCCACTGAATCATGAAGAATTATCCACTGACACGTAGAAATTTTAACTCTTTCGGCGCCAAATAAGCAAACTTGGCTTCTTTTGATGGCTGTAAATACAATCCACTGAGTCTCCGGAAGATTTATATCCTATAGGCTTGACCAAACAAGCGGAGGGCATGGATCAAAGATTAGACTGCACGTTCTGTGCAGTCAGATCTTGATCTCTGTCGTCCGCAAAAGTCCCTGTTTTCGCCTGTGGCGCTGAAAGGGTTAAAAATAGCGAAAAGTTTCGGCCCATGTCAGCCTGCGCGAACTGCAACGTGCATGCTGACACTGATCGATAGCTGTCGCAAATGCATTAAGCCTCCTTTTCACAGAGCATAACTCATATATTTAGATAACTATTAGCTGAGCATTGAAAGATGAGAAATCGCTAAGTGTCAAATCTTTCTATTTGTCCTCGAAACATTCAATGTTATAAACAGAGAGGAAATATGATAGCCCGATTAGAATTCCTTTGTTTTAGCATTTTCTCAATTAAAAAGAGCGTCACTGAAATAGAAGCAGATGATCACTTTATCTCTAAGAAATGTTTCACTCTGGTGCTGACTCTATTACCTAAACACTTCGGGAAAGATATCTAACCAAACATTACAATTAGCTAACATTTTGTAAAAGTGATGTATTTTTTTTTTATTTCTAGATGCAAGCGTCCTTTGTATAAGCGCATTTGTAAATTCAATCAATCTGTTTACTGCTAAAGAGCCCCCTATTTCTGTCGATAGACTTTAAACGTTGAATATATTTGAGCCATGCTCTGTGACAAGGGGGTTTAATGCATCTCCGTGAGGCATTATACCAAGTAACTTATCACATAATCATGGATCCATAAAATCAATTCTGTTTAGCAACCGACTAAATTATGAGGTCGAATGGGCCTTTGACATGTAGAAAATTGACCAATAGCAAAAGGTTTCGGCCAGGTTAACCTGCGCGGATTGCGCAGGCTGGTCTGGGTCGATACCTTTTGCAGATACATTAACCCGTACCCAAACGACAAATTTTGGACTGGTCCAAATTGAAAGAGTTTGCAGACGACAATTTTAAATTTGATGAAAATGGCAGAAAGTTATCAAAAAGGGTAGAAAACACTGTGGGAAAAGGAGAAATTGCTGGTTACGAGCAATTTATCCTTTTCTCACAGTGTTTTCAAAAGACGAATACTGCAGACACTTGAAAACCAGGGCTTGTTTGGGAAAGGGTTAAACCCCATTTTAACAGAACATAGATCATTTCAGGTTTCCTGGACGGGTTTTTACTGGTAGATGATAATGATTCAAAGAGTTATCAATCTGACTTACAAGGGTCAGTTCCCGATGGTGTATTCGACACCGACACCGGTTTCCATTTCTGTTGCCGTAGCGACGGAGACAGTTTACAGGACATTATTCTTCCGAAAGAAAATAGTTTTGCTTTACTTATGGGAGGAGATGCTGCCGGTTGTCAGAGTGTTAAAGGTACTGAATTAATTCTTTACAAGACGAGAAATTTTATACTCATCTAAATTGAAAGCTTTGATAGACAAATATTCAAATGTGGCCAAGATGATTGTATATTTTTAGAAAGGACACCAAACATAGTGCGTAAAAATTGTCAAAGTTTTAGGCCTTTGAATAGCCCTTTTACAGTAAAAATCCTAGTAAGGCACACCGGCACTCACAGAATACACCAAAGTGCACAATTGTTTTAAAACTTCTCTGGGGTGGAGGAGCAACAAGTATGTGTCCACCTAACAGAGGACTGACTACGCTCCTGTTTTTCTCATGTTTTTAAATGCCGTCTGTCTCAGGATAGTGAAAACAAGATTAAAGCCTTCTTTACGGAGAATAATGTCTTTAGAACCAATCTTTTTGCTAAGCAATGAAATTTCGATTGTTCAAATTAAAAAAAAAAAGATAAATATTTCTGGTACTCAAATCAACTAGATGATTCTGAATGTCTCCGTTTTTGCAGGGATGCAGGTATCTGAAGAAAGATACACCATTGACGGCGCTCTGTTCTCACAAAACTACATGAATGGCAGTCTTCCAATGTTACAGCTCAACGATGGGGATGTCACGCTGTCTGTCTGTATCTATATGCCCCAACAGTGCGGTATGTAGATACATTTTTTGTACTTCTTTTACAAACTTTTAATAAAATCCCGTCGAAACAATATTGTTTACAATCAGAGAAATGTGTATATGATTTTGTGGCGATTGATAGACATACAGAAGAGTGTTCTCTGTGCTATTTATTGTACGTCATCGGGTTAAATGTATCAAATTAAACATAATTATCATTTTAATCAGACTTTAGTCTTTTTTGTAAGGGCATCGAATCAAAACTGGTGCATCCATAAACTAAAAATATCTTTGAAAAAGATAGACGGCGTAAATTTGGCAGCAAATAGGCAGGGGCCCTTAGAGAAAGTATGTCTACATTTTTTCCACAGGGGCCCTCAGAATAAACATGTCAACATTTTTGACCAATCACAAATTTATTCATCTTTACTAGTACCAAAAAGTAGGTCAAAAGTCAGCACATTCAGCCATGCCGAAAAAACCCTCTCAGTACGTTCAGTGCTTTGACCTTTCCATTTTGTCAAATATAACAGAATTTTGAATAAAAATCGGATCTTTGTCCTCAGGTTGTCCGGATGGGAGTGGTAAATTCATTCCTGTTAATACTCAGAGGACGACAAACTGTGTTCAGAAAAGGTGTGTCTCTAACAATGGTACCCTTTCATTGGAAATGATACAGGGAGGTAAGTGTGCTTCATGTTTATTTCATAGGTCGAACGGGTCCTTTATGGCTTATCGGTTAACCTTTATCCTGCAAAAAAAAAAAAAAAAAAAAGAGAAATTAAACTTATAAACCAATAGTATAAACCCAAATTTTCCTATTTCAAAGGAATTTTTGGCGGAAAAATATCTCCTTATCGGACAGCGTAGATCAAATATCAGACTGCACGTTCTGTGCAGTCTGATCTTGATCTACGCTGTCCGCAAAAGGTCAGTGAGTCTTGCTTAGCAGCCTTTCCGTTAAGTGATGGTTTTGTAATTCAGAGGTTCTTGGTTAGATCATAATCTGTAGCTTTTCCTTCCTTGTTAAGAGTGTCTTGGCGAGTCACTGCAGAACCCGAAGGGAAGTACTTATAAATCCAAGGAAATGAGTCATGCTTTGGCAAAAGGGAGTTTAATGCATCTCCGTAATGCATTGTACCAAGCAAGGCATCGGATGATCATGGATCCATAAAATCGATTTGTCGACCAATCGACTGAATAATGAGGTAGACTGCTTCTTTGACATCCAGAAAAACGACCAATATAAAACATGTAAGCCTGTGCGGGCTTACATGGGTCGATACCGTTTGTAGGTGCATTAAATCCCGTTTTCTCAGAATATGGGTCAAATATTTGAAAGATTCAGCATTTGCCTGATATGAATGTAAACCTGTTAAAAGTGGTGCAAATCTACCACAAACTTTAATAAATCAATCGATCCATCAAATGAATCAAAGCTTTTAAAGCTAGTTGCTTGCCGAAAAATGTTTATTGTGTTGGTTGCAAGTAGCCATATCACTAAATAGTTACTGAAGAAATGCATGATATCTAAAAGTCAGACTTAATTATGTGTTATAGCCTACACGAAACAATCTCCATATAATCACGAAACATTGACCAAATTAAATTAGGTAAAAAAAAACTCAAAAAAACCTGTTGTGACGAGCGAGCAGATACCAACAAGGTCACAGACGAAATATCCTTTTTCCGTTTTTGGACAGAGCTTAAAAACAAAGCTGTCCATGCATACTCATATAGGGACAGACGCCTTCTAAATATCTAAATCGGCTGGTTTACACTGCAGACTAATTCTAAAACGTCCTTTACTGTATTAAACACTGAGCATCCAAATCATTTTCTGAATCGATCTTCTGTTTCCATTTCTTTGGAGACTAGTTACTAATGGGTAGAAACCTTAGCCCTCTGCCACACAGTCCCGAGTTTTTTTTACGACTTTTATATAGAATGCTTTTGAAAACATTCTAATGGGAAAAGGAGAAAATGTTGATAACGAGCATTTTCTCCTTTTTCTCACAATGCTTTCAATCCTTTCCAAAACAAATTCCATATTTGAGCCACATTTAATTTGTCGTCTGCTAATTGCATTCGAATAAGTCTAAAATGTTTCGTCTTGTCTGGTAAAGTTTGTCTTTCTACAAAGAAAAGATCTACATATATTACATTTAATTTCCACCAGGTTGTAATACAGACGGCGGTTGTAAGGCAGAAAATAGTATTTGGTCGGTTATTAAAGGGGAGTCTTGTACAAAACAGACATGTAGGCGAGTGACGGATATCAAAGGAACACGATTTGAGGTTGAACACATGTTTAAAGGTATTGTATTTACGAATGAAGTTCCAGTTAAATGCTTGGCCGTGCTCACCGTGGAAAAAGTAACCACCGTACAAGCTTCGAATCTTATACTGAGTGCAAACATAAAATCACAGCAAAATATGTCTACTTGTAACATCTCTATACACAATATAAAACTACAGTGAATGCTTACACGGAGCACTCTGGCTACGACGGCGTCAAATTCGTTCAAGTCACGTGCAGAAACATTGACTGCTTTTCAAAGTATAGCTACTCAGCTTTGAAAGTCAGATAAAGAAATTATAAGCAAATTCCACGATTAACTCGGACATCCCTCATATGTAAAGGTACTTCGGGAATGAAATAAGCAGACAATGTTCGGGAATTTGACTTTGCTCCCTACTTCCCGAAGTCTTTCGGCATGTTCCGTATGATTCTCTGCTGACGATCAGTACAAGAATTTGTTAAAGAAAGTCGTTCATGTACGGAATATTTCGAGAGTAGATGACTATGAAAATTTCGCATTTTTTTCCGGTTCGTATATCTCGTAGACGCCATAACCCTGTGAGCACATGATAACCCTGTAAGCACAGGATAGATGATACAGACCTTTTCAACAAGGTGAAATAGGCTCGAATAGAGTATTGTTGTTGTTGTTGTTGTTGTTATAGCCAGAAAAAGTATAAGCATGATTGTCTTTTGAACGTATAGTAAGACCTAAATGTGACTCATAGAATTCTATTTCTAATTCTAGAATGGCGTGACCTTGGTGGTAATCGGTTAGTTTCGTACATCCTCATTAATGAAAATAACGAGGTTCAAAGTGTAAAATTATTTAGGTGTAAATACAGGTAAAAGTAGGTGTTAAAATTGTCGGATGATACAGTCTGTTGTTTGCACTAACCCTTTCCCTGCAGAGCTCGACTCAATGTGCTTTTGCGGACAGTGTAAATCAAGGTCAGACATCAAAGTGTCGGAGGAACTCTATTGAAGTAAGATGTTATTGATCTGCTTTTTTTCATCGAGCTGCAGAAGATGTTGTCGTTTTAAACGTTTACTTTCGAAAGATTAGTATTATTTATTTCTTTTTTGCTGATACCGTTACTTGTAAGCTTAGATAATTAGAAACTGAAAATTTTATAAATCCACGCCAGGCTGTCGAGACGGTGAGATGTGCTTTGGAGAGGGGACTGAACTCTACAGGGACTGCGCCACCACACAGTGTGTGAGGGATCAACAGACACAGAACCACGTGTTCAAAACCATCCAATCAGGTTAGAGTGTACATCAGTAATCAAAATGTCATTCGTTGATTCTAAGAAAATGTCCGAATTTTGAGATATCAGCCGAAATTGTTCAAGATTTGAACCTTGCTTTGAAATGGGGACAAAACCACCTCTTCGAGTAATCGAGACAGATTTTCAATTTTCCAATTGTATATTATTCTTATGTACCCAGTAAGTCCAAATGTCCATAAAACAGTAATTTATGGATTTGCATACAAGTAGGGCCTGTTGTTTTCTTGAGTTTTGTCAGTCGAATAAAATATGAGTAAAGAGCCAACCATTACTTTAGGATCCACTTATTTATTTTAAATTGATAGAGCTGAAACACTTAACGATGTATCAGATATCGCAAACAAAGATCAAAGTACTCGACTGTGTAACTTAACCTTTAAATTGATGACATTGGATACCATTTTCAACACTATTTCAGTCTTACCGCGGCGAGAGAACCCACGTCCATGATTCCATGGTCATGTACTAGAATAAAATTTTGCTAAAAGTGTCTCGCCAAAAAAGTTGTCACACTGACCAAGCGAAGATCGAATCCCATATTTTAACAATGAAGCCGGATAGAACACATCCGGTCATTCTTGGTATACAGTCTCGGCAAAAAGATAAAAGAGAAACATAGAATATGGGTTACAACCTTCAAGCCACAATAAAGTTATGTTTTTTCACGTGTCAGATTGCCCATGGTCTGGAATCTGTCAGCCCGTCAATTCAACATGGCAACATGGATGTATGACTTACAAATGTGAGAATACTTACACAGACAACAGATATGAACAATGGAATATAGAGCCTGTAGATTATGGTGAGTATGTTTATTCCTGGACAATGCCTTTGACTATTTTAGATTCTAATTGCTTCCAATCGCACAAGTGATCTGTCACCATAGATAGTTCAGAAATGTATCCATTTTTTGTATCTGTGGACTTTGATCTACTTGACAAAAAAAAAAACAAAAAAAAAAAAACTGTAGTTAAGCTAACATACATGTACGCTAATTCAGATTCAGTTGAAACTGGCTTCTTTATAAAGCAGGCAATATGCCGCGTTTTTGTCCGCCAAATAAGGCGAACTTGACACAGGAAGTTAACATAAACACTTAAAGCAACCAGCAAAATCAATTTAGATCAATTCACAACATTTTTCTCAGGATGCAGGGATAATACTGGGAATTGTTACAAAGTCGGTGAAACAATTGCTGGACAGTGTTACGAAGCAGTGTGTAAGATCAGCAGCAATAAATCGGTGGTATACATGGACGTCGTCAAGGGAGGTAAGCAATACTTGTCTTTTCTCTCTTGAACCGATTTCTGTGGAACCAATTGAATCAAGATTGACAGTTTAAACAATCACCGTCTGTGTTGTTTTTATTTCTGTTTTAGAAGTACAACTAAATGGTATGGTATGAAACAAATGAGAAACATTTGGAAGTAGAGAAAATGTCATTTTTTAATTAATTGGAAACAGAAACCGACTTGGAAACTTGTAAATGTTCTCTTCCAACTATGTTGTAAACAATGCTGTCTTCTGTAAATTTGCATGGTAAACGGTTGACATTTTTGAGGCATACGGGTTTGCTATGCTTTGAAGTAAACAATAAATATGCCTGCTTGAATCTTTGCTTAATCCTTCCTTGTTTGCACTCAGAAGAAATTTGATCTTTTCCTCGGCATGCTTTGTTTGTGTAATTCAGCAAAGTACAAAAGGTTTTAGTACATGTATTATAATTCGTTTCTTGTAAATTCCTAATTTCTGCATTTTCATACGATATCAAATACCACAAAATGTTGACTTTGTAATAAGTTTTGTGACTCCTCCCGAAGGGTGCACATGGAAAAATATTTGTAAGGAAGCCAACGAGAGCTGGCAAGATGGCTGTCATAGCTACCAGTGTCAATGGGTCAGTGGAGAAAAAGGATTTTCAGCCGTTATAAACGCTACAACAGTGTGTGAGTTGTCTTATCTAGGAAACCTTAGATTATGGTAGTTAGCGTAGAAATGCCATGGTGAAGTAACTTATAAACTGCATGCATGGTGACTGTTGTACTGAAAGCAAATACTAGTCCTCCAGGAGTGGTATTATTTTTTTCCCGGAATACTTTTTTTTGCATTGATTAGTTAAATAGCACTTACTGTCCTGTTTTGTAACTTAGATTTCCTCCTTTGTCCAAAATGTTTTCTGTTCATAATTAAAGCTACATGAAGTAATCTTTTGCAAATGCTTCCAATAGAGATACATGTAATTCTGTTTTTTCCTATCTAGTAGAGAGTTAAAATGTTAAAATGAGAGGAAGTTGGCATGCATTGTATATATCTAACGTGTGAGATTAGTGGAAACTCTGGGTCATAAATTTGAAGTTTTCCATTGGATATAGGGTAAACTTGCCAGCCCAGAACAACTTATACAACTGTAGTAGTGTGTATAATACCGATTTGCCGCAAAAAGTAGATAAAACCGTCTCATACTAAATATCCTCTAAGAGCAACAGTATATTAAGTGATGCAATATCCCAATTAAACCAATATTCGTTTAACTGCGGCAATGGCTTAACAAGACGCATCAGCTAACAAGGTGCATCAGGCTAACAAAGTGTATCAGTTAACCAGACAAACCCTTACATCAGTTAATCGCTTAACCTCCCCATCAACCAACACATCACACAATGACAAACCAGCTAACGTCAAACCGACTCACTCCCATTACCAAATTTCATGTAACACGCACGCATTTAAGCCGCATGCTCATAAAATTATAACCCTCATTATACTTACTTAACAAGACGCATCAGTTAACTACTTAACAAGACGCACCAGTTAACTACTTAACAAGACGCACCAGTTAACTACTTAACAAGATGCACCAGTTAACTACTTAACAAGACGCACCAGTTAACTACTTAACAAGACGCACCAGTTAACTACTTAACAAGACGCATCAGTTAACTACTTAACAAGACGCACCAGTTAACCGGTTTATGAGTTAGTGGTTAGATAAAAAAAAAAAAAAAAAAAAAAAAAAATTTCATCTTCTCACGTCATTGTATCATTGTATCATTGTATCAGTTAACCAGCTAACCAACACATCAGGCTAACAAGGTGCATCAGGCTAACAAAGTGTATCAGTTAACCAGACAAACCCTTACATCAGTTAATCGCTTAACCTCCCCATCAACCAACACATCATGCAATGGCTAGCCAGTTTATGAGTTAGTGGGTGGGCTTAAGATTTTGGTAAAAAAAAAAAAAATTTAATTTTTATTCCTTGACACAAAAATAAAAATTGATTTTACTTTTAAAAGTTTCAGCAACATAATACGTAAGATAATAAAACTTACAACAAAAACAATGAGTGAAACAATGAATGAAATAAGTGAAATCATATACGATGGTGTTAATGGTTCACCCTATGACGATCCTGAGTACCACACAGAGATGATAAAAAATATTATGAAAGAACCAATCATACAGAGAAAGAAAACTGGATACTAAAAAGTGCAAAAGAAATAGTAAAAGAATATGAAGGCTATCCAGATCATGTAAAAGATTATGCTGAAGTAAACAAATCTAAATATGAAGATTATAATTTTAATAACGCAGAGTTATGGATAGACTATAATAAAAGAGGTGTCTACATACGTTTGTTTTGTCCTAAAACAGGATTAAATCATGTTGAGTATCTTGATTTAGATAATCTAGAAGAAGATTATTATGAAGAAGTTGAATCTAACTTTTTGTATAATGTAAAAGAATTTAAAAATGATTTAAATCATTTTATTAATAGATGTGTTGAAGGTAGTGCAGAAGATTTTTTAGAACGTGTTAAAGAGAATGAAAAAGAAGAAGATTATGATATAGATACTGCCATTGTAAGTTATATTGATTTAATGAAGGATATCTTTACTGACTGGTTACAAAATTACGTTGAAGATTATAAAACATGTTAAAATAGAACTTTAAACAGCAAATCCATGGTTATATATCATTCTTAGGATGATACATAACCCATATTACAAGAGAAATATGAGTAAATCAATAACTGTTACTGAAAAAGAAACAATTACCAAAGAAAAGTCTATTACGGTTAAAACAAAAGGTGGTAAAGAAAGAGCCGAAATAGATGAAAAGGAAGTAAGGTTAAATAAAATCAATATGAACATACTTAAAACTTTAGCAAAAAATAAAAACGTAAAAGGTATCAACCGTCTAAAGAAGTCAGAGCTAGTATTTATTTTATCACGTATACTAGATGATGAAGACTTTTCTATTAAACTAGAGCTTTAATATTAAAAATGCTAGAACTAGAGCCAGATTTCAAGCAAAAGCTAAGTGACCTACTTAGGGATAAATCAAATATTTATCCTATAAACACAAACAAAATCATTTACACAAATGGAACCGGGTTAATGCCCTATAAAAATCCAAGATGGTTTAGTGATATCTACTATTACTGCAGTAAAATGCTTTATGAACAACCTAATGAAAACGTTTTAAAGATAATATTTTATGCTGGTGGTAGAATACGCGTTAAACATTGTTTTTACAGTAAAGATTTAACCAATTTGCTATCTCTCTTTAAACAAAGATTTATAGATTGTCCAAATGAACACAGTTTTTTAGAAAGTTGTATTAACGATATTGAAGAATATAGCATAAACTTTAAGTTTATATAAATATTTAACCCAGTAAAGGGTTATATATTTTACATGTCCAATTCTATCAATATAGATACATAAGAATTAGTTACCTTTGAATTTTTTGATATAGTTTTAAAATTTATAACATCACATTGGTTAACCTCAATAGGAGGATTAAACTCTGTACAACTACATAACTCATCACGTTTTTTAATAATATTTTTTCCAGTTTCAACAGATGATACGGTTATTTCAAGTATACTATCATCATCATCTTTTGGTAAAGAAACTAATGTGCCGCGTAATATTCTTCCTGACGCGGATAAACAATAACCCCCCAACGCATGAGATGGACCGGATAAACCATTACCAAATGAAAACTGAAAGCTGTTTTTCTTAAGTTCTCCCTTTTCCTCAGCCCACACAGTAATTATAGGTTTTGGTTTAATGCCTATTTTTTCATCTACGTAGGATTTTGTTGTTAAATCTCTTTTTTCTACGGGAGCCGCAGCATTTTTTATAGTAAAGCCTTGCATATTTATATCCGCAGCAGCTGTAAAGCTTCCATCAGGATTTTTTACAATGGCGCCCCCATTATCAACATAATTTTTATTGACAGCAGCATCACGGTCTATTGGATTTGGTAAGCCGGTGATTTGTTTGCCATTCATAATTATTTTACCAGCTGCTAAAAAAGCCCCAGCATGGTTTAGTGTTAAAGCTCTTTCTCCTGCGGTGGCCGTCTTAACAATGTTATCTACATAAAACTTATTTGCAACTTGTCGATTATTTATAGGTGAAGCAATATCGGTAATCCTCCATCCACCCATAGAAATGTCACTACTTGCTGTATATGCATCACCATCATGAATAAATGCACGATTAGCATAATCTACATATCTTTTTGTAGCAGCATCCTTCGGGGATGTAGGATCTATAAGATCCATTAAATGATACCCCCGCATGTTTATATCTGCAACAGCAGAAAAAGTACCATCTTGTTGTTTTCGTATTGCATTATTACCATCTACATATCTTTTTGTAGCAGCTTCACTGGGCCCCTCAGGTTCAGCTAAGTTTTTTATTTTATTAAAACCCATGTTTAGATACCCCTCTATATGATACCCCCCGTTTTCATCTAACAACCCTGAGCTACTACCATCAACATAACTCTTAGTAGCAACATCCTGAGGATTTACTGGATTACTAACCCTCGTTAATGTGTTACCATCCATATTTATAGAACCGGTAACGGTGGTTGTTCCATCTTTACGTAAAAAGTTGTTAGTAATGTAAGCAAGTGATACACCATCACCACTTGTTTTAACATCATCCATTCTTCCAAATTTATCAACAGGCATTTTTTAATATTGCTAAAAAAGTTTATTTAAAATATCTTGAAATTTATTACCCAAGCACAACTCTTTAAGAATGTACAAACATAAATGACCACAAAATACTTTACCTGCTTGTTGTAATTGATCCGTATTGTAATGTAATGGACTTTTTAAATAATCTATAATTTCAAGAGGTGGTTGAATACCATAACTATCAAAATAAATTTTTTTCTTTCCATCTTTAAACCAAGCAACCCAATGTGTACCAGGTCCGCCCGCGTCATCAAGATTTAATATACCACATTCTTTATTTCTTACTTTTTTAGGTAGGGTATCTCTTAAAAATATTCCTCTAAAATTTTTTATTTTTAATTTTTTTGCAGCATCCTCAAGCTCAAAATTGCTTAAAGGTTTATTTGGTAAAGTTATATTATCAATTAAAATATTTCTCATTTTTATATACTTAAATATTTACAATAGCACTATTATCAACCCATGAATTAAACTCATCAGAATAACCTTTCCACTTTACAAGAGATTTCTTTTTACCTTTTTTAATAACCTTTTCTATCCTATACACCTCTTGACTCGTTTTTTGTAGTTCAGGCTCATAAAAAGAACCTTTTATTTCTTCACCATTTAAATCTTCAATCTTATACGTTATAGGCGTCGTATGTTTTACTTCTGAAACTGTAAAAACCTCTTCAGTCCATCTCGTAGTATAACCTTTTTCAAAAGTCTTTTTCTTTTTACTTATCCTTACTTTGTCTCCAACAGAAAACTTTGGTTTGATATCCTTCCTTACTTGATCATAATCAGGATACAATGTTGTCCAAACTTTATTTTCATTCTTCTTCTTACTTGCTTCAATTGGTGTCATCTTGATAGAAGAATGCCTCGTGTTGTTGTATTCTTTAACAAGATTTGGTAATACATCAATATAAACATCTGTTGAGTGAGCAGAGAAATACTTCCACATTTTTTCTTTCATTGTTCTAATCCATCTCTCAACAACGCTTGATTTTTCCTCATTTTCAGTAGAATACAATTCAACCAAATCTTTAACATCTTTGTTATAAAACTCTTTCCCCCGATCCACCCACATTTTTTCTGGCTTTCTTTCCTTAAAAATACTCTTCAGTGCAACAGAAACAGATTTTCCTGTTTTATCCTTTAATGGTATTAGCCATCCATATTTTGAAAAGATATCAATGACAGCAAGAAGAAACTTTACTCCATGATTAAGTTTAGAAAATGCTTGCATATCTACTAAATCTACCGCCCATATCCTATCAATACCATTTACTCTAACTCTCCTTTTCTTAAATTTTCTTTTTACAGGTTTATGTAATTCTTCTGCTAGCGAATTTTTTTTTTACTCATTCCCATACCAAATCTTTTCTTGGTTCCTATCAATGTGGAAACCAATCCTCTTTCCATTTTTTCCTTAATAGTTGGATTATAGATACCTTTTAACTCTTTAAGCATATTAGCATCACACACATCATTACGTGTTTTAGTATCATCATGTTTAAGATAACAAATATCATGATGATATGCTGCTTTGTCAACACGATTAACAGGCTTTGACCAATCTTTAGGTGTTAAGTCAGGATTTAATCTTTTCTTTAACTTAGTACCAGGGCCAGTAAAGTTATGTCCAGGTAAATGCATTTCAACAGGCAGGTTATTGATTGCTTTGTTTAACAATGAACCACCTTCTTTTTGTTTAACAAATTGTGTTTTAGTTGTACCACAAATAGCGCATTTTCCTCGCACCATATTTTTACCATTTTTACTTACTACACAATTTAAATCTGTAGTATCAGTTTTCTTTTTACATTTAACGCAATACATTTTTTATTATAAAATATATTTTTTATTATAAAATGGATATTGTTAATTTATCTTGGAATGAAACTTTAGCAAAAAGATTTAACCACCCCCTTTTACCTAGGAGCATCAGGGGCTTAATAGTAGGTAAATCAGGATGTGGTAAAACTACACTTTTACTTAACCTTTTGTTAAGACCTGATTGGTTAGATTATGGTAACTTATACGTTTTTGGTAAAAGTTTGTTTCAACCAGAATATCGAATACTTAAAAAAGCTTTTGAAGAAAAAATACCAAAAGAATACATATTAAGGTTGTTTTCAATTAAAGATGAAGTTCAAAACCGTGATATTTCACCTACAGCATTAGTTGAAGAATGGGCAAAAACAATTAAGGAAAAATCTGATATCAATTGTGAATTTTTTGAATATGCTTAGTGATGTTCCTGACCCAAGAGATTTAAATGCATCAAATAAAAACTTAATGATATTTGATGACTTACTTTTAGAAAGACAAAACAAGTGTGAAAACTATTATGTAAGGGGTAGACATAGTAATGCTGATTGTTTTTATCTAGCACAAAATTATTTTAGACTACCCCGTCAAACTATTAGAGAAAATGCAAACTTAATATGCTTGTTTAGACAAGACTTAAAAAATCTTAATCATATTTATAGTGATCATGTAGGGGATGATATGACTAAAACAGAGTTTATCAATTTTTGTAAAAAATGTTGGGAAATACCTCATGGTTTTGTAGTGTTAGATTTAACTAAGAACCGTAATGATGGAAAATATAGATGTGGTTTTGACAACTTTTACATACCACGAGATTATAAAGATTACTAATAAAAATATATTTTTATTTTAAAATATATTTTACAAATTATAAAATGGAAGTAGAATTACTTGAAAAGATAGTAAAAAACACTGACCATAAAACTTCATTTCAAATTATCGTAAGCGATAACAAAACAGAGTTTAGAACAAGATTTACTCCTCCTCTTTTATTAGAAAAAGATAAAGAATATGAAATAGCATTGGTTAATCTTGAAACTTATTATTCATTTCCTAATATTGATGCAAGCAATAACATTTTTGTTTATACACCAGATAATGGTGCAACATGGGTAAAAATAAGAATACCTGAAGGAAGTTATGATCTAGTTGATATTAATGATGTAATTCAACAAGAAATGAGAAAAAAGGGTCATTATGATGCTGTTAATGAAGAATATTATATTAGCATCTCAGCAAATACTAATACTTTAAAGTCTATTCTTGTTTTAGAAAATGGATATCAGGTTGATTTTAACCAACAAAATTCTATTGCTAAAGTATTAGGGTTCTCTCGTGCTAAATATGAACAAGGATTTCATGAATCAGAAAATGTAGTAAATATTCTTAGTATTAATAGCTTACTAGTTAATATAGATTTAATTTCAGGTAGTTATGTTAACGGTTCACAAAAAAATACAATTTATAGTTTTTTTCCAAATGTATCACCAGGATATAAAATAATAGAAAATCCAGTCAATTTAGTTTACCTTCCATTAACATTAAATGAAATACATAATTTAAATGTGACAATTACTGACCAAGATGGAACATTACTCAATCTTAGAGGGGAAAATTTAACAATTAGATTTCATATAAGAGAAGCAAGATAAATATAAAAAATGACAAACTATATTAACGCTAAAATAAATATATCAGACGGACAAAAGGAAAAAATTTTACATTCTTTTAGAAACAAAGCTCCAGCTAGTATTCGTTTAAAGCATGAGGATATTCATGGTAATGATGTAATAGCATTAACCAAATCACAAGTAAATAAACTTACAAAAGCTTATAAAGCTGGTAAGGGGGCAACGTTTAGAATGTCAACTAAACAACTTAAGCATAATATGAAAGTAGAAGGTGGATTTCTTGGAATGTTGGCAGGATTAGCTTCATCAGTTCTACCTACATTAGCAAGGACCGTTTTACCTGCTATAGGAGTTGGTGCGTTATCTGGTCTAGCTTCTTCAGGCGTTCAAAAAGCAATGGGTAATGGTTTGTATCTTAAGAAAGGTGGTTGCGTCTGTCAAGTAGAAACTGATGGTGAAGGTTTATTTCTTGGTCCAGCTAAAGGTAAAGGATTGAGTTCCGTTGGTGATGGATTGTATTTAAAACAAGGTGGTAAAATTTATGATGGAAAAGGTCTTCTTTTAGGGCCTAATAGTCCATTTGCTAATATTCCTATATTAGGTGCAATATTGTAAATTAAAAAATGAATGTACATAAATTTGGAAATGGAAAACATAAAATAGTTCAACCAAAAACTATTTTTTGGAAACCTGTAGAAGTTAAGTATCCAGCTAAAAAAGTTAATCCTGTTACATGGGATGTTTTTACTCAACAACCGTTAGTAATAGAAGGAGGACAAACGAAGACGATAGCCTTAGGTATGGGCTTCAATATGAGTAAAGGTTTTGTTTTAGCTTCTCTATCTTATAATCTTAAACTTAATCAATTATCTATTACAAATGAAGTTACATTAGAAGAGGTGGATGACATGGTTGCAACAATTACAAACAACTCTAATAAAATAAAAAAAATACAAGAAAACACCTTTTTGTGTCGTCTTTACTATTCAATTTAAAAAATAAGTTGTAATTAATAAAATGGAACTAAAAGAAAAGATTTATCCAGAGCTACCAGAAGCACGAAATATACCAAACGCACCATCATTAGAGCCAGTAATATCTGCAAGAGATAACGGTCAATCATTTAGGTTACAAAAGATATCAGAAATTCAGACTTTTCTAGAAAATGAAGTTAGGGAAAGAGAGCAACTAAGTAAAAAATACTTGAAGATTAGTAAGAGTGTGGACAATGTAGAAGCTGGACTAACCGTTATAGCACTAGGCGCAGGAGCAGGGGGAATCGCTTTACTATCAACCGTAGTAGCGATACCTGCAACTATGGTTCTAGAAGGCTGTGCTTTAGTTGTTGGGTTAGCCGCTTTAGTGGGTAAGTTTGTAGTTAGAAGAAGCAGAACAAAATCTGAAAAACATCTTCAGATTAAAATGTTGGCTGATTCAAAGCTAAACACACTACTTACACATATATCAAAAGCAATAACAGACAACAAAATAGATCATTCAGAATTTACTTTAATTATGGATGAATTTGAAAAATACAAACAAATGAAGGAAGAAATTAGGAGTAAGTCAAAGAAAAAAAGCAAGCTAGAGGAGTCGGAGAGTTTAATAGAGAAGGGACGAATAGAAGCACGGGAGGAATTCAGGAGACTTGTAGAAAGGCATTCAAATTAAAACTAAAACCACCTAAGTTTAAGTGTTCTTGTGCATGTAAGATAGACAATACAAATTAAAAAAATAATTTACTTTTAAAAAAAATGTCATTTTTGAAGATAAAAGACCCTTTAAAAAGGGAAGAAACAGTAAAAGAATATCTTACACTGAAGAAAAGAATTCGTGATAATCAGCTTGCAGAGAAAACCGGGGATATTGAATTACAAACAGACCTTTCAAAGTTTTTTAGACCCTTAACTAAATCACAAAAGGAGATACAAGAAGCAGCAACTAGAAATATTGCTGCGCATCAACTAGAAGCAGCTAGAAGAATTACTGAGGGATTGGCACCTATTAGGGAGGGAGTTCAACAATTACCTGCACAACTTTCTAAACAAATAATAAAACCATTAGAATTACCAACTTATTTTATCTCACCCCCACCTAGTTATACTACAGAGGAGGAAGTTAGTGAAATTCTTTCATCAGACATACCGGGGTTAAAGGAAAAAAAAACCAGCTAATTATGAAGAGAATAAAAAAATTTATGATTTTGTTAAAGTTTTTAATACAAAATTAAAAGATAAAAAACATGATTTTGATAATGTCTATAGAATACATTTTGATAATAACAAAGAAAAATTAAAATTTGGTAACAAAGTAATTTCATTTAATTTAGATAATAATACTTTTTCTCTTGAAGGTAAAAAAGAAAAAATTCCAGCTACTGATGGGTTATGGGAGTTGATTTTATTTAAAAACCCAAAAAATTTTACCAAAGAAGATAAAAACAAATATCAAGAAATGATTTATTTAAGTGATATTATGCATTTTAACAATGATAAAAAAAATGATTTTAAATTCTATTTTTTATCAGATAATAAATGGAAAGATGTAGTTAGTGATGTTCATAAGGTCATTCTTAAAGAAAGAGAAAAAAAAGTTGGTAAAGGATTAAGAAAAAAGAAAAAAACAACCACGGTAGTAATACCATCTGACCCTAATGCACTATTAGAAAGATTAGATCTCTTAATGGCAAGTAAAGGAGCTGGTCATACAGGTGTAAGAAATGAGCTTGTAAGTATTTGTGATGAATTAAAAAGACAACGTGTTTTAAATACAAAAACTTATAAAAAATTAATGTCTATACTATAAAAATGATTACATCACAAAAGAGAGGATTTAAAAGAAATTATGTTTATGGAGGAGCCGGAATATTTGATAGCTTTGTTAATTTTCTTACAAAACTCTTTACAAGCAGCGCAGCTAAACAAATTGCATCTTCAGCAGTTGATGTTGGTAAGAGTGTAGCTAAGGAAGGAGCAAAGAAAGCGTTAGAGGTTGGAAAGAGCGCCGTGGTTGATGCAGGTAAAAAGTTAGTTCAAAAGGCATTAACACCAAAATCTAAAAAGATTATAGAAAAATATACACAAAAGCCTACTACAACTGCTCAACCTGTAATGCAAGATATTAGTAAGTTAATGGATGGTGGTGCCATTGCTATACAAGATTTAGTTAAGAAGTTAAATAGTAAGGGTTCCGGAGTTAAAGTATTATAAATTTAAGTTAAGTTAAGTAAAATATTACATTAAATAAAAAAGAATGCTAAATCTAAAATTTAATTTAACACATTATGAAAAATACAATACAAAAAGGGTTAGTATCCTTTATGCAAATTTAAAACTTGATGAAGATTGTGAAGTATTAGATAGCAGTGATACAAATTATGATTATAAAAAGGTTGTTTTAAAATTGTCGCCTGAAAAAGCTGATATCATTAAGGAATTAGAAGAAGATGTAAATCAATATCTAAAAAAAAATAATATACCTAAGGTAACCATTCTTTATGGAAGTAAGATATATCCTAAGATGGGAAAAAACTCGACAGTAGAAAAACTTAAAAATATTAAACTTAAGGGAGTGTATGTAAATGATGAAAACAAGTCTTTCCATCAACTATGGATTGAATAATATAAACAATTATAATTTGACTTAAAATTATAATTGCATATAATAAAAAATGGATATTTTAAATATTAAAGCGCCAATTTTAAAAGACGATAGTATTGATGAATATGAATATTATGAATATCTGCCTATTACAGGGACTAATCTAAACAACTCTGGAGGAAATATTAGGATTGATATTGAAACTCAAGATATTTTTTATCATCCTTCAGAATCATATCTACTAATTGAAGGAAGATTGCTAAAAGAATCTCTTGTTGTTGCTAACCCTGGTTATAATATGGATGGCAATGTTCCTCATGATGAAGATCAAGTCTCCCTAGTAAACAATGGATTGATGTATCTGTTTAAAAATATAAGATATCAACTTAGTGGGCAAGAGATAGAAAGCATTAATTATCCTGGTCAAACTACAACAATGCTTGGACTGTTAAAATACCCTGATGATTTTTCTAAATCTCAAGGATTAAATCAGCTTTGGCAAAAAGATACAACTGGTGTGATAAATAATAATACTGGTTTTCAAATAAGAAGGACTTTTATTTTCAATTCACTACCTACTGGAACATTTAGTTTTAAGGTGCCCTTAAAGCATATATTTGGTTTTTGTGAAGATTACAACAAAATTTTATATGGTATGAAACAAACACTAACCTTAACAAGAGAAAATAATAATGATGCAATTTATAAACTTCCAGAAGCAGCAGTAGGTGGAAATCAAAGACATGAACCTGGTAGGGTTGTATTAAGTAAAGTATCTTGGTTTATGCCTCATGTAACGCCGGAAGATGGCAACAAGTTGGAACTTTTTAATTTTATTGAGAAGAAAGAAAAATTTCCAGTTGGTTATAGAATGATACAAAGCGACTCTATTGCGGTTCCACAAGCAATAGGTTTTACTTGGAGGTTATCATCTAAATCATCCCCCGAGGTGCCACGTTTCTTAATTATTGGTTTTCAAACAGCAAAACGTAATAATCAATTAGCAAACCCGGCTTTATTTGATAATATAGATGTTAGAAATATTTATGTAATGTTGGGTTCAAATAAATATCCAAACTATGAACATGATATAAATTTTACAACTAATAAACTTGGAAGAATATATGGTGAAGCTGCTTCATTTAGAAAGAAATTTTATAATATGGATGAATTGGTATCAAACCCAAATATTAATCCTTATGAATTTAAACATATTTTTCCTTTGTTTGTGTTTGATTTATCAAAACAAAGTGAAAGGCTTAAGTATTCTGTTACTGATATTCACGTTAAAGCAACATTCGGTGCACCTGCTCCACCAAATACTGAGGCATTTGCAGTTTTACTTAGTGATAGACTAATTAACTTCCAGAGTGATGGGAATAAGATGAGTGTAGTATATTAAGTAATTTTTTACTTAAATAAAAAATGAAAAAGGTTGCTGATTTTAAGAAAATATTAACAGATAACAATATTAAGTGGTATTCCTATTGGAACAAGAAAAAGTATATTGATGTGTTAAAAGAGCATGGTTTGTATTCTGAAGAGGAAGAAAAAAAATTTTTAAAAAAAATTCCTAATTATGATAGATTAAAGGATATTGCTAAAAACCCAAAGAGGGTTACCTTAAAGGATGTAGAAACTGAAGAGGTGAAAGAGTTTTCATCAATTTATAAGGCTAGTAAGTATATTGATAAATGCCCACAAACGATTGAAAACTGGAATGGTAGAGTATGGAATAATAAATATAGAATTGACATTCTTTAATTTTATTATTTATGAAAAAAATAATAAAATTTGACTTAAGGAAAGAATTTTTTATTTAAAAATTATAGCGATGAATTCTTTTTCACGAAGATTTATCAATAGATTGGTAGATGCTAGTCAAACGATTGCATCTAATTTATATAGTGGTGCTCAAAGGGTTGCCTCAGCAGTAATTCCTCAGAGTGTTAGAAGAAGAGTGTCTAATTTTACTAATTGGATGACTGGTAATGTTCCAGAAGAGCAAATTCCACAAGTTATAAACGAGGTTTTAGAAAATGTAGAAGAAGACTTGCCAAGAAGAGAAATGCCAAACTTTGTATTAAGACAAGAAGCGTCTGCATTAAGAGAATTTGCAACACAGCATGTTATAGATGGAGTGGGGGGATGGGGAGCAAATGATTTTTTAGAAGTATGTAGAGAAAGCATAACTAATTTTTTAAGAAACAATAGAAATACAAAGGTAAAGCTAGAACTAGTATGTTTATTTTCAAGGGAAAAATCTGATGGTATTGAATATAAAAAAGTTAAACTTTCTTCAAGTCATGAAACTATAACAAGGGAAAGTAATGTAGATGACACTTATGATAACATGGTAGAACGAGTTATGAGAAATTTCGAAACTTTTTTAATACAGGGAACTGGTTGGAATTTTGAGGGGGTTATAAGCTTAACATTACATTCTGTAGAAAATATACAAGCATGGGAGGGGCTTGCAGGTTCATGGATGCCTTTACCAGCAGGATTAAAAAGAGCAAATAACAGAAATGGGCTTGTTAATATTAAAAACAAAGAAGATCATAATTGTTTTTTATACTGATGTATGAGGGTGGTTTATCCGAAAAAAGAACATCCAGAAATACCTGATAAAAAATTAAAAGAGCAAATCAAAGAATTAAATATGAAAGGGATCTATTACCCCGTTAAATTGTGTGATATTAATAAATTTGAAAATCAAAATCCAGATTTTTCTATTGTTGTTATAGGTTATGATGAGAAAGATGGGTTATATCCTCTTAGAAGGCAGAGAAAAGAAACTTTTGGTAGAAAACATTTAGTGATTCTTTTGTTAATAAAAGATAAATATGAAAATAGTCATTATGTTTGGGTAAAAAATCCAAGTGCACTATTAGCATAAAAAATATCCAAAGATGGACATAAACTTTCTTTTTGTTGGAGTTGTTTAGGACATTTTACGAGTGAAAGAGTTTTAGAAGATCATAGAGTGTTTTGCTATGAAGAAGATGTTGTAAGAATTAAAATGCCATCAAAAACCCAGAGTACAGTAATGTTTAAAAACTGGGTTAAAACACAATGGCATCCTTTTGTTGTTTATGGTGATTTTGAAACGATGCAAATACCAATACAACATGCAAAACCAGACCTAAGTAAAAGTACAACAACAAAAACTCATATGCATGTCCCAGCAGGTTATGCTTTCTTTTTAAAAAGTTTTGATGAAAATGTTCTTAAGTCTAGATTGTTGCTATATCGAGGACCAGATGCTGAGAAAAAGTTTGTGGAAGAAATAGAAAGTCTGACCAAAGAGATTTTTAAATTGCCAAAAAAAGATATGATACTTACCGCAGAGGATGCAAAAGATTTTAATAAGGCAGATACTTGTTATCTTTGTAATAAGAAGTTTGGGGAGGAAGAAGAAAGTGATGAAGAAGAGGAAAGCGATGAAGAAGATGGAGTGGAAGAAGAGGAAGAAAAAGAAAATAAAAAGAAAAAAGATGAAGATAGATGGAAAAAAGTAAGAGACCACTGTCATTTTAGTGGTAGATATAGAGGAGCCGCACATAATAAATGTAATCTTAACTTTCGTAAACCAAACTTTCTTCCTGTTTTCTTTCATAATTTGTCTGCATTTGATACTCATTTATTTGTTAAAAATCTTGGTGTTAGTGAGGGGGAAATTAATGTAATTCCAAATAATGAAGAAAAATATATAAGCTTTACAAAAAAAACTTTAGTAGGCCAGTATAAAAATAAAGATATTTATAAGGATATTAGGTTTTTAGATAGTTTTAAATTTATGGGCAGCGGTTTAGCAAAACTAGCAGAAAATTTAGAAGATTATCAATTCAAAAACTTAAAAAGTGAATTTCCAAAAGAAGAAGAGTTTAAACTTCTTCGTAGAAAGGGTGTATATCCATATGAATATATTGATTCATTAGAAAGACTTAATGAAACACAATTACCACCTATAGAAACATTTTATTCAAAACTTGTTGGGGAAGGAATTACAGAAGAAGATTATAAACATGCAAAAAAGGTATGGAAAACATTTAAAATTAAAACTCTTGGTGAATATCATGATTTATATTTAAAAACGGATGTTCTTCTTTTGGCTGATGTGTTTGAAAGTTTTAGAGAAGTTTGTTTTAACGTTTATAAATTAGACCCTGCTTGGTATTTTACTGCACCTGGTTTAGCTTGGGATGCTGCATTAAAGTTAACTGGTGTTAAGTTAAAACTGATTAGAGATGAAAATAAAATCCAATTTATTGAAAGGGGGATCCGAGGTGGAATTTCAATGATTGTTAAAAGGTATATAAAAGCTAATAATAAATATTTAGGTAAAAAGTACAATTCGAATATGCCTTCAGTATTTTGTAAATATTTAGATGCGAATAACTTGTATGGTTGGGCAATGAGTCAGAAGCTTCCAATTGGTGGATTTAAATGGATGACGGAAAAGGAATTAAACAACTGGAGGCGACATTCTTGTTTTTTGGAAGTTGATTTAGATGTCCCTAAAGAACTGCATGATTATTTTAATGAGCTTCCTCTTGCTGTAGAAAGAAAAAAAGTAAATAAAGTTGAAAAGCTAGTACCAAATTTACATGATACAAAGAAATATATTATACATTATAAAAGTTTAAAACAGTGTTTAAGTCTTGGTTTAAAATTGAAGAAGATACATAGAGGGATTAAGTTTAAGGAGAGCGATTGGTTAAAACAATACATAGATTTAAACACACAGCTAAGAACAAAAGCAAAAAATGATTTTGAAAAGGATTTTTATAAGTTAATGAATAATTCAGTGTTTGGTAAAACTATGGAAAATATAAGAAAAAGGGTAAATATTAAGCTTTTCAGAAATAGAAAATCAGCAAGGAAATTTGTAAACAAACCAAACTTTAAGCATTTAGAAATATTTAATGAAAATTTGATAAGCATTCATATGGGAAAAACACAAATAACATTTAACAAGCCAATATATTTAGGGTTTTCCATTCTTGAGTTAAGTAAAACATTGATGTATGATTTTCACTATAACTATATTAAAGCAAAATATGGAGATAGAGCAACTTTAGGACTTACTGATACGGATAGTTTATTGTATGAAATTAAAACAGAAGATTTTTATAAAGATATTTCAGATGATGTTAAAGAAAAGTTTGATACAAGTGACTATCCAAAAGAGGGACATCCTTCAGGTATTCCAGTTGGTAAAAATAAAAAGGTGATTGGCATGTTTAAGGATGAAACAAATGGAAAGGAAATAGAAGAAACTATTGGATTAAAACCAAAAATGTACAGTATTAAAATGGATGATAGGGTGGAAAATAAAAAATGTAAGGGAATTAAGAAAAATATAATTAAGAAAACTATAACGCATCAGGATTATTTGAATTGTTTAGAAAAAAATAATATACAGCATAGAACAATGACAAATTTAAGAAGTTATAAACACCAAATTTATACGGAAGAAATTAATAAAATAGCATTAAGTGCAAATGATGATAAAAGGTTTATTTTACCTGATGGAATTCATACACTTGCTTGGGGTCATCATAGGATAGAGGAGTACAAAAAATAAATTTTTATTTGTGTTAAGAACAAATAAAAATTACAAATTTTTAATTTTACCACATGTTATACATTCTTTGACACTGTTTTTATAATTAGAGCCTGTTAGATAATTTATTATTTTATAAAATAAACCTTCTTTGTGTATAATTTTAAATACGCCATAGCAATCATTTTCATGATGAAGATTGTTGTAACATTCTTTAAAAAGGCCGTATTTTTTATTTTCAAAAATTGTATATTCTCTCCAATTTGTTAATTCCTGCATTTTCTTACATAGCTCACTTCTTTTTTCATTATAATCTGATATTAAGTTATTAATGATGACTACTTCTTCATTTATCTTTTCAATTGTCTCTAAATCTTCTTTTGTTAAAGTATCTCTATATTTTTCTTTAGTATTAAGTAAAAGAACATGATTCTTTAATTTTTGTAAAAGTTTAATATAGGTTTCTTTTCCATATTGTATCTTTTTCTCTGTATTATAGTTTATTCCGTTTTTTAATTTTTCATATTTTTCTTTTAAAGTAATAGCTTTTTCTAAATCATCAACACTACTTTTTATGCGTGATAATGAATATGGTATAAAATTTCTTGGATAAAATAAAACTGGATATTTTATTGGAGGTAGATACCTTTTTATTTTATCTTCCATTATTATTTTTTATCTTTATAAATTTTTACTTAATTCATTTTTTATTTTTTAACAAAAAGAAATAAAATATTTTTTAAACTAATCGCTTAATATTGTTTTCAGTTTTACAAACTGGACAAACAACTGAAACATAATATTCATTACATTCTTTACATAAACAAATATGGCCACAATCAACAAAATGAACCTTTGGTTCTTTTTCTAAACAAATAATACATTTATTTAACGTAAATATTTTAGCTTTATTAATATTTTTTGGTTTATTTTCTGTAAAGTCTCCATCACTAAATTTTAACATTAAAACAAATCTTTTTTCTGCTAAAGAGTTAAGAAAAAGATAATAAAAAAAACCGGAGCCTGCTTTTATTCTTCCATCAGGGTATAACTCAAATAAAATATTTGTTTTCTCACCCTCGGTAACAATATCTGTGTGACAAGCAATGCCTATTGTAAAATCATGTTTATTTTTTATTCTTTCTTTACTTATAAAATACATTATAGCAGCTAGCAATCTTTTACTATGCCTAATTACCCCCGCTTCTAGAAAAGCTAAAGCAGTAAGTTTTTCATCAGGAATATTATAATCATCTAAAAAATCTGTTACTCTATCTTTTAAACATCTATTTAATGTTTTCTTTTCTTTTTTACTAAGTCTGTTTAACACACTCATCTTTGTCGAACTCATCGTTACCTACTCTAACGGTGCAATTTATTAACTTTAATTCAAAAATTTTTTGTTTTCTGACAATAAAAATTAAATTTTTTTTTTTTTTTACCAAAATCTTAAGCCCACCCACTAACTCATAAACTGGCTAGCCATTGCATGATGTGTTGGTTGATGGGGAGGTTAAGCGATTAACTGATGTAAGGGTTTGTCTGGTTAACTGATACACTTTGTTAGCCTGATGCACCTTGTTAGCCTGATGTGTTGGTTAGCTGGTTAACTGATACAATGATACAATGATACAATGACGTGAGAAGATGAAATTTTTTTTTTTTTTTTTTTTTATCTAACCACTAACTCATAAACCGGTTAACTGGTGCGTCTTGTTAAGTAGTTAACTGATGCGTCTTGTTAAGTAGTTAACTGGTGCGTCTTGTTAAGTAGTTAACTGGTGCGTCTTGTTAAGTAGTTAACTGGTGCGTCTTGTTAAGTAGTTAACTGGT
This sequence comes from Tridacna gigas, assembly GCA_945859785.2. Classification (NCBI taxonomy): domain Eukaryota; kingdom Metazoa; phylum Mollusca; class Bivalvia; order Cardiida; family Cardiidae; genus Tridacna; species Tridacna gigas. The sequence goes on from OX244034.2 coordinate 55,947,627, forward strand.
GCGTCTTGTTAAGTAGTTAACTGGTGCGTCTTGTTAAGTAGTTAACTGGTGCGTCTTGTTAAGTAGTTAACTGGTGCGTCTTGTTAAGTAGTTAACTGATGCGTCTTGTTAAGTAAGTATAATGAGGGTTATAATTTTATGAGCATGCGGCTTAAATGCGTGCGTGTTACATGAAATTTGGTAATGGGAGTGAGTCGGTTTGACGTTAGCTGGTTTGTCATTGTGTGATGTGTTGGTTGATGGGGAGGTTAAGCGATTAACTGATGTAAGGGTTTGTCTGGTTAACTGATACACTTTGTTAGCCTGATGCACCTTGTTAGCTGATGCGTCTTGTTAAGCCATTGCCGCAGTTAAACGAATATTGGTTTAATTGGGATATTGCATCACTTAATATACTGTTGCTCTTAGAGGATATTTAGTATGAGACGGTTTTATCTACTTTTTGCGGCAAATCGGTATTATACACACTACTAACTGTACCTAGTGAATTGACATAGTGGTCATAATGGCTAACTTAACCTTCATTGGACCTCTTATTAACCCTCTTATTAACCCCAAGATCGTCAGATTAACCCAAAAGACCTTTCTGTCTTGAAATGAGATCCAAATAATTTCAATTTCATTGATACTGTTGCATTTGGCGTTTCAGCAAATCAGACAGTGTAGATTAAGGATCAGACTGCACGTTTCATGCAGTCTGATTTTGATGTAAACTGGCCCCCAAAGGCAAGGGATAGTTATGAAAGACGCTTCACGGGTTTATCAACCATCGAATCAGATCATTCTCTCACGTTATCATCGAAGTCAATTTTATGACTGAATAGGCTTTTACCAAGCGTCCTCACGAAGAAATACTTTCAGAAGCTGTAATGTTAGCAGGATACTTTTTTATTGAATTACAATAGCTGACCAATAAAATGACAAATCCACAATCACGAGGGACAAGCATCGTACAGAACTTGATTGGCCAATGCTTTTGCCTGAACGTGTGTCTAAATAAAGACGCGAGAAACAATGTAATATCTATTTAGTAGGTATATTAGTGTACAAATAGTTGAGGTTGTACTCGCCGGTAATCATGGATAATTAGGGTTTATATTTCTTTATGGAAAAATAAACAAGTTACACAACCTGAAGTGGCCAAGTGGCCAACGTGTATGATTCCATAGAGATTGAACTCGCTGTTAACCGTTTTAGCCTGTACTTTGTTAACATTGTTGAAGCGACTCTGAGATAAAATGCTTTTGAAAAACAATGCAGAAAAAAGAAGAAATACTTGTAAACAACACTTTCTCCTTTTCCCACAATGTTTTCTAGCATTTAACGGACACAGTCCATCATTTCTTATTAGATGTCCGCAGATGCCTCCAATTTAGACAAGTCTATTTTTTTTTTGTTTGGTAAAGAATTTATATGTATCGATGTCATCGACTGTTTTTCAGCCTGCGAATGGAAAGGAAAGTGTTACAACGAAAGTGAGATCTGGACTGAGAGATGTATAGAGTACAAATGTAGGGTACGGAGAGACACAGAGGAGGTCAACTGGAGTGTAGAAACAGTAAAACTAGGTCAGATATTACATGTTATTTTTTCACACTCGGTTATTTTTCTTTTAAACCGAACACTTTAATCCAGATAACGTCTTCTTATGTTCATGGAATGGACAGTCTTTTCAACTATTGTGTAGGGTATGTAAGGAGGCGGGGAGCAATTTTGGAGGAGGTACTTAGTTTCATGTATGATCTTGATTAAGTGTTTTTTAATGATTTTGTTTTACGCAGGAAGTAATATATACTGACATTTCGAAAGCCGTTTGAGATATTGCTATCATGTTAAGCACCAAGTAAATTGTATAGCGACAGGCTGGAACTGAATGCATTGTTTTCCTGGTTTTAGTTTTTTTTGTTGTTGTTGAAGTTAAAATATTTTTATATCTGGAACGTAATTTTGTGGGCTCTCGCATAGAGCTATGAAGCAATTTTGATACGACTGAACACTTTACCCGGCATCAGATTGTTACACTTGTCCATAAAATGATGGAATTTGCCTTAGCAATGTTTAAAACATTGTGAGAAAAGAAGAAAAAGCTCGTTACATGCATTTTCTCCTTTATCTCACAGTTATGTCCAAAGCCCCCTTCTTCAGGGTTCTAAAATTGTTAGGTAAAGACGTTAAGACATTAAAAAACAACACTTTTTATAGCTAATATTAGCCTCTGATTCTACATAATACCACAAATCATAATATTCTTATACAAACCAAATTCAGTGTTGTCAGTGCTTTGATTATATTGTAGGTTGTAAAGATTTTAGGGGAAAATGTGTGACTCTGGGCAAGAACATAACAGAGCGCTGCGTGACATACGAGTGTAAAAAGTGGGGAGACAGACTAGGATTGGACCCTGTCTCTGTCGGTAAGTAATCGGCAAAGAGTCTGTAATACGCTTTGTGTTCAATTTACTTTACAAAATGCCACAAGGGCTGTACATAATAAATGAGACATGCTCTGTGAAAACTAGGCTTAACGCATTCGCAAAAAGTATCGACCCAGGCCAGCCTGCGCAATCCGCGCAGGCTGACCTGGACCGAAACTTTTTTTCTTTTGGTCAATTTTCTGCAAGTCTAAGGATCATTTTACCTCATGATTCAATGACTTGTTAGGCAATATGAATTTTACGGATCTATGATCATGTGATGACTTGCTTGCTATCATGTATCACTGAGATACATTAAGTCCCCTTTTGCCAGAGCGTGGTTCATTTAATATCATTTTCTGGAAAACGAGTTCCTTTTAGCTTGTTTAAGTCTTTACCAAACAACCTTGTGTTTTAATGACCCCGAGAAAGGGATGTTCTGAAAACATTGTGGGAAATGCTCAAAACCAACATTTTCTCCTTTTCCACAATTTTTTTCTACCCTTCCAGCGACAGAAATTGCCACACACCCTGCATTTGATTTGTCGTCTCAAATGCTCTAAATTGTGGTGTCCATAGTTGTAACTTTGAGCGTCGACTTCGTAATCATAAGGTCCTTAGTTCGATACCCGGGAGCAGGTGTCAACTTTAGGACTGTTTATTGACCCACACAGTCGGCGCGAGTACCGGTGTAGTTTCCAGGAAACAGAATCAAGAGAGATTTGTTTAAGATGCAAGAACTTGTTTCTCGGTGTTAAATAAATATGTTTAAACTAAATGCTCTGTTAGTAAAGTCTAAAATTTTGTAGTTTAGTGAAGGGTTGATATGTTTTCTTAAGCATCCGAATACTTACATGGATTTAATTCTTAATAATTTCCAGGTCCAATCTACGTTTGAATCATTGGAACATCAAGGTACTTGTGATACATAGTACACAAGTTCTTTGATTAATCCACAAACAATTTATGATTTATCGGAACGTCAATAAAAACTCAGCGAAATATGTATATATATACAAATGAGCCATACTCTGGCAAAAGGTGGCATAATACATCTTCGTTATGCATGATACCAAGCAAGTTATATACACGTAATTGTTGATCCATAAAATCAATTTTCTCATGCAGAAAAAAAAAAAAAGACCCAAAGCAAAAAGTTGCGGCCCAGGTCAGCCTGCGCGCACTGCGCAGGCTGACCTGGGTCGATACTTTTTGCAGATGTATTAAGCCCCATTTCGCAGAGCAAAGGTCATATATAGGCTAAACTTGTTTGTTTAGTTGTTTTGTGATTGAAATACACATACTGTAGACACGTTACGTCATATTCTTAATTTGGATGTTTAATTTAGTGTGTCTGTCCGGTAATTACCGGTTTATTTCATTTTTTTCCCGTAAATACATAAATATTTTTTGTGTGTTTTATAACAGGGTGTAGATGGAAGGGAAAATGTCGGTTAGAAAATTCCACCTGGCAAAATAAACGGAAGTGTGTAACATACCAGTGTAAGAAGAAAACCGGAAGTAAAGGAGCCATGATGCAGATTTCTGTCGTGGACTATGGTATATGTTGCACATATTTATGACCCAATACATTATCCTTTATCTAATTAACGACCTCTTAGACAATATCTTAAGGGGGCTTAATGCATGTGCAAAAAGTATCGACCCAGATCAGCCTGCGCAGTTCGCGCAGGCTGACCTGGGCCGAAACTTTTTGCTAGTGGTCAATTTTCTGTATGTCAAAGGGCCATTCTATCTCATGATTCAGTTAGTTGTTCGACAAAATGAACTTTATGGATCCATGATCATGTGACGGCTTGCGTAGTATCATGCATCACGGAGATGCATTAAGTCCCTTTTTGCCAAAGTATGGCTTATTTCTTTCTTTAACCCTTTCCCAAACGACAAATTTTGGACTGGTCCAAATTGAAAGAGTTTGCAGACGACAATTTTAAATTTGATGAAAATGGCAGAAAGTTCTCAAAAAGGGTAGAAAACACTGTGGGAAAAGGAGAAATTGCTCGTTACGAGCAATTTCTCCTTTTCCCACAGTGTTTTCAAAAGACTTGTACTGCAGACACGTGAAAACCAGGGTTTATGTGGGAAAGGGTTAAAGCAGTTGAAATGATAGATATTTTATTTTACTTGCACATAATAATGTACATCGTGTAAAATTGACTCTCTGATGTTGTGTTGATATTTCAGGCTGTTCGTTTAATGGTTCTTGTAAGAAAGTCAACTCGACTTGGCCGGACGGTTGTAGAACAAGAAAATGTGTTGTAACGAGAACGAACAAAATGATAACAAGAAGTGTTGCTCCAGTTAGCGCAGGTAACTTCGAAAAAAAACTTGTCTTGTGAAAGAGTTAAAAATTTGTGCCTGTTTGTTAGGCGTATATTTTTATAAAGGTAAGATCGAGATAAAATTTCACCAAGAGATCACCACACCAAAGTTCAAAGTAGACATTTCACGATTTTGTCAGACTTTGTCTACAGACTTTCAGTTTGCATTTTAATAAGATAAGAAAAGTAATATGCATTTATATAAGTACAAGATGGTCATCTAGTTTTGTAACAGTAATCTTTTCCAAACAATCCCGAGTTTTAACGACCCTGAGCAAGAAGTCACTGTTTGCAAACATTGTAGGAAAAAGGAGAAAATGCTTGTAGCCAGCATTTTCTCCTTTCTCCCGGCAACGTTTTTTATTATTTCAATGACAAAAATCATGTTTCGAGTTGCATTTGATTTGTCGTCTGCAGACACGTTCAATTTGATCGAGTGTATATTTTGTCGTTTGGTAAAGAGTTAACTCAAAGTATCTTTTCTGATCAGGTTGTGATGACGAAGGCTTGTGTCGACCCGTTGGGTATAAGAAAGTCTCCAATTCTTGTATGGAATATGAGTGTTTATTCAACGACGAGCTAAAAGATGCCTATTTCACTTTATCTTCTGGAGGTATGTATCTTTGATCAATCGACCTCTTACCTTTGCCTGTCAAATCAAGTGATTGACATATTAACAAAAATGATGTAATCGAAAAAATCAGCGATTTTCTGAAACACTGCGACACGCTGTCTGTTTATTTGGTCCGCCCCGTCTGACTTTCATTGCTTTATTCACGTGAGTGGAAGATTAACTCTGCTTCAAACGACAAAATTTTGGACTAGACCAAATTGAAAGCATTGGCAGACGACAAATCTAGTGAAGCTGAAATGATGAGTTCTGTCTTTGATAGGTTAGAAAACATTGTATGAAAAGGAAAAAGTACTCTAGAACTAAAATTATGATTTCTATCTTTGAAAAGAAGAAAACATTGTAAGAAAAGGAGAGAAAATGTTGGTTACCAAAAGCAAAGAAATGTAAAAAGAAAGCATCTACAGCTGAACTGTCCCCTCAGTGATGCCTTAGAAGACTTACACGCTGTAAGGAAAGAAGCGAAAGTCCTTGTGGTCAATCTTGAGTTTTACTATGTAATCCTTGTTACAATGTTTCAAAAAGTATTCATTGCAGATGACTTAAAGGCATAGCGTTTATATGTTGGCCACTTTTCATTTATATGAGCCACACCCTGGAAAAATCGGGCTCAACTCATTACCACACTATCCCGAGTTTTAACGACCCTGGGAAATTGGACTTTTGAAAACATTGTGGGAAAAGGAGAAAATGCTGGTAACCAGCATTTTCTCCTTTTCCCACAATGTTTTCTAACCTTTCAGACACAAATCCAGTCATTTGAACCACATTTAATTTGTCGTCTGCAAATGCTGTGTAATTTGGAACAGTTTAAAATAATGTCGTGTTGTAAGGGTTAATGCATCCCCGTGATCCATGATACCGAGCAAGTCATCACATAATCATGGATCTACACAGTCCATTATGTCTAACAACCGACTGAAGCATGCGGTACCTTGGTCCTTGGACATACAGAAAATTGACAAATAGCGAAAAGTTTCGGCCCAGGTCAGCCTGCGCGGACTGCACAGGCTGATCTGGGTCGAAATCTTTTGCAGATGCATTAAGCCCCCTTTTCACAGGGCATGGATCATTTGTATTGTAATCCACCATTTTGTTCCATTTTTAGCATGTCGGTCCATTGACAATACTTGTCACAAGGTCAACACCACGTGGACGGATAAGACCTCTGACATGTGCTTGAATTACGAATGCAGGCGCGAGCCGGTTGGATTTTTGTCAAAGATGGTGGAACAACGTAAGTATAGAGTCATTTTTCGATGCACATTTAATGAGGAGCATAAAATTATGTCACTTATTTTCATTTGATTCTCATTAGTACTTTCACGGTTCTAAAGGGGGTTTTACTTCGTGTTTATTTTTTTCTTACAGGCTTTCAAAAAGTAGTTTTGTGCGTTTAAACGTATTTTATTATCATATTGATTTTAAAGGTTACAGAACTATGCGATATACATACAAGTTTATTTAACAACAAGACAAAACATCGGTCCACAAATTCTCTCAAGTCAAAATCAGATATTCCCTGCTAGAAATGATAACTTCGTGTCCAGTTACTAATTGACATAGTAATTGCAATTAACGAGTCTAATTATAGAATGGAAACGAGAACTGTATCGTAAATGTCTCGTTGTAAGATTTAATACTTATCTTTGTTACATATGAGCCATGCTTTGGGAAAAGGTTGTTTAAAGTATCTCTGTGATGCATGATACTAAACAAGTCATCACATAATTATGGATCCACAAAGTCCATTTTGTTTAACAACAGACTGAATCATGAGGTAGACTGGTCCTTTAACATGCAGAAAATTGGCCCGTAGTAAAAAGTATCGATCCAGTTCAGCCGGCGTGGACTGCGTAGCTTGACGTAGTCTACTTTTTGCAGATGCATTAAGCCCCCTTTTCACAAAGCATGGCTCATATATATTTCATGACTGTTTTCGCAGAATGCCGCGATGCTAATGGTGTCTGCCAGTCTATTGGATCCGAGGGTTTCCCGGCTGAAGTAAATGGACTTTTAAAGAGTGATTGTAAATGTGTACAGACATTTGAATCGAACTCAAACGGGATAGCAGTACAGTGTAAACCGTGACATTTTACAGTCCTTTGGAAGAAGTTCCCGTTGGAAGTGTATACTATTGTCGAGTGCGACACATGTCTCTGTTCATGTACAGATCAGCTTCGAACATTGCTCAGTCGCTTAGTAGCCATTTTTCGGCCTAGCTGATTGTGCTGGCTTTTGACCTACTTTTTGGTACTGTTAAAAAATGAGTGAACAGAATTTTGTGATTGGTAAAAAAATGTAGACACGTTTATTGTAAGGGCCCCTGCCCATTTGCTGGCAAATTTACGCCGTCTATCTTTTTTAAAGATATTTCTTGTTTTACCTACAATAACAAAACCATCTGAAGCTTCATAATTATATCACTGTTACATCCACTGTATGCATTTGTGAAAAAGGTGCTTCAGTTAACGAAAACGTTGATAAATTCAGCCTCCTGCCATAGCAGTCGTTAATTTAAGAGGCACTCAAGGAAATTAAATTGAACGGCATTAGAAGTGAGAGGGTCTTCAAACTCAAGCGTACGCTTGCTTGGGCTCGAGTTTAAAAGAAAATTAAAAACCGGTTAAAAACTCAGCCGGTCTTAACCCATAGGCCGCTGAGCGCGACTCAAGGACCTTTTGCGGACAGTGTAGATCAAAATCAGACTGCACAAAACGTGCAGTCTGATCTTGAATCTTCACTGTCCGATAAGGGTATATTTTTTCAACAAAAATAACTTTGAAATAGCAAAGTTTTGGTTTTTACAAACGTCTTGAAAGTTTAACTTAACTTATTTAGCAGTTTAAGGGTTAAAATGCAATTCTAATATCTGTATATCATTACAGCCGGATAGTCAGGTGGAAGATCAAAGGCACATTCTTCTATAAGCAAAGATTTTTTATGTACATACAAGTTACCACGAAAATGTGATTAGTTTACGGCATTTTGTTACCGCCATCAAGGTTTCAACAAAAATTAGTACACGTTACTCAACACTGTCCAAAGCGCGGTTTCACCTTGATTTCAGTATCTTTGATATAAAGAGGACCGTCTTGCCATATAGAAATACCACCCGTGTCTTTAACACCATAAAATCCATTGAGTATCCCCAGTCTATAACAGGACTGATACCACCAACCACCATTTCCGCCATACTGTGTACTGCAGCTGTGTGAAAATAGGTCATTGTCTCGGTCCATGGTGGAAAACTTCTGCCCATCATGGTAGCTCAGTAATTCTTTGATCGAACCTTTGTAGCCTAAAGGATCCACATTCATTTTATAGCCCGTTAGAGAATCACTGACCGCAAAGCTTTCGTAATAAGCCCAGTCGTCCTGGAGTGAAGAGTTGTAGTGGCCAAGTGTAAAATATATCTGACTCCCACCGGTTGTAAGTCGATGGATTTTCTCTAAACCGAGCCAGAAATCGCCCTCCAAGTCACCAAAGCCGTCTACATAACCTAGCCAGTCACGTTGAAAATCGGTTCTGCCGTGCTTCCGTCGCTGGATGACCGCCCATCCTCCATTTAGCATGTCACAGTAAACATTAAACGCGCATCGACCATCTGGAGATATCTGGTAGATACCGTCTGTTATTTCCCCGGCATCAAACAGGGCACTGCAATCTGAAAGGTCGTACAAAACCATGAAGATATCTCACTTATTCCAGTGTTTTTAGGGAGATTGGATTCTGCAGTACCTTGGCCAAGGACAACTAGCGCTGCCTAGGAGGGTCAAGACCAAAACGTCGGAATTAAAAAATCTACCTCCTTAAGTCTTTACCAAACGACAAAATTTTAGACGCATTCAAATTGAAAGAATTTGCAGACGATAAAATCAAATGCTGCTCCATTGATTGGATTTGTCTTTGAAAAGGTAGATAGCATTGTGGGAAAAGGAGAAAATGCTGGTAACCAGCATTTTCTCCTTTTCCCCACAATGCTTTCAAAAGCTTTCTCCCTCAAGGGTCGTTAAAACTCGGGATTCTATGACCTCTCACTAGTTATGACTGAAATACTGAGGGATATTACTTGTATGATTATTCCTTGGGTTTTTTCAATGTTTTCAAGAAATTATGTTTTATAGAAAGATATACGTGTCGAAAATGTCGGATATCTTGAAATCTTTCCACGGTAACAATTTTTACCCTGACAAAGCAAACAACTTAAATTGCTTTATGAGCAGTGCAGATAAACTTCGGACCACATTCTTTATGGTCGGGAGTTCGACGATCGACCCGCCAAACACTACAAACAAACATTGTTTTAAAAATTGTTTCATTCTTGGCAAAGGTTTATGTAATATTAGTACAACAACAGCCCCAACAAAGTCTCTATTGCACCTATTAGTTTTGTTTGTTACCCATCGCCACAAGAACATAAACACTTTAATGCTTTTCAATGGACAGTTGTATTGACAAAATCGTGTAAAATGCACAATCATTTGAAATAAGTGATCGCCCCTTTTTTCCACAAGTGTTTTCATCACAAACGAACTCACAAAAAAAAAAAAAGAAAATATTGCCATAACCTAAAACAGATAATAATAAACTGCTCTGTTGTGTGCAACGACACTATTTTGTGAAATGAATACTTATAATAACCACGCTAAGCACCGTGTGAACCCAAGACGATGAGATCCAAAAGCAAATGAGCCATACTCTGTGAAAAGGGGGTTTAATGCATCTGCAATTAATATCGACCCAGGTCAGATTATGCAGTCCGCGCAGGCTGACCTGGGTCGAAACTTTTTGCCTTTGGTAAATTTTCTGCACACCAAAGAAGAGTCTACCTCAAGATTCAGCTGATTGTTAGACGAAATGGATTTTATGGATCCCTAATTACGTGATGACCCCTTTTTGCCAGAGCATGGCTCAAATACATTACCACGTGGTATAGCCAACTGCTGTAATTTCAGAACCGATGGAATACTCAGGGTCTCGGACTGTTTCAGTAGTCTCTGTTGTAGGAGAGATACTTCTTCTTCCAAAACTCTCAACCTGTCTTTTTCCTCAAAGCAAAATTCCCTGTCCTTCTTGCGTTTTGAGACCTTCTTACAAATAAAGGTATCTTCATCAAATACATCACAGTAGACACTGAACGTAACGAATGCAAGAGTGATGAAAACGTACCACAGCTCCATGTTTAAGCAAAGAATTTTATTTGACGCATTCACTTTTGCACCGTTGAATATTAGCTTTGTGAAAGAGTCCAACTTAACCCTTATCCCGCTAAATAAATTAAATGAAACTTTCAAGTTGATAGTAAAAACCAAAATGTTGGTATTTCAAAAGCTGTGGGGATTGGGGAAATATCTCCGTATCAGACAGTGCAGATCCAAGATCAGACTGCACGTTCTGTGCAGTCTGATCGTGATCTACACTGTCCGCAAAAAGGTCAGTGCGTCGCACTTAGCAGCCTAAGGGTTAAGTTTTAATTATTCTCCTATGACTGAACCGAATTCAAATGTTCACCCATTTGTTCTCCGTATCTAAACATTGTCCCTGTTTATTTCCTATGTATATATCCAGATATTCAGTTAAACAAAAATCTATACAATATCTATCCAACTTGTATTTCTGTTCTCGTCTCTCTCGCTGCTAATCACGACTAAATTTACTTTTACGGAGGGCATAGATCAAAATCAGACTAAGCAGAACGTGCAGTTTGATCCTGAATCTACTCCGCTGTCTGATGCTCAACTATAGACCAAAAGTATCTTCATTGCAATGGAATCTGAATTCAGACCTTGAAAAAAAGAGTCGAGTACATTAAGTCTACAGTGAATGAGTTGACAGTGCGCAGAACTGATGCTGTCCCACTTTTATACTGTGATCAGCGTCCCACATTAATGAGCCATGTTCTGGCAAAAGGGGGTTTAATGCATCTTATACCAAATATGTAAGTCATCCTTTAACCCTTTCCCAAACCAGCCCTGGTTTTCACGTGTCTGCAGTACAAGTCTTTTGAAAACACTGTGGGAAAAGGAGAAATTGCTCGTAAAGAGCAATTTCTCCTTTTCCCATAGTGTTTTCTACCATTTTTGAGAACTTTCTGCTATTTTCATCAAATTTAAAATTGTCGTCTGCAAACTCTTTCAATTTGGACCAGTCCAAATTTTGTCGTTTAGGAAAGGGTTAATTAGGGATCCATGAAATCAGTTCTGTCAACCCATTGAATCATGAGGTACATGTAGGTTGGTTCTTAGACATTCAGAAAATTGACCAATAGCAAAAAGTTTCGACCCAGGTAAGCCTGTGCGGACTGTGCAGGCTGACCTGGTCGACACTTTTGGTAGATGCATTAAGTCCCCTTTTCACAGAGTATTGCTCTAATATATTGCTTAGTTTAATTGACATAATTAGTCTTATCAACGTGTCCGGTATTGAATCGTAAACAAATATTATCCCCTCAGAGCGCTAAGCACAGCTAAAGCTGTTGTTGCATGTGATAGTAATGTAGATTTAGATAAGACTGCCTTTTGCGGACAGTGTAGATCAAGATTAGACTACACAGAACATGCTATCTGATCTTCGAGCTACACCTACCTATTCTTTTCAACAATTTTGGCAAAATTTAGCTTGCGATGCTTTGGTCTTTTTCTCTGACTCAAATGTCTATTTAATTAATCTAGCACTACAAGAGTTTAAATTAGTGATTCTGATTATCAATTAAAGCCCTGATAGTACAGGGGGTAACAAGATTTTTCTGAGTCTAAACCTTATACAATAAATCACCGGATCTTCACAAATGAGCAACGCTCTATGAAAAGGGGATTTAATGTATCTGCGAACAGTTTCGATCGTGATCAGCCCGCGCTGTCCGCTCAGGCTGACCCATGTCGAAACTTTTTGCTTTTGGTCAATTTTTTGAATGTTCAAGGACCATTCAGGATCCAGTCGGTTTTAAGGAAAAATGATTTCATTGATCTATAATTATGTGGTGTCTTGTTTGGTATAATAGGTTACGGAGATGCATTAAATCCCCTTTTCCCAGACAATGGCTCAACTACCGTTTTTTTTTTTTTTTTTTGGTAACAGTTCAGTTCGAAGGTTTTCCAGGGCAAGTCAGTATATATTTGAATAATCGAATATTTCGCCCATCGCTTTACCAGAGGACATAATTGTCCAATTTGAAATGAGCCACGCTCTGGCAAAAGGGGACTTGATGCATCTCCATGAGGCATTATACCAAGCAAGTCATCACGTCATTAGGGAGCCATAAAATCCACTTTGTCTAACAACCGACTAAATCAAGAGGCAGGACAGTCCTTTGACATGCAGAAATTGACCGAAAGCAAAAGGTTTTGGCCCTGGTCAGTCTGCGGGGACTGCACAGGCTGACCTGAATAGGTACTTTTTCCCAGATGCATTAAGCCCCCTTTTCACAAGGCATGGCTCAAATTATTTAGAAACTGAATGTAGCTCATATGGCGGGTTTGTCTTTGAAAGGATACAAAACAATGTAGAAGCAAAAAATATTGCTTACCACTATTCTCCATTTACTACCTATCTTCATGTTTGCATTCGCCCCTCTTCTCCCAGTTTGTAAAACGTCCTGTAGATTTTATTAGAAGTCCAAAACGCTTAGCCAAGGTCAGATAGTCTAATGAATAAGTGGCTGATACTGGTTAGGTTATCTTTTCATTCAATTGTCCAATAATTAAGTATTTAGAGTAATAGGTTGTTCCACCTACCTATATAAATAATACGGGCTGTACTTAATAAAACAAAGCCCTTATAGTTTCAGACAGACAGACAGACAGACAGACAGACAGACTTATGTCAGCTGACACGGGTCGATACATTTTGCAGATGCATTAAACCCCATTTTCATATGTAATTGTGAGAAGTGACGTAATATATCAGCGAGTTTAGAGAGAGAGACAGACAGACAGACAGACAGACAGACAGACAGACAGACAGACAATGTCTAAGAATGTCTAAGATTTGCTCTCTTTATTTTCATCTATTCTCTGGTATTTTTAAAGAATACAATGCCTTCTGGGTAACTGTTTCACAGTTGGGTGGAGTGCCGATACAATACTGGTTATCGACAATTAAACGATGGAAATATTATTTAATTTATAAATATCATTGTGCTTTTATAAAAAACGGCGATAGATAGTTTGAAAGACCATGGTTCGGTCACAGACGAGATTAATCGATCGTCGAGGCTATCGTGTAGTTGCTTTTCAATGGGCTACATGTATATCACAGAATAGCCAATCAGAGCAGCATGCACATTTTCAGTTTGACTGGAGAGGTAACAATGCGATTTTATGCACAATTTGAAATTGGTAATCGAGACTAAAAAGAATATTAGCAGACATAAACATACAAGGCGATACCAAAAATACAAATTACTTATTCGCGAGGTAAAAAATATCGGAAAATCTGCTGCTCTGGAAGTGAGAGTGATCTTCCCTGAATCTCTATTAGTCTTGCGTCATGGCTGTTCTGAAAACAGACGGGCAGAATTCAGCCCATTTTAAGTACCCTATACCGATCCCTATACACTTGCTGTATCAGGGGAGGTAACCGATCTACCTTAAATATCAACTCAATATTATTCGAAGTGCTCTGTTCCTCATTAGTTACCAGGACCGTAGTATGAATAGACAGAGAGCTATTTTTATATCCGCTGTAGATCCTGTCTCAATGGTAAGGTCTTGCGCGGATCCAGATCCCTGAAATTTGGGCAAAGATGTAGTTATTGGATTTGTCCGAATGGTAAGCTCTGGGACCGGATCCGTATTGCATGTGGTCGTTATCAAATACGATCCCGACTAGATATAGCATATAATGTGGTCTGAAATGGGTCCCTATAAACTTAGAAACGGAACCGAAACGAAACGCAACGAAACGGAACGAAACGCAACGAAACGCAATGAAACGAAACAAAACGCATCGAAACGGAACCGAAACGCATCGAAACGGGACAAAACGAAACGAAACGGAACCAAACTCAACGAAAAGAAACGAAACGGAACCAAACCCAACGAAACGAAACAGAACGAAATCTAGCTAAGTGAGTTTTATTCCACTATTTTTTTTCCTCAATTTATCATATTTCTTTTGTATCATTCTTCTTGGATTATCCCACATTTTATGTGGAGAGCACACAGAAACAACTGAAATTTTGAGTCATCTCATGCGTGATTTGCCGGTTTGAAAATCTAGTCAGAATCAGAATTAGTCGATCTAAACGACAATCCTTTACCAGGACATGTGATTGGGAAAGTTGCGCAAACTCTAACATATTTGATCAAAGATTTTGGACGAAATGGCATTATATTTTCTTTCTATTCTGTTCTTCTTTCATTTTGGTACCCAGCCCCTGTAGCTCAGTTGGTAACGTATTGGACTTAAGAACAGGGGAACGCTGGTTCGATGCCATGCTCGGCCAATTTCTTTCCAAGGACTGATGACAGTCATTGCGACAGGATTCGTTCCTCTGTCACAGTGACCATTGTTTCGACGATGGTTATGTGGGTAAGCAGCCAGTGGCTTGGAAAGAATATTGTGCGTATTACTGTCAAAGGAAACTCCAGGAAAGCATAGATAGGTGCACTGGCCACCGCGATATATCTGAAATAATGTTGAAAATGGCCTTAAACATCATCCAATTAATCAATTTCATTTTGATATTATATCACTCTCGCAGGTAGCCGTCATATTTCGCATGAACACCATATTATGCCATGAAAACTTTTGAGGTTTTCAGTCGATGCCCTTTAAGATGCTTTCAGTCGACCCTTGCCAGTATGTAAAGTTCCCACAGATTTTTGTTTTTCATTTGTACATTTTCCTCATAATAATAAATCAATGTAATGAACGTTTCGGCAGAACCTGTAAGATAAAGAGATGGCTTCAGGTCTGAAAAGAGAAAATGGGTAGGGCTGTTCGTTAGAACCGCTTTAAAAGTGAAAGGCTACAATGGCAGAGGGAGATAAATTCAGTCTAGAAGAAATCATCTTCAGTTTCACAAGCATTAGTTTGTTACAAATTAATGTACAGCATGTATATAAATGAATCCGAACATTCGCACATGATCTGACTGTAAGCAGTAGCTTATCTTAAAGTCATCTGAAAATGTTAACCCTTATCCTGCTAAATACCTAAAAAAGACACTTTCAAGCCGATATTAAAACCCCAAAATTTGCTAAAAATTTCAAAGGTATTTTAGGGGGAAAAGTATCGCCATATCGGACAGTGTAGATCCAAGAACAGTCTGCACGTTCTGTGCAGTCTGATCTTGATCTACATTGTCTGCAAAAGGTCTGTGAGTCGCGCTTGGCAGCCTAAGGGTTAAGTAGGTTGCAACACCGCTGTCTGATGAGTAAGAAACCTTACCGCACGACATACAGCGGATAAGGATGATAATTATTATTCGCACGACAACAGTAAGGTTATTATTTTCTATGAAAGAAAAATATGACACTGTATCCATTATTTTGAAAATATCGAAGAAAAGATTCACTCTTCTTATGCTAAATTGCTGTCTATGTGAAAATTATATGAGTTAAAGGCCCAATAGCGGCCAAAACACAATGCTGGTGTTAAAATACATTTAAATTTAAATCACACCAAATCAAAAGTATGGAAAATATTGTGAGGATGACAATCTGTTATTGTATGGTAAGTCCAGTTGTTAGTCGCTGGCAGAAAAATGAATTTTAAAATCAGGAAAAAAGTAAACAAAAGATGGAGTAACCTGGCAACTTTTAACTTGGTTTTGAAATTAGCTTCTCTGCCAGCAACTTACACCTTGACCGACTGTACAATATCAGATTGTCATTTTCACAATAATTTCCGTACTTTCAAATGATACGATTTAGATCTAAACGTATTTCAATACCTGCTTTGTTTACTTTTGGCAGCTATTGTTACTTTAAGAAAATCGGGAACTGACTGAACTAGAACCCCCCCCCCCCCAACATCGCAGAATGTTCACATTTTAAAAAAATGATAATACATGTTATAATTAAGGATAAACACCATTATCAAACAAAGGCCGCGAATGTCGCAGCTGCTCCTTGACCAAAGATATTTGTATACACTAAACCGAAAAAAGAAACTTTTGTAAAGTATGTGCAAAATTTTCAAGGTTACCTTTGAGACGTACATACATACGTTATGTATACACGTGTGGTAATATTTAAAACCGTTCATAGTTTGCAAAATTGAGCAAATACTTCCTAACTAAAAGACCTGGTGGCTACTTAAGACAAAGTTCGAGTTTCGGTGGATGTAAGGGACAGACATATCCAGTCCACGTATTGATCAGAAATATCGATGCCAAGATTTAAAGAAAAATTGCCAGAAAGAGTCATAGGTATGCTGGAGGCTGGGCTACCTTCTACAGAGGTTACAGTTCATGTCGGTGCATTTGCGCAAGCAGTCAGCAGTCATCTGCGGTGATTTGCGCAAACCTGAAGTGCAAAAGACTTACACGTAGCGGCAGACCGAGCGTTACTACTCGAGCCTAAGACCAATATATCGTGAATCAGTACCTACGAGACCTACGAGCAACAGTTACAGCTGCTCTATCCCCGGGATTGTTAAGCTGATAACGGTTTGCTCAGACGCCGCCCGCACGTTCGCTCGGTTCTGACGCGCCGCCATCGCAATTATGGAGATCAATTGGCCTTGGGACATATAAACTGGACAAGACAGCGTTGCCGGACAATTAGTTTTTTTTCTGATGAATCGAGGTTTGTATTGTCTCGAGCTAATGGCCGTGTACCATTGTTCCGATGCAGGAATGAACATTATGCCGGCTGTTGCGTACAACAACGCGATCTTTTTGGGGGCTGGGGTCAGTTATGGTGCGGGCGGTATTGCTTGCGGGTATTGTGCCTCTCCCGTCGTTATTGAATCAATTTAAATGCCCACTGAAAATAAGGAAAATAATCTAGGCCCTCATATTGTCCCTCTGCTTTGATTGAGCAGCGACATATTTGCTTTTACTGACAGTTACCCTATAATTGAAGAACATTTTAATGATGATTTATTTCCATAATAAACTGAACAATAATCCAGATTCACTGCAATAACGCGATCTTCGAGCATACAACTGCTAACAAATTTTAATATTTACCTATTTACATTAACTGCAATCAAGAGGAAGGTGATTTAAAAGAAAAAAAAAAAAAAAAAAAACTAATTAAGGTTTTACTTCTGCTTCATTTTGTTCTATTTCGTTCTGTTTCGTTCTATTTCGTTTCGTTTCGTTGGGTCTGGTTCCGTTTCGTTGGGTTTGGTTCCGTTCCGTTCCGTTTCGTAACGTTTCGTTCCGTTTCGTTGCATTTCGTCCCGTTTCGTTGCGTTTCGTTTCAGTTCCGTTTCTAAGTTTATAGGGACCCGTCTGAAATTAAAAGCAGCATTTAGTTTAACCCTTAACGCGTGTCAACATCACTGTATGCAACAATGAGAAATAGAGTGCGAGTTTGTAAATAAAATGTCTTTACATCGTTAAGTGTATTATCTAAAATTATAACTGCAGAGATTCGATGCTCATATGACTCGTAGCGAACTGTCAACATTATGCAACAATACGCACTTGTAAAATAATCTCACACTGGTCAATGCTGCCGTTTTGAAAAAGGCAGCTTTCAGCATATTCTAAAAACATAGATCAATTTATCATCTAATCAGATTAGTGATTTTTTATGTCTTAAAATCGTTACAAAAAAACACAGCCTTACAAAGTTACGTCATTTTATTCGATTTTTCCGATGATAGTGCACTGACATCACTATCGGCTGCTTTATGTGCGCCATGGAAAGGTCACAGTACACTTTCAAACTGCGTCCGTAAATAAAGCATGAATCGACATCTCTATGACAAAGAATTTGAATTTTATGAATTCTAGATATTTCTTTTTTCTGCACGTCAGCCAAGGGCGGCTCCAGGGCAGGGGTCTGGGCATCTACTCCCCCGGAAAATTCTAAAAACGTAAGGAATTCTTGGAATTCTTTACTTTAAAAAAAAAAAAAATGTTTTTACGATCAGAGATGAACTACAGGTGCTTATCGTTGTCTGCGTATGTCATATTCTTCAAAGATAGACCTGTCTGCGGTGACGCATCACTATCCTGTACTGGATAAATATTGATATGCGGTGCGTAAATTGCCGTTAAAAATTAGCCAGCGGAAAATGGCTATTTATAAAAAATACGTCTGTGGAAAAATCAAGCCAGTTTTTCACTCCAAATTTCCTAAAAATATCATAATTTCAAACGTGAAAAATAATTTTATGAAATACCATTGTGTACTGTAAATCTCTGTTTCCCATGTCTAGATATAGACTTGGGCAAAACCGGGATTTGTTCAACAGACTGACAACAAAAATAATGTCCCCACCATGCTGCGCTTATATCGGGGCTATTTCCCAAGCTTGCAGGGCTGTGTTTATAACTGACTGCTTCATAGGTTATATGCTAGCTAACCATGGCTGGATGAATCGTACCAGGTAGGTTTAAGTGAGTAAATGTATATATTATTTTGAAATCCGCTGTATCGATTGCCGCCTTGTACCCAGAATGCCCAAATCACAGAGGTATGTATTTGAAAAATGCCACCTAGCGGAAGATAATGCGATGCTTATTATTCGTCCGTTAATGAAAGACTAACGACGATTGCCACAACGACCCTTTGTCAAATGTCGGACAAAATGTTAGACAGGCCAGGAATCAAACTCTCGACCTAAGAATTACAAGCCAATGCGTTACTGACTGACTTACCGGGGATTGACTCATTAATGTTTAGATAGGTATGTTTTTCATAACAGGGGTTAGGTCGGACAACCCCTGAGAAAAATGGCTACATCAGTGCATGTAGCCCTCGGTTTTATCACGGCCGGTTATCTCCTGAATCACAACAATGTCTTGTGAATGGAAAAATATGGAGGGGGCATCCGGTTGAACTTCAGGGAACTATAAATCAGGCCATACGAGGGTGAATGTTTCGGCTGAACCGGGATTTTTTTCTGCCCCCAAGGTTAGATATCAAAATTGGAGAATGCCAAGCTACCCTTTATTCATTTTTTCTACAAATATGAAGCTCATTCGTAGCCAAGTTACGAATGATACAGCAGAAATTCATTTTTTCCCGGAGTAAGGGTGATCGGAAATATGTCATTTTGACATGTCCTTCTTCCAAGAAAATGACTTTTTAATAAAATGTGTTATTGAAGAGATCTGAGGTGATTAAAGGAATAGGCTGCGATTTAGGGGACGAAGTAGTGCAGCACCTGTAATCAAGACAATGTTGTTCACGATCTGATCTCGTTCACGTCCTCATTTACGTACAATGTACATATATTTGGGCAGATAAACACGGCACGGTGGTAGGGGAGACAACCTCGAAGTGGCTGTAGGAATGCAGTGCATACTACACTAATATGGCACATGGATACTGCCGCACTATATATTTTTTTTTTAACGTGTAGGGCCGGTTGCATAACAAAGGTTTATACAAGACTGGAACAAGGCCTAACCCAGGCAATCAATGTAGCGAATTTCAAAATAAAATATGCGTTTACTCACTAAAACCTACCTTGTACGATTCATCCAGCCATGGTTAGCTAGCATATAACCTATGCACCAGCCATTTACAAATATGGCCCCTGTCAAAAGCTTGACAAAGTGCCCGGTATTAGTTCAGTAAGATGGGGACGTTATTTTTGTTGTCGGTCTATTGCACAAATCCCGGTTTCCCTATGTCTATTTTTAAAAACTGTCTACAGAGATTCACAGTAAGCAATGGTAAAATTATTTTTTAGAAATTTGAAGCGAAAAACTGGCTTGATTTTTCCACAGACATATTATCATAGCCATTTTCCGCTTGCTATTTTGAGCGTCAATTTACGCACTACGGATCAATATTTATCCCGTAAGGGATAGTGATGCGTCATAGTAGTCTGGTACCCCGCCGTACTACAAGAGTACGTCAGGCAAAGCGCAATAATGGCGGCCCCCAATGGTAATTTGCAGAGGAGACGGAATATTGTTATTTCACATCATCACATCGGATCATAGGCTGAATTCAAAGCAGATCGATTGCAATAAAATCATGATAGAGAAAAGCTACAAATCAGAAATGCTTTTAAGTATCCGAAATGTCAATAGACCTATATAACGTCCGAAAACAGGGCTATTTTTAGGATGATTCATAGTCGAATTTATATTTAAACCATAACCCAACAACACGTTTTAGATTCGGTAATGTATTTTTTTGTACAAAATTGATTTCATTTTATTAACTGATCAAACTGGATCACATGAAATTGGGGAAAACGGGGAAGCATGTAGGGGTACGCTTGAGTATACCTAGGAGGCTGCCATTATTGCGCTTTGCCTGACCCGATAACGTAGTGGTAGGGGCAGGTAATCCAGACTAGCGTCATAGCATATAGGGCCAATCTTCGAAGAATACTGACATGCGCAGACAACGGTCGCACCCTGCAAGACTGCTTTCCGGTCGTAGTAATCAAAAGTAGGTTCCATGTGAAATTTTGCAGTAGCACTTTTGTTGCACTGTTTCATGGAGCTGGGAGGGCTTGACAGTACATATTTAAGATTCTCTTCAAATTTGGGCAGTGGGGGACAACTAAGATGTGTTTTTATTGTATATTGACAGGACTGTTTTGTCACTGGAGGCACACATACTTGGGGTCATGGCCGTGAACAGGTGTTTTTGAGAGGACAAATTCTAGGGTGCCTGTGTTGGTTGGGATATAGCGAAAGACGCAGTCGATTGACATGTTGTTTTGTTTTTGCATTTTTGAAGGACTATGGCTGTAATTTTGAGAGCAACAGACGGAGAAGCCATAGGTTTGCCATTAAGCGATCTGTGAAGCTGCAAAGATGGTGACACCTTATATAAGACGAAGTCCATAATACATTACATGCTCTCAACTGCTAGTTTAAATTATCCTCATAACACGTGAAATCTAAACCTTAAAGAGGCATAAGGTGAAAACCGTTACTCATATCACCATGTAGAAAGAGAAGATGGCAAGCAATTCTATATGCCAGAATGCGGAATAGCCTGTGCAGGGCGATTTGGACTTTTTGGCTGACGAGGATGATTTATCTGACGAAATATATTTGGGAACAATTTGGAATCCTGGGTTTTTCGTAGGAGTGTCCTTGGGAAAAACACTTCAGAGCTCTAACCTAATACAGTTGAAACCCAGAACATTTTGAACATGGGAGTTCTGGCCGTGATATGACGGAAATAATGTTGAAAACGACACAAAACTACAGTCAATCAATCAAACTATGAAGACCAATCACATATATCAGAATCTAAACCCAAAACACCGTCCCCCCCCCCCCCATTTTAAGCTCATTTCAAAAACAGTAACGGTCCTTGGACTGGTATATGAAAAATGTATACAAAATACTTTTGAAAATGTTGAGGGAAAAGGAGACATTGCTTGTAATGAGGAAATTTTCCTTTTCCAACAAAGCGTTTTTTTCCCCCAAAAAAACTTCTAAACATCGTGCCGAAAAAAAGGATCATAGACTATAGTCCAAATAATTTTTTGGGGACAATGGACCGATGTCTCAGTCTTAAGTGGTTAGGATAACTAGCAATAATATTTTTCTGACTAAATTGTTCTACATCCAAATAAGACACCATTCTTACCGGGATCCCTGACGTAAAGTGGGTAAACAAGATGAACAATGACTGTAATCATTATCAAATTTGAGCATTGTTGACCTTTATCGTTCCTTTCGCGTGGACAGTATAGACAACCATCAGCCTATACAGCTCAGTCCATGCTTTCCACTTTTTAGATAGATTCGAGAAAAAATGGTGTTGTCCGGATAAAAGAATAACTGAACTCTTCCTTTTTTTCGGCAGGATAGGCGTTTAAAAGTCAAAGGGTTAGGTCAAAAACACATTCCCAATGCAGATTAAGAGCCATCATGTAATTTCCTTTTACAATCAAAATCAGAACAATTTAGTGCTAGACAGTATACAACTTCTTTGTAATCTAGACCTTAGTCTAGGCCTTAGTCAAATTCAACCAATGTATTGCAATGTCACGAAAGGCTTTGGTGGTTAATCGTTTTTGGATAGACACAATTCTTTAACGCTTTACAAGAAAAGCCCTTGTTTTCATGGCTCTGGAGAAGAATAATTTTGAAAACAGTGTGGAAAAAAGAAAAATGCTGGTATCCAGCATTACCCAATAGATCGATCAGTATATCTGTACCGTCTGATCTCGGTTAACCTTTTTTTCGCATTTCTGTATTCTCTGGTCCAGAAATGATTATGTTCTAGTTAAAAAAAAAAAAAGTACCAGCGTATCCATATGATGTATGTAGTATGTTGTCGCCTAGACATGTTCTTCGGTGCGCTACACAAAATCTACCCATTATTTTAGGTCCTACCAGGGAGATAGCTACCCTTGTCTTGATAGAATGTGGCTGGGTAGATTCGAGCTAAACTAGTTTTATGCAAACCAGTTTGCAACCCTGGTCTACCTAGACCTGCGCTAGGCCTCTCGTATTTCAATCTTGTATAAACCGTTGTTATGCAACCGGCCGTAAATATTAAAAAAAAAAAAAAAAAAAAAAAAAAAAAAAAAAGTGCGACAGTATCTATTGTGCTGCATTAGTGTAGTCTACACTGCATTCCTAAAGCCACTTCGATGTTACAGATCTATCCTACAAACGTGCCATTTCAGCTGTCCAAATATATGTACATTGTACGTAAATGAGGACATGAACGAGATTAGATCGTGTACAATATTGTCTTGATTATTGGCCCTGTACCACTTCTTCCCCTAAATCGCAGCCTATCCCTTTAATCACCAAAGATCCCCTCAATCATACATTTCATTAAAAATGTCATTTTCTTGGAAGAAGGACAGTAACGGAATATGGTTTTGGTCGTAAATTACAATAAACTGAGAGTCCTTTAAATAGACGCTGATGGATGGAACCATTTGTGCTCGGCGACTTCAAGAACGCGAATCCAAATTGTTGGCATGTCATCAATATAGCATACTCACTGTGTATCAACGTACACCGGATATAGCGATTGTCCAATCGAGGGAAATTTCACACAGTACAGTACAAGGTCAGTACTTTTCCAATGTTTTCGTTGAAATACATAAAAATTCACCGTAAGTATATTTGGCAGTCGTTACTGATACATTAATGTAGCTGTCTTACCACAGCAAATGGTTGGGAAACATCCACAAGAGCTACGAATAACAAAAATACTCCCCTAATCACTGATAATCTCCTCTTGTCTGTCACGAAAACGCTGCTTTTAAAGACTGTTTTGATAAAATATTAATCCGTCATATATTGAAATCAATGATAAATAGCCTAGTTAATCATGGCGAATCGCTAGAAAAATTCCTGACTTATTTTTAAAACTGCATTTTTCGATATATTCATCTTTGTTTTTTCTCTACGGTGTACGGTCTATAGGAGGATGGTGTACGTTATATAGCAAAAGCTCCTGTTAGGAGTGTACGGTCGATAGCGAGATAAAATCTTCGTGAAATACATTGTCTAGTGCCGGAAATAGACGAGTTTGCTGTTCGAGGATAGATTTTTGTCATTCGAACGTATCCTGTCCCTTAATTATTAGAATTATCATGACGGTATTTTCGTTATTTTTATTTCTTTTTTCCAGCCCTGAATACAGGGCATACATGTAACGCCGCAAACTACGACAAAACGTGTTAATAAATGAAGACCAAAACTTTCTATGAAACTCTTAAATATTTGTTTGTTTGTTTGAGTTTACGTCCCAGTCAACAATTTTTTAGTCATGTTGGGACGGAGCCACCGCTTCCTGGGTATTTAACCAGTACTATGGGGAGTAAATGTGTGTTGCTCAAGGACACAACACGGTTACGCCGTTGATGAGGATCGAACCCAGGACCTCTCTCAGAAATCCGACTTTGACACTAGGACACCGCGCTTGAAAAATGACACCGGAGGTACATGTGTACACCGACCATAGATGGACAATCACTACCTAGCCCTATGATGAAAAGAGAAATCCTGCAATAACTATTATTATTTTTTATTACTCAGTTTTTCCGTCCCTTTCAAGATTATTTCACACAAGTCGAGACAAGCTAATCGGTAGGTAGGTCGAAAACGGGAGTACCCCGGGAGAAACCACCTGACACACCCGCAAGCACAACTTGGCTTGTCCCATATGTGACCTCTAGGCTTCTCTTTCTGTCTTTGAATATAATGTTTGTTAAATATACTCCTCAAACTTAGATTAACATCAAAACGTGATTTTCGTTTCCAAAAGCTCTTGGTAGCTGAATGCTCTAATGTGTTAAGAATCTGTAATGCAACCGTCGCACTAAAAAAAACCCGAAATTGTCAAAAATGATTGTGACTTGTAGCTATTAGGTCTATTTTTTTTTTCAATCAACCCACTACCTGTTGCATGTTATTCCAAAAGTGTTTTGATTATCGAAATAATGATTCTTTGAAGTCTGATATATAGAGTTTTTGAAAATTCCAGAAAATTGTGATTTTTAAAAAAAAAAAAAACATGATTTTTACCCATTTTTTAAATTTGAAACACGGTGAGTCTGAAACTAAAGAAAATTCTTACAAAAGGTAGCAAGTTTTTACGGAGATAGTTCTGCTACATATCTATAACAAAGTTTGGTTGTTACATCACCAGGATGTCCTGGTAACTAAAATAAAATCTTGATGCTTATCAATTTTTGAGCAGTATACATTTGATGCTATATTCGTTTTGCAGATCCCAATGATGTTCAAATGTTCGTACTGCGACCGGGAACAAAAGAAACAAATTGCAGCTCGTGAATTTCATGCAAAGAACCACTTTGTTGTCACATAAAGTGTCCTTCCGACAGAAGACAGAAGACTAGCTGCATTCTAAGAAAGCCTAAACTTGTTTTAAGTTAAGAACCGTATGATAAGCTCAAACAAGGTTAAGCATTAATGCAATGAAACAATATTGTGTAATGATTCGCTCGAATTCTGTCAATGATTTGTAACCTCAATGCAATCATGCTTTAATCACTTGCATTTCCAATTTTCTCTGTTTTCGGCACACAACCAAGAAATCAATAATTATTTGATACTTGCCAATGTCTCTAAAAAGGCATGCACAGGTATTCATTTCTAGATTTACATATAACTCCCGTTTACGTCAGAATATAAACTTTTCTTCTCATCTATAGTCCGTACACTGCTTTTGCTGTAAGTCGTACACCTATTTGACAACTGCCTGCTATAGACCGTACACTGGCTATTTTTTTTAAATCTAAATATTCGGAAAACTAAGAACAAATTGGAAGTAAAACTTCGTTTGTAAGTACTTAAGACCTCCAAGAAGTTATAACAAAGCGAATTGCGGGCCTGAATAACAATAAAATTGAGAAATATGAAAATTTTGAGTCGGCCTGTTAAATGTCAAGAAAAACATCAGTGATTGGGCAGGTCATTCTGCTAAATTCTAGTGCAGAAATACTTTTCCTAAGTGTTTCACATATTCATACATATACCCGAATCTATCATTGATGTAAGTTCTATATTTTCCAGGCAAAATACTATAAAACACAAAAATAATAAAAGAAATACTGACCGTGTATCTCACTCCGTAAACATTTCCCTCGATTGGACAATCGCTATATCCGGTGTACGTTGATACACAGTGATACTTCCGATCACCCTTGCTCCGGGAGAATGAATTTCTGCTGTATCATTCGTGATCTGCCTTCGAATGAGCGTCATATGTGTAGGAAAATGAAAGAAGGGTTGCATGACATTCTCCGATTTTTGATATTTGACCCTGGAGCAGAAAACATCCCGGTTCAACCGTAACATTCACCCTCGTTTCGCCTGATTTATAGTCTCCTGAAGTTTAACGGATGTCCCCTCAGCATTCTTCCATTCACAACACTATATTGTGATTCAGGAGATAAGCGGCCGTGCTGGTTTCAGACGAAAAGATTTTTTAAGATTTTCAATATTTTTCAGTTTTGTTGCTGTGACAACCACAGTTTTTAATGGAATCAAAATCTTTGAAGGATTTTGAAGAGGACCATGGCACGATCAATTCTGCCAAATTTCATCAAAATTGGATAGGAAGTTTCAGAGAAGAAGATGTTTGAAATAAAAGTTAACGAATGCATGAACGCATAGACGGACGCACGGACGGACGCACGACGGACACCAGGCCAAGACATAAGCTCGCTGGCCTTCGGTAAGTGGAGCTAAAAAGGAACTGAAGAATTCCTCATGTCCAGTTTGGTGCTTAACTCTTTACCAAACGAAAGAAATTTAGACTTGAACAAATTGAAAGCATTTGCAGAGGATAAAATCAATGTGACTGAAAAATTGAAATTTGCTTTGGGAAGGGTAGAAAACATTGTGGGAAAAGGAGAAAATGCTGGTAACCAGCATTTTCTCCTTTTCCCACAATGTTTTCAAAAGTCTTCTTTCTCAGGGTCGTTAAAAGTTGGGATTGTGTGGTAAAGGGTTAAGTGTTGACGGTCCGACATGGAGAGACATGAGAATGAACTATTTCAAAGGACAAACATTCGATCTATGCTAAACGCTTAAGTAAATCACAAGAAGGCTGAATACTATTTCAGGAAATTGACAAATCACAGAGACGCTTGCACATATCATAGTTAAGACTTGAGTATCACATTCTAGGACTTAATAATTACAACTGATTATTGTTTGAAATAAAGCAGACAGTAAACGTTAAAACAAGAGGACCATGATGGCCCTGTATCGCTCCACTGGCTTATAAATATAAACCATAAATACTAAACATTTCAATTCTGAGCCAAATGGTTTCAAAATGAAGACTTACAAAGTTTTCTCTGTAAAAGCCCATGTGAAAGTTGAGACCCGTTGGGCAAAGCCATTTTTGACCCCAGAGCTATAATTACTTGAACCCTGGTAGAGGTCCACAAGATAAAGCCACATGCCAAAATAATACAAGTCTATGCTGTATGGTTATAAATAAGGTGATTTTCAAGTTTCGTCCATATGAAGCCTCTGTAAAACATAAGACCCCTGATGCAAGGCTAATTTCAAAAAAAAAAAAAAAAAAAAAAAGTGATCCAGATTTGGTAGCCCTTGGGTTTGCGGTTAGGAGCAAAAAGAATTTTTGAATTTTCACGCTATAAGCACATGTTTATGACCCATGAGATAGGACTAATTTTGACATAACTTGAATAACTTTGGAAGAGGTTATTTAGATTACACTCATACAATATTACAGCTGTAACTCAAGGTAAGGAACAAGAAGACCTTTTAAGTTCTCACCATATTAGCCTACGTAAAGCTTGTGACTTATTGGGTGAAGCAGTTTCAGAGACGATAAGCTTGATGGCCTTAGGCCTGTGGAGCTAAAAAGCAATATATTTTTCATGAGCTACAATGACGTTAGTAAATACAAGCTTTTGGAAAAGATTTTTAAAGGTTTTTCAATACCTTTCAGTTTTGTAGCCATATCAACCATAGCTTCTAACAGAACTTAATTCTTTGAAGACATTCTGAAGAACATCATGGCAAGATGATATCTGTAAAGTTTGGTCAAAACTGGAAGAGTGGTTTCAATGAAAAAGATGGAACAATCTTGGTAGAAGTCTACAATATGAATCGGCATGCCAAATTTTTATAGCCCTAGGCCTTACAGTAAGGATAAAGAAAGATATCTCAAGTTTTCACTATGTAAGCCTATCTAAAATATGTGAACCCTGGAGTGGGACAAATTTTGATCCCAAGGCTCAAAACATGCCATATTTGTTAGTCCTATGCTTTATGGTTAGAAACAAGAAGATTGTCGAGAAGTCTTCACTATATAAGCCCTTATAAAACTTTGACCACAGGGCTACAGTCGGACTAAATGGGGAATATGTGTATTAGAAGAATAACATGCCAAATTTGGGAGTTCTTGGCCTTATGGCTAGTAACAAGACGGTTTCTGAAGTTTTCACTCCATAAACCCATGTAAAACTTGTGACCCCTGGTGCAGGGTCAAACTTGATCCTAGGGCTGTAACTTGGGCCCTCTTTGTAGTTGTCCACTAGATAATACTATAATTATGCAAAATTTGGTAGCCCTAAGCCTTATGGCTATGTACACCAAGATTTAAAAGTTTTCCCTATATAAGCCCATGTAAATCTTGTGAACCCCCCCCACCCCCAGCATGAGGCCAAATTGACCCCAGGACTGTAATTTGGGCACTTTTGGTATACCCCCATTAGATCAAGCTAAATGCAAAATCTGGTAGCTCTAGGCCTTATGGCTAGGTACAGGAAGATTTCCTAAGTTGTCGCTATGTAAGCCCATGTAAAACTTGTGACCCCTGCGTCGGGGCCAATTTTGACCCCAGGGCTAAAATTTTGACTCGCTTGGTAGAGGCCCACTAGATATAGCTACATGCAAAATTTGGTAGCTCTAGGCCTAATGGCTAGGTACAGGAAGATTTTTAAAGTTTTCTTTAAATAAGCCTATGTAAAACTTGTGACCCCTGGGGCAGAGCCAATTTTGACCCCAAGGCTATAATTTGAAGAAACATGATAGAGGTCTACTACATAAAGCTACATGCCAAATTTGGTAGCCCTATGCCTTATGATTTCAGACAAGAAGATTTTTAAAGATTTCCAATATTTTTCAGTTTTGTGGCCATGGCAACCAGAGTTTTTGAAGGAATCAAATTCTTTCAAGAAATCTGAAGAGGACCATGGCAGGATCATTTCTGTGAAGTTTCATGAAAATTGGATGGGTAGTTTCAGAGAAGAAGATGTTTGAAATAAAAGTTAACGCACGGACGGACGGACGCACGCACGGACGGACGGACGCACGGTCGCAAGACGGACACCGGGTCATGACATAAGCCCGCTGGTCTTCGGCCAGTGGAGCTATAAACAGGCTGCACATGCTGTGCATACTGATCTTAAGCTTCATTGTCTGACATGATATCTACACTTCTACGACAAAAATGTTCTTTTACTGCTTTCTTGAATGCAGAAAGATTAGGGATAGTTCTAATCTCAAGAGATAATTTGTTCCAGTAGCTGCAGCCTGTAAATGAAAAGTATTTCATGGCAACGCTCTTATCTTTTTGTACAAAAACACCAGTCTCACATTCTAAGTCTTATTCTCAAGAATTTTTTTTGTTTTTAAATTTGAAAGTACGACAACTTCTGATTGGCTAAATCAAATGTTTAAGCCAATCAGAAGTTGTATTATTTTCGAAACCTAGAATTAGATCAGAATGTTCTTAAGAACAGTTGATGGATACGGATCCAGGTTTTCACAGGTTTTTCATCTGTATTTGTGCTTGTTGTGTCCGGCTTGGCGCCCTATATACCACAGGTAAAGGTCTTTTGTTCCGCTCGTTTAAAAACCTTTTTTCTTTTATGTTTTCTTAATAAAGAAGATGATATCCAAAAGTTTCGAATTCAACGGAACAGAAGTGACCATTTTTTTCTGTATTCTTCGGACCTAAATATTAACTGTTACCTCGAAAACTGGTGACGACTCATTTACGACATTGATAGGAAGTGCATTTAACACAAAGGTTCCATTGCCTTTTTGTGTATTTTCTTTAACATCTGTATTGTTTTCCTGCCATTTCGAAGCAGGATTTGCGTCTCTATCGTTGCAACATCCCTGTCCACTTTTGATGAACTAAGAGGTACGTTCTCTAATACGCGTGTTGCTTCATCTAAGTTTTTCTTACAAAGTTTTATCTTTGCCTGCAAACATGATAATTTTGTTTGGTATTTAACTTCCTGTTCTTGCTGTTTCTGCAACAATTCAGTCTTGTCCTCGATATCACGTTTTGTTTGGGAAATAGCTTTACGACAAACATCTACTTTTATTCGGAGCTCCTCGGTGTAGGTCTCCTGTTCTTTTAGGCGCTCTTGCAGCTGTAAGAGTACGCCACGCAATTTTTCTGCGGATGGTTCTACAAAATCAGGTCTACAGAGGAACCCCGTGCCGTCCTTTAAACAGTATACTTCACACGAACTGTCATGGTCAATATGGCACTGACGGCAAAATACAACCTTGTGGTCTCTGCAATAGTATTCATGTTTATTTTCGCACAGTTCAGTGCAGGTGATGAGCATTTTGTCATCGTTCTTATGTTCCTCAGATAAAACATCTGGAATGAAGACTGACAGAATTCAAGGGCTGGGGTGGTTTATTATGATGACGTAGATAAATCATGAAAACCTCGTACACATACAATTAAAATAATAGATTTAGAAAAATACAGATATATACAATAAAACTATCCTGTAGTTAGAGATTTTCAAATTTCCTTGGTATGATACAGCAAAGTTAACAAAGACGCCATTTTCAACACTATTGAACGAAAAGGACGCCGTTTTCACCAGTATTTCACTTGTGAAGACGTCGATTTCACAATTATTCAATTTAAAAGTCAGCCTTTAATTTCTCCAAAGACGTCGTTTTCGACAGAATTTCTGTTATAAAGACACCATAATTTCAGTTATAAAGATGCCGTTTTCAACAAAATTTCAGTTGCAAAAACGCCGTTTTCAACAGATTTTCAGTTATCTAGACGCCGTTTCCAACAGAATTTCAGGTACAGAATACGCCGTTTTCAAAAGAATTTCAGTTATTAATCAAGACGCCGCATGCTGTTAAAAAACCCTAAAAAAACATCAAACGTTCTAAAGACGCTGTTATTACCTGAATTTCAGTTATTAACATGCCGTTTTCAACAGAATTTCAGTAATTAAGACGCCTTTTTCAACACAATTTCTGTTATACAGACGCCATCTGCAACATTATTTCATTTATAAAGACGCCGTTTTCAGCAGACTTTTTAATTATTAAGACGCCGTTTTGAACATAATTTCAGTTATAGAGACATCGTTTTAACGGTATTTCATCCAGTAAGACACAATTTTCAACAGTTCTTCAATAAGTAAAACGCCATTTTCAACAGGTTTAATGATTAAGACGCCATTTTAACAGATCGTCAAATAAGGACACCTCTTTCATCAATAGTCCAGTCAGAGACGCCGTTAGAAACAGTCATATCGCAACTATAGCACTCTTATTGAAGTTTACTGGGCCATCTGTCAGTAATATAGGAAAGAATCTTGTGCACGGACGCTTTAATCTTGACCGGCCGCAGCGGTAAAGATTTCTTAACCCTTTACCTGATAGTCCAGAGTTTTAACGACCCCGAAGAAAACGGCTATATATTTTAGAAAATGGAGAAATGCTGGTAACCAGTTTTCGGGCCTTTATAGACAAGCATTAATGAGCATGGAAAAAAAAAAAACAGACGTTAACGAGAGGAAACGTCTATCAAATAGGCTGATTATATGAAATTTCATTTAGCGCTAATTTTTTCAAATTTTTAAAACATAATTTGATTGTAATTCTCACATTTTTTATGCAATTGTGGTGAAAATACACTTTCTTTTCGGTCGTTATCATGTGCTGAGGTCTTTTTAAGGAAAATAAAACTATATTTTAGCCATTTTTTTTGGGGGGGGGGGAAAGAAAGGTGACATTTTGAAATGACGTGACAGTTTACTGGTACATTTTGCAGGTGGATGGTGAACACATCTCTTTTACTGCTCTGCTTTTTATTTAATTTGTTAAAAGAGCAGTTATAGTTGAATAACAAGAGGGTCATGATGGCCCTGGATCGCTCACCTGAGTCAATAGTCGAAATTTCACTCCAGGGTCACAATTTAAAACTCATCTGAGATATTATTAAGACAAACATTCAGTGTTAGAAATCTTGCTATGTAATTTTCCATGCATTCAAAGCAAGAAATACGTTCCTATTTAACTTTTCGTAATCACTTCAAGTATCATTCTACCAAAGCATATACGTTGTATATAATGAAACATGAAATTCAATATACAATTTTTGTTGTTCCACGAATTGGTCTCTATATCTCACAAGTATGATTTTATATATAGTATTTCTTCTCAATGATTTAGTGATAAGATGCCATTTTGAATACTATTCATTGTTTATTTACATGTTATGTTCATCATTCACCTGTATGTCTTCTTTATATTTTTTGTAATGTTTGTACATGTGTATGGGCCGGTGGCCTACATTTCACATTAAACCTGAAACTTGAAAAATCCTTAGTTGGGAAAATAAAAAAGCAAACTTGTTTTCGCTGGGATTCAAACTGACGACCTTCATAAACCATGTTTCAGTATCTCTGTCAACTAAGCAACCAGGGCAACTGTTATTCTACCGTGTTCAAAATGCAATTGTATCTTGCTACTCAACATCGGCTTTTCCGTCACTAACAGAATACGTTATTTTACAGAAAAAGTAAGAAACACTGGGTAATTCATCATGTTTTCCACATGTATTGAGTTTTCAACTTAAGGTTTAAAACTGGTTACATGGACAATGCATTGTTTTTCCTTGCTGGTTCTTTTTTATCCATTACGACAATAAGCTAAGTTTGCCCTCTACTGCAGCTTTCTTTTTGCTTATAATCTGCTGAAGGAATGAGCTGCAGAAATTGAACTGAAATTAATTCATTAAAAAAATATTCTGCATATAAAAAGCACTATCGCCCAATCTCCATTTCTAAACTTAGATTTTAGTCTTTAGTCTTCGGTTAGTTAACCTGATCGACCAGGATGGTCACAGCTTCCACTATTGGTAGGCGGGTAGTGCCTCGTCCAGTACTGGACCTAACTGGCAATTTTGTTCGATTAAATCATAAAGGAGATCTCTACTGTCGAGACCAATCTGCAACTGCTTTAATAGCTACGTCTGAAAAAAAAAAAAAAAAAAAGATTTTGTAAGCAAAATACTTCGGAAGAACTAGATCAAGAACATGAAACACAACATTTATAACTCTAGACAAGAATAAAAGAAGGGTGCATTTTTATTTCTCATTTTTCATTTAATTTCATACTCAACAAATAGCATAAAATTATTAAAACAGCGAACGAGAATCTGTCTGTATTTACCGACCATTCTTAATTTCATTCAAGTCTAATTCTAGATTTAGAGAGTAACACAACTTCTGAGTAGTTAAACCCTTCAGTTCAAATAGCCAATAAAAAGTTCCATTAATTTCAAATTTACAAAACTCTTGAGAATAAGACAAAAATGTTTTTAAGAGTGGTTGGTGAATGCGGACCCAGTTATCCACACATTTTAGATAGGACAGACTAAAAAAAGTCCAAGTAACTATTTGATACGGTTAACAATGCGTGAAAGGTACAGGAATTGTTCTACTGCATGTTATTTACATTAATTATTACTAAGCAGATATTTAAACATTATATACTAGTAGTACTTCCGACTTTAACGATGCTTGCTATAATGATCTGACTTATTTTTTAGTCTTTCTGGTGTTCTATTTTTTTTTAAACAATACACGTGGAATAAATGTACTCTTGCATAAATTCTTTGTTATATGAAGTTAATTGAAACAGTCCGAAAATAAATGGGACGGACATTTTCGTTAGAAAAAGGACCTGAGTCATAGCCATTACAAAGCTACTTTTGCTGGATTTTATTCGTACAAAAATATCGGACAGAGTATATTCCAGATATTGGTTTAGCCTCTCCGCAAGTGATGATTTAAGTTGATCTACTGCATCTTATTGACATTAAATATTACTGACATTTTTTTTTTTTAAAAAATAAACGTGGAATAAATGTACTCTTGCACAAATTCTCTGTAACGATACTTACATGAACTCCAATCTTGCGTAGGCTGAACTGATGGACTATCATTTGGAAATAGTTTAGCAGCTGAAGGAAACAAAGAAGGTTAACTCTGGTTTCCCATTTAAGCTACTTTTGTTTGGAAGAAGCCGTGTTTCCTAATAAGTAACACTTTCTAAGAAACAGCTTAACAATGAACGGTGTTGCAAATGCATGTATCATAGAATAAAGTTGTTTTCTCTGAATATGAAATTAATTGAAACAGTCCGAAAATAAATGGGACGGACACTTTCAGTTAGAAAAAGGATCTAACTTATAGCCATTGCAAACCCAATTTTGCTCAATTTTTTTTTTACAAAAATATCAAACAGAGTATATTCCAGAAATTGGTTTAACCTCTCCGCAAGTGATGATTTACGTTGTTCCACTGCATGTTAATAACATTAAATATTACTGAACAGATTCTTTAGTATTAAGGAGTACAAAATATCCCACTATACTTTCGACTTTTCAACGATGCTCGCTATAATGACCCTACTTATATTTTTGTCTTTCTGGTGTTCTATTTTTGAAAAAAAATCGTACAGTAAATGTACTCGTGCATAAATTTTCTGTAACGGTACTTACGTGACCTCCAATATGGTATAGGCTGAACTGATGGACTATCATTCGGAGTAAGTTTAGCGGCTGAAGGAAACAAAATAGTTTAAGTGTGGTTTTACATTTAACATACTTTTGTTCGGGAGATGCTGCGTTTCCTAAGAAGTTACACTCAGAAACAGCTTAACAATGAACGGCGTCACTATTGCATGGAACGTAAAATAAAGTTGTTTTCTCTGAATAAGAAATTAATTGAAACAGTCCGAAAATACATGGGACGGACATTTTCAGTTAGAAAAAAGACCTAACTTACAGCCAC
Source organism: Tridacna gigas (assembly GCA_945859785.2). NCBI lineage: Eukaryota > Metazoa > Mollusca > Bivalvia > Cardiida > Cardiidae > Tridacna > Tridacna gigas. Next base: position 55,982,674 of record OX244034.2, read on the forward strand.
TACAAAGCTTATTTTGGTGGATTTTTTTTCTTGCAAAAATATCGGACAGAGTATATTCAAGATATTGGTTAAGCCTCTCCGCAAGTGATGCTTAACGTGGTTCTACTGCATGTTATTGACATTAAATATTACTAAAAAGATTCTTTAGCATTATATAGTACAAAGTATCCCGCTATACTTTCGACTTTTCAAGTACTCGCTATAATGAACCGATTTATTTTTTAGACTTTCTGGTATTAATTTTTTTTAATGATAAACGTGGATTAAATGTACTCTAGCTTAAATTCTTTGTATCGGTACTTACGTAAACTCCTGTATAGCCTAGGCTGAACTGATGGACTATTATACTGAGTGGCTGAAGCAAACAAAAAAGTTTAACTGAGGTTTTCCATTTAACAATTATGCTGCTGAATAAATGAAATGCATATTTCTACTCAATACTAAAAGCCCAAACATTGTGGTTTCAAAGTTGATTTCACCGGAAAGAAAATACCGTATCGGACAGTGTAGATCAAAGATCAGACTGCACGTTCTGTGCAGTCTGATCTTGATCCAAACTATCCGCAAAAGGTCAGTGGGTCGCGATTAGCAGCTTAAGGGTTAAGCTACTATTGTTTGGAAGAAGTTGCGTTTCCTAAGAAGTTACACGTTCTAAGAAAAAGCATAGCAATGAAGGGTGTCACTTATGCATGTATCGTAAAATAAAGTTGTTTTCTCTGAATATAAAAATAATTGAAACAATCCGAAAATAAATGGAACGGACATTTTCAGTTATGAAAAGGACCTAACTTATAGCCACTACAAAGCTAATTTTGCTGTATTTTTTTCTTACAAAAATATCGGACACAGTTTACTCAAGATATTGATTTAGCCTTTCCGCAAGTGTTGATTTACGTTGTTCTACCACATGTTATTGACATTAAATGTTGCTTAACAAGCTCTTTCACATTATAGAGTACAAGGTATCCCGCTATACTTTCGACTTTTCAGCAATGCTCGCTATGATGACCCGACTTATTTGTTAGTCTTTCTGGTGTTCTATTTTTTCTTAATGATAAACGTAGAATAAATGTACTCTTGCATAAATTCTCTGTGACGGTACTTACGTGGACTCCCATAGAGCGTAGGCTGAACTGATGGACTATCATTCGGAGTGGATTTAGCAGCTGAGGGAAACAAAGAAGTTTAACTGTGGTGTTCCATTAAACCTACTTTTGTTTGGAAGAAGCTGCGTTTCCTAAAAAGTTACATTTTTTAAGAAACAGCTCAACAATGAACGGCGTCACTAATGCATGAAACGTAAAATAAAGTTGTTTTCCCTGAATATGAAATTAATTGAAACAGTCCACAAATAAATAGAACGGACATTTTCAGTTACAAAAAGGACCTAACTTATAGCCATTACAAAGGTAATTTTGCTGGATTTTTTTTTTTTTCACAAAAATATCGGACAGGGTATATTCCAGATCTTGGTTTAGCCTCTCCGCAAGTGATAATTAATGTCGTTCTACTGCATGTTTTTCACATTAAATACTACTAAACAGATTCTTTTGCATTATATAGTACCAAGTATCCTGTTATACTTTCGACTTTTCAAAGGTGCTCGCCATAATGACCCGACTTATTTATTAGTCTTTCTGGTGTTCTATTTGTTCTTACAATAAATGTGGAATAAATGTACTCTTGCTTAAATTCTTTGTAACGGTGCTTACGTAAACTCCTGTATAGCCTAGGCTGAACTGATGGACTATTATACTGGGTGGCTGAAGCAAACAAAGAAGTTTAACCATGGTTTCCATTTAAGCTACTTTTGTTTGGAAGACGATGTGTTTCCTATGAAGTTACACTTCATGTCTAAGAAAAAAGCATAGCAATGAAGGTTGTCACTGATGCATGTATCGTGAAATAAAGTTTTTTTTCTCTCTGAATATAAAACTATTCGAAAAAGTCCGAAAATAAATGGGACGGACACTTACAGTTAGAAAAAGGACCTTACTTATAGTCATTACAAAGCTAATTTTTCTGGATTTTTAAAAAGAAAATATCGGACAGAGTATATTCAAGATATTGGTTTAGCCTGCAAGAGTTGATTTACGTTGTTCCATTGCATGTTATAGACATTAAATATTACTGAATAGATTCTTTACCATTGTAGAATGCAAAGTATCCCGCTATACTTTCGAGTTTTCAACGATCCTCGCTATAATGACCCGACTAATTTGTTAGTCTTTCCGGTGTTCTAATTTTTTTAAATGATAAACGTGGAAAAATGTACTCTTGCTTAAATTCTCTGTAACGGTACTTACTTGAGCTCCTATATAGCCAAGACTGAACTGATGGACGATCATTCGGACTGGATTGAGCAGCTGAAGCAAACAAAGAAGTTTAAGCGTGGTTTCCCATTTAAGCTACTTTTGATTGGAAAAAGTTGCGTTTCCTGAGAAGTTACGCTTTCTAAGAAAAAGCATAACAATGAAGGGTGTCTCTAATGCATGTATCGTAAAATAAAGTTGTTTTCTCTGAATATGAAACAAATTGAAACAGTCATTTAGAAAAAGAACCTAACTTATAGCCACTACAAAGCTAATTTTGCTGGATTTTATTCGTGCAAAGATATCGGACAGAGTATATTCCAGATATTGATTTAGCCTCTCCGCAAATGATGATTTACGTTGTTCTACTGCATGTTATAGACATTAAATATTACTAAACAGACTCTTCAAAATTACAGAGTACAAAGTATCCCGCTATACTTTCGACTTTTCAACGATGCTCGCTACAATAACCTGACTTATTTGTTAGTCTTTCTGGTGTTCTATTTTTTTAATGATAAACGTGGAATAATGTACTTTTGCATAAATTCTCTGTAACGGTACTTACGTGGACTCCCATATCGCGTAAGCTTAACTGATGGACTATCATTCAGACTGGATTGAGCAGCTGAAGCAAACAAAGAAGTTTAACCGTGGTTTCCCATTTAAGCTATTTTGATTGGAAAAAGTTGCGTTTCCTTAGAAGTTACACTTTCTAAGAAAAAGCATAACAATGAAGGGTGTCACTAATGCATGTATCATAGAATAAAGTTGTTTTTTCTGAATATGAAATTAATTGAAACAGTCACTTAGAATAAGAACCTAACTTATAGCCACTGCAAAGCTAATTTTGCTGGATTTTATTCGTACAAAATATCGGACAGAGTATATTCCAGATATTGATTTAGCCTCTCCGCAAATGATGATTTACGTTGTTCTACTGCATGTTATAGACATTAAATATTACTGAACAGACACTTTGAAACTACAGAGTACAAAGTATCCCGCTATACTTTCGACTTTTCAACGATGCTGCTACAATAACCTGACTTATTTGTTAGTCTTTCTGGTGTTCTATTTTTTTTTTTAATGATAAACGTGGAATAATGTACTCTTGCATAAATTCTCTGTGGCGGTACTTACGTGGACTCCCATATCGCGTAAGCTGAACTGATGGACTATCATTCAGACTGGATTGAGCAGCTGAAGCAAACAAAGAAGTTTAAACCGTGGTTTCCCATTTAAGCTACTTTTGATTGGAAAAAAGTTGCGTTTCCTTAGAAGTTACACTCTCTAAGGAAAAGCATAACAATGAAGGGTGTCACTAATGCATGTATCATAGAATAAAGTTGTTTTCTCTGAATATGAAATTAATTGAAACAGTCTGAAAATAAATGGGACAGACACGTTCAGTTTGAAAAAGGACCCAACTTACAGTCATCACAAAGATAATTTTGCTGGATTTTTTTTTTCACAAGAATATCGGACAGAGTATATTTTAGATCGTGGTTTAGTCTCTCCGCAAGTGATGATGTAAGTTGTTCTACTGCATATTATTGACATTAAATATTACTGAACAGATTCTTTAGCATTATATAGTACAAAGTACTCCGCTGTACTTCTGACTTTTCCACGATGCTTGATATAATGACCCGACTTATTCATTAGACTTTCTGGTGTTCTATTTTTTTTTCCGAATGATAAAAGTAGAATAATTTTACTCTTGCTTAAATTCTTTGTAACGGTACTTACGTAGCATAGACTGAACTGTTGGCCTGCCGTTCTGAATGGATGTAGCAGCTGAAGAAAACAAAGACGTTTAACTATGGTTTTACACTTAAGCTACTTTTATTTGCAAGACGACGCGTTTCCTATGAAGTTACACTTTCTAAGAAACGGCTTAACAATGAACGGCGTCACTAATGCATGTATCGTAAAATGAAGTTGTTTGCTCTGAATATGAAATTAATTGAAGTAGTCCGAAAAAAATGGACCGAACATTTTCAGTTAGAAAATGAACCTAACTTATTCCGATTACAAAGCTAATTTTGCTGGATTTTTTGTTTCCACAAAAATATCGGACAAAGTATATTCCAGTACCTTGATTTAGCCTGTAATGTTGTTTTAAGTTGGCCGAAAAACACCTCTGTCTGACCATGGCACTATAGTTTATAGTCGATAGAGTGTCACCTGGTTAAAGTTAAACTATTGGAACTTTAGGTAGAGCAGGTTTAAAGCACGCTTCGGTAGTAGTTTATCCCTGTACGATGACGCAGTTGGTTAAGCGGTTACAAGCTATGTAATAAATATACATGAGTTACCCATTCTGTGTTTTTGTTTTCGACTTTTGTTTGTATACAACTGACACCGGACCGCCGATTAAGTATACCAAGATTCATGCATATTTTGCTTACTTACCTCTCATTTCAAGTATTATGGCCAAACATTCATATGAGTTTTCTTTCAGTATTTGTATAAATGTACTAAACCATTTTGTATTTCGGCTGGGAAGAAATTGAATTAACTCAAACACAGCATTTGCTCTTCCATCCATTCTACCCTTGTTTTTGATATACTCAACATCTTTGGAACTAAGCACATCTCTAGCAGCCAGATAGTGCAGAATGTCGTCCGGATTAAGCCATTCGCTTATATTTTTTGCACAATCCTTCAGAACTTTTCTGTGACGATCATGAATTACAACTCCTTTTCCCTCCAATATGTCAGCTAGTTTAGGATATTCTGGAGAAAATGGAGAAATTATTTGATATCTTTCATACTTAGGCAATACATACTTACTAACACAGGGCCCCGTTTCACGACACTACAGTTCCTAAGTCCTCTTATTTTTGCAATTCAAGAGTTGAGTCCAATAATTTGATTCAGTAGTTATATATGCTTAAGGACATATGCCATATATTTATCTACTGAACTGTTCGCGCATGTTTCCTTTTTGTGATTCTATTATTTCTGAAGCTGCTAAGCGCGATTCACTGACCTTTGATCTATACTGTCCAATAAGGAGACATCTTTCCCCCAAAACTACATCTGAAATAGCAGAATTTAGGTTTTTAAGGTCGGCTTGAATGTTTCATTTCACTTATTTAGCAGGATAAAGGTTAAATTCCATTGGGTTACTATGACAATAAAGTAGTATATTTTTATCTGATGTATGTCAGTTATCTTTCGAAAATATAGAAATCACAGACGCTGAAACAAATTAAGAGATTTAAATATTATCGGGATGCCAAATCACGCCGAAAAAGACTTTTTTTTTATAAAGGGAGGTAATTCTTTCTGTCAATAACTCTTAAAAGTGCACCGTATTTCCTAAAAATGCCCCGCTTGATATGCCTTTATTTTCTTTTATAAGATATTAGAAAGTAATACTTCTGTGCAAAATTTGAAAAAAATATCTTTCTGCTGATTTTTTATTGTAATTGCAGAAAAATTATCAGAAAAAAGTCTTTGTTAACACGTTAGAACATTTCTAATTGCTACTGTGATCTGTCCAGTGCCTTAATTCTTTCGATTAATCCTATTTACTATTAGCAAACATCACATTTCTGAGAAAAATCGTTTGTTTGAGTAGTGTTTGTTTCTTTAAGAACCTTTTTACAGTTTTGAAATTAAAGACTATTTTCTGTAATTTTGACAAGAGTTCTTACCTTTGAAGAATTGTATCTTTGTATTTAGCTCCGCCGTTGCCAACATAAGATTTTCTTTTCATTTCTTTTACTCCAAATACAATATGTTTTCATTTGAAAAAAAAAAAAAAAAAAAAAAATCTATCCGTAGAAAAAAAAAAAAAAAAAAAAGTGGCATAGATCTATATCCTTAAGTAAAGTGCTGTAGGCTCAACTTTGGCTTGACAGTTGCTCAAAATAAGATATTAGCTGTGCCTTTTAACTTCCATACTATAATTATAGTTGTGGTCAAGTGTACTTATCCTCCGTGTTATAGGGAAAACTTGCATGCTAGCGTTTGTATCACACCAGATATCTTTGTTTAGGTGAACTGGTGAATAAAAATGGACCATATGAGGTGAAAAGGGGACTTAATGCATCTGCGAAAAGTATTGACCAAGGGACCTGGGTCGAAACTATTTGTTACTGGTCAATCAGTCGATTGTAAAACAGAATGGATTTAATGGTTCCATGACTATGTGATGACTTGCTTGGTATAATGGATCACGGAGATGCTTAAGCCCCAATTTGCCAGAGCATGGCTCAAATGTATGGTGGCAAAATATCTAGACAATTACTTCTAAACTTGACAAATATACTGGGATCTTGAACACCGAAAGAAGAGATAATCCTACAAAACACGTGCTTCAGTGTCCAACCTGGATCATTTCTGAAATTTTGTAATTGACGGTCATGCAAAACTTAAAAATCTATTATTTCTGAATTTCAATTCTTTTTTAATACGACGCTAGGGGTGAAACAGTAAGGCTGGAAACAGTTTTGCACAGTGGACTCTCGGTAAACTATTGTTTCTTACCTGCCTCTCTTAGGGCTTCCAGCAAAACTGAAAAGCGGTTCTTTTTGTGTGTTTTGTCAATGATCATGTCTAACGCTTGCTGTACTACTGCTCCTTCGTCCGTTCTGGCCTTCATTCTCAATTTATGGACTTCATCTTGTACAAGAAAAAATTTATACTAACTACAAATCGATAAAACAGGTCTCAATATGGATAATATTCATGAAATTTAAATACCATGTCAAAACATGATCATTATACCATGACTACGAGTATTTCTACCTCTGTTGCATGTGAGAAAAGCAGTCAGTGGCTCTGGAAAGAAAGTTGTGTAAGTACTGGTGTGAGAAAGCCAGGAAACACACGGATGCATCGCTGACCGCCATGATATGACCTAAGCTGTTAAAATGACGTTAAACTCCAATACAAATCAAGCAAACAAAGCAAGTATTTCAATCTGAACTTCATGAATACATGTTTACAAATATTCTTGACAATAAGCGTAAAAACTGTATATCTGAGGACACCAGTCGGCAAAAAACGACGACAACACTTTAATGTCGCCGCAGGAGGTGGAACCCAACATTTCAAAAGAATTTCTTGAACTCGAACTGTTCATCTACATTTATGTTACCGGCAATATAGTTTGTGTATAGGTAAATTTATGCGCAACTGACCGCTTGGAATCGAACAGAAATAATGGAAATTCAAATAAGAAAACGCAGTTTTAGGTGTGGGTCATAGGGTATCAAGACAGTTCCCCGACACAAGTTTTCGAGACAGTTCCCCCGACACTTTTGAAGACAGTTCCCCGACAGGTTTGATTCATGCCAAATAACCTGTTACTGATATTTATGATTAATAATCATGAGAAATTAGAAATATTTGCGTATAATTGATGTATTGTGATGGGATTATCTGTACGTTGTGATAAAGAATTCTATTATACAATGACACGTACTTATTCTGTCATGGGTGAATTCACGATTATTAAAGACTGGTAAAAAAACATGTGACTTAAAAAAAAAAAAAAGACTGTTCGCCAATTATCCTTTGAATTTCTTTGATAACTTTTATGTTTTGGGTGCGTATTTCTTGATGTGTTTTGGAATTACACTGGAACGAGCAGGAATTGTATAATTCCCTGGAAAGGGGGGGGGGCACCTGATTGAAGTATTTTTCCGTTTACCTTGTAAACTATGTCCATAATCCTGCTGTTTTACGTATACGTATACATATATTGTATCTAGCATTGGGAAAAAATATAGTGTATTTTGATAATTGTTTGGGATTTGACAGCAATATGTCAACAAACGGTCCCGTCAAACAAAGCTGGGTTATACACATTTCACATTGCAATCATAGAAAATTACGGACAATCTCACGGTGACCAAATGTACCCATCAATCACAGGTACAAAAGTTTCAATCACTCACAAACATCATTCATCCATACAATCCTTCATTAACCACTTTTACTGAGTTAATTCAGAACAAATGTGTCGAAAAGTTGTGTCGGGGAACTGTCTTCAAATCTGTCGGGGAACTGTCTTCAAATCTGTCGGGGAACTGTCTCGAAAACTTGTGTCGGGGAACTGTCTTGTCGGGGAACTGTCTTGTTCCCTGCACATTGTGTCTAAAAATAGGAAAGATGAAAGATTCCGAGTATTGTTCGGTAACATCACTCGTCACTACTCGGCCGATTCCGTAACTACATCTAAGGATTTGCCAATGTTTCTTAAGTGTTACAGCGCACTAATTTCCACTTGTAAATAAGATCATTAGAGCTTGAAATTCTTGGTCAAATACTTTCGTTAGATTAACATCGCGCATCTCTCACAGTTCTTTGTGAACTTAAACCTAACTTTGATGGTCAAACCCAAATATTTTTATCATTTTTGGGGGTCGTTTCTTTCAGCGTAGTGAGATGCATTGCAAGCGGTACTTTTCACTTTTACTTGGGGTTTCCGAAGCTGCTCAGATCATGTGGATAGGGTTGAAGTTTTGGTATACGATTAATATAGCCTAGGGCTTGGCAAGCCAAGCCCAGGCTAAAAACCACACTTTTTAAAACAGAGTGAGAAAAAGAAAAAATACTTGTAACTGGCATTTTCTCGATTTTCAACAATGTTCACAACCCTTTTAAAGACATAGCCCGTCTGTATAGACGAGCCTTAAGAGTATAATTAGGTAAAGAGCAAGTTAAAGATTGAAAAAAAAAAAAAACGACCTACCTTTTGTGAATGCATGATAATGCATCACTAAGTCCTTCCAGTCAAGATTGCGTGAAATGTACCAACGGTTCATTTCTAGATTTTGATGGATTAACTTTTCCCGTTTCTCTGACGGGCTTGATACCGCCATTTTGTAAATGATAGAAAATCTTCGATACATGACAGAGTACGTTAAACTCTTTACCAATCAATCCGGCGTTTAATCGAGCCTGCTTACTGTAAAGACTTTGAGAAAAGGAGAATGATGGTGGTTTTTATCTTTCTAAATATAGATCCCATGGTTTTAACTATATTTCATATGTAGTATGCAAATGCTGTTAATTTAGACAAGTCTAAAATTTTGTCTTCTGGTAAAGGGATTAACAAGGAAGATAACTCTAAAATGCGATTTTTATCTAGGATACCGCTTCGTCTTGTCGATCAGACTATACACACTACGCATCAGAAGACTGGTCCGCTTTCAGTAAAATTTTCCACTATTTCTTTCGATTTGGGCTTTGCAGAACAGACTTAAACATGCTTTCGAGGTCACTCTCTCATAGTACCGCAGACAACTGAAAAGTCATTTTCCAAAAAAATCATGTATATAAAGTCTCGTTCTTCAACAGCCACTGTGTTGTACCCAGTTCCTCTCGGGTGCGAAGTAGTCGGCATATAGGTGTATAGCTTTTACATTCTGACACTTCTGATTTTGCTCTAGTATGTTTCCAGTTAAAAGGCAGATGGGGAAAGTAGGACCACGGACTAGCCATGTAAAAAACCTTCGTTTGGGAAAGAGTTCGTATGGTTGTCCGCCATTAACTGTGTCGAAGATTGACTGCACCGCCATGTCCTAGCCAGTTTGTCAGACGGTGACAGGTCAGTGTTAACATAGTATAAAACAAAATTATTTCATTCAGTACCCGATAACAAGGGTTTATCACGGTATTTACCCCGCTTTCCCCACTTTAGGTCACACTTTAGATTGGTTATCACCCGTGATACGGCAACGTGCACACTCAGTACATTTAATCAAAGGACTGATAGTCCTGAGAGTAGCCTGGAGGGTAATGGGTTAGAAGTTTTCACCCTTTTTTGTTCAAATCTATTAAAAGCATTCAAGATACAAGATAACTTAACCATAAGACAGTATTATATGCAAGCATAAAATTGCAAACATTAATATTATAATTTGCATGAGAATATGTGGTGAGAATTAAAATTTAGGCACCAGTAACAGCTTTAAAAAGTTCGAACTCTGTTACCCCGGGTGACTTCATTTAAAAAAAAAATGGTTTTCAAAAGGTACAATCGATATAAAACAAGTCATTTCGTTGAAATGATATCTACCGCCGAAAAAAACCCCAACTTTTTTTGATAGAAACATACTTATAAGAGGTATTGTGTTTTGCATGTAAATGGCCTTTTTTGTTATTGGTGAAAATATACATTAAGCACTCTTTTTCCATGACAGGGCATTTCATTAAATATAAACAAACACTGATTGTCTGTGGCTTATGATAAACGATATAAATATGAAGTTTCATAAAATTTTGTCCGGTAGTTAAAGAGATTATTGGTCCATAATGTAAATACTGTATAAATCAAACCCCTTTTTTCACCGCATGACACCGCATTAAAAACAAAAACAAAAGAAAACAAAAACAAGACCGGAAGACATCAAGCCTCCTTTTTCCATGACAAGGCATTACATTAAACAAGAGGGCCATGATGGCCCTGGAGTCGCTCACCTGAGCCTTTTGACCAAGCACAACCAATTTCCAACGTCTTGTGAGATATATGTATTATGACAAACATTCTAACAAACTTTCATTGGTATTGGACTGAAAATGTGACCTCCGGATTTGTATGTCATACCAAAATTAGATAATAGTTAATCTTTTTTTATCCAGATTTCATTTTTAAAGCAAGTCTAGTTTCATCTCTGTAAGTTACATTTTGACATAACTTATGTATACTATTATTAATCAGGTTTGCAAAGTACAAACTTGATTGACAGCCTAATTGATTTCAGCTGAGCCTCTGAAAATAGGCTACAATACACTGAAGCCAATCATTTTTAAAGAATTTCAAGCATCATTTTAAACTGTTAAAAGAACTAAGGCAGATTTCTGAAATGCTTATGAACATTTCACATTGTTTACCATAGCACTGAGGTGTTTTGTTTGATATTTTCAGTTTTTTATTGCAACAAATTGTTTCCATTCTGTTTGTATGAATGAGGTTTCTTTTAGACCTAGTGACCTAGTTTTGACCAAACATACTCTCTTTTCAAAAACTTTCGAGAGATCAAACACTCTAACCAATCTTCAATTTACACTGTCCACAAAAGCAACTAAATCCATATTTGTTGCCTTTTTTAAATAGGATAAAGTACTTTTTTTTGCATGAATGCAGTTTTTAAAGAAAGTACCATGATAAGAAAATCACATCAAAGAGAAAACCACCATGGACAATTTCACTTGTTACAATTTGTAATAACTATCTGGTGAAGCTATTATACTGAACACAAATGTATATTTATAACAGAAAAGGTTCCTAGGCCCTTAGAGCCAAATAATACATGGATGAATAAAATGAATTTTATGTGAATGAAAACACTTCAGCGACAGAAGTGATTATTGTTTGTTACAAATAGTTTCCCTATTTGCCCATAAAAATCATGTCAAAGAGAAAATCCTGATGGGCAATTTCATTGTCATTATTTGTAGTAACTATCAAATAAAGCTACCCTGCATATAGGTAAAACTTATGACTATGAAGTCCTTCGCCCTTAGAGAGCGGAGTAATTCATGAATAAATAAAATAAAATCTTTACCAAACAATAAAGTTTTAGACTCATCAAAGTTTGAACCTTTTGCATAAAACAAATAATATGTGGATCAAGCTGTGGGATTGGTCTCTCAAAGGGGTAGAAAACATTGTGAAAAAGGGAAAAAAATGCTGGTTACCATCATTTTCTCCTTTTCGAACAGTGTTTTCAAAAGGCTTCTTTCTGCGAGTCATTCGTACACTAGGTTTTTCTGAAATTTGACCTAGTGACCTAGTTTTTCAGCCAACATGACACATTTTCAAACCGGTCCAAGATATCATCAGGACAAACATTCTGACCACATTTCAAGAGTATTGGACTGAAAATGTGGCCTCTACAGTGTACACAAGGTTTTTCTAAGATCTGACCTTGTGACCTAGTTTTTGACCCAACATGACCTATTTTCGAACTCATCCAAGATATCACCAAGGCAAACATTCTGACCAACCTTAAAAGAGTATTGGACAAAAAATGTGGCCACAACAGTGTACACATGGTTTTTCTAAGATTTGAACTAGTGACCTAGTTTTTGACCCGACATGACCCATTTTCAAACTCTTTTGAGATATCATCGAGACAAACATTCTAACCAACTTTCAAGAGTATTAGACAGAAAATGTGGCTTCTGGAGCTTACACAAGGTTTTTCTCAGATTTGACCTAGTTTTTCACCCGACATGACCAATTTTCAAACCAGTCAGAGATATCATCAAGGCAAACATTCTGACCAACTTTCAAGAGTACTGGACAGAAAATATGGCCTCTAGAGCATACACAACGTTTTTCTTAGATTTGACCTGGTGACCTAGTTTTTGACCCAACATGGCACATTTTCGTACTAGTTCGAGATATAATCAAGACAAACATTCTGACTATTTTCAAGAGTATTGGACTGAAAAATGTGGCCTCTAGAGCGTACAAAAGGTTTTTCTAAGATTTGACCTGGTCACCTAGTTTTTGACCCCACATGGTCCATTTTCGAAACAGTCCGAGATATCATCAAGGCAAAGATTCTGGCCAACTTTCTAGAGTATTGAACTGAAAATGTGGCCTCTAGAGCGTACACAACGTTTTTCAAAGATTTGACCTAGTGACCTAGTTTTAGACCCAACATGAACCCTTTTCAAAAGCATCCGAGATATCATCAAGACAAACATTCTGACAAACTTTCAGGAGTATTTGATATAAAATGTGGCCTCTAGAGTGTACACAAGATTTTTCTAAGATTTGACGTAGTGATCTAGCTTTTGACCGGAGATAACCAATTTTCGAACTCGTCCAAGATATCATTGGGGCAAACATTCTGACCAAGTTTTATGAGTATCGGACGGAAAGTGTGGCTTCTAGAGCGTACAAGACGTAAAAAGTTGACGACGGACGACGCACGACGGACGACGGACGCCGGACACAGCACGATCACAATAGCTCACCACGAGCACTTTGTGCTCAGGTGAGCTAAAAAAGTGTATCGGCGCACTATCATGAGGAACACATGTATGAAGTTTCATTAACTTTCGTCAACGAATTTAGAATATATCTGTCTGGATGGATGGAAGATCGAGCTGACGAACGGACAGATGGACAATCATGAAAACTATATCTGCCCACCCATCCACCCCGAAATTTGGCGGGGCATAATAACTGTCTAAGTTCCATCAATATTTACAGTTCCTCTCTAGCTTAGTAATGCCTGTAAAGAAAGTGGATAAAAATTAGGCTTCTAGGTTGATAAAAATGTTTTTTTCTAGCGCAGAATCTGGGTGACTTAAGTTACATGTATATCTTAATTCTTACACATATTACTAAAACAAACATTCTAAAGAATTTCAGTAGAATAGGAGCATACATTTTTTCTCCAGATTTAGTACAAGTTGTTTTTGTATGACACAAATTTTCCTATATACAGTAAAACCTCTCCTCACGACCACCCTGGTAGTACGAGCAACCCGCTATTACGAACGATTTTTGTAAGAACGGAATTTTTCCTTCTTCATAATCAATGACCACGACCCCGGAAATACGGGCACCCCGCTATTCCGAAATTACGACCACCATTTTCAGTACCAATGAGTAATTACCAATAGATTTTAACCCCGTGAAACGACCACTAATTTTCACATTTTTTTTACGACCAGCTAATTTTCACGCGTCCATAATCGCGAAGTGGAGGCCGTGCTTCATGTACGAATATTCTTGGGTCCGATGGAGTAAACAATCAATTAGCGATCTTTTGTTTATCTGTTGACTACAGTAACACAATCGTGTTAAGTGATCAAGGTGTTACCTTACATAATCAAATGACCGCTGAATTGGTGATGATTAATTCGGCTTTTATTCGGTAATCAGGCGTTTACCACACATTGCTGACACGGGTGAAAAACATGTCGACATCCGGGTAATTACGATTTGTTTTGTACATCTAGCTTTCGTAATTTGAGACGCTTGGGTTAATATCTAGCGATCGGGATGGAATAATTATTTGGTTTTTGTTACACATTAAAGCCATACTTATATCGTAGAGAATATGCGATTTTTTAACTAGTGAACACTTCAACTTTGCGATCGACGATTAGTAGGACTGTTAGAACAGTCAACTCGAATCAAAATGGGGAAAAAAAAAACAAAAAAAACGTCAGGCTCTTCAATAATATTCGAAATTCTTTGTTTAAAAATGAAAATGAGCGCGTGGAGTAGGAGTTCTTGAGACTACACAAGATTAAAAAAAAAGCAGATTAAAACAGGGGATATGACAAGTTCTATCAGTAACATTTAATTATGTGGTCTTTAAGTTCAGATTCTTGATTAATGTACATATCTTGCTGTAAGAGTTTAAATAGGCAATTATGAATGGGCATTCACTGTCATGTGAATTTATTCATAAAAATTCAAGCACATATTAACTTTAGAATAAACATGAAAATTTTCTTGTTGTCATTTAAATGTGTGGGCATAGGCTTCCCCGACTAAAATATGTATACATTACTCGGAACATAATTTAAATCCACATAAGTCTACACATAGTCTGTGTTTGATTCAAAATCTAGGAGGGTGAAACCCGGAAATCAGACCACCCCGCTAATAAGACCAATTTTCAAAAGTACCACGGGTGGTCTTAATAGAGGGATATATATATATATATATATATATATATATATGAAATTTGGGTATAATTGCTTATACAGTTTCAGAGGCGGTTACTACTGACTTCTGAAGCTTCTGTGAAGTTTATAGAAACAGAGCAGAACCAGTTGAACAATTTTACAAGAGGACCATTAGGCAACATTGTATGGAACTCAATTGAAATTTGTCTTCTGGTATAGGATTTATGACATACTTTTAGACCAAAAATACCCTTTAGCAACTCACCCATATCTAATCTAAGCAACCTGACAAAGTTTCATGAGTATTGGACATAAATACATTCTACAGCACTATTACGGTTTCGTTTGATTTGATCTAGTGACAACCATTTTCTTTTAACCCCAGGTAATCTACATTCAGTTTTGTCAAAAACATTATTGATACAAACAGCCGGGCAATTTCATGATCATTGGACTGAAATATAGCCTCTGGAGCACTCGCAAATGTTTGACTCAGTAATCTAACTGTCCTTTGGAAATAATTTGTTTTTGTTGTTGTTCGGGTTCAAGTTTTGTTCACAATGGACTGCAAATATGTGGCTGGTACAGCTCAAGAAAAATTAGCATGATCATCAGTCTTTTAGCTTTGTCTGCGTTTTATAACGTCCCAGGAATTAGCACTGCTTCCACACCAATTGAAAATTGTAGAAATCTACATGTATATTGCTTTGGTGTAAACTAAATGTTTGCGATTTGCTCTATTACCCTTTACAACAACCCTTTACAAGATTACAAACACTCCGACAGAGGACTTGTTGTTCGAATGGGTTAACATTGATCTGTCCTGTTTGAAATATAGTGGAGTAAAAAGTCAAGTTCTCAGATTGTTAGTTGTTAGAATTGCATACTTTCAAGTCGAAATCCCGAGCGAATTCAGACTTTGGCGGTTACGAAAGCACCTTGCGTTCTGACACCCGCACGTATAAAACGTTGTTTCATAAATATTAGACCTAGGTTAATCGCACATAAAAAAACAGCAGACTTTGACAAATTCACCGCTATAAAAACGAAAAACAATTAACACAGTAAACTTTAATTAAAGCACTCTCTCTGCATGGATTGGTGATGCGCTAGGTCGGTGTACTCTGAAAATAAAGGCCGGTTCAGCGATCAGACCTCTCCAACAGCGGTGAGTTTAAAAGGCAGGCTGCCTCAGAAAGTGCAATCTAAATCCACTCTTTTGCGAAATTGTTCTGATACACAGTCTGTTTCGTCATGGTTTTATAAATAAACCGAAATCAAAAAAGTGGAATAGGGAATAGACGTGTTTTGTTTTTTATGTGACGGATTTCAAAAAATAGATTTTTGTACTGATTAGATTGCAAATGTTTTTCGACGTTCGATACAAAAAAAACCCCCAAGATTATTTTCGATATTTTCTTCTTTTATTTTCTGTTTCATCATTCATATTTTCGAAAAATGGAAACTAAAAGTAGGGGAGCTAATTCTTGCTTAACCTCAAAGGATAGTTATTCATTATTTCTATTCAAAGGATAGTTTCAATTACAGTCATTCTCTACAGTACAAAATGACCGCTTCAGTAGTTGTAATTTTTCATTAAACAAATAAATCTGCGGGAAAAAAAAAAAAAAAAAGAATTTCGTTAACAAAGAGAAAGAACACCGCAGGAAAAGATCTGGCAACTTGAGAACGCGGGAAGGTCACGTGTCTGTCATGTAATGCATAAGAGGTTTCTCTGCAGCGGCAATTATATAATGCCTTACTTTTTGTTTACATGTTGTGAAATATATTGAAATTTAAAGCAAATAAACTATTTGAAAATATTGATGCTGATCTCTCCTGGCTTCTGTGTGCAAAGTATTTAAAGTCTAGAATAAAAAGCTGTGAAGAAGCAACGTGTAAGAATGTCTAAGAAGGCAACGCAACCATTCCAAGTCGTTATAAATTTGTTTAAAAAAATTAGCCTACTGTTGGGAAAAATCTCTGCTGAAATCTTCCATATAATCTCGGTATGGCCTTTCTCTTTCCGGTCATAGGTTGAATGTTGAATTGAAATGAGACTTATAAATAAGGACAGATTGTAAGATTTAGAGTGTACTCCTAACGGGTAATCATCAAACAATTTTCACTAAGAACTGTCCACAAAAAGAAGCGAGCCGTAGAAAAGACGCTTGTAGTCGAAGAGTATTTTTCAGCGTGTGCGCAAACTTTAGTTCACGACCGCTATTTTTAGAAACATACATAGTGCGCTATTTTTAGAGATGATGTCTGTGTAAGCGATAGGCTATCGTGTACCCTTGTGGAGGAAATGATTGTTTCAAAGGTTTGAACCGTTAAATAGCTCAGTCTGGATAAACATATTCATTATCACAGATCACACATAAAATGCAAGCATTTCACGGTGATTTGATAACGTAGATTTGTTACAACAATTTCATCAAATTTTCTTAAACACTGATTTTTCTATTTCGGTGCTCGTTTCCTATTCTGTGCGTCGGCTTCAGAACGCACAGACCCTACTCGCTTTTTGAAGTTTCGGGCGCGTCGACAACCACATGACAACGCTTCTGAATATGTCCCCAATTCACACATTTAAAACACTGTTTGGAACGAGAGTAATTCACCACCATAGGAACACCTCTCCTATGTTCTTAAGAAAAACTATTGTCATTGTTTACCCTCTAATCAAATCGATTAAAACATTTTTGCTCCCCTGTCGTAATTCCCACAGCGTCCTGAAAATTGGCTAGACTTTCTCTCATTATTCTCATTTTTATACCATTTGAAAACATCTCATCACCAAAAATATCTAATTAACTGCTGTCCCATCAAGAGTTTCCCCTGATCTTTCAATGCCTAAACAGCTAAATTTAACACTCTATCTGAGAATACACATACATTTTTCCCCTTGTCTTGTTTTATCTTGGGCAACAAAGTTCGAGAATGTATTAAATCATCTACTGACGCAAATCGAGAAATTAACTTAGCTTTTCCCTGTTCCTACTTTCCTTTTCGATGAGACCCAAAAAGCACTGCAAAACATCAACAATCAGTCCCGCGATGTCTATAAAGCTATTAAGTCTTTTTTTTTTTGCCATGACGGAAACCTAGCCTACATAGCATATTTATCAATTGTCTATATCCAAAAATGAATATATTGGTCTTCGTCAAAACTTTGGCATTATTTCCAAAACCTCCAGTGCCTAAATTACATCCCTAATATCTCTCATTTGTTCTGAGAATACTTTTTTAAAAATTCTTAATTTGCCTGACTGTTTTCTTTTCTCTGTTGCAAGTTTCAATTTTAGAAATAATGATTACACACAGTTTCAGTTGACTGCCAGTCAAATTTGTGTATAATAAACATCGTAGATTTCTAATAATTCTGTCCCTTCGCTAGAGTTGTTGGCTGCCAGTCCAGCGTTGATATAACACAGCTTAACCATGAGAGGGATCTTTTGTTTTCCAGAAATTGTCTCATTTCTCATCAGAAACACCGGTTTAGACTCACAGGTCTTACAAATGAATGTACATATTTTCTGCAGTCATAGCGTCAAATCTTCGAATGTGTTCACAGCAAAAACATACATTGAAAGTTTTAATCCGGCATTTGAAAATGCTACTGCATGGCAAGTCGTCAGTTTGTTTCTGTTGATTTCAATTATCCTTTTTTTCCATTCATCAAAGACCTACGAATGACCCAAAAGTCCGAAAAATGACGTGTAAAGTCATTCCTGGTCACGGCACCAAAAAATTGTGACCATGTAACGTTATGCTTAGAACTATCTGGATCGTATAGTTACTATTTCCTTTTAAATTAACCAACCAAGTCAAAGGTTTTCACAAACAACATTTATTTTAAAACATTTCCTTGTATTTTCCTTAGTCCTTCTTCCCAGATCTTATCACGCAAGCTGATGGTACCAATCTCTCTGTCTTCACATCTCTCCCACTAGATCTTGTCACGCAACCTGATGGTACCAATCTCTCTGTCTTCACACCCCCTCCCCCCGATCGCGCATCTCACACCACATTTATAGGGAGTCAAAACACTCCCACTGTCAATATCAATACTCATAAGGCATCAATAGCCAAAATTCTAAGAAAACTAGACTCTCAAAACACACGCCTTTTCAGCGAGCCATCGAGTTGTTGATAACCGAGTTTTCACTCATAACGTTACACTTTCTTCATTTAAGAGCCTTAATTCGATGCTGTAAAGGCAAGTTTTAAAGCCAGAAAAGCATGAAAATTTCACAGTAGTATAGGATAGAGTGGGGCAAAGGTAATTGCGTGAGCAACTGCTCCTATTTCGAATTTTTGAAGGTGATAAACTGTAGGGACGTACTAAGTCATAGATGTCTTTTCCGATTACAATAGTTTAGAATTGTTTAAAACATTAATTTGATTAGTCTAGATTCTGAATATGATTCAGGCGGTTTTTTTTTTTCAGTTTTCGTTTTTTAGATTTTCGTAAGTTTCGCCAAAATGTTAAATTTTGTTTTTATTGCAATGGTAATTAATTGATTTGTGCACGAATAAAAGTTTCTTGTTGTTATTAATTCCAGTAGATAAGATAATGCCTGATCTGGCTCATCCCCCTTAAGCAACGCGCACACGCTTAACAAATTCAACCCGCGCTTAACAAATTCAATCCGCGCTTATGGTTTTTGGCTAACGCTTATGTTGTTCGCCTAACGCTTACGCAATCCCACCTAACTTATGGATAACTAACCCACTTAACGAATCCAACCAGGCTTATACCAAACAACCCCCATTAACCAAACACATACCTTAACCAATTTTATAAACACAACTGCTTATAAAATTCACGCGTCACTCATAAGTCAACTCCTATAACAACTCATCAACAAAATAGCATAACCTCTTTTATAAACGTTTTTACTTTAATTCAATTTTTAAAAAAAATTTAATTTTTCCAAAATTACCTGACTAAACCACACCACAAAACACAGCAAAACGCCTGTCGCCCATATGACCCCCTTACCCTTCCCTCAAACAACGCGTAAGCCATCCGGTTACTCACATACCAGGCTTATGAAAGTTAGATAGCCTTAAGATTTTTTAAGAAAAAAAATAAAAAAAAAAATTTTTAAAAATAAAAAAAATAAAAAAATAAAATTTGAACTTTTCTAGGTTAAGTGTATATAGGTATATAAAAAATGAGTGTGTTAAATAAAATTTCAAATGAGTTTAAAATGAATCTAATAGAGATTACATTAAATAAAAAATGTATGTCTAACCATAGTTACGATTCAGATAAAGAACTTTTTCAATTTTATTTTAATTTTACAGAAAAGGATAAGGATTTTTTTTACATGATTGTAAAAATGTTGCCTTTTGTTTATTATGAACATAGTAAGCATAAGTTAGAAGAATCTGATTTTGAAACAATAGTTTTTACCGCATTTCCAGATACACACAGGTTTCCGGGTGATATATATCGTTATATTGGCAGGCCTATTTATACTGGTATTAGAATACCATTTAATCAAAGTGATAATTTTTTTAGTGTTTATAAAAATGCTTTAATTGATTTACTTAAAAATATTTTTAGAGAAAAACAACCTGAGCATTATTTTATATTTCCACTATTAACATTTAAAAATATTCATGATGCTTTACCTCTTGAATATTCTGGTAATTTTACTTCTTTTGTTGAATATTATGGTGAATGGTGGGGTGATTTACATTATTATCTCTATGGTCGAAATGAATTTTACACAATTAATCATGGTGAAGGTTGTGAAAGATTCAATGATGTTAATAATGATTATTATGTAGTAAGAACTAGATATGGAAGTGAAGATAGTGATAAAAACGAACCAATATAATCACTTCCAGCTATTAATGGTGATGAATCATTTTATTTGTCAGAATGTGTAATTTGTATGAGTGAAAAACCTAATATAATGTTTTGCAATTGTGGACATATACCTATATGTGAAAATTGTAATGATTTAAAATGCCCAGTTTGCAAAACTGATAGTGATATAAAACGTAAAATATAACTTTTTTTACAGGGAATATCGGGGAACGTATTTATCCGAGGATAAATTCTGTGAACCCCAAACACAGAGAGTCTTAAACTTTGATATTCCTGCCTTAGCTAATTAATGTTGAAAAACGTTAAACTATCTTAAGAATCACCTTTAACTCTGTTTTCTATACCTTAACATAAGAGAAAGTATAGATAAAGTAAGGCGAGTCATGACACTACCATAATATAAACCATTTTTTCATGCCTCCTCACCGAAAAAGGAAGTTATTTAGTGCACAACCCTTTAACTTTTGCTTAGCACACCAAAAACTGAAAATGGTAGTACATTATAATATTAACAAACATTTTTACCCTGTTTTTTTTTTAAAAAATGTTTAACGTGTACAATAATTGTATAAAATACTTATTATTGTTTTTTAAACAGCAGCCTTACAACATTGTGTTTTTAACGTGTAAGAAATGTATTGATATGGTATTAACTTACGGGTTGTTAGACCGCGCCAGAGGTTACCATGTTGTTAGTAATAACATTCTTACAAAATCAAAAATACAACAAGGAAGTAAGACTGCTTTATTGTCATAAATAAAATTTATATTTTATACAATTACCATACACAATTCATTTTTTAGAAAAAACAAAGCGAAAAAATTATTAATATCATAACATACTACCATCTCCCTCAAAAGTGATATTATATGTGTATACACATTGCAAAATATTGGAAAAGGTTGTGAAATACTATACCACGTGATATTGGTGTGGGTGTCAATAAACCTTTTTTTAAATATTTAACCCTTTACTGGGTTAAATATTTTTTTTACAAGTCCAACTCTATCAGTATCGACACCTGCGCGTTTTTCGCGTTGGAGTTGTTGGACCTTGTTATAAAGTTTATAGTGTCGCATTGTTTTACTTCTAAAGGCTGAGGAAAAACTATGCAACTACAACCTTCATTTTGTTTTTTCACCATGGTGTAGCCAACCTTTTCGACCCCGTTTACGACTATGTTAATTTTTGCCTCTTCTTTTAGGTTACCACCAACTGTAACAACCTTTAAAGACCCCCTTATAATTCTGCCCGAGGCTGCCATGCAATAGCCTCCTAATTCATGATGTATTCCTGTGCTTCCATTACCGAAAGAAAACTCGTAATTACCATCTTTTAATCCTCCTTGCTGCTTAGCATGAACGCTTATAACGGGTTTAAAGCCTATTTTTCCATCCACGTAGGATTTTGTCGCTAAATCTCTCTCTTCTACCGGAGTTGCGGCGTTTTTTAGAGAAAAACCTTGAAGATTTACGTTAGCTACTGCCGAGAAACTCCCATCTGGATTTTTTATGATAGCCCCACCATTATCGACGTAATTTTTATTGGCAGCGGCGCCACGGTCAATGGGATTTGGTAATCCGGTAATCGAGTGGTCCCTCATATTTATTTCACCAGCCATTGAAAAAGAACCGTCTTGGTTTTTTGTCAAAGTTTTTTTACCTGCGGCAGCCGCTTCAACGATGGTATCTACGTAAAGCTTATTAGCGGCTTGGCCGATTTCTAAAGGCGTTCCGACGTTGGAAATTCTCCGCCCACCCATAGAAACGTCACCACCTGCTATATACCCTCCAGGCCAGTAAACAAAGGCTTGATTAGCAACATCTACGTATCTTTTAGCTGCGACGTCTTGTGGGTCTGCGGGGTCTTTAAGATTCGTTAAAGAATACCCCCGCATATTTATATCTGCAACAGCGGAAAAAGTGCCGTCTTGTTGTTGTACTATTGCTTTGCCACTATCATCCACGTATTTTTTAGTAGCAGCTTCACTCGGCTCCTCAGGTTCGCCTAAGTTTTTTATTTTATTAAAACCCATGTTTAAATACCCTGTCATATGGTATCCTCCGTTTTCATCCAACAGCCCTAAGTTGCTGTCAACATAACTCTTTGTTGCAGCATCTTGAGGATTTACTGGATTACTAACCCTTGTTAATGTATAACCAGCCATATTTATAGAACCGGTAACGGTGGTTGTTCCATCTTTACGTAAAAAATTATTACTTATGTAAGCAAGTGACACACCATCACCGCTTGTTTTAACATCATCCATTCTTCCAAATTTATCAACGGGCATTTTTTTTTTGTTACTAAAAAAGTTTATTTAAAACATTTTGAAATTTATTACCTAAACCCAATTCTTTAAGAATGTACAAACATAAATGACCGCAAAATACTTGCCCTGCTTGTTGTAATTGGTGTGTATTGTAATGTAATGGACTTTTTAAATAATCTCTAACTTCAAGAGGCGGTTGTATGCCATAACTGTCAAAGTAAATTTTAGTTTTACCATTTTTATACCAGGCAACCCAATGTGTGCCAGGCCCACTTGGGTCATCAAGATTTAATATACCACATTCCTTTATTCTACACTTTTTTGGTAGAGTGTTTCGTAAAAATACCCCCCTAAAATTTTTTATTTTTAATTTTTTTACTGCGTCCTCAAGTTCAAAATTGCTTAAAGGTTTGTTTGGTAAAATTATATTATCAATTAAAATATCTTGCATTTTTTATATATTGAATATTTTCAATAGCACTATTATCAATCCATGAATTAAACTCATCAGAATAACCTTTCCACTTTACAAGAGATTTCTTTTTTCCCTTTTTAATAACCTTTTCTATCCTATACAACTCTTGTCTTGTTTTTTGTAGTTCAGGTTCATAAAAGGTACCTTTTATTTCTTCTCCATTAAAATCTTCAATTTTATATGTTACAGGTGATGTATGTTTTACCTCTGAAACTGTAAAAACCTCTTCAGTCCATCTTGTGGTATAACCTTTTTCAAAAGTCTTTTTCTTTTTACTTATCCTTACTTTATCTCCAACAGAAAACTTTGGTTTTATATCTTCTTTTATTTGATTATAATCAGGATACAATGTTCTCCAAACTTTATTTTCATTTTTCTTCTTACTTGCTTCAGTTGGCGTCATCTTAATAGAAGAATGCCTCGTGTTATTATATTCTTTAACAAGGTCTTGTAATACATCAATGTAAACGTTTGTTGAGTGAGCAGAAAAATACTTCCACATTTTTTCTTTCATTGTTCTAATCCATTTGTCAACAACGCTGGATTTTTCCTCATTTTCAGTAGAATACAATTCAATCAAGTCTTTAACATCTTTGTTATAAAACTCTTTGCCCTTATCCACCCACATTTTATCAGGTTTTCTTTCCTTAAAAATACTCTTCAATGCAACAGAAACAGATTTTCCTGTTTTGTCTTTTAATGGTATAAGATAACCGTATTTTGAAAAAATGTCAATGACAGCAAGAAGATATTTTACACCACGATTAAATTTAAAAAATGCTTGCATGTCTACTAAATCTGCAGCCCATATCCTATCAATACCATTTACTATAACTCTCCTTTTCTTAAATTTTCTTTTTACGGGTTTATGTAATTCCTCCGATAAATTTATCATTTTGAATTTTTTTTTTTTAACTCCCATTCCAAATTTAGCCTTTGTCCCTATTAATGAGGAAACTAACCCCCGTTCCATTCTTTCCCTAATCGTTGGATTATAGATACCTTTTAACTCTTTAAGCATATTTTTATCACAAATAGCATTTCTTGTAGCTGTGTCATCATGTTTAAGATAACAAATATCATGATGATATGCTGCTTTGTCAACACGATTTACAGGTTTCGACCATTTTTTTGGTGTTAGATCAGGATTTAATCTTTTCTTTAATTTGGTACCAGGACCAGTAAAATTATGACCCGGTAAGTGCATTTCAACAGGTAAGTTATTAATAACCTTGTTTAACAACGAACCACCCTCTATTTTAATAAACTTGGTATTAGTTGTTCCATATTCAACACATTTTCCCCGTTTCATTTTTTTTTACCATTTTTACTTACCACACATTCAAAATCGGTTGTTTCAGTTTGTTTTTTACACTTAACACAATACATTTTTTTATATTAAATTAATTTTTTTAATATAAAATGGATATTGTAAACTTATCATGGAATGAAGCGCTAGCAAAAAGATTTGACCACCCCCTTTTACCAAGAAGTATTAGAGGTTTAATAGTAGGTAAATCAGGATGTGGTAAAACTACACTTTTACTTAACCTTTTGTTAAGGTCTGATTGGTTAGATTATAACAACTTATGCGTTTTTGGTAAAAGTTTTTTTCAACCAGAATATCGCATACTTAAAAAAGCTTTTGAAGAAAAAATGCCAAAAGAATTTATCTTAAGGTTGTTTACACTTAAAAATGAAGTTCAAAACTATGATGTTTTACCTACAGCATTAGTTGAAGAGTGGAGCAAAACAATTAAAGAAAAATCTGATATAAATTGTGAATTTTTTGAAAATGCTAGTGATGTACCTGACCCAAGAGATTTAAACGCGCAAAATGAAAATTTAATGATTTTTGACGATTTACTTTTAGAAAGACAAAACAAATGCGAAAGCTATTACGTCCGCGGAAGGCAGAGTAACGCTGACTGTTTTTATCTATCACAAAATTATTTTAGATTGCCTCGTCAAACTATTAGAGAGAATGCAAATTTTATTTGTTTATTTAGACAAGACCTTAAAAATCTTAATCATATCTTTAGTGACCATGTAGGAGATGATATGACTAAGACTGAGTTTTGCGAATTTTGTAAAGCAGGTTGGGAAAGACCACATGGTTTTGTTATCATTGATTTAACCAGTAAAAAACAAAATGGTAAGTACAGAAATGGATTTGATAACTTTTATATACCTAATTCGGTATAAATTTAAAAAGAAAAAATAATTTTTCAAAAATTAAAAAAAAAAATTGAAAATAACTTAAGAAGAT
The DNA here is from genome assembly GCA_945859785.2 of Tridacna gigas. Classification (NCBI taxonomy): domain Eukaryota; kingdom Metazoa; phylum Mollusca; class Bivalvia; order Cardiida; family Cardiidae; genus Tridacna; species Tridacna gigas. The sequence continues at coordinate 56,008,478 of OX244034.2, forward strand.
TTTTAAGTATAATTATAAAATGGCAAAATCACTAAAAGCAGCTCTTGATAAGGAGATTAAAGAAGAAAATTTAAATGTTTATAGTGTAAATGAGATTGAAGATATGATGAAAATTTTAGTAGAAGAATTTTTACCAAGGCAATTGGAAGAAAATTGTACAGTAAGATATTTTAGAAAAATGTTTATTATGTTAGGTCTAAGAAAAGAGTTTCTTTCTTATGCTGAAAGCTTAATAGGTATTGATGAAAAAAACTTATGTATTTTTTTTATTCAAAACCGTGCTTTGGAATTACTTTCTAATATAAATCAATGTGCAAAGATTTTTAAAAAAGAAGAGGAAGATAGAACTAATGTAAAACATATAAGACGAAGAAGAAAAATAATGTCATATGTGGATAAATTAAGAGAAATAAACTTTATAACTTGGTACACCCTTAAAAAATCTCATGATGAGCACACATGTATTTATAATGAAAGAACATTAAGATTTACTAGAGATGCAACAATTTAATAAAAAAAAAAAAAAAAAAAAATATATATATATCTTCAGCAAAAAGATATATTTTTACACATATAAATAATCTTTTTAGTAAATATAAAGATGGAAGATTTGCTAAAACAGATTGTAAAAAACACTGACCACAAAACATCATTTCAAATTATAGTAAGCAACAACAAAACAAGTTTTAGTACAAGGTTTACCCCACCACTTCAATTAGAAAAGGATAAAGAATATGAAATAGCATTGGTTAACCTTGAAACTTACTATTCATTTCCAAACATTGATTCTAACAACGACACTTTAGTTTATTCTCCAGACAATGGTGCTTCATGGGAAAAAATAAAAATACCAAAAGGAAGTTATGACCTTGTTGATATTAATGATGTCATTCAACAAGAAATGAGGAAAAAAGGTCATTACGATGTAGTTAATGAAGAGTATTTTATTAATATTTCTGCAAACACTAATACCTTAAAGTCTGTTCTTACTCTTGAAAATGGTTATCAAGTAGATTTTAATCAACCAAATTCTATTGCTAAAGTTTTAGGATTTACTGGTGCTAAATATACACAAGGATTTCATGAATCAGAAAATGTAGTAAATATTCTTAGTATTAATAGTTTGCTCGTTAACATAGATTTAATCTCAGGGAGTTATGTTAATGGAACTACTAAAAACACTATTTATTCATTTTTTCCTAATGTTTCACCAGGGTATAAAATAATAGAAAATCCAGTAAATCTGGTTTACCTTCCATTAACATTAAATGAAATACATAACCTTACTGTATCAATTACAGACCAAGATGGAACATTACTAAATCTTAGAGGTGAGAATTTAACAATCAGATTTCATATTAGAGAAGCAAGATAAATAAAAAAATATATTAATATAAAATGGCAAACTATACTTCAGTAAAATTAAATATAACAGATGGACAAAAAGAAAAAATTAAACTCGCTTTTAAAAACAAATGCCCTGTAAGTCTTCGTTTAAATTATGATGATTTACACGGTAACGATGTTGTAGCTATAACCCAAAGTCAAGCAAAGAAAATAGCAAAAGCTTATGAAGCTGGTAAAAGAACTACAATTAGAATGACAGAAAAACAGCCTAGGCACAACATGAAAGTAGAAGGTGGATTTTTACCTTTGTTAGCTGGTTTAGCCTCATCAGTTCTACCTACATTAGCAAGAACCGTTTTACCTGCTATAGGAGTAGGCGCCCTCTCTGGTTTAGCCTCTTCAGGCGTTCAAAAAGCAATGAGTAACGGTCTTTACCTTAAAAAAGGAGGATGTGTATGTCAAGTAGAAACTGATGGAAAAGGTCTTTACCTTGGACCAGCTAAAGGTAAAGGTTTAAAATCTGTTGGTGATGGATTGTATTTGAAACAAGGTTAAAAAATTTATGATGGAAAAGGTCTTATTTTAGGACCTAATAGTCCATTTGCTAATATTCCTATGCTGGGAGCAATATTATAAAATTAAAAATATGAATGTTTACAAATTTGGAGTTAAGCCTAAAATAGTTCAACCAAAAACTATTTTTTGGAAACCATTTGAAGTTAAGTATCCCCCTAAAAAAGTAAATCCAGTTCTTTGGGAGATTTTTACTCAGCAACCCCTAATACTAAAACCAGGTGAAACGAAGTCAATAGTATTAGGTTTTGGCTTTTTAATGAGTAAGGGGGTTGTTTTAACCTCTCTATCTTATAATTTAAAAATTAGGTAATTAAGTTTATCAAATGAAGTTATTCTTGAGAATACCGTTGATGTCATCAGTACAATTACAAACAACTCAAGTAAGCTAGTAAAAATAGAGGAGAATGAATTTTTACGTCGTCTTTGCTATTCTATTTAAAAAAATAGTTGTAATTAATAAAATGGAACTTTAAGAAAAGATTTATCCAAACTTACCAGAAGCACGAAATATACCAAATGCACCACCATTAGAAACAACACTATCAGCAAATGACAATGGTCAAACCTTTAGACTTCAAAAGATATCAGAGATTCAAGATTTTCTTGAAAATGAAGTTAGGGTTAGGGAACAGCTGAGCAAGAAGTATTTAAAGATATCTAAAGTAGTTGACAACGTTGAAGCAGGGCTAACAGTAATATGTATGGGTGCCGGAGCAGGAGGAATAGCTTTACTATCAACTGTGGTAGCGATACCAGCAACAATAGCTTTAGAAGGGAGCGCCCTAGCTGTTGGTGTTTCTGCATTGATAGCTAAATTTCTAGTTAGAAGAACAAGGTCAAAATCTGAAAAACATCTTCAGATTAAAATGTTAGCAGATTCAAAGCTAAACACAATATTTACGCATATATCTAAAGCTATCGCGGACAATAAAATAGAGCATTCAGAGTTTAACCTAATCATGAACAAATTAGAAAAATACAAGTCAATGAAGGAAGAAATTAGGAGTAAGTCAAAGAAAAAGATTAAAACGGAAGAACAAGAAAGTCTGATTGAAAGGGGGAGGCAAGAAGCGAGGGAGTCCTTTCGGAGGCTTGTTGAAAAGAATAATGGGGGTCCCCTTCCGTATTAAATGCCCTATGTTTAAATGTTCTTGTGCATGTGAGATAGGTAATACTGATTAAAAAATAAGATAAAAAATTTTTTACTTAAAAAGATATGACATTTTTAAAGATAACTGACCCTTTAAAAAGGGACCAAATTGTAAAAGAATATCTCGCAACAAAGAAAAGAATTCGTGATAGCTAACTTGCAGAGAGAACAGGTGAAATTGAATTACAAACAGACCTTTCAAAGTTTTTTAAACCTATTACAGAAACACAAAGAGAAGCAACAAAGGAGATTACAGAAGGACTTAAACCTATTAAAGAGGGAATCGAACAATTGCCACAGGCTATTAACTTACCAAATTATCCAACAATAGAAGCTTATCCATCTAAAGAGCAAGAGTTATTGGCAAACTATGAAGACACACATCTTATTGAACCAATCGCGAAGGAGTATTTAACAAAATTTGTTGGTAAAACTGATGTTGATAGAACATATGGATTATATGATAAAGATGGTAAATTCTATATTGGTAACAAATTAGCAATAATTGATGAAGATGATATTATAGTTGGTGGTGAGGAATATAAAGGAACACCTGGTCTATGGGAGTTAATTGTTGCTAAAAACCCGAATCAAAACATTTATAAAGATGAGGACCTTACTGATTACAGAAAATTAATGATAAAAACCAATGCTCTTCGTCGTGATAACGACCCTAATAACCCTCGGCCCAAAAGTTCTTCATCAAATAAGTGGTATATACTTAGACCCATTTGGGGAGATATTAGGGCAGGAAAAACTGGAGATGGAATTATAGTTATCCCATCTAACCCCAACGCATTATTAGAAAGATTAGACCTTTTAATGGCAAGTAAAGAAGCTGGTAACACAGGTGTAAAAAATGAGTTGGTAAGTATTTGTGATGAATTAAAAAGACAACGTATATTAAATTCAAAGAGTTATAAAAATTTAATGACTATACTATAAAATGATTACGCCACAAAAAAGAGGATTTAAAAGAAATTATACTTATGGTGGCTCTGGAATCTTTGACAGCATAGCTAATTTTTGCAAGTAATGCCGCTAAACAAATTGCATCTTCAGCAATTGATGTTGGTAAGAGTGTTGCTAAGGAAGGAGCAAAGAAAGCGTTAGAGGTTGGAAAGAGTGCCGCGGTTGATGCAGGTAAGAAGTTAGTTGAAAAGGCTTTAACACCAAAATCTAAAAAGATTTTAGAAAAATATACTTCAAAGCCTACTACAACAACTCAACCTGCAACACAAAATATTAACATCTTAATAGATGGTAGCGCCACTGCTATTCAAGATTTAGTTAAGAAATTAAATAGTAAGGGTTCCGGAGTTAAAGTATTACGAAAAAATTAATCTAAGTTAAGAAAATTTAAAGTATTATTAAAAAAGAATGTCAAAGCTGAAATTTAGATTATCAGAATACGAAAAATACAATACAAAAAGAGTTGGTATCCTTTATGCATACATTAAACTTCATGAAGATTGTGAGGTTCTTGAAGTCAATAACACAAATTATGATTATAAAAAGGTTGTTGTAAAATTGTCTCCTGAAAAAGTTGATATTATGAAAAGTTTTGAAGAAGAGGTAAATGAGTATTTAAAAAACAACGATATACCAAAAGTAACAATTCTTTACGGAAATAGAATTTACCCTAAAATGAGGCGTGATTTTCCGGTAGAAAAACTGGAAACCATTAAAATTAAAGGTGTTTTTGTTAATGATGAAAACAAATCATTCCCTCAACTCTGGATAGAGTATTAAAAACTCAACTCATTTATAATTTTGACTTAAAAATTATAAATGCATATTTTAAAATGGATATTTTAAACATTAGAGCATCAATTTTAAAAGATGATGATATTGAAGAATATGAATACCATGAGTATGAACCTATTACAGGAACTAATCTTAACAACTCTGGAGGAAATATTAGAAGTGATATTGAAACACAAGATATTTTTTATCACCCTTGTGAGTCATATTTACAAATTATGGGTGAATTAGTAAAAAATGATGGTACCGTTTATGGTGCAGCTAATAATGTTACCATAACAAATAATGGGCTGATATATCTGTTTAAAAATATTAGACTTCAACTTAGTGGGCAAGAGATAGAATCAATTAATTACCCCGGTCAGGCTACAACAATGCTTGGACTGTTAAAATACCCGGATGACTTTTCTAAATCACAAGGGTTAAACCAATTATGGTATAAGGATACCTCAGCCAATGCAGACGGTGCTAACAACACTGGTTTTTTAATAAGAAGAAATCATATTTTTAGTTCTAATCCAGTTGGAACCTTTAGTTTTAAAGTTCCTTAAAAACATATATTTGGTTTTTGCAAAGATTACAACAAAGTTTTATATGGTATGAAACAAACTCTTACCTTAACAAGAAATGATGATAATGACGCAATTTTTAGAGCTGGTGGTACCGATGTTGGTAGAGTTAATTTACTAAAAGTATCATGGTTTATGGCCCATGTGACGCCTGAACTTGGTAATAAGCTGGAACTTTCAAAATTTATCGAGAAGAAAGAAAAATTTCCAGTTGGGTACAGAATGATACAATGCGACTCCATCGCGGTTCCTCAAGCAACAGGTTTTACTTGGAGACTATCAGCTAAATCATCCCCTGAGGTACCTCGTTTTATTGTTGTCGGTTTTCAAACTGGTAAAAGTGGTAACCAGGAACAAAATCCAGCTATATTTGACCACGTAAATGTTACAAATATTTATGCAATGTTAGGTTCAAGAAAATATCCGGCATATGATTATGATATAAATTTTACTGCTAATCAATTTAGTAGAGTATATGGTGAAGCTGCTATTTTTAGAAAAAAGTTTTTTAACATGGATGAATTAGTATCAAACCCTAATACTACTCCTTCAGATTATAAAACTCTCTTTCCTTTGTTTTTGTTTGACGTATCAAAGCAGAGTGAAAAGTTAAAGTATTCTGTAACTGATATTCATATTAAGGCAACATTTGCTGCAAATCCTAATCCAAATACTGATGCATTTGCGGTTTTACTTAGTGATAGGTTAATTAACTTTCAGAGTGATGGTAATAAAATGAGTGTAGTGTATTAAGTAATTTTTGTATTAAATAAAAAATGCTAAAGATTGCAGATTTAAAAAAAAAAAAAAAAAAAAAATGAAAGAAAACGATATTAAGTTTTACTCTTACTGGAATAAAAAGAAATTTATTGATACAGTAAAAGAGCATGGGTTATATCCTGAGGAAGAACTTAAAAACATTATAAAAAAGTTCCTAATTATGATAGGTTAAAAAATATTGCTAGTAATCCAAAAAAAGTTACCTTAGAGGATGTTGAAACGGGAGAAACAACAACCTTTCCATCAATTTACAAGGCAAGTAAATTTATAGATCGATGCCCTCAAACGATTGAAAACTGGAATGGTAGGGTTTGGAACAACAAATATAGAATTGACATTCTCTAATTTTATTATTTTTTAAAAAATAATAAAATTGACTTAATGAAAGATTTTTATATATAAAAAAAATATGGATAAAGAATTTGATAGATACACGGTACCAGGATTAAAAGCCTTAGCGAGGGATAGAGGTTTAAGAAGATACTCAAAGCTTACTCGTAATGAATTAATTAATCTTTTAATTAATACTGGTTCACCAATATTAGGTAGAGATATTGGTAATACGAGGGACCCGGTTTTACAACCAACAATTGCTTCACCCTTACCCTCTACATTAAGACAAAGACCTACCACACCACCAACTTCAGTTGGGGATTTGTTAAGAAGTTTAGAAAATGTTAAAGTGGTACCACCTAGTATTTCACCAGAACTTAATGCACTTAAAAATGAAATAAAAGATATATATAGTAAAGTAGACCAAATAGTAGTTGAAAAGGAACGTTCGGCTCTTAAATTGTGGGCAGAACAACATAAAATACCTGGAATACCCGTTTCTTCGCCCGATGAGTTTTTAGAGCTTACAAGACAATCAATAATAAAAATTTTAAGAAGTAAGCGAGGGACTAAAGTAAAAATGGTTCTTAAATGTTATATGTATAAATATGAAGATTATGATAAACCGGTAGAAGCTAATTTTTCTTCTGATATAAATGAAATTAATTTAAAGGGGACCAATGTAAATGAATTATATAATATTATGGTAGGAAGAATTTTAGAAAATTATACTGCTTTTTTAAGAAAAAAAAGTGGTTATGCTTTTCATAGTGTAATACATTTAAAGTTGCATACGGTTGTTTATGAACCTTTAAGATCTTCAGGATATATAAAGCTACCTGAATGGATTAGTAACAAAAAAGCTTGTATCAATACGAAAAATGTGGATAACAAATGCTTTTTATGGAGCGTTTTAAGAGCATTAAATTCTGAAGAAAAAAATGCGGAAAGAATTGATGGCGATTTAAAATCAAAGGTAAATAGCTTAAATATGAAAGGAATAGAGTATCCTGTTACATTTCATGATATAGATAGGTTTGAAAAACAAAATTCAGAAATTGGTGTAAATGTTTTTGAGTATTCAAAAAATAAGCAAATTACTCGTATTAGAGCTACTAAAAGTTTAAGAAAAAACCATATAAACCTGCTTTTTATTGATGATGGTAAAAAAACGCATTATGTTTTAATAAAAAATATTAATGGGAAATTACTGAGAAAGCAAGTAAGCGACCATAGTGGTATTAAGTATTGTATGCTTTGTATGAATCATTTTGGCAGTGAAAAACTTTTAGAAAAGCATATGAAATATTGCTCTGCTCATGAACCTGTTGATTTAAAAATGCCAGAAAAAGGTAGCACATTACAATTTATAAATCATGATAGAAAAATTAAGTTTCCGGTTGCTGTATATGCTGATTTTGAAAGTGTATTAACACCTATAGAAACCTGCCAACCAAGTCAAGAGAAAAGTTATACTATAAAACGACAAAAACACGAGCCTTGTAGTTTTTACTACATTATAAAATTTTTTGATGATGAAGTAAGCACACCTATAGAAAGAAGATATACTGGAAAAGATGCTGATAAAAAATTTATAGAAACGCTAACCAATGATATTAAAGAAATTCATAAAAAATATTATCAAAACCCAGTTCCAATTAAAATAACTGAAGAAGAAAAAAGAAAACATGAAAGAAAAACTAGGTGTTACATTTGTAATGAAGAATTTAATCATGAAAATTATAAAGTAAGAGACCATTGCCATTTTACTGGTAAATATAGAGGTGCCGCTCATTTAAACTGTAATCTTAAAGCAAAAAAACCCCTAATTTTACACCTGTTTACTTTCATAATTTAGGTGGTTATGATGCTCATCTTTTTATTAAGCTTCTTGGTTCAACTAGTGGTTACATTGATTGTATACCAAACAATGAGGAAAAATATATTAGCTTTAGTAAAACTATTTGGGTAGGAAAAAATGTATACCATAAAATTAGGTTTCTTGATAGCTTTAAGTTTATGTCTTCAAGCTTGGATAAACTTTCAAGTAATTTAAACGAAGACCAGTTAAATATTTTATCTAGATATTTTTCAAAAGAACAATTACCATTAGTTAGAAGAAAGGGGGGTTTTCCTTATGATTACTTAGATTCTTTTGAAAGGTTAGAAGAAACTGAACTACCACCTAAAAAAAAATTTTATTCAAGTTTAAACAAGGAACATATTAAAGATAAAGATTATGAACACGCAAAAAATGTTTGGAATGCTTTTGAACTTTACAACAAAATAGAAGTTTTGCTTTTAGCCGATGTATTTGAAAACTTCAGAGATGTTTGTCATAAACACTATGAATTAGACCCCTGTTGATATTATACTGCACCCGGGTTAGCATATGACGCAATGCTTAAGAAAACAGATGTAAAGCTTGAACTTTTATCAGACCCTGATATGCTTTTAATGATTGAAAAAGGTATCAGAGGAGGTATATCTATGTGTAGTAAAAGGGATTCTAAGGCTAATAACAAATATATGGGTAAAGATTATGACGTAAATAAACCCTCAAAATATTTAATATATATAGATGCAAACAGTCTTTACCCTTGGGCTATGAGTCAACTTTTGCCTACTCATGGTTTTGAATGGATGAGTAAAGAAGAATTAAAAGAATGGAAAAATATACCTTGTTTTTTAGAGGTTGATTTAGAATATCCTAAAGAGTTACATGATTTACACAACGATTTTCCTTTAGCGCCTGAACGTTTAAAAATAGAAAAGGTAGAAAAGTTAATTCCTAATTTAAACGATAAAGAAAATTATGTTATACATCATGAGGTTTTAAAAACATATTTAGAGTTAGGTTTAAAAATTAAAGAAATACATCGTGGAATTAAGTTTGAGGAAAGTTCTGCTAAAAAAAAAAAAAAAAAAAAAAAAATATTGATTTAAATATTGAGTTAAGAAAAAATGCGGAAAATGATTTTGAAAAAGATTTTTTTAAGTTAATGATGAATTCAGTTTTTGGTAAGACCATGGAAAACTTAAAAAATAGAGTAATTATACAATTGGTTAATAATATGGTTAGTTATCGTTATAAAAAACTTACCGCTAAACCAAACTATCAACATACTACAATATTTGACGAAAATTTAGTTGCTGTTCATATGAAGAAAACAGAAATAAAATATAACAAACCTGTTTACTTAGGTATGAGCCTATTAGATATCAGCAAAACGCTTATGCATAAAACCTATTATAATTACTTTAAAGCAAAGTATGGTGAAAAAGTAAGGATGCGTTATACTGATACTGATAGTTTTATTCTTGAAATAGAAACTGATGATTTGTATAAGGATATTGCTTGTGATGTTGAAGAAATGTATGATATGAGTGGTTACCCTAAAGAGCATGATTTGTATAGCCAAAAGAACAAAAAAGTGTGGGAATGTTTAAAGATGAATTAAATGGTGGTGTTATGACTGAGTTCGTTGGTTTGGGTGCTAAATTGTACGCTTATAAAAAATTACCTATAAAAAGAGAAGAAGAAACTGAAGAAAATCCAAATCCAAAACCAATTTTAGATGAAAATGGAAAATTGATATGGGAAGGCAGTGGTGAAGACCGAAGATGTAAGGGGATAAAAAGGTCTGTTGTTAAAAATGAACTAAATTTAGAGAATTATAAAGACTGTTTGGATACAGGAAAAGACTATTATAGAATTATGAGTGTGTTAAGAAGTCATGAGCATGAAATATATACTGAAGAGTTATATAAAAAAGCATTAAGTTCAGCTGATGACAAAAGGTTTGTATTAAAGGGTAACAAAGATACTTTAGCTTGGGGGCACCATAGGATTGAAAATTAAAAAAATATTTAACCTAGTAAAAAGGTTAAATATTTATATTTTACGTTTGATATTACTTTCAGTTTTACAAACTGGGCATTTATTAAATAACCTTAAATAATTACAATTATGACATATAGGTATGTGACCACAATTACAAAACAAAATATTAGGTTTTTCATTCATACAAATTACACATTTTTCTAAGGTAAATGATTCTATCCCATTAATATTTGATAAATTGATAAAAGTGGTGGGGGTCTTTTCTAAATTTTCATAAAAGGTAGGCTCTTCTTCTTCAGTGGGTAAATCAAAAGCATCTAATAAATCTTCTACAAAACATTTTTGCATTTCCTCAATTTTACTAGGTCTATTAGCTATTTCATCTCTTTCTATTTTTTGTATATATTCAGATTGTTTTTCTGCAACTATTTTATCTATATTAATTTTTGCTATATTTCTTATATTGTCTCCCGTTTCTATAAAAAATATTAAACTCATCTTTTTTTTATATATTTTATATGTAACTTAACAAAAATTCAAATTTTATTCTTTTCATTTTTTAAAAAAAATATTTAACCTAATAAAAGAGGTTAAATATTTGTTCATATTTTCCTTTTGATCTCGCTCTCCACCCTACAAACCGGACATATATGCCCACAATTACAAAACAAAACGGTGGGTTTCGTGTTTTCATCCAGACAAGTTACGCAAGTTTCCGGGTGAAAGGTTGGCAATGTATTAATTTTTCTGTTTTCTCGTTCTTCGTTTTCAATTTCATCTCTTTCTACCCTTGCTTCTGCTTCAGCCTGACGTTCGTAATCTTGTCTCATCTCTTCTTCATAGTCATATCCCTCTTCTACCCCCATATTTTCCCTTTCTCTTTCTATTTCTAACCACTCTCTCCACATTAAATTTATATATTCTATTAAACTCTTTTTTAAAAGGGAATAGAAATGAGGGTGATTTCTAATATATGAAGGTTCCTCTTGCATTTGAGAATTAAAAAATTTAGCATATACAAAAGGTATAAAAAATTTACAACCCACAGCTTCTTCTGGTACGTTTTCATTTTCTTTTAAAAGTTCTGTTTCATTTTTTAAGATATCATAAACTTTAGTTGTTTGTTCCATATCTTCATTATCAGCTATTTGAAAGCCCGGTATCTTACAAATAGTTTTAATCGGTGTTTCTCTTGTAATTTCTCTTGGATGGTCGCTAATGAAAATACAAACATACATTGAAAAATTACAAGTTAGTTTTCTAATTTTACTCCATTCATAGTATATAGCATCTTTAAGTTCATATAGTATTTCATACAATGTATCAAAGCTTGCATATGTGTGAAATATTTTTAAACCTGGTAAATCTTGTAATTCGTAGCTTTCATTGTCTTTTTTGTTTCCTAAAGTCTTTTTTAGCTTTTCTTTAAACTCATTTGAAATTTTATTTAACACACTCATTTTTTATATACCTATATGCACTTAACCTAGAAAAATTCAAATTTTATTTTTTTATTTTTAAAATTTTTTTTTAAATTTTTTTTCTTATAAAATCTTAAGGCTATCTAACTTTCATAAGCCTGGTATGTGAGTAACCGGATAGCTTACGCGTTGTTTGAGGGAAGGGTAAGGGGGTTATATGGGCGACAGGCCTTTTGCTGTGTTTTGTGGTGTGGTTTAGCCAGGTAATTTTGGAAAAATTAAAATTTTTTTAAAAATTGAATTAAAGTAAAAACGTTTATAAAAGAGGTTATGCTATTTTGTTGATGAGTTGTTATATGAGTTGACTTATGAGTGACGCGTGAATTTTATAAGCAGTTGTGTTTATAAAATTGGTTAAGGTATGTGTTTGGTTAATGGGGGTTGTTTGGTATAAGCCTGGTTGGATTCGTTAAGTGGGTTAGTTATCCATAAGTTAGGTGGGATTGCGTAAGCGTTAGGCGAACAACATAAGCGTTAGCCAAAAACCATAAGCGTGGGTTGAATTTGTTAAGCGCGGGTTGAATTTGTTAAGCGTGTGCGCGTTGCTTAAGGGGGGTGAGCCAGATCGGGCATTATCTTATCTACTAATTCCGTTTGTCAAAATGAAATGAGTCACTCTCTGTCATAAAGGTGATTCCATGCAGTGATCTGCAAAATGTATCGACCGAAGTCAGCCCGCGTAGTCTGCGCAAGCTGACCTTGGTTGAAACTTTTTGCTATTGGTACATTTTCTACATATTAAAGGACTATTCTTCCCCAAGACTCAGTCGATTTTTAGATAAGATAGATCATGTTATGAGACGACTGGCTTGGTTTTTAATGCAATTATACGATGATGCATTTATAGTAACAATAGCTGCCAAAAATAAACAAAGGGAGTGATAAAATTCATTTAGATTTAAATCATATCATTTAAAAGTATGGAAATTATTGGGAAGATGACAATCTTTTATCGTACAGTGGATCCAAGTGTTAGTCGCTGGCAGGGAAATGAATTTCAAACTAGGTTAAAAGTGCCACGTCACTCTATCTTTTGTGTACTTTGTGCCTGATTTTAAAATTAATTTTTCTACCAGCGACTATAGTAACACTTGGACTGACACGCAATAACAGATTGTCATGTTCACAACATTTTCCTACTTTTAAATGGTATGATTTAAATTTAAATGCATTTTAACATTAGCGTAGTTCTTTTGGCTGCTATTGGGCCTTCAAACCCTTTCTCCTTTCCCCAGGGTGTTGCTCAATATTTATATCCACGGCAGACAGTACGAAGGATGTATAAATTCAGTATCACCGGGTTAAGTTGAAAACAAGAATTTCATTGTAAATGGATTATAGAAAACTAATTCAAAACTTCAATATGTTTTACAAGGACCAATGCCCGCCCGGGTAGCTCAATGGTTAGCGTATATGAATCTTGACCTGGTGGGTGCAAGTTCGATACCCGGTTCAGGCAAACTTTCTTTCCGGCGATTTTTTGCCTCTTACCTCTGATACATGTGAGAAAAGCAGTCAGTGGCTATGGAAAGAAAGTTGTGTCGATACTGGTGTGGGAAAGCCTGGAAACACATGGGTGCGTCACTGACCGCCATAATATGACCTGAGCTGTTAAAATGATGTTAAACTCCAATACAAACAAACAAACAAACAAACAAACAAACAGGGACCCATAAAGACCTCGATTGAGCTGTTATATATATATAAGCATGCTTTTAAAAACATTATGGAAAAAGGAAAAATTGCTGGCATCCAGCATTTTTTCCTTATCCGACAATGTTTTCAACCCTTTCAAAGACAAATCCCTCCATTTCAGCTGCATTTGATTTGTCGTCTGCAACTACTTTCGATATGGACAAGTCTGGATTTTTGTCGTCTGGTAAAGAGTTTCTATTTTTTCTTGGATTTCACCGGCACTAGGTCGCTTATGCCCAAGAAAACTCCACTGACTGGCGCACAGACAGCGAAATTTCGAACACATCAGGATTTCCTTGTACAAACTTAATGTCGTAGCCGCTGACTAGCTTCAGACTCCTACAAACACGATGAAGAAAACAACAGAGTGAAATGAACATGTGCACAAATACGTAGCTTATCCAGGGTTTGTGAATACATGTCACTCATCTCAACTTTGGTCGATTCCATAACTGCATCTTCCCTCGTCCGTATCGAAGGAGTTTCCATTTTGAAGTATTGGTACTCCACCCCGCAACCGCCCCCCCCCCCCCCCCCCGCAAAAAAAAAAAAAAAAAAAAAAAATTGTCCAAACAACCTTCAATGATGAGAGAGGAATGAATCATGTCACAATGATAGGTACAGCTTTGGAATCGAACCAGTGTCCCCCTGGTTTCAGGCCCGTATATTACAGACTGAGCTTCAGGGCTCAGCTTGAAGAGTGAGACTGCACTGAATCATGGAATGTTGAATCAGGTACATTCAACTACATGTATATTTTACAGGACTTTCGTCAGTATTTCCGTTATATCACTGGATAGCAAGCAGTTGGCATCTAAGAAAGAGAACTCATATGATTTTACACTTTAAAACAAGAGAGCGTAATTGTAGACTCGTTAAAAGCATCTGTGCGAAAAGAAAAAAATGGAAATTGGTATAAATAAGCTGAAGTACTCTAAAAGAGTACAAAACACTGTGGGGAAAAAGGGAGAAAAACTTCAGCTACCAGCACTGACGCCTTTTCAAACGATGCTTTTAAAATCAATGGCCCCAAGGGTGGTTTTAAAAGAGGCAGGCTGGATTGTTTTGGTATGGGATTAACCTTAACCCTTAACCCTTTACCAAACAATCACGAGCTTTGACGACCCATAGGAGGAAGTCCTTTGAAAACATTTTAGGAAAAGGAGAAAATGCTGGTAACCAACCAATCTTTTCTCCTGTTCACACGATGTCTTTTTACTTTTTTTAGAGACAAATTCCTTTATCTCAGCCGCATTGAACTGCAAATGCTTTCAAATTTGGACCAGTCTTGAATTTTATCATTTGGTGAAGAGTTAAGAGCGCAAAGCACATCCCAAGTTGTTTTTGCAGACAGATAAAAATCAGGCTGCTAAGATCTTGTAAACACAAATTCATGCAATACTTTGGGAGACAGTACTTAGCCGACCGACAGACTACGAAGATCGATAACAGGCTGCAGTTTACCGACCAGAACAAGCAGGGAAAAAAAGCCCATGTTTTCTGTGGCTCACTGGTTTTCGATATACATGTACATGTATATGGAATTATACCGATAAATGTTAAGGGATGTCTGCACTATCCCCGTTTTGATAAATGTTTAGGAAGTATTTCTATCTCTTTTTAATAGTAGGCCTATTTCACTTTGATCTATAATGTGGCGGCAGGTGCATTCTTCTTTGGTATGGAAAGGTTGCATGATCAGTATAAACAAAGAAACTCTTGAAAAGCATGGACATGCTTACTGGCTGCCGTTATATAAGGACTGTTGATGGCCTTGAAAGGCAGTGATTACTGCGGCCAGGATTTCCCTAATGTAGAACATAATAAATACATATTAATTGTGAAGTTGAAAACTTGAGCTGTAATGAATATTATCGATATAGGAAAATGCAGCATCTGTAATCTTTGTATGATTTAAACATTTAGGGTATCGCGATAGTATAGTAGAGTAGGGTAGGGTGGGGCAAAACGCCCCCAAAATGGTTTTTTGTTGTTATTTTGGAAAAGAATGAAGGTAGAATGGTGTTTTCCGCAACTGTATAACCTTTTCAGTCAACTGAATATAATGGCACATGTTTTTCGTCGTTATCTATTCTAAACTGTATTATAAAAACAAAAATATTATTTTCTTAAAAGGGGCGTCTTGCCCCACCCTTGGGGCAAAACGCCCCTGTTTATGGGGCAAAACGCACCCAGTGGGGCGTTTTACCCCTTAGTTTAAACTTATTTATTTTACATCTATTGAGAAACAAGTTCTTTACAACTTAGACTAATCTCTCTAGATTCCGCTTTCTGAACACTGCACCAGTACTCGCGCCGAGTGAGTGGGCCAATGAAAAATCTCAAAGGTTGATACCCGCCTCGGATGCGATTCGAACCCGGGACCTTTTTATCAAGAGGCCGACGCTCTACCTCTAGACCACGGACACTACTAAAGTTGTAAAATAATATGTATTTGATAGACATCGCTTAAATCGTATTGATTGATTGTATGGTGTTTAACGCCGTTTTAAACAATATTTCAGTTATATCGCAGCGGCCAGTGCACCTATCCATGCTTTCCTGGAGTTCTTTTAACCAGTGCTCCGCACAATATTCTTCCCAAGCCACTGGCTGCTTTCCCACTTAACCATCGTCGAAACAACTGACAGCGGTGAGAGAGGAATGAATCCTGTCGCAATGAATATCATCAATCCTCGGAAAGAATATTGGCCGAGCCAGGGGATCGAACCAGCGACCTCCTGTTCCCAAGTCCTGTACGCTACCGACTGAGCTATGGGGCTCGGCATTAAATTGTAACATGTGTACGAGACAACCAAATGTCCAGAAAGTAAAGACATAATTCCATTGACATAAGGCATACACACATAATAAAATACCAGTTCGTTTAAAAACGATTTAATAATGAACATCAAAGTGAAAGTAGACATTTCATTCTTGTTCAAATTGAAAGCAATTGGCAAATAAAATTTATTTATTCTTTTATTTATTTATTTATTTATTTTATTAATGTGGTAAAAAACATTGTGGGAAAGGGAAAGTAAACCAAATTCAAACCTAAACCATTTCATATGAAACTGTAATTTGAAAGTATAGAACCAAACATTGGGATGGGGCAAAACGCCCCCTGTAGGCGTTTTGCCCCATATTAAGTGGGGCGTTTTACCCCAGTAAAAACTTTTCATTATTAATCGAGATATCCCGAATATAGCAAAGGTGCTTACAAATTGTGTGTACTTGAGTAAAACCACAATACAATGTGTTAAAGATATAGTTAGGGTGTATAAGCTAGTATACGTCCGTTTTCAGTATAATGCGAAATAAAAGTAGGCAAAAATTAACAAGGTTATGTGTAAAAAGCAATACATTCATTTTTTTTTCTTACTTAACAATGACAGAGCTTGATCTCTCCTCTCACATTAATCTACGCGTGACCTCCAATGACAGTGACGTCATCATTACGTCACATAGACTGGAATGATCAAGAAATCGACGGGGTTGTTTTACCCCTTGGGGCGTTTTGCCCCACCCTACCCTACCCATCGCTTCAGCATTTCCAGGTATAAGAGAGAAGAGATGATGTCTAAATAGGAATTAACTTTTTTAGTTGTCAGATTTTAACAGTAACCCCTTTACATAATGAAGGTTTTTCATAAACAAAAATACTGACAATTAAATCTGACCTCTCTGTTCATATTTTTGATACCATTCATAATTATGTTTGTTTGTTTCCCCATCGGGTATGGCAACATAGTGTTTTACAGATTTCCTGTGAAGATGGTAAACATGTTCATCCAAAATGGCACTGGCTTTACAAGCAAAACTAGTTAGCGGAATGAAGTCTAATCTTGACCGTGTTTTTCCAGGTGCCGGTGATTTGATTGAACCTGCCTACACACCATTTTGTAGAGCTGTGAATGGAGGGAGGAAGGGAATGTCCACAACTGATTTCAAACCTCCAGAGTTTAATGGTCTCTTTTTACTTCTAAACACCTATTTAGATCTATAATTGAACCATGTTCTGGCAAAAGGGGACTTAATGCATCCCCCTGATGCATTATACCATGCAAACCGTCACATGATTATGGATCTATAAAACCCGTTTTTGTCTAACAACAAACTGAATCATGCGGTACACTGGTCCTTTGACATGCAGAAAATTGACGAATAGCAAAGGGATTTGGTCAAAGTCAGCCTGCGCCGACTGCGCAGGCTGACCTTGGTCAATACTTTTTGCAGATGCATTAAGCTCCTTTTTCACAGAGCATGGCTCATAATATTTTGTAGTGCACCTGCTATTTCTTTTTCCAGTTTTATATTGTGGTACCTCCTCAATTGAATACTTAATAAGGTCTTAGTACCTAGACAGCTCTGTTTTTAACCCTAAACCTGCTAAGTAAGTAAAATGAAACTTTCAAGCTGATACTAAGAAGCCGAGATTTGCTATTTCAAACTTATTTTTCCATGGAAAATATCTCCTTATTGGACAGTGAAGATCTAAGATCACACTGCACTTTCTTTGCTGTCTGATCTTGATCCACGCTGTCCGCAAAAGATCTTTGAGTTGCACATATCAGCCGTAGGATTAAGCAACCTGTAGTGCACCAAATGAATTGAAGGTCAATACCATTCTGTTGTTTAACTTTTGATAAGGTAGAAAACATTGTGGTAAAAGGACAAAATGCTGGTAGCCAGTATTTTCTCCTCTTCCAACAGTATTTTCAATTGGTCTCTCTCAAGGTTGTTTACAGATGGGATTGTGTGGTAAAGGGATAATGCTGACATTTCTAAAACTGTCATGCAGTATATAGATCCAAGATCAGTCTACTCTTGATCTACAGCCTTTGGCAAAAAGTCTTAACTAGCTTGAAAACTTAAAGATACATCCTTACAGACAGAGAGAAAAAAACGCTGTTAAAACTTGAAAGTGTGTAGAACAGCTCAGAATTTAGTCAGCTGTGTAAACATAGATAAATTACTAACATATACGGTGTAAGGGACAGAGAAACTGAAGGGATTCCTCATTTAAAACCAGAAATAAAAACAGTGCTTTCTTTGAGGGCCTCCAAAAAATGAAATACATTTTCTATTTGTTGTAATTTGTGGAACCTGTAGCCATCAGGGGCAACATTTGGTGTGAAGATACAAGAGTGATTATAGATCCATAAGATAAAGATAAAATGGGTCAAAAACTGGGTGAACACGAGTATACATACATGTATCCTTAAACAGATTCTTCACTAAGTTTTTTTTTTTTACATAATTAGTCCTGTTCCATATGTAGGGAACTTTTTACTACCCTGTAGCAATTAAGCTTTGGAAAATTTGATAAAACGGCTACAAAAGAAACATTGCTCCCTTTCAAAAGTGATCAACTTCATGATCATATAATGACTGTACTGATTTCATAATTTCCCCTTAATTTGATGACAAAATTTTAGACTCGTCAAAATTTAAACCATTTAGATGTGTCTTGGATGAAGGGATTTGTTTCTGATAGGTAAGAAAAATGTTGTAGGAAGATTATAAAATGCTGGTTACCATCATTTTCTCCTTTTTCAACAATGTATTAAGAAGCCTCCTTGCATAGGTTGTTTAAACTTAGGTTTATTTGGTGAAAGCCAACTTCGCAAGCCAAGGTGACGATCACTACGTGGATCTTACCCCTTGGCTGATCGAGTCGAAATTTGTTAGCCTCGCGATACGAGTAATCATTGGTTGCAGTCAGGACTGAAAGCACCAATCCAATAGCGCGTTACATCGGCAGAACGTAAATAATCAAAGTACTGAAAGTACTGACAGACTAGCGAATTTGATTGATTGATTGTTTGTATGGTGTTTAACCCCGTTTTCAACATTATTTCAGTTATATAGCGGTGGCCAGTCCACATACCCATGCTTTTCTGGAGTTTCTTTTACCAGTACTCTGCACAAAATTCTTTCCATGCCACTGGCTGCTTTCTCAAATAATCATCGTCGAAACGCGAGAGAAAAATGTATCCTGACGCAATGACTATCATCAATCCTCGGAAAGAAATTTGCCGAGTCGGGGATCGAACCAGCGACCTCCTGTTCTCAAGTCCTGTACGCTACCGACTGAACTAATGGTGCTATGCGTGCTATTGGCTAACTATAATCCAATTTAAGTTTAACCCTTAACCTGCTAAAGATGTTGAATAAAACTTCCAAGCCAATGGTAAACACCTGAATATTGCTATTTCAGAGTTACATTTTGGAGAAAATATATCCTCTTATCGGACAGTGTAGATCCAAGATCAGACTGCGTGCTCTGTGCAGTCTGATCTTAATCCACACTGTCAGCAAAAGGTCATTGAGTCGCGGTAGTGCTGGTAAAAGAAACTGCAGGAAAGCATGGATAGGTGCTCTGGCCGCCGCAATATCACTGAAATGTTAAAACGGCGTTAAACACCATGCAGTCAATTAGTCAATATCCAATAGCACAAGATGTAGTTACATGTTACTATTTAACTCTCTTTACAACACGAAAAATTTTACACTCATCCAAATTCAAAGCTGTTGCAGACCATAAATTAGATGTAGCTGAACTGATGAAACCTGATCCCAAAAGGGCAGACAACAATGTGGGAAAAGGAGAAAATGATGGTTTCCAGCATTTTCTCCTTTTCCTGCAATGTTTTCAAAGGGATTCTACCCCAGTGTCGCTCAAAATTGGGATTGCTTGGTAAAGGGTTAATATTCAAGACGTAGAATAACAGTTTAGCATAAAAGTTTAACTGTACACAATGATCTAAATAATGAATGACTGAATGAATGACAAGGGTTCCCTGTCCAGTGAGGGTTAATAAAGCTGGGATTTGCTACAAGTTACCTAGGTGTATCTATTAATAGATTCATTCATAATGTTACAGTTGTGTAGGAATAAGTGGTTCTCTGCTTAGCATAGGTCACTTAATGTACATATAAGCAACGATCTTGTACCTTAATATATGACATCTTGTTCAGTTTATTACTTTGTAAGAAGACATGTTCAAACTGGAGTGGTAGAGATTCAGTGGTTTTTAGTAGATGTGAAAAAGGGAGTTTTACCTTATTTTTCCTTAACCCCCCCTAATCCCCCCCGTATTCCCCAGAAATATTTTAACCACAACCCACCACACAACGGCTAACTTACACAATATTTAACGCTTATATAATGCTTATCCATTATGCATCGACTAGCTTATGCTTGACTAACAATTAACAATTTTATGTAACATTAACATGCTCATAAAATTAACATATAACACTTAATAAAGGTCATCAAACAAAATGACATAAACTTTTTTATAAACGTTTTTAACTTAAATCAATTTTTTAAAATTTTTTAATTTTTCCAAAATTACCAGGTTAAAAAGGTACCCAACCAATCAACCCACGCATCGGTTAGCAAGCTAACCACGCAATGGGGTAGCAGACTAACTTTTGTCATGCTCCATAAATAAATATTTACTCTAACAAAAAGTAAATATTTAAGATGAAAAACAAAAAAAAGAAATATCTATAACCCAGATGTTGAGAGTAAGGGTTTAAGGGTTTTTTATGAAAAAAAATTACTTAAATTTTTTTTTAAAATTTAAAAAATTTAAAAAAAAATTAAAAAAAAAAAAAAAAAAAAAAAAAAAAAAAAAAAATTTTCTTTGTTAAGTTTAAACAATAATATATACATCATAAACGTGTATAAAATAAGAAAACATGAATGTATTAAACAAAATATCAAAAGATTTTAAAGTAAAGTTGGAAAAAACTTTAGAAAGAAAAGTGGATTGCAAAACAATGCATTATCAAAGTCAAGTAGAAAAGAGCATAATATTTTATAATATTAAGGATATAAAATATGCTTTTGGTTTTGTTTTAGAAAATTATGTTGATGTGATGAAATACATAAAACCTGCAGTTTATTATGAAATTAGTAAAGTTAAAAAAAATTTAAATATTAATAATTTTAATATTAATCATGGAGTTGTCACTTTTTTTAAAGATGAGCAATACTATTATGAAACATTAAGTAGCGACACAGCTGATTTTTTACATAAATATAATGAAAGTATAAAGATTTATGAAGATGCTATAGCCATGTTTTATCCGTTTGTTAAACCTGTTTTTCCTTTTTTATGTTTTAAAATTAAAAGTGATGAGGAAGATAAAGAAAGTAAAAAAATATGAAAGAAAAGAAGCAAAAATTGATAAAAAAAAAAAAAAAAAAAAAAAAAAAAAAATGTAATGAAAAGAACTAAAGTAGCACTTAATATTATAAAACATAACTATCTATAAATATTTAACCTTTTTACCAGGTTAAATATTTTAATACGTTTTTGGTCTTGCCCCCTGTTGTTCATATTTTATTCTATCTGCTTCAGTTATTGTTTTAATCCTATGATGTCCCCAAGCTAAAGTATTTATCCCATCCTCTAATATATACCTCTTATCGTCAGCAAAACCTAGTGCTTTCTTGTTTATCTCTTCAGTATGTATTTCATGACCACGACTTCTTAACACACCCATGGTTCTATAATGGTCTTTTCCTGTATCCAAACAATCTTTATAATTCCCTAAATTTAGTTCATTTTTAACAACTGACTTTTTTACTCCCTTACATCTTCGGTCTTCAGTATCTTCATCTTTACCATTATCTTCCCATATTAATTTTCCATTTTCATCTAAAATTGGTTTTGGAATTATTTTTGGATTTTTTTTTTATCTTTCTCTTCTCTTTTTATAGGTAATTTTTTATAAGCGTATTGTTTAGCACCTAAACCAACCATCTCAGTCATAACATCACCATTTAATTCATCTTTAAACATACCTAACACCTTTTTGTTCTTTTTGCTATACAACTCATGTTCTTCAGGGTAACCACTCATATCGTACATTGTATCGACATCACAAGCAATATCCTTATACAAATCTTCAGTTTCTATTTCAAGAATAAAACTATCTGTATCAGTATAACACATCTTTACTTTTTCACCATACTTTGCTTTAAAATAATTATAATAAGTTTTTTGCATAAGCGTTTTGCTAGTATCTAATATACTCATACCTAAATAAACAGGTTTATTATATGTTATACTTGTTTTTTTCATATGAACAGCAACTAAATTTTCATCGAATATTGTAGTATGGTGATAGTTTGGTTTAGCAACAAGTTTTTTATAACGATAGCTAACCGCATCATTAACCAATTGCACATCAACTCTATTTCTTAAGTTTTCCATAGTCTTACCAAAAACTGCATTCATCATTAACTTAAAAAAATCTTTTTCAAAATCATTTTTTGCATTTTTTCTTAACTCAATATTTAAATCAATATATTTCTTAATATCAGTAGTTTCTTCAAACTTAATTCCACGATGTATTTTTTTTAATTTTTAAACCTAATTCTAAGTATGTTTTTAAAACCTCATGATGTATAACATAATTTTCTTTATCGTTTAAATTAGGAATTAATTTTTCTACCTTTTTTATTTTTAGTTGTTCAGGTGCAAGAGGAAAATCGTTGTGTAAATCATGTAACTCTTTAGGATACTCTAAATCAACCTCTAAAAAGCATGGAAAGTGTTTCCATTCTTCTAATTCCTCTTTATCCATCCATCTAAAACCAAAAGTAGGCAATGATTGGCTCATAGCCCACGGATAAAGACTGTTTGCATCTATATATATTAAGTATGTTGAAGGTTTATTTTTATCATAATTTTCACCCATATATTTATTGTTTGCTTTTGCATGTCTTTTACTACACATAGATACGCCACCCCTTATCCCCTCTTCAACCATTAAAAGCATATTAGGGTCTGTTAAAAGTTCAAGCTCTACTTTAGATGTTTTAAGCATAGCATCTAATGCCAACCCTGGAATAGTATAATACCAGCAAGGGTCTAATTCATAATGCTTATGACAAATATCCCTGAAGTTTTCAAATACATCTGCTAAAAGCAAAACGTCTATTTTGTTGTAAAGCTCTAAATACTCTTTAAACGTTTTCATGTTAAAAGTTTTCCAAACATTTTTAGCATGTTCATAATCTTCATCACTAATATGTTCTTTGTTTAAACTTGAATAAAATTTTTCTTTAGGTGGTAGTTGTGTTTCTTTTAACCTTTCAAAAGAATCTAAATATTCATAAGGAAAAACTCCTTTTCTTCTTAGTAAAGGTAAATATTTTTTAGGATAAAATATTTAACTGATCTTCATGTAAATTACTTGAAAGGTCATCCAAACTGGAACCCATAAACTTAAAACTATCAAGAAACCTAATTTTATGAGTTATTTTTTTCCCACCTTAATATATTTACTAAAGCTAATATATTTTTCCTCGTTGTTAGGGATAGCATCAATGTTTCCTTCAGTTTTACCAAGATTTTTTATAAAAAGATGACTATCATAACCACTTAAATTATGAAAATAAACAGGTGTAAAGTCGGGAATTTTTGCTTTAAGATTACATTCAGTATGAGCGGCACCCCTATATTTACCAGTAAAATGGCAATGGTCTCTTACTTTATAATTTTTACGGGTAAATTTTTTATTAGAAATCCAACAAAGCTTTTCACTTTCATATTTTTTTTCTTCATCTTTTGTTATCTTAATTGGTGTCGGTTTTTGATAATATTTTTGATGAATTTCTCTGATATCCTCAGTTATCATATCTACAAAAACTTGTTCAGCATTTTCTCCGGTATATTTTCTTTCTATAGGTTGAAACACATCATCATCAAAGCATTTTATGATATAGTAAAAACTACAGGGGATATGCTTTTGAGTTTTTACAGTATAACTTTTTTCTTTGCTTGGTTGGCAAGTTTCTATAGGCTTCAATATACTTTCAAAATCAGCAAAAATAGCAATGGGTACCTTAATTTTCCTATCATGATTTATAAATTGTAATATACTTCCATCTTTAGGCATATTTAAAGCAACAGGGTTATGCTTACCACAATCCTTTTTATGATTTTCTAAAAGGTCCTCCCTTCCAAATGAATTTAAACATCTTTTACAAAAATACTTTTTACCATTATGTTTTGATATTTGGCTAGATACTAAACGGCTAAAATTTTTTATGACAGCATAGTGATTATTTTCCCCATTTGTTAAGAAGAGTAAATCAACATGGTTACTTTTTTCTTCAATGGTAATTTTTAATGGATAAAATTTTTTATTATCATCATAACTAAAAACATTAACGCTAATTTTTGGATTTTGTTTTTCAAATTTATCTATTGCATCAATTGTAACGGGATACTCGATTCCTTTTATATTTAAGCTATTTTCTCTTGGTCTTAAATCACCAAAAACTTTTTCTGAATTTTTTTTCTCTTGGATATAGTGCTCTTAAGATAGACCACTTAAAACATTGGTTGTAATTATTTTTCATATCAATACATGCTTTTTTATCAGCTATCCATTTTGGAAGAGGTATATATCCTAAAGCTCTTAAGGGGTCATAAATAGCTGTATGTAGCTTTAAATGTAATACACTATGAAAAGCCCATCCGCTACCCCTTCTTAAAAAGGTACGATAATTTTCTAAAATTTCTTCAGCCATAATATCATATAATTCATTTACATCGGTTCCTCTTAAATTAATTAAATTTTCATTAGAAGAAAA
Source organism: Tridacna gigas (assembly GCA_945859785.2). Lineage (NCBI taxonomy): Eukaryota > Metazoa > Mollusca > Bivalvia > Cardiida > Cardiidae > Tridacna > Tridacna gigas. The sequence goes on from OX244034.2 coordinate 56,033,643, forward strand.
CTGTGCTTGTACTGGGTGGTCAAAATCTTCAAATCTATACATTAAACATTTAAGAACCATCTTTACTTTAACTTTACGTTTATTTCTTAAAATATTTATCATAGACTGCATTGATAGCTCTAAAAACTCCTCAGGAGATTCAACTGGAAACCCCTCTATTTTATATTGCCTTGCCCAATCTCGTAATGAAGAATGACTTTCTATTACTTCAATAACTTCAGACCTCCTTGGTAAGCGTTCTTCTATATTTCTATTAACTTCATTTAAAACTTGTGGAATCTGCTCTTCTTCAACATTACCGGTTAGCCAATTAGTAAAGTTGGCTACCCTTCTTCTAACGCTTTCAGGTATTACCGCTGTGGCAACCCTTTGAGCACCACTATAAATATTAGATGCAAGCCTTTGACTAGCATCAGAGATTCGATTAAAAATTGATCTCACCATATTTTTTATATTAAAAATCTTTCCTTAATTTCCTTTATTATTTTTTAAAAAATAATAAAATTAAAGAATGTCCATTTTATATTTTTTATTCCAAACCCTACCATTCCAGTTTTCAATCGTTTGAGGGCATCGATCTATAAATTTACTTGCCTTGTAAATTGATGGAAAGGTTGTTGTTTCTTCCGTTTCAACATCCTTTAAGGTAACTTTTTTTGGATTACTAGCAATATTTTTTAATCTATCATAATTAGGAACTTTTTTATAATGTTTTTTAAGTTCCTCCTCAGGATATAACCCATGCTCTTTAACTGTATCGATAAATTTCTTTTTACTCCAGTAAGAGTAAAACTTAATATCGTTTTCTTTCAAATTTTTTTTTAAATCGGCAATCTTTAGCATATTCTTTATATAACAAATAAATTACTTAATAAACTACACTCATTTTATTTCCATCACTTTGGAAGTTAATTAACCTATCGCTAAGTAAAACCGCAAATGCTTCAGTATTTGCAGGAGGATTTGCAGTAAATGTTGCTTTAACGTGAATATCAGTTACAGAATACTTTAACCTTTCACTCTGCTTTGATACGTCAAACACAAACAAAGGAAAAAGGGTTTTGTAATCTGAAGGAGTAATATTAGGGTTTGATACTAATTCATCCATGTTAAAAAACTTTTTTCTAAACAAAGCAGCATCGCCATATATTCTACTAATTAAATTATTATTAAAATCTATATCATGTTCATATTCAGGATATATTTTTGGACCTAACATTACATAAATATTTTTAACATTTATGTTATCAAATATAGCAGGGTTTTGTAGTTGATTACCGCTTTTACCAGCTTGAAAACCAATAACAATAAAACGTGGCACTTCAGGAGATGATTTAGTTGATAGTCTCCAAGTAAAACCTGTTGCCCGTGGAACAGCAATAGAGTCAGATTGTATCATTCTATACCCGACTGGGAATTTTTCTTTTTTCTCAATAAATTTTGTAAGTTCCATTCTATTACCAAGTTCAGGCTCTACGTGAGGCATAAACCAAGATACTTTACTTAATACAACTCTACCGGGTTCATGTCTTTGATTTCCACCAACATTTGCTTGGGCAAGTCTAAAAATCGCATCATTATCATTATTTCTTGTTAAGGTTAAAGTCTGTTTCATTCCATATAAAATTTTGTTGTAATCTTCACAAAAACCAAATATATGTTTTAAGGGTATCCTAAAACTAAATGTTCCAACATCATTTGAACTAAAAATATAGTTTCTTCTTACATTAAAACCAACGTTATCACCCCCTGCAATAATATCTGTATCCTTATACCATAGTTGGTTTAGTCCTTGTGATTTAGCAAAGTCATCCGGGTATTTTAAAAGTCCAAGCATTGTAGTAGTGTGACCAGGGTAATTAATGGATTCTATCTCTTGCCCACTAAGTTGATATCTGATAGTTTTAAACAGATACATTATTCCATTATTTATTAATGTAACCGTATCTTCATTACGATCATAATAGGGATCAGCAACAACAATAGCTTCTTTAAATAATCTTCCTTCAAAAAGTAGATATGACTCGGAAGGGTGATAAACAATATCTTGAGCTTCAATATCAATCCTAATATTTCCTCCTGAGTTGTTTAGATTGGTTCCTGTAATAGGTTCATACTCATGGTATTCATATTCATCAATACTATCATCTTTTAAAATTGGTGCTTTAATGTTTAAAATATCCATTTTATTATATGCAATTATGATTTTTAAGTCAAAATTATAATTGAGTTGAGTTTTTAATATTCTAGCCATAGTTGAGGGAATGATTTGTTTTCATCATTAACATAAACACCTTTAAGTTTAATATTTTTAAGTTTTTCAGCAGAAAAATTTTTTCTCATTTTAGGATAAATTTTATTTCCGTAAAGAATTGTTACCTTTGGTATATTGTTTTCTTCTAAAAAATCATTTACTTCATCTTCAAAACCCTTAATGATATCAGCTTTTTCAGGAGACAATTTTACAACAACCCTTTTATAATCATAACTTGTATTATTTACTTCAAGAATCTCACAGTCTTCACCAATTTTAAAGTTAGCATAAAGAATACCAACTCTTTTTGTATTGTATTTTTCATATTCTGTTATCCTAAATTTTAGCTTTGACATTCTTTTTCATTTAAAGTATACTTAACTTAAATTTATTATTTTCATAATACTTTAACTCCGGAACCCTTACTATTTAATTTCTTAACTAAATCTTGTATAGCAATGGCACTACCATCTATTAAGGTGTTAATATTTTGTGTTGCAGGTTGAGTTGTTGTAGTAGGCTTTTGAGTCTATTTTTCTAAAATCTTTTTAGATTTTGGTGTTAAAGCCTTTTCAACTAACTTTTTACCTGCATCAACCGCGGCACTCTTTCCAACCTCTAATGCTTTCTTTGCTCCTTCCTTAGCTACACTCTTACCAACATCAACTGCTGAAGATGCAATTTGTTTAGCTGCGCTGCTTGTAAAGAGTCTTGTAAGAAAATTAGCAAAGCTATCAAATATACCTGCACCACCGTAAGAATAATTTCTTTTAAATCCTCTCTTTTGTGATGTAATCATTTTACAGTATAGACATTAAATTTTTATAACTCTTTGAATTTAATACACATTGTCTTTTTAATTCATCACAAATACTTACAAGCTCATTTCTTACACCTGTATTACCAGCTTTTTTACTTGCTATCAAAAGGTCTAATCTTTCTAATAGTGAGTTAGGGTCAGATGGGATAATGGTAATTCCTTTTCCAAGGGCTGAATCATACCAAATGTTGGAAAGAATGTTTATCCATTTGTATGCTTTACTGCTTTTTGGGGATTTACTTTTTGGGTCATTATTGCGATAGAAGGTGTTGGATTTTAATATTATCTCCTTGTAATTTTTAAAATCCTCTTCATCATATTTACTTTTGTCTGGTATTTTAGCTATAATTAACTCCCACAGACCAGGTGTGCCTTTATAGATTTTATTTGCAATTAAAATATCATCTTCTAAAATTTCAACTTCCTCATTGCCGATATAAAATTTATTTTCTTTGTCATATAACCCATACGTTGTATCAGCTTCATTCTTATTGGTAAATCTTCTTAGTTGCTTTTCCGCAAGCGGTCCAATAAACAGTGTTGCTTCTTTTTTTTTTCTTTCCTTTTCTTCTTCTTCAAGAAGTTTAATCCATTCAAATAAGCTTTCACGTTCATCTTCATCCATTTGCGATTTTTCATAAGCTTTGATAGAAGGAAAGGCTGGAAACGTAATAGCTTTAGGTAAGTCTTTAATCCCCTCTTTAATAGGTTTAAGTCCTTCTGTAATTTCCTTTGTTGAAACTTTTTGTGTTTCTGTAATAGGTTTAAAAAACTTTGAAAGGTCTGTTTGCAATTCAATTTCACCTGTTTTCTCTGCAAGTTGGCTATCACGAATTCTTTTTCTCGTTGCGAGATATTCTTTTACAATTTGGTCCCTTTTTACAGGGTCTTTTATCTTTAAAAATGTCATATTTTTTTAAGTAAAAATTTTTTTTATATTGTTATTTTTTTTTAATCAGTATTACCTATCTCACATGCACAAGAACATTTAAACTTAGGGCATTTAAAACGTAGTGGTGCCACGATCCTTTTCAACGAGCTTCCGAAAGGACTCCCTCGCCTCTTGTCTTCCTCTTTCAATTAAACTTTCTTGTTCTTCTGTCATAATCTTTTTCTTTGACTTACTTCTGATTTCTTCCTTCATAGCCTTATATTTTTCTAATTCGACTAAAATTAGGTTAAACTCTGAATGTTCTATTTTGTTATCACTAATTGCTTTAGATATATGAGTATAAAGGGTGTTTAGCTTTGAATCAGCTAATATTTTAATCTTAAGATGTTTTTCTGATTTTGTTCTGGTTCTTCTAACCAGAAACTTACCTACTAATGCTGCAAATCCAACAGCTAAAGCACAACCTTCCAAAGCTATCGTTGCAGGTATCGCTACCACGGTACTTAGTAAAGCGATACCCCCGGCTCCTGCACCTAATGCTAGAGCGGTTAAACCAGCTTCCACGTTATCTACTGTCTTGCTAATATTTAAATACTTTTTACTGCTCTCTAACCCTAACTTCATTTTCAAGAAATGTTTGAATTTTGATATTTTTTGTAGTCTAAAGGATTGACCATTGTCTCCTGCTGATAGTATTGGTTCTAATGATGGTGCATTTGGTATATTTCGTGCTTCTGGTAAGTTTGGATAAATCTTTTCTGAAAGTTCCATTTTATTAATTACAACTATTTTTTTTAAATAGAATAGTAAAGACGACACAAAAAATCATTTTCTTTAATTCTTACTGTTTCGTTTGAGTTGTTAGTAATTGTAATGATAGCATCTACGGTATCCTCAAGAATAACTTCATTTGATAAACTTAAACGCTTAAATTTTAAGTTGTATGACAATGAGGTAAAAACAACTCCTCTACTCATTAAAAAACCAAAACCTAATACCATTGACTTATTTTCACCAGGTTTTAATGTTAAGGGTTCATGAGTAAAAACATCCCAAAGAACAGGATTAACCTTTTTAGGTGGATAATTAACTTTTAAAGGTTTCCAAAAAATAGTTTTTGGTTGTACTATTTTAGGTTTAACTCCAAATTTATGCACATTCATATTTTTAATTTTATAATATTGCTCCCAATATAGGAATATTTCCAAATGGTCTATTAGGTCCTAAAAGAAGACCTTTTCCATCATAAATTTTTGAACCTTGTTTTAAATACAATCCATCACCAACAGAACCTAATCCTTTACCCTTAGCCGGTCCAAGATATAAACCTTCACCATCAGTTTCTACTTGACATACAAAACCACATTTTTTAAGGTAAAGACCGTTACCCATTGCTTTTTGAACGCCTGAAGAGGCTAAGCCAGATAGGGCACCAACTCCTATAGCTGGTAAAACAGTCCTTGCTAATGTAGGTAGAACTGATGAAGCTAATCCTGCTAACAAAGGTAAAAATCCACCTTCTACTTTCATGTTATGTTTAAGTTGCTTAATTGTCATTCTAATCGTGGTTCCCTTACCAACTTCATAAGCTTTTGCTATTTTCTTTGCTTGTGATTTGGTCACTGCAATTATATCATTACCTTGTAAGTCATCAAAATTTAAACGAATACTTACCGGACAACTAGCTTTAACAGCATGATTTAGCTTTTGCTTTAGCCCTTCTGATATATTTACTTTAACAGTAATGTAGTTTGTCATTTTATATTAATATATTTTTTTATTTATCTTGCCTCTCTAATATGAAATCTGATTGTTAATGTTTCACCTCTAAGATTTAGTAACGTTCCATCTTGGTCAGTAATTGACACATTGAGGTTATGTATTTCATTTAATGTTAGCGGAAGATACACTAAATTAACTGGCGACTCTATTATTTCATAACCAGGTGACACATTAGGAAAAAAAACTATAAATTGTGTTTCTTTGCGAACCATTAACATAACTACCAGAAATTAAATCAATATTAACAAGTAAGCTATTAATACTTAAAATATTTACTACTTTTTCAGATTCGTGAAATCCTTGTAGATATTTTGCTTTATTAAATCCTAATACTTTTCCAATACTTATACTTTGGTTAAAATCTACCTGATAACCATTTTCTAAGAACTGATTTTAAAGTATTAGTGTTTGCGGAGATATTAATATAATATTCTTCATTAACTGCGTCATAATGACCTTTTTTTCCTCATTTCTTGTTGTATTACATCATTAATATCAACTAAATCATAGGAACCTTCAAGTATTTTTAGTTTTACCCATGTTGCACCATTGTCTGGAGAATAAACAAAAGTATTATTACTTTTATCAATATTAGGAAATGAATAATAAGTTTCAAGATTAACCAATGTTATTTCATATTCTTTATCTTTTTCTAATTGAAGTGGTGGAGTAAATCTTGTTTTAAACTCTGTTTTGTTGTCACTTACTATAATTTGAAATGATGTTTATGGTCGGTGTTTTTTACGTTTTTTTCAAGCAATTCTTCCATTTTAATATTACTAAAAAAGGTTGTTTATATGTGTAAAAATATATCTTTTTTTTTTTGTTTAAGATATATTTTTACTTACTATTCTTCCAACTTCTCTTTTTTTGATTCTTTTTAAATGATAATTTCCCCTATATCTTTTATCTATAAATTAAATCAAAAGTTAAATCTATTTCATCTATTTTATCTGTAACTAAAATTATTTTTTTTTAAATTTTCTATATGTTTTTTATTTGTTTTATCTAGTTCTTCACTTTTAAAAAATTATTGAAATACATCTATTTGTAAAAGTAATTCTTCAACGATTGATTTTTAATAAAAAGTAAATATTCATCTTTTTCACTTAAGTCTTTTTTATCTTTTACAAAAATTTCAAACATCTTTTTTAGGTTAAGAGAATAAATTTTCTTTTTACAATTTCGTACCGTTGTATCTTCAACATTTTTAATTATTTCTTCTGATACTTTTTTAGTATGTAAAAAATAATTTCTTAAGTTTGTATTATTAATTTCATTAATGGTACTATAACACGCCATTTTTTATAATTATAAAAAAATCCTCTTAAGTTATTTTCAATTTTTAATAATAATCTTTATAATTTTTAGGTATATAAAAGTTGTCAAATCCATCTCTGTATTTACCGTTATATTTATCATTGGTTAAATCAATGATAACAAAACCATGAGGTCTTTCCCAACAATTTTTACAAAAGTTAATAAACTCATTCTTAGTCATATCATCCCCTACATGGTCGCTAAAAATATGATTAAGATTTTTTAAGTCTTGTCTAAACAAACATATAAAATTTGCATTCTCTCTAATAGTTTGACGAGGCAATCTAAAATAATTTTGTGATAGATAAAAACAGTCTGCGTTACTATGTCTCCCGCGGACATAATAGCTTTCACATTTGTTTTGTCTTTCTAAAAGTAAATCGTCAAAAATCATTAAATTTTTGTTTTGCCCGTTTAAATCTCTTGGGTCAGGTACATCACTAGCATTTTCAAAAAATTCACAGTTAATATCGGATTTTTCTTTAATTGTTTTGCCCCATTCTTCAACTAACGCTGTAAGTGAAACATCATAGTTTTGAACTTCATTTTTAAGTGAAAACAACCTTAATATATATTCTTTTGGTATTTTTTCTTCAAAAGCTTTTTTAAGTATGCAATATTCTGGTTGAGACAAACTTTTACCAAAAACGTATAAGTTGTTATAATCTAACCAATCAGGTCTTAACAAAAGGTTAAGTAAAAGTGTAGTTTTACCACATCCTGATTTACCTACTATTAAACCTCTAATACTTCTTGGTAAAAGGGGGTGGTTAAATCTTTTTGCTAACGCTTCATTCCATGATAACATGATAAATTAACAATATCCATTTTATATTAAAAAAATTTAATTTAATATAAAAAAATATATTGTGTTAAGTGTAAAAAACAAACTGATACAACCGATTTTGAATGTGCGGTAAGTAAAAATGGTAGAAATATGAAACGGGGTAAGTGTGTTGAATGTGGAACAACTAAAACTCAGTTTATTAAAATAGAGGGTGGTTCGTTGTTAAACAAGGTTATTAATAACTTACCTGTTGAAATGCACTTACCAGGTCATAATTTTACTGGTCCTGGTACTAAATTAAAGAAAAGATTAAATCCTGATTTAACACCTAAAGAATGGTCAAAGCCTGTAAATCGTGTTGATAAAGCAGCATATCATCATGATATATGTTATCTTAAACATGATGATACAGCAACAAGAAATTCTGCTTGTGATAAAAATATGCTTAAAGAGTTAAAAGGTATCTATAATCCAACGATTAGGGAAAAAATGGAAAGAGGATTGGCTTCTTCATTAATTGGAACAAAAAAAAGATTTGGTATGGGAATTAAAAAAAAAAATGACCAAAATATAACGCTAGCAGAAGAATTACATAAACCCGTAAAAAGAAAAATTAAGAAAAGGAGAGTTAGAGTAAATGGTATAGATAGGATATGGGCTGCAGATTTAGTAGATATGCAAGCATTTTCTAAACTTAATCGTGGTGTAAAATATCTTCTTGCTGTCATTGACATCTTTTCAAAATACGGGTGGCTGATACCATTAAAAGACAAAACAGGAAAATCTGTTTTTGTTGCATTGAAGATTATTTTTAAGGAAAGAAAACCTGAAAAAATGTGGGTGGATAAAGGTAAAGAGTTTTATAACAAAGAATGAATGAATGAATGTTGTTTTATGGCGCATCGACAGCTTTGGTCATTTAGCGCGCATATCTGTGTTGAAGGAACGATTATGACGGATTTTTTTCTAAAAAGATTTGAGACATGCTGACAGTAAAAAAGTTAAATTAAGAAGGATCATGTGTGATCTTAGTATGTATAAAAGATATAATTGAGCAACAGGGCTTCCCTATTAACTCAAAAAGGTTTTGAATAATGATGTTAAGACTGCGATAAAAAGATTTGAACAGTCTTAAATTGATAATAAAGGAGTCTTTAAATGAAGAAAAGTTACGTGTAACTGACAATGTGCATAAAATATGATATTGAGTGGCTGGGCATTCCCTGCCTACTCAAAAGTTTTAGATTAAAAAAGGTAAGATTGTGAATCAGCTGACAAGGTATTTTATATAAAGATGTGTAAAGAATGTAAAAAGATGGGTAAGAAACTCAAAAGGCAAATATCACAGTTTATTGTAAATACCAATCTCCTTTATGAAAGCGATAATAGATTCAACGCTGACAGAATCAAAAAGATTTTTTAAACTATCGACGTTGAAATATTTTGAACGAATTGGTTGAAAGTCAATGCAGTCTAGTAGAATGTGTTTTATAGAGAAGGGTGCATTGCATGGAATACATTCAGGGGCATCATCTCTGGTCAAGAGCCAGGAATGTGTAATGCGTGAATGGCCAATTCGAAGTCGTGCAATTATCACTTCTTCTCGACGAACAGACCTGTAAACGGGGTACCATTCACCAAGGGAAGGTTTAACTGAATGCAGTTTATTGAAAACATCAGCATCCCACTGGGATTGCCAAGAAGATTGGATATGTGTTAAAACAGAGGATTTAAAATCAGTGTGTGGAACTTTAAAATCTGAAATGGGAAGGTTAAGTGCAGATTTGGCAGATCTATCGGCATTTTCATTGCCTTTGATGCCTACATGACTTGGAAGCCAGCAGAACACCAATCTATTCATAGAAGAAATTTGTGAGATCCTTTCAAGTAAAGTACAGGTCAAGGGATTCTCAAGTCGTTGATTTGAAAGGGCCTGTAATGTTGACAAAGAGTCCGAAAAGATAATGAAACGGTTGGAATTAGAATGTTCAGCTAGATTAAGGGCAAGATCAATAGCTTTAATTTCTGCAGAGAAGATAGAGGAATTGTTTGGAAGGCGGCATTTTAAGCTCCTTTCTCCACAAATAGCGGCAGCTGCTACAGAATTTCCCTCTTTAGATCCATCTGTATAGATTGGTTTGAAGGAAAAATAATGCTCCTTTATCTCGTTGTATCTAGCATGAAACACAGTTCTATCCGTGACTGACTTTTTGTCGGATGCAAGGTCAAATCTGAATTCTGCACTGTTTAGTGTCCATGGAGGGATTTCAGAGATTTTATAGTCGGCAATAGACTCAATGTCTATGCCAAGGTTATCTACAATGGGCTCCATGCGGACACCAAATGGAGGAATAACATTTGGTTTCCTTTCAAAAAGACGTTTATACTGAGGTTTAAAAACAACTTTATGAGTTGGGTTAAAACGATTCGACTTCAGTTTTAAAAGATATTGAAGCGATAGTTTTTCCCTCCTGTAAGAAAGAGAAGGTTCATTAGCCTCAACATAGAGACTATTGACGGGAGAAGTTCTGAAAGCGCCAAGTACAAGACGAAGGCCTTCGTGGTGTATAGGATCAAGAATTTTAAGGCAAGATTTACGGGCTGATCCGTATACGATAGATCCATAGTCTAATTTGGAGCGAACTAAAGACCGATAAAGCCGCAAGAGGACTTTACGGTCTGCTTCCCATTCAGAATGGGCCACAACCTTTAGAAGATTAAGAGCCTTCTTGCATTTCTTTTTAAGAGCAGTGATGTGAGGAAGGAAGGAAAGCTTTCTGTCAAAGATGACTCCGAGAAATTTAAATTCAGAAACGACTTCAATTTTAGTTTTGTCCAAATATAGTTCAGGGTCTGGATGAACACCACGTAAATTACAAAGGTGCATGCATTTTGTTTTGGACTTTGAAAATTTGAAGCCATTTTCATCAGACCACGTTTGGAGTTTGTTGAGACACTGTTGAAGTTGTCTCTCAATAATATTCATATTTCGAGATCTGAAGCATATAACAAAGTCATCAACATAAAGAGAACAGTCTACACCAGGACAGATAGCTTTAACTATACTGTTTATTTTTACACTAAAAAGTGTAACAGAGAGAATACATCCTTGGGGCACACCCATCTCCTGTTCACGGGCTCCCGAGACAGTATTACCAACTCGGACGCGGAAAAGACGTTCATCCAAGAAGGCTGAGATAAAAAGAGGAAGACGGCCTCGAAGACCAAAGTCATGTAAGTCTTTAAGAATTCCGTATTTCCAAGTCGTATCATAAGCGCTTTCAAGGTCGAAAAAGACAGATACTACATGTTGTCTATTAATAAAGGCTTCTCTGACAAAGGTTTCAAAGCGGACAAGATGATCGATGGTACCACGCTGGCGACGAAATCCACTCTGTACATCAACGATAAGGTTGTTTTTCTCTAAAAACCAGACAAGCCTGTCATTGACCATACGTTCTAGAGTCTTGCAGAGACAACTAGTAAGAGCTATGGGACGATAGTTGGCTGGGTCATTAGCATCCTTGCCAGGTTTTGGGATAGGAATGACTAGTGCCTCTCGCCAGGACGAAGGAAAATCATCGGACTGCCAGATATCATTAAAAATATCAAGTAAAACAGAGAGAGAAGTAAAGGGTAAGTGTTTTAAAAACTGGTAATGAACTTTATCTTGGCCGGGAGAAGAATCGTGAGCTTTATTCAGAGCTGATTTTAATTCTTTAAAGGTGAAGAGTTTATTATAGTGCTCTGAATTAGAAGAATTGAAATTAAGTTTTTTCTTTTCTTCTCTGGCTTTATTCCTCTGAAACTTTTCAGAATAGTTTGCAGAGGAGGACTTTTTGCAAAAGATGTCAGCAAGAGCATCAGCTATATCCTGGGGGGTTTCCAACGAAGTATTGTTTACTTCAAGGTGACTGAGAGGGGGTTGGCCTTTGCCATTTATCTTTCTAATCATGTCCCAGGTTTTTTTAGTAGTAGTTCTACTATTTAATTTAGAGACATATTGTCTCCAAGCCTTGCGCTTACTTTCTCTAATGGTACGACGAGCTTTTGCCCTGGAAATACGGAATAAGTTATGATTTTCTTTGGTAGGTCTGAGGTTAAACTTTCTAAGGGCTTGTTTTCTGTCTCTGACAGCCTGTTTACAATCTTCATTGTACCAAGGCTTGTCAGGACGTTTTGGATTTGTCGAGGTCTGAGGGACGGACTGTTTAGCTGCATCAATTAACAGCGAAGTAAAAAGTTTTGCTGGATCATCGTACTCTCCAAACTTGTCATGTGTAATTGTCTGTTCACAGAGGGTTTCAAATCTGTTCCAATTGGCTTTAGAGAGTTTCCATTTCTGCGGTTTTACACTGCTGGATGGTTGTGTAGATGAAAAGATAATAGGGAAGTGATCACTTCCACACAAATCCTCTTTCACTTTCCAAATGAAATTGGGAAATAAGACTGGGCTGCACAAGGTTAAATCAATAGAAGAGTAAGATCCAGTTGCTGGATGCAAGTAGGTTTTGGATTTGTTATCATTCATGAAAGATAAAGAGTTATTCGAAATGAAGTTCTCCAACTGTAAACCTCTCTGGTTAGTGTCATTGCAACCCCATATAACATTGTGACCATTAAAGTCCCCAGCAAGAATATAGGGGGATGGCAATTGGGAAATGAGATCATTCAGATTGGTCTCATTAATAGGTGTGTTTGGGGGGAGATATAAAGAACATAGTGTAACGGCACTGTGTAAAGATAATCTGATGGCAACAGCTTGCAAGTTTGTGTTAAGAGAGATAACTTTATGAGGAATGTTGTTATTGACAATAATAGAAACACCACCTCTAGCTTTCTCGCCTTCGATAAAGACTTTATTGTAAATGGAATGATATTTGATAGAAATATCATCCTCCCGCTTAAGGAAGGTTTCTTGCAGACAAACAGCAACTGGTTTGTGATCATTGATTAAAAGGGAAAGTTCGTCAAAGTTTGACTTTAGACCTCGACAATTCCACTGGATTATGGTATCCATAGTGCATGAGGAGAGTATAAAAGCTAAAGTAAAAAAAGAGGCCGTAAACCAATACATTTTAAAATAGATTAAGATTTAATTACAGTTGTCTCGGGTTTGGACGATTGCCAAGTGTCAGTGTCCTTGTTCCAAGTATCTTTAGAAATGGACCAGATAGAGGCTTCTGAATCTGAAGCCTCACCTTCCAGATTTTCAGTATCTGCATCCATGTCCTCTAACTCCGAAAATCTGTTGGAGGTAGGGACTGGATCATCTACTGTGACTGCAATTTCACAGGATCCATGGTTATCTCTGGACTGTGGTTTAGATTTCGAGGAAGATCTTTTTGGTGATCGGGGTACATGATAAGATTTGTTATCTTTAGGTGGAACATTTGGCTTATTTGTAGACTGTGAAGATGGAGGTTGGGGTTTCTTAGGAGGCTGTTTTGAAGGGGCAGATGGCTTTGAAGCTTTTTTTGATGAAATATTTTGTGAAGAGGAAGAGGAAGAGGGCTTTGGGGTTTTTTGTGAAGGAATACTTTGAGAGTCTGTGGGTTTTGGGGGTGCAGAAGAGGGTTTGTTTGTTTCAGATGCAGGCTGAGTCCGAGTGGAAGGTGTTGTAACCTCGACATTGGGAAGGAGAGCTTTCAGTTCACTAGTCATTTCAGGAAACTTTTGGAGAAGTTTTTTAGCCAACAGTTCGCAGGTTGGACAATGTCCATTTGCAGGCAAAGGAGATGCAACATTTGCATATGTTGTGCTTTTGCTCAACAATGCCTGATCAGACCTGCGTTTTTCAACTGTTTTCCTGGCTTCCAAAAAGCTAACATTCTCCTTAAACTTGATTGAAAGGATTTCTTTCTCATCTTTCCAAACTGAACATTCTTTGGAATAGGTAGGATGAGAAGACTTGCAGTTGACACAGAGAAGAGGATTATTGCAAGTCTTTTGGTCATGGTTTTCCCCTTCAAAAGCACATTTCGGACATACAGGGGTACTTTTGCAATTGCTTTCATGGTGGCCATACCGCTGGCATTTATAGCAACGCAGCGGGTTTGGTACATATACATCGACATTGACCAATTGAAATCCTACTTTAATAGAAGCAGGTAAAGAGGGTGTAGAGAACGTTAAAATGTAGGTATGGGTATCTCTACGTATCCCATCTCTAAAAACAGAGATTCTCTTGACATCAGACACTGCCTGGGATTGTAGATTAGTCTTATTCTCGTCTATAGAATCACAGTATGAAAGTTCCTTACATCTGATGACTCCTTTGCTGGTATTTAAGGTCTTATGTGGGTATATTTTAGCATCCAAATTGTAGAACTTTTTATGGCCTAAAAGGTTTTTTGCCTGCTGTTGGGTAAAGCATTCAACAAGCAGGGTTTCGTTTTTCAATTTCTTAACTGATTTTGGAGTACCTAAGATAGACGAGATTGTCTTTTCTATAATAAAAGGTGAGAGCTTTGTAATTTCTTTTGATTTGTCAGCTGACTCTATCACAATAAACCTAGCAAAAGTAGAGTGAGTGAAAGAAGTATCCGATTCAGAATCTGAATCTGAAAGAACGCGCTTGGGTTTTTTTGGGGTTGCCATGATAGTTGTATTAATTCATTGCCGATGCTCCCCACCCGCCTCGGAGCCCAACAAGGGGACATGATCTGGGGAAACCAAACACAGATCATGACAAGGATACATCGGCAATATACTCGAAGTGAAAGGGCTAGACCGGACAAATGTAGGCCCTCAGAATGTCACACCAAGCATAGACTGTCTTTGGGCGGTTACAAGTGTCAAGCAAATACCAACTTTCACCCGATTAGCCCATGAGCCACCGCCTTCTAGGGCATTTATTTATATCTATAGAGGGATGGATGATTTTTCTTCTGTAAAGATTTTGCGTGTAATGGATACAAGGTAAGAGAAATGCCCTAGGGCTAGGCATGACCAGCCGATTGATCAGGACGGGCCCTCCTGACCTCTCGTTTAGTCCAATTCAAGGCCAAAGTGGTGTGTTGTGAAGGCAGAACAATTCAAGGGCCATATCCTGAATCCACTCAACCACCAGGATCCCGTCATCAGACGACACGAGTTGCAGCCCACGGCAAACGGGCAGGCACAGTGGGGGGGTCTTACCCCTTCTGTAGTGCGACAGCTGGGCAATTTCTATCCCCCCGCCCAGCTGGGGGAATTATAACAAAGAAGTTAAAGATTTGATTGAATTATATTCCACTAAAAACGAGGAAAAATCAAGCGTTGTTGAGAGATGGATTAGAACAATGAAAGAAAAAATGTGGAAGTATTTCTCTGCTCACTCAACAAATGTTTATATTGATGTATTACCAAATCTTGTTAAAGAATATAATAACACGAGGCATTCTTCTATTAAGATGACGCCAACTGAAGCAAGTAAGAAGAAGAATGAAAATAAAGTTTGGAGAACACTGTATTCTGATTATAATCATGTAAAAGAAGATATAAAACCGAAGTTTTCTGTTGGAGACAAAGTAAGGATAAGTAAAAGAAAAAGACTTTTGAAAAAGGTTATACCACAAGATGGACTGAAGAGGTTTTTACAGTTTCAGAAGTAAAACATACATCACCTGTAACATATAAAATTGAAGATTTAAATGGAGAAGAAATAAAAGGTACCTTTTATGAACCTGAACTACAAAAAACAAGACAAGAGTTGTATAGGATAGATAAGGTTATTAAAAAAGGAAAAAAAAAGAAATCTCTTGTAAAGTGGAAAGGTTATTCTGATGAGTTTAATTCATGGGTTGATAATAGTGCTATCATAAATATTTAAATATATAAAAAATGCAAGATATTTTAATTGATAATATAACTTTACCAAATAAGCCTTTAAGTAATTTTGAACTTGAGGATGCCGCAAAAAAATTAACAAGAGGGCCATGATGGCCCTGTATCGCTCCACTGGCTTATAAATATAAACCATAAATACTAAACATTTCAATTCTGAGCCAAATGGTTTCAAAATGAAGACTTACAAAGTTTTCTCTGTAAAAGCCCATGTGAAAGTTGAGACCCGCAAGGCAAAGCCATTTTTGATCCCAGAGCTATAATTACTTGAACCCTGGTAGAGGTCCACAAGATAAAGCCACATGCCAAAATAATACAAGTCTATGCTGTATGGTTATAAATAAGGTGATTTTCAAGTTTTGTCCATATGAAGCCTCTGTAAAACATAAGACCCCTGATGCAAGGCTAATTTAAAAAAAAAAAAAAAAAAAAAAAAAAAAAAACCAGCAAGATTTCTTAAGTTGTCACTATGTAAGCCCATGTAAAACTTGTGACCCCTGCGGCGGGGCCAATTTTGACCCCAGGGCTAAAATTTTGGCCCGCTTGGTAGAGGCCCACTAGATATAGCTACATGCAAAATTTGGTAGCTCTAGGCCTAATGGCTAGGTACAGGAAGATTTTTAAAGTATTCTCTATATAAGTCTATGTAAAACTTGTGACCCCTGGGGCAGAGCCAATTTTGACCCCAGGGCTATAATTTGAAGAAACTTGATAGAGGTCTACTACATAAAGCTACATGCCAAATTTGGTAGCCCTATGCCTTATGGTTTCAGACAAGAAGATTTTTAAAGATTTCCAATATTTTTCAGTTTTGTTGCCATGGCAACCAGAGTTTTTGAAGGAATCAAATTCTTTCAAGAAATTCTGAAGAGGACCATGGCAGGATCATTTCTGTGAAGTTTCGTGAAAATCGGATGGGTAGTTTCAGAGAAGAAGATGTTTGAAATAAAAGTTAACGCACGGACGGACGGACGGACGCACGCACGGACGGACGGACGCACGGACGGACGGACGCACGACGGACACCGGGCCATGACATAAGGCCGCTAGCCTTCGGCCAGTGGAGCTAAAAATAAAAAAAATTAGAGGAATATTTTTACGTAACACTTTACCAAAAAATAAAAAAAAAAAAAAAAAAAAGGAATGTGGTATATTAAACCTTGATGACTCTAGCGGCCCTGGTACTCATTGGGTTGCTTGGTTTAAAGATGATAAAAAAAAAAAAAAAAAAATTATTTTGATAGTTATGGTATTCAACCACCTATTGAAATCATAGATTATTTAAAAAGACCAATACACTACAATACTGACCAATTACAACATGCAGGGGAAGTATTTTGTGGTAATTTATGTTTGTACATTCTTAAAGAACTGGGTTTAGGTAATAAATTTCAAAATGTTTTAAATAAACTTTTTTAGTAATATAAAACTATGCCCGTTGATAAATTTGGAAGAATGGATGATGTTAAAACAAGTGGTGATGGTGTGTCACTCGCTTACATAAGTAATAATTTTTTACGTAAAGATGGAACAACCACCGTTACCGGTTCTATAAATATGGCTGGTAATACATTAACGCGGGTTAGTAATCCAGTAAATCCTCAAGATGTTGTGACAAAGGATTATGTTGATAATACAGCAAAAGGTAATGTTGAATCACCTCTATTGAAAGAAAATGGTAGTTTCATTGCTACAGCTCCAATCAATATGGGTTTTAAAAAAATACATAATCTTTTTAATCCTGAAGAATCACATGATGCTGCTACTAAAACTTATGTAGATAAAAATACGATACCTTTTACCTATACTTCTTTTAACCATGACCAATTTGGACAGGTTGAAAACTATGCAGTAAGAGGTTTTCTAGATGTTTTAACTCCTATATTGAGTAGGCATGTAGCAAACAAGTTCTATGTAGATTCTATTGTTCAAGATGTTAAAAATCAAATTGGAGCTAGCAACATACCTAAAAAAATGGAGTATATGTCTTTGGCTCCACCATCAATATGAAAAACAACCAAATTATAAATTTACCAAATCCTGAAGAGCGGTATGCTGCTGCTAATAAAAATTATGTTGATAATGGTGGGGCTATCATAAAAAATCCAGATGGGAGTTTCTTGGCAGTAGCTAACGTAAATCTTCAAGGTTTTTCTCTAAAAAACGCTGCAACTCCGGAAAGTGAGAGAGATTTAGTAACAAAATCATATGTGGATGAAAAAGTATCACCAATCCCTTTTCTTTTAGAACGAAAACCTATTATAAGCGTGTGTGCCGAAGAAAATGGTTCAACAGAAGATGGTAATTACGAGTTTTCATTTGGTAATGGTAATTTAGGTGTTAATCATGGTTTGGGTGGTTACTGTATGAGTGTGTCGGGTAGAATTATGAGGTAGTTTAATGGTTGTAAAAGATGATAAAAACATATCAAAAGAGGTAAAAGTTAATATTGTGGTAGATGGAATAGAGCAGGTTGATTACTCTATTATTAAAAAGAAAGATGAGAGTTGTAGTTGTGTAGTTTTTCCTAAACCACTCGAAATAAAGCAATGTGGTGTCATAAACTTTATCTCAAGATCAAACAACACTAACGTGCGTCACTCTTACATAACTATTTTGATAGAGTTAGACTTGTAAAAAAAATATTTAACCCGGTAAAGGGTTAAATATTTAAAAAAGGTTTATCGACACCCACACCAAGATCACATGGTATAGTATTTCACAACTTTTTCCGATATTTTGCAATGTGAATACACACTTTAGACTGGACTTTTAAGGGAGATGGTAGTATGTTATGATATTAATAATTTTTTTTTTGCTTTGTTTTTTCTAAAAAATGACCTGTATATGGTAATTGTATAAAATATAATTTTTATTATGATAATAAAGCAGTCTTACTTCCTTGTTGTGAAAATTTTATTACTAACAACGCGGTAACCTCTTGCACGGTCTAACAACCCGTAAGTTAATACCATATCACAATGTTGTAAGGCTGCTGTTTAAAAAACAATAATAAGTATTTTATACAATTATTGTACGCGTTAAACATTTTTTAAAAAACAGGGTAAAAATGTTTGTTAATATTATAATGTACTACCATTTTCAGTTTTTGGTGTGTTAAGCAAAAGTTAAAGGGTTGTGCGCTAAATAACTTCCTCTTTCGTTTTCGGTGAGGAGGCATGAAAAAATGGTTTATATCATGGTAGTGTCATGACTCGCAGTTAAAGGTGATTCTTAAGATAGTTTAACGTTTTTCAACATTAGCTAAGACAGAAATATCAAAGTTTAAGACTCTCTGCGTTTGGGGTTCGCAGAATTTATCCTCGGATAAATACGTCCCCCGATATTCCCTGTTAAATTTGTATTTTACGTTTTATATCACTATCGGTTTTGCAAACTGGACATCTGTTTGAATTTTCGTTTAAATCATCACAATTTACACATATAGGTATATGACCACAATTGCAAAAAAGTATATCTGGTTTTTCTTCAAGACAAATAACACATTTCTCTCCATAAAAGGTTTTATTTTCATTGGTTTTTTTAACAATATTTAGTTTTTTAAGATTTTCAAGAACTTGTCTTAAACGTGCTGCATCTTGTTCATCACTTTCACTCTCACTATCACTAACACTATCACTCACTTCACGCCTTTCAATAACAGAATGCTGATATCCGTAATCTCTTAAAGCATGTTGAAAATCTCCACCTGGATGAAAAGATATAAAAGGCATTATACATTTTCTTTCTATATCTAGTTGTTCATAGTCATCATCATAATAGTCATAATTTTTTAGTTTAGATACTTCTATTAAAAAGTGATTAAAAAAAGAACGAAAAACATTAACAAGAGGGCCATGATGGCCCTGTATCGCTCCACTGGCTTATAAATATAAACCATAAATACTAAACATTTCAATTCTGAGCCAAATGGTTTCAAAATGAAGACTTACAAAGTTTTCTCTGTAAAAGCCCATGTGAAAGTTGAGACCCGCAGGGCAAAGCCATATTTGATCCCAGAGCGATAATTACTTGAACAGTGGTAGAGGTCCACAAGATAAAGCCACATGCCAAAATAATACAAGTCTATTCTGTATGGTTATAAATAAGGTGATTTTCAAGTTTCGTCCATATGAAGCCTCCGTAAAACATAAGACCCCTGATGCAAGGCTAATTTAAAAAAAAAATCAAAAGTGATCCAGATTTGGTAGCCCTTGGGTTTGCGGTGAGGAGCAAAGGGATTTTTTGAATTTTCACCCTATAAGCACATGTTTATGACCAAATATGGGAGTTCTTGGCCTTATGGCTAGTAACAAGACGTTTTCGGAAGTATTCACTCCATAAACCCATGTAAAACTTGTGACCCCTGGTGCAGGGCCAAACTTGATCCTAGGGTTGTAACTTGGGCCCTCTTTGTAGTTGTCCACTAGATAGTGCTATAATTATGCAAAATTTGGTAGCCCTAAGCCTTATGTCTATGTACACCAAGATTTAAAAGTTTTCCCTATATAAGCCCATGTAAATCTTGTGAACCCCCCCCCCCAGCATGAGGCCAAATTGACCCCAGGACTGTAATTTGGGCACTTTTGGTAGACCCCCACTAGATCAAGCTAAATGCAAAATTTGGTAGCTCTAGGCCTTATGGCTAGGTACTGGAAGATTTCTTAAGTTGTCACTATGTACGTCCATGTAAAACTTGTGACCCCTGCAACGGGGCCAATTTTGACCCCAGGGCTAAAATTTTGGCCCCCTTGGTAGAGGCCCACTAGATATAGCTACATGCAAAATTTGGTAGCTCTAGGCCTTATGGCTAGGTACAGGAAGATTTTTAAAGTTTTCTCTATATAAGCCTATGTAAAACTTGTGACCCCTGGGGCAGAGCCAATTTTGACCACAGGGCTATAATTTGAAGAAACATGATAGAGGTCTACTACATAAAACTACATGCCAAATTTTGTAGCCCTACGCCTTATGGTTTCAGACAAGAAGATTTTTAAAGATTTCCAATATTTTTCAGTTTTGTTGCCATGGCAACCAGAGTTTTTGAAGGAATCAAATTCTTTCAAGAAATTCTGAAGAGGACCATGGCAGGATCATTTCTGTGAAGTTTCATGAAAATTGGATGGGTAGTTTCAGAGAAGAAGATGTTTGAAATAAAAGTTAACGCACGGACGGACGGACGGACGCACGGACGGACGGACGCACGACTGACACCGGGCCATGACATAAGCCCGCTGGCCTTTGGCCAGTGGAGCTAAAAACAGCAATTACAAAAAAATTTGTATCACTTGTAATATTACTACCCCAATCAAAAACAAAAAAACAGAAATATATATCAAAAACATTAAACTGTTTTTGAAGTTTGCTAAATTCACAAAATATAGATTTTCAAGTTTTTCTATTACTTCATTTTTAAAATCTAAAAATGAACAAGATTTTTTAGGAAAAAGAATTATACCTGGTAAATCTTGCCGTTGGGTTGTCATAAATTCAAGTTTTTCTTTTATATTCGCCGATATTAGTTTTTTACAATTTTCGCTCATTTTTTTTTATAATATTTTAAAATTACTTGAATAACAAAAATTTTATTTTCTGAATTTAAAAAAAAAAAAAAAAAAAAAAAAAAAAAAAAAAAAAATTTAACCTTTTTAATAGGTTAAATAAGCTTCTTTAAAAAACCCTCCTAATTCCTTAAGATGAAAATATTCTTCTAAATAACCAATATATGTTTCTTCTATCATGCTTTTTATTTCTTCATCACTATTACCATCATAATCTCCACTTTGTAAATCATTAACTACATCATCTATTATATCATTAATTATAATATCTATTTTTCTTTTTGCTTTTATTTTTATATCTTCAGTTTCTTCAATAAAAAAATCTATATGTTTTTCATATCTATCAACAACAAGATCACATAATTCAGCAAATGGTGGATAATTTATATCATCTTCTGTTTCAAATAGGGATGGCAACGAGTAACCGGTTAACCGAGTACTCGATCGAACGTCCGAGTATCGGTTACCGAAATTGATAGTCGGGTACTCAGTAAAATTTTCAAAAAATGAACAATTTTGCTTCCCGGGGAACATTTCTTTGCA
Source organism: Tridacna gigas (assembly GCA_945859785.2). Taxonomy (NCBI): domain Eukaryota; kingdom Metazoa; phylum Mollusca; class Bivalvia; order Cardiida; family Cardiidae; genus Tridacna; species Tridacna gigas. The sequence goes on from OX244034.2 coordinate 56,055,429, forward strand.
AATCAAACACTGCAGGCGATTAAATGTAATCCAAACATATCAACATTGCAAAGGTGCGAAAGTTACCGGAAGTTAGCCAGACAATTCACAATTTGACATGTGTTTGTAACAACAATTATGTCACTTATATCATTAAGCCGCTTATGACATTTAATTGCTAATAATTAAAGTTTTCTTAAATTCGGTTAATCAAAGGCCGGCTAACATGGTCTATTGAGCGAAGAAAACAATTATCCTGTGTATTAGTTTTCACAGTTTGACTATGAAATATATTTCGGGGTCTCTTTATTAAAGAATCGCCAAAGATTTCATTGCCTGTAAAACTGTGAAATTAAAGAAAAAATTGGACCTAGTTCAAAGGTTTTTTTTTTTACTCACCGCAAATAGAGTAACTCAAATTATTCAAAAGCCCCATATAAGGGTCCCCAAAATATGATACAGCATCATAGTTACGTATTTGCTAAGAAATTTACAGTACACATTGTCAAAATGCCGTCTCCAAAATCTAACGCTTGGAAGTATTTCAAACGCGCTGCCGATGAGAAAACAATAAAATGTACTCTTTGCAGTTGTGTATTAACATATACTGGTGGAACAACAAATATGCTAAATCATATACGCTTGAAGCATCCGCCTGAAAATAAGACTTCCAGCATTGAGAAACAGTTCTCTATGGACTCGTTCGTAAATTCACCAAAAAAACTATCCGTGTCGCAGAGTGAAAAAATCACGCAAGCTATTGCAAACATGATCGTAAAGGACTATATCCCATTAAGTATTGTTGAAAGTGACGGATTCATCCATCTTATGCAACTCGTAGCCCCCGAGTATAAAGTGCCTAGCAGGAATACAGTGAAATCGCGCATAGAGAAGAAATATGATGATGAAAGAGATTCTCTTGTAAAGGACTTAAATAGTGTTCAGTCAGTGTCGCTAACTACAGATACGTGGACTTCAAATGCAACAGACAGTTACATGACTGTTACGGAACATCATATTACCGATGATTGGGTGATGGAATCGAATGTTCTGATGACGCGCGCAATGCCAGAGAGACATACAGGTGATAATTTAGCGAATAAATTGCAGGACTGTGTATCTGAGTTTGGATTAGAGTGTAAAGTAGAGGCCGTGGTGCATGACAACGCACGAAATATGCAAAGTGCAAGTGAAAAGTGCGAGGCCTGGGGTGACGTAGGATGTTTTGGACATACACTACAGCTGTGCGTAAAACCCGCGCTTGAGTTAACAAACGTGAGCAAAATAGTTTCAAAATGTAGGAAACTTGTAGGACACTTTAAGCACTCAACCACACTAACCGCAGAAATGAGAAACAGACAAAAATTACTCAGTGTGAGCGCGCATGAACTTATTCAGGATGTGCCAACGCGATGGAACTCTACGCATTTTATGTTAGAGAGACTATGTGAACAGAGGCGCGTGATAACTGATATTCTCTTGGACGATAAGTTAACAAAGAAAGGTGATAGTCAGTTGTTGCTTAAGGATAACGAGTGGGAGGTCATCGCAGAACTTTCGAACGTATTGAAGGATTTCACTAAAGTGACTGCATACATGTCCACTGAAACAAACGTGTCATGCTCGCAAATTTATCCGATCGTTTGCGAACTTTTGAATACCAGTTTGAAAGTTGACAGTAGTGATAGTCAGTTAGTGCGCAAAGTGAAGGACACTATAGCAGAAGAATTGAACCGCCGCTATCAGCCAACATCTGCTGAGATTTTCGATTCCACAGCGGCGTTGGCGCCGATACTCGATCCACGCTACAAACGTCTGCCATTCTTTAACAGTGAGCAAAGGAAACGTGCTAAGGAAGCTTTAGAATCGCGTTTGGACGAAATTCCACTTAAGTTACCCTCCAGGAATCAAAGTGAAACTGAAAGTGCACCGTGTATTAAGCGTCAGAAAACAGACAGTGGGTTGGACTTTTTAATGTGCTATTCGCCTGACAAACATGAGAATGATGATGAGTTGGAACGTTATCTCGCCAGTAAATGCGATTCAAAGCCTCTCGACTGGTGGAAAAACAATGAGAAGAACTTTCCAAGAATTGCTGTGATTGCAAAACAAGTACTAGCTGTGCCCGCTACCTCCGTGCCGTCTGAGCGCATTTTCTCTGCTGCAGGTCTGCTTGTGAATAAACTTCGTAATAGACTTTCGTGTCATTTAGTGGACAAGATCATCTTCTTGAACAAAAACAAAGCGAGTGTACTTGATGACTGTGACAATTAAAACTCGGATTAAAACATGTGTGAATGGTGATATTGGAATTATAACACGAGATATCAGTGACTTGTAAATATCGCAGTTGTCAACATATACATGGATCTATATTGCTTATTAATTTCATTTTTAGAACAGTTTAACCCATTACCACACAATCCCTACTTTTGACGACCCTGAGAAAGAGGTCGTTAGAAAACATTGTGGAAAAAAGAGAAAATGATGGTAACCAGCATTTTCTTCTTTTCCCACAATGTTTTCTACCCTTTACAAAACAAATTTCAAATTTTCAGTCACTTTTATTTTGTCGTCTGCATATACTTTTGATTTGGACCAGTCTAAAATTTTATCGTTTGGTAATGAGTTAAGCAGAAGCAATAAAATTCTAACGGAACTAACGATCGATATTTGGAAATGTAGAACTGCATTTAGGACCGTGAAATAACATGTTGCGCGTACCCTGTGATCGCCTATGTGCAGTTGTATACCTAGTTGTCCGAGTATCGATCCCGGTCTCTGAAAGAATTTTAAACTATAGATTTGTTTTATAAATGGGTTGTTGAAATGTCGTAAATGTTTGATATGTGATTGATTAAAAAAATACATTATGTCCTGATTAAACATTGTAAATATATTGTTGTTAGTTTTTGCTGATTTAAAAATCGCACCATTTTAAAAATCGGCACTATTCTTGCATATGATAACATTAACGCTCCTTATTGTGTTCAAGAATAGCGGTGATAATTTTATCATGGAACGATTTTTTTCTGAAGATTGAAGATGAATAAAATAAACTGAAAACTGTTGAATGAATAGTGAACCGGGACACTGAGATCTGCACCCGATTTCTTTCCAAAGTTACCTCCTTGCAGCTCTATTTATGTATACATGACAACGTGCGACATACGCAGTGTTGGTAAAAAATCGTCCGAGTAACCGAGTACTCGATCGGAAGAATGACCGAGTACTCGAGTATTAAAATCGATACTCGTTGCCATCCCTAGTTTCAAAATATATAAAAAAAATTAAATCTCCTTCACAATAATTATCTATAATCTCTGAATAATTACTTATATGCTTAAAGGTTTCATTTAATTTTTTTTATAAAAGAAACATCACTTTCTCCATTTCTAAAAAATATTTTTGTTAAACATAACCTTGCTGAAGTTTTTTTAGATTTTATACATAAATTTAACCAAAAATTAACATTTGGTATTTCTTTTTTTATTCTACTATATTCATAATAAACACTGGCAACCACGGGCGGATTATTAACTTCATAAGGATTTATCCTATTTTCCCAATCAAAACTTATTTCTTTCATGTTATTGCTATATGTTGTATTAGCTTTTTCACCACAATTGTGATACATCATTTCATTTGAAATTTTATTCTGCTCACTCATATTTATATATTATTTTTAAACTTAACAAACAAAAATTCAAATTTTATTTTTAAAAATTTTTTTTATTTTTTAAATTTTTAATTCTTTTTTTTTTTTTTCAATTTTTTTTTTTTAAAAAATTGAATTTAAGTATTTTTTCTATTAAAATATAATAACCCTTACTCTCAACATCTGGGTTACCTCTTACTCTCAACATCTGGGGTTTAAGGTGAGTAAATCTGTATTTGTATATTTTATAAAATCTTCTTTTATAATTATTCATTTCTTATATTAAATATTTACTTTTTGTTAGAGTAAATATTTATAAAATTTTTGATAATTTTTAAAAAAAAAAAAATTTGATATAAGTAATTTTTTTTAATAAAAAACCCTTAAACCCTTACTCTCAACATCTGGGTTATAGATATTTCTTTTTTTTTTTTTTTTTTCATCTTAAATATTTACTTTTTGTTAGAGTAAATATTTATGTATGGAGCATGACAAAAGTTAGTCTGCTACCCCATTGCGTGGTTAGCTTGCTAACCGATGCGTGGGTTGATTGGTTGGGTACCTTTTTAACCTGGTAATTTTGGAAAAATTAAAAATTTTAAAAAATTGATTTAGGTTAAAAACATTTATAAAAAAGGTTATGTCATTTTGTTTGATGACCTTTATGTAAGTGTTATATGTTAATTTTATGAGCATGTTAATGTTACATTAAATTGTTAATTGTTAGTCAAGCATAAGCTAGTCGATGCATAATGGATAAGCATTATATAAGCGTTAAATATTGTGTAAGTTAGCCGTTGTGTGGTGGGTTGTGGTTAAAATATTTCTGGGGAATACGGGGGGATTAGGGGAGGTAAGGAAAAATAAGGTAAAACTCCCTTTTTCACATCTACTGCTTTTTTTTTTTTTTTTTTTATCAAAATTGTCATATATAACAGAATAAGATTTCTAACAGAAAGAAGTATTTTCTGTAAGGCAGTATTTGGCAACTCTGTGTGTTTTTTTTTTTTTTTTTTTTGTTTACATTGAATCTAGGTCAATCATGATGCCTATGGACTAGCTTCGCTAGTCAAAAATGACCACGGGAGAAACTTATCAGATATGCTGGGAATTATCATGAACCAACAAAATACAGACGAAAAATATTTTCTTCAACATTCACTTTCACAAATCAGTTAAATGAAGTTTTAGGATACATCCCAACACCAGATGATGGACTGTCAAAGTAAGTGTGTGGCTTTTGCTTCGCGAAACTTAAGATTTCGGAAATAGATTTTGACTTGATAAATCGTCTGTCAAGTTTGCGGTCTGAAAAGCAGTCAATTGTTGGCGAATTGCGGAGAAAGCATGCTGAACAAAGTATAATTGAACCAAACCTTAGTGGCCAATTGTCAAGGACTCCCGTTTAAACAACAACACCGAAGCACTTAACAGATCATAGCCCAAAAGACTTATTTTACCCGACGTTTGATTGGTTTTCGATGACGTAAATCTAGGGGCGATAACAATAAAAAAAATCCAGTTGGTGGCGCGTCTCCGTGCTAACAAATTGCGACACGATCAGCCAAGGGGTAAAGATCCACGTAGTGATCGTTACCTTGGCTTTCGAAGATGGGTTAAAGTTTAATCAGTCAGTGAAAATAGTTGCAATGTATATACATGTACTGGTATGTATTACATGTATTTGCTTTGCAGATGAACCATTAATAGCTGACGGATGCCACATACCACATATCATTGCACAAGATGGTTCATGGGAGACAATATTCTTAGACAAAAAAATGAGAAATAGTAAGGTGTAGTAAGGTTATGCAAATCGTAAAGATGGAAAAAAAAAGGGCATTCACAAAGAATTAAGTCTAGATTAGGAATTGAGAGACTTTACTGCGTACCAGACAGCAAAATCTTAGACTTGACCATACTGAAAAAAAGTCTGACAACAAATTAAATGTGGGTAAAATGATGGGATTCGTCTTCAGACATTTTGAAATAGTCCTATGTAAATGTTAGAATTAGTTTTTGAAAGGGTAGACAACATTTTGGGTGGAGGAGAAAATAATGACCAGCATTTCATGATGATTTCTTTCATTTTCCACAATCTTTCCAAAAAAAATTTTTTTTGTGGTTGTACAGCTTACTGTTGCAGAAGAAGATTGGTGAAAGAGAATTTTGAAGTTTAACTGGACAATAATTTTAACTCTTGACCAGCTTACAGTATTTTAGATGTGACCAAATTGGGGGCAATAGCAAAGAACATTTTAAATGTAGTTTAAAAGATGGTTTCTGTCTTTGAAATGGTGGAAAACATTGTGGAAAAAGAAGAAAATGCTGGTTACCAGCATTTTCTCCTTTTCCCACATTTTCAAAAGCCTTCTTTGGGTCATTAAAACATAGGATTTTTTTTCAAAGGATTAAAGATACACCTAACAGCCAGATAGCAAAAAGGCTGTTAAAACTTGAAAGCTTGTAGACTGGCTCAGAATTTGTTCAGGTACATAACCATAGATAAGTTACCAATAATGTGGTGTAAAGGATAGAGAAACTCAAGGGATGTGTCCTCATTCAAAACCGAGAAGACAACACTGATTTCTTCAAAGGCTGCCAAAAAAATAAATGCATTTTCTATCCATTGTGATCTGTGCAACCTTGCAGGTGTCAGGGGCAACATCTGGCATGAAGATACAAGAATGATTATGGTTTCATAAAATAACTATGAAATGGGTTAAAAACTTGATGAAAACGCGTATATATGTGGGTATTGATGTATCTTTAAGAATTTCATAAGTTGAAAGTTTCATAAGTAAGTCTAAATCTCTGTCTGTCTGTCCCTCCTCTTGCTCTCTCTCAGTTGATCAGTGTAAATGTTATATAGGAAAAGATTGTTTGCTGTTGTTTAATATTATGTGTTGTTTGAATTTGTTAAAATGATGTAAAGGGAGAACCGATTCCAGGTTGGAAGACTTTTTGGACCAACTCCATATCTGTCAAATGAAATAAAGTGTTTAAACACTGAAATTACAAAAAAAGTTGCAATGAGAGGGGGGAAAGAAATAAATTATGTGACATTTTCAACTTATCAAAGATTTTTATTATAATTTTTTTTCATGTAGAATAGTATGGTTTATTCATTTGTTTCTTACCAGAATAAATTATGCAAATATGAAAATAGCGGAATGATAGTACTTCTTATTATTCAGTGTCAAGAGAAGTGAATTTGTCTTGGAACATCATTCGAAACATAGCCTCATGCATACATGTATGATATTACCCATGCTTCCCTAAACCCTTTACCAAACAGCCTTAACATACCCAAGGAAGAAGGCATTTGAAAACATGAGGGAAAAGAAGAAAATGCTAGGAACCAGCATTTTCTTCTTTTCTAACAATGATTTCTACCCTTTTAAAATTACATGCTGATACAGTTAGAACTCCCATTTTTGTCTGCTAGAGGATACCAAGATTGATAAAGGGCTGAAAATTTGGGGTTGAGTGTCCTGGATCAGGATAGAGTTGGGCAAAGTAAAAGAAATGAAATTCATCATGTAAGCCTCGCTATGTTATAATTAGCCGATTTTACCCCATAAGTACAAAATAAATCAAAGTAAGATGCAAATTTTTGGCAGATAGTAAGAACTTAAATTGATCTAGATCTATTGTTATTTCTAAGTTTTTTTCTCCGAAAAAAAAAATCAGCGTAATGTACTGAGTGGGTTAAAGATCAGACTTTTTATGTTCTGAATGTTCACAAGAGCACCCCGAGTTGCACTAGCAGAGTGGAGGGTCAAAGATACATCTTCATATACTTGTAGTGCCTAATAAATGAGCCATGTTCCGGCAAATGCATCTCTGTGATGCATTATACCAAGTAAGTCATCGCGTAATTATGGATCCATAAAATCTATTTAGGCCGAATCTAAAGGTAGAATGGTTAGCTAAAAGTTCAAGGTCACAGTGCTCCATTGAACTTTGTCAATTTTGCTACTTTAATTGCAATAATGGTTGTTCCTGTCCAGCCAACTTGGTTGGATTTTGAAATTACTTGGCGCAAAAGATCACCATGGATAAATGATGTGTCGCATGAAAGAACCAAGTTGAAAGTCATGCTCACAGTTCTCAGGCGACTCCTTGAGTTACCTCCCATAGTTACTAAATTCTGTGAAGGCCATTACTCTGTTGATATTGTTTCATGATACTTCCTCAAGCTGTAAAGGTTATAAGTAGGTATATTTTATACAAAAAGGATTGTTTTTCAATCATCTCCCATGGTTGTTAAATTTTCTGAAGACCAAAACTCCTCTAACAATGGAGATATTTTGGTGATGATGAATACGAATGCTTAGGACATCAAGAAGGAGATGTACATTATACAATTTTAACTCTGGCTTACTACATCTATTATCAGTGATCTCCCCTGGTGGTATAATCTTGTGTAGGCCACAACTCTTTAACCCTTTACCACACAATCCTGACTTTTAACGACCCTGAGGAAGAAGCCTGTTGAAAACATTGTAGGAAAAGGAGAAAATGCTGGTAACCAGCATTTTCTCCTTTTCCCAGCATTTTTTCCTTTTCCCACAATGTTTTCTTCTCTTCGAAAAACAAATTTCAATTTTTGAGTCACATTTATTTTGTTGTCTGCAAATGCTTTCAATTTGGATGAGTCTAAAATTTTGTTGTTTGGTAAAGCGTTAACCAGTGGAGTCAATTTAATGGTAGTTAGTACAGCTGCTAAGAACATGATATAAGGATATAAGGGTGTCATGATATATCAGGATAACTCTGACCTGAGTAATGGACTTATCTCCCTTATACTTCAGATGCAGATTATCAGTAGTGCATGCAGCAGTCCATATTTTTCTCATTATTTTTGGATTCTTTGCTGAATATAATCTCTAGAAAACAGAAAATTAAATTTTCAGACTTATGCTTTGAGGGTTATTATCTTTGCAGGCAACTGCCAATATTATGCCCCTGCCATAAAATGGGCATTATAGTGTTATACCTCTGTGTGTGTGTGTGTTGTTGAATTTCAAAATAATTTGGCACAAAATGATTGCCATTGACTGACAACATGCTGCAAGCAAAACAGTGTTGCCAGCTCAAAGGTCGACGTTACGATGCTATGTGAAATTTTTTGCATACACGGTGTATAAAATGTTTTTGTCAACAAGACGTATAGCTACAGGTCGTTGTCTGAGTTTGGAATTACACCATGACTGTGACCATTGCCATGAGGCAAAGGTATCTGTGTCAGCAACACATTTCTATTTTTTTCTCGTTTTTAAAAAGAAGCATTTTGTTTAGCCTTTTTTATATGCTCAATTAGCTAGAATGACTGGCTGAAACGTTTAACACTGAGGACATAAATTTGATTCTTGCGTAGGTAATTTAACAAAGACCTGTCCTATTGATATATGCGTATAGGTAGACTGTATAGGTGCTTGTTATCTTGCTTTTGTACTTATGTGTACATTTATGGCAATTAAATTGTTGTATTGTATTGTTAACCCTCTGGCTGCTAAGCGCAAATCACTGATCTTTTGCAGTGTAGATCAAGATCAGACTGCAAAGAATGCGCAGTCTGATCTTGGATCTACACTGTCCGATAAGGAGATACTTTTCTAAAAAAAAAATAAAGTTTGTAATAGCATTATTCAGGTTTTTACATTGCTTTTAAAGTTTCATTTGAGTTACTCTGCAGGGTAAGGGTTAATGCCCCTGAGAAAGATAGCTTTCAGAAACATTGTGGGAATAGGAGAAAATGCTGATTACCAGCATTTTTTTTCTTTTCCTATAATGTTTTCTATACTTAGAAAACTGTCAAATAAGCCCCACTTCATTTGACATCTGCAATAACTATTGCTTTCAATTTTGACAAGTCTAAAATTTCAATGTTTGGTGAAGAGTTAACATTGAAAATTAGAATAACTTGCACACATACTATACACATAAACACAAGTTTTATTTTTCAAACAATAAACTCAGTTGCTTTTCACAATTAAGTCCTAAAGAAAATGTCTGCATTCCAAATTACACACTTTTTATCAAATGAAAAGTATGATGAAAAGACATAGTTCAGTGTTTTCATCCTTGCATCACTTAGAGCTCAAAAATAAATTACAACAATATTTTCAGTCTAGTAAAAAAAGCAATATTATGGAGCTTACATCAGAAAATTTCACTACATAACTGACAATCTAGGTAGTTCGAAGATTAAGGTCTGTATTTACCAACCATTCTTTAGAAGATTCTTGATCTAATTGTAGATTTTAAAAGTAAAACAACTTCTGATTGGCTACACCATCTGGTTAAACCATCTGGTTTAGCCAATCAGAAGTTATATTAGTTTCAAATTTAGCAAATGTTCTATAACAGGACTAAGATCATTCTTAAGTAGGGTTGGTGAATACGGAAGCTGATTCATCAAGATAGGTCTAAAATGTACACACAGCAAATTGTAAACATATTATTTTTTTCTGAAATTTGAACTCTTTCAGCGCAAAATAAAAATGATCCATGCTCTGGGAAATAAGACTTAATGCCTCGCCTTGATACCAAACAAATCATCACATTTATTTTGGATCCATAACATACATTTTTTCTTATCAAGACAACCAACTGTAGCATGTAGACTGGTCCTTCGACATGCAGAAAATTGACCAATAGCAAAAAAGTTTTGACCCAGGTCAGCCTGCGCAGACTCTGCTGGCCGATATGGGTTGATACTTTATGCAGATGATTAACCATTTACCACACAATCCAGAGTTTCAACGACCTTGAAAGAGAAGGCTTTTGTAAACATTGAGGGAAAAGGAGAAAATGCTGGTAACCAGCATTTTCTCCTTTTCCCACAATGTTTTCTACTCTATGGAAGAGAAATTTCATCAGTTGACCCACATTGAAATTGTTGTCTGCAAATGCTTTCAATTTTGGCTGGGTTAAAATTTTGTCGTGTGTTAACCCTTTACTGCATAATGACGCCTTTTGACGCCCCTGGAAAAGAAGCCTTTTGAAAACATTGTGGGAAAAGGAAAAAACGCTGCTTACCAGCATTTTCTCCTTTTCCCACAATGTTTTCTACCCTATCAACAAAAAGTTGTACCATTTGAGCCACACTGAAATTGTTGTCTGCAAATGCTTTCAATTTGGACAAGGCTATAATTTTGTTGTGTGGTAAAGGGTCAAAGAGTGAAGCTCTCTATTCACAGAGTATGGCTCATGTTATTCGACCTCTTTCAACTGCTGAAAATACAACACACTAAATTCAGAATTCTTAGTTACCTTATAGGCTTTATTAAACAAGCCGAAGGTATAGATCCAAAATCAGACAGCATGTTCTGTGCAGTCTGATCTTAACTCTTTACCAAACGACAACAATTTAGAACAGTCCAAATTGAAAGCTTTTGCAGACGACAAAGAAAATGTGACTCAAAAATTAAAATTTGTTTTTGGAAGAGTAGAAAACATTGTGGGAAAAGGAGAAAATGGTGGTTACCAGTATTTTCTACTTTTCCCACAATGTTTTTAAAAGGATTTTTCCTCGGGGTCGTTAAAGGGCGGGATTGTGTGGTAAAGCGTTAATCAATGCTGCCCACAAGGGCCAATTTTTGCCTATGACCCTCAAAGGGCTTACAACTTCGAGTATTTTCAATTAATAAATGAGCCATGATGCTCCAGCAAAAGAGGGTTTAATGCATCTCCGAAATGCTTTCTATACCAATAAAGCTATCATATAATTATGGTTCCATAATAGCCACTTTTTTACAACAACCAACTTAAAAAAGAGGTGGCTGGTCCTTTGACATACAGAAAATTGACTAATAGCAGAAAGATTCGGCCCAGGTCAGCTGCGAGGATTGTGCTGGCTGACCTGGGTCGATAATATTCACAGATGCATTAAGCCCCTTTTTCACAGAGCATGGCTAAAATCCTCTGATGAGTTTTTTTTTTTTTTGGTAAAAATGCACCTATAGTCACTAAGAAAAAACACCTTTTGAATTTTAAATTGAATCTATTTCTACGAGAAACTAAAACATTTCAAAAGTTTTCGTTATGTTTTTGTTTGTAAAGTAGGTATCAGCCACAAACAAAAATAAATTACCCTTCTGAAAGAAGAAAAGCCTGTTCCGAGTCCAATCTTCCAACACTGGTTTTTTCTTTTCTATCCAAGACTGTTTTAAATCCATGTTAAACATGCTGTATAGGAATAATATTCTCCTTCGGTGGCTCAATGGCTGGTGGTGCAGGGCCCTCGATCTGCAAAGTGCCATCTTGGGTTAAGGTCGATTTCAACTGTTTTATGTCCATCCCTACCGGCAAACCAATCACTCGAGTAAATTCCCTATGGTCACGTCTACCTGGTCCCTCAGATACGTGTTTGGCATGCACGACGAGCTTATTCTCTACTGTTTTAACTGTAATTTCTTCCGGCTTGAAGGCAGCCATGTCAAATTTGAGTTGTAATTTACGATTTCCCTTCTCGTCCGTAACAAACGGCTCTTCCAGTTCGTCCATGTGATCGCCTCGTAGGTGTCCATGCATACGGTCAACCTCGTGTTCGAGTCTCCGCACTGGAACGTGCAAAAGTCTCCATGTATCGTCCAGGTCACTCGTCCAATCGGATAGAAAACTCCTTGGAAATAAAGCCATTGCTATTAAGTCTTTCTTTTTGTTTTCAGCGAAAATCAGTAGTTGTCTTGCACAATCTCTGCTAGACTTCAAGGCTCATTTGATTTCCGTCATGTAGTCGCGCTGTTTTTATAGCGTAATCGAACATTCTAGAAACGCGCTTTACACAGCACAATATCGGGCATTCTAGAAGCGGCCAGTGATTCTATTTATGGACAAAAATCGGGTGTCTCGTTAATATCTGGTTTAAACAGGGTTGTATAGGACATTCGAGAAGCGGCAAGTGTTTTTCGTTAAGGGAAAAAATGCATACGTGTCTTGTTTTTATATTTACCCCGGTTATTATCGGGCATTCAGGAGTGTACATTGCGCAGCGTGTACACGTGTGTGTCAATATTGCACTCTAGATCTATTATTATCTGTCTAGTAAGTGGTTTGTTTACTTGTTAGTTATTAAGTCTTTACTAAACAATCCAGTGTTTTAACGACCCTTGGGTAGAAGGCTTTTGAAAATATTGTGGGGAAAGGAGAAGATGATGGTAACCAGCATATTTCCTTTTCCAACGATGTTTTCTGCTATCCACCATTGATTTGCCGTCTGCAGATGCTTTCAATTTGAACAAGTCTAGAATTATGGTTTGTAAAGGGTTATCTTTATACCGGACGATATAAAGTGTTGGACTTGTCAATTTATATTGCATGTGCAGACAAGTTGAATGTGACTCATTTAATATGGTCTATCTTTGTGAGAAAATTTTGGTGACAAAACATTTTCCCCATCCCACAAAATGCTCTCAAAAACCGTCAAAGCTCTGGATTTTTCCTTTTGTAACTCCTCCCCTTCAAATTTAATTAAATCTCCCTTGCTGTTCTTGAGTTCTTGAGTTCTTGAGTTCCACTTGGCAAAATATTCGTCATTCAAGTCCATTGGCTGCTTTCCCACATTGACATAGTTGTTCAAAGCATTATTCTGCGAGCGGTGAGAAAGGAAAAAGAAAACCCTGTCTCAAGGACTATCATCGATCCTTATAGCTAATTTGGCCGAGCTGGGAATCGCACCAGTGCTACCTAGGTTGTTAGCGCCGCACGTTATCGACCGAGTTACCGGCGTCGGAGAGAGAGAGAAAGAGGGAGGGAGACGGTACTGGAAAAAAAAAAAAAAAAACGCTTTCGAAGGGAAATAACCGTGTAAGATGTTTTCGATGCAGCATATGTAGAGTTGTCTACCTGGACAAATGAAACGACAATGTAACTACCAACCCATTATTTCTCACACCATAACAAGCATTTTGTCCTTTTTTCCGCAACGTTTGAAAAACCTTCGTCGTAAGGTTCGTAAAGCACGAGGTCGTTTGGTAAAAGGTTAAAGGGCCTAATTATCAATTTAACAGGTTGTTCATTGGCCGTGTCATGGGAAGCGGTACATGCTAAGTCATTTGCAATTTGTTGTTTCATTTCACTATCCGTTAACTCTTTGGCTGCAAAATTAACTCTATCACCGGCAACTGAGGACAACCGACATCGTTCGATGGCTGTAAGTACTATCCACTGAAACTCTGACAGATTTTTATACCATAAGCATAACTAAACAAGCCAATGGTCAGAGCTCCAGTAAGAGGGAGTGATGGTATTCTAAATCCATTATTTCTCTTCCAAACCCTATATTGTGGGTACTCATTAGAATCGTCTCGATGAGTACCTATAACATAGGGTTTAGTGTAGAATAACTGATATTTTCAATATTTAAATCAAAATCACTACCTGTATCTGGAACTCTGAACGGTATAGATCAAAATTAGACTGCCTGCTTTGTGCTTCTAATCTTAATCCTTAGACTGGTAAGCGCGACTCGGGGCGCTTTTGAAGACTGTGTAGATCAAGATCAGACTTCACTAAACGTGCAGTCTGATCTTTGATCTGCACTGTCCAATTTGGGTTTTTCTTTCCGGTGAAATCCACTTTGAAAACGCAATATTTGGATTTTTACTATTGAATGGAAATTTTCGACTCGTTTATTTAGCAGTTTAAGGGTTAATCTATACCATCCTCAGAGTCCAATCTTTTGCTTAAAAGGCTGAAAGGGTAAATAATTGGACGGTTTTTTTTGCGGTCCAGGAGATACAACTTCGCTTCATGCAGAGACACTTGCTGTGCATTCTGATCTTAATCTACGCCGCCCGCCAAAGCCATTTCTGTCAAACATGGCGGTGAAAGTCTGGAGATATCTAATTCGTTCGTAGAATACTGAAGTTATTTAAAAACAACGTATTTGAGCCATGCTCTGTGAAAAGTGGGTTTAACGACAAAATTTTAGACTGGTCCAAATTGAAAACATTTGCAGATGACAAAAAAAAAAAAAAAAAATGTGATTGAAAAAATGAAATTTGATTTGGAAAGGGTAGGAAACATTGTGGGAAAAGGAGAAAATGCTGGTTACCAGCATTTTCTCCTTTTCCCATAATGTTTTCAAAAGGCTTCTTCCCCAAGGTCGTTAAAAGTCGGTATTGTGTGGTAAAGAGTTAACACATCTATAGAAAGTATTGATTCGTGTCAGCCATCGCAGTCCGCGCAGGCTGACATGGGTAGAAAGTATTTACTAACGTTATTGGAAAATTTTCTGCATGTTAAAGAACCATCCACCTCATTTTACCCCGCGGTTCAGCCAGTTTTTACGTAAAAATTGGTCTATTTCATGCGACAAGTTACTTGGTACAGTACCTCACGAAGATGGATTAAACTCGCTTTCCATAGAACAAGACTTATTTTTATGTTTATGGTTCATTAGGATATCACGATGACCAGTTATCATCTGTATGCATTCCAGCTGTTTTCCTTACAAATACAACCTCATTTTCCAAGACGATGTCTAATTTCATTAACTCTTGCATGTGAGTTTTACCCTTCATCAAATGATCCCGTTTTCTTTCAACCCTTCAAAGACAGTTTCGGATACACCACGGGAGAAGGAAACAACGCTGGAATCTAGCTCCCCCCCCTTTTTTTTTTCAAAAAGCTTTCAATCCTTTCAAACACAAATCCTAACACTTTAGCCACTTTAATTTGTCGTCTTTCAGATCTTTCAGTTTGAAAAATACGGAATCATTTATCTGCCATCGACTTTTCAACCTTAATGGAAGTGAAAAACTACAAACTAGTCTGTGTAATTTCGACCTCTTTAGATAAAATATTCCAACGATAAGTAGAAAGGTGGAAGTTTTTTTTATCAACTGACAAGCTTGCTTATCCCCTACAAATTTTCAGACAGAAACTTGCACATTTTTTTCCGGCGTAGCTGAATGTGCAGGCTTTTGACCTACTTTTTGGTACAGATAACAAAGAAATAAATAGAAATTGGTAAAAACTGTAGACATGCTTATTTTAGGGTCCCTGCCTATATGCTGGCAAATTTACGCCGTCTATCTTTTTTAAACGACATTTCTTGTTTGTCATTTTTCCGGAAAAAGCCACCTAAAAATGTCGAAATTAGAGCCCTTTGCATCTAGTTTTCTTGTTTTCTACTTCTGCTTTGGTCAAATGTCATTCGGGGGCGGGAACAGTATTCCGAAGAAAAAGTCTTCAATATTTTGACCTGATAAAGAACTAAGCCTAGAATGGTAACCATGTCGTGGAAACACTGATGTTAAAACAGTTTTAACCCTTTCCCAAACGACAAATTTTGGACTGGTCCAAATTGAAAGAATTTGCAGACGACAATTTTAAATTTGATGAAAATGGCAGAAAGTTCTCAAAAAGGGTAGAAAACACTGTGGGAAAAGGAGAAATTGCTCGTTACGAACAATTTCTCCTTTTTCCACGGTGTTTTCAAAAGACTTGTACTGCAGACACGTGAAAACCAGGGCTTGTTTGGGAAAGGGTTAATCCTATACCAGGCAACAAAACTTTAATAAAATCCCGAATACTGCTACTTCAAACTTGTTTTTTTTTCTTTGGGAAAAAATTGTCTCCTTATCAGACATTGTAGATCCAAGATCAGACTGCACGTTCTGTGCAGTCTGATCTTGATCTACACTGTCTGAAAAAGGTCAGGGAGTCGCGCCTATAAGCCTAAGGGTTAAAATAGTTTTAATCCTGTATCAGACCACAAAATTTCAGAACTGTCTAACTGAAAAGCGTTTACCGGCGACAAATCAAATATGGCTCAAATGATTGGATTTGTCTTTGAAAGTGTAGTATAAACATTGTGAGGAAAAAATATTGGTTACCGGCATTTTCTTCTTTCCAGACCGTTTTCGAATGCTTCCTTCCCTAAAACATGAAAGTGTTTCGTGAAGGGTTAATTATGAAGAAAAAAAAAATGCATAATTAACCCTTTAACTGCTGAATAAATGAAGCGAAAATTTCCACTCAACAGTAAGAAAAACAAATAATAGCGATTGCGATTTCAAAGTCGAAAAGAAATTACTGTATCGGACAGTGTACATCAAAAAATCAGACTGCACGTTTTGTGACCTTGATCCACACTGTCTGCAAAAGGTCACTATGCCGCGCTTAGCAACCTAAAGGTTAAAAAAAAGCATAGAACCATTATGTACAGAGATGGTTTAGATTATACAGTTGACCTTTGAACCTTCGCACCTGTTTGTCTTTCAAGGGCATGTTCTTGAGTATCCGTTGTCATAGCAACAGAGTGTAGAAAAAGCTATCTTAGACGGAGAGATTTGGAATTTTGATAAAAGACAACCTGCGGGGTTGAACATTCAAGACAAATTAGCTTTCATGCTTAACGCCGTATAAATATAGCTATTTAACCCTTGGGCTGCTAAGCGCGACTCAATAACCTTACGCAGACGGTGTAGTTCAAGATCAGACTACACAGAACGTGCATTCTTATCTTGGATCTACGCTGTCCGATGAGGAGATATCTTTTCACCCAAAAAATACCTTTGAAAGAGCAACATTTGGATTTTTATTTCGGGTTGAAAGTTTCATTTCATTTATTTTGCAGGATAATGGTTGAGATTTTTCTAACACGAGTTTTAACCCTTTACCACACAATGCCGAGTTCTCATAAACGACACTGAAGAACCAAATCTTTGATAACATTGTGGGAAAACAGAAAATTTTAGTAATCTGCATTTTCTCCTTTTTTTAACACAATGTTTTTTAAACATTTCAGGGACGAATCCAATCATTTCAGCCATACTGACCTTGTCATCTTTTCATTCTTTCAATTTGGACAAGTCTACATTTTCTTGTCCGGTATTAATCCTTATCCTACTAAATAAATGAAACAAAACTTTCAAGCCGATAGTAAAAACCAAGTTTTTGCTATTTCATAGGTATTATTTTGTGGGGAAAAATATCTTCTTATCGGACAGAGTAGATCCAAGATCAGACTGCACATTCTGTGCAGTCTGATCTTGATCTACACTATCCGCAAAAGATCGCTGCGTCGCGCTTAGCAGCCTAAGGCTTATAGAGTTAAAAGATACATTCCTACAGTCACAGAGACAAAACACTGTAAAAAAAACTTGATAGACTGTGGAATGGCCTCCAGAAAATGAAATTCATTTTCTATCGGTCGTAATCTATCCAAACTTGCAAACGTCAGGGGCAACAGTTGGCATGAAGATACAAGAACGATTATAGTTTGATAAAACGGATTAAATAAAACTTGGCTGAAAACGAGTATAGATGTAACTTTAAACAAGTAATTAAAACAAAAAGGCAGACACTGGTTCTAAAAGAGGGATCGTTTGTGCTCCCTCACATTGTTGAACAATTCATTGAAATTGGAGATGAATTTCACTTCTTTTGTTTCTGTCATACATAAATGAAAATGTTAGGTCTTTTTTTCCCCAAACAATTTGACAGTTGAATACGAGCGAGGGTGGATTTGCAGACGTCGTTGACATATTTTGAACATAAATCTACACAGTCATCAACAATGCCTGTATTCAACAACCACCAGTCTTGAAAGCATTCTATAGTTCTAAAATTAGAAAGTAACTCAATTTCTGACTGGCTAAACCAAATGAGCCGTGCTCTGGCAAAAGGGGGCTTAAAGCATCTCCGTGATGCATGATACCGCGCAAGCCATCACATAATTATGGATCCATAATAACCATTTCTTTTTTAACAACAGACTGAATCATGAGGTAGACTGGCCCTTGGACATTCAGAAAATTGACTAATAGCGAAAAGTTTCGGCCCAGGTCAGCCTGCGCGAACTGCGCAGGCTGACCTAGTCGATAATTTTCGCAGATGCTTTAAACCCCTTTTTCACAGAGCATGACCCAAATGGGTTATCCAGTCAGAAATTGTGTTATAATGAAATATAGAAAGTTCGTAGAATGGTTGGTGAACACGAGCGCAGAATAACAGTAGACGTTGTAAAAGTTCACATAGCAATAAGGACTATCTAGAATTTGAACATTTACATCAGATTATCTGTATACCAATGATAAGGACGAAATGGTTCATCAATTTATACGATAATCTTACGATCATCTCTGTAGATATAGTGATTAAACATACTACCCCATCATGAAAATAGAACTGCACCCTTAGGCTGCTGAACGCGACTCACTGACCTTTATCGAACAGTGTAGATCAAGATCAGACTGCACAGAACGTGCAGTCTGATACTGATCTACACAGTCCGATAAGGAGATACTATTCTTTAAAAAAATAAGTTTGAAATAACATTATTCGGGTTTTTACTACCGACCTGAAAGTTTTATCGAGCTTACTTAGCAGGATAAGGTATAACGTAAATTCTCCATAAAGGAGATTGTAAAGTTTGTTGAAAATCAGGCCGACCGACCGACTGAAGAACGGGCTGACCGATAGAGCGACATAGAATAACCCCATGAAGAATATTGGTTGCTCTTCCGGACAGAGTAGATCATGATCAGACTACACAGTACGTGCTGTGTTACATAGCACTATTCCATATTCCGGATAAACGGGCCAAAAAATGGTACAAATTGAAAGCAATTACAGACGACAAATTCAACAAGGCTTAAACAAGGCAATCTTTCTTTGAAAGGGTTGAAAACATTGTAGGAAAAGGAGAAATGAGGGTTACCAGCATTTTCTCCTTTTCGCACAATGTTTACAAAAGCCTTTTTCTTTAGGGTCGATAAAACACAGGATTGGTTGAAAAAGGTTTAAGAAAGCTTTTAGAAATGTCAGTGACCCTTTTTTGGCCCAAGGGCCGAGATCGGAGCCCAGTCGATTACTTGCAGGGCTAGTAATATATAGGGGTCGTGCGTTCGATTCCTAGCTTGGCCATGTGTGACTCTTTTCGAGGATTCATGAGAGTCACTGAGACAGGAATAATTGTTTTGACGTTTTTTTTTTAATTATTTTGGAAAGAAATCAGTGGGGTGGAAAGATGAGTAGATGAGTCAACGACTGATGAAAGAGAAACCAAAGGCACACATGGATAATGCAGTTGCCGCCACGATAAGAATGGAATGATTTTGAAAACGGCGTCTAACACCAAGCAAAGAACAAATCCTTAGGCAGAAATGAGCGGCTCAATGCACTTTTGCGGACTGTGTAGGTCAAGACCAGATGGCACAGCAATATTGTCCAATACGGTTTGATATTTCTTTGATAAAGAGAAACTTTGAAATCGCAATATCTAGGTTTTCACTTCTCTCTGACAGTGCATGAACTCCAGAGAAAGACATAATTAATTATATCAAAGCTAATAAGTGGGTACTGCTTTTCTCATGGTTTTATTTTTTTCAGTTTTTATTTTTACTTCCTCTCTAAATCTTGGCTATGGAAATAAAATATTGTCTCGATGACACAATAATGAAGAGTATCCATAACATGATTGAGCCGTGCTCTGTGAAAAGGGGGTTTAATGCATCTGCAAAAAGTATCGACTCATGTCAGCCTGCGCAGTCCGCGCAGGCTGGCATGGGTGGAAACTTTTTGCTATTGGTCAATTTTCTACATGTCAAAGGACAAGCGTACCTCATGATACAGCCGGTTGTTGTACAAAAAGGATGTATTGATATAAGATTCCGTAATGATTTGCATGGTATAATATATCCTGGAGATGCCTTAAGCCCCCTTTTGCCAGAACATGGCTCAATCATAGGTGAAGGAAGTATAGCTTTCAGAAAAAGAATCCTCTGACTCGTGTAGATCTCAGATATAAGAATTATTAATGTTGCACTGTTAAAAATGTTTTCTGTTGAAGTTTAAGGGTGTTTTTTATTACCTGTGGATCCGCTTATCAGCCCATGTCTGGCTTTTCGATAAAGCTATTCTTTGTAGGCGGTTATGCTGTTTATATCCCGTTCTTTATTTTATTTTGTTTACTAAATTAAAAGAACATTACTATGAACATGTGCACGCGGATAATGAATCGTCGTATAAAAGGAAAATTGATCTACTTTTGGGCAGCTATGTGGTTCATTTGGCTTTAAATCCGAAGTACCTGTCTGATAATACCCCCCCCCCCCTCTCTCTCAAATATAATAAAGACTTTTGGACAACCAAATCTCTCTTTCATTCTCTCTAATACAACCATGTCGATTTCAGATTACTTATTTATCTATTTGTTTGCCTATCCATTAAAAAATGATGAAGGTTAATTATTTACCAAACAACAACATTTTAGACATGTCCACATTGAAAAAAATTGCAGACAACAGATTACATGTGGCCCAAATGATGGACTTTGTCTCTGAAAGAGAGGAAAACAAAATGGTCACCAGCATTTTCTCCAGTTAGCCACATTTTATCTATCGTTTTCAAGACAAATGCCATCTTTTGTGTTTTGTTTGCTCTGGGTTCATCAAATATATCTTCTCTGATTCTGAATTTCTTGAACGGATCAGTCGCAGGAATCATCTTGATACGTGGCGAACTTGTTCTTAATAATTCACAGCCTGTTATGTACATAATTGTGATTGTTATCTTCTGTTTAATTTTTTCATTGTATTTTCTTAGAATATGTTCACATCGATTCAGCTGGACCTCATATAGGAAAAAAGCGGTTAACCCTTGAGTTGCTAGGCGCGACTCGCTGACATTTTGCGAACAGCGTAGATCAAGATCAGACTGCATGTTCTGTGCAATCTACACTGGAAGGAGATACCTTCCCCTAAAAACTACCTCGGAAATAGCCATATTTGGGCTATTTGCTATCGGCTGAACCCTTTACCAGACCACAAAATTTCAGCCTTATCCGACTTTGCAGACAACAATTTCAATGTGCCTCAAGCGGTGCAATTTTTCTTTGATAAGGTAGAAAACATTTTGGGAAAAGGAGAAAATGCTGGTTACCAGCATTTCCTCCTTTTCCCACAATGTTTGTTGCAACGTTAAAATCAGTTCTCCGTTAATATCAGTTTTTGAAAAAAACTGATTTTAACGGAGTACATACGAACGTTAAAGTCAGTTTTTGCCGTTAAATTCATTTCCGTTAAAATCAGTTTTCACTTTTTATCTCCGTTAAAATCAACTGCCACACGTTAAAATCACCATGGATGTTTTTTGGTAGTCTTTACAGACCAAAAGTGTTTTTATGTTCTCCTGACTCACAAATTGATATAATTATGTAGTAGGCCTACATTCAGTTGTAATGTTTTCCATACACGGAAACTCCTTTGAGAAAAAACGTGCCATTTGCAAATTTTTTGAAGTCCCTACAGGGAACTTTGGGGGTATAAATTAATCGAACCTGGAGCATACCTGCTATATACTATTAGAGGTAGGTATCCCAAATTTGGTGTTGATATACACCTTCGGGTCCCGCAGGGTCGTGTACAATTTCCTGATCATTTTGACCTTGACCCTGACCTCTGGTCTCAGATTTTGAAAAATCGTGTCTGGAGAATATCTGCTATGCTATTTAAGGTAGATATCCCAAACTTGGTGTGTGGATACGTCTTGGGGTTCTGTGTGTCGCGTACCATTTCCGGGTCATTGTGACCTTGACCTTGAAGTCTGGCCTCAGATCTGGTAAAATCATATCCGGAGCTTATCTGCTATAGTATTTGAAGTAGGGATCCCAAATTTGGCGTGTAGATACAGCTTGGGTTCCCGGAGTGATGGTACTGTTATCTGGCCATTGTAACCTTTAATTTGACTTCTGGCCTCAGTTCTTGAAAAATCGTGTCTGGAGTTTATCTGGTATACTAGTTTAGTGACTCCCAAATTTTGACCTTGACCTCTGGCCTCAGTTATTTAAAATCGTGTTAGGAACGTATCTGCTATACTATTTTAGGTAGGAATCTCAAATTTAGTGTGTAGATGCATATTAGGGTCACGGAGTGTGACATACCGTTACTGGGTCATTGTGACCTTGACTTCTGGTCTCAGTTCTTAAAAAAAAATATTTTTTTTTCAGTAAACTATCAAATCAAATCGAGGTAAAAGCTGTAAAATCTGCCTGGTATAACTTAACCAATGTTTCATTATTCTTTTCACATCATTTAAGTACACATTGAGCAGATATTTGCGACTAAGCCACAAGCAACTATAATTTACTTCAGCATTTAGCTTCTATTGAGGCTGTTAAATACGTGTCTTTATATAACGCATGGTATATGAAACATGCATATGGTCTGTTGCATGCAATTTGGGGCCTTAGAACATTTATTCAAAGTGTCCTTCCAGATAAGACTACGCAGTTTGTGCAGGCTGATCCGGGACGTCATATTACGCCTACATCGGAATTTCTCGTAAAGTAGACTTTCGTGCATTAGAAAATTATATATGCACATGAAATGTCGTTTAGTATAAGACTGTGTGAATTGTGCAGATTGATGCGGGACGGCAATTCACGCAAATGTCCGAATGAATGCGTAACATGACGTAGGTAAGGACTTGAAATAAAGGAAATATTTTTTTAACCCTTTCCCAAACGACAAATTTTAGACCCTTCCAAACTGAAAGAGTTTGCAGACGACAATTTTAAATTTGATGAAAATGGCGGAAAGTTCGCCAAAAGGGTAGAAAACACTGTTGGGAAAAGGAGAAATTGCTCGTTACGAGCAATTTCTCCTTTTCCCACAGTGTTTTCAAAAGACTTGTACTGCAGACACGTGAAAACCAGCGCTTGTTTGGGAAAGGGTTAAGTGTCTACTCCATAACGAATACTTAGCAGATGAAGGGCATAAACGTCTCTCCTAATGAATCCGAAACTATTGGCATGCTACAAGCTGTAGGCCTCTTCTAAATCAGAGCCCGAGTAGTTCATTTGGTGGCTTTGTCGACTTAAAATGCATGGTCACCAGTTTAAACACCGGCGTAGCCAGCAATTATATATAGCGATTATTCAAATATATTATTGCCCGATTCATACGCCTCTTTCCTGAATATTTCGATCTTTTTAAAACGCTTTTAGCACGTCGGATAATGAAACATGTTTTTTTCGTTGAAGCCTTGCACTTTCACTAGTCTACATCATTTTCAAACAGTATTACATGTGTAGCAGTTTCGAAAAACTCGACCTTGGATGGAACCATGGTCCTATTAATCCGCAGGTGAACGCTCTACCACGTCGCTACAAAACTAGCTGTACAGCAAGGCATTTTTATTGTCCCCATATACAAACAAGCCTTATGGACCACTATACTACATTATCTCCTCCCATTTGAGATTCATCCTCAAATATTCCATTTGGACTACTTTTACTCTAATTCTCTCAACCCCGTCTTTTTTGACGTTGGGCCCCAACGCAACAGCTCTGAAAACCGGATGTGACTCAGGATCGAACCAAGGCCCTCCCCAGTTCCGTCGCTAAAAAAGCTAGATTGAAAGCTAGGCAGAATTCGTGTCCATTTAAATACAAGCAACCAAGGACAATTATTCTAAACATTATAGTTATAGACCGAAATCAAACACCTAGTCAAGACAAAATGCATGACTTCCAGAAAGAAAGACAGTATATTTCATTTTTTTTTTTCGAAGTGAGGGCATACAGTAACAATGGAGTGAAACCATACGAGTATTCTTTATCTATTAGTTGTTTTAGGTCGGTATAATCCATACATGTGAAAAACTGATTTTAACGTTAGTGAAATTAGAAAAAAAAAATATCACGACTGATTTTAACGCAAGTAAAATTTGAAATCTGATTTTAGCGTGTGGCGCTTGATTTTATCTTAGCTGATTTTACCGGCAAAAACTGATTTTAACGTTGGAATGCCCTCCGTTTAAGTCCTGAACTGATTTTAATGAAAAACTGATTTTAACGTTGCAACAATCTTTTCAAAAGGCTTGCTTTCCCAGGGTCGTTAAATGGCTTGATTGGGCGGTAAAGGGTTAAAAAGTTTTATTCCACTTATATAGCAGGATAAGAGTTAATTTACTCACATTTCTATCCGGTAAATTCAAACATCAAAGTGACAAAATTGTCTATTTGATAGGGTGACCGCATTCTTCTGGTCTTCAAGCAAAAAATGACAACAATTTACGTGTGAAAAAATGTCGTTTGTGCAGAGGTATTTTCCCACATAAATTCTACTTTATTATTGTACTTTTACATGGCATCTTCATGTTTACAAATCATTCAGTTTTGTCTGTTATTGTATTTTCATTACAGCTTCACTCCAACGTGACTCAGTGATAAAGTGTAGGACTCGTAACGTGGAGGCCCCGGGTTCGAGCCTCATTGAAGGTACAGGGTTTTTTCGCGGGAATGTTCTTGGGCATAACTCTTCAGAGCCCCAGCCTAGTACTGGAGAAACGCATGAAATACATGAACATTGCAACTGTCCCCGTGATGTGACTGAAAAAAGATTGAAAGCGGTGTAAAACAACAATGAATGAATGAATGAATGAACGAACAAACGAACGAACGAACGAACGAATGAATGAATGAATGAATGAAGCAAGCAAGCATGCAAGCAAGCAAGAAAGCAAGCAAGCACGTAGTTAAGCAATCACCCAAACCTCTGACTATGTAAAAGAATGAAATTAATCAGGTGCAATTGTTGTTTTGAGGGAAAAATGTTTTCATTTTCTCTTGTTCAGTTTCGATCACAATGTTTTCAAAATGTCTATTGCGGGGAGTGTGAAAAGTAGAATTGGTGTGATTAATTTTGTTTACTCTTATACTGAAAAATAAACTGAATAGACATTTTCAGCCAATAATGAAAACCAAGAATATTGCAATTTCAAATTTCAAAAAAAAAACCCATCGTATCGCACAGTTTGTACCAGTGTCTAGACAGTACATACTGTGCAGTCCGAATTAGACTTCTTTGATCACAAATGCGCATTAAGTTGTGCTTAACTGCGAAAGGTTAGGATCGGAAACTGTGCACATACGTGCTGTCGCTGTTTCGGTCTAACATGATACCAAAAGTTAACCAATGAAATCTTTCCTTCTCCAGGAGCTCGAGCATACATTATATCATTTTCCACTCACTTGATTGGTCGCTAAATTAGGTCAAAATGAGAGTTAGACTACATCGCCGTTGAAAGTAGGCCCAGAGTCCGTATTCTCCAACCATTCTTAAGAACATTCTCAGTCTAATTCTTAAGAAAGTTCTAAATTTGAAAGTAACACAACTTCTAAACCAAACTGGTTAGCCAATCAGAAGTTGTGTTACATTCAAAATCTATAATTAGACCAAGAATGTTCTAAAGAATGGTTGTTAAATACGGACCCTGATCATCAAATCAACATGCAAAGGGTGATAGAACAATGACCTTTCGCCTGTTTTATTTATTCAGGAGTGGTTGGGAGGGCCGGAGTGGATTATTAAATTACTCATACACGCAGATTTTGTGAATTCCTGAGAGTCTTGGAGTAAATGAATACCTGTAATTTCAGAATGCGTTCCGCCTGCCTGTTGACTTCGGTGGTTTATACAAACATAATTGTATCATTATTCTGAGGGAGCGGAGGAATTTTATTATCAACAATGAAAAGCTTTGTCATAAAGTGGAGGGAGAGGCATGTGCTCGTTTTGAAACAATGTTTCTAGGTCATTTTTGAAAAAAAAAAAAGTCATGTTTTTTTTGTCCCTAATCTCTACCAGAACACTATTACAATTATTCTTTCTGCCGGAAGTACTCGCAATCATGATAAAATACGGTATTCTTTTTTAGCCCTTACGATACTGAGTCCAGCTTTAATTCCTTTTCCGGACAGAGTAGACAGAGATCAGACTGCACAAAAGTTGCAGTCTGATATTGGATATTAGATCTAGACTGTCTGGTTTTTTTTTTTGTTAGATGTTCTTACCAAACAGCCTTGAAATTGCACTACATCCATCCCTGTATCGGCCGAGAATGTCTACTTTCATTTATTCAGTGCTTTAAGAGTTAATTTAGTTTATTCAGTTCGTTGTCAATTAACACTTAAAGTGCCTTTCACGACTATATTTGTCTTTGCGGCCAGCGTAGATCAAGATCAGACTGCACAAAACGTGCAGTCTGATCTTTGATCTACACTGTCCGCTTTGCTGAAATTCTACATCCACGAAATTGCAATAATGGGTCTTCTAGAATGAAACTGTCAATAGGGTTTATTCGGCCCTTTAAGGGTTAACTCATTACTAGACGACAAAATTTAGGACTGGTCAAAATTGAAAGCATCTGCAGACGACAAATTAAATGTTGCATAAATTATAATACTTTTTCGGTCAAAAAATTTAGAGTCAAGTGGTAGACGATGCATATCAAAGATTAGACTGACCATTCTGGGCAGTCTGATCTCGATCTACAAATACGCTGTCCTTTAAGCTGACAACATAGTTCGACAACAATATCGACAGGATCCGGATATTACTCTTTTCCAGACGGCGAAGTTTGAGATTCGTTTAACACGTTACTGCACAATGACGCAATTTAACGACCCTTGGAAAGAAGCCTTTTGAAAACATTGTGGGAAAAGGAGAAAATGCTGGTAACCAGCATTTTCTCCTTTTCCCGCAATGTTTTCTACCTTATCAAAGAAAAATTGCACCATTGGAGCCACATTGTAATAGTTGTCTACAAATGTTTTCAATTTGGACAAGGCCATAATTTTGTCGTTTGGTAAAGGGTTAAACAGCATTTTCTCTTTTATTTTTCCAACGATATATTTTTTTAATCTTTTCACATTGAATTATTCATCTGCAAATGCATTCAATTTGGATAATACCAAAATTTTGTCGTTTGGTAAAAGAGTTAATTTTTTATTGTTTGGAGATCCTGGTTGACAATAAAGTCAAACAGTCTACACAGAAAAAAAAAAACTGAAAGTATCCAAAATGTCATAGCATTTCAGGCACGCGTGTGCCACAGCTTTCATTGAATGAAATGGCTTCTGGTATACGGCCATAGAATGTCAAATAAGAAATTATACCCATAAGGGTCAACGACCCCCGCCCAAATCGGCCAGGACATGACCCCTAAAATTGACTTGCTCGGAATGATAATAAGGGCCCCTTATCCTCTTTTTTACCCGATTAAATCATTGTGCCCTGACACAAAATTACAGTGGGTGCCTTTAGTATCACCACTGTAGAAATGATAAAAATCCAAAATGAATTACAGTAATCACAAAACTACAAAAGCAGCGTAGTGCTTTTATAAAAAGACGTTCACCGCTGATAATACCCCAAGAATCTCCAAAAGAAGGCAAACACTGTTTCATCAACTGGGAAGGTTATAGCCTCGGGTTTCTAAGATGCCAATGGTATTATTATGTTAGACGGTTTCCAAAAGGGACAAGCAAAACAATCAAAGCATTATATTATACAGCATCTATTAGCATCCGGCAGTTAAGAAAACGTTGAGATCAAGCCCAGTGAAGGTGTGTTATCTTACCACGACAAATGTCCCTCCTCACAAGTCTGTCATTGCCGTGGCTCCCTCTAATAATGTGATTCAACATCTCTCGTGTTTGCCTGATTTCGCTTCACCAGCCTTCATTCCATTCCCAAAATCTAATCAAAGGTAATTTCTGGTATTCCCAGTTAAATCAGATGACCGTGGTGTCCGTGGTTGTGAGGTAGAGCGTCAGCCTCATAACCGTAAGGTATCGAATTCGATACCCGGGAGCGGGTGTCAACTTTGGGACCGCTTATTGACCCACACATTCGGCGCGAGTACTAGCGTAGTTTCCAGGAGACAGAACCGAGAAAGATTAGTATGAGTTGCTAGAACTTGTTTCTCAATCGACATAAAATAAATAGCTTAAACTAACTATAGTTGCCTTAGTAAAGCGTGAACTGAGGTTACTTTAGAACAAAGAAATCACCGCACAAGCTTTCAATGTACATTTATGTCATAAACACTCAACAAACCTTCTAAACGGCCTCTTTTAAGCTGGAATTCCCCGTAGACCTTTTCTAGCCTCTGCTGTCCTGAAAAGAGACAGCTCACTTGGTTTGATTTTTCGGAGAATAATTGACCAGTGTAAATGCACACCCAAGCTTCAGTTTGAAAAGATTTTTTACATGTTCTCTTGACAAAGACTTATTTAAAATTCATTCACTGAACAGTGGAAATTGAAAAAAATCACCTTTTTTTGAAAACTTAATGCTCTTCCTCTCGGTTTACATTTTCGTGCAGAAAATAATTTTCATTTTTTTTTTCTTATTGCTGACACTGAATTTCAGTAATTCATGCTTCTCTTTTTATCCAGTTTTCGCCGATACACATCATGCATGCGTAAACTATGTGATTTCCCTTTTCTGAAAAAGAGAAGTCTTCTGTTGGCAAAATCGAGAATCTTTTCATTACAGTACCATGGCTAACGTCCAGATATATGTTAGAGTTTGTTTTCATTTACCTGTCTGTTACTTGATCAAATTTAGAGGAGGGACAAAAGTGGCCGGTTAGAAGTTTTGCTGGGTGTACATTATATTCTGAGTGTTAACACAACAGCAAAAAAACATACACAATATGAAACTACAGGGTAGGCTTACATGTAAGGGACGACTTTCTTCACGGTCAAGAAAAGGACTTATCAAAAAGCAACATTGAGACCCTTACAATCACGGCGAGGAATGTTGAATTGTCTCCCAAAAGTCAAATTGGTGCTGTAGATGCGCCATAAAACAACATTCATTCAACATTCATCAAATTCATGCATACTAATTATAAGATTTATTATGATTTATTGATAAGCCTCTCTCGTCAACAAGGAGCAGCCTAATGAGCTAATCATAATGTACATTTTGTTATGGTTTCAGTAAACATATGTTTATACTACTGATTTATACATCGACGTGGAACAAGTTTTTGAATTTAACTCTTTCATCTTTTGAACTGACGTTATTTAGCTATGAAATAAAATCAGGGCCCACATTCACCAATCATTCTTAAGAACGTTCTAAGTCTTCTCCGGAACGTTCTAAATTTGAAAGTAACACAACCTCTGATTGGCTACACCATTTGGTTTAGTCAATCAAAAGTTGTGTTTCGTTCAAATTTAAAAATTCTTGGAGAATAAGACTAAGAATGTTCTTAAGAATGATTGGTGAATACGATCCCATCCTTTGGAATTGATTCATCAACACCTTCAAATTAACATAACAAGGATCTCATTGTATGACCATCCTAAATTTAAACTAGTCATCTCCATGTCCGAAAAACTGAAAGGTCTGCACACATTTCTGAGTCACTGAATTTTCAAAAAAAGCAAAAAAAGTGACTCATAGTATATGGTATGAAAATGCTTATCTTCTTCACCTTTTTTGTCAAGGTAATAGCAAAGTTTCTGCATTCTTGTTATCATCTACAGATGGCCTTTTTGCTTCTTACAGCAAACCGTTTTTGAAAACATTGTGGTAAGATAAAGTTTGTAATTGACTATCATTGCTTTCCCCGTTATTTTTTAATGCACATACATGTATATGTACAAGTGCATGAATTAAACTTTATGCCATGAAGATTTAAATTATCAATATTTTTCAAAGATTGCCTCTTGCATTTTTTCCTGTATTCTTAACCTTTAAGCTGCTAAGCGCGACTCGCTGACCTTTTACGAACAGTGTAGATCAAGATCAGACTGCACAGAATGTGCAGTCTGATCTTGGATCTACACTGTCCAAAAAGGAGATGTCTTTACCCTCAAAACACCTTTGAAATAGCCCAATTTCGGTTTTCACTGTTAGCTTGAAAGTTTCATTTCATTTGTTTAGCAGGATAAGGGTTAATGAGTGATATCATGAAGACGACAGGAGGCTTTTCGTTTCAGTTTGGCTCATAATTTGTCTACTAACGGCTAATTTCGGAAAATTGAAATATAGTGTGAGCAAAAAAGTGTCTTGCAAGAGAAAAGGTTTTAATCTAACATAGATTGGCTTGTTGACACTAACTTTGAAGTTAGCCTCGGCTGAACTCTAGATAATATAAATGTTTATTTTTGTACAAGCCTTACAGAACACTGAAAGTTTCCTTCTGCTGTATGTCTTATATGTTTACAGTAATGCTTGTGTGTTTTCTGTCAGCCCAAAGGACGTGTTTCAATCTATGGCCATTTTAAGTACAACGTTATACCGGCGTCATTTCTGTAGATAGGTTTTGAAACAAGAACAAATTGCTCCATGACAGTGTTTTCTTCTTTATAAAGATATTTTTCTCATTATCCAAAAGATCACCTTGTACACACCGGGTATCTCTTATCTCAGCCCATACTCTGCTAAACAAGTTAAATAAAACTTTCAAGCCGAGAGTAAAAATCCTAATAATGTTATTTCAAACTTTTTTTTTGGACAATAATATCGACTTATCGGACAGTGTGAATCCAAAATTAGACTGCACGTTCTGTGCAGTCTGATCTTGATCTACACGGTCCGCAAAAGCTCAGTGAGTCGCTCTTAGAAGCCAAAGGGTTAAGGCTTAACTAATTTAAGATGAAAGGAAGGAAGGAAGGAAGGACCTCATTTAATATCTATATTGTTTTGAATATTTTCTCTCATGAATATCACTGATCTGCTGTAAAATTCTCCTCATTCCTAAAGCTAGTGTTGCCTTTCTTATTGTTGGTGCCTGTTTTATATCAAGATAGCGGGCATTGAGTTTTAGTGTTATAATACACAAACTTTACTGGAATAATTCTACATTCAATCCGTATCTTTTCATTTGCGACGATTTATGCCGAACGTGCCTTCTGCGATCAGTCTGTACAGTCTTTATAGTCTTAACTTAGTCTACAGTCTTCAGTTTCTCTGTTATTGGTTCAGTCAAGTAAGCCAGAGTTTAATTCCATAAACAACTCACCTGACGAAATAATTTAGTCACATGGATTATTGAAAACATTTTGCTTTCAACAAAATGTGGTTGAAATAAAGGGACATGTCTTTGATTGGGTTGAAAACGTGGTGGGAAAAGGAGAAAATTCTGGTCTCCAACATCTTCTTCTATTCCCACAATTTATTCAAAAGCCATCTGCCCCAAGCTCCTTAAAAGTCGGGATTGGTGAGAAAGTTTTAAGCGAAAAGAGATTAAATTTCTTGTGATATTCACTAAAATAAGTTAGGGACGATGCAGGCGAAGACTATCGGAGAGAGAGACAAAAAGATATAAATCACATTTATATAACATTATCAAACAAAATATTGGGGCAAATGTAGAAATAGTTTGTTGCCACAATATTTTCCAAGGCTATCCTTATATAAAATCATAACAAAATAATAGTTATTGTCTTATTGAAGCAAAGAAATGAGGTACTTTCTTCGATACGAATGCTGAAAAAAAACCCAGATGCCTGTCAATGATACCCTTTCTACCTGCAGCATCTACAAGTATAGTTATAACCTTAAAATAACAGAGCTTGCAGTCTTAATCTTGATATCCACTGTCCCCAAATGAGTGTTCAGTTGCTCTGACCAAACTAAGGGTCGGCACCAAACAACCGTTTCGTTGTGTTGTTGAATTACGTACGTTAACGTACAAATAGAGGATTTTATATGAGTGTTTATGTATTATCATTTTTATCAAACGAGTTGACTAAAAATGTCTGACGCGTGCCTTGGCGAGCGTCAAATACATTTTAGTCAACGAGTTTCATAAAAATTGATAATATATGAACACGAATGTGAGATTCTATTAATTTTATCACGTAAAACGAATGGAAGACAAAAATATCCGGCATCATCACCTTTAGCTTATACAGCATTCAAGGAGCCATGTTTACAGTTGTAGCTCGTTTTCACTTTGTACGTACACAAGTAGATAGCTCTTTGACTTCGAACCTAGAATGAAAGAGGGGGTAAGTCCACCTTTTTCCGCAATTTTATTGACTTTAAATAACTTTCGCAGCAAACATAGAAATCAAAATCTTTCCACGCGTATACGCCTTAGCAACAGTGACGTCATTTTTCCGCGAAACGGCGTAGTGGTATAAATTCCGGCACGTGCTGTGGCTGGTTGCTCCGGCTTCACGCGCTCATGACTAAAAATTGATCAGATCCAGGACCCAAAAAACGATAATACAATAGCGTATTATCAAAAATAAGTTGTGGGTTTAATACATTGCCGTAGGAGGTTGTATGTGATAAATAGAGGATCTTACATGAGTGTTTATGTATTATCATTTTCATCAAACGAGTTGACTGAAATTATATGATGCGAACCTTGGCGAGCATCATGTACTTATTAGTCAACGAGTTTGATAAAAATGGTAATGCATAAACACGAATGAGAGATTCTATTTATCACATAAAACGTTTGACAGAAAAAAATATCCTGCATCATCACCTTTAGCCTAGAAACGATTCAGGGGTCCATGTAGTTCGGTTTCAAATTTGTACATACACAAGTAGATTGCTCTTTGATATTTACACCAAAAGTAGAATGAAACAGTTTCTAGAGGGGATAAGTCCACCAATTTCCTTAATTTTGTTGATTTAAAACTTTTTTTTGCATTTTTGGGTTTTATTAAACACAAAAATCAAAAACATTCCACTCGTATACATCTTAGCAACAATGACGTCATTTTTCCGCGAAACGGTGTAGTAGCACAAATTCCAGCACGTGCTGTAGCTTGTTTCTCCGGCTTCACGCGCTCATGACTAAAAACGGGAACTGGGACCCAAAAAACGATAATATACTGGTGTATTATCAAAAATAACTCATGGGTTTAATAGACTGCAGGAGGAGGTTTTATGTGATTAATAATGTTTAGATAAAAGAACTCCCCACCGTGTTAAGACGTTTTTGTCTCATCATTGGCGTATTCTTTCTTTTATTCTGTTTTTTTTTTTATATTCTTACAAATAATTACAACCTTTGACATAAATAATATCTAAGGCACTTTTACAAGTTTTATCCGTTTCATTTTATTAAATGCGCCTTATCGAGGCTGCTAAAAACAAAATTTTGGCTTTAATTAATTTCTATGAGGAAAAAAGATAGCTTGTGTAGAAAAATCATGAGGACTCTGGACTCTTAGTCAAAGAATATATACCACAAAAACTGTTTTCCATCGTTGGGACTCAAAGCTGCGTCTGTTCATACCATAACTAGTTAGCCTACGCTTAAAAAATTGATTGATTGATTGATTGATTGAATGGTGTTTTACGCCGCTTTCAACATTATTTTAGTCATATCACGGCGACAGTTCACATATTTATGTATTTTCCTGGGTTTCGCAAGTATTAGGCTTAAAAAAATACAAGACGAAATTGGGCTGCAAGCCATTTCGACTCTTTACCACACAATCCCAAGTTTCAACGACTTCTGAGGTAATAGCCTTTCGAAAACCACGTGGGTAACCAGCAACCAGCATTTTCTCCTTTTCCCACAAGGTTTTCAACACTTTCATAGGCACCCACCAGCAGTTCAGCTAAATTTATTGTGTCGTCAGCAAATGCTTTCAACTTGGACCAGTGTAAAATTTTGTCGTTTGGTAAAGAGTTAAGGAAGAATTTGCTCCTTCAAGTCTGTTTAACAAATTATCATGGTAAAGTTTTCAAGACAAGTCAACGAGTCGGAACTGCAATGAAAGGAGATAAGGAAGAAACGATAACACAGTTGGGAATGCACTTTCTTTCTACTTGCAGTCTGGGAAAGGTCTTATTATGTAGGCGGATTTTCACCAGGGTTCCCCCACCCCCAGAAATAATCTATCTATCTATCTACCTGTCTGTCTGTCTGTCCGTCCGTCCACCCCTAGGCTGCTAAGCGCGATCCGGTACACTTTTGCGGACAGTGTAGATCGAGATCAGATTGCACAAAACGTGCAGTCTGATCGTTGATCTACACTGTCCGATACGGTATTTTCTTTCCGGTGAAATTAACTTTGAAATAGCAATGGTTGGTCTTTTAATATTGAGTAGTAATTTTCGTTTCATTTATTCAGCAGCTTAAGAGTGTAAGAGAAAGAAATGCAGCAGAAAAAAAAGAGAAAGAGAGTAAAAGACATCTGAAAGAAGCATTGAGAAATACAGGCGGGGTTAAAAGGGGAAAAGTATGGCTACTACATCAAGCGACTGACGAATCAATGAAAAAGTTTATAAAAAAAAAAAGAACTGTTAAAAGAGACAAATGATACATACTGACTGATTTCGACATGTCTGTTGAAATCTTGTTTGCCAGGACTCTGACAGCTTGCTTGTATCATGGAGTATCGTGATGTTATTTTTTGTATTATCATGACTTATTTCATTCGCATGCTTATGAAGAAATATAGTGTGGAGTTTATGTAGTAGATTAGAAGATTAATTGCACTATTAATTTTAAAAGGGGGCTTTTCAGGTTTTTCTAAATCTCACTCTCACTTCGCTCCTTTTTTACAGCATGTAATTGTCTATTGTGTTACATGGAAAAGTATGTCTTTTAGGGAAAATCTTAAAAATGTCCCCTTAACCCTCAAGCTGCTAAGCGCGATTCGAGGCGCTTTTGCGGACAGTGTGGATCAAGATCAGACTGCACAAAATGTGCAGTCTGATCTTTGATCTACTGTCCGGTACGGTATTTTTTTTTCAGTGAATTCAGCTTTGAAATCGCAATATTAAAAAAAAAAAGAATAGTTTTCTTTTTTACATTTGAGTGGAAATTTTCGTTTCAGCATTTACTCAGCAGTTTATTGGCCAAGACGTCTTCGGAGAAGAGAGAGAGAGAGAGAGAGAGAGAGAGAGAGAGAGATTAATCACAGTGCTTCAAATTTAATGCCTGTCGGCACGTTCCTTTGAGTACTTCGGTAAATGAAACAAATGAAAACAAATCAAGAAAGAAGAGAAACAATTATATTTGATATAATAAAGCAGGTGGTCCGTTAAAACAATAAAACTCATTAAGATACTGAAAACAACTTGGAATGAGAGAGACCGAAATAACTGAAAAGGACAGAACGAAATATAAAGGCGAGCAAAACTGATGGCTCTCAGGACTGGAGTTACAGGTCGACGTAGTTTAAAAGTAAAACAGTTTGGCGCCCGAATTAGAAACTTTCGGTACATAAAAAGTGCACATATCGTGGCCTTTAGAATGGTAGCTGTCGATAAACATTTCTGTCAGTTCTTTACTATTCATTTCTCTGCCAGAAGCTGGAACTTTGACAGACCGAACTGTTACACATTGTCAAACTCATGATAGATCCACTCGCAATATCCATACCTTTAACCCTTTCAGCGCCATAGGCGAAAACAGGGACTTTTGCGGATGGCACAAATCAAGATCAGACTGCACAGAACGTGCAGTCTGATCTTTGATCTGTACCGTCCGCTTAATTAGTTAAGCCCCTACGATAAAAATCTTCCTGGGTCTCTGTGGATTGCATTTACAGCCACCGAAAGAAGTCGAGTTTATTTATTTTTGAGCCGAAAGAGTTAAATGCTGTGAATTAAATTTACCTCCCGTATCGTTTACTTTTAGCCGCTTGTGGGCCTTTTTTATACGTGCATTGTGTGTTATATCAAATCCCACAATATTTGTGGCGTTTTTTTTTTCTTCAAATTTCAGAAATTTATGCGATGAACATTAGGCTTGAATTAGAACTGAAAAGACTTCTGTGTTTAGAGGATAAATTGCTGTATTGCGTACTTTTAACGCTAACGTTTTATGCATTAAGGAATATCTTGGTCACCAAGCCTTTGCGGTAGCAAGACAACTTTAGTTGCTTCGGTAGACTTTGCAGATTAATACCAGACAGCAAAGAACCTACAGACTGATCTTTTATCTATCATTCGATAACTTCGTCAGATATTCTAACTAAAAAAAAAATCTTGAATCTTTTGGTTACGCGTTGTCAGAAAATGTCCGGTTAATCCTTTAACCCTTTCCCAAACGATAAATTTTGGACTGGTCCAAATTGAAAGAGTTTGCAGACGACAATTTTAAATTTGATGAAAATGGCAGAAAGTTCTCAAAAAGGGTAGAAAACACTGTGGGAAAAGGAGAAATTGCTCGTTACGAGCAATTTCTCCTTTTCCCACAGTGTTTTCAAAAGACTTGTACTGCAGACACGTGAAAACCAGGGCTTGTTTGGGAAACGGTTAAGAAGCGATGCCGTGTTTTGATGACCATGCAGAAGACTGCTTTTAAACTTATGGTATAGAACATTGAACATTAGTTTAAACATATTTTATTCATCAATTAATTACAACTATTTAAAGACAATTCAATAGAATAACAAAAAATAAATGACGAAATGGATCAGAACGAAAGCAAAGCTTATATGGTTCTTCTCCAAAATTCCAGGTACATAGTTACAGGTTGATAATAATGTATAACGTAGAAAAAAAAATAATAACGGTATTTTGATAGCTATTGAGAGAAAACCGT
This sequence comes from Tridacna gigas, assembly GCA_945859785.2. NCBI lineage: Eukaryota > Metazoa > Mollusca > Bivalvia > Cardiida > Cardiidae > Tridacna > Tridacna gigas. The sequence continues at coordinate 56,092,357 of OX244034.2, forward strand.
GGGAATAAAATAGAACAGGAACATAAGCAGATTGTTGTGGAGTGTTTAACTGGGGGAACAAAACTGGAGGTAAATTTTCACAAGCTATTGACATTCCTCCATGACCATCACAGATCAGTAGATATTGGATGCTATCACTAAAAGAACATGCAGTTACTTATTTAGATACAAGCATTTAGACTGAGTTTTGGAGGCAGGATGTTCACATCCAAAAAAAAAAGAGAAAAAAAGCCATAATTATTCTAAGTAAATCTACTGCTATGACTAATATAAGTATGAACATTGAACATTCAAGAAGGAGGCTTTAGAAAACACTGTGGAAAAAAAAACCAGCATTTTCTCCTTTTCGCACAATCTTTTCTACCATTTCAAAGACGTCTTCCAACATCTGACCCAGAATAAATTTTGTCTTCTGCAAACGCTTTAAAGCTGCATTAAAGTCATTTTTTTTCTTTTGTCGTTTGTCATGGAGCTGATTTTACTGGACGTGCTCTGAGATAATAAAACAGACATTAAGAGTTTTTCGTTGTCATACTACAGTAAAATCTCTGGGCTACACTTAGATGCAAGCTACGAGTCATTTGATATACATGATTTAGGATTGATGATACAGTTTTCCACGAACAAACCCTGCTAATGACCGAGGGAACATTCACATGTCATTTGATAGACCAATAAACACTTATTATAAACATCACGTGACTAAAATTGAGTAAAATCTCGCGTGATTTACAGTCTATAACGAGAAGAGTGACATTCACTGACCTTTCACACCTGTTGATGTCAGAAGAAACGATTTACCCCGAAAAAAATATATATGGGCGGCATGTTTTGCAACAATTTGTTTACCGAGAGGATATTTCTGTTTAATTAACCCTTTACCGAACAGTCCCCGCGTTTTACGACCGCAAGGAAGGAGCTTCTTGAAAATTGTCGGAAAAGGAAAAGATGCTGGTAACTACGGACTGCGCGGGCTCACATGGTTGATACTTTCTGCAGATGCATTATACTACCTTTTCACAGAGTATGACTGGTATATACTCGTAATTCAATTGAAAACAGTAATCCGGGAATCCTGAGATCGAATACTGGCTATGCCAAACTTTTTTTTTCGTCGAGAATTCACAAAGGTCGTTTCTATAATTCCCTCACAACTGATAGAAACCAAGGGCGAACAGTAAATAGGTCGAGCGGAAATTGGGGCGAATATTTTTAAAAACGGAAGGACCAGATTCTCTACGAATCTAGTTTCGCTTGCGTCGGTAAGGAATAAAAAAAAAAAAAAACAGACTTTTATCGTATTTTATCGATACATTAAACTCAAACAAGACGATTGCTAATAATTTCAATCTATGCAGAAATATAGAAAGAAAGTATTTTTGTCAAAAAAGTTACTAGGTGACGAACTAGTTTTGGGACGAACAAGCCTGGAAGCCTCGTTGCTAGGCATGTTGCTATGAAGGCAGGTCCTGCAAACAACGGCATTTTCATGATACATGCAGGAGTAATTTCTTGTAAGGTCGAATAGGATATTTTAGATCATTCAACGAACAATTTTGTTAAGTGAAAATCTGACTTCAGTATCTTATTAATGTGACTTTTGTGTGAACTTTTTTTTTCGTTGTTCCAGGCTTCTTTTAGTTCACCTTTTTACTGGTTAAAACCGAACTCTTCTGAAGCTGGCCTTTAACAAATAAACAGCTCGGACTCAGTTTTTATACGACTGAAGCATACTGAATATTTATTTTTTCATTGGCCGTGCCATTTTCCTTTTCATTGACCACCTTATTTTGTCATTAAAAGCGAAGTCGATATCCAGAATCTGTTTGACATTACAGAGTAAATTATTGACTAGAAACGATAGTGCAAAGTATGAAAAAGGTCTGTAGTGACGTAGGCCTATTGATTCAGATTTTTGATCTCGAGAATTTTTAAAAATTTTGTTAGGAAGTTAAAATTCTGCCAATGGGAAAAGAAAGAGTCAACGAGGTCTAAGAAAGGAAACAAACATAAACAAAATGGGAACAAACTGTTATAGACAGTACATTTGTTTCTTTTGATATGAATGATGAAAATCATACAACGCATGAAAATGTTTTAACCCTCAGGCTGCTAAGCGCGACTCAAGAACATTCTGCGGACAGTGTAGATCATGATCAGACTGCACAGAACGTGCAGTCTGATCTTGGATCTACATTGTCCGATGAGGAGATTATACTTCCCCAAATATTAATTTTAAAATAGCAGAATTATGGGTGTTACTATTGACTTGAAGGTTTTATTTCAATTATTTAGCAGGTTAAGGATTAAGGAATTCTACCTTGACAAAAAATAGGATTTTTTTCTCAAACAATGCTCATAATTTTCACATCGCGTTCCCCACCTTTCTTATCTGCTTAAGTAGAAGATCATGCGTGAAACAGGGGGTAAAGAAATGAACGTCAGCAGGTCTATGATTGATGCTTCCACAGTTCCCTTAACCTGTCGAATTTGTATCGTTAACTATTTCAGAAATATAATACATGTACATGTCGTTAAATCTATTTGGACATTTTGTTTGGATTATATACCTCGAAGCACTATTCTGTAAGCGGATAGTGCAGACCAAGATCAGACTGCACTTATGTGCAGTCTGATCTTGGCCTGCATTATCCGCAAATTTAACATTCATAGACAAGTACGGCAGATGAAGGATCGGAACAGAGGCAGCCTTTGTAAATCTGCAAATTACTCACTGGAAACGTACAACTGTCCATTTGTTTATCTGTTTATTTAGACGATAAAGACATGGTTTTGTCGTTCACCCCATGTTGGCGTGAGATGTTTTACCTTCCTGCGAAAAGCAGATACCCTACTTTTCTCTGAAAAATCGCTCAAGTTGTTTGTTGTATACATTGTTGTTAGGTCTGGATTTGTTGAAGAATAGAGATAAAGTCATGATCTCATAAATAAATCGAGCCATAGAGCAGTATAATTATAATGAAATTAGGGCACGTATTCACCAACCATTCTTAGTTGCATTCTTTGTCTAATTACAGATTTAGAAAGTAACACAACTTCCGATTGATTTAGCCAATCAAAAGTTGTGTTACTTTTAAATTTGGAAAAAAAAAATAACCGTTTTATAGAAAGTTCTTAGGAATGGTTGGTGAATACAGATCCAAGGCTCATATTTACTAATCACTCTAATGACATTCTCAGTCCAAAATCTAAATTTAATTGAAATTATACCATCTTCTGTTTTGAAAAACCAAACGAGTTATGCTCTGGCAAAGGGGGGCATAATGCATAACCGTGATGTATGATACCAAGCACGTCTTCACGTTATTACAGATCCACAAAATCCATATTGTATAACAACCGACTGAATCCTGAGGTAGAATGGTCCTTTAACATGTAGAAAATTGACTAAAAGCAAAAAGTTTCGACGCAGGTCAGCCTGCGCGAACTGCGCAGGCTGACCTGGGCCGATACTTTTTTGCAAATGCATTGAGCCCCCTTTTCACAGAGCATGGCTCAAATGGTTTAGCCAATTAGAATTGCCTTAATTTCTCAATCTAGAATAAGACTAAGAATGCATTTTAGATTGGCCCAAATCAAAACGGAGAAACTTGTTAACACAAACAAAGTGCAGAGACATTTGAACAATGCTCTGTGAAAAGGGGGTTTAGTGCATCTGCAAAAAGTATCGACCAAGGTCAGCCTGCGCAGTTCGCAAAGGCTGACCTTAGCCGAAACGTTTTGCTTTTGATAACAATTCTGCGTATCAAGTGACCATTCTACCTCAAGATTAAGGTGGTTGTTAAGACAAAATGGATTTTATGGATCCATAATTATTTGATGGCGTACTTTGTATATATGCATCAAGGAGATATATTAAACCCCCTTATGCCAGAGCATTTGTTTCTCTATATAAGTGGAGTTGGATTCTAGAATGTTTTATTTCGAGGCTTAATTTTGTTTAAATCTATCAATATAAATGTACAACCGAAATCAGACTGCATGATCTGTACAATCTGGTTGTGACCTCTGTCTGCAAGCACTCAAATTAACCGAGAGCTGAAATGAAAGGAAATAGTGCATCTCTTAGTATACTCTAAATTGTTTCATTGAAAAAGTCAGCTGTCCAACTTATTTCTTGTTTACCTGTTTATGTAGACAAAATCGGTGGAGGCTGTATATTAGACTGCGCGTTTTGCTTGCGTGCAAATCACAGATACCCTATCTCCCCTAAGAATCTTATTATTAATTCTTCATACGAAATATTTGTGGGAGTTTGGTGAGAAAACATCGTATCCGTGGTTGTAATTGTTCGCCTGTTGGAGTTAATGAGATTTGACTGAACACTACCATGCATTTCCTAAGAACGACAATTTGTTTTACGACATTTTATATGTACGACTTTTTGTTTGTATGCCATAAAGTATGTACGATATTGTGCACAATATATACTACACCGTATATGTGCGCCATTTTTTACTGCAAAGAAATTTCTGGCGATCTGATTGAGTAATATCCTCCGAACATATATTGCTATACACTAGCAAGCGACAGGAAAAAGCAGTTTCCCCGTCGGGAGCCCCGTAGACTTGATGCACTTCAACGCAAAAGCCAAAATGGCGGCGTCGATCAACATGAGTAGCCCACTAGACAAAATACTGAGTACACCATATTTTTTTCTAGTTTCGCTTGATTGTTGCCATTATGGTAGAAAGAATGAATCATCTTTTAAAATAAATGAATATGGATCAATACATTAGCGTTTGTTGTCATTCTAAAACAAATACACAGGGTTAAAAGGAGTCATCCCTTCGTCATGTAAACAAATCGTGGGGTGTCAAAGGAATTACATTGTAACGTTAAGAAATAAAGCAATGGTCATTTGGAGCAACTAGTGGTCGTTTGCTTTTGCCAACAAATCATACAATAAATAGTTGCTTACCTTGAAGTTGTTTAAATCCATGTTAAAATGAAAATACGTCGAATGTCTATCGCGGTGACTTCATGTACCAAACTACACGTTTTACACAGTTTTCAGTGACGTCAGTTTTCAGTGAGTTGGGGCACTCAGATGGGAAATTCAATTTCGTAAGCGTACTCCAGAGCCATGAATAAGTTTCCAAGTGCCCTGCCACCTGGCGGGACGACTAATAATGTGTATGAACGTCACTTTGTATGTGCATAAGTAGCTTATCAGTCTGCACGTTCCGTGCACGACCGCACGATTATCTGAGTCAGACCGATGAACAGACGGATAGAGAGATACACAGAAACAGAGAGACAGACAATGGAAGTCAAACGACAGACAGTCGGACGGACGGAGAGGCAGACACATACACCTAGATGTGTAACTAGAGACCCATATAAGAACAACATTATCCTCGCTGAGGGTCATTCCAGTATAACACATAAATGAAAAGCCTAATCTCTAATGATATAAACCATAAACAATGGCGGTATATAATAGCAGATAAACGGGTCGTTTCTTATCAACAAGAATTCAGGTTTATACAGCCATCTAACCATATCGTAAAGCTATCCAAAATGTTTCCATTAACCCATTACAAATATTGTACAGGTTGTTTCTAGGTCCTACCCTAAGCTTCTACAAGTGACACAGAGGGGATGTATTTGAAAGAAAAGGAACCGCCTGTCTTGAATTACTTTGAAAAAAATGCTTGCTACTATCAAGTGCCTCTTTTCTCACAATGTTTCAAAGGCCGTCTCTCACAGCGAGATGGACGTAAGGCCTAACTATTTAGTGGCATAATAGACGAAGCGTACAGACTAGTAATACTATTCAGCTTAACACCTTTTGGTCAGAATATTTACCTTCGGTGGCAAAAGTTCCGTTCGATTCTAGATTGAGATCGAGAGGTCGGTTCTTACAAACTGGTAGTATATTCTGAAAGAGTAATCCTCTTAATCTGCTTTACTCCCTGTGATAACATGAATCTTTGAACATCATCATGACGAAACTGAATAACTATTAAACAAGGTGCATGCAAAATAACACTCGTTTAGAATTATCCAATTGCGAAAGAAAGGTCAATTAATATACCTACGAAACTGAGAGGCGTTTTATACCTATTGCTCGTTTATGTAAGTCGTTTTGTATTACCTTGGAAGCGAAGAACGCCTGTTCATTTCGTCTCTTCTTCAGACAGCAACATCTTAGTGCCTTAACCCTCTACCGCTCGGCAAACTTCGGGTGATTCGTAGAGTTACGAAATCGGCCGAGTTATAACAAGTGAAACTTCTTCCGAACAAAGCCATGTTTTCACGACCCAGAAGAAGACAACTTTTAAAAAATATTGTGGTGAAAGTTGAAAATCATGATAAACGGCGTTTTATCGCCTTTCACACACTTTTGTCTTCCATTTTAGAGACTAATCTCATCATTTAGTCGCTTTAGGCTTGTTGTCTGCAGGTACTTTCAATTTGGAAAAATCTGTAAAATTATGTCGTCTGGTAAAGAGTTAAAGGGATTTGTAAATGATTTCGTATTACAGCTCCTTACATTTTGAGACAGATTTGCAGCAGACGAAAACGTACTTGATAAAAATTAATGTGGGTTATCATCATAAATCATGTATCTTCTTAACCCTTAGAGAGCTGAATTAATGAAATGGACTTGTTCAAAAAGGAAGAACATCCGAAACGTTGTCGTTTCAAGCTTGTTTCTGCCAGAATATGTAATAAAATGGTGGACAGTGCAGATCCAAGATCAGACTGCACGTTCTGTGCAGTCTGATCTTGATCTTCACTGTCCAGGAAAAAAACATTTTGAGCCGGTTCCAGGGCTTTATGAATTAACACGTGTGGACTGCCTGAACATCTCTCTTCTTTCGATAACAGAGGTATCAATGTAACAATGCCTAACAGAGTATGAAATGCTATCATTAGCGCAAATCCTCTTTGGTTCTTTTACAATCCACTAAAACTCAAAAGAAAGTTTTTATCTTAAAGACTTAACCAAAGAAGAGACATAGACTAAAATCAGATACATGTACCTTCCGTGCAGTCTGAAATTGATCTATGCCGTCAGTAAAAGTTCCAGTTTTGGCCTGTGGCGCTGAAAGGGTTAAACATATTGCAGCAAACAAGTTTTAAACTGTCCTTGGAAATATGAATAATCAAATTTGCATCTGTCCTTGGAAATATGGATAGACAAATTTGAAACCGTCCTTTGGAATATATATAATCAAATTTGAAACCATTCTTGGAAATATGTATAGTTAAATTTGAGTCCGTCGTTGGAAATATGGTTAATCTATTTGAACCCGTCCTTGAAATACAGATAATCAGCTTTAGAGCTGCCCTTGGAATAAGGATAATCCAATTTGAAACAGTTCTTGGAAATAGCAATAATCAAATTTGAAACCGTTCTTGGAATATAGAAAATCCAATTTGAAACTGTCCTTGGAATACGGATACTCAAATTTGAAACGGTCCTTGGAAATATGTATAATCAAATTTGAAACCGTTCTTGCAAAAAATGATAATCAAATTTGAAACCGTTCTTGCAAATATGAAAAATTAAAATATCTTCCTTCTTAAGAAATTAAGAGTGTAAGACTTTGATAATATTCATAATAGATTATGGATGGTCGATATGGAATTAAGGCTAAAACAAGATTTGAGAACAGGCAGCGGGCAAATGGAGAAAATATGCTCATTACACGACATTTTTCTTTCTACTACTTTTTCTTTTATTTTTCAAAAAGATCAGATCCGTATTCACCAATCATTCTTAGTCTTTTTCTTGAGATTTTTTTTTTTTTAAATTTGAAAGCAAAACAACCAAATGGTTTAGTCAATCAGAAGATGTGTTCCGTTCAAATTTAGAACATACAGGAGAACAGAACAAAGAACAATCGTAAAGATGGTTGGTGATTACGGGCCCTGCTTGAGTTCGACTAAAAAGTTGTCTAAAAAAAGTTAAGACATAAAAGAAAACCGGGATAATTATGTATCAAACCACACTATTGCACTGTTAAAGACAGCCGTACCAGCGGACAAGCGAGAGGCGTACATACAGTGACAGACAGAGAAAAAAACAAAACGAGGCTGAAAAAATCTAAACAGCAGCCTTACTGAATATTTTCTTCGATAAACTTTGGCATGAATAAGACAAAAAAAAAAATAATCCCACAGGTATTTATGTGATAGATCAATCTAGTACAAGGTTACTACAATTATTGTAGACTCTGGTTACAGTTGCCAAGAAATTCCTCTGCATCAAAGCAATAAGACAATTAAAGTTAATTGCAAGGTGGCTGGTTCTGTCTGTATGTGTGGACATGTGTTTTGTAGATGAATGATTGTTCATACTACTTCTTTTGCAGGACGATGTCTGCAAGAAAAAAATGTTTAGCATATAAACTGAAAAAAATTAGGGCTGTATGTATCTGAGAAAGAAAAAAGTACAGTAGGTCTGAGGATTTGAGAGACAAAGAGAGACAGAGAGACAGAGAGAGATCCATAAAGAACGTAAAAGATAAACTAAGGATGAATTGTGATATTAATGATTACTCGTATACCTTATCCATGGTTAGAAGTCTGATAAATTGTTCCGATTCCATTGAAACCAAGCTACTCGCATAAAAGTTGCGAGAAGTACAAAAATAAGCACAGACAGCAAGAAAAGCCCGGGATTGCAATTAAAGAATCTTCTTGTATTTGCCAGAGAGAATTCAATTACAGTCATTTATCAAACCTTAATTCACCCATATTTCACAAGGACTCTTTCCACATCGACTGCTGCAGATTTATTTTAGTACGGGTAATGAGTTTATTGCAGGTTTACTGATTCTTTGATCGGTACGAATTCTCCAATCATTCGAAAATTGGATATTTAGTCTAGATCTAATTCCAGATGCAAAAAAGTAACTCAAAATTTGAAAGTAACTCAACATCTGACACGGTAACTTTCGAACTTCGAAAATTCTTGAGAATTAGACAAAGAATATTCTTAAGTATAGTTTAGGAATACGAGGCCCGGTTCTGTATTGAACAACCATTCTTAAGAATATTCTTTGTCTAATTTTCAATAATTTTCGAGATTTGAAAGAAACAGAATTTCTGATTGGCCAAACCAAATGAACCATGCTCTGTGAAAAGGGTGCTTAATGCATCTGCAAAAAGTATCGACCCAGGTTAGCCTGCGCAGTCCGCGCAGGCTGACCTGGGCCGAAACTTTTCGCTACTGGTCAATTTTCTGCAGGTCAAAGGACTAGTCTATCTCGTGATGCAGTCGGTTTTTCCAGAAAATGGATTTTATGGGTCCACAATTGTGTGATAACTTGCCTGGTATCATGGATCACGGAGGTGCATTACGTCCCCTTTTGCCAGAGCATGGCTCTAGTGGTTTGGTCAATCAGAAGATGTGTTACTTTTAAATTAGAAAATTCTTCAGCATATGGCTACGAACACAAAAATATGTGAACTTTAGTCGTGATCTTCTTAAATTGCTTTTGAATATGGCGGAAACACCATCAATTTAACCCTTTCCCAAACGAGAAATTTTGGACTGATCCAAATTGAAAGAGTTTGCAGACGACAATTTTAAATTTGATGAAAATGGCAGAAAGGTCTCAAAAAGGGTAGAAAACACTGTGGGAAAAGGAGAAATTGCTCGTTACGAGCAATTTCTCCTTTTCCCACAGTGTTTTCAAAAGACTTGTACTGCAGACACGTGAAAACCAGGGCTTGTTTGGGAAAGGGTTAAACAAAAAAAAAACAAAGATATCCACCCCACCGTCCTTCTGTCCACTCATACGGTAATCAAAGCCCACCAAAGCACACACCCATCAATGATTCATCTATCCATGATTAATCAAATATCCATTCATCCATCCATGATCCATCCATCCATCCATGATCCGTCCATCCCTCCATCCATCCCTCCATCCACCCCTCCATCCATCCCTCTATCCATCCATCCATCCATCAAACCTACCCATCGACCCATCCATCCATCCATCCATCCCTCCATCCATCCCTCCATCCATCCATCCATCCATCCATCCATCCATCCATCAAACCTACCCATCGACCCATCCATCCATCCATCCATCCATCCATCCATCAAACCTACCCATCGACCCATCGACCCATCCATCCATCCATCCATCGATATCTTATTCACTCTTCATTCATTTCTTTACATATGCATCCACCTGCCCGTGCGTCCCTGCCTCCTTCTATTCATCTGAATGCAAGCACGCTGACATTCATCAGTCTACGCACAAACTATCAAAATTTGCTGAGTAAAATTTTACACTGTTACGTTACAATAGAACTATCCTTAAATTCTACAGTGAGGCCCTCATTTACATGCCTGGTGCATGCCAGGAATTTGGCAATGCACGTGTTGGACATACATTATGTCAAGACTAATTGACATATCAGCAGCATGCGATTGTTTTTGTTTCCTTTTTTTGGGTGCAAAGAATGTCAGGCAAATGCACATCTGTCGCCAAATTACAGTCCCAGTTAATAAAAAGGTACACTATCTACAAAATTGAATATTTATCTTAACCCTTATCCTGTTAAATAAGTGAAAGGAAAATTTCAAGCCGACAGTAAAAACCCAATTTTTAAGGTATTCTTTGCTGAAAGATATCTCCTTATCGGACAGTGTAGATACAAGATCAGACTGCACGTTCTGTGCAGTCTGATCTTGATCTACACTGTCCGCAATAGGTCAGTGAGTCGCGCTTAGCAGCTTAAGGGTTAGGCATTTAACCTTCGAATAACTTCGCATATCCTTTGCTGATAGCGGAAACTAAGATCAGCCTGCACGTCTGTGCAATCTGATCTGAGTCTTCATTCTTCGGTACGCACTGTAATGATCAATGATTCTGTCTTCACTGTATGTACATGTAGTCAAAACAAAAAAGAAAAAAAAAAAGACGTCCGAAAGAAAGAATGATTCTCTTGAAGAATTAGATAATGCAGGATAAGGGTAAGACACGGCGAAATTCTGGGTGGGTGATACTTTTTGTTAAGAGAGGGAACATTTTTTTCTTGTACTCACTCATCAAGCCATTCCAAAAAAATTGGCAAAATGAAAAAGTCGGTCAAATATTTCTTTATGTAGCCGGCTAATTCAACTAGATTTAGTACCTCCCAACTCTTTCTCTCTCTCTCTTCTTGTATTTCCGTCTCTCTGTTTCTCTCAATCTAGCCCTTGTTACCTCTCTCTATCTCCCCCTCCCTCCGTCTCTCTTTCCCCCCTCTATTTCCCAACTGTTTTCTGTCTCTCTGTCTCCTCCTAACTCTATTTCTCTCTCTCTCTGTGTCTGTCTCAACATTTTTTTCTCTGTCTCTCTCTCCACCCTTCCACCCCCTGTTCAGTAACCTTCCAGCCCCTGTTCAGTAACCTTCCATCCCCTGTTCAGTAACCTTCCACCCCCTGTTCAGTAACCTTCCACCCCCTGTTCTGTAATTAACGTATTAACTCTCGAATGCCATGCATTTTCTTTTCATCAAAGTCTAAGTTTGATTTATAAAATCATCTGTAACGTTGCAAAAATTTGTAATGTTGCAAAAACGAAATGATTAATACTCGAATTAACCGTTTTCCTACTTCTTTCGTTTATAAGGAAAAAAAAAATCTTAAGTCTCTGCCTATCAAAAGCACTTTCATGATTTTCAGACTAAATATAACCATTGAAATGGTCTAAAAATAATATAATAATTTGTATATTTCAAGTACTTGTCTTATGTGATACTATCTTTAAGCATGTTTTTACACTGAAAACGTGAAAATAAGAAGGTACTCGAGTATATTAAGAGAGTTCGGTTAAATTATAACATGTCTGCACTCATTACCTTCTGAAAAACTCGCAGCGGCAGACTGCTTTGCAAACATTTTTTTTTAAGTAAAAATTATCGACAGAGATTAAGATTTAATCCAAGAATACTTGTGGAAATATTATGGTAAAAGGAGAATTGCTCGTTGTGCCAATTGCTTTTGCTAAAATATCTTCAACAGCAGTGTTCATGCGAAACACTCTAGCCTGTCTGATAACTAATTGCATTAAATTTTCCTCCTTGGACAAATACTTTTCAAATATCCCTGTACAATATGTTTTAACAATATAAATTAAGAACAGAACAGAATAAAACATGTTATTGAGTTAATCTATATAGGTCATCACATAATAATTTGTTTGACATCAAACGACAAAGTGAATAATGCAGTTGGCAAATAAAATCCTATGTGATAAACATAATTATGCACAAGTAAACACGGAAACTGGATAACGTTAAGATATAACGGTTTTAAATTGCAATACTATACTTGTAATATCTAATACAGCATTGGAAATGAGAACCAGTTAAGCTCCAGTCAGATCGTTTCGCAAGGATCGATGGTTGAGTATTCATAAAAATATATGTATTGTGAAAAAGAGAGAAATATATGTTATACAATTATTCCTTTAGCCACGATGCTTTCAAAATTTATCCCATGATAAACGATAACATTCGTCTGCATAATGTTAACATTTTACTACTGGATTAAAATAGAACGGCCGATAAAAAACGTAACATGACTCATTGATTGATTGATTGACTGGTTGGTTGGTCGTTTGGTTGTTTGTTTGTTTGGTTGGTAGATTGATTGATTGTTTGACTGACTGACTGACAGACTGACTCACTGACTGACTGACGGATGGAAGGATGGATGGATCAATCGATCGACTGATGCTGTTTTACGTCGCTTTTACCAATATCACAGTCCAAGGCGAAAGCTTACTTATTCACAATTTCCCGGAATTCATCTGTATTTTTACAGTGAAATCTCGATAATTCAAATGTTCGACCGATAGATTGCTTCGAAAAACTAGAAAATGAATACACGAAAACTCGACAGTGGGTCATTTAGACTAAAATCGATGCGTAAGCAGTGAGTAAAATAGTATTTTACTGTCTTTGTTGCACATGTTTGAATCTTATCGCCGTTCAAGTCATTCAGAGACAAATTTACGACGGATTAACTAATTAACTGACAGCCCTGCTGAACAATGATTGTTTAACATCGCTTCTTTCCTATCTGTATTCGGTCACTGCCCTGTCGAGGAAATATAGTCAGGGCATCCATACATACCAATAACTTTTTGTTTGTTCTCTTTTCATGCTACATGTACCGATTATATTATATGTATTCCCTTTTGTTTTTTAACCTTCATCCTGCTAAGTTAAATAAAACTTTCAAGCCGATAGTAAAAAAGCAGAATAATGCTTTTTCAAATTCACTTTTTTGGAGAAAATATCTCCTTATCGGACAGTGTAGATTCAAGATCAGACTGCACGTTCTGTGCAGTCTGATCTTGATCTGCACGGTCCGCAAAAGGCCAGCAAGTCGCGCTTAGCAGCCTAAGGGTAAGACCAATCATTTCTTAAACCGTTATGGGTTATGAGCTTTAATTGGAGAAAAGTATCTAAGTAAACAAAGCCAGTCTCTTTTATATTACCAGTTTCTCTATCTGGTTTGTGTAAGTCTTTTTTTAGTTTTTTTTTTTTTTGAGAAATAGGTCTGCTGTATACTTTAAAAACAGTTGTTAAAAAATTCAGATTTCTTTTTTTAGAAAAAAAAAAAAAACTGTCAAAAGTTTCATGTCATAACGATATTGTGGGCCGCTGGCACAAGTATAGAGTATCTAGAATGAAACGTTTTTCAACTCTGTACAACCATGTATTATATACATGCTTAGAGCTTAGCAATGTTTATACAGTAGAGAATATGATTCTTGTTTTGTATTATGCACATAAAAACTCTACCATGTATAAATGCTAAACAACTCTTTACTTAATCATATCTAATTCGTTACCTCCTGGCTTACGGTAGACCATTTTTAAAACACTGTGACAACAGAAGAAATGAATCTTCCTTCAACAGCAATGTCTCCTTTCAACGGAAGTTTTCACATGTATTTTGGTTTATAAGGGTTGCTGTATTTTATGAGGATTTTTAAAAAAAAGCATCTGTGACAAATAGTGCTGTACTAAGTTCGGACAATTTGCTATAGGAAAATACGCTTTGCGCCCTGGTTTATTAATCATTACAAGTGTTAATTTTTTTTTCGGAGTTGTTCGTATTTGACCCCTACTGCTTCAAACTCACGATTACATTCCATTCTCTACGAGAGAAAAAAAGGCCCAATTATTTTCACCCCCTATTCTACAATTACTCTTTTTTTTTCTGCCGAATTTAAAATTTGAACTATCAGGAAGATATATTTCGAAATGTTTACTACCACTTGGAGGTGAATATGCCTGAAACCATTAATTAAGAAGTGGAGAGTGTAGTCCAAGATCAGACTGCAGATACGTGCAGTCTGATCCCGGTTTACTCTCTCCACATGACAAAACCGCGTTCGCGCATTGTTGGGAAGGGTTAATCGTAATTGTATTCAACGCCTGAGAGGGACGCTGTAGAGGTCAAAAGTCATAGTGCCAATTACGGCATCGACGCATGCGCAGTATCGGCTAATTGTCAAACGGCGAGTTGGGAGATTTAAATCTCATTCACCAATCGCTTTTCAGAGCGCCTGGACCTTCTCTCCGAGAGTATAAAAGCCGCGCCCTTCTTAGACGTGGAGTCAGTTTTGCCGGAACTGTTTCCCATAAAGTGAATGCCAGCAGAACATGAATAAAATCATGCAGGAAAATTTGGAAGATCTGTGCAAGCCTGCCCTATGGCGCGCAGTGGCCGCCGAGTTCTTTGGCACCCTTTTCTTGGTCCTCCTTGGATGTGGTGCCATTGAGAATAACGGGCAAGGGGCTTCGGTTGTGCAGATCGCTCTGACCTTTGGACTTATTTACGGATCAATGGTTTGGTGTTTTAATCATGTTAGCGGAGGTCATTTCAACCCAGCGGTCTCTGTCGCTGCCATGGTGTGCCGCCGTGCGTCCGTGGTCCGTGGACTTTTCTTTATTGTATTCCAGTGCGTCGGAGCCATTGCTGGTGCAGCCATTCTCAAGGGTCTCTCTGCAGAGCCCACTGCCTTAGGTGTGACCCTGGTGCAAGGTAACATTACCGAAGCCCAGGGGTTCGGAGTTGAGCTTTTAATCACCTTTGTGTTGGTGTTCGTGGTGCTTGCCTCTACTGACGAGAAAAGGAATGATCTCGGAGGGTCCTCACCCCTGACCATCGGGCTTGCGATCGTAGCTGGACATCTTTATGCTGTAAGTGTAGCTTTTAATTACACACAGTGCTTGGCGTATTCTTGTCATTACTTTTAACCCTTATCCTGCTAAATAACTTAGATAAAAATTTCAAGCTTTAGTATAAACCAGAATAATTCTATTTCAAACTTATTCTTTTGGAGGGAATATATCTCCATAAAAGACAGTGTAGATCAAAGATCAGACTGCACGTTCTGTGCAGTCTGATCTTGATCTACACTGTCCGCAAAAGGTCAGTGAGTCGCGCTAAGCAGCCTAAGGGTTAAACTTTATTTATATTGCATGTTTAAAGTTTTCCCCTTATATAAACTTTGCAATACTTCTGAGATCCTTTTAACTCTTTGTTGAATTCGTCTAGTGGTTTTCACTGATTAATTGAATGATATTGACTTTATATACTTGATACGATATGGCAAAGGGGCGTATAATGCATCGCCGTTATGCATTATACCAAGCAAGTCATCACACATTTATGCTAGTCTCAATAATCAGACGTTTGCGGTGCTTCTTTTCTTATTTGGACATTTACTGTGCACCGCGGAGGCGACTAATCAAAAACTAAAATCGCCTTCGGGGATAGTTATCTGCACTAATATTTATGCATCCATAAAACCCAATTGAAATAAAAACCGAGGTTAAATCGTGAGGTAGAATGGTGGTTGGACATTCAGAAAATGTGGAAATTAGCAAAAGGTTTCGACCTGAGACGAGTCGATACATTTTGCAAACGCATTGAACCCCTTAGGAAGTGACGTTATACATAAGCGAGTTTGGAGAGAGAGAGAGAGAGAGAGAGAGAGAGAATTACTTTGCTGATAAATTCGGCGATATTTCAAAAAAATTACAAGCTAATTCAAAAGATTCTCAACGCCCAACCCCTTCTCTCTCTCTGGCATCATTTGTACTTGTTTTATCTTATTCGCGCTCTTTCTTTCTTTAAACTTCTGTTTACAAAAGGAAAACACCCATTAAAACCATATCAAAGCAGACAAATCGATACAAATGACACCTTTTTCATAGAAGATTGTATACGGACAAGCTGTACCCGCGCCTAAAGCTTGTTATTCTTCAGCGATAACCTCGTTTCGGTTTCCATCTGTCCTTTTTTGACCAATCAGAATTCTTTATTTCAAATTCAGGAAACGCCCATTTACTACAACGCTCGTAAAATTTAGTAGTACGAGAAGAAAACAAATCCAGCTTCAGTACTCCTGAGGATATTTTAACCCTTATCCTGAAAAATAAGTTAAATGAAGCTTTCAAGCCATATTTATTTTATGGAGAATAATATCTCTTTATTGGAGAGTGTAGAGCCAAGATCAGACTGCAGGTTCTGTGAAGTCTGACCTTGATCTACACTGTCTGCAAAAGGTCTGTAAATCGCGCTTAGCAGCCTAAGGGTAAAATTTCTGTATATTCGGTCCCTGATTATTTTGAATGTTCGTGCTTTAACTCTTTTCTCGGCAAACACAATATTACACTTGTCCAAATTGAAAGGATTTGCAGGCAACAAAGTGAATGTGACTCAAAAGTTGGGATTTGTTTAAGACGGGTAGAAAGAATTGAACAAAAAGAGGAAACTTTTAACGCTTATCCGGCTGCTAGATAAAAGAAATTAAAAATCACAAGCCGACAGTAAAACCCCGTATTTTCCTATTTCAAGGGTAATTTTAGAGGAGAGATATCTTCTTATCGGACAGTGTAAATCCAAGATCGGACTGCACGTTCTGTGCAGTCTGATCTTAATCTATGCTGTCGGCAAAAGGTCAGTGAGTTGCGTTTAACAGCTAAAAGGTTAACCCTCTACCACACAATCCCGACTTTTGACGACCCAGAGAAAGAGGCCTTTGGAAAACATTGTGGGAAAAGGAGAAAATGCTGGTAACCAGCATTTTCTCCTTTTCCCACAATGTTTTCTACCCTATCAATGACAATTTCCATCATTTGTGTACCATTTAAATTGTCGTCTGCAAATGCTTTCAATTTGGACAAGTCTACATTTTTGTCTTTTGGTATAGAGTTAAGCTATGGCACGCTTTTCCAAACTTTAGGTGCTGAGCTCCACGAAAACTGTTTTTCACTGTCCAAAGTGTAGACTGGTCTTTGATCCCTACAACATTTTCGACTTGTCAAAATTGAAAGCATTTTGTGGTAACGAATTGAAAATAGCTCAATGACGGGACTTGTCTTTGGATGAGTAGGAAACATTGCTGGTAACCAGCATTTTCTTCTTTTTCCAAAATGTTTTCCAAGTCCTCTTTCCCAGGGTCGTTAAAACTTGGGATGTTTGATAAGGAGCCAATGGTAAGTGCCTGGTTTCCTGGTTTTCGCCTGGCTACGTGCCTGCTAAACGGTGAGGTTGACCTTTGGATTTTTGACCTCGTATATTCCTCACTGATTGAATCCAAATGCAACCTAATACGAATAGTACACGCCTTCTAAATGTCTGTTTTAATACAATGGGATGTTTAAAGGGAAATTAATGCAAATTTGTAACATAAATTGGATAGAATGGGAGTCAAGTTGTGTTTCTATAGCAACGGTGTAGTGCAACTATGTCAGACAAATTAGGAGGGTGCGAAATAAGGCTAGGTTGTGGGTGCCGGAGGAAGAGAGAGAAAGACAGACAGACAGAGAGACTGAGAGAGAGACTGAGAGAGTCTGAGAGAGGTAGAGAAACTGAGAGAGACAGACAAACAGAGAGTGAAAAAGACAAAGGGAGAGAGACAGAGACAGATAGAGAGAAGGATAGGGAGAGGTGAGAGGAAAACAGAGAGGGAGGGGGAGTCGGAGAGAGGAATAGAAAGGTGTGGGAGAAAGAAAGAGAAAGACAGAAACAGAGACTGCGACAGACAAAAAGACAAATAGAGAAGAAAGTTTTGATGGACTTAAGAGCTTTATGGAAAAAAAAATGAGAGAAGTATTTTTATGAGAATTCGACCAGCTATGAAACAGAGAAACATAATTTAGGTCAGCAGAATGACCAAACTATTGAAATTTTAAAACAGTTATTGCCAGAATATCTTATAAGTATAAGCAAGTAGCTGACGAAACTCATAGGCTACTTGGTACCAGACTTAATCCTTAGGCTACTAAGCGCGACTCATTGACCTTTTGCGGACAGTGTAGATCAATATCAGACTGCACAGAACGTGCAGTCTGATCTTTGATCTACACTGTCCGATTAGGAGATACTTTTCTCTGAAAAAATAAGATTGAAATAACATTATTCAGGTTTTTACAACTGGCTTGAAGGTTTTATTGCACTTATTTAGCAGGATGAGGGCTAATAGATCCTGGATCGGGCTTCATGTTCTTTCTGGTCTGAATCTTATCGAAAAGAGTATAACTATATGTGTATCGATGTATAACAACGGAATCTGATAATGTAGAATCAAAATTGAGCTGTTAACTCAGTTTGTTATGGCGCGGCTCCAACCTTGTATTTGATAGCTGCTCCCTCTACATTTGATGTTTCCCAGGAGCTCATTTCAAATCTTTATAATTACTAATTAACCCGCCAATGTCAAGAGCTCTGATACCGTATTTACTCAAATAACGAAACACACCCCTCCCCAATTGTACAAGTGTCTGTAAGTTCGAAGAGAACGCACCGAATGGCCAGAATTTAACTAATCCTCATTACGTTTGACGATGTACATATGTGCTTGTAGTAGCCTTCCTTTCCTGAGGTAGGTTGTCAAAGTTTAAACCTGTTAGCCTTCGTCTTTTTATTTGCTTCACGCGGGTTCAAATGTCGTATCGGTGGTCAGAAGCAAGTTTGAAAATCTCTAAGTTTCTTTTCCTTATATTTCCTAACTTATTCCTTGAATGAATGAATGAATGAATCGGTCGGTCGGTCGGTCGGTCGGTCAATCAATCAATCAATCAATCGATCGACGGATCGATTGATCGATCGACCAACCAACTACTAGTACTTCTTTTGAACTTCTTTTTTCTTCTCATGCTCATGTCTTTTTATTATATGTTTGTTTCAGTACAACTACACTACCGCTAGTATGAACAGTGCAAGAACATTTGGTCCAGCCGTCGTGCAAAATGAATGGGCAAACCACTGGGTAAGTTTCATTTATAGTGATTCACATATCTGAACTCTTTACGAACAGACAAATGTCAAGTCAGTTACAGACAAAACACAAAATATGGCTCAAACAAAAGGATTTGTCTTTGAAAGAATGAAAAAATATTTTGGGGAAAGAAGCCAAATGCTGGTGGTCAGCATTTTCTCCCTTTTCCACAATGTTCTCAATAGTCTCTTTCTTTAGGGTCGTTGGAACACGGGATTTTTTGGTAAAAGGTTACCTCTTCACCAAATAGGCCCTCTTTTAACGACTCGGAAGAAACTGATTTCTGAAAACTTTCTTGGAAAAAGGAGAAAATGCTGGTCACAAGCATTTCCTCCTTTTCCTGCAATGTTTTCGATCCTATTTAAGACAAATCCTATGATATGGATCATGTTTGACAATTCGTCTGTAGATGCTTTCAGTTTGAATAAGTTCAAAATTCAGTTGTCCGGTAAAGAGTTGTGATTAGATTCTTTTTATTGAAATGAAAGGTGTGTCATTATCTATGCTGCAGTAGCTCGGATGTCTTATCTGACGGTGTAGATGCAAGATCAGTCCGCTTAATCTGTGTAATTTGATCTTGGTCTTCGTCATCTGCAACTCCATTTGATTCCACTCTTGTCATACTTCAGGTTGCTTACAGGTACAGAATCGTTTTGAATTTAATCGAAATGGATCGTATAGGAAAACAATTCCGAAAGTTAATATTTTATAGATCTCTCTACGATCTTGTACCAAAGCACTTTAACTGCTGTACTTAACAGAAATTTTAAAGACAACGCAATTAATTGATCCATGTTTATTTCATTTTTTTTTTTTTTTTCGTTGATTCATACGACAACTAGTTAGAAACCTGTTTTCATAATTATGTTAATAAGAAGTGACTCAAGTTAGTATTTAAGGTAAATATAATCACGACTTATTAGCATAAAACTACCTACAGGAATGGCGAAAAGCACTGGTTATACCTTTCATGCCATTTTTTTCATTATTGTAACGTCTCTGCCAAGGCCTGTGGCCGGAACTTACCCTTATCTCTTTCACTGCCAAATAAATAAATCTTAGCCGTGCCCCGGAAAAAGGGGATTTAATCCATCTCCGTGATGCATAATACCAAGCAAACCATCAGATAATTAGGAATCCGTTCTGTCCAACAACCGACTGAAGCATGAGGTAGAATGGTTCTTTGACATGCACAAATTTGACTAATAGCAAAAAGTATCGATCCAGGTCAGCCTGCGCGGACTGCACAGGCTGATTGGGGTCAATACTTTATACAAATGCATTAAACCCTCTTTTCACAGAGCATGGCTCATCCATTTTTTTAATGGCTACAAATACAGCACCGCTGCAAGATGAAGAGAGATTTTGATCATAAATCTAGAATCAAGTAGTGTTCATTGTAGATCAGAGATCACACTGTGCAATCTGATCTCTGATCTGCAATGTCCACAAAAGCTTCTTGTGTCTTCTATGTCATGGTAAGAGTTAACTTTAACTCCTCTGCAGTTGAAGTGCATATGGTTTCGCTTAGCAGCCGAGGGTTATACAAAGTTCTATTTGTAATGCAATAGTTTAAATAGTCGTGTAGAATTTTTTTTCGGCATAGCTGACTGCGCTAGCTGTTGACCTACTTCTTGGTACTGATAAAGAATGAATAGATGGTAATTTGCGATTGGTAAAAATGTGCACATGTTTATTAGGCGGTCCCCTGCTGGCATCTTTGCTCACACGTTTATGAAACCACTATTAACAAGCGTTGATACTGCTAATCGATACCCCGGGGCCTTTACCATAGCAAAATTATGTAGTAGAGAACGATTTTTTTTTTTTGTGCTGTTTGGAAATTTAATATTTTCATAAGCGTTGCCCATAACCCAATACCACATTGCAACAAAATTAAAAGAAAGTAGGAAAAAGAGGCAATTGCTCTTTAGGTTACTTCTCATTATTTAACTTCATATTGAACCACAAAAGAGTTTCAATATGCATGTTCCAGTATCTCTTACGCCGTCTATATTTTTTACAGATATTTCTCGTTCCTTATATACTTCACATTTTTTTTTTCAAGATTCCCAGTAAAAGTGGTTTTCTGACAAGACGGAGTCAAGAAAACACTGTGAGATGCGGAAAAGAACAATCCTTATCGAGAGGTTTTCTTTTTTCCATTAAGTCATTACATGTATGTTAACGATCATTAAACGAATATGTAAATAGATCAATCCTTATCATTTTTGCAAACGACAAGCTGGGTCAACAAAGAGACACACGCTACCAAGGTCCAGAGAAGCGTGGGGTTATAAAGAATCAATAGTTTTGCTCAGCAACCTAGGTGCCAAACTGAATTGCCTCAATGAAATTGATCATGTGGATACTTACAACATGGGTTTGTGTTGAGATTTTCAATATGATTTCCGTTAACTTTATAATAGGTGACAAATTTGGGATGTTTTTTTTAGGAAATGTATGGTAATCATCCCATTGTAAATGTGTTATACCGACCTCCAAGTTCCGTCAGCTGCCGTTTAAATTTGATCGCAACAATTGAAACAGGTTTCATTTATTTGAACAAAAAAGTATTAGAGTTACATTTATTATCCCTCACGACATCTTGCCACTTAAACTGCCTCACAAGAGGTTTCTTTTTGATATTCAACCACCACAAAGCTTTTGTCACAACTAGGACACATTTTGTAGTGGCCTTTTTGCCCGTAAAAGAGTTTTAGTTGCAATTATCGCAACTAAAGCTGATTTGTGGACAAAAGGACCCTTATCTTTTTTTCGTGTTTTTCGTGTATGATGCTTTTTTTGTTGCTTCTCTCCCACCATTACTTGGGGTCAAGATTAACGAAAGAATATTTTGCCATGAAGCTACAAGTTCAACTGCGCATGTCGATAGTGTGTAATTATATTGGCTGTATACAGCAAGAGTAAATGAGTATCCACGTGAAGTAGACTGGTCCTTTGACGTGCACAAATTTGACCAATCACAAAAGGTTTCGACCCAGGTAAGCCTGCGTGGACTGCGTAGGGTGACCTGGTCGATACTTTTTTGCAGATGTATTTCTCCCCCTTTTTACAGAGCATGGCTCATTTGTATGTGAATGCAAGTTCTAAATGCCGACATAAATTTGAGTTAATCTCCAATTTTTCTAAGATTTTTACCAAAACCCTTGCTATTGATGTCTCCATAGAACACATGAGTACCTATATGCAAATGAGCCATGCTCTGGCAAAAGGGGCTCAATGCATCTCCGTAAAGCATTATACCAAGCAAGACATCACCTAACTATGGATCCATAAAATCCATTTTGACAAACAACCGACTGAATCATGAAGTAGAATTATCCTTTGACTTGCAGAAAACTTAAAGATAGCGAAAAGTTACGGCCCATGTCAGCCTGCGCGGACTGCGCAGGCTGACATAGTCGATACTTTTCGCAGATGCATTAAGTCCCCTTTTCACAGAGCATGGCTCAAATTGTAATCGCCGACATAAAAATTTGGTAGTCGTCAACAACCTAAGTTTTCACTAATACCCATGCCATGGGTATTTCTATAGAACATAAACGTACCCATTATGTCAGTTCTTATGGTCCACATAACGTTGCGGGTATTCCTGGAACAACCAAAGATTTCAATGGCCAAAATAAAGATCGGGTATCCTTAACTCTTTTTCGAACGGTAAAATTTTAGTATAGTTCAAATTAGAAGCATTTTAGCCATGCTCTGGCAAAATGAAATTTAATGCGTCTTCGTAATGCATTGTACTAAGCACGTCATCATATAATTAGGGATGCGCAAGACCCGCTTTGTCTCACAAATGAGTGAATCATGAGGTAGACTGTTCCTTTGACATGCAGAAAATTGACCAACAGCAAAATGTTTCGGCCCAGGTCAGATTGCGCAGAATGGGCAGGTTGACCTTGTTCGATAGTTTTTGCAGATGCATTAAGCATTTAAGAAAGCTTGGCACTTTTGTATAGAACAAATCCATATGTCGCATAAATGATAAGATTTGTATCAGAAAGATTTGAAAACATTGTTGAAAAATGAGAAATGCTGGAAAATTCCTTCGTGTTTGCGTGTGGCAGGTATAGTTTCAAAGGAAAATGAAAGCAATGGCCTTGTTGATGTCGGACACGCGCTTAGTCTTCGGCTCTGATAGAAATATCAGGTCAAAGCAAACAAAGGAAGCGGAAATCTGACAGGAAACGGACCTTTCACAAAGACTCGCAATGGGGCCTTGTTCTTCTCCTAGCAAAGAAAGGTTACCATGGCAACCATTCTTCTCAGATTAAAGGAACAGAGCTTGTCTTTATAAAGGCGGACTAGAGACTCCTTCATTGTTTATAATTTTCATACGGTATTATAAACAATTTAGTCGCTCCCCGTCGTTGCATGACCGCAAAATAAACCATATTCCATGTGGCCATATGCTATTATACGGTACCTGGTTTTTGTTTGCGGACAGATTTTTTTCTTCAGCCATTGTTTGTGCATGTATTTGATACATATTTGGCTTAAAACAATGGCAAACATTGAAGTCCGTTTCTTTATTTTTGTTCGCTAAGTCATATTTTTCAAGTGCTCGTAAATACGAGTAGAACTAGTTATACTTTTCAGACAGAAAAAAAAAACTGCTGTCTGAGATTTTAGATTTTTACTGTCTCGTGAAAAGCCTATTATTGAGTCTTAGAAAAAGTGTCACGAATTAAAAAACCTTTGGTCTCACGAGTGATGTGAGAAACGGAGCATTCAGTCTGCTTATTGAAATTAAATGTCTACTTTTTGATTCTACTGAGCCCGGTAGCGTACAGGACTTGAGAACAGTGGGTGGATGGTTCCATCCCCGGCTTGGCCAATTAATAACAAGTCATTGCGACAGGATTCATTCCTCTCTCACAGCTGACCATTGTTTCGACAATGGTTATGTGGGAAAGCAGCCAGTGGCTTGGAAAGAATATTGTGCGGAGCATTGGTAAAAGAAACCTCAGGAAAGCATGGATATATATACTAGTCGCCGCGATATAACTGAAATAATGTTGAAAAGGCTGTAAACACCATACTGCAAATAAGGATTTGCATACGACAAATAAACTGTGGCTCAAAGATGAATTTTGTCCTAGACAGCGTCGAAAACATTGTTGGAAAAGGAGAAAATGCTGGTTACTAGCATTGCACAATGTTAAAAAAACCCTCTTTCCGAGGGAAGTTAAGCTGACTCTGGATTTTGTGTTAAAGAGTTAAACTATCAGTGTGGATCTGAGGTCAGACATCAAAGCATTAGCGGTCGTATTCACCAACCATTCTTGATATCATTGTAAGTCTAATTCTAGGATTAGAAAGTGACACAACTTCTGATTGGCTAAAACCAATAGGTTTAGCCAATCAGAAATTGTGTAGCTTTCAAATTTAGAATGTTCATAAGTATCAAGACTAAAAGCGTTCTTAAGAACGTTTAGTTAATACGGATACAAGGATCTATGTTGAAGCTGATAGTTTTCGGGATATCCTGATGAAACAGTCTTGAAATAGTAATTTTGGGATACACTTTATCTGTGCCAGGGACAATTTCTCAGTGCAATGAAACGTGCTATAATTAGGCCTGCAACACGCGAAAAGGCACATTCAGACTTTTGCATAAAATTATGTAGTTCCTGATCAGCCCCTGCTGTCGGCACAGACTAATCGGAGACGACTCTTTCCGTTCTTATGCGATTTTCTGTTTCACGAAAGTCTGCTGAAGGACAAAATGTTAATGTAGTCGTCAAGTGCCGTCTCGAATGAGCCTGCGCGGACTGCAGGCTGATCCGTGACTAAAGTTTACGCCAATGTCTAAAGGCCCCATTTTGCATGTTGCAGGCCATATGATCTTAAATTACATAATCCAATGTATTTATCATTATGTGCTGAAATGTTCACATTATGGAGTATATTTGAAAAATACGGTCAAGTGAGAAATACCCATCTATAGACAGTGAAATGGGTCCGTATTCACCAAACATTCTTTAGAATATTCTTTGTCTAATTTTCAAGTATTTTTCAGATTTGAAAGTGACACAACTTCTGATTGGCTATACCAAATAATTTAGCCAATCAGAAGTTGCGTTACTGTCAAATTTAGAAAATTCTTCAGAATAAGCCTAAGAATATTCTTAAGGATGGTTGGTGAATACGGACCCTGCTTCTAAATCCGATTACAGTGAATAGTCTCTTCAAAGAGGCCCAAAAAAGACATATGAAAATTGTATTTGGGGTAAAGGGTTGTGATTTATGACGACAAAGTAAGGGTTTAATCCAGAAATGAGACTTTTTTTCGCGAACTTCGTCCTTTTCTGATTCACCCCGTACAATATTGGGTGGTGGGTAGCTAATTTTCTGAATAGCGTAGACCAAGACTAGCCCTTACTGTCTAGTTCAGGAGCCGCAATGTTCGCCAGGTTGCGTTCTTGGCTAAAACATCATAAAACCACATTATTTGCGCTTTTTTTCTTGTCTGATTGAAAATGTTTGTTTTTTCTTTAAGCACTGTCAGGGATAGAGCGAAAACATATAAACATGTTGTGTCCACTAGATACTTGATGTTCTAGAAATATAAAGACTAGGAGGCAATTTACCAGCAGAAAAGCTACAATTGTATAATTACACCCTACTTTACATAATGCCTATATCTAATGAAGTTACCATAGTTTCGCGGCAAATTTAGTTAGATATTCAGAGAATTATGTCTTCAATAGCGTAGTGCTATTTATTATAAAGTGTCACCGCATACAAATAAGGGAATTAAAAACATTCTAATTTGTGCTGATTTGGTCTTTTTGAGACGCGAGGCAGTTATGTAATGCAAGCGAATTAGTCATGTGCCAAGTGTGATAAAGATTTCTTAACATTTCTTGAGAAATATTCACTTTTAAGGTTACCACATTCAGCAGTTTGAATCTGAACCCCAGTCAGACGGTTTCGATGACGTCTTAATGACGTTTTGCCTCTCTTTCCAGTCTCTTCCTTTCCTCTATCTTTCTGTTCTTTTCTATTCCCTTTCCCTTTACCTTCTTCTCACGGTTTCTTCTTTTCTTTCTCTCCCATCCGTCTTCATGAGTAGGCCTATACTTTCTTTTAGTTTCTTTTAAAGTGTGTTAGCCCTGCTTTCAATAATATTTCTGACGTGTCACTTCAGCAGCTTACTTATTCGTGTATTTCCTGGGTTTCACCAGAACTAGGCCAGGGTTCCACAGAGTCCTTACCAAAGTTATTTCATCGTAACTAGCATGGTAACCAGCAATTAACCAAGATTTACTGATGAGACATCAAATATCATATATTTGTATACTTCGTAAAATTACTTTGTATAAATGTACTTTTTGCGTCGTTTGTACTTGGGGTTGGCCGGTGGGTTGGCCGTGGTTTAAATGGAAGATCATGTTGCTTAGCAGTTGGTAAACAACATGATGCTTCTTTATTAATAAAATAAGCTTTTTGTTACAAGCTTTAGAATTAGGTGTTGAACAAATAGTTGTTGTATCAATTAAATGTTAGACTTCTCAAGGTACTGTGAAGAGGACACATATTAAATAATCATATTGAAATACTTTCTTTATTTTTAATCTTTCCCAAGTTTTAAGAATGAATAATTGGAAAATTTTTACTCGCAGAAAGAAAAAATTATTAATTATGATAGCGAAAAACATTTAACCCGTTCCTATTCGAATATAGTTGCTAAGCTGCGAGATGCTAATTATGCAAATCATTCTGATTGGTTGAAAATTCTCATTTATAAAGCTTGTTTTTCCCGCGACCTCTCACAGTTTGAAAAGTTCACATGGATGAGAAGTCGTACATTGGTGAATAAAAGACCCACCAACCCTCCCTTTCATCAAATTAACTTCAAATAGTCAATTATTGTTTGCATGTTGTTTTCGTGTTGAATATTTCTTTTCATTGCTCATGTTTTGTTTTGGTTTTGTTTTAAGTTATCTCTTTATTTCTATTATACTTTTGATGTTGAATGGTATACAATCCATGTTTAGAAAGAAAGGCTTAGTTTCATTGTGTTTTGTTAGGTTCATTTGAACAGGCCGTGGTTTAAATGGAAGATCATGTTGCTTAGCAGTTGGTAAACAACATGATGCTTCTTTATTAATAAAATAAGCTTTTTGTTACAAGTTTTAGAATTAGGTGTTGAACAAATAGTTGTTGTATCAATTAAATGTTAGACTTCTCAAGGTACTGTGAAGAGGACACAAGTTGTCGGACTCATATATACAGGGGCTCTGTGCCTACCACACAGGGTTTGTTATTCAAGGAATCGCGGTTTTGCGCCCCGTTTAGCCAAAAATCCACATAAATTAGATTTTTCGTCTGGCGTGTGCACAAGCACAGAATCATGTCTTCTGGTAGAGAGTTTAAATGAAGGGTCTTTGGCACTAGTATTTGCTAAGGACATAAACGGACATTTCCGTGAAGCAATGCACCAAGGAAGTCATAATATAATTATGGATCCATAAAAATCCATTTTGTCAAACAAGCGACAGAATGATGAGGTAGACTGGTCCTTTGACATGCAGAAGATTGATCAATAGCAAAAAGTTTCGATCTAGGTCAGCCTGCCCTGACTGCGCATGCTGACCTGGTTCGATACTTTTTTGCAAATACATTAAACCTTTTTTACACAGACCATGACTAAAATGTTTAGGTAGGTCTGCTTGCCGCCCTTAATCACTATAATAACTGAAACACTGTCGATACGGTGTTACGTCTTTACACCAACGAATGTCAACTTAGTTCCAATGATGTGGTTTGTCTTTGAAATGGCAGAAAATATCATGGAAAAAAAAAAGAGAAAGCGTTAGGTACCCTTTGTATTCAAAAGCCTTCTCTAAACATAATGTTCAAGGTCGTCAAAGGGCAGAAATTGATGGATAAAGGGTTAAGCACAGACCCATGTGGTAGCACTATAAGTTTTTCTTCTTGGATTTTCTAATGTATTTATCTATTATCGTTTAACCCTTTACCAGGCGACAAAAATTTACGCTTGCCTAAAGTCAAATTGGAAACATTTACAGACGATCAAACGATGACATTCGATTTTTAAACGTTAGAAGCCATTGTGGGAAAGAAGAAAATGATGTTTATCAGCATTTTTCCCTTTTTCTACAATGTTTTCAAAAGGCTTCTTCAGCAGAATCGTTATTTAAAGTTCGGGATAGTGTTGTAAAGATTTAACGTAGTTTTGTTGTCTCGTATACATCAGTCTTTTACTGATAAAGCATTACAGATAGCATATAATTGACATTTGTTGTTTAATTATCTTCCACGATCCTTCCTTATCTACATGCATCACGGTAAATTGCTGTGTACAAATATTCATCAAAGAAGCATCAGAATGACGACCCACCTATGATAAAACTATACCTTCTCAAATCTCAAAACTTAACTTGCGGACAGTATAGATCCAAAACCTCAAAAATAACTCTTTCGAGGGTACACTGGATTAATTTCGTATGTCCGTTCATCAGTGGCACACTCATAGTTATATTTTTATCCCGAACTCCCTTTTCAGTTTCTATGCAACTTTGTTGAAACATGCTACAAATATTTACCAAAGTTTGTGCATATGCAAGATACCATTTTTCAACGTTTCGTAGTATTGTACTATCTTCATATCAAAGCAATTGGTTCGGATATTCAGTCACTTTTTGCGACATTTTTTTTTTCTTGAAAGTATCATTAAAATGTTTATCTGCCGAGAAATGTAACGGGCTCGGTTTTTACAGTGATTTCAGCGCTTTGATTTGTTAAATGCAGGAGCAAATTCAATTTTTAGAAACTTTTAACACTCTTCAAAGTTATCGTCATACTGCGATATCTAACAGAGATACAGTAGAAATAGTGGCATTCTGAGGAGAGTGTAGATCAGGAGCATCCTGCACTTAAACACAATCTGATTTTGATAAACAGTCTCTGATTTATTTCTATGAAAGGTTTCCTTCATGTGATCACCATTTAATACCAAAAACTAAAAAAACAACTGTGTATGTGCGTGTGGTACAAGAAAGAGCATTCTGCAGGATTAACTTTTTCACTGCCAATCGGGCTTTAAATAGCTTTAGCGGATGGCGTAGATTAAGATCAGATTGATCAGAGCGTGCAGTCTAGTCTTGGATCTACACCATTTGTTCCTTAGTGCTGAATTATGGCCAAAATCACCTTCAGTTGCAATGGAAATTTACGTTTAGATCACGAAAAAAAAATTTCAGTCTGCATTGAAAGGGCTAAGGGGCTAAATCATCTGTGAGATGATCACGTCACTCTAAGAGCACCATTAAAAGGCAAATGGATAGCTCAGGTCTGTTGCATTAACAATCTTTATTAAGTTTTCAGACCTACTTCACCACAATATCAAATGGTGTAGATACATGTTGAGGCTGTTCGCTCATTGCCATCTGATTTTTAAGTCAAATCGCGAGGTAAAGCTTCCAAAATTGTCCTGAACATTTTGAGGATGAAAACGATGAAGAAGAGAATTCCTGTTATAAAGGGAAATAAACAAAGTGAGGTATTTCATTTATATTTAACATAGAAAAATAACTTTACAACCCAATAAAGGGTCTGTTTTATTTTTACATACAAATATCTCCTGTGAAATCTGGGTTAACGGAGTAAAAATCACCTGTTATTTGCATCTGACGGTTGTTAAATCGATTAAGAGTCCCCATATTACCTCCCTTTTCTATACACCATGCGGTCGTTTAAGTTAGATTATTTCCCTTGATTATCCTAATAATTTTAATGGATCTCTTTGAAGTAGCTCTAGAAAAAGTCATTAACCCGTTGCTAATCAGGAAAAAATATTTATAACTCTTCGTCATAGTTTGTTCTTACTCATCCTCGTTGACCCAGTTCCGATGTATTCCGTAAACTACATTCATCGCGTAATACTTCACAACCGGGGGCCGAGCCCCGTAGCTCAGTCGGTAGCGTACAGGACTTGAGAATAGGAGGTCGCTGGTTCGATACCTGGCTCGGCCAATTTCTTTCCGAGGATTGATGATAGTCATTGCGACAGGATTCATTCCTCTCTCACCGCTGAGCATTTTTTCGACAATGGCTATGTGGGAAAGCAGCCAGTGGCTTGGAAAGAATATTGTGCGGAGTACTGGTAACAGAAACTCCAGGAAAGCATGGATAGGTGCACTGGCCGCCGCGATATAACTGAAATAATGTTAAAAACGGCGTTAAACACCATACAATCAATCAATCAACTTCACACCTGGGTTAACGAGGGTGGTTCTTACTATGAATGATAAACAAATAAGGAAAACATTCTGGAAAAAGGAGCAGTTGCTTGTCACAAGAAATATTGCTTCTCTTTCTACCATCCCTCTTTTTTTAAATGTCTACTGTACGTCCATAAAGAAATTTCTTTGCAGTGAAAAAAATTTACTAATACGATAAAAAAAAATGGCAAATTTAGACAGGGTATTATACATGTACCATACAGGGTCATTTTAATTTGTCTTCGTCAAATTTGAACGTAGAGGTTTACAATGCAGATGCATGTTATCGTTAACTCTTGGATGCCTAATCATGCCAAGTCGACCTCTTTCGAATGCTGAAAATGCAATAAACTTATACATAAACAGAGTTTTATCTTTTAGCCTTAATAAACAGTACACAAATCAAAGATCAGACTGCATGTTCTGTGCAAGCGACCTATGCCGTCTGAAAAAGCCCTTGTTTTCGTGTATAGTGCTGAAAGACTTAACTGATTACTCCATTAACGTTTTACCAAATAGTCCCGTCTTTTTACGACCCTGGAGAAGAAAGCTGGCAACATTGTGGGAAAAGGAGAAAATGCTAGTTACCAGCATTTTTTTCTTTTCCCACAATGTTTTTAAAAGCCTTCTGCCCGGGGCCGGTAAAACAAGACATAGTTTGGTAGAGAGTTAAATATGCATAATTAATATAGTTTAAACGGGGAGCTTGGCGTAGTGATATTATAATGATTCTTTGTGCTAAGGATGATAACATTAAGGTTGGGGCATTTTTTTTTTTTGTCCCGTTTTCTTTCGAAAGAAAGAAAGAAACAGATCTAAATATTTCTGAACAACTGTATAAACAGATCGCAAGCGTCTGTTTACTTTTGTGTGAACTATAACATAAATACATTGATTGATATATGAGTAGTTACAGTCTTTGTGTAAAGGGCTTTTTTCCCTTCGGACTAGTTCTTCAACATTGTGTCCTTTTTACCAACCATTCTTAAAGGTGCATCCTAACAAATTTCGTTTCGAAAGTTTAGACAATTTTAGCAAAGATTCGTGATTGGTAATTTTCATTCGGGTGCAAAGATGGCTCTTAAATACAATATAGACATAGACATACATGCATGTAAAAGAAAAATGTTGATTATTTACCCATTGATTGGTACTTTGTCTATAAAATTTCCGATTCGGTTAGTAACGGGATAGGCTTTATTGCGTAATAAAAGATAAATAAATTTTGAATACTGTTGAAAAACAGGTGTAAAATCGGTTCAAAGTGTAGTAACATACCCCTTTTATAACTTTCCATTTCTTAGGAATTTTCTAAATTTCATACAAATTTCAAAGAAACGCTATTTCTAATTGGCTAAACCATTTGTTTTATCCAATCAGAAATTGCATTTCTTTCTTAATTGAGAAAAGCACTTTTACTTTTAAAGAACCGTTCATCGTTTCGGCTAAAATGGTTAAGCGCAGGTTTCCAAAGCACTAGAATTTGATTTTTTTTTATAGTAGTACATGGTGCGTCTGTTTGTTTATTCCGCTATCTTATTGTTTCAGTCCTCCGTCCACTTCCCTCTCCACACATCTCTCACAACATTGTTTGGTGTGGACTTGCGTGATACTGCAGGGATTAATGCTTTACCAAACGACAAAGTTCAGACTCTTCCATTTTCAAAGCCGTTGCAGACGACATATTAATTATGGCTTGATGAAATTTATCTCTGAGGAGGTAGAAAACATTGCAGGAAAAGGAGAAAATGCTGGTGACCAGCATTTTCTCCTTTTCCTGCAATGTTTTCAAAACCTTTCCACCTCAAGGTCGTTAAAATTCGAGACTGTGTGGTACAGGGATAAATGACACTTTCGATTCGACATCATTATTTCTCATTCATCCTAAAATCAGGTTTATTAGATTCTCAAAACCGGCTTTTCCCTGACATTTTGATGAACTCATATCTGTCAAGTCGAAATAATTACGATCTCTCTGAAGACTTTACTGCACGTGCCCTGCACATGTCATGAAGAGACGGAGGAGGGGGTGGGGTGAGGCATGACTAAATTAATTTTGACTGTCATGTTTTTATTTTTCTTCTTTCTCCTTCAAATTATTTTTCCTCGCTCATTGTCAGACATTGGCTTATAAATCAGTGTACGCGGATTTGGGGGTATATTGCAGAGATTCTATGCCAAGATTGGCCTGTACGTACGTGCAGTCTGATCTTAGATATAGAACTGTTTCCCGATAGAGTTCTGTAGCATGTTGCGGAAGACCATGGTCACAATCTTTGTCCAAGTATACGAGTGTGTTCAATCGTGCATTTCTTTAATCTTTTGATCGCTAATAGATAACAGCAATTAACAATTTCAGTTTGTTAAAATCAGCTAATGTTGCAAGTTCAGGGCGTTCTGATTATGATAACTTGACCTCTTACATTTAAAAGTAACGTAGTTTCTGATGGTTTAGCCAATCAGAAATTGTACTATCTTCTAAATCTAGAATAAGACTAAGAATGTAATTTCGAATGCTCGGTGAATATGGACCATGGCCTTGATCTTCAATTCCCACATTTCTAACATTGCCTTTGGAACAACTTATTATGTTAGAGCAGATGAACAGCTGTTTGTGCTGCAAGACAACATGGTCATGTTTATGAACATCAAAGAACACCTAATCTCTCTTGTTTCACCTTTTACTATACAATTCCGGGCTTTAGCGACCCTGAGAAAGAAGCCTTTTGAACACATTGTGGTAAAAGGAGAAAATGCTGGTAACAGCATTTTCTCCTTTTACCACAATGTTTTCTACCCTTTTACCAAATGATTTCAATGTTTGAGTCGCTTTATTTTGCCGTCTGCACATTCTTTCAATTCGGATAAGTCCAAAATAATTATTGTTTGGTAAAGAGTTAAACGTCGTGGTTTTCTTAGTATGAGAATCGCATGCATTCGCCCCCACTCGCATATTGACCTAGATGGCTACGATAGCTGTATGGCACTTGTTCAATGATTGGAATTACTTTGAACTCTAAATTAGATTAAAAAGGCGGCATGGGATGAATTTGGAATCAACACAGGTTAAATTGACAGCACATGTTTGGATTATCTGACTGGAAATATGAGTCCTTTTTTTTCTCTCCATGTTCCTGTATTCTTAAGAAAGTCGTGGAATCGGAGAGAAATGGCTAGACAGAGAGAGAGAGGGGCCGAGGTAGTTCTTTCTAGTTGAATCGGGTTTATGCCGTTTTCAACAATATCAAGGAGAATATAATAATATAGTACCAACTGTGACATGTTTTACGAGGTTCCGTATTTACCTACCGTTCTTTAGAACGTTCTCAGCCTTATTGTTCAGAATTTTCTAAATTTTAAGGAAACACAAATTCTGAGTGGCTTAACCATTTGGTTTGGCCAATCGGAAGTTGTATTACATTCAAATTTAGAAAACCTTTGAGAATTAGACAAAAAATGTTCTTGAGAATGGTTGGTGAATACGACAGGGTTTCCTTCCCCTCTCCCACTTCAGTCCTCCCCCCCCCCCCCCCTTTCCCATCCACCGTAGTTATAAACCCAATACGCCTCCGTGTGGAAATTTCTGAATAATTTAATATCAGTTGCTTTCATGAATATTGGCGAGTTCTGATTGGCTGAAATTTTTTTTTTTTCATAGCTCCATGAAAAAAGAAATCACGTTGTGCCGGAACTACTTTAGCTGTCAAACTAATGTAAACAAACATGTATACATACAATATTCCACATTTTTTTTTTTAAGAATTTTATACAGAGTCCCAAGTTTATTAGTTAGCTTTTTTTGCCTGTAATATTAAATTATAAGGAATGAAGAGAATATTTTTTTTTTTTCATGGAGGTATGAAAAAAAAAAAACCTAATCACACTTTTGTATGAAACCGCGAAGCGGTTTCATACAGTGTGATTAGGTTTTTTTTTTTCATACTTCCATGAAAAAAAAATATTCTCTTCATTCCTTAATTGAACAAAAAAAAAAGAGAGACGATATTATATTGGATTAACCGAATCGGAAATAAGACTTGCTGTGCAATTGAATCTAGATTGGAAAAATCTGACAATAACTCTTTGCTGTACAGACCGGACAGAAACATACCTGAGAGAAATATAAGGAAGGCTTGTATTCCAGAGGAAAAATGTTTTCAGTTTTCGATGTATTGAAAGTTATTGTCTGAAGAAAGGAATTATTACTTGCGGGAAGCAATTGCTCCTTTTTAAAAACATCTGCTCCTTTTTAACCTTTTACCGTACAATGCCGCCTTTTGACGCCCCTGGGAAAGACGCCTTTTGAAAACATTGTTGGAAAAGGAGAAAATGCTGGTAACCAGCATTTTCTCCTTTTCCCACAATGTTTTCTACCCTATCTAAGAAAAGTTGCACCATTTGAGCCACATCGAAATTGTCGTCTGCAAATGCTTTCAATTTGGACAAGGCTAAAATTTTGTCGTCTGGTGAAGGGTTAAATTGTTTTTCTCTCATAATAATTTTAGTTCCAAATATATAATTGAGCCATGCTCTGGCAAAAAGGGCATTTAATGCATCCCCGTGATGCATGGTGCTAAGCAGGTCATAACATAACTATGGATCCATAAAATCCATTCAGTAGTCTAACCACGACTGAATCATGATATACACCGGTCCTTTGACATGCAAATAATTGACCAATAATAAAAAAAAGTTTCGGTCCAGATAAGCCTGCGCGGTCTGCGGAGGCTGGCCTGGTTCGATACTTTATGCAGATGCATTAAGCCCCTTTTTCACAGAGAAAGGCTCATACATAAACTCGGCCTCGTTTTACAGCTGAACATACGCTCCTACAATCTAAACAAGCGGACGGTATAGATCCAAGATCAGACTGCACGTTTTGTGCAGTCTGATCTTGGATCTATGCCATCCGCAAAAGCCTCAAAGTTTCTTCCCGGTTATGGCTTAGAAAGGGTGTGAACCAAGATAAAACATGGTTATGAGTTGATGACAGGTTCAATGAAATGAAATCATGTTTTCCGTCATGATATCTCATTAGTGGGGATCATTATTAGTTTGTGATTGATTTTTTTTGTGCTCTTTTACAAACTCATACCCTGGGTGTTTTTTTTTCCATGTCCCTTTTCCCTACCCGAATCCTCTGTCTTTTTGACCTCTTGGGTTGTAATCACATACGATTCTGAATAGCATTCTTCGTTTTATATTTAAGAATTTCCTGAAATACAAAGTAACGTAATTTCTGATTGGCCAATGCAAACTATTAAGCCAATCAGAAATTGCTTTATTTGCAAATTTTAGAATTAGACTAAGAATGCAAGTTAGAAAGATTGGTGGATATGGCCTCGATGCCTTTTGCGGAGAAAGCAGTCCGACACGCGCGCATAGTCTGATCTTTTTCCTCTCTCTATGGTATCTAAAGAACTGAGCTACATCCAAATTGCCCTCTAAACCTTTCGGAGATTAGCTTTACAGTGTATATAGTCGAACCACAATCAGACTGCACAAAATGTGGAGAATAGTCGAAGTTCTGTTTTTCTAAGGTAGAGTGAAAATCAGTAGAATGTGGATTGCAAACAACGGTTGCATCCCTAGATTTTAGATTCAGCAGGGTCAGCTTCAGATTCTGTACCAGACGGGAAAAATTCAGACTTGTCCATATAGAAAGCATAATTATGCAGACGGAAAATTAACTGTGGCTAAAGTCATGTGATTTATCTTTGCAGAGCTAGAAAACATTGTAGAATATGAAGAAAATGCTTGTTTCAAGCATTTTCTTCTTTTAAACAGTTTGTTTTCAAACGTCATCTTCCAAAGCATCGTGAAAACAAGGGACCATTTAGTAAAGGCTTAGCAGTAAGAAGGAACAATTATCAAACCCAATCAAATATTTCCTGCCAAAAATAATGGTCAGTATCAACTGGTGTTGCTTCAGACGTCACAAGACGTGCAGAATGATCTCTGATCTATCATGTCAAAAACGTTGAGATTTTTTTTCTCATGAGAAAAGAACACCAAAACGGCAATCTTTAAGTTTTTCCTATCATTTCAATTATATTTTATATAATATAGTAGTCTCTATTTATTCAGGACAAGGCTGCACATCCAAATAGACTGGTCTTACTCTGGTCCCGTTAACACCATATGAGTTTACATAAAAGTCAGGAATTTATCTGAAATTAAAAGAAAGACATCCCATTTATCATTGCAAATCAGCCTAATACGTTAAAAACGTTCGATCGAAGAAAACGAAATGGAAGGGGGGGACATTACTAGATATTCTACGGTAATTCTTTGTTTTCCCTTGGTAACCAGATGGTACTTGCGATAAAAGGGGCCGTTGGCGCCTTTTTATGACCCCTAAAGCGTTCCCGCTTGTCACAGCGTGTAAACGTTTATTTTTAGCTGAAAGCATGTTACCCTTTCACCCTGAATGTTAGAAAGTGAGTAGCCCTCACATTTATTGTTCAGTCTGGACAAGAGATAAATACACTTGATTAACCTTTTAGCAAACAAATCCTGATATTATTTTCGTACGATCCTTTGGGGAAAGGCTTTCCGAAACATTGTTGGAAAAGGGAGAAAATGCTGGTAACAAGCATTTTCTCCTTCCCCTCACCCTTCCCCCCCCCCCCCCCCCCACAATGTTTTCTACCTTTTGAAATATCTCCTATTTTATCTAAATTTGCAATAGATCTTACGTAAGGTAATTTTATGGAATTTGTAATATCTGATTTAACCCATGAGTTGCTAAGTGCGACTCACTGACCTTTTGCGGACAGTGTAGATCAAGATCAGACTGCACAGAACGTGCATTCAGATCTTGGATCTACTCTGTCCGATAAGGAGATATTGTTCTTAAAAAATTAGTTCGAAATAGCATTATTCGGGTGTTTATTATCGGCTTGAAAGTTTTACTTAAGTTACTTAGCAGGATAAGGGTTAAACAATCTTATGGCCTGCCATGCAGTATTAACTCTTTACCAAACGACAAAATTTTAGACTAGTCCAAACTGAAAGAATTTACAGACAACAAAATAAATGCCACTCAAAAATTGAAATTTGTTTTGAGAAGGATAGAAAACATTGTGGGAAAAGGAGAAAATGCTGGTTACCAGCATTTTCTCCTTTTCCCACAATGTTTTCAAAAGGCCTCTTTCTCAGGGTCGTTTTAACTCGGGATAAAGGGTCAAATGAAACATTATAATACTCGTAGCATTTAGCTGAAAACGAGTATACTGTGTATCACAAATTTGGATAGTACATATTTTTCTTATTCTATATCGTCCAAACATTTTTTTCCGATATTGAGACAATTCTTCCTGAGTATTGACATCAAAGGCTTTAGTTGAATATAAAATTTATTTAATATTGCACAACCACTCTGTTGAGGTAGTTGTACTCTGGAATCAACTTGCTGATATGTGCAGTCTGATCTTGATCTACACTATAAGGTTCTCTACTGTTGGATTTTGAGGCATAATCGCCCTTTTAATCCACTGATGATTGGTTAACCAATGCGATAATCATACGTATAATTTTGACAAGGGTAAGGGTTAAAATTGGGGACAAAGGTGACAGACCGTAGGAAGCGATTTTAAAATGCCAGATGTTGCGCGGGAGATTCTATTTTATCTTTTATTGACCCTTTCAGCGCCTTAGGCGGAAACAGGGGCTTTTGCGGAAGGCATAGATCAAGATCAGACTGCACAGAACGTGCAGTCAGATCTTAGATGTATACCCACCGCTTGTTTAGGCAAGCCTGTAAGATAAAGAGTTTTGTGAGTTTCAGTAGATTGTATTTTCAGCCGTCGAGAGGGGTCGACTTGAAATATTTGACGCTGAAAAGGTTTAACTCTTATCCTGCTAAGAAAGTTAAATAAAACTTTCAAGCCGATAGAAAAATTCCGGATAACGCTATTTCAAACTTATTTCTTGAAGAAGAAATATCTCCTTATCGGACAGTGTAGATTCAACTTGAATAAGAAATATCTCCTTATCGGACAGTGTAGATCCAAGATCAGACTGCACGTTCTTTGCATTCTGATCTTGATCTACAATGTCCGCAAAAGGTCTATGAGTCGCGCTTAGCAGCATTATGGTTAAGATTCTCCTTTCGTAAAGATCTATTGATTGAAATTCTTCAACCATTTCGCCCACTTTTATGTCAAATCTTTATCTTATGATTTCCAGCGAGAACTTTTGTTCCAATGGAGCTTGTTTCTAGGATGTTTCTCAAACTTAACACTTTACCACAGAATTCCGAGTTTTAATGACCCTCAAGAGAAACTATCTCAATGATACGGATAATATTATAAGCAACTGCTCCATTTCCTAAAATGTTTTCCGGTTTCAACAGCAGGGTTTAAAAGTCAGGATTGTAAAGTAATCAGTTTATCATTTTAGAATAGGTAGGGGTCAACGTTCCGAGGCGTAATGACTCTAGTTTCCATGGCAACAGACACAGATTATTAGTACCTTGGTATTTTCTATCTAAGGTGTTCTCAGACGTTTTAAGGCATCACCACCTGCAAGAATTTTTTCATCTACCAGTTGATGACATTTGAAAACTTCGAAGCAAATGGAGAAATCGCTCCCTCAGAGCACTTTCTCCTTTTGCCGCTCTTTCCTCAAGTGTACTCACATATTCAAGCATGATTAGCGCTGGTCACCCCTGTTTTGCACAATTATATACTGTAGAAAAAAGTTAAATCACTAAAAAAGTCCACTTATTGCCATTGCCCTGAAAGTCCCTCAGAATAAAGGATAGGTACAAAGTCAGACCTCAGGTTGTATTCTGTTTAATCTCACATCGATCTGCTCTTTCCGCAAAAAATAGTCTTAGTCGTCCTCAGAATTCTTCAGCGAAAAAAAAACCGGGGTGCTTTCAGATACAATGAAAACAAAGATCCTTTGTGTAGTTTGATACCATACTGGTGTATCCCTGAAGCCAAAAGAATTATGAATTCATGGTCTTTGTTATCACGGCATGTATTACTTCAGCTGTACTTTGTCTTCTGAATTCAATGAATAGCTATCTTGTTGTCGGAGACGTAGATTCGAAAACTAGCAATCTGGTTGGGTGAGACGGCATGTCTCAGCCAATGAGATCGCTAGTTTTTTTTTTAATTCAGAATTAGAGGTGATTTTAGACCGGTTCGTAAATACAGATTCGGAAGACTCACGTTCGTTTTCAGAAGAGGCAGAGTAGCTGTGTCGGCTATGCTGAGAATTGCAATAAAAGGGTACCGAACTCAGATTCTGATTGCTGACCATATTCCTGATGTTGATGTATGTCGATAGGGCAGGAATGATAGAGTTTGTTCTTATCTTTACCATATGTAACTAGGTTATAATAGAACGCTTGTCAGCACCCTTGTAAAATTTGGATATTCAACCTACACGTTTATACGTGGTTTTCTTGTAATATCATAAATCATTCTGTGTAAATTGCATTTCCGGAAAAGGGTCATTTTTAATATTTACGTGTCACATATGCCAACATGCCATAACACGAATCTACCACAGATCGTCTTGATTAGATCCCGCGAGATTTGGCGTGCCAACGAGTGACTGCACGAGATCAATTGGAAACCTTCTAATTTATCGTCCATTACAGGGGATCTCGAGGTGTTAAATTATGATTTCTAATATCAGTAATTGATTTAAGCGACGGGTGAATCTGAATGACACGAAGTTGTTTCAGTATGGGGATGGGTTTTATCGTCTCTTTTTGCCCATTGTTGGACGTTCTTTCGGGCATTGAATCGAATTGTTGCTAGGATTTAACCGGTATTTTCGACTGGGTCCACCTCTGGTAAAACAGTTCACCTTTAAAGCCTAGTAATTCTTTAGCCAGAGCTTTGTAGACTAACGCCTGTAGTTTTAAATCACTGAGTGCTTTTGGACAAGTTCAGAAATTCCTGGTAACTAACTAAAGTCCGCGGTGAGACAGGTAACACTTTAAAAATGTTTAAAAAAAAAAAACAGATGATCGACCGAAAAGTCATTTAGATAATGCATTTGTCTGCATACATTATGTTAACTGGACAGTGTGGCTGTCAGTAGAATCAGATCAAGTTGAAGTTTTCTTTTAAAGAGGAAGCTTTTCATATTTAAATAATAATACGGTAAGATTAGCGTGCGCGCATTACAATATTAAGGTCAATTTAATAACAAAGGATTTTACGCTATCATAAAGATATGCCAGAAACTGAACCCTTGCCTTGCTGATTAAAGTGATCTCAGAAGTAGCTCTCTTGTTAAGGACATGTCTGTATTTTTAGTAGCTACAGCAAGTGTCCACCAATAAAAAAGATACTACAGAATGAATGTAATTAAAACAACCAATCAGGATCGAAGAGTGCAGACAAAGATCATAATGCAAGTCTTTTCTCCCCTGCAAACAACGTCATCTTTATCTCTGCGATTCGAAGGATAAGGGTTAAAATAAGATGTCTGTTTTCATTAGATTTGGCTTGATCGCCAAAAACCTTATTTATTTCGTCCACATTTTAATGTATAAGTTGTGTACGTGTTAGTGGCGTAATGTCTGTTAGCTGTGCTTAGAAATCGCGTTCAAAGGGTCGTAAATTTGATTGTTTGTTTGTATTGGAGTTAAAGGCCGTTTTAACAGCTTAGGTCATATCACGGCGGTCAGTGCACAAATGCATGTGTTTCATGGCTTTCTCACACAAGTACTGAAACAACTATTTTTCCACGCCACCGGTTACTTATCTCAGATGTATCAGAGGTGAAAGACGAAAAATAGCCGGAAAGAAAGTTTGCCAAAACTGAGTATCGAACTCACAACCACTAGGTCACGAGTCCTATACGCTAACCATGATGATCTATCCGGCCGAGCCCTAAGTTTGAATCCTTGCCTCCAACGAAAAAAAAGTAGAAAGTCAAGAACGGTACAATATCATTCCTGCGTTTCGACTGAAATTCACGTTTCCTACAGAAATGAACAACGACAAGAACTGTGAATCTGGACCAGAGGCCTGATTTGGGCCTACATTATATGTATTTGTTCTTCATCCTTCCAAACAACTCCGCGAAGCATATTAAATGCAATGTGGGAAAAAGAGAAAATGCTGGTAGCCAGTATTTTCTTTTCTCAAAATGTTTTCTACTTTTTCAACGGCAAATTCCCATCATTTGAGCCACAGTTAATTTGTCGTCTGAAAATCCTTTTAATTTGAACAAGTCTAAGATTTAGCTGTCTGGTAAAGGGCTTAGAAGATATTCGTCTGTGAATACGAACTAGATATTGACAGTATGGAGACCTGATACCACTGCAATGGTATAATTAGAAACTCGTTTGAATTCAAGGAGGATTTAATCATTCAGGCTGAAATAGGTTAATTAGTCAAAAGAGAGATCTTCTCAGATAAGGCTAATAGCGAAGCAGATTGCAAAATAAGATCTTCATTTGGAATTCTCCGTCTTTATCCTCAGATAAATTTGCAATTTTCCCATTCTGATTTTACGAAAGATACGAAGGGGCCTGATTTGAGGAAAGGAGGATTTTGCAGATAATTATAGGTAAGATTCGCGCACAGAGCAGCTTTAGTCTACTGAGCTCTGTTTGATTTATATATCTGGAATGAGTATCGATATGGTGCATGACGTTTAACGGTAAAAACCGAGTAAAGCATTTACAGACATGGCGAAGATCATTTTGGCTCGGCTGTTTTCGAAGAAAACGTCAAGGTATTGCCATACGTGTATACACCTGTCGTCGTCTAAGTCTGTGTCATCGTGCAAAACTTTTAAC
Source organism: Tridacna gigas (assembly GCA_945859785.2). Classification (NCBI taxonomy): domain Eukaryota; kingdom Metazoa; phylum Mollusca; class Bivalvia; order Cardiida; family Cardiidae; genus Tridacna; species Tridacna gigas. The sequence continues at coordinate 56,134,695 of OX244034.2, forward strand.
AGTTCTCTGACCTCTGTCATTATTGAAGTTATTTACTTCAAACCAAGGGCATGCAACAAACCCTCTTTTGCCAGAGCACGGCTCAAATTTACATGTATTTAGAAAGACTTCGATTGAAAACTGTGACACGTGTATTTTTGTGTAAGTGGGGTGTTGGTGGTTCTTGCAGCAGTAAAGCGGTCTGTTTCCAGCGAAGAAATGTAAGGTGTAAGTAACTATCACTCAATGCATCGTAGTACAAGCGAGGGATTTGATCCACGGATCAACCGAAGATTGCCGGATGCCCTAAACGGAAGAAATGTAATTTAACTCTTATTTTATTTTATCATAAGTATAATTGCTAAAAGATTTAGATGAAGAGTTTGTATATAATTATAAACCGGATGCACTTGCAGAGTTGCTAAACGATTGTTGTAAAGCTTCGATCCATAGGAAATCATTACACACACAAGAAAAAAAAAAACAACATAAGTTGTAGTTCATAAAATTTTTGATAAGAACCAAGCATAAGATTAAGGTTATCAATTATCACTGCGGTTCTACGCCTTTCACACTTTTAAGTTGCCCTTGCGGCCAGTGTGGATTTAGATCATAGAGCATAAATTGTGCACTCTGATCTTTGATGTAAACTCTCCGCTTTGGTGAGACACGCTAGACAAGAGCAACCTTGAAAAAAATAAAAAAAATCTGAGCTATGCTCTGCGAAAAGGGGGCTTAATGCATCTGCAAAACGTTTCGACGCAGGCCAGCCTGCGCAGTCACTGTTAGACAAATTGGATTATATCGCCCTCGTTAACCCAGGTGTGAAGTATTACCATTCATCACCCCTGGGACATTCAATTGCGAAACCGTCATTTCTGTGAATATTCATAAGATTGCGAATTACACCTAATAGCCAATCGAATTGTCGATAACATAACAATACTCTCTTGTAGTTGAGGATAATCACATTTCTTCCTTTGCTATGAATAAACCGGGTAAAACCCACATCATTATCAACAAATATGGCAGCCGCCGATGGGCCTTCCTGCAGTGGCATTTGCCTTACGACAATCCAGGGCAGACATTACAAATCCTTGTATACAAAGGCAAATATTCAGAAATACAGCGTGCTGTTGCAGTCCTTAGGGGTATGTGGCAGGGGTGACGTCATCCTCGTTGACCCAGTTCCGATGTATTCCGTCAGCTATATTCATCGATTTGATTGGTTGTAGACGAGGTAAAAATAGAAATGATGGCATATGGTTGATAAAAATAGATTAAATTTTCTCACTGAAAAACTGAGATTACCAATCAAAATGCCTCATGAATAATTCATGAGAAGAAAACATACGCGAGATAACCCAGGGGCGATGAATGTAATTTACGGAGTACATCGGAACTGGGTCAACGAGGATGGATTATATGGACCCATGATTAACTGATGACTTGCTAGATATCATGCTTCATGGAGATGCATTAATTCCCCGTTTGCCAAAGCACGGCTCATCTGTTAGATTTATTTGGCGCTCTTAGGGTTAAGATATCACTATTTAAGGTACTCTTCTAGGCAGCTTGCGACTTTGTAAACAGATACATAGGAATAGTACTCTTGCAAAAGGGGGTTTCATGCATCTCCGTGTTGCATTATACCAAGCAAGTTATCATAATAATGGCGGATCCATAAAATCCATTCTGTTTAACAACAGACTGAATCATCAGGTAGGGTGGTCCGTGGACACAGAGAAAATTGACCTAAAGCAAAAAGTTTCGACCCATGTCAGCCTGCGCGTACAGCGCAGGCTGACATGGGTCGATACTTTTTGCAGATCTACGCATTTAAACCCTTTCTTTCACAGAGCATGGCTCATATATAGAAAACGTTGAAATATCATCAATATCTCGTCTTCTTCCCGCGCCATCAGCTTATAACTACGTCGTCGTGCGAAAACTTATTCTATTTTTATTATTATAATCGTTGCCATTACTTTAACCGCCTGATAAGCTGCTAAGCGCGACTTAAGGACCTTTTGCAGAAAGTGTAGATCTGGATCAGACTGCGTAGAACGTGCAGTCTGATCTTTGATCTTACCCAGAAAGCAACAGTAAAATTATCTTTGACACAGTTATTTCCCCTTTTTGACTCAGAAAGCAAATGTAGCTGGAAGCTGGCTTTCTCCGAGTTGATTTTTCTACCACTAGTTTGAGGTAAAATAATATTTTTTTCTGTGTGTTTAACATTATCCTTTAGTTTATCCTGCATGAATCAGTAAAATATCTGGTTTTCAGATTAACTCGACTTGAAAACTCGGGGAAAACAGGTGGGAGGGGTGGTAATAAAGTTGATAAATGCCTGCATGAATTTTTCCAACCTTTCCACCTCCCTCCATAAATTAGTTTATGACAACCTTTTTCTTCCAAAGCCTCTTAAATCTAGATTTTGATCGAGGAAACTTTACTTTCCAAGAAATTCGATATTTGATAAAGTATCGGTCAATATCGTGAACTCTATACCAGAAAAATCGAATGTTTTTTTTTTACCCTGAGGAATGCGGCTTTTGAAAACATTGTGGGAAAGGAGAAAATGCTGGTAACCAGCATTTTCACCTTTTCCCACACTGTTTTCTACTCTTCAAAGACAAATCATATCATTTGACCCACATTTATAGATGATTGTTCTCCTTTTATCATAATATTTTTAAAGTTGACGACGGCAGCACGTTATGGTCGTTTGCAAGTTGTAAATTCTTAACATACAATTTATTACATCTAAAGTTCCTTTCACGGCTAGTTGTTTACATGTTTAGAGAAAAAAAACTTAAGTGGAAAAATATTCTATATCAAATTATCAAGGCGTTCACACTATTTATTTACATAAACGCCCTCTTCTATTTGACTCAGGCTCTTGATTTTTTTATGGGTAGCAACTTACTTCTTGTACCAGTCAGACAGTGCTTTCTGTGTTGGTATTTTGGCTCCTCTTATGAAACGAATTAACTCTTTACCAAACGACAAAATTTTGGAGTTGTCCAAATTGAAAGCATTTGCAGACGACCGTTTAAACCAGGCTCAGATGATGAAATTTGTTGTTGATAGGATAGAAAACATTGTGGAGAAAGGAGAAAATGCTGGTTACCAGCATTTTCTCCTTTTCTTACAATGTTTTCAATTGGCTTTTTCTTCAGGGTCGTTAAAACTCGGGGTTGTGTGGTAAAGGGTTAATCAACACTTGTATGAAGAAAAACAATTCGCCCTCGGATATTTCCAAGATTGTCTTACAAAATTTCGGACAGCGTGCATCCTAGCCCAGTCCGCATTTTTTGGGCAGTCTGATCTTGACCTACACTATCAGCAAAGGTGCCAAAAATTTATGCAAATTACTCTAAAAGACCTACGTTCAGTCTCCTACAATTTTGTTTGATACTTTTTTGAAGTCTATTTTTATGAATGACCGTTTTTTATCTGGACGTCTTATTCAGTTAGGTAATCCGCTTTACCAGAAGCCTAGCTTGAAAATTTTATGAAGTTTTTATTTGTGTAAAAAATACGGTTTCCAAAATTAAAACTGCTGAATGGAAAGCATGACTTTTCAATTACAATAATCATGCATGTGTTCAAAATGAACATGGCAAAAAGAAAATGTCCAGAGATGGTTTAATGATTAGAAAGAAGTTCTTTAGTACATTCAAATATGCCTTAACCAGCCAGTCATAGGACCAGCGAGACTGGCCTCTTAAAGAAACATCCTTACAGCCAGAGAGAAAAATCGCTGTTAAAACTTGAAAGCGTATAGAATGGCTCAGAATATGGTAAGTTGTGTAAACGTAGATAAATTACCATTATATGTGGTGTAAGTAACAGAGAAACTCAATGGATTTGTCCTCATTTAAAACCGGAAACGACAACATTAATTTCTTGAAGGCTGCCAAAAAATGAAAAGCATTTTTTATCCGTCGTTATCTGTGCAACCGTGCAGCCGCAACATTGGCATAAGAGTATAAGAATGATTATAGTTTCATGAAATAAAGATGAAATAGATTAAAAACTGCCTGAAAACGGGTACAGATGTATCTTTAAAGCAGGTGGCTGTTTTACACAGGGAATGTGATACTCAAAATTCAGGTTTTGGAAATTAGAATGATCGTTGACCCGGCAACCAGCTGCTTGTAGCAAGTGACCGATACTTGTTTTGATACCGGTACTTCCTTGCAGGTTTTTCCTGCATTCATCGTATCTTTTGCCTTCCCTGCCGTCTATCAGTTTCAGGCTGATCTTTTTTCTTTCGTCCTTACTTCCTGGAAAAAGCATTTTTAACATCGTCACCTCAAGAAGAAGTATATTGTTGATTTGGTAATAAAAAACAGAAGACGCTGAAATTTTAATGCTAGTTAGAAGTATTCGTGTAAATCTCTTGAGAGGAAAACACTCTTTATCATTCCAAAACAATTTGTAGTAAATATCGGAGAAAATTTGCGTTAAATATCACTCAGGTTTGCAGTTCGAAATGTCAACGCTATTCCGTTATTTACATGTGACATTCTATAACGCAGTTGATGTACTGAATATATTTGTAGATATGCTACGAGATAGGAACAAAACGTGTTGTTTTCATAATTTTAGCAAGGGTACAAGTCTCTCTCTCTCTCTCTCTCTGTCTATCCGTCTGTCTGTATCAGCACTAGTAGTCCGTCTCGGCCCAACAGTCAAGTAACTTGCTTCGTATGTATTTGTGACCTATAGATCCGGTTTCGGACTCCGCATGTAATGCATGCAAATTCAATGTAATTAATCCTTAATCAAGACATCGCAGAGACAAAGTTCAGAACTGCTTATAAGTTTGAGCATACATTGTAAAAACCATCTTACAGCCAATGGAGAAGATAAGATGTCGAAGATCAAGATCAGAAAGCATAGAACGCAGTCTTATCCTAGATCCTCAACCTCCGCTACTACACTCTAAATTTCGGATGAAGAAATATGTTTATTTATTTCTAATCCTCAAAGAAAAAAAAAAAATCTGTGAAAAAATCTTAGGTTAAGCAAATATTCATTCATCTATAAGTTTGTTCGTCTTTCCATATAACAATTATCTGTTAGTCCCCGGCCTGCCAATCAACTATGCATAAACATAGTAAATACCAAAACAACAATTTAGAGTCGTAAAATGAAAGAAATTAATGGTCGTTTAAAATCTGGATGGCACACGAGTGGTCATTTACTCCTAGTGGTTAGTTTATCATTGAGGCTAGTGTGACGCGGTCAGCGTAATTTGACGCTTGGCATGTCCCTTTTAATGTCCACTAATGGGTCCATCCGAATTTAGTGACCAATTAACCCTTCTGCTAACTGAAAGAAATGAGACTTTCAAACCGATAGTATATACCCAAATTTTCCTATTTCACAGGTATTTTTGGATGAAAATATCTCCTTAATGAACAGTGTAAATCTAAGACCAGACTGCACGTTCTGTGCAGTCTGATCTTGATCTACGCTGTTCGTAAAAGGTCAACGAGTCGCGCTGAATAGCCTAAGGGTTAATCCTTTTCCTCATGCAAACACTTCTGTAACCCCTTTGTTGTTGATTCTTCGTAAAACATTGTGACAAACGGACAGTTTGGTTTTAAGAGCAATTTCTCTATCGGTTATTACATTAATGAGCCGTGCTCCGGGAAAAGGGGGTTTTATGCATCTCCTTGATCCATTATAACCCAAGTCATCGCATAATTATGGATCCATAACTCAATTTTGTCTAACATTCAACTGAATCACAAGGTTAACTAGTCTTTCGACATGCAGAAAATTTACAGATAGCAAAAAGTTTTGACCTGGGTCGAAATGCTGGTAATCAGCATTTTCTCTCTTTCCCACAATGTTTTCCGACACGTCCAAGATTAAATTCCACCATTTGAGCCATATTTTAATTGTCGTCTGCAAATGCTTTCAATTAGGACAAGTCAAATTTTGTCGCATAGTGAAGACATAACATATCACAATTGTTAGATTGTGTAATCACTTTAGAAACTGAAACATTAGTTCTGCATGGATATTATCCGAAAAAAAAAAGGCGACAATAACAACAACTTGTTTATAACTGTTTAACAAACGACAAAGTTTTAGACTTGTTCAAGTTCAAAGCATGTGCAGACGACATTGTCAATGTGATTCAAAAAAATGAACTTTCTTTGTAGAAGGGTAGAAAACCTTGTGGGTATATGTGAAAATGCTGGTTAACTCTTTCACTACTAATGACGACTTGATTACTTTCTGCGGACAGCGTAGATTAAGATCAGACTGCACAGTGCAGTCTGATCTTGATCTACACTGTCCGCTACTCTGTTTTTAAACTATGAACAAAGTCGTTTTCAAAGAAGTGGAAATCTATTTTTAGAACTCGGAAAAAAAGTGGAATTTCCAGAGTTAGTAATGAAAGAGTTAACAATATTTTTCCCCTTTCCCACAATATTTTCAGAAGCCTTTTCAGCCAGGGTCGTTGAAAGGTCGGGATTATCGGGTATAGTGTTTTAACCCTTAGGCTGCTAAGCGCGACTCACTGTCATTGTGTGGACAGTGTAGATCAAGATCAGACTTCACAGAACATGCAGTCTGATCTTGCATCTACACTTTTCAATAAGGAAATATCTTTCCTCCAAACATACATTTAAAATAGAAAAAGAATGGGTTTTTAATCTCGCCTTTAATGTTTCATTTCTTTTATTTAGCAGGATAAGGGTTAAACCGATAACCTCTAGCCCTGATCTTGATAATCATCACCAGCTTTATCGTTAACATCTTGATCGTTATCACAGAAATAATGGAGAACACTTATATTACATTAAATTACAAATTTTGAATAGATAACATTATAAAATTACTCAATTCATTCTCTACCAGATGAAAAATAATCTTTACTGGTCCATACTAAACTATTTGCTGACGAAAAATTATGTGTAGCTCAAATAATGGAATTGTTCTTTTAAATGGTTAGTAAAATGATGTGAGAAATGGAGAAAATGCTGGTATTCAGCATTTTCTACTTTTCTCACATTTTTTTCTGTAGTGCTTTTATCTCTTCGGGGTCTTGTACGCGATTGTTTGATACAGGAGTAGTGAAGGCATGTTGTTCACGCTGGTTGCTCAGTGCGTAGAGAATATTGTCAGACCTTCCTCCACTCCAACCTATGAACATGGTCTGATCTGCCATAATGTTGTTCTTTCTGTCTGCATCACTTGAACTTGCTATTGTTTTTGTTCAGACAATTTGAATTTCGATGAGTCTTTTAGCTACTTCTAAAATGAAAAAAAAAAGTTATTCGGAAAAGCGAGGATATCGCCATTCAAGTCTGTGGTATGAATGACAGAATCCATCAAGATCAACTGAAGCAGTACGATGAAAGATCGTGCATAAACATAAGTTCTATCAAAAATCACGTAAGAGAATCTAATCATGTTTTACTTATTCTATTTCCAGGTCTACTGGGTAGGACCAATCGTGGGTGGGGTACTCGCCGCTCTTGTCTACGAATACATCTTTGCTGCAAGCGCCTCTTTCTCTAGGACCAAAAAGTTTGTCCTCAGGCACAGAAAACCTGCCGAAAAGCCAGCCCCAGCCAATCAGGATGAATTAAACAGCAGCAAGGCCGGACTTATTGAGGTAATTATAGTATTTTTATGTATCGTTTGAATGTCACGTATACCACAGCCTTTTCATGAACCGTGGGTGATCTCAGTAGCTGTTGTGGACAGCATGAGACATAGAACAATACACTGCAAGTTCAGTTCAATGCAGATTTTGCCAGAGGTATCATATAATACAACTTAAGACAGCGAACATGCGGGATCAGAGGACACGTTCTCTCTTTGTCTCATTTTGTCTAACCCCCGTATCCCTCTACGTTTCTTGTTCTCGCAACACTTCATTCCGAGCCTATTCTGTGCTCTTCAATTTGAGCCGTGCTCTTTAAAAAGGGGGCTTAATGCATCTGCGAAAAGTATCGACTAGGTCAGCCTGCGCTGTCAGCGCAGGCTGACCTAGTCGATACTTTTCGCTATAGGTCAATTTTCTGTATGTCTAAGGACAAGTATACCTCGTGATTAGATCGGTTGTTAAAAGAAGTGGCTTTTATGGACCCATAATTATGTGATGGCTTGATTGGTATCATGGATCACGGAGATGCATTTAGCCCCTTTTTGCCAGAGCATGACTCATATTATTGATGTGAAAAACACTCTAAAGATTAAAAATTCATTTTTGAAAAATTACGATCTTTGTCTTGTGTCTGGTTGCAGGTTCAAACCACCGAACCCGAGGGTGAAGACGTTGCTGTGGAGATGGAGAAAGTCGATCTAGGAGAAGAGAAGAAAGAGGAAGAACAACCAGACGAAACAAAAACCGAATAGATAGATTTTAGTGCAGACGACGATGTAGATAATGCAATGTCAAATCGTCTACTTCCTTTTACTCTTTACCAGACGATAGAATTTTACACTATGAAAAACAAGTCTCTATCGTTCGATATTTCGGCTATTGCCTTTTTCAAGAGTTCGAAACACTTTTTCCTCTAGATATTTATTTTTCAGCGAAAATTACTGCAGTTTTGTGAAACAATGTGGCTACAGTAATTCACGCTAAAAAACGCTCTAGAGGAAAAAGTGTTTCGAATTCTTGAAAAAGGCAATAGCCGAAATATTGAACAATAGAGTGTTGTTTTTCATAGTGTTTTATTCATTCCCTGAGGAATTCATAGTGTCATTGGATAAAATTCTGGAATCTTCTTTATTAAAAACATTTGCAGACAACATATTAAATGTGGCTGATACGAAGTAATTGTAGAAAAGGGAAAAAATGCCGATTACAAGCACTTTGTCCTCTTCCATAACATTTTAAAAAGTCTTCTTCCTCTGTATCATAAAAGCACAGGGTCTTTGGTAAAGGCTTTACCCATTACAAAAAAAAAAAAAAACCACAAAAATCAAGACTTGTCCAAATTGAAAGCATTGCAGAAGATAAATTAAATGTGGTTGGAAGGATAGGATTTGTCTTTGACATGGTAGAATACATTATGAGAAAAGGATAAACTGCTAATCACCAGCATTTTCTTCTTTTTCAACAATGTTTTCAGTAGCCGTTTTTTTTTTGTTTTTTTTTTAACAGGGTCGTTAAAACTCGGGATTGTTTGGTAAAGAGTCAAAAGAAAAATATATTCTTTTCTTTTCCTCTTTGAAAAAAGAATTTTACTTTGAACTGAAAACGTCCGTTTTTAAAGAACTAATACATTGTCTTCTAAAACAGAATAAAAAGATAATACTTGATCCAAAATTAACAACGCAGTACTTCTCTTTTTTCATCAAAATTTGCCATCGTTCTGTTGAGGGGATATACTGAAATTAACAACAGTTTAACTAAGCTGTTAACTTCATTGCCCTTCAGAGCATCAGTAGTTTTTGCAGATTGTGTAGATCAAGATCAGATCAGATATGACATGTAGTCTTTTCTTCAATCTAGATTCTGCACCGTCTGCTACATAACAGTAAATTATTACCCTGAGGGAAGTCATCCAAACGAATCGTAGGCAGTTTTAAGTTTCTTTTGTTTAAATGCGTTTGTCATTATTGGAAGAGAAAAACACGAAAAGAGCAGAATCTTTATTCATTTAGACGTCAACCTGCTAAATAAGTTGGATGAAACTTTCAAAAAGATAGCAGAAACCCAAATGTTACTCTTTCAATTATTTTTTTTTTTTTTTGGGGGGGGGGGGAGGGGATATTCTTATAGGGCAATGTAGAACCAAGATCCAAGTGCACGTTCTGTACCATCTGATCTTGAGTCGCGCTCAGCAGCCTAAGGGTTAATAACTTACAAACAATACCAAGAGAAATGAATCAATATTCTTGGAGAGAAATGCAGCTGGTCATTTGACTTTAATCTGTTTTCATTGCAGTTTGCATTTGAATTCAAGGGATGAGTGGACAGTTTCTTCTAAGAATTTGTGTGAATTATACGAGTATTAAATGTTGTAGTAGTGAACAGTTTCTTTCAATTCAAGTTTTAAAAAGCGAGAATGGTTTACATTGAGCTTATAACTAGAAGGATTGCCATCTTTTTAAATGAAATCGAATCTTTCTAAATGGTCTGGAATAAGAGGCGATGCAAAACTCAACATCGAAGTGCACATAAATTTAGAGTTTCATTATCCGGCATCCCTTTCAGAGCGTACAGTTTCAGTCTACATTCAGCTTATCCCCAAAGTAATCATTTTCATTACCATTATATTCATTTACATAATAATCATCTTCATCATTATTTTCATAATCATCCTCATCAGCATCATTACTTGTTTCATCAAGAGTCCTATACATGACCTTTGTTGAACTTGCGTAGGACTTACTCTTTTCTCGGCCGGACGTGTAATGCTATATTCCAGCAGGCTTATTTCGACAAGTTCGAAATGACTTTCGGTGAATATACAGGCTTTCTGAAAGAAAAACAAACTTTTTGTCAAAGTCGCCACCGCTGATTTAAAAACAAAGCACTTCTTGACCAAGTTATGTAAGGTCTGTTTGATGTATGCGCCTTCTTTTTAATTGCCACTCCCGAGCACTTGAGAGCACTTGACATGCGTGGGTGTTTTCAGATGCCTGTTCAAAATGAGTAAGAATGTTAATATACGTATAATATTTTACTTTGCAGGTGTCCTAGGCAGTTATTTACAACTTACACGCATGCGCATTTGCCCTTATTATTGCGTGAACTGGTACCAAACTTTACAGTTGTACATGTAAATTCAAATAGGTATCAGCGGAGTTGATAAATGGGGCATTTTGACCCTTAAGTCGCCTTGCACAATATTAGATGCATTTGCAGCTAGTGTAGATCAAGATCAGACTACACGAAACGTGCAGTCTAATCTTTGATCTTCAGTGTCTGTTATGCTGAAATATTCTAGACAAGACTAAACTTTAAATTGCAAATATTTAGGTAGTATTTTCAAACTGAAAATATCTTCCAAGTTTTTCCGGCGCTCTATGGGTTTATACTTGCATTGTTGCACCAAATTTTCCGTCTGTGTCACTGACTTGGCGATATTGTTCACGTAATTGTACTGTTAACCCTTTCCCAAACGACAAATTTTGGACTAGTCCAAATTGAAAGAGGTTGCAGACGACAATTTTAAATTAGATGAAAATGGCAGAAAGGTCTCAAAACAGGTAGAAAACACTGTGGGAAAAGGAGAAATTGCTCGTTACGAGCAATTTCTCCTTTTCCCACAGTGTTTTCTAAAGACTTGTACTGCAGACACGTGAAAACCAGGGCTTGTTTGGGAAAGGGTTAAGCGAGGGTGACTCGTTGTTGATTATACCTCTTAAAAATGCATGTGAGATTATCTGTTTGTGTATTTGTAAACTGTTTCTTCTTTTCTTCTTTTTTTTTTTTAATATTTCAACAAAATTCTGTAAAGCTTGAACTCTGTAAGTGCCTAATAATATACATTTATTATATACTGTAAACTTCATTAAAAAAAAAAACAATACTTTTGTATATACCATTTTTATTTAATGTAAACCATGATATTTCACACTTGTCAGTCAACTAATTTTTTTAACGAAGGAATTTTCAATTACACTTGATTTCTGTCCTTTGCATCCAGATTTTTTTCCCCAAGACCTTTTGGAAATAGTTTAGGTTATTAATTTAAAAGGTTGTATTTCTGTTTTGGAACACAAGGAAAAGCTTTGATGAATAAAACAACGTAAAAAAAGAAAAATAAAAATTTCTAACGATAAAAACCTAAGGCCAGTATCACAGAGCCTCAAGGCGAGTTCATGGTATAGCAAATTTGAGAGAACTGCATGTATACACGTTAAAGAATGAATTCAATAATAAATGACATTAAGAAAACCTCGATCAAAGCACGTGTAAGAACTATTTTATGAACGTGGAGTTGCACATCTACCAATCAACCTAGTTGTTCGAGAGATTTTAACCCTTATCCTGCCAAATAAAAGACACGAAACTTTCAAACCGATAGTATAAACCCAAACTTTCGCATTTCAAATGTATTTCTTTTGGGGGAAAGATTTCTCCTTGTCGGACAGTGTAGAGCAAGATCAGATTTCACGTTCTGTGCAGTCTAACCTTGATATACGCTGTCCGCAAAAGGTCAGTGAGTCGTGCTTAGCAGTCTAAGGGTTAATATAAGAAACATTAGATCAACTGGTTAAAATGCAAGAGACATTCTTAATGTTTTCTTTTCTCTTTATTTTCTAAAATTTCAAGGATTCTTTTTTTCCTGACCAAGAACCACTAGTCAACCTATAAACTGTGTGTATATACTACAACAGCAACTTTTTTTTTCTGTTTAGCTTAGTATCTTATGTATTGTCATAGCAACAAGTTTTAGATATTTAAACAAATTATTCAAATAATGGAATATGTCTACATGTCTTTTGGTGTTCCAATAAAGAAAATATTCTAGAATTGGTGTTAAATATTTTTTGTATTATACCCACATTCTTTAACCCTTTACCACACAATCCCGAGTTTTAACGACCCTGATAATGAAGCCTTTTTTAAAAAACATTGTAGGAAAAGGAGAAAATGCTGGTTACCAGCATTTTCTCCTTTTCCCACAGTGTTTTCTACCCTATCAAAGACAAATTTTGCCATTTGAACCACATTCAAGTTGTCCTCTGCAAGTGCTTTCAATTTGGACAAGTCAAAATACTTGTTGTGTGGTAAAGAGTTAACTGAAAATTTCAAAATATTTAAATGAGCCATGCTCAGCGAAAAGGTGGTTTAATACATTTGCAAAAAGTATCGGGCTGTCAGCATATTCAGCCCACGCAGGCTGACATGGATCAAGAAATTTTGCTATTTGTAAATTTTCTGCATATCAAAGAACCAAAGTACCTCATAATTCAGTCGGTTGTTTGACAAAATGGATTTTCTTGATCCATAAATATGTGATGACTTGCTTGGTGTCAAGCACCACGGAGATGCATTAAACCCCCTTTTGCCAGAGCTTGGCTCAAATAATTTTAAAATAAATGGCAATGTCTAGAAAAGCCTTTGAAAAAGCTATTGGAAAAGCGTAAATTGCTTGCTAGATCCATTATTTCCTCCTTTTCCTTCAATGGTTTTTACCATTGAAAAGGCAAAATCATACCATTATGATCTTACTGTATCCTTGCACAGACAAAATAGTACCGTTTGAACTAACATTAATTTGTCGTCTACAAATGCATTCAGTTTGAAAAAGTCCAAATTGCGTTTTCTGGTACATTTTCTCCTGTTGACCTTGCAGCAGACCACTTGGATTCATAAACAGGAAACCATGGTTCTATCTCTGCTTGTCACGAGATACTGACCTAGAGCAGAGCCCATGCTTAGTACCATTAGGTGTGAATGATATGATTCCGTGAATGATATGATTCCTGTTCAGGCGTTTTTGGATTTTGTATAGTGTTAAACGCCGTTTTCAACATTATTTCAGTTATATCGCGGCGACCATCGCATGTATCCACGCATTCCCAGTGTTTCTTTGACCAGTAATTCCCACTTAATTCTTGCCAAGCCATTGGCTGCTTTCCCACGCAACTAAGGTGCAAAACCCTATCCACAATTATAATATATAGATTAACTACTTACGTATGAGCTGTGTTCTGTGAAAAGGAGGCTACGTGCATCTTCAAAATGTATCGATCCAGGTCAGCCTGCGCAGTGACTCGAGTCGAAACTTTTTGCTGTAAGTCAATTTGCATGTCAAAGGACCTGTGTACCTCATGATTCATTCGGTTGCTACACAAAAATAATGGATCCATAATTATGTAATGACTTACTTGATATCATGTATCACGAAGATACTCATATGTATTAAACTCCCTTTTGCCGCAGCTTGGCTCCTATCCGTTTTTGCTATTCAGGCTGGGCTCGACTTGTAATGGCAAAATCTCTGAAGGAAGCTCTATGAGCACTAAGAAAAGCTTTTTTGTGGACAGTGTGAATCAAAATCAGAATGCACAGAATATACAATCTGATTTAGAAATGACAGTGTCCATTACGTTTTGAAAATATTCTGGTGAAATATCCTTCTTGAACGAACGGGAGCTTTCTATTGCCATACGGCTTTAGGGATTGACCCTTCACTACACAATCTCGAATTTTAACAACCTTGGAGAAGACGGTTTTCGAAAAAAATTTTAAGGAGAAAATGCTAGTAACCAAAAGGCCAAAATCATGTGATTGAAAGTAGATTCAGTTGGCCGACCCCCTTTATACGGACACAGGCCTTTGAAGCTCCATTGGTCTGTTACGGAACACTAACATTTTTCTTGGTTGATCATCGAATACTTGCGAATTGGTGCATCGCCTGTATATCAGGGAATACTCATATTTTCCTTTACATCGTTATTATAAATAGCACATTGGCGACTGCCTAGAGCTATGTTGTATATAATAAGACAAGGTGTGCAACGAAATTTTTCTTGAGTACCCTGACCTTAGAAAGTTCCAAACGGCTCTTGCGACCAAGCAATAGCTCTGATCTTAAAGAATTTAAAAAGATTCTACATTTTCCGGATCGCCATGCGCTGACGTCACACAATTCGTTATGACGCAGCGAATTATAACTCACGTGAATTTAGTATCAAAAACGCGCCAAAGCTTTTGACAAATAAACGGTAAATACGCATTTGAAAATATACGAAATGGAAGATGAAAATCGTGATAGTGGATTAGATGCAAAGATAAATTATAACAGACGAAATATTAATTTGATAACTTCATCAATATATCAACAAAAGAATTTTAGATCTTTGTTTGAAAAAAATATTTTGGTTATAATTCGCTTCGGATTTATAAATTGTGTGACGTCAGCACATGGCGATCCGGAAAATGTGGAAGCCTTTTAAATTTTTTCAGATCAGAGCTACAGCTTGATCGCAAGAGCCGTTTGGAACTTTCGAAGGTCAGGTTACAAAAGAAAAATAATTTGCGAACCCATCTGCAACGGTTACTAGCTTTATTTTTCAATTTTCGGTAAAATATTATCTCTGAAAGGTGACAGGGGTAAACGTTTTCTTCGATTTCGTTGCACACCTTGTCTTATTTTATACAATATATGGGCAGTTGCCAATGTGCTATTTATAGTAACGGTGTCCGATAAGGAAAATTTCGTTGTCCGGTCATAGACCAATGGAGTTTCAGTGGCCTATGATACGGACGAGGTAAGTATGGAATCGACTGAGTCGTGACGAGTGACACCCGGTATAGGCAGAGCTTTGAGAAAGGCTGTCGATTACCAAAATAGTCCCCAAAATACGGTTTAGGAAGCTACCGATGAAGTTCTTTTAACCCACACATAGTGCTATGATAATCAAATTCAGATGTGTATTCATCTCTCTCTCTCTCTCTCTCTCTCTCTGATGCGTCCCTAAAGACATGCTTCATACGCAAAATGAGGAATATGTTTCAAATAGTCAGAAAAAAGACCCTTGTGGGATCGGAAGGGAAGAAGAGAGAAAACACTTTAATTTCTAGAAATGTCCACGTGAAACAATGAAATCAGCTGTGAAAAATAACAATTTGCTTAGCTCCCTATCAGACCGCAGATTTTTGACTCGTCCATGCTGAAAGCATCTGTAAGCGACAAATTAACTTTTACTCAAATGATGTAAATTGTCTGTGAAAAGGTAAAAACATGGTTACCAGCAGTTACTCCTTTTCCCCCGAAGTTTTCAAAAGCTTTCTCTGTCAGGGTCGGTAAAACTCAGCATAGTTTGGCAAAGGCTTGACATGTGACTGAAGAAAGTGGGATAAAAAGCCCTTTTCGAGAAAAAAAGAGACTGTGAATTATTTGCGGATGGTACATACTAGTAAACGGTAAAGAGAAATAAGTCCCACTAATATAATACCCCCGTAATTATGCCCTCACTATTTATATCCCTTGTCTTGAGAACTCTCTCTCTCTATATATATAGACTTTTTCGGCGTGGTTGAATATGCTGGCTTTTGGCCTACTTTTTGGTACTGATATATTCAAATGAATAAATATTATTTTTTAATTGGTCAAAAATGTGGACATGTTTAAATTAAGGGCCCCTACAGGCCTACTTGTGGGCAAATTTATGTCATCTATCGTTTTTTTTTTTAAAGATATTTCTTGTTTCTAATTCACTCATTTGAGTCACTTCCTTATTGTAATCGATTACAGTCCAACTCTTCTACAATGAACTTTGAGAAAGTACTCTTTTTTATCGGGTTGATATACTAGTATATCATTTAGCCACGATCTTTGAAAGAGGGGCTTTATGCATCTGCAGAAATTATGAACTCAGGTCAGCTTGCGCAGTCCGCAGTCCGGGCCGAAACATTTTGCTATTCATCAATTTTCCGTATGTCCAAGGACCGGTTTACCTCATGGTTCAGTCGGTTGTTGGACAAAACGGACTTTATGGATCCATGATCATGTGTTAACTTGCTTGTTGTCATTCATCACGGCGATGCATTAAGTCCCCTTTGCCATAGCATGGCTCATTTATTGTGGCGCCTAATGAGACAAGATAATTCTTGCAGTTTTGAGCCTAGTACATGTACTTTCCATGCACAAGTTATACAGAAAAAGTGGATGAGAGATAAAAGAAAGCGGAGAGTAAATAAATAAAGGAATGGATGAACCATAGATTGAGGGAAGATATAACAAACAGACAGAAGAAGACGAAATTAGCCGAAAAACAAATAACAATAGTTGAGCTGTAAAACAGTGGTGTTCGAGAGATGGGAGCTGTGAAATCAGAAATTCAGCTGGAAGGCAGGAAGAGAGTAATTATAAACGAGTAGAGGGGTAAGATGAGGATCAATGAAATTTGAAATGCATATGAACTTGCAATAATAACTTTGAATAATAACTTTCAAAGGATATGAACTCTTTAAAGCAGTTTATTCAGGCCACTTGATGTCGCGAGTAAATGCGGTATGATAGTTCAAGGGAAGTAACTATTACGTTAAAATGATCAGTTGTATATGTTACTTCCCTCTACCTAGAGTAAAATAAGGACAACCACGGGCAAATATGCTGAAAAAGAAGCCCTAAACTTACATACAGCACTTTCCTTATTTAACTCTGTTCCTTGCGTGTTTATATGTGTGTGCATGTGTGTGTCTCTCTCTCCTCTCTCTCTCTCTGTGAGTTTATCTCTTTCTCTCTCTGTCTCTATCACTCTTACTATCTCTGCGTTTGTCCTTTTAGCGTTGTTCTCTCCCTCCCCCTCTCTCTCCAGTTGATGACAATGGAAAACTTGTTGGGACAGGAGCAATTACTAGTCACAATGGTTCCTATTTCCACAATGTTTTCATAAGCTGTCGTCTACAGGGAGAGGGCGGTATCTGTATAGGACTGGATGAAGCGATTTACGAGTCAAGGTCATTGTCAATATGTCAAGGTCAACGAGTGCGGGCGTTCCACAAGGCCCTGCTCTCGGTCCATTGCTCATTCTTGTGTATGTTAACGATATTTCAGAAAATCTTATAGCAGGCCTATATCTCGGCTATCGCTGATCACATATCCCTGGCTTGCTCTACTTACCTTAGAGCTGACATCGAAGGTGTTATGAACCACGATCTACAGTTTCACATTGGGCTAGACAATGGCTAGTTATTTTTATTCCATCTGAAACAGCGGCAACCGTTTTTTCTAACAACAAGAATGTTCAGCTTCCAAATTTGATTTTTGATGACGTCAGAATTAGCTTCGTTGACAACCATAAGGACATAGGATTAACACCTATGGCAAATGGAAAGAACACATGAATAATCTTTGTCGATCCACATCCAAACTTCTCGGAATGATGAGAAATGAAGATATATAAGGAAAGCGAATGGTTAACGCTAGAGAACAGGTGAAAACATCAAAAACTGATTCTCTTTACAAAATAATTACTAGTAATGGTTTATCTACTATCTGCATGAAACGTGAAAACCGTGAAACGTACATTTAAGGTGAGTTATTTTTTACGCAGTATTCATCAAATCGACTCCATGGTTTGTCGAATAGAATTATTTGCAAGGTCATTCATCCCATCATGTTGCAGTTTCTCTTTGGAATGAACTTCCTGAGCAAATTAATCTTTACAGTCCCTTTCATTTAAACCCAGTATTGTACGAAGATTAGCAGCACCAGCAGTTCCAAAGTATTTCTTAGTTAGTCAACGTAAGTTTTCCGTAATACATGCACGCAAGAATTCGTAATAGAGGCAGTGCCGTGAAGTATAACCTGTTTTATAATCACATTTGCCCAGATTGCGCCTGTAGTTGCGGATGCGCCATCGAAGACGCTGACCGCCATTTCTTCTAGCGCAGCCAGTACACAAATCCGAGACGACGACTTTTTTTATGAATTTCGCAGCTTTCATCCTTACATTAAGATTTATTACTTTTTGGATCCGAAAATCTCAGATTAAAAAATGATTCCACAGTTTTCTTCGCCGTGCCGCGTGAATCCTACATTAAAGCTACAGATAGATTTACATTTGAGCATGCTCTGGCAAAAGGGGCTTAATGCATCTTCGTTATACATGATACCAAGCAAGTTATCACATGATCATGGATCCATAAAGTCCAAGAACCGACTGAATCATGAGGTAGACTGTTCCTTTGACATGCAGAAAATAGACCAATAGCAAAAAGTTTCGGCACAGGTCAGCCTGCGCGGACTGCGCAGGCTGACCTGAGTCGATGCTTTTTGCAAATGCATTAAACCCTCTTTTCATAGAGCATAGCTCACTTATTGATAAACACCTTGTACTTATGTACAAGGCGTTAATTTAATTTATTTAACTAATCCCGTCTCTGATAAGCTCTGCTCCATTTCTCCGACTGTAACAAAGTGTTCTACTCCATTCAACATTAACCATGTACCACAGAATCCCGACTCTTAACGACCCTGCAGAAAAAGCCGTTTGAAAACATTGTGGGAAAAGAAGAAAATACTGGTAACCAGCATTTTCTCCTTTTTCCCACAATGTTTTCTACCCATCCCAAACAAATTTCTAGTTTTCTGTCACATTTGATTTGTCGTCTGCAAAGGCTTTCAATTTGGACCAGTTTTTTGTTTTTGATTTGATTTTTGTTTAGTAAAGAGTTGAGCACGTAAATTCTTAGTCATGAACACTTAAAAGAAAACACGTTTTAGCTACGAAATAAATTCTTTTTAAGTTTTCACGAAATTTGGGTTGTGTATCATTTATTCAAAGAAGCTGAGACTTTCCCAATGAAAAAATAAGTGAGCCATGTTCTAGTAAAAGGAGGTTTAATGCATCTGCAGGTCAGCCTGCGCAACCATGTCGTGATGCATTATACCAAGCAAGACATCACATAATTAAGGATCCATAAAATCAATTTAGTCTGACAACTGGCTAAATCTGGAGGAACAGTGGTCCTTGGACATGCAGAAGTTTTACAAATAGCGAAAAGTTTCGCGGACTGCGCAGGCTGACCTGGGTCGATACTTTTCGCAGATACATTAAGCCCGCTTTTCACATATCCGCATGGTTCAAATGGTGGTTTATTCTGATTGTCTACAACAAGCAATTTGTTTATCTATGACTGATTTTCTGGGACGAGAAATCTAACCATTCATAATAAAAAATTGTCTGCTTGATTCCTTCACCAAGCATTCCCGTTATTTTAACAGTTAAAATCGTACCGAAGATAAAGCAAAATCGTTAGAAATGAAGAAAACGCAGATAAACAGCGTTTCCTCCCTATACCACAATGTTTTCCATCATTTTCAGTCACTGACCCAGTTCCATCATTTTCAAGAACCGTATTAAGTTGTCATTGGTAAATGATTGCAGTTTTGACAATACCAAAAGTTTGCCTTATGCTAACGATTTGCCTTGGAAAAGTAGATCTAATTTCTTCATTAAATATAACCATCTATTTACAACACGATACAATTTTGGACTCAGTCCAAACTCAAAGAAGATGACAAAGCAAAGGTGGCTCAGATGATGAAGCCTGACTTTAGCAGTAGAAAATATCGTGGGAAAAGGAGAAAATGCTGGCAACCGACAAAAATATTGAATTGTCGTCTGCACAAGATTTCAGTTGGGTCTAGATCTAATTTTTTTCGTCGTTTAGTAATGAAGCAAGCAGCATTTTCTCCTTTTCCCATAATGTTTTCTATTATTCGATAGAGAAATCCCATCATTTAGCAATACTTTATATTGTCGTCTGCAAATACTCTCAGCTAAGTCAAGTCTAAATTTTTGTCGTTTGGTTAAGAATTAAACGTGTCAGCGTACGTAGAGAATAGTTTATAAATGCAAATGAGGTAAGATACTCATTTTTATGACCCGAATAAAATCCGCGACGTGGGGATAAATAGGTAAATAATTTGCATGCAGAAATTTGTAGTAAACATCAAGCTGACGTAATAACATGTAATAAATACAGAGCTTTCCAAACTTTTTGGTTCTAAAATTAGCACATCGGAGGTTGTACGTGTTTCCCATCACGTATTACTGCGTAAACAGCCGAGTGGTTTCTCCAATACTCCGGATTCTGCTAAAAATAGAACTGTGTATTGACTTTTTCAAGGTCGGTTACTGGATATATAAATAGCTTTACACAGTGTGGGTTAGTTTTAGTCATTTAAATGCGGCTACCATCGCATAGTCATTGAATTTTCGTCTGCTTTGTTGGATTATAACACGGAATGTTATCAATGGTAAGATTTTGAGATAATATTGTGAGTATTGTTCAGAAATTGTGTAATTTGGCTTATGAGCTCACTGACCTTGGTCGCTTATGGAAGAGTCTTTCAATGACATTTATAATTTTACTTTCTGTTTTAGAGATGCGAAGGTGAAGGTCGCTCCTGTCAGCTGTGGAAATAAAATAGATTGGAGTGTAGATTCCAGCACACATCGTGGTATTATCTAATGCACTGGTTAAAGGGTTCGGAATGTATAGTTACATATTTCTAGTGAAAGACATGTGATACTTGGAGAGGAGATGTGTTGTATAAACAATTCGATATAAGCTGTCCACATCTATAAATATAAACAGTGGTTGCAGACGAAAGCTTGGTTTATTTGCCGTGTAGGTCTGAGAGTGTGTTTATATAATGGTAGAGGATGGAGACATTGCGGAGGATTATTTGAAATTCTTTCCTCGAAATTTATCATATACTGAAGAAGGCTATTTGGATAACTTCAGCGTTTGTGCTTCATTTGTCAAGGAACCAAAGTCGCGAAAAGTTCAAACAAAGGTTAGTACTGAAGCTTCCAGTTATTTTGAATCTTTCCTGCGTCGATGCACGTTCGGTTGTGGAAAAGAAGCGGCTGATGCTCGAATATCAATAATGTGTGATAACAATTCAGAGGGCTACGTCGAACTTGACGAGGGGTCTAAGAGTGGGGCTCGTGTAGGGCGAGGGGCTAAAGTGAAAAAAGATATGTCGGATAAAGCACCAGATCTTGTATTGTCATGCGAGGTAGCATCTGAAGAAGGGATTTTTGTGAACATGATGGACGATCTAGATTCCGTGATAGAATCTCCACAGAGTCGCGGCTCCGAGGGTAGTGACGGGTGTTATTTTTCGCTAGAGTCCACTGGGTCACCTGTTGAGGGCGAGGAAGTGGATCAAACCCACGATGCTAAATCGTTTTCTGAGTCAGTGACGAAAGAACTGGCTAAGACTGAACTACGTAAAACTGTTTCGGAAGGAAGTATTGAAGATAAATTTAATGGGACTGACGAGTTAAAGAAAGCATCTTCAGAAACTAGTTTGTCACCCAAACTCGCCGATTTAAAACTTCAAATTTCGGGTGGCGGGTTTACTAGTGACACGCGCAAATATTTACTCGAAGTACCGGAAAGTCCAACATTTGAAGATTCAGAGTTCAATATAAACAAATCAGAGCTCAGAAAGTCGAGTTCGTTGAAAACGAACAAAACGCCGCCAGGAACTCCCCGGCGGAAGAAGATGGTTCGGTTTGCCGACGCTATGGGCCTCGATTTGGAATCTATACGTCACGTATTAGATACGGAACTTCCGCCCAAAATTCCGGCGTCAGCCGTCGCCGATCTTAAAGCTGGCGTTGAGGAAGAGAGACAGCATATGGGCAGTCGATACCTGGATTTATGTTTTAAACAGCCAGGTGCAGAGGACAGATTTGTGTCGAAAGTGATGGCAAATAAAGTTAGCTTGGAGAATTGCATAATTACGGATCTAAATATTACTGGAATTGTACGTGTAGCAAATATTGGATATCATAAATGTGTCCGTGTGAGATATTCTATAAATAATTGGGTGACATTTTATGACGTCATGGCTTCTTACGTTCAAAACTCTTGTGACGGACCGACGGACAGATTTTCCTTTACGATTGTCGCCCCTGCGGCTTTGGGGCCAGGATCGAAGATCTCTTTTGCGGTTTCCTATACTGTGAATGACACAATTTATTGGGATAACAACAATGGAAGTAATTATGAAGTGGTATGCTACGCTAAAACAACGCCAACCGAGTTGGAATCCAGTTGGCTACACTTCGTATGAGGAATTTAAGTCTAGTTCGTGTACCGAACGCGTGATAATGAGTTTGTACGTGCGTGCTAGTTTGTGTACATGTGTGTAGTTATACGAGTATGCGTTTGTAACTAGTCTGTGTTAGAGATACATGGATATGTCATAAAATGGTTGCGATGCCTAATCAGGCAGTTAGTTTCGCTATCATACAAAATTCTCTCTGTGGTATACTCTAGGTCTTTCCCCATTCAACAGATGAAGTTGTCTGTTATTGAAGTCCAAGAGACGTTAAGGTTTTATCTGTAGTTTAGAATCAATAGTAGCCGACGGTTGTAGCGCCAACATAAGACTGGGCTGTCTGGTCTTGTTCTGTTCTGACTGCAAACAGTAGTCATCCCGCTTTATGTGATGGAAGATTTAAAGGCTTTTGTTTTGTTCGTTTAAACGCCATTTTCAACAGTATTTCAGATATACCCGGACGATCAGTGCGGCTATCCATCTAGTCCTGAAGTCTTGAACTGTACTACGCACAATCTCTTCAAGCCGCTGGCTGCTGTACAGTTTATAGGATTATGAGAACAACCACAATCGGAGCTTTCTCCAACATGGTCAATTATGAAATGCTTTTTTCTATCACAGTTTGTTTGCCACGATAAGGTTGCCGTCGATGTATTAATCCTTAGGCTGCTAAGCGCGACTCGCTGATCTTTTGTGGACAGTTTAGATCAAGATCAGACTGCACGGAACGTGCTATTTTTTTTTACATCTTCCTATAAGTACCTTATGATATATAAATCGAGTAAATATTTCCCTCTCGCTCTCCATATGTATGTCACTGTTGACTGTTGTTGATCTGAAAAACATAGGATGTTGTAACATGATGTATACTATTATGTACAAGTGAAATAAAATATCTATCTATCTATCTGACCTTGGATCTACACTGTCCGATAAAGAGATATTTTTTTCTCCAAAAAATAAGTTTGAAATAACATTATACGGGTTTTTACTAACGTTTTGAAAGCTTTTTTTTTAAATAGCAGGACAAGGGTTAATGTTTCTTTTTTTATTGAAAGTGCGGGAGAAAGTTTTTGTCAACTGTAACTATGTATTTTTTGAGAACTGACCGGGTCGGTGAGTTGAAGACTATTGGAACTGAAATTGTAAACTGTAGCCATTGCTCTTTCTAGGCTTCTACTAGTGCCATCTGTTTTGTCCGTTTGTCTGACATTGCATTTGTTGGTCTTGTGTTTGTGGGGTTTTTTTTTTTTGTGTCAGAGAGGGAGAGAAATTTTTGAACAAGTCTGTTAGTTAATATAACCATAGAAAACGTCTGCTCTATCATATTGTGTTTGTGCATTTAAATGCACATAAATCAGTGACATGTATTAGTCGCATAAAATATTGAGAATGGTTATGAAACCGATAAAACATTTGTGAACGGTGCAGATTCAGATAAGTTAGCATCGATAGTGCAGACTCGTATTTTGCATCCTTTTTCTACCTTTTATTCCGAGAACAGAGTAAGAACTTGAAATTGTTTAACCCTGTACCAGACGACAAAATTTTAGCCTTGTCCAAATTGAAAGCATTTGCAGACTACAATTTCAATACGGCTCAAATGGTGCATTTTTTTTCTGTGATAGGGTAGAAAACATTGTGGGAAAAGGAGAAAATGCTGGTTACCAGCATTTTCTCCTTTTCACACAATGTTTTCATGAGGCTTCTTTCCCAGGGGCGTTGAAAGGCGGCATTGTGTGGTAAAGGGTTGAAAGAATATGTTTCCTTCCTTTTTTATTTCAATCTCACTGAGTGGATCCAATTCATTTGTGTCGTGGTCCGTAACGTTAAAGGTATCGTTAGCAATTTTAGACACTTAACGCTGTATATGAGTCTGAGCCCTGCACTGGGAAAAGGGATCATACTGCATATCCGTAATGCATGGTACCAAGCAAGTCATCACAGTATTATGAATCCATGAAATCCAGTTTGTCTAACAACCGAATGAGTCTTAAGTTACAGTGGTCCTTTGACCTGCAGAAAATTGACCAACAGCAAAGAGTTTCGGCTCAGGTTAGTTTGCGCAGGCTGACTTGGGTCGAAACTTTTTGCAGATGCATTAAGCCCCCTTTTCACAGAGCATAACCAGTGTGAAAAAGGGAGCTTCATGCATCTGCGAAAAGTATAGACCCAAGTCAGCCTGCGCAGTCCGTGCAGGCTGACCTGGGCCGAAACCTTTCGCTGTTGGTCAATTTTCTGTATGTCGAAGAACCAGTCTACCTTATATACAGTCGGTTGTTAGCCATAATGGATTTTACAGATTCCTAACTATGTAATGTCTTGCTTGGTATGATTCATCACTGAGACGCATTAAGCCCCCGTTTGCCAGAGCATGGCTCAGATGTATTGAAACGATCTGTATTTTTGGCCAGTAGAAATACAGAATAGAGAATTTGAATGGGAACGTCCATGAAGTAAAAGATTAAGTTGGTTTTAAGAAGCAATCGCTCCTTTTCCTCGATGCGTTTAAGTACTTCTCTTAACTCTTTCACTACCAGCTCGAAAAATGTTGACTTTTTTTCCCAAGGCTTAAAGGTATATTGTCACTTCTATATGAAGACGAATTAAGTCAGTCTAGTATCAGGTAGCATATGGTGCAGATCAAAGATCAGACTGCGCGTTCTGTGTAGTCTGATCTTGATCTACACCATCCGCAAAGGCTACACGAGTGGTCATTGGTATTGAAAGAGTTGAAAGGACTTAAAATTTTATTTTGTTCTTTTGTTATAATGGGAAGGAAAGGTAACCATAGTTTATATTTTTTTGGAATATTTAATTCTTTACTAGATGACAAGTTTGTAGATGTCTCCAAACTGAAACCTTTCGCAGACGACAAATTCTATGAGGCTCAGATGACTGGATTTGTCATGGAAGGGGGGGTGGGGGGTATTAGGGAAATGAAGAAAATGTTGGTTACAAAGACTTGCTCCTTTTCCTACAGTGGTCCTTCGTGGCTCAGTGGGAAGTGTAGGACTCGTAACCCGAAAGCCGTGGGTCCGAGCCTGACTGAGTTTTTTTTTTTGTGGGAGTATCCTTGGGCAAGACATTTCAATGCCCTAGCCTAGTTCTGATGAAACCCGGGACATGCATAAGTACGTGAGCTGTCGCCGTGATTTGACTGAAACTATTGAAAACACCATTCAGTCATTCAATCCTTTTCTCACAGTGTTTTCAAAAGCCTTCTTTCCGAAGAGTTTTTCAAACACGGCATTGTTTGGTTAAAGGGTTAAAACATTAAATTAAAAAAAAAAAAAAAAAAACAGAAAAAGTGTAATTGTTATGTTTTGTCTTTAGTGTAGCAGCTGGAGAAACTAAACGATTTTGTTATTTTTTTCCTTTGTTGTTCAACCGTTTACCAAACAATCCCGGGTTTTCACGACCCTGAGGTAGAAGCCTTTTGAAAACATTCTGGGAAAAGGAAAAAATGCTGTTAACCAGCATTTTCTTCTTTTCCCCACAATGTTTTCTACCCTTCCCAAGACAAATTTCAATTCTTGGGTCTTATTTATTTTGTCGTCTGCAATTGCTTTCAATTTGGACGAGTCTAAAATTTTGTCGTTTGGTATAGAGTTAAAATACAATACTGTATGCGTAGCTGTAAGAATACATGTATATTATATTTTCAAATCCAAAATTTATAAGTAGCGTATGCATTGCTGTGGGTAAGAATTCATATACGACTCCTGCCCTGTGAAAAGGTGGTTTAATGCATCTGCAAAAAATATCGACCCATGTCACCCTGCGTATTTTGCGCAGGCTGAAATAGATCGAAAGTTTTTGCTGTTGGTAAATTTTCTGCATGTCCCAGGACCATTCCTCCGAATGATTTAGTCTTTCTGTAGACAAAATCCAACTCTATTCTACTCGTATGTTTTAACCCTTTACCAAACAATCCCGACTTTTAACGACCCTTTGAAAGATGCCTATTGAAAACATTGTGGGAAAAGGAGAAAATGCTGGTAACCAGCATTTTCTCCTTTTCCCACAACGTTTTCTATCCTTTCCAAAACAAATTTCAATTTTTCAGGCACGTTCATTTTGTCGTCTGAATTTGGACCAGTTTCAAATTTTGCTCATATGGTAAAGAGTTAAGACTGGCTAGGTATAACACACTTCGAGGATGTGTAAAACCCCTTCTTGCCATAGGGCAGCTCCATTATGCATTTCCGGAATACTGGGAAATCCATGATAGATTTCACTTGTTGATTTTTGTTCAGTATTTAATCCATATCCCCATTCAGGCGACATTTTTTTTGCGTCTTACAGCAGACGAATTCTGAAAACATTGTTGCGAAATTAAAAATTGATACTTACCTTTTAATTAGCCATTTCTCATTTTGCAACAATTTATTACCAGATGTTTTTGCGTGTTTAACATTAATGATGATGATAGTCCATGTTTTAAATGCTGCCTGCTTTAAATGATTGAGCCCATGCTCCGAGAAGAGGGGGTTTAATGCATCTCCGTGATACATTGTACCAACAAAGTCATCACATAATTATGGTTCCATAAAATTTAGTTTGTCAAACAACCGACTGAATCAACGCGTAGAATGGTCTTTAGACATGCAGAAAATTTTCAAATAACGAAAAGTTTCGACTCATGTCAGCCTGTGACATGGGTCGATGCCTTTTGCAGATGCATTAAACCCCCTTTTCACACAGCATGAATCACATGTTTCTGGAGGTAGTAGCAAAGGCACTTGTTTCCCCCCACAAACCTCGTCCTCTGTTACCTAATATGTCTTACACATAAGGTTAAAGAGGACGTTGTTTTTAGGGTAAAAATAAAATCGAGTGTCTGTTGGTAGTAAGTCGAACAAGCTATTGCTATGAAGTGCTAGTAAATTTGTTAATCTCATGTTTTGTTATAATATTATACACTTGTTATTTCAAATGTGTGTTATTCTCTGTTGTTTTAATTGTTATTAACTTATTATTGACCCCCTTTCCCTCATAAAGGTTAACTGACGCAACTATTGTTGATTGAAGAAAAAAGACATGCATTTTGGAAAGTACAAAACATGTTTAAAAGCATGTTCTTTTCTCAATTTGCAGAAATCTTTTCTGTCTTAATGTCCTTGGCACTTATGTTTCATTTAAGCCATGCTCTGGCAAAAAGGGGTTTAATGCGTCTCGGTGGTGCATCGTACCAAGCAAGTCATTGCACAATAATGGGCCCGTAAAATCCATTTTGTATAAAAGCCGGCTGAATCCAGAGGTAAAATGGTCCTTTGGCATGCAGAAAATTTACAGATAGCAAAAAGGTTCGACCCATGTCAGCCTGCGCAGTCCGCGCAGGCTGATATGGGTCGATCCTTTTTGTAGATGCATTAAACCTTCATTCCAGAGAGCCTGGCTCATTCATTCTCTTCGCATATCTCTTACCATACGGTGCTGGATGATGGTTCCAAGTGATAATTTTCATTTGTAGAAAAGACCTAATTATCCCAGTTTTAGTTCCTTTAACTGACGACATGGTCTCTATACTTGCCCAAATTGAAAACTCAAATGGTGGAATTTGTCTCTGAAATGACAGAAAACATGATGGAAAATGGAGAAAATGCTGGTCACCAGCATTTTCTCCTTTTCCCGCAACTATTTCCAAAATGCTTCTTTCTGAGGGTCGTTACAACAAGGGATTGTTTGGTAAATGGTGAAGTTGTTTTTGTCAGTTTATCTGGCTAGATATCGGCCAGTACAGGTCCAAGACCAGACTTTGCGTTCTGTACAGTCTGATCTTGGATGTACATTGCACGCAGCCACGCACAATCATTTAGATCTACTCTGCATTTTGAGGGTTAGATTTGAAGAAAACATTTACAGCATTAAGTGAACGGGTGAAGAGAATTTGACATTTTTTTTTTATATATAAGACCTGTTGTTCTGTTGTACTGTTGTTGTAGTCGTAGTATAGATATCAATGAAAAAGAAGCCATTTCTTGCTAAGTGTGTAGATTTCTCTCTTGTTCTATCTTGTATTGCATAATCTGAAATTTGACATTGGTGATTCGAGTAGAATGAAACATGTTGAACACCGAAAGACTACTGAGCATGATCCAAATAAAAAGTGAAGGTACTTTAAAGGGGACTATGTAGATTTCTTAGCAAAAACAAAACAAAAAAAAAAAACTTGCAAAAACACTGATAAATACTTATTTCTCTGCAATTATAAAGAAACTTAACGGAAACATGCTGTAGATAGGCGCACATTTGACGTTCAGATAGCACGTTGGTCACTTTGAAATGTGTAACCTCGTCTATCAAATATGATGTCATCGTACTCATTTGATAACGATCCTACATAATCGATGCGTGATATCATGTGACATTCCCAGAAGTCTTTGCAAAATTCTTGCGCCAAATCTGAAAATATCTCGGAGGCTACGCAGCCCATTAAGGAAATGATACTGATTTTTTTTTTTCTTGTATTAGTCTTTCTTCTTTATTGATATTTTGCAAGGTATCGACCTAGTAATTCAGAGATAAATGATATTTGAAATTTTGTGAGATTGAAAAAAATCTGAACAGCCACCTTTAAAATAATGTTGAATCAGCGTAAAACGGAAAGAAAAGAAATGCACGTCTAAACGTTTGACATACTGAGATTTTAGTGACGTTTTTCTATCATCCAATATATAAAATTCAAACATAATTCTTTGTCCCTTGCGTTTACGAGTCACCGAGATTTTACGGTATATTTATCTATCTTTTAAATCGACTTGAAATATTTGTATTCGTCATGAACATCCGGGTTTGCCGTGTAAGAATACCCTTTTTCCTTTTAAACGCTTAACTCTCCTAAGGTGCCTATCGTTACTTCAGTTGCTCTCATAAACTGTGTAAACCAAGATCAGACTTTAGAAAGGTGCTATATGATCTTGGATTTACCCAGTCCGATATTCTTAACAGATATTTGGGAGGAAAGAGAACCTCGAAATCGCAATTCATTGAGTCTTATTTTGATGGTTAGAATGTTTCTTATTCACTTTTTTTGGCCCTCGACAAGTTGAAATGGTTTCTTCACGAAGTTTTGTTGGGTAGGTTTCTGAAACAATTTAGCAGAATTTCTTCCAATGTCTCTTGAGGACAATATAGCCTGAAAAGTAAACTATCTATGCCTTTTTCATAGAGAAAAAAATCCATTCATCTGGCGTTCAAATGGTTAACCTTTTACCAAACAAACCCATGTTTATACGACCCTGATGAAGATGGTCTTGGAAAACTTTGTGGTAAAAGGAAAAAATGCTGGTGGCCAGCATTTTCTCCTTTTCCCACAATCTTTTCCAGTCTTTCAAAGACAAATTCAGTCTTTTTAGTCATGTTTGATTGGTTGTCTGCCGAAGATGTCAATGTCGCTGGGTCTGAATATTTTAGTCATTTTGGTAAGAGTTGAAGAGAAAGTTTATGTAAACAAACCTACTCGATGTATAAGCATGAAAACTTGAAGGACAATTTTTACTTTATATCTACGCAATCACAGATCATTAATAACTACTATCTCGAAATTTGTATATGTCAAAACCGAAAAAAAAACGGGGGAAAATAGTAAAATCTTGATTTAAGTTTGTCAGGATCTGTTCATTTTTATGTCAGGATCTACTCATTTTTTCGGTTCCAATCCCAGACATATTATATGAAGCCTCCATGCAATAGTAGTAAAACTGTTAAAATTGTCAATATGATTACATTTTCGTGAAGGTTCGAGCACCAAAGACATACAAACCAGCGCATACATTAATTAATCTCTCTCTCTCTCTGTCTCCGTCTCTCTCTGCTCTCTGTCTCTGCTCTCTGTCTCTTTCTCTCCCTCTCTTGTTTAGAAGTGTATAACTTTGGCAGTTGTTATTCACAAACTCTCCCGAATTTAATAAAACACCGTGTTATGTTACGTTATGTTCTGTCATACGATCAAAAAGAGCTCGTTTACATTAGGTTTGTATTATGTTACGATTTTTTAGTCAATGAACTATCTCAACTCAAACTCTTGAGTGCCGATACATGTTCTATCATTTTGAAAGAATGTATAGACTTAGGGCCTAATCTTGGTCTGTTCTTTTTGACATCTAATGCATTGTCTAAGTTTCTTCGTCCATCTTCATTTAGTTCTTCTCAGCGCCATGGGCGAAAACGGGGGCTTTTTGCGAACGGCATAGATCAAGATCAGACTGCACAGTACGTGCAGTCTGATCGTTGATCTATACCGTCCGCTTGCTTTGTTAAGCCTGTACGATAGAAATCTTTCTCTGTGTCAATGAATCGTGTTAGCAGCGGTCGAAACAGGTCGCCATTGGCGACAACGGGGACTTTTTCGGACGGCATCGATCAAAGATCAGACTGCACAGAACGTGCAGTCTGGTCTTTGATCTGTACCGTCCGCTTGTTTTGTCAAGCCTGTACGATAGAAATCTTTCTCCGTGTTAACCCTTTCCCAGACGACAAATTTTGGACTGATCCAAATTGAAAGAGTTTGCAGACGACAATTTTGAATTTGATGAAAATGGCAGAAAGTTATCAAAAAGGGTAGAAAACACTGTGGGAAAAGGAGAAATTGCTCGTTACGAGCAATTTCTCCTTTTCCCACAGTGTTTTCAAAAGACTTGTACTGTCGACACGTGAAAACCAGGGCTTGTTTGGGAAAGGGTTAATGGATTGTGTTATCGGCAGAAACAGATCATGCGTTTATATATTTGGCGCTGACATCCCTAGCAGGGGTAACTTTTCTGTTACGAGTTTAAATGTACGAATAGATCTATATAATATTTTTTTTCAACCTTAAAGATTTGACATTTCTGTATTTAGATAACGACATAGTTGAATGTCATTAGATATTTGTTAGTATTTGTTACCTAACTCTACCATACCCAAAATGGATGAGCTATGCTCTGGCAAAAGGGGGCTTAATGCATCTCGATGATACCAATCAAGCCGTCACATAATTTTGGATCCATAATAGTCACTTTTTTCAACAACCTGCCTAATCATGAGGTAGACTGTACCATGGACATACAGACAATTGACCAATAGCAAAAGGTTTCGGCCCAGGTCAGCCTGCTCAGACTGCGCAGGCTGACCTTGGTCAATACTTTTCGCAGATGTATTAAGCCCCCTTTTCACAGAGCACGGCTCATTAATTAATGTGACGTTTTTGTACAGAACAGAATAATACATGCATTTTTTATCATAGATGTTAATTAAAAAAAATCTATGTGCTGCTAAAAATAGAAATCCAGTACAAATGTAGAGATGTTTTGGTCATGGTAAGGAATGACGTAGATCATAGAGTAGCTGCAAGATCAGACACTACCTTCTGTACGCTCTGATCGTGATCTATCCCGACAGCCAAAGCTAAGTATGTCGCTAATAGTAGTGAGCGGGTTACATGTATTATATGGATGTTAATTACAGTTATTATTATTTTTTTTTTTGAAAATAAGAGTTTATCGAAGTTCAAAGTAAGTGACTGGTAATTTAGTATTGATTTGATTACTATTGTTATATTTGTTTTCCATTATTGTTTCAAATAAAAAAGAAAGTGACATGTGAAGAACTGTATAGTTCCGTTTTATCGATAACTCCAATCTTTTGCAATTTTCTTTGTCTACAAATAATATTTCTATGTATTCTTTTTTCTTTTTCTATAAGTAATATTGTTATGTGTTTACTTTCTCTGTCTATATAAGTAATATTTCTATGTGTCCATTTTCTCTGTCTATTAGTAATTTTCTATGTGTCCATTTCTTTTTTTATAAGTAATATTTCTATGTATGTCCATTTTCTATGTCTAGGTGGAACATTTCTTTGTGTTGCCCTTCTTGAGAATTAATCAGGAAACCAATCGTCTGTCTGTCTGTCTGTCTGTCTGTCTGTCTGTCTGTCTGTCTGTCCGTCCGTCTTCACCCCGATGTTGCTGTCGACGGTTTGTCGATTCCTTCATCGTGAAGAATCTCTACAACCTTGTCTACTTTTGTAGCTAGATGGTTAAATGTTTCTTCTTGGCGATGAGGACATATTTGTCGTTAACCCTTATCCTGTTAAACAAGGTAAATAAAACTTTTAAGCCGATAGTAAAAAAGAAGCCGTCTGATGTTATTTCAAACTAATGTGTCGGAGAAAAATATCTCCTTATCGGACAGTGTAGATCAAAGATCAGACTGCACGTTCTGTGCAGTCTGATCTTGATCTACACTGTCCGCAAAAGGTCAGTGGGTCGCGCTCAGCAGCCTAAGGTTAAGTAATTTTATACTACAGTGCTATTTCAAAAAATACGAGGAAAAAAAGGGGGATAAATAAGCCGTAATAACTTACCACAATGATTCCACAATTTATACCGTTTTTTTGTAAAATAAGAGATATGTACCGATGCATGCTCAGAAAGCGTGCTGTTGACACGTATTTAGAGATATTTACATGCAATTTTGTGGTAATTTTATATTTATTTTATGCATTTTTGCGAAATCACTTTCTCCATTTGTATTCAACAGTTGGTAATTTCCATTATTCCAGCTGTTCTAGTGAGATAGATTGCAATCTAGCTGGACCGAAACTTCAATATTTCTATGATGGATGAGATTATCGTTCAGGTCATGTTTTTCTCTTTTTTTTTTTACCGGAAGGGATAGGCGGGGCAGGGCGAGGCGGCGAGAGAGAGAGAGAGAGATTCTCTTTTGTTAAGGCTGGGTCGGGCAGGGCGAGGCGGTGAGAGAGAGAGAGAGATCAGCCACTCCCTTTTGCCATGACATGCTCGGAAACCTTTCTTCACCAGGGTTGTTAAACAATTAGTTGATTTTTAAAGGGGTTAACAAACAAAATAAAATTTATTTGTTACACCGTTTTCGAAAATCTACATGTTATGTTGTTTCGAAATGTTTTATGTATACCTACATACAGGCAAAAGGTTACCCGATTGAATTTTTACTGGTGATTTATGTGATAAGATTAACGTTTTGGCAATCTTTAAAGTCACAAATCTTTTGAACGAATGACCGTTTTTTACACGGCGACAAAATTTTACTCTTGTCAATATTGAAAGGTTTTACAGACAATAAATTCAGTGTGCTTCAAATGATGAGTTTCTTTTTTAAAGATTGAAAACATGGTTGGAAAAGGAGAAAATGCTGGTAACAAGCATTTTCTCCTCTTCCAACTATGTTGTCTGAAGCTTTTATCCTAAGGATCGTTAAAACGCAGGATTGTTCAATTAAATGGTTTAAAAAGAGGTCTAGATTTTGCAGACAGGTAAATTGAAAGCATACATTATAGGTTTTCAAATAAGATTTAGTGGATAAATGAGGAAAAAAGGGTAGTCTAGAGAGATAACTTGAGAATTCGAATTCGTGAATGAATGGCTGAATATCTCAATGAATGAATGGGTGAGTGAGTGAGTTTGGAGTGATAGGGAGTGAGTGACTGACAGAGTGAGCACTAGCACTTTCCCTTTTCCCACAATGTTTTCATAAGCCGTCTTCCTTTAGATTGTTCAGTTAAGAGATTTTTTTTGTAATGCGTTAAATTTATCCTCACTCAGCGTCCCAGGATTTCTCCGTTCTTGTCTGATCATTTTACAGCAATCTTGGCATTCGTTTCGGTCAATCGTATTTTTGGCACCACAACGTTTGACCGATTATGTAAAAACTGTTATTTCATTAAAGAATTCCGTTGCAATTTGGTTTCCCCTTTCTTAAAGGTCCAGTGGAAGCCAAAAGTAAACAATGCGGATTTGAAAATGCATTTAAATGTAATCATATCATACTATTTAAAAGTACATGTATGGAAATTATTGTGAAGATGGCAATATGTTGTTGTACGGTCGGTCCAAATGTTAGTCGCTTGCAGAAAACTGAATTTCATATCCAGATAAAATTGATTGATTGATTGATTGTATGGTGTTTAACGCCATTTTCAACATTATTTCAGTTATATCGCGGCGGCCAGTGCACCTATCCACGCTTTCTTGGAGTTTCTGTTACCAGTACTCCGCACAATCCAGATAAAAACAAAAGATAGAGCGACTTTGCAACTCTTCACGTATATAGTTTTGAAATTAATTTTTCTGTCGGCCACTAACACTTGGACACTAACTCTGCAGATTAGCAAATATGGATTTCTAAATCCGGACGATACTTGAAATCCGCGGTCATGGCTTTAACTCGCAACCTCTTGCACTGAAGATAAGCAAATCTGGATCCGTATTCATCAACCAAATTTAAAGAAATATCATTACAGCCAGAAAGAAAAAAAAACACTGTTAAAACCCGAAAGTGTGTAGAATGGCTCAGAATTTAGTTAGCTTTGTAAACATAGATAAATTATCAATATATATGATGTGAGGGATAGAGAAATCTAAGGGATTTGTCCTCATGTAAAACCGGAAACGACAACAATGATTTCTTTGAAGGCCTCCAAACAATGAAATGCATTTTCTGTCCGTTGTAATCTGTACAATCTTGCAGCTGTCAGGAGCAACATTTGGCATGAAGGTACAAGAATTGTTATAGTTTAATGACATAAAGATAAATTGGGTCAGAAACTGGCTGAAAACGTGTATAGATGTATCTTTAAGAAAGTTCTAAATTTGATTACAGATTTAGAAAGTAACACAACTTCCGATTGGCTAAACCATTTGGTCTAGACAATCAGAAGTTGTGTTGTTTTTAAATTTAGAAAATTCTCTAGAATAAGACAAACAATGTTCTTAAAAATGGTTGATGAATACGGACCTTTGATTTTCTAAATGTCTGAGACGATAGTCTTCAGCCGTTCTCAATTCAGTTCTATCATGCCAATTTCCAATACTAGCGATCTGATTGGCTGAGACAGTACGTCTGATCCAATCAAATGGCCAGAATTGGATTTTTCAATTCGACTTGAATTCAGTATGGTTGGTGAATATAGTACCAGATCACGCGACCGAGCTGTGGACACAACGTGAACATAAGAATAAATTATGGAGACTCAGTTATTAGCGTATACCTTGAGTACTGGGGGACGACAATTTGTCAATATTGTCTAGAGTGGGAACGGCTGGCAGACGGGAGGTCGAGAGTAGGTCAAGGCTTTCTGCTTCACAATGTTAAATATCTGTTTACCTGTCTCTGTCTGTCTCTTCGTCCCTCTATCTGATCCCCTCCCTTCTGTTTGCCCCCGCCTTTCTGTCTGTCTGTCTGTCTGTCTTCAACTTTTTACCAGACGACAAAATTTTAGAATGGCCCAAATTCAAAGCATTTGCAGACGACAATTTAAATGCAGCCCAAATGATTGGATTTGTACCTGAAAGGCAAGAAAACATTGTGGGAAAAGGAGAAAATGCCTGTAACTAGCATTGTGAAAATACTGGTTACGGGCATTTTCTCCTTTTCCCACAATGTTTTCAATAGTCTAATTTCCCGTGGGGGGGGGGGCGTTAAAACTCGTCATTGTGTGGCGTTGTCTGCGCATGTCATATTCTTCGAAGATTCGACCTGTCTTATATGACGCATCACCCATCCCCCGTATACCGGGGAAAAGTAGGGTTATATTGAAGCTATTAGCCTATTACCAAAGCATGTTGGGGCTGTTTTAATAAATGGTCGGTGCATAAGTTACATGCTAGCCGATCATAGCTGAATGAATGGCACCAGGTAGCGTTTTACTGAGTATACGTTTATTTTATTTGAAATTCAAAGTCACGGTTGTTGTTTTGAAAAATTACTCCGCTTCTGTACCCAGGATGCCCAAATTAGATAGATGTGTATTTGTAGAATGCCATCTAGCGGGAGATAATGCATTTTGTGGTCACGGGTTCAATAAACATGGTTGTAGAATTATCACTGATGTTTCATTGCGTGATTAGAAGCTGACATTGGTAACAGGTAGAATCGCTACTGATTTTACTCTGACTAGAGTTATATTTACTTATAAATGGTTCTCAATGCATTAGGAAGAAGGACAAAGGCAATGCAACATTAAGTCAAAATGCCAAACGACAAAATTTTATATTATTCCAAATTGAAAGTATTTGCAGACGACAACTTGAATGTGGCTGGAATTATGTAAATTTGATGTAAGAAAGTATAAAACCTTGCGGGAAAAGGAGAAAATGCTGTTAACCAGCATTTACTCCTTTTTCCGTAATGTTTTAATGTTTTCAAAAGCTGTTTTGCTCAGGGTCGTTAAAATGCCGGATTGTTTGGTAAAGGGTTAAAGATTTTTGTAAAATAGCGTATGGTGTACATCCCAAATCAGACTGTGCACGTTATTTGCAGTCTGATCTTAACCTACACTAGACAGTCTGAGTCTTAATCATCATAGTCTACAACAACAATTCATGTTGAGCTTTCTGACAGAAGTGTTTGGTGGTCGGAAACAGTCGGAAAAACATCACGTGCGCAATACAAGAACTAGAAATACATGGAAAGGTAAACTGGCCGCCGTTCCCGCTTTTTTACCGTTCCTTGCGACAAGAAATTGTTCCTTCTCTCAAAATGCTTTCCAAACTGTTGAAAATTCAAATGCTAGACTTTTGTGTGATATGTAAAAGTGTGGCAATAGCACGAACAGTAGGCTAACTAGTAAACCTTTAACTTGACTCAAAACGCATTTGCTAACGATTTTACGGAGATCGTGCCGTCTGATCTTGGATATACACTATTTCAAGCTGTGGGATGGATCTACATTGTTCGAAAGTGTGAGATCTCCCGGACGAAAAGAACATTTTGATCGCAATGTTTGCTGTTTATAATTTGCAGGAAACGTTCATTTGGGCTCGTTTTTGCCAATCATTCCCAATAGCATTTTAGTCTAATTCTCTAGATTGTAAAGGAAAGAAACTTCTGATTGGCTAAACCAGTTGGTCAAGCCAATCAAAAGTTGAGTTGCTTTCAAAATTTAGGGTAAGACTAAGAATGAAATTTAGAATGGTTGGTGAATACGGGCCTTTATTCATGTAGCCATTTAATCTCTTACCAAACAATCCTGAGATAGACGGCTTTTGAGGCCATCATGGGGAAAAGAACAAAGTGCTAGTAACCAGATTTTTTTTTTGTTTGTTTGTTTCCTGTAATCTTCCTTCACCTTTCAGAGTCAAATCCCATTATTTGAGTTACATTCAGATCGTCGTCTGCAAATATTTTCAATTTTGGCCGTCTTGTATACAGTTAAGGGTCAACATAGACTTTGAGCTCTTTACCAGACAACAAAAATTTAGACTCCTCGAATTTGAAAGCATTTGCAGACGACAAATTTAAAGTGGCTAAAATAATGGGATTTGTCTTTGAAAGGATGAAGGGGTCGAAAACATTGTGGGAAAAGGAGAAAATGATGGTTTCCAGCATTTTCAGCCTTTCTCACAATGTTTTCAAAAGCCTATATTACCACAGTTGTAAAAATACGGCTTTGTTATGTAAAGGGTTAAAGAGATAAAGCACTGTTCATTCATACGTGGGTATTTACATTTCTGTGTAGCTATCTAATTTCTCAATGAAAGATATTTGAGACCGAATCTTCTGTTTTTTAGGTCACTATTTCAAAAAACTGTGTACTCTAGACACCTTTTTTTGTATTTATCTATTCAACCCCTTACCATACAATCCCGACTTTTAACGACCTTGAGAAAGAAGCCTTTTGAAAACATTGTGGGAAAAGGAGAAAATGCTGGTAACCAGCATTTTCTCCTTTTTCCCACCATGTTTTCTACCCCGTCAAAGTACTTTAGTTCATCTGTATCACTTTCAAATTTGTCATCTGCGTTTCCTTTCAGTTTGGAAGAGTCTAGAATTGGTTGTGTTGTAAAAGGTTAACCCATTGCAGCACAGACTCAGTTTGGACATTATATAGGGTAATACAAGGGCAGAAAAATAAGTGAAGAAAACGACAAAGAAAGAAAACTTTCTAAATTTTTAGGTAAACTTTGTTGGAAAAGGAGCAATATTTTTTTGCAAGCAGTCCCCTTTCAGCAATGTTTGCAAATAATTTGCCCGTTTACCAAACAATCCCGTTTTGCACGACCCTTAAGAGGACGACTTTTGAATTCATCGTGGAAAAAGGAGAAAACACTGTCAACCAACTCCTTTACTGCCAGTGACAACTTGGGTAGCTTTTTCGGTCGGCGTACATCAAGATCAGACTGCTCAGAGTGTGCAGTATGATCTTGGATCTACGCCCTACATTTTATTACGCTAAACTTTGACTAAAAAGTTTTTTCATCCTCATTGGAACGGTCTTTTTAAACCTCGAAAAAAATCCGACTTAACCCCTAGGCTGCTAAGCGCGACTCAAAAACCTTTTGCGGACAATGTAGATCAAGGTCAGACTGCGCAGAACATGCAGTCTGATATAGGATCTACACTGTCCGATAAGGAGATATTCCCCTCCCCCCCCCCCCCCAAAAAAAAATACCTTCGCAATAGCACGATGCGGGGTTTTATTAGTGGCTTAAAAGTTTGATATGACATTTTTAGCAGGTTAAGGGTTAATCATTTGGGAGCGAAAGTGCTCAAGACAAATGTTTTAGTATGAGCCAAATTAAATTTGTCGTCTACAAATGCTTTCTTTTTCGACTAATCTAGTTTTGTCGTCTGGTAGAGTTGACCCTTCATCACAAAATCCAGACTTTTAAGGACCCTGAAGAAAAGAGCTTTTGAAAACATTGTGGGTAAAGGAGAAAATGCTGGTAACCAGCATTTTCTCCTTTTCCCGCAGTGTTTTCTGTCCTTCCCAATACAAATTTCAATTTTTGAGTCACATTTGATGTTGTCGTCTGCAAATACTTTCAATTTCGACAAATCTAAAATTTTGTCGTCTGATAAAGAGTTGAAGAAACCCTTAATAATCGG
The DNA here is from genome assembly GCA_945859785.2 of Tridacna gigas. Taxonomy (NCBI): domain Eukaryota; kingdom Metazoa; phylum Mollusca; class Bivalvia; order Cardiida; family Cardiidae; genus Tridacna; species Tridacna gigas. The sequence goes on from OX244034.2 coordinate 56,174,071, forward strand.
CTACAACACAGACGCGCCATTAACTTCTACAAGTACAATTAAGGAGAAGAATTTGCCGGAAAGGTCAATGTCATTTCGAAAGATGTAGAAAACATTTTTCCAGCTTTTAGAAAAAGAAACCATTGATTGGAATGAGTAATACTGATTCTTTGTCTACGATATTTTCATAAGCTGTTTTCTGCAAGACAGTGAAAACTCATTTTGATTTTTGTACAATGATAAGTTAACCGTTTGAGATCCATTTAAGCAAGCATATTTCCAGTCTTGAAAAATGAACAAATGAATCCATTGAAATTCCAATACTGCATTTTTCCATATTGTCTCAGTTCGTTATGTGCAGTCTAATCTTAACCCTTATCCTGCTGAATAAAAGAAATGAAACTTTATAGTAGATAGTAGAAGCCCAAAGCTTTCTTGTCTCAATGGTATTTTTAGAGGAAAGATATCTCCTTTTCGGACAGTGTAGATCAAAGATCAGACTGCACGTTCTGTGCAGTCTGATCTTGATCTACGCTGTCCGCAAAAGGTCGGTGGGTCGCGATAAGCAGCCTAAGGGTTAATATCCACGAGCTGCAAAATCAGCTACACTCGTCACAACTCGGCCGATTCCGTACCTACATCTAACCTCGTCTGTATTAGGGAGGCTTCCATTTTGAACTACCAATCACATGATCTTAAACATGGCGGCGCCCCTGTATATCGCTTAGCAACGACATGAACAACCACTGTGAAGTTATTCACTTCTATCGATCTGTCGATGAAAGCTCCTAACGGAATTGATAAACAACGCTAAAACTTGAATGTACAAACTGTTTGCCGACTGAAATACTCTTAGAAAGATAACGATAGAAAATTTACTCATGCGTTCTTTCTAAAGAGGAGCCTTACAATTTCAATAACGGTAAAGCGGTGTGCTTCCGGAGATGTGCGAAATGTACCGTGTAGGTGCATATCAAACTACGTGATACAGCCGAGGGATTTGATCACCGGATCACCCGAGGTATGCCGAATGAATCAGCTAGTGACAGGCACGGCAAGGTTAAGAATAACCAGTGGTTAGAGACCGAGGCATTTCAGTAGACGTACTAAACACACAATCAAGGTAATGACCTTTTTCATGTATATGGGTCGGGTCATTGTCCGGTTAATTGCACTTGCCAAGGTAAACTGGTGTCTGCTGAACAGAAGTGAGTATTCATGCTATGTTTGCATGTCAAAATTTCTATTACTTACACGTAGGTCTAAATTTCTGTTAATTTACCCTTTCCCAAACAAGCGCTGGTTTTCACGTGTCTGCAGTACAAGTCTTTTGAGAACACTGTGGGAAAAGGAGAAATTGCTCGTAACGAGCAATTTCTCCTTTTCCCACAGTGTTTTCTACCCTTTTTGAGGCCTTTCTGCCATTTTCATCAAATTTAAAATTGTTGTCTGCAAACTCTTTCGATTTGGACCAGTCCAAAATTTGTCGTTTGGGAAAGGGTTAATTACACGTAGATATATATAGTTGTAACTAGATGAAATCAGATTGCTTAATCCCCTACTACAACAAACAAAGGACTTTGATTTCATTTTCATTAAAACTAATTTTGTTAAATTCTGTTCATGGTTTTTCTGATCTCAGTTTATAATCATTTAGAGTTAGGAATTAAACTATGATTGTGTTTTGTAAATTCTCAGGCAAAACGAAATAATCAAATATTGCAAGTTATTCATTTTGGAGGAACTACAATGTTAATATTTAATAAGACCATAATGTTATCATTTATCGTGCTATATGTACTCTACTACTGACTTTTCCTCCTCTTCACCTCATTTCCCCATGTACATGTATGTATGTGCAAATATTCTTTTTATTTGCTTCTTTTCCTATGTTTCGCCTTTACAAAAAATTCATCCGCCCGCCTGTCTCTTCACAGACCTCGAACATATTTCGTATGATTGCGAAAACTCATGTTTCACCAATACTAGGCTCGGGCTGTGAAGTCCCTTGTTGAAGGACACTTCCACTCAACCTCAACAGCCAGCGGATATCAAGTATTTATAAATTTAATGCCGCAATGTTGTAACAGTTACTGCAATGTCTCGCATGATATTTTGCCAAGCCAAGATAGCATTGATAGTGTGTTGAGAAAAATGTTGATCACGTATATTCTGTTTCACGATTCTTTTGCAATGTAGAGGGAGAGAGAGAGAGACGGACTGACAGCGATAGAGCGATGAGAGAGAGAGAGACACGGACTGACAGCGATAGAGCGATGGAGAGAAAGTGAGAGTGAGAAAGACAGAGTTGTCAGAACGACATGCATGCTGATACTGTAGCAATCTCAATGCGAAGGACGCCAAAGGTCACGAGATATGGGTCAACTCTGTACCAAACAACAAAGTTTACATCTGTCGATATTGTAAGCATCTGACTTAACCCTTAGCTGCTAAACGCGACTCACGGACCTTTTGTGGACAGTGTAGATCAAGATCAGATTGCACAGAACGCGCAGTTTGATCTTGGATCTACACTGTCCGAGCAGGAGATGTTTTCCCAACTCGCATAACTTTGAAATACCAACATTTTTGGTTATTACCATCGACTTGAAATTTTCGTTTAAGTTACTTAGCAGGATAAGGGTTAAACGTTAGGATTTGTCGTTGAAAAGGTAGGAAAATATTGTGGGAACAGGAGAAAATGCTGGTGACCAGCATTTTCTTCTTTTCCCACAATGTCTCCTAAAGCCCTTTTCTCCAGTGTCGCTAAACCACGGGATCGTTTTGGAAGGGATTTAATTATGTCCTCAAGACACAATTTGCAGCAGAAAACTGGAGAGACCGTACTAAAATATTGAACATCAACAGAAAGAAGGGTTCAACCCTTTACCAGACGACAAAATTTTAGCCTCGTCCAAACTGAAAGCATTTGCAAACGACAATTTCAGTGTGGCTCAAATAATGCAATTTTTCCTTGATAGGGTAGCAAATATTGTGGGAAAAGGAGAAAATGCTGGTTACCAGCATTTTCTCCTTTTATAACAATGTTTTCAAAAGGGCTTCTTTCCCAGGGTCGCTAAAAGGCAGCTTTGTTCGGTAAAGGGTTAACACTATAATAATATGGAAAAACGAACAGGTAACCTACGGAATAGCTCGAAACGAGCAATTTCTCCTTTTGCAACAAAGTTTTCCAAAGTCGTCTGCTTTGAAGACACGCGGGCATCTATTGATGATAAGTTTAACCCAGGTCAGCACGCTATGATGCGAGATTTTTGTCTAATAATAAACACTAAACCTGACTCACAATCACGTTCGGTGAAATCAGGGTGCAGTGCTCTATATTACAGGTTGGATGAATATGTGATCACGATACCGTCACGTGAGGTAGGCATATGACCTGGAATATTTTGTACTGAAAGGTGGATGCTCGCGTGTTACTACCATCCTACCATGGAATGATAATAGACCTAGCTCTTTGTTCGTCTGTCTGTCTCTCTGTGAAACTTCTATATTTTGATCTAAACTGATCATAGTCATTATCAGTCTAGCTGACGGGTGAAAGGACTGTTCGTCTGACTAACTTAAAGATGGGTGGTCTGAATGACGGATGGACTTACAGATGGATGGATGGCTGACTAGCTCGCTAGATGACTAAGTGGATGACTTGCTGAATGGCTGGCTGGCTGAATGGCTGGCTGGGTGGATGGATGGGTGGATGGGTGGATCACTGTCTGGCTTGGTAGCTCTTTAACTAACTGGTTTGATTTCTGGCTGTTTTTTTTTTGGTTGGATAGCTTGATAGATAATTGACGAATAGATAGATTGATTGAAGGAGGGAGAGAGGTAGTGAGGGAAAAGATAAGGTGATGAAATGATGAATTTATGCATTGGGAAGGGTCAGCTTTTTGATAGAAGTAGCTGTTAGAAATACTTTAAAGAACACCTTATATCAAAGATAATTCAGATAAGTACACTCAAGTATCCTGCACGTGTAAAAAGCTGTACTGAGCAAGTGGTAATTCCTAAGTCAGAGAAAATTCCAGATAAAGGTAAAATGCAAATCAGATCAGACATTATTCTCGCTCCTAACGCGTTGATTGTTGTTTATTGATAATAATTTCTTTGAACTGTCAGACTTTGCGTGCAGTCTAACGGAAACAGCAGAATATTTACTCTTTGTCCATCCTTTATAAAGCATTATATTTTGCTATTAATTCTTTACCAGACAAGATTGTCGACAAATCCAAACTGAAAGCATTTGCAGACGACAAATTGACTGTAGCTCAAATGGTGAGATTTGCAGTTTATAGGGTAGAAAACATCATGAGAAAAGGAGAAAATGCATTTTCTTCTTTTTCCACAATGTTTTCAAACGCCTTCTATCTCAAGGTCGTTGAAACATGGGGTTGAGTGGTAAAGGATTAAAGATAATACGATCGTTGTTCTTTCTTCTAAATGTTTTCCTTCTTATTCTTGTATGTAAATAAATTATCATTTATTCGGTAAAGAATATGTTTCAATATTTCCCTAACTTCAGTTATCACATTAATAGGTATAAGTTATAATTTTGTCATTTCCACCATTGTTTTGTGTCAATTTTGGATGGTGGTCGCTAGTGATGGCAAAATTCATTTGCAGTATGGAAGAAGAGGAAGAAGAAGAAGAAGAAGAGAGAGAGAGAGAGAGAGAGATAGAGAGAGAGAGGGAGAGAGAAAGAGAGGAGCAATGCACAGTTTAGAAATATCTTTTATGTGCCTCTTTAACTCTTTACCGCACACAATGACGCCTTTTGACGCCCCAGGGAAAGAAGCCTTTTGAAAACATTGTAGGAAAAGGAGAAAATGCTGGTAACCAGCATTTTCTCCTTTTCCCACAATGTTTTCTACCCTATCAAAGAAAAGTTGCACCAATTGAGCCACACTGAAATTGTCGTCTGCAAATGCTTTTAATTTGGACAAGGCTAAAATTTTGTCGTCTGGTAAAGGGTTAACCCTTAACCTATTAAGTAAATGAAAATTACCTGCCGAAGGTAAAAACCGAAATATAGCAAAAAGAAAAATCACAGTATCGGATAGTGTAGAGCTAAGATCAGACTGCATGTTCTGTAAAAGGCGATATCTGGTAAATTGAATGCGTCTGCAGAGGACAACTGCGAAATTAATACAAAATTTATATGCTGAAAGACTCTGATAGGGTAGAAAACATCGTGAGAAATGGAGAAAATGCTGGTTACCATTTCCCATAACGTCCTCAAAAGCATTGCTCCTCACAATAGTTGGCAGACTGGATTACGTGGGAAAGGGTTGAGATACGACCCTTTCGAGGCAGATCACTCTAAAAAATGTTGAAAGTAGCATCATCGATGAGACGATTCTAATGAGTACCCATAACATAGGGTTTAGAGGAGAGTGATTAATATTTTCAATTTTGAAATCAAAATCACTCCCTCTATCTGGAGCTTAGTAGACTACGTACTGTATAGGTAAAATCACAAAAATTCGTAGAGAAACACGACAGATCTATTTTCCTGACTTAAAGGCCAACTAGGGTCCAAAAGTAAACATTTCGGAAGTCAAAATGCAGGCAAATTTAATTCATATCATATAAAAAAAAGTATGGCTATTATAAGAAGGCTGACGGTATGTTGCAATCCAGTCTTTTTAACTTCCGGTCTGTAGAACAAAATGAATCGTGAAACGTGGGTCTCTATCGACGACTCGTCCAAAATAGTGATGCAACTGCCCTTAAAAGGGAAATGCTGTTTTTTTTTTCCTTCTTAACCCTTTACCACACAATCCCGAGTTTTAAGGAACCTGGGAATGCTGGTTACCAGCATTTTCTCATTTTCCCACATTTTTTTCTACCATATCAAAGACAGAAATCATTTGAGCTGAATTTAAATTCTCGTCTGCAAATGCTTTTATTTTGGTTCTTTGCAAAATTTTATCGTTTCGTAAAGAGTTAAAGTTGTCAAACTATAATTTCTCCAGGTACGTAAAAATATCGTATTTGTGATGTAAGGTCGAAAACCAAGGTAGTAGGCATATTTGTTTATCGATGATGCAATGTTCTATTTCTTATCCCTTTCCCACACAACAAATTGTTTACTCTTCCAAATGGAGAGTAACTACAGGCGATAGTAGATACAAATGAGCTGTAGTTCTCTGATAGGATAGAAAACATGATGGAAAAAGGAGAAAATACTGGTTATCAGCATTTTCTCCTTTTATCACCATGTTTTCAAAAGCCTTCTTTCTTCTGTTCGTAGGGTTAGTTTAGTTTAAACATATTTATCTTACATCGATTGAGAAACAAGTTCTCACAACTAATACGAATCTCTCTCTTCCTGGAAACTACACCAGTACTCACGCCGAATGTGTGGGCCAAAGAACAGTCCCAAAGTTGACATCCGCTCCCGGGTATCGAACTCAGGACCTTTTGATTAAGAGGCCGACGCTCTACCTCACAACCACGTAGGGTTAAAAAGGTACACCAAATACATTGAATGTACAAGTGTATCAAATTGCATCACATGACTTAATGTACTTATTTCGCACCTTTTGTAAAAGAAATAAATTTTACTACCTCTGCAGATTTCGCAATAAGATAATGTAATGGCTGTTTACGTAATTTTCACAAAATACAACGATGTCAAACATCCTTGCCGGTGCTCCAGTTTTGTTTATTGCAGACAAAATATGATTTTTCGTACACTTTTCTTCTTTATCGATATGATCCTCGCGTTCAGGGCTAGCTGCTGGGAGTGCCCTGTGGCAAAGAACTGAAGAGCTCAAACTATGCACTGGCGGTTTCCGGGAAAATGGATGTCTTGGCCATGACGTAACATGATATGCTGTTTGAAGCGGCGCGAGAACGAACCAACTAACCAACCAACTAACGACGAATGAACGAATGAGAGGAAAGCTGAGGTACGGACCGATTGAAAATTGTTTGGTCTAGGGTTGATCGAATGACACGATGACTTTTAACATTCATGTATGTTTTTTTTCCCAAATTGATCCAGAACTTCTATTCAGGACCTAAGTTAATCATCTTCAATGTTTACAAAATACTTAAAATCTCCTATTGATAAATTAACTGTTTAAAAGATTCAACGATAAGTCACGTTACGCACAAAGATATTAATCCGATATATGTGAACTCGCTCCCACTTCACTCCGTGTTTTAGACTTGTCAAAATAGAAAGGGTTAGAATAGGACAAACTCTATATGTGTCTGTACCTATTGAATTTATCATTAACAGGTTGGAAAACATTGTGTTAAAAGGAGAAAAATGCTGGTAACCAGCATTTTCTCCTATTTCCACAATGTTTTCAAATGCCTTCTTGCCAAGGGTCGCTAAAACTGGGACTTCTTTTTGGTATAATATATCTCGCATTATCTCACGGGTTATATTTAGAAATGTCATTAAAAAAAATTCACTAATTGCGCAAGGGGAGTAATTTCAGGGAAAGGAAGTTATTTTTTTTTTGCCGTATGGCGTGCAAAAAAATGTGGAAAAGGCTTGTCAAAAGTAATTGTCATGTTTCACACAATCGAAATCGTTTTCTATTGGGTCTGAACAAGTCAATTAGAGTAGGAGGGGTGCTTTATTTCTTGAAGGAGTGTTATACACTCAACAAACCTTCTAAACCGCCAATTTTAAGCTGTAATTCCACGTAGACCTTGTTTTTGCATCACTGTCAAGAAAAGAGACATTTCGTTAGGTTTTAATTTTTTTTTAGAATAATTGACCGGTGTACAAACATACCTCAGCCTCGGACGGAAAATAATTTATAGACTTGTTCTTCTTAAAGGAGCTCATTCAACATTGATTCACTCAACACTGAAAATCAAAAAATGAAATCCTTGAAAACTTTGTGCTCGTTTTCTCAGATTATGTGCTTGTGCAGAAAAAAAGCTTCACGTTTTTCCTTATGGCCGAGAAACTTTCAGTAATTTAATCCTCTCTTTTTAACCTATTTTGGCTGATAGACAACACGCACGCGCAACCAATGTGCTTTCCCTCATTTGAGAAAGATGTACCTTCTGTTGGTAGAATCGAGGATCTTTTCATTACAATTCCATGACTGACGTCAAGATATATGCTACAATTTGTTTCGATATATCTGTCTATTACTGGTCAAATTTGCAGTAAAAACAAAAGTGGTGGTTTAGAAGTTTTGCTGAGGGTATTATACAGTCCTGATCACAACAGAACAATTGGTTTTTGACACATATCATGTAAGTTCATTTCACAGCAAACTATTCACAAAAGTTTTGTAAGAAGAACAATACCGACCAGTTCATTATATATTAACCCTTTCCCAAACGACAAATTTTGGACTGGTCCAAATTGAAAGAGTTTGCAGACGACAATTTCAAATTTGATGAAAATGGCAGAAAGGTCTCAAAAAGGGTAGAAAACACTGTGGAAAAAGGAGAAATTGCTCGTTATGAGCAATTTCTCCTTTCCCCACAGTGTTTTCAAAAGACTTGTACTGCAGACACGTGAAAACCAGGGCTTGTTTGGGAAAGGGTTAATGCAATATGCATTTCTTTTCGTTTGTTTGCGTGCGTTTGTTCCTGCCTCCTTGCCTCCCTTTCCTACTTCTCTTCTTGCGTCGTTCATTCGTGGTTCGTTCGTTGGTTCGTCCGATCGATCGATCGATCGTTCGTTCGGAGGTTGGTTGGTTCGATCTATCGATCGATCGATCAATTGATCGTTTGTTCGTAAGTTCTTTGATTGGTTGGTTGGTTGTTTCGTTCGTTCCTTCCTTCCTCCCTCCGCTCCCTCCTCCTCACATTTCCTCCTGCTAACCAATATTCAGCACATATTTTCTCCCTAACATAATTTACAGGACTCATAATTGCCAGTATATGAAACCTCGTAGCACACGCTATTTATGTAGGTTCAGTATAATTATTTAAACTGTGATCGGGGGATCTCAGAATTACCTTAAAATGTCAACATCATTGGGCACTCGGGGATTGAAAAGAAAGTTTTAAGGCAGATATAATGCAGATATATGAAAATAAACATCCATGTTGCAAAACGTAAGTCTTTTTGAAAATTTAAAGAAAACTCTAATTCAACTAATAAAACTTAATTTGCAGAGAAATTCATGCATAAAAGTGTCATATTTATATATTTATGCGCATAAAATATGTACTTGTTGTTCCCTTTTCCTTAAAATGGTAAATAGTAAAATATACATGCACTGTCAAACTTACACTGCGAGGTATGACGTAAAGTCATCCGGGATGTTCGCTTTCGTATCTTAGGCCTCTTATCATCTCCTGCAGGCGATTTGTCCTGACTTGCAGAAGACATTTAACAAAAGAGCAATTTCCCCGTTTGCCGCAATGATTTCAAATGTTTTTATTTATTAAAACTTTATATATATTTTATAAGGATGTTTTATATGTCGTCTGCAACAAATTTGTCTCAGGAGTTAATGAGTTTAATTTCCGATTTAGAGGGCAAAAACTGAGTTTTATCCCATATTTTTAGAGCAAAAATGAGTTTTATTTCAGAATTTGAGAGCAAGAATAAGTTTTATTGAAGATTTTGTGGGCAGTATTATAAAGCCAGCAATCTGTTTTGGGGTGGAACCAAGACCGGATCATTTAAGAAAAAAAAGATTGACATTTTACAGCAGTTTCAACAGCACATCATTTAAACATAACTATCCGTTTACCATCAAGTCTTATAATTCCAGTCAGATTCGTCCAGTACCGGTATGATATATTTGACAAATCTGATTGGTCTAAAGACTTTTTAGCATCACGCCGTTATTTCAAAGCTGATATTCAAATCTTATTGACCAGTCAGTTTTGTTCAATATAATTACTGCGCTACTAAAATTTCCACGTCTCGGTGGGAGAAGAAATACTTGTCAGCCTCCAAAATCTCGGCCTATTGTTACTCCTTTATTACTTGTCAATTTGTTCCGTTCTATGTATCAGATTGTAGATCAGTTATCGTAGAACACGATTAAAGTAAGGATTAGTTACATTCGAGTACAAAAATATGTGAAAAATACTGACAATTCACTCTGGATAGCGTTTTGCAGGTAAAAGAGTTGATCACCTTGTTCTATATACAATGTATTAGGCTATAGAAAAGCTTGTCAAAAGCCAATCGCCTGTGGTTTGCTAGAACTCCTTCTTCGGCGTCTTGCTCAAAGGATCCAAGTGAGAGTGGGCTTGATCCAAGGGTCTCTAGATTATCAATAGAAAGGATCGAACATTGCTAAAGGAAGGGAAATCCTACAAGAAAATCCTCGTGTCATTACATTCATTACACCTCCAAAAGAAAAGAAAAGTTAACGCTTTGCACTGGTTAACCTGCACCGAATTATATCTGGTATTTAACCCTTATCCTGCTTTATAACTTAAATGAAACTTTCAAGTCCATGGTACAATCTAAAGGGCTGGTACTGTATTTCAAAGTTATGGGGGTTCGGAAAATATCTCCTTATCGGACAGTGTAGATCCAAGATTAGACTGCACGTTCTGTGCAGTCTGATCCTGATCTATACCGTCTGCAAAAGGTCAGTGGGTCGCGTTTAGAAACCTAAGAGTTAAGAGATTTACGAACTTAACTACACCAGATATTTTAAAAACCTTTTTATTAACTTGAGTTCTCAGTTATTAAAACACGTCTAGGGGCAAGTCTAGGAGAAGGTTCATTTTTCTGTTTCAGTTTATTGCGAAACGGGGTTGCCTCATACGTAAACATTCAAACTTGCATGTTTGTGCGAAAGGTCCATATCTGTCGTATTCAGTTTGAAGTTTTTGTGATTATCCTATTTTTAGAGCGACAAGATTTAAATGTTCTGTTACACAACAGATCAACACCTGTGCGTCAGCTCGAAGTAATCTAACCTACTCGCAACTAGATCTGATTCTTGAAGGCATAGAAAATATCTTTACAACAATTTATAATTGAGCCATGCTCTGTGAAAAGGGGACTTACTGCATTTGCGAAAAGTATTGGGCCGAAATTTTTCGCTATTGGTCAATTTTCTGTATACCAAAGAACCAGTCTTCGTCCTGATTCAGTCGGCCGTTAAAAAAAGCCGCTATTATGGATCCATAATTATGTGATGGCTTAATTGGTACCATGCATTACGGAGATGCATTAAGCCCCATTTTGCTAGAGCATGACTCAATTATTACTTACCTGTACAGATGGACTATAGCTGGGACACTGATATACAAACAATCAAAGTACTGAAAGTACTGACAGACTAGCAAATTTGATTGATTGATTGTTTGTATGGTGTTTAACCCTGTTTCCAACATTATTTCAGTTATGTAGCGGTGGCCAGTGCACATACCCATGCTTTCCTGGGGTATCTTTTACCAGTACTCTGCACAATATTCTTTCCAAGCCACTGGCTGCTTTCCACATAACCATTGTTGAAACGTGAGAGAGAAATGTATCCTGTCGCAATGACTATCATCAATCCTCGGAAAGAAATTTGTCGAGTCGGGGATCGAACCTCCTGTTCTTAGGTCCTGTACGCTACCGAATAGCCATGCGTGCTATTGGTTAACTATAATGCAGTTTAACCTTTAACCTGCTAAAAATGTTAAATGAAACTTCCAAGCCAATGGTAAACACCTAAATATTTCTATTTCAAAGTTACATTTTGGAGAAAATATATCCTCTTATCGGACAGTGTAGATCTAAGATCAGACTGCACCCTGTGTGCAGTCTGATCTTAATCCATACTGTCCACAAAAGGTCATTGAGTGACGGTAGTGCTGGTAAAAGAAACTCCGGGAAAGCATGGATAGGTGCTCTGGCCCGGCGCCGCAATATCACTGAAAGAATGTTGAAAACTGCGTTAAACACCATGCAATTAAGTAGTCTATGTCCAATAGCACAAGATGTAGTTGCATGTAATTATTTAACTCTCTTTACAAAACGAAAATTTACACTCATCCAAATTCAAAGCTGTTGCAGACCATAAATTAACTGCAGCTGAACTGATGAAACCTGATTAAAAAAAAATATATATATGGGAAAAGGAGAAAGAAGATGGTTACCAGCATTTTCTCCTTTTTCCACAAAGTTTTCAAATGAATTCTTCCACAGTGTCGTTGAACCTTGGGATTGTTTAGCAAAGGGTTAATATTCAAGATGTAGAACAACAGTTTAGCGTAACAGTTTAACTGTACACATTGATCTAAATAATGACTGACTGAAGGAATGACAAGGGTTCCCTGTCCGGTGAGGGTTACTATGGCTGGGATTTGCAACAAGTTACCTAGGTGTATCTATTAATAGATTCATTCATAATGTTACAGTGGTGTAGGAATGAGTGATTCTCTGCTTCGCATAGGTCACTTAATTTACATATAAGCAAAGATCTTGTACCTTATAAATGGCATCTTGTTCAGTTTATTACGTTGTAAGACGTCATGTTCAAATTGGAGTGGTAGAGATTTAGTGGTTTTTGTCAAAATTGTCATATATAACAGAATTAAGATTTCTAACAGAAAGAAGTATTTTCTGTGAGGCAGTATTTGGCAACTATGGTGTTTTTTGTTTACATTGACTCTAGGTCAGTCATGATGCCTATAGACTAGCTTCGCCAGTCAAAAACACTATGAATAATTATACCATAGTCTCCTTCGTGTTTCTATGCTAAATATATATTACAGTTTCCAACTAGCAGTAAAATCTCAAATATTTTCCATTTCGAAAGTTTTTTTTTGCACGAAGAATTGATCGCACCGGACAATACAGGTCAAATATCAAACTGAAAGTTCCGTGCAGTTTGATCGTGACCTACAATGGCCACAAGTGTAAATGCATTAGTATCAGGTATAAGTTTAAAATAATTAACTACTCTCCGAACATATCGTCATCATCACAGTGGTCGTTATTTGGATCCCAGGGTACATGTAGACAAAATCAATTATTGGTGGAGTAAATGTATCAAAATTTGTCAATTTAGAAATAAAAATCAACCATGCAAAGGATCGACCTACTTTCTAGATGTTAATTTCACGGAACATTAATCTGGGAGTTTTTATCAAAAAGATGCTATCATTGTTATTATTTATCTTCAATGACCTTCACTGTTTTATAAACCCGGATATTAAAACTGGTTCTGTTTCGTATCTCTACTTGCTTTATTTCGCTCCTTGTGGAACGCTTTGAGGAACATTACCAGCTCTTGAGAACACTATAGATCCAAGATCAGGCGACATTTAAATACACTACGTATAGCAAAATAAATTTAATATGAGTCATAATCTGGCAAAAGGGATCTTTATGCATCTCCGTGATAGATATTCAGCAAGTCATGGTATAATTTTCGATCCATGGAATTCATTTGTCTAACGACCGACTGAATCGTGAGGTCGAATGGTCCTTTGACATGCAGAAAATTGACAAATAGCAAAAAGTTTCGATTCAGGTTAGCCTCCGCAGACTGCCCAGGCTGACCTTGGTCGATACTTTTTGCAGATTAATTAAGTCCCCCTTTTCACAGAGCAAGGCTTATATATATTTACCTTGAAATTAAAAATCAGGATGTTGCGATTTCAAAAATTGTTTTCGCTAGAGAAATCTCACCGTGTCAGACAGTGTAGAAACAGACTAGAGTTAAAGAACGTGGACGAATATCAATTTGAAGATTAGTTTTCTTGCAGCGTTGTTATCTGTCGATTATCGTGTTGTAATTTTCAACAACAATTCGTTTGAATAATACTGGCATAAAACGGAGACTGTATGGCCGAAACCCCTGCTCCTCGCTTTATGACCTGTTAACCCTGAAGCTGCGAAGCGCGACTCACTGACCTTTTGCGTACAGTGTAGATCAAGATCAGACTGCACAGAACGTGCAGTCTGATCTTAGATCTACACTGTCCAATATGGAGATATTTTTCTCCAAAAGATAATTTTGAAATAAAATTACTCGGGTTTGTACTTCCGACTTGGAAGTTTTATTCAGCTTATTTAGCAGGATAAGGATTAACCCTTTACCACGCAATCCCGACTTTTAACGACCCGGAGAAAAAAAAAAAGCCTTTTGAAAACATTGTGGGAAAAGGAGAAAATGCTGGTAACCAGCATTTTCTCCTTTTCCCACAATGTTTTCTGCCCTTCCCAAAACACATTTCCAATATTTTTTTCAATCACATTTATCATGTCGTCTGCAAATGCTTTCAATTTGGACCAGTCTAAAATTTTGTCGTTTGGTAAAGAGTAAATTATGTTTCAATATATTGAACTCTTAACACCAATTTTATTCCCTTGACCCTTTAATAAACAATCTCGTTTAGATTTTACGAAACAAAAAAAAACAAAAAAAAACCGGCTTTTGAAAACATTGTGGAAAAAGTGGTGATTGCCGGGAACAGTTTTGGGCCACATTTAATTTATTTCCTGCAAATGATGTGAATTTAGACAAGTCTACAATTTTGTCTTCTGGTAAAGAGTTAATGTTACCTTGATACTCGTATGGTAAACCTGACTTTTTCGACAGTGTAGATCAAGATTAGACTGTACAAATTCTATCGACTGATCATAAGTGACAAGGCTCAGATCTACCCTGTCCGCTATGTAAATCAATTCTGAGGCATTTTGTTCACCGAAAATCCTTTATTCTATTCTGATACTGATTTTCAAAACTAGCCGCTTGAGTGGCTTAGATATAAAATATCAAAAAATCAGATGGCAAATGTTTACAGTTTAGAATTTTGATCCTATGCTGCTAAGCGCAACTCACTGACCTTTTGCCTACAGTATAGATCAAGATCAGATTGCACAGAACGGACAGTCTGATCTTAGGTCTACACTGTACGAGAAGGAGATATTTTTTCTCCAAGAAATAAGTTTGAAATAACATTATTCGGGTTTTTACTATCGAATTGAAAGTTAAATTTAATTACTTAGCATGATATGGGCTAAAAATATTTACAAAGGATGGTGAGTACTAGCAGCTTTGAAACTTGCAATATTATTTTTTCTTCACTAAAATGTCTTATATGTTTATTTGGAGCTCAATCGATCATTTCTTCTTTTTAATCGATCCTTAACGGCTCAGAACTTCTCTATCCAACTGACGTCATACTCTTTTGCCTGTCCAGAAACTGGCTACCACCAAGGGACGAGGGATTTCTCGGAAAGATTTCGGATTGTCTAGACGCCGGTCTCGAATATGTCGTCTCTTTGGGTTGATTTTCGACACTCCCGGAACGTTTTGGAACGGGAACTATTATTCTGTTCATTTTCGAAAGCTGTAAAAAAAAGGTTTATTGGTTATTGATTGTCTGGTTGCTATTTTGGGGGAAGAGAAAAGATAATTGCAGCATTGCATGGTTCGTCCCTTCACCAAGCCGAGCCCCGTAGCTCAGTCGGTAGCGTACAGGACTTGAGAACAGGAAGTCGCTGGTTCGATCCCCGGCTCGGCCAATTTCTTTCCGAGGATTGATGCTAGTTTTTGTGACAGGATTCATTCCTCTCCCACCGCTGACCATTGTTTCGACAATGGCTATGTGGGAAAGCAGCCAGCAGCTTGGAAAGAATATTGTGCGGAGTACTGGTAAAAGAAATTCCAGGAAAGCATGGATAGGTGCACTGGCCGCCGCGATATAACTGAAATAATGTTGAAAACGGCGTTACACACCATACAATCAATCAATAAATCCCTTCACCAAACACTCGCGTGTTTTCTCGGAGGAAAAGGGCTTTGGAAAACGTGGTAACAGGAGAAAATGCCGCGACCAGGGTTTTCTTCTTGTCCCACGACGTCTTCTTCCATATCAAAGAGGATTTCCATCAGTTGGCCTCACCCAGTTTGTCGTCTGCAAATACTTCCAAGTGAAAAAAATTATCGTCTGCTAAAGATTTAATCAGAAAATTGCCCGAATGGCTTTCAGACTGACTGCTCCATGGTTTATCTAATAGGCTGCTTACTGGCGGGTAGGTAGGTCTCACTCAGTTTGTCGTCTGCAAATAGTTTCAATTCGGATAAGTCTTAAAATTTATCACCTGTTGAAGATTTAATCAGAAGATTGCTTAAATGAATTTCAGACTGACTGCTCCATGGATCGTCTAATAAGCTGTCTACTGGCTGGCAGATAGGCTGGTTGCTTAGCTTTCCCCCTTATTTATCCAAACAGGTTTTTTTTCCCTGACTTTGTCACCTAAGCTACTCAAAAGATATGAGCCATGCTCTTGCAAAAGGGGACTTAATGCATCTCCGTGATGCATAGTACCAAGCAAGACATCTCATAATTATGGATCCATAAACCTTTACTATACAATTCCGAGTTTAACGACCCCCAACACTGGGGCCTTTTGAAAACATTGCGGGAAAAAGAGAAAATGCTGGTAACCAGCATTTTCTCCTTTTCCCACAATATTTTCTACCCCATCAAAGATAAAGTCTACCATCTGAGCCACATGTTAATTGTCCTCTGCGAATTCTTTCAATCTGAATAAGTCTACATTTTTGTTGTGTGGTAAAGGGTTAAAACCGCTACTTTAATTACAGTTGACCTCTTGCTTGACAACAACTGAAATCAAATCGGAAAACGTTCTTCAAAGTTTCAAGTAAATTACATTAACCCTTTACCAAACAATCCCGACTTTGAACGACCCTGAGAAAGAAGCCTTTAGAAAACATTGTGGGAAAAGGAGAAAATGCTGGTGACCAGCATCTTCTCCTTTTCCCACAATGTTTTCTACTCTTTACAAACAAGTGTCAAGTTTTGATTCACATTTATTTTGTCGTCTGCAAAAGCTTTCAATTTGGACTGGTCTAAAATTTTGTCGTTTGGTAAAGAGTTAAACCTTTACCAAACAACACCATATTTTGAAAACACCGAGGAAAATGTATTTTGAAATCACGTTTAGAAAAAGAGAAAATGCTGGTAATCAGTATTTCTCCTCTTCCTATTCCCTTATTCTTTCTGCGCGGTCAAAGACAAATCAAATTATTTAAGACACATGCAATTTGTCGTCTGCAAGTGCTTTGCATTTACACGAGACGATTATTCGGATTCTGGATTTTAGTTATGATAATTGGCCTTTTGGGATCATAGAGGAAGGGATACGGAAATGTAGTTTATAGTAATGAGTCATGCTCTGGCAAAAGGGAGTTTAATGCATCTCTGTGATGAATGATACCTGGCAAGTCATTACAGTATTATTTATCTAAAAAGTTAATTTTGTATAACAACCAACTGAACCATGATGTACACTGGTCCTTTGACATACGGAAAATTGACAAATAGCAAAAAGTATCGACCCAGATCAGTCTGCGCGGACTGATCTGAGTCGATGCTTTTCCAGATGCACTTAGCCTCCTTTTTACAGAGCATTGATCATATGTAATTAAATTTTCAAAGAAGTGCGAATGATATTTTTCCACAAACGAAGCAGTTGCGATTCTGATTACCATCCGAGCTTCCGCCAACGTTTTTCTTTAACCCTTTCCCACACATTCCTGAGTTTTAACGACCCTTAAAAAGAGAGCATTTGAAAACAATGTGGGAAAGAAAAATATGTGAAAACATGCCAGAGCATGGCCGATATATAATATCTATGTCATATGTCTCGCAATGTGTTCTTATTTTTTTTTATGCAAATATCAGTTTGCTTTTTTTAGTTTGCCAATTGGATTGTCTGTTAAAGATCCTACCTCTTGTGTTTCCTTCTCGTCTTCTTCTGTGAACTGATTATGCAGCCGACCATTGTTTTTTGCCACTTTTGAGTCCATTTTTGAGATGTCACCGACTTTCGCAATTCGTTTCTTACAACAGCACTTTTTGCATACGCAGTAACCCACACATAGTGACGTACAACCGAAAATTATGATGACGAATACACAGATCATGCCAGCGACACCTAGGGCCAATAATCCACCAATCAGCTTCTCCCAAACTGAAAATCGAATTGATAACACGAGAGACCAGTCTTATGTTCGATTTTGCCATTGTAACATTCATAAAGAAACTCTTTTTCACAATGTTATTTAATTTTTTTTTATGATCATGCTTTCCGCGTCAACATGCGTCTGATGACAATACCGGTTCAAATTTGTAAACAAATGTGTACTGACGTACTGACAGTAGATCTGTTTTTTTTTTATGTTTATAACTTTACTATCTCTCGATGAAATTTTGTTGCAGTCGACTTTGTTACCATTCTGTCAGACAGTTAACTTGACTTTATGGTTCAATACATGTATAATGAATACGAGCAGGCAGGCAAGCAGGCTTTGTATGAATGAAAAGATGGTAATTTAATAAGAAATGGCGTTTTACTTTTTACTTCTTTTTGCCAACATAATTCTTCTGCTTCAAGACACACACAAACAAGCAAACAAACAAACAAAAAAAAAAACCTGTCTGCAGGTAATATTGTATAAATGCTTACAGCTGCAGTCGTCCTCGTCCGTTCTGTCATCACATTGTGGAGTTCCATCACAGTGTAGACGTCCGTCAATACATCGGTTCTCAGCCTTGCAGTGGAAATAGTCATCTAAACATGGTGCTGTAGTAAAATTATAATTATTATCATTACAAGCAGCAATAGCAATATCATCATCATGATCAACAACAATAAAAATGAGAACAGAAACACTTTCGTCATCATCGGCTGCAAAAACAACAATAAAACCAACAACAAAAATAATACCACCATTTCAGTCTATCACATTATCATTTCACCTTCCCTATTCATTTTCGTGTTCATTTATTCTTTTTCTTCTTCTTTCTATATTTATGTATGTCATGGGGTAAAATTGAGTTAGCTTCTCAATCAGGAGAGTAAGGATACAAAGGAAGGGAGAAAGGACAAAAGGGGGACAGGAGTAAAGACGTAAGAAAACAATACATAAGAACATCACATGGACGTTTGAAAAGAAGATAGGAAGACCTTGGTAAAGAGATAAACATTCACCAGGTAAGGTCCGCGTTGCCATTACTCGGAAACCCCTTGAAACACCGCTGCCGTCAGTTCGAAATTTGACGGTAATATACTGCTGTGTGCCAGTAAAATTAGGGGTGTTAGACCCACAAAACCGTATCTCAGACACATTCGATACCAGGTTGATGTTTGAGTCGTAGAGTGATAGGTAGTCGCCGTCACAATTTTCAGACCATTCAAGATCGAACTTCTTCCAGTATAATTTATACCTAAAACGAAGAGCTATGTTTAAAAAAGCAAAGGCATTTAGTGGTTTTGAAACGGGATGGTAATTAGGGCAGTTGCCAAGAAGGCAATTTCTTTATTTTCCAGCCTGTTTTCAGAATTATGTTTACAAACATAGATGTTAAAATCATGCAAAAGTTCATGGTTGCAAGAAGACTATTTATTGATAACTACTTCGCTTCTAGTGTGATTTGGCGGGAAAAAAAAAAGACTATAGTACTGGTAAAGATAGAAATACATTCGAAGGCGTAACAGATATTGGGCTTTTCTTGAATTCGTCCGACGATAGCATTTATGTCCAGACACTTTAATATTAGGTTATTTTCAAGTGATGTTATCTATATCATGCTTGTACGTATGCGTTCACCCAGCCTCGATGGCTCAGTCATTGACATTTAGAGTTTTTCATACAGGGACAAATAGCTCAAAATCTTTTGTTGCGATGACAATCGCTCCATGTGTCGAAAGACCTTGCCCACATGCTCTGAGTTTCAACGTTCCCAATAATCTATAACAAGTTTGGACACAATTGTGTTGATCATTGTTCAATCATGTTATTCTTTGTGCATTCTTGTCCTTCAGTCCTAGAACCAAGAGAAAACTATTTCTTATCGCTGGTCGTCATCGCCGTCATAATCCGTCGTTGTTGTAATCTATCATGAACGTTAAGAATCATCAATCAACGGTGCTGAATCATCATCATAATCATCATCATCATTGTCGTCGTCATCATCATCATCGTCATCAGTAATACCTCTGCGCTATTCTCTTGAAAACAACTACACGTGCAAACAAATGAGACCATTCTTCAGTTGGCAGATTAAAAATCAAACTCATGACCTACCGAGCGTCAGACTGCTTTCCAGCATCCAGCATGAGTGTGCAATCATAACCGTTGCCATAGTTACCGATTCCAAAGAAAGTGAGATGAGAGTTAACGTAAAGGCAATCATCTTGTATGGATTTATCACAGGCCATTCCAAAAGCACTAGGAAATCCGTCATCCATATAATCTGAAAATCAATGATGTAGAGTTTGAATATTTGTTTGAATGGTATTTCAAATTGTTTACAAGTACATTTCCATCAGAACGTCTCAGCCAATCAAATGACTAGTTTTAGAATTCAGAATAGAAACCCTTAGTGCCGTATTCACCAACAGTTCTTCATTGTATTCCTAGCCTAATTCTACGAGTGCTGTTCTGGAAGTTTGCGGAATTGTGCCGAGGCATTTAAGCAATATATTCTCGCTTCTCCTATTCATCAAGAACGCAGCGAAATTGCGTTTTTTTCAAATTTAGATTTTTTTTTTTTTGAAAATTTGATGAAGAGTGTCAATGAGAATGGTTGGTGAATACAGGCCCTGAATTATTTGCAATTTATCAGGAGACCGTATTAAAAATAAATCAAAAGAAAAGGCGGGGAACAGTTATTGCATGGGTGTACTTAGATTAACACCGAAAGGCAGAACAAAAAAAAAAAGGCTCAAACCATAATGAGAGGGACAGTAGAGAGGGAGCGGAATGGTGGCAATGGCGTTTACAGGAGAGAGGCAAGTATAATGGCCACAGAAAAACGACAGATCTGGGTTTGCTGGTTAGTCCTTACGAGCCACAGGCAGCAGAGTGGATAGGTATACTATGGTACAGTATGTGTACAAGCAGAAATGACCCACGCTCTGACGAAAGGGGGGTTAATGCTTCTCCATGATGCATTGTGCATAGCACATCATCGTATAATTATAGATCCATGAAATTCATTTTGTCTAACATCCAACGGTATCATAAAGTATACTGATCCCTTGACATGCAGAAAATTAGCCAAAAGCAAAAAGTTTCGACTCAGGTCAGCCTGCGCAGACTGCGCATGCTGACCTGAGACGATACTTTTTGCCGATGCATTAAACCCTATTTGCACAGAGCATGGCTTATATGCAACAATGAGATAGTAGGAAAGGATTTACTCACAATCTGTAATCAAGTACAGACCAGAGACTTTTGCCAAGTGTGATATGACGAGAAGCACCTTGAAAACAGTTGATAGCCGATTTTCCATGTTGTTCTATAAATAGAATGACCAAAACATACTTTTACATGTCTACAAATTTGTTAAGCAAATTTTAGACCTGTTCAAACTGAAAGACGACAAATTTCAAATGTTGCTAGGTGCCTTTGGAAAGGTAGAAAACTTTGTTGGAAAAGGAGAAAATGCTGGTTGACAACATTTTCTCATTTTATCAAATTGTTTTCAAATACTTTCTTTTTCAGGGTCGTTAAAACTCGGGAATGTGCGGGAAAGGGTCAGAGAAAAACGGCGGCAGAGTCTCTGCTGGCAATCAGAACTGCTACCGCTTCGTTTGTGGAAAATGTCATTCACATCTTCTTTGGAAATTTAATTACATACGATCAATGCTCTGTGAAAAGGGGGCCTAAGTGCATCTGCAATAAGCATCGACCCAGATCAGCCCGCGCAGTCCGAGCAGACTGACCTGGGTCGATACTTTTTGCTATTTGTCAAATTTCCGTATGTTAAAGGACCAGTGTACCTCATGATTCAGTTGGTTGTTATACAAAATGAATTTTTTAGATACATAATGATGTAATGACTTGCCAGGTATCATTCATCACGGAGATGCATTACACTCCCTTTTGCCAGAGCATGACTCATTACTATAAACTACATTTCCGTATCCCTTCCTCTATGGTCCCAAAAGGCCAATTACCAGAACTAAAATCCAGAATCCGAATAATGGGGATTTTACTGTACTTTTCAAAATTTCAAACGGCTCCCTTGACTGACTGCACACAGGGCCTTTGATTTTTTGACATGTATTAACAAAACTTTGTGTAAAGATTTGATATTTGACAAGTATTAACAAAAATATGTGTAAACATTTGAGCCATGCTCTGGCAAAAGGGGACTTAATGCATCTCTGTGATGCATGATACGAAGCAAGTCCTCATATGATTATGGATCCACAGTAGCTACTTTTTAAACAACCGACTCAATCATGAGGTAGACTGGTCCTTGAACATACAGAAAATTGATTGAGAGCGAAAGGTTTCGGCACAGGTCAGCCTGCGCGGACGGCGCAGGCTGACCTGGGTCGATACTTTTCGCAGATACATTAAGCCCCCTTTTCACAGGGCACGGCTCATTTATAACTGCCCTTCGGCAAGCTATGTACATGTAGAATAACACTTTTGCGCGTCATAATAAATTCTTTCGCTTCGAAATAAATACAAACGTTTTTTAAGGATCTAAAAATCCAACTAAACTGAAATGGAGAAACCTTTCTAATCATAATTTTGAATCGAATAGCGTATCATGTTGATTCAAGACCAAATTGTGCGTTCTATGCAGCCTGACTCTGACATACATATTTTTCCATAGCTGCTTAAATACTCTCTGTATGATCAAAAGGGTTAATACAGCAAATTCATCGGGGAAAAAGTCACAACATACTGATCTTAACCCTTAGACTGCTAAGCGCGACTCTACGCTCTTTTGTGGACAGTGTAGACCAAGATCAGACTGCACAGAAGGTGCATTCTGATCATGGATCTGCACTGTCCGATACTGTAAGTTTTTTTTAGAAACAAGCACTTTCTAATCGCAATGTTTTGGTATATTTCGATATATTATGGAAATCTTCATATTATTTATTTGGCAGCTTAAGGTTTTAATATGTAGATATGCTTTGAATGTGTGAAAAAAAATGTGTTTATTTTTTCTTCCCTTTTTTTTTAAATGAAGAATTTGCATCATAGATTCATTAGTATTCACCAACCATTCTTAGGAATATTCTTTATCTTATTCTCAAGAATTTCCAGTATTTGAAAGTAACATAACTTCTGATTGGCTAAACCATTCGGTTTAGCCAATCAGAAGTTGTGTTACTTTCAAATTTAGAACATTATCCAGCATGAGACTAAGAATATTCTTAAGAATGGTTGGTGAATACAGACCCAGGTTGCTCATTCTGCAGAGCTCAAAAGATCAAAGTACAAAGAAAAGTCTCAAACCAGTGACCTCTTCGAAACGAAACCCAACCAACAAAACACATAGTTCGGTGAGAATTCTGTGCTACAGAGGCTTGATGGATGACAGGAACCACTAGTCTGATCATGCTCACACCAATTTGACCCCACCCTCCTAACACGTTTTCTGCAGTCTGATATTGATCTGAACTGTCAAAAAATCTTATGGTGTTTGAAAAGTTAAGTTATTTATTAATTCTGCATGAGGTCGCTTGTTAAATAAAAACATACTTACAGATAATAATTTCCAGGCTTTGTGTTTTTACCAGAGTTTCTCTCAAAATGTTGGACAGTGTAGTCTGATCTTGATCTACACTATCCGAAAAAACACCACGTTATGTTAGCTTGCAGAGGACTATAGGACTAAATGTAGAAAATGCTGTACGTGAATATGTTCATGACAAGAAATAACTTCTTAACAGCAGTTACTTTCCTTATAGATCTACACTTTTTTGTTTTCGGTTTCAACTTAAGAAATGCCATATGTAATAGAAACTGCTTCTGCGGACAGAGCAGATCAAGATCAGTCTACACAAATCATGCAGCCTGATCATGGATGTATTCTTTTCGATATGTCGAGATATTTTGACAAAAAATCACAGCTTTTTCCAACCCTATCAGCGACATGGGAGAAAATGGCGGCTTTTTGAGAACGGCATCGATCAAGATCAGACTTCACAGAACGTGCAATCCGATCTTGGATCTATACCGTCAGCTCTTTTTCAGTCAAGTCTAAATGATAAAATTATTTCTGAGTTTCGGTTGATTGTATTTTCAGCCTTTGGAAGGAGTCGAGTTTATATGAGAAATGCTCTGTGAAAAGGGGGCTTAATGCGTCTGCGAAAAGTATCGATTCAGGTCAGCCTGCGCAGTCCGCGCAGGCTGACCTGGGCCGAAACTTTCCGCTGGTCAATTTTCTGTATGTCAAAGGACCAGTCTACCTCATGATTCAGTCGGTTGCTAGACATAATAGATTTTATGGATCCATAATCATGTGATGAATTGCTTGGTATCCTACATCACGGGATTGCATTAAGCCCCCTTTTGCCACAGCACGGCTCATATATTTGGCGCTGAAAATGTTAACCCTTATCCTGTTAAATAAAAGAAATGAAACTTTTAAACAGATAGTATAAGCCCAAATATTCCTATTTCAAAGGTATTTTTGGAGGAAAGGTATCCCCTTATCGGACAGTGTAGATCCAAGATCAGACTGCACGTTCTGTGCAGTCTGATCTTGATCTACACTGTCCGCAAGAGGTCAGTGAGTCGCGCTTAGCAGCCTAAAGATTAATAAGAAAGAAAAACCCTCCCTATTCACTTGCTAGTATTTCGAAATCGAAGTGCTAGTGAATCTTTTAACGTTTATGATGGAATCAAAGTTATTATATGGATAATATTTATAATATTTATCATAAAAATCTATGTTAAGAAGAATGCAGTTGATATACAGTCCTACTCAGAAAAACAACTTGATTTGAACAAATGAATTAGAATCATTATAACAATTTTCATCACCAATAGTTTAGTAAATAAGGAAAATAAAAGGCTACCTATAGTGGATTTTCTGATGATTTACCACGCAAAAAAAATGTATTTTATATAAATGCATACATGTAAGTCCACACTCAGTCCAATGTCCGACTAGTGGCGAGCTTCAGCAGAATGAAAGTCTGTTAGTTTTAAATGTTTTAAATGCGACAAAAATCCATGTAAATCCATGCTTATTCGAGTAATTCAATAATCGACAATTTCAGAATGTGAAATGAGGTCATAACTATGTAGTATCAAAGGGGCCTTATAACCCTTGAGCTACTAAGCGCGACTCGCTGACCTTTTCCGGACAGTGTAGATCATGATCAGACCGTACAGATGGTGCAGTTTGATCTATACCGTCCGCCTGTTTGGTCATGCTTATAGGTGGAAAATCTATCCTAGTGTCTGGGGGATTGCATTTTCAGCAGTCAAAATGAGGTCATTTATATATATGAGCCATGCTCTGTGAGACCGGGGCTTAATACATTTGCAAAACGTATCGACCAGGTCAGCCTGCGCACTCCGCGAAGGCTGACCTTGGCCGAAACTTTTTGCTTTCGGTCAATTTTCTATATGTCAAAGGACCATTTTACCTCAGGACTCAGTCGCTTGTCATACAAAATGGATTTCATGTGTTCATCATTATATTATGGCTTGATTCGCACCATGGATCACAGAGTTGCATTAATCCTTTACCGCACAGTGACGCCTTTTGACGCCCCTGGAAAAGAGGCCTTTTAAAAAGCATTGTGGGAAAAGGAGAAAATGCTGGTAACCAGCATTTTCTCCTTTTCCCACAATGTTTTCTACCCTATCAAAGAAAAACTGCACCATTTTAGCCACACTGAAATTGTCGTCTGCAAATGCTTTCAATTTGGAGAAGGCTAAAATTTTGTCGTCTGGTAAAGGGTTAAGCCCACTTTTGCCAGAACGTGGTTCATATGTATACTTAGCGCTGAAAAAGTTGGTGCCAGTGTGACACCTTACATAGGAGTGGTTCATAAAAAAAAAAAAAAAAATGAGCCTTGCTCTAGCAAAAGGGGGCTTGATGCATCTCCGTACAGCATTACACCGTGCAAGCCAGCACATAGGCCTACTCATGGATCCATAATATCCGCCTCTTTTGACTTCACCATGAGATAAACTGGGTCCGTATTCACCAACCATTCTTAATACCGTTCTTAGACTTATTCTTCAAGATTTTCCAAGTTTGAAAGTAACACACCTTCTGATTGGCTAAACCAAATGGTTTAGCCAATCAGAAGGTGTGTTACTTTCAAATTTGGACAATTTTGAAGAACAAGACCAAGAATGTTCTTAAGAATGGTTGGTGAATACGGACCCTGGTCCTTGGACGTACAGAAAATCGACCAACAGCGAAAAGTATCGATTCAGGTCTGTCTGCGCGGAGTGCGCAGGCTGACCTGGCTCGATACTTTTCGCAGATGCATTAAGCCCCCCCCCCCACCCCCTCACAGAGTATGGCTTAGTTTATAGGGATAGAAAAGTTCACTATACTCTATGCTAGGAAGGATGTAACAATGTTTTAAGTAAATTACAGTCCAAAATAAGCATACGACAATTCTTTACAATGACTTGTTTAAACTCTAAAAGCAATTGACGTGTGGTCAGAAAACGTTGGATAGTAACGTCAGCTTTACAGAATTGGGATTACAGAACTTTATTGTCGTCTGCACGAACTTTCTTTAGGCAGACGATTTGCCACTTGTTTCGGGTTTTTCAAAAGAATTTAATAACCTGAATGACAATATTAGAAAGATTAGAAATGGTAAAGAACGAATCAAGACTAGTTTAACTCATTACAATACTGTCAGCCTTTAGGCAAATCACGTTACGTTTGATAACATTTTTTTTTATCTTAACAGCTGTAATTTTGCAGTAGAAATACATTTTAAAATTATTTTACAAGTCTTTTTTCAACAGGGTTGCCCGGTTGGTAAGATGCATCCGTTGCTCTTAACGAGATTTTTTTTTTCGTCCTCGAACATTTCACATGAGATGAATAATTACAACGAGAATTGGTTTTTTCGTCCTTGTGTACATTTTACACGAGATGAATCATTACAAAAACAACAACGACATAGTTCCAAGAAAAATCAGATTGGAAATCGAGATTGGCGGCTGGTGCTGTAAATTGCGAAGTGGAGAGTGCTTGCTGAGATCTGACTGCAAGTTTGTGCAGGCTGTTCTTGGTCAACAGCTTCTGCAAAATACACCTGGGCCCGTATTTACCAACCATTCTTAACTTTTCTTGATAACATTCATAGTCAAATTCTGAAGAATTCTCTAAATTTCAAAGTTACGTAATTTCTGGTTAGCCAAAACCACTTGATTAGCCAATCAGAAATTGCGTTACTTTCTAACTCTAGAAAAAGTTTACGAATGCAGCTTAGAATGGTTGGTGAATAAGGACCCCAAAGGTGTAAATGGCAGGCTCGGGGTTAAGAGGAAACACAGACATATATAACTACTGGAAGCGAGAGAAAGGAATTGAGCGTTAGGTATTGTCTCCTAGTATTCACCTTTTAGCAAATCCCTAAAAAACATAAGCCTACATACTGATAGACTTTTGGCAATAGGAGATAAAAGTGTCAGCAAGTAACTGAAAGTTATGTTGATATGTCGTGGCAATGGTGTGAATTGTCTACAGGCATTAGTCGTTGCATGCGAGATGGAGTATATTGGTGCCATGCTCTGTGAAAAGAAGGTTTAATGCACCCGCAAAAAGTATCGACTCAGGTCAGCCTGCGCAATCCACGAAGGCTGACCTGAGTCTAAACTTTTTGCTACTGGTCATTTTCCTTTATGTCAAAGGGCCATTCTACCTCATGAATTAGTCGAAAAGAATTTTGTGGTCCATAATTATATAATGATTTGTTTGGCATAATGCATCACGGAGTTACATTAAACCTCCTTCTGCCAGAACGCCCTTCAGCTGTGTCACGTTAAAAAAGCATGGTGTAAACAATGAAGCGATCGTACAAGGTTTGCAAATATACTAGAGTAAATGGATATGAATAATCTAAATGGCGTTTTCAGTCGTCTTCAACATTTTATCAGCTAAATAACGAATGCTCACTTATCCACGTCTCTCCAATACCAGGGTAGGGTTCTGCTTCACCTTGCCCAAGGAAGACACCCAAACATGAACATATGTACACTGTTTCACAAAATGTTTGACACTGCGGATTCCAGGGCAGCGCCTTTTTACATTGTGCAGTCTGATTTTGAACCACGCTGTCTGCAAAATTATTGTGTTACTTGGCGACCTGAGCGTATAGATCTACATGCGATTAACTTCATGAATGAATATACCAACTGTGGTTCACGCAGGCCTGTTAATTGGTGCAAATGCGATAGGCATCTTTACAAACGTTTAAGTCGTTTGTAGTATTCAAGCACCATGTTTTAAGGCATGATCGCTTGCCTTTGTTCAGAATCACCTTGACGTCAGAGAAACGCCGATTATCTGCTTAATTGCGCTTGCGTCGACATGACCTCTACATCAAAACGAGGTCATGAGTACATAGTGCCATTGCTGTGCCAGAACGTCTTAAAATTCGGGTTTCCAATCTGTTTTTCTCACTTCAAATCAGTGTTAGAACCTAATTATAAGACACTTAAAGATAACCTTTTAAGATACCGTTACGACGAACCGTTTTTCAGTTGCCAATATTGTCTAGAAGGTCATTTGTGGTATTAGCGCTTATCCTGCTAAATAACTTTAAATGAAACTTTCAAGTCGACGTTAAAATCCTTAATATGACTATTTCAAATTTATTTTTTCGGCAAAAATATCTCCTCATCGGACAGTGTAGATTCAAGATCACAAGATCAGACTGCTCGTTTTGTGCAGTCTGATCTTGGATCTACACAGTCCGCAAAAGGTCAATGGTTCGCGCTTAGCAGCTTAAGGGTTAAGCCATTCAGACATTCCCAACGTGACGGAGGAGACGATAATGATGTAAGAACGAAATATGTGAGTCTATTTTTAGAATATTACATCATCATTATTGCTAGTGCTTGAATTTTTCACTTTTGATGCTCTCCCATAAACCTCGAGTATATGGAGTAATTGTACAACACGTAGGTTACACTTTCAATGAAATGATTAACCCCAAATTTCAATCACTTTCGAAGATTTCTTCCTTGGAACTTAGCCATGATGTGGGAAAATCCAAAGGTTGGCCAGGGTCATGGGATTTGAGGCCGGAAGCCCCGATATGAGACACGGTGTGAGAAAAATGACACAAGAAAAGACACGAATAAGTAAACCCTCTGAAGTAACAAGTTGGGTTCTTTAAAAAAGAAGCCAGGAGAGGTCGGCATCGATGTTTTCAAATAGTTTATTGGCTTTTGATTTCAATATATTTTGGTAGAAGTAAACAAACAAGTTAGGCATTAAATGAATGAGAAAAAACATTTTTTTTTCCAATCTTGCTGGTGTAAAGGCACAAAACAGTACATGTTCCACATTGTTATAATATTCAAGGAATTGGAATCCATATGCTATTAACATGAGTAGTATAGGGAGGTAGACCTCGGACAGCTGTCCCTAGTCTACCTCCCCTGGTCCCTAGTCTCCCTACCCCTGTCCCTAGTCTCCCTACCCGGGGGTAGGGAGACTAGGGACAAAATGGTCCGCTGACCCCTCTGAGGAGGCTATTTCGGCAGATTTGTTGTTGTTGTCGGCCATCTTGGATTTATCCCCATCCCACCCACTTTTTCCCACGATATGGGCTGTCCCTAGTCTCCCTACCCCGGGGGTAGGGAGACTAGGGACAAGATGGTCCGCTGACCCCTCTGGGGAGGCTATTTTGATATTTTGGCGACCATCTTGGCTTTATTTCCATCCCACCCACTTTTTCCACGATATGGGTTGTCCCTAGTCTCCCTACCCGGGGGTAGGGAGACTAGGGACAAAATGGTCCGCCGACCCTCTGGGAGGCTATTTTGGCATTCTGACGGCCATCTTGGATTTATCCCCATTCCACCCGCTTTTCTCCACGATATAGACTATATATGACTTCGTCTTTTTCTTCGTTTTTGTTCGGCTGAGAGCTGTTGTTTCTTTCTCTATCAGCGTTGGACTTAGTCTTTTTCCACGTCTTTTATTCACTTCTGTAGGGTTTGGCCGATCATCGTTCACCTCTGTAGGAGTTAGTTTTTGGAGAGGTGTTCTTTCTCTCTATTGGGATAAAGTTGGGGTTGGACTTAGTCTTTTCCCCACGATATGACTTATAAACCGGATCAGACTAGTTCAAGCAGAGACTCTGTTGGACTTAGTCTGATCTTGATCTACACTGTTCGTCTTGTTTTTCTCTATTATTGTTCGGCTTAGCCAATTCTCTACTATCGTTGGACTTAGTCTTTTTCCGCGATATGGACTATATTCCTTCTCAACTTGGCCAAGGCAAAGATCATCGTTGGATTTAGACTTTCTTCACGATATGAGCTATACACCGTATTATGATTGCATCAGTCAGACAAGATTTACCTCCCTTTGTGCACTACGTGACTTTCCCCGGAAATCAAACATGACGTCATTTTCCGAAAATGTAACGAAATCATGTTTACCGGGTTTTTCCCCACCATTTCCCAGGAATTGGATCATCTAGACTTATCCGATCTTAGTCTTATTCATCCCTAGTTTTAATCGAAAAGTTTTTCTCTGCAAAAACTTTTTTAATTGTAAAATTTTTATTCGAAATTTTTATCCGTTAGAATACATCTGCGAAATTGACAATTCTCAAAAGATAGATTTTCTAGGGTCTTGGTTAGTCCTGAAAAGGACTGTTTCGATTTTTGGTATAGTTCTTTCAAAGATTTTTCTACTCTATTGAGAGGCTTGCTTTTATCGACACCTTTCCTTTGATTCTTTCTTGCTGGGGATTTCTCCTTCTCCTCTAATGACGGTATCCAAAATTTGTCTGACAGATAGGGCACTCCACGACTCTTCTTCGATCTGCTATCAACTTTCTTATTTTGTTTATTTTATGTATAGGCAAAGTGGAGTCATGCATCATGGCCAGTAGAAAGGTTGTCAGATACCATTTTGTCATCGAGAGAAGTAGAAATTGTATACGATACTCCATCACCATTTCTTTTAGCTGTCGTCTATTCGGGAGCCGAATGATTAATGTCCTGGAAATAGCATCGTCTTTTATACTCTTGGAGACGGCTTGTCTTACTTATTCACAAGTGTTGAAGATAGCTTTTCTAGGGTTTTGATTAGTCCTGAAAAGGACTGTTTCTCCTCTATTGAGAGTCTTCCTGTATTGAGATCTTTCCTCTATCGAGAACTTTCCTCTGATGACAGCTTTTCTTCTGATGACAGCTTTTCTCCTTGTTCTTTCGAGATCATCGGGAACTTGAATTCCTTGAAGTTATCAATGTTTTTTCCATATTTTCCCAAGCCTGTTTTTGTTTCTACTCGTGGTGGTGTTACAGAGCAGGGATCGAATCGTTGTTTTTTGTGAAGTTGGTTATCATCTTTCTCTGCTGTCTCTGATTTTCGTTTTCTTCCTCTTCTTCTTGGCTTGGGTTCTTCTGTCTGAGTTGACTGATGAGTTGACTGATGTTCTACAGGAATGACGGTAGAAGCTGTTAACTTTTGAAAACTGGTTTTATCAAAGTTAACCTGGGCTGAAATCGTTATAGCTGAATCTTGTCTTACAGACGAATCTTGCTGACTCTGGTGGTTCTGACGACTCTGTTGATTTTGTTGGCATAATGTCTCAATGTTTCTATTGAATTGATTCATATTTCTATTCAAAATTTTCACTTCGTCTAAAATCTGAGTTATTACAGAAGTTTGGGTTGAAATCATTTGGGTTATTTCTTCTTCGATTTTATCAGCCGATCCTGTCATTGGGTCGATGAATGTTGAATTCATAGCTATCGATAGAATATCTCTGCTGTTTTCAGGCTGTGGTGAGGAAATGTCTAGGACGGGGTTTTCTTGCGATAACGAGCCGACTAAAACGTCTAAGCTGGAATCCATGGGATCCATTCTTCCGTGATCCGCTTGGTCTAAGCTGGAATCCATTTTCTGTTAACAGTTTGTTTTATTCGCACTAGTTAACAAAACTTTTTTAAATTGTAAAAAAGTTTTTATTCGCACTAATGAAGAGTTTTATTCGAAATTTTTTATTCGTACTATTCGAGAATCGAAAGTCGAATGATTATAGAGAGAAAGTTCACCAGCTTTTATAGTTTTTGGTCGAGGGGATTTGTCTTGGGACGTAGACTTTTTTCTGTAGGGCTTGTAGATAGAAAATAATGTACTATATGAGTCCTGTAGGTATTGTAGATAGAAAATAACATTCTATATGAATAAAATTTCTTGATCTTATATAGATTGTTATCTTCTAGCTACATTTTTCCAAGTCTGTTCTTTTCCAAGTTTTTGGTCTCTCTCTTTGTGGGATTTTTTCTCTTTGCCCAAGTCTGAACTTTTCTTTTGGGAAGGAATCAAAAACAGACGACCTTTTACAATCATTTCTTTATTCAAAAGTTTTTAACATTATCATTAAAAACATTATTATGAAAAACAGGAACGTTTCAAACATTCTAACCCTATAACATATTTACAAAGACGATGTTAGAAAGTTTTAACAAGCGTTAAAAAACACTATAACATTTTTAACAATCGTTAAAACATTCTAACATTTTTACAAGACATTTTCTTTATTCAAACTTTTCCCAAGTCTGAACTTTTTGGGAAGAAATCAAAACAGACGACCTTTTTACAATCATTTTCTTTATTCAAAAGTTTGAAACATTAAAAACAGTAACGTTTAAAGCATTGACGAAATAATTCTTACAATACATGATTCATTCAAAGTTTTTAACAATACAGTTTTCAACACAAAACAATTTTTACAATGCGAATTCACAGATGCCTCGATTTTTCCACTTGTCTTCATGTTCCACAACAACTTTGTGCAATTGTTCATGACCTAAAAACAATGGGAATTTGCTGTCCATTTCGCTATATTCACGGACTCCACTAAATGGAAAAACATGTTTTAAAACATGTTTTGAAATATCTTTTGTCGAGAGAGCTGAATATACGGTTTCTTC
The DNA here is from genome assembly GCA_945859785.2 of Tridacna gigas. Lineage (NCBI taxonomy): Eukaryota > Metazoa > Mollusca > Bivalvia > Cardiida > Cardiidae > Tridacna > Tridacna gigas. Next base: position 56,206,917 of record OX244034.2, read on the forward strand.
TGTGACATCTCTATCAAATAGAATATAGCCTTCCATGGTTTCCACTGTTTCCTCACCGTCTTGAATGGAACCTTTTTTGTAGCGTAAGTAAAAGTCAAACAGAACCGATTTCATCTTCAGGACGTTCAGAAAACTTTCTTCTGTTCTTCCTACGATGATGAATACCCAACGACTTGTGGAATGCATTTGTTTAGCAATATAGTTGTCTTTCAACAGACAAATTGGTAAATAAGCTTGGAGAGGAAGATCGAAATTTGTATCATCCCCCATCATCACAATAAAGCTGTGCATTCTATACAGTTTGCAGGATGTTTCTCCTTTTGCAATTCCCTTATGCAATTTGTTTATCCAAAGTTTCACACAGGCGAATTTGATGTCAAACTGTAGTTGTTCATCGAGCGTGTGCTGATGGATGAATTCTCTATAATCTTTTTCACGTAGTTCTGTCGGTAAAGGTAGCATTTCACTTGACATGATTTTCACTTTTGATTTTTTCACTTTTGGTTTTTCACTGTTTTTAAAACTGTTTTTAAAACTGTTTTTAAAAACTGTTTTTTAAAATCTGTTTTTTAAAGAACGTCTTACTTTGATCGTTCACTTCAATGTAACACGATGTTGTTTTCTTACAGTCTATTTATATATCCTCAAACTTTTATAGCCATAGGGAACAGTGTCAGTATCGTTTACAATGACTCTTTTGGTATATACAGAGCGAAATGTTTTTGACTGTGGTTCGCTGGTCACTGTTCTGTCTCTATGTCTTTTGATTCTACAGTCATACTGAACTTTAATTTCTACTGTGCGATCCAAAGCACATTTTGAATAGGTATCGAAATTCACCAGTTGATTTGTATTGTGATCCAAAGTAATTCCCTTGACTTTACATTTGCTTTTTTCTTTTCCATCTTTCGTTTTCATCTTATAAGCGTAATTCTTGGGCCCTAATCCTCTGAAATGAGTGATTCTACAATCAGGCTCTTCATCGGTCCATTTTCCTAGCCTACTGTTAATAATGGGAGGGTTCCACAGTTCAGGATCATGAATGTACATACAACTATCTGTATCGAAATACAGAACTCTATCTTCCAATCTTTCAAGAACGCTATACAATTCCAACCTTGCATAAGCTGTTACGTAGGATGCTACAATAACATTGGCTGTCGCATGCGTTTCGACAAAGTCCACCTTTTCTTCATAGTTGACCAAAATGACTTCGCACTCATTGTCAAAGATTTCCACATGCTTTACCGTATATTTCGGGTCGGTAATCAACTCGAAATATTTAGACGGTTCTCTGATATATTTCGTCTTGCTCATATTTTCACGCTGTGCCAATTTTCCCCAAAGACAGTTCAGCATAATCTTAGCAAACGATCTTTTGCCAGGATTTTTTTGAATACATTTGGGATCAAGACGAATTCCTTTGGCCTCCTCATACTCGCGAATGAACTGGGCCTTTTCTGAATCTGTCTGACACCAGCCGGGATATCCACTAGCTTCTTGCTTGATTTTCAAGAAATTGTCCACATAGCCTTTAAAGAATTGATCCGAAACAGAGTCGAAATGCCAGATTTCATACACTTGCATTAACCGATAACCACAGTCAAGAGCTTTGAACAGTTCGAATGTAACCCAAGTTCCAACTAAGGCTCTCTCTTCTCTGTCATGATCGCAAAAGTTTGAACTTTCTTGTGCACATTTCATACAAAGTGGAAACATCATCTTGCCGTTACAGTGAACTGGAAGAACGGGATGAAACAAATCAGTTGGGGGTAGAACTTTACATTTAATGAGCCCTTCATACTGACGAATATTCTCCATGTCAATGTTCTCATAAGTCAAGATTGTGGGGTGGCCTACAGGATAGAATTTATGTTTGCAGACGTAAGGATACAGAGAGCAAATGTCAATATACTTGATTTCCTTCTCACTGTGTTCCTCAACATCATAGGCAATTTTTATTGCATTGCATCTGCCTCCAGCCAAACCCTCTCTTGGCTCGATGGGGTCATGGTTCGGGTATAGACTTTCAATGGTTTTTCTGTACTCTTTATCCTTCTTCATCTTGGCGTCGAATTCGTGCTCCCATATGGTCACGGCGTTATATCCCATTCTTTTGATGGTTTCTAGCCGTTCGATAGTACTGTCGTACAATTCAGCCATTGATTTTCCATTGATGGGATTGATATATTTTCGATCCTTGAAACATGTCTGACAGCCATGAAATAAATCCCCGAGGAATTCATAGACCGTATTTGATTTGTGGTGAAATCCGTCTACAGTGTATTTTCCTATTCGGTATTCACCACCATTTTTGGCATGTTGAATACGAATCACCTTTTCTCTAGCGATGCTTTGAACCCAGCGTATTGCTTTCATAGAAAACTGACGTCTGATTGGGTCTTTGCATGAAATGATGGCTATCTGATCTTTTGGTAAATAATCTTTTCGCCAAATCTTGTTACAGGCACCGGCGATGGTAAACGACTCTGTAAATGGACAAATCCCACTCTGTTCGATGAACAACTTTCTGAATTCACCACAGCCTCGTCTTAGGATATCAACATCTGATCGACAATACATCTCCATCTCTTTTTGAAAATTGAATTCCTCACCATTTTGAACTTTGTCATTGTACCAGACTATGAATTTCGATCGAGCCTCTTCAGACATTGAATCGGGTTTGTAATAAGACATGTCCAAGTATGGGCCAACGTAATCCCAAAATTCGTCTGTATTTGCCCAGTGAGGAAAGTAGCCTTTTTTCATTTCTTGAAGTCCAAACGTAGTCGGAAATTTCGCCAACCCAAAGTTCATGAAACTGAAGGAGTCGATCAAACACACACCGTTCAGTTCTAACTTCAAAATATTATTCCCATTCATGGTTACTTCTGGTTCTTTCATTCCTACGTTGATAATATGATTGAGAATAAATTGACCATCATACCCTTTGAGATTATGGGCAATAGTTATGATTCCTTTATGATGCTTTGTAAAGAGCCAGCTGCAAAATTGACTCAAAGTTTCTTTTCCTTGAAAAATAACTTCTCTTCCTTCTTCGAATTCACTGCATGTGGAACAATGAAAATCAAGTGGTTTATCGATACATTCAGCACAGGCTCGATGGGCAATACAGTAATTCGGAATGTGTACCCCCGTGTCTTGCTGACATTCGAAATCAAAGAAAATGAACAAAGGTTTTTTGACTACAGAAGAACTCGTCTCATCGTTGCTGTCGTGCTTCATCTTACTCTGGTAAGGCTGAATAAAACAGCGATGAGAAAAGTCAACTATCTTCTTGCAAAGGTGACACTTTTTCTTTCCCCTACAGACATGATTTTTCTTTCTGTCAAAAATCTGGCCTCCACATTTTGAACAAAGTTTCACTAATTCACAAATGGTTTTCTTCTCTTTGCCTTGAAGCGTTTTGTGATTTTTCAAGCATGCTGCACTGAAAAATCGTCTATGACACTTGGTGCAGACATATTCTTTTGATTCCGATGGACATTTTCCAGTACGAAAGCAACCTTTACAGATCTTTGAGCAAACATGGTTTTCCCGCCTGCTGTAACGTGTGTCACAGAACTCACAATAATAAGCACAATCAAGAAATCCTGTGATGGATTTGATGTAATCATAGTGAATTTGATGAAAGTACAAATGTATGATTTTACTATCGTCTTTCACTTCTGGGTGTTCAAATACTTTCTCCACTCTCGACTGCTGTTGGTGAACTTTAATAACGTAGCCTTTTTCATACAGGAACTCTTGAATTTTTTTGTATTCTTCAAGACCTACAGGCTGTGTCGACGAAACTCCAACTTCATTCATCAATTTCTCGGCTTCAGTCTTTTGAAGTGATCTGTTTGATCTTTTGATGAGATCCCATCTTCGGTTCCATTCTTGGGTGTTTTCACGTTCATGGTAACAAATCCCCACAACAACGGCTCTTGCAAAACATAGATGATCTTCATTATTAATTTCAATAACCGATTGTTTCTTTTTTGCGAAAACTTTTGAATCCAATAGTTCTGTGGCCCTAACTCTTTTCCCACTTCCACTTGGAGGTATCGTATGTGTGATATCGAATGTCATGCAGCCATCGTTCAAGACGAATTCTTCATTCGATTGTAGAACTTTTTCAATTTCGTCCAACATAGTATGACTCTCCAACTCCTCCACATATAGAAAGGGAATATGAATTCCCATATCCAATGAGGGGTGATTGACGCTAATTCTAATCATATCCCTCGATTCAGCCTTTAACTTTTGAACGATTTGTTGGATAACATCGTCGAATAATCCGGTCAACTGTTGTGGCTGTAGCTCATCGAATTTCTTAAAAGATGCCTCCAGTATATGGGATTCTGTTTTGAATTTTCTTGACTTCTTTTTTCCCACTTCTTTTAAGACGTATAGACTTCTCATATCCAAAGAGTTTTTGTCTGAAGAAGATTTGTCTTCACTTTTCTCTTTCTTGGGTAAAAATGACCCAGCATGATTCAAAGATTTCCTGTCTTCTTCTTTCAAAGAGTTTTCCTTCGTTGAGGCTTTCAAAGATTTTTCATCTTCGTTGGTTAGTCCTGAAAAGGACTGTTTTTGATATAGGTCTTTCAAAGATTTCTCAGCGTTTTCTTCTTTCAAAGATCTTTCACCGTCACTTTCTTCTTTCAATGGTAAACGTTTTCTCTTTTTGGGTGGAAATTTCTCATCGTCGCTTTCATCATTGCTGCTACTGTCTGGATAGACTAGGATTCTTTTTCTTTTCTTGGCCGGCAGTAATTTTTTTCTCTTTTTCGACATGGCCTGCATTGTCTCATCGTCACTTGTACTATCCGAATATGGGACTAATCTTTTAGACCCACTTGTACTGTTCGACATTGTTTTATGCCTGCAATTTTGTCGTTCGTAAGCCATATACTGACCCAGAACTCAAGAAACCTGGCTTTTTATATCTTTTTCAGACCGAACGGGGATAAAAAGATGTTACGATTGACATTTCCATCATTCTTCGGAAAGAGTTCAAACAGAGCAGTCGATAGAAAAATGAGTGAGTTCAAGCTACAAAGTACAACGCCAAAGAGAGTGTATCTGTATGTTAACCCATACACTCACGATTATGAGCTCACCAATATACCGCCACGATATCAAGTCTACCATACTGGGAACTACGTGGGATCATTTCTATCCCACCAACATTTTGCAGAAAAAGGTGTCTATCGTATTACCAGAGTCCTGGATCAAGCGACATTCGACAAACGCCATAGAGTGGATGATACGACAACGAATATTTGCTTTACATGCGATAGATCAGGACATTGGGCCAGCCAATGTCCAGAGAAAGAAAATCAAATGTGGAGATTCGTTTTTGTCTTCGTGAACACCCACACCCACGATGTCGAAATTCACCCAATAAAGGAAATGGATTGTGAATCTCAACATATGAAATACGTTGGGTCTCTATTATCCTATAAAGTAGACGAGAATAAACGAAAGACAAAACCGTCACAGACTACAACTTTATCGAGTGGAAAGGGGAAAAATCCCCAAAACAAGAAACCTTCTTCAGGACCTGAAGAAAAGAAAATCAACGACCCATCGTCTGAAAAGACCCAAAACAGCAAGATTTCTTCAGGATCTGAAGAAAAGAAAACCAACGAGTCATCGAGTGAAAATCAGATCGAGAGGGAGATTGAAAATATGGAGTTTGATAACACAGAAATCAGCGATACAGAAATCTGTAGAATTCAGATAGATTACCCTGTGAAGAAGAAAACCTCTTCAGAAAAGAAAATCAACGATAAAATCAACAATCAAATCAACAAGATTTCCTCAGAAAAGAAAGAGGGTACGCTTATACTCGATCAGAAATCTGGAGAAGCCCAAAACAACGAACAGAGCTCTCAGAAGTCTTCAGCGAAACTTTCTTCAAAAGTTGAAGAAAAGAAAATCAGCGATAAAATCAACAATCAAATCAACAAGATTTCTTCAGGGTCTGAAGAAAAGAAAATCACCGGTAAATCTTCAGCGATTGGAAACAATCAAATCAACGAACAGAGGGCTCAGAAATCTTCAGGGAAACTCAACAAGAAACCTTCTTTAGTACCTGGAGAGGGGAAAAACAAGAAACTTTCTTCAGAAAAGAAAATTCGACGAGAAGGAAAAAAGATCTGTTCAGATATCGAGTTGAGACGTAGATGGAAATCCGATGTTGTGAAAAATAATGAAAAGAAACGCAAGAGTGATTGTGAGCCTGACATCCCGAAGAAAAAAAGAAAATTGTGTCTGTAATTTTAACAGAAAAACATTTTTTCAAAAGAATTGTTTCAAAAGAACTGTTTAAAAAGAACTGTTTCAATAACGATTTATTTCTACAGTTCAATTGTATATATATATTTCATACTTATAGTTTGTATATATATATATATATTTCGATATGGACTGCATTGCTTCGTCGTCACTTGCTCTGTCTGAAGAATCTATCTGAATACGGTACTAGACTTTTAGACCTTGTTTTAGGGTTAATGACCTTTTAGACATGGTTTTAGAAGCGTACTGTCCGAATAAGGTACTATCCGAATACATTGTTTTATGCCTGGTTGTGAGTATGTCCTCTTCTATGTCTGGTTCCATTTCAGACAATAACCCAAATAATGATTAGCAATTCTGTCGTTTTGTAAGCCATATACTGATTAGCAATTCTGTCGTTTGTAAGCCATATACTGATTATTGTACATAAAGTTTAAATAAAAAGTTTCCTTGTATATATCTATATTTTCACAGTTCAATGTTTTCTAACAGTTCATTGTAATGATTATTGTACATAAATAAAAATTTCATTGTAATGATTATCTGACAAGGCAGTTTTTAACAAAGCATTGTAATGATTATCTGACAATACAATTTCTTACAAAGCATTGTACATAAATAAAGATATGAAAAGCATATAGGACTTGGCTTTGTTTGTTTTTGACAATTTGAAGAAAGTAAGAACTTTCTAGGTGTTGGCCAATCCTGAAAAAGGACAATTTGAAGAAAGTAAGAACTTTCTGGGTCTTGGTTAGGTCTGAAAGGATAGGTCTGAAAAGCCTATAGTTTCCTTCACTTCCCTTCCGAACTTCCATCAGATAACCCACAATAACTTGGTATTAGCAGTATTTGGACAAGTATTACTAAGTACTTTTCAACATGGGAGAAAAAAGACTCACCATGGAGAACAGCGCTCGGACAACTTCATCGTGGGAATGATCTATAGAGAAATCTGCCGGCTTTTATAGCCCGACAGGAGGATTGACCTACTTTGATACAGAATTAACAGAATTAAGAGCGCGACCATGGGCGAAAACATGTAGGTAGAATATATCTATATGAATATATCTATATGAATGCAGAAAAATGTAACGAGATCAACGATTGGCTAACGTTAATTCCATTAAAACGAAAGAGCGCGAACGTGAGCGGAAGCATGTAGATAGAGCATCACGTTCATATAGAATATGATATTCTATCTACTAATTATCTACAACACCTAATCGAAGATAGAGAAAAAAGACTAAGTCCAACCCCAAATTTATCCTAATAGAGAGGAAGACTAAATCGACCGAAAGCTGAGAAATGGCTAAGTCCAACGATTGTAGAGAAAGAAACAACAGTTCTCAGCCGAACAAAGACGGAGAAAAGACTAAGTCATATATAGTCTATATCGTGGAGAAAAGCGGGTGGAATGGGGATAAATCCAAGATGGCCGTCAGAATGCCAAAATAGCCTCCCAGAGGGTCGGCGGACCATTTTGTCCCTAGGCTCCCTACCCCCCGGGTAGGGAGACTAGGGACAACCCATATCGTGGAAAAAGTGGGTGGGATGGAAATAAAGCCAAGATGATCGCCAAAATATCAAAATAGCCTCCCCAGAGGGGTCAGCGGACCATCTTGTCCCTAGTCTCCCTACCCCCGGGGTAGGGAGACTAGGGACAGCCCATATCGTGGGAAAAAGTGGGTGGGATGGGGATAAATCCAAGATGGCCGACAACAACAACAAATCTGCCGAAATAGCCTCCTCAGAGGGGTCAGCGGACCATTTTGTCCCTAGTCTCCCTACCCCCGGGTAGGGAGACTAGGGACAGGGGTAGGGAGACTAGGGACCAGGGGAGGTAGACTAGGGACAGCTGTCCGAGGTCTACCTCCCTATACTACTAACATGCTCAGAAATGCATATTTTTTTTCAAAATTAAAGGACACAAAACCGAAGATGATTATCCAATTTAGCTCATTTTCAAAAGGAACAACCCTCAAATGAATGTTTGTAATGTGTGCTCAGATAAGCCATTTTTTTTTTTTTGGAAAGGAGAAATCGTTCAATTAAAATTTGATACAATATGCTAATTCCACTGAGGAGGCAAGAATCTTACCTGATAACAACAAATAAAGGTGGCCTATACATAATACTAGTACCAGACATGTTAAAAATAAATGCAACATTTTTTAATCTTTTAACAAACAACAATTTTTTGACTGTCCCAAACAGAAAAAGCATGCAGACGACAATTTAAACTTTGATAATTAATGTGGAAGATGGTGCTTTGATGTGATGGAAACCATTGTGACAAAAGGAGAAACTGCAGTGACTAACAGCTTCTCCTCTTTCCACAATATTTTGAAAAGTTGTCTGCTGCAGATATGTAAAATGAAGAGGTTGTTTGTCTAAACGTTAAAAATTTAAGAAAGTAGATAAATGAGCCATGCTCTGAGAAAAGGGCCCTTAATGCATCTGCAAAAAGTATCGACCCATGTTAGCCTGCGCAATCCGCCCCCAAAAAAGAAAAAGGAATCTTTTGAGGTGTGCGGTACGTAGGGCGAAGAGGCACGACTTTCTTTCGCGCTCATAAGTTGATTTTCACAGGATTCTCGAAATCCCGCATAATAGAAGCAGCTCTGTGTGTTATTTCATCAAATCTATATCATTATAAATCCATAGAATTTTTGAATAAAACAGAAAAATGCTAGAATCTAGTCAGTTTTGAAAAATAGAACTTGAAAACATACTGATCAACCTATTTCTATCTATTTGTGGGGTACGAGTTCTCCAGAGAACACGTGCTCTCGAGATGAGGGTACGAGTTCTCCAGGGTACGAATTCTCCAGATAGTATCAAGTCACGTGATCTTTTCCCGCGGTGTTCTTTCTCTTTTTTTTTAACGATTTTTTTTCCTCTCTGCTTAGATTTATTCGTTTAATGAAAAATTGCAATTATTGGAGAGATCATTTACTATCAATATAGTATAATAAATCTTTTTGGAAAGCCGCCATATAAAAGAAAACGTTTATTTCCTATTTCAGTTTTTTGATTTCGGTTTGTTTATAAAGCCATGACGAAATAGACTGTGTATCAGAACAATTTCGCAAAAACAAATGGATTTAGACAGAGATTTCTGTTGCAGTCTGCCTTTTAAACTCACCACTGTTGGAGAGGTCTGATCTGATGACCTCTCCAATGACTATTTAGTGCTGAGTGCGGCGTAAAACCCGATTGATAAAGAAAAAAATCAGATGAATTATGCAAGGTAAGTTGTCTGTATTCTGTTTGGCAGTTTTCTTCAGATGAACTAAATCACCTGTTATGGGCTTTTCTTCCCACGCTAGTCTTTTTCACCACCAATGGTGATATAAAACCTTTTGCGGAATTTGCAGATGAAGAACAGACTGCACATTCTGCGCAACTGCAATGCAAATTTTATATTTAGACCTTAAAAAAGGGCAAATTTATTTTAGTATGTAGAGAAAGAAAACATTACACTTCATTGAAGTTGCGCGTGACATTTGGCAGACATAATCTTGTTGTCATAGATGGATAAGGAAGCACTTCATTGGTTCCGTAATGATATTTTGTGGAATGTTCTGCCAATCAATGAACACGTTGCAAATCACCAGTACAAAAGGATTTTCCTGGTCTTATTTTGGTAACAAATTGTCCAAATCTTTCATCACAGCAGTACTTGAGTAGTAAGCCGTGTTCTAACCTGTTTCAAATTGTTTGGGGTTTGGAAAGGGTCTTGTTGATGGTGACTGTCAGCAAAGTAAAGGCATGGACAGGCGCACTGGTCGTAGAACGATGAATGAAGATCTATTCTGAAAGATTTTCAACCGTAAAGATGTTTGCCTGACTAATGGTAATAAAGGATGACGAAATACGTATTAGTTTGCCAAATAATCTTTACCCTTAACCCCCTGGCATAGCTCGTATATGCTACTAGTTTATCCGAAAATGTAGATCAAGATTAGACACACAGACTGCTACCTTATCCTGATCTGCACTGAACGATGAAGTAAGCCTTTGATTAGTATTGGCCTATAATCTGTGAAATATTTTACATATTACTATAAACCACTATATACATGTACACGAGACTTTTTGTATTAAATGAAAATGTCTGTTTCATATACATGTACTTATCGCTCTTAGGTTACAGTAATGATTTACTGTTAACAAAAGTCATCTACGTCCGTAATATCCCTTTGTTCAGCGTGAGATATAACAAAATAAGAATGTAATCACAAAGTGCTGGGGGTACTTCAAAAGCACGTAGTCCATAACGTCTGTCTGTCTGTCTGCATGCCTGCCTGCCTGCCAGCATGCTGGCCTGTTTTATACATCAACAATATAATTCATTAGGGTACCTTGTATTCTTCTATGTTAAGGACATTTTAGATTAGAAAGAATAATATTCAATGCACACTAAATAAGGCAAAACAGTTTAAAAGATTTGTTAATGTTTTGGCAATGAAGACAGTGTTTTCAAGTGGTATCCTGTTGCCAGCTAGTATGAAAGCGCTATTTACGTAACAAAAAGAGTGACTCCTGCGGTTTCTTTACCTTTTTTCCGCAATCTGATATATTGTAATAAAATATGATAATTCAATGACATGATATTAATCCAATCCTGCATATACAACTTTTTCTTTAAACAACACTTGAAAAAAATATGGAAAAAGGAGGAATTGCTTTGTAAAAGCAATTCCTCCTTTTCCCACAATGTTTTTCATTGAAATAAGCTATTTAAATTTATTTTCCTTCGGTTTCTTCTGAAGATTTTGCCCGTTTGTCACTGGGTATCTGAAACCAGGAAGAACTGTAATGGGTAAACATTTCGAAAAAAAGGCCTTAAACACCGGAGGATTGTCAAACTTACTGTGCGTCGCATGAGAATGATTATTTTTGGTATCCGACCAACACTTGAGCTATGGGATTTGTTATGTACGAAGTTATGATTCTAGAAATCGATTAATTGATTGAAGGTGTTTTAACCTTCAACAATATTTCATTCATATCACGGCGACATCTCACTGAATTATTCGTGTTTGTTCTGGGTTTCAGTAACACTTGGCTAGGGCTTTGAAGTGTCTGACCAAAGGATACTTCAAGAAAACAACAAGCGCTTTGAGTGATTGTTGAACCCAAGATTTCCAACATACACCTTCACCATTGAGCCACGTGGCACCCCATATTTCTGCGGATATCATTCTGCCAGTATTTTCTACTACATGTACTTAACTCTTTACCACACAATCCCGACTTTTAACGACCCTAAAAAGGAAGCCTTTTGAAAACATTGTTGGAAAAGGAGAAAATGCTGGTAACCAGCATTTTCTCCTTTTCCCACAATGTTTTTTACCCGTCCCATACCAAATTTCAAGTTTTAAGTCAAATTTAATTTGTCGTCTGCAAATGCTTTCAATTTGGACTAGTCTAAAATTTTGCCGTTTGGTAAAGAGTTAATAGAAGTAAGCTATCCTTTTCATACATTTTTTTTCCCCATATACATATGACCCATTCTCTGGAAAAGGGGGGTTTAATGCATATCATTGATTTAGTATACCAAGCAAATTATCATAATCATGGACCCATTAAATCCATTTGTCTGGCAACCGGCTGAATCCTGAGGAAGTATGGTCTATGAAAATGAAGAAAATTGACCAATTTAGCAAATTGTTGAGACTCAGGTCAGCCTGCGCGGACTGCGCAGGCTAGCCTGAGTCGATATTTTTTGGAGAATGATTAAGCCCCCTTTTCACAGAGCATGGCTCATATATATATATATATATATATATCAACTTTTATGATAGGGATCTTACAGGTTCAAAGATGAAGGTGTTTGGTTTATTATCCAGACGTCCCTCTGTCTTTGCATGCGGCAATGCGTGATTGTGAGTGTTCTATGGCGAGACACCGTGCAGAATCATAAGCCGAGTACTGGTAAAACCCAGAAAACATCTATAGCTGTGAGAGCTAAGTTGCCATAATATAACTGAAATAGAATATAAACATCGCCGTAAACCTTAATTCGAGCTTTAGCGTATCGAAGAATATCGATAAAGATCAGACTGCATGCATGCTGCGGCTGATCTATGTTTACAGTCTCGGCTCTGGAAGAGACACACGATTATGGAAGGGAGACCAACCTTGCAGGCGTACAGTGTTGAATTGGAAGGAGTTACTTAAGTTGCCACACAATAACTTTTTGGTCCATTGAAAATACAAAAATTAACTATCTTTGAGCCTGTGTTGCTCTTTCTGTTACAAAACCCGAGTTTTGATGTTTATTGGCCTGAGATGTATGCTCATGACCTCAGCAAAAGGTAGTGAAAAGAGTCAGAGGAAAGAAAAATGGGTGAACATAGGCTCAGCCGACAGGGGCAAATGTGATGAAGATAAATCCCTCCAGGTATGTAAAAGACGTAGGACAACCACGACCGTCAACATTCACATCCTCCTAAGCCCAGCCAGCACACACGGACCAACCGAAACAGACGGATCCACCAGTGATATCCACCCCTGTAGGTATTCACCAGCAAGATACCTCCAACTCCTAGAACTAGCATTGAAAGATGTAGGAAAATAGGGATAGACGTCATAAGAAAGACTTGAATGGTAGAATGAGTGGTAATTTGGTCATTTAGCCTTATTACTCTCATTTATGCATGGGTTTCCCCTTTACATACTGGTTAGTTTGAAATGTCTTGTCCATGAATACTCCCCACAAAAAGAAGTATTTGAAATGTTAGCTGATAGTCAGAACAGGGAGAACAACCGACAAATCAAAGTACTGAAAGTACTAACAGACTAGCGAATTTGATTGATTGATTGTTTGTATGGTGTTTAACCCTGTTTTCAACATTATACCATTTATGTAGCGGTGGCAAGTGCACATATCCATGTTTTCCTGGAGTTTCTTCTACCAGTACTCCGCACAATATTCTTTCCAAGCCACTGGCTGCTTTCCTACATAACCATCTTTGAAACGTGAGAGAGAAATGAATCCTGTCGCAATGACTACCATCAATCCTCGGATAGAAATTTGCCGAGTCGGGGATCGAACCAGCCACCTCCTGTTCCAAGTCCTGTATGCTACCGACTGAGCTGCCGGGGCTATGTGTACTGTTGGTTAACTATAATCCAGTTTAAGTTTAACCCTTAACATGCTTAAAAATGTTAAAAGAAACCTTCAAGCTGATGGTAAACACTATATTGCTATTTCAAAGTTACATTTTGGAGAAAATATATCCTTTTGTCAGACATTGTAGATTCAACGTCAGACAGCACGCTCTGTGCACAGTGTGCAGTCAGATCTTAATCCAAACTGTCTGCAAAAGGTCATTGAGTCGCGGTAGTGCTGGTAAAAGAAATTACAGGAAAGCATGGATAGGTGCTCTGGCCGCCGCAATATCAATTAGATAGTGTTGAAAACAGCGTTAAGCACCATGCTATCAATTAGTCAATATCCAATAGCACAAGATATAGTAAACTATTTAGCTCCCTTTACAGAAAGAAAAAAATTACACCAGTCCAAATTCAAAGCTGTTGCAGACCATAAATTAGATGTAGCTGAACTGACGAAACCTGATTCCAAGAGGGCAGAAAACTATGTGGGAAAAGGAGAAAATGATGGTTAGCAGCATTTTCTCCTTTTCTCGCAATGTTTTAAAAGGGATTCTTCCCCAGTGTCGTTAAAACTTTGGATTGTTTGGCAAAGGTTAATATTGAAGACGTAAAAAGACAGTTTAAAACACAGTTTAACTGTACACGATGATCAAACACATGTGATGACTGGAGGAATGATAAGGGTTCCCTGTCCAGTAAAGGTTAATATAGCTGGAATTTGCCACAAGTTACCTATGTGTATCTATTAATAGACTCATTCATAATGTTAGAATGGTGTAAGAATAAGTGATTCTCTGCTTTGCATAGGTCACTTAATTTACATATAAGCAACGATCTTGTACCTTATAAATGACATCTTGTTCAGTTTATTACTTTGTAAGATGACATGTTCAAATTGGAGTGGCAGAGATTTAGTGGGTTTTGTCAAAATTGTCATATATAACAGAATTAAGATTTCTATCAGAAAGAAGTATTTTGCAACTGTGGGGTTTGTTGTTTACTTTGACTCTAGGTCAATCGATGCCTATAGACTAGCTTCGCTAGTCTAAAAAATGGCTAACTGACAGAGATCTGCAAGTTCCACTGAAGGTCTTAAATGTTTCATCCTCAGGCCTCTGCTCAAGCCCAAATATTAGGTTCCGTTGGCTGGCTATGAAAGTCCTGATTGCGATGCAGGGTACATGTTCAACAGTGTGTAAAACTAGACTGATCTCGAGCGAAAGCTATCAAACTCAATAGCTTCAAGCGTTCGACAGCCCTAACCCTTTCAATAAGACCCCAAGCCACACGAACAGATCAAATCCTCTGAGTTTCTACCATTGGAGGGTATTGCAAACTTCTGTTACCCAAATACTTATCTAGAGCGGAAAAAAATCAGCTGCACATGGTCAGAATGTAGGGGTCTGTAGAGGGCTGTATCCCGAAGAAAGCAGGTCAGCTGACCAATGACGTGAGAGCCAGACTGCAAGAGCTACTTCAAACTGAAGGCATTGTTGCAATTCGAAATATCGGTCAGACTACAGCGTACCAACCGGAGCATTGTTTAAACAGAGTACTACCCTGTATGGGATGTTCCGACCGGTGACAGAAAGGCATGTCGTGGTTGTACACTGCCGAAGGACCAAGGGAGTGTTCAACATCCTATCCCTCCACATCGCCCTGTTGTAGGCAAAGGGTGTTCTACAGCGGATTCAGAGAATACGTCTGCTTCTTTGGAAGAGTTCCCCAATACCTACTTGGGTTTCAGCAGAATGGTTCGTTATACGGCCTAAGCGGAGGACTAAATCCTCCCGGAGGCATACTGGTCAGACGATCCTAACTTTTGCCACTATTTGCAATACTTAGGCTATCAACTACAGTTGAGGGACTGGTCTTCGGTAACAGGCAAGCACGACTTTTAGCGGAGACACTGTTTGCGAGGGAGCAACACTTGGCAGTATAAGACGAGATGAAATTTTTAGCAGCGCTGAAAATATATGAACCATGCTCTGTGAGATGGGGGCTTAATGCATCTGCAAAAAGTATCGACAAGGTCAGCCTGCGCAGGCTGACCTGGGCCGAAACGTTTCACTATTGGTCAATTGTCTGTATGTCAAAGGACCAGTCTACCTTATGATTTAATCGATTGTTAAAAAAAGTGGCTATTTAGGAACCAGTAATTATGCAATGGCTTGCTCGGTATAATGCATCGCAGAGACACATTAAGCCCCCTTTTGCCAGAGCACAGCTCATCTATTTTTGCACGATAAGTTACATATATGCGATCCCTAGCTTAACTTAAAAACCGAAAAAACGAGAGAAGGCTGTGTGTAAGCGGGTTGTCCAAGCTATCTGGGCCGCCTGCAAGTGGATCATCTGATTTGTCGACATCCACGAAACAACTCAGACAACACGTGATCGACCTCTTCATGTGACTAGTGTGTCATATTTTCTATGATACAGATTTACATAAAGAATTTAGAAATACATGTAGGATAATTTGATATGATTTCCGTTTAGAACAATTAATTGCTATTTCAGCCTTATTCGCCGAAATGTGATATGATTATCTTACACTTACGGAACTTTTGTCGGTGATGACTGTTGAAATCATTTGGTAAGATAAAGGGACTTAATCAAGACACTAGTTTTCCAAAAATGATCTGGTGCGAAGAAGTAAAAAGTGAACGACCTTCACAAGAAAAATCCTAAAACACCCTGACAACGCTGTGTCGCATTCTTCTGGCATCACCAAAGCAATGCGTATAAAGTTTGGGATTGAGATTGTGAAGCATCTTGCATATTCTCCGGCCCAAGCGCAGTATCATTCCCGTCTGTCAAACATTAAGGTCCAAATTGTGCCGCAGGAGGCTTGTTGACGATGATTGCTTGCCTCTGTTGTCAAGCAAATGATTTATAAGCTTCACATACTTAAACATTCCCTTGGGGAATGGTTTACCCTGCTTCCAAGTCTGTATATCGGGAAATGGTTGTTTTGCCCGCATTCGAATTGGACATTGACGGTTCACACACTGTTGGCCATAAAACAGAGAATATGCTCCTGAAGGCATTTAATGCGATTGAATTTATACTTGACATCTTCATTTGGACTGCATTTATTGCCAACCAGTTCGATCAAAGCATTTTAATACTGGCAGTATGTATATTGACGCTGTCAGCATTGATTCAGTTAAATATTGCCTTCGCTAAAGACAATGGTATGTATTAAGTTATGATTTCTCTGCTGTACCTGTTCCCTTTTTGTGTCTTTATCTCATTTAAGGCCTTCTTCGCTGTTAAGCCCTCTGCAGCTTACCTTTTATCTTTTGAAATATTTCTTGAAAAAAAAATGCACTTTTCATTAAATTGCAAGGTCTTATGAGAAGACGGTAAATGCCTAGTCACTTAAAAATGTCCTTTTTATGTTTTCACCTTTCCCTATAAGATCGATTATACAGTCATCTTACGGATTACAAAAACTTTTTTTTTCAAATCCTTCCAAATTCTATCTTACTTACAATTTTACCAATACATTACTTATCATGTTTGCCAAAAATGGCTTAAGGTGTTGAAGAGCCATAAAACAACATTCATTCCTTCGTAATTATTGTCTTTTTTTCTGGATCGTTGTATCAACAAACTTAAGTTTTCGTATGCTATTCCAGTAATTACATGTACAACAAACCTTTTTTTTTTTGAAAATGTCAACAAATCATTTGCATACTTTATTTGTAATTTCATTAACCCTTATTCTGCTAAATAAGTGAAATGAAACTTTCAGAGCCGACGGAGAAAAACCCAAATTCTGCTTTTCCAAGGTATTTTTTTTTTTTTTGGACGATATCTCCTAATCGGACAGTGTAGATCAGAGATAAGACTGCACGTTCTGTGCAGTCTGATCTTGATTCACAGTGCCCGCAAAAGGTTCTTGAGTCTTAGCAGCCTAGGGGTTAAAAGACGTATTGAGACTATATTTTTCCATTCATGGACAAAAGTGTGAGCAATACTGCAGCAAAAAAAAATTGTTTGGTGTTTTGTATACTTGAGCGCCCAATACAAATTATGCATACATGCTGAAAGGATTTCTAATGAACTTTAGTCTTCCGATTATGATGTATGGTATGAGCCGTGCTCTGTGAAAAGGGGCTTAATGCATATGCAAAACGTATCGGCCTAGGTCAGCCTGTGCAGTCCGCGCAGGCTGACCTGGGGCCGAACCTTTTTGCTTTTGGTCAATTTTTTTGCATGTCAAAGGACCATTTTAACTCCAGATTCAGTCGATTGTTAGAAAAAAACGCATTTTATGAATGCAAAAGTATGTGATGTCTGTATGGTATAACGTAGCAAGGAGATGCATTAAGCTCCCTTTTGCCAGAGCATTGCTCATATTTATTGTAAAGGTTTTGGTACTTTGGTAAATTGTCTGTAACTGATCTAAAGCAGCAGTTTGGTACTTTAAAATGTATGTAACTGATGTAAATTGCAATTTGGTACTTAAAGTGTATGCAACTGATCTAGAACAGCAATTTTAAAGGTCACAAGGCTTTCATAACTTGTCCCAGATTTCATGCAGCCAACCACCTTAACTCCTGGAGAGCACATATCACTGTTTTGCAACAACACCCAGGCTCCCAAGGCGACAAGATGGCCTAACGAGCAGAGACTTAGCCTTTTACCAAACAATCCCTTCTCCTGATGAAGAAAGCCTTTTGAAAGCGTTGTGAGAATCGGAGAAAATGCTTTTAAACAGCATTTTCTCCGTTTCAAATAATGTTTTCTATCCTCCCCAAGACAAATCCCATGAATTTAGCAACATTTAAAATGTCGACTGCACATGCTTTCAATAGAGAAAAGTCTTACACGTTAAGGTGTGGTAAGGAGTTAATACTTTACCACACAATCCAGGGTTTTTAAAGACCTTTAGAAAGATGATGATTGAAAACATTGCAGGGAAAGGAGAAAATGTTGGTAATCTACCCTTCCAAAAACAGATTTTAATTTCTGAGTCACATTTCCCCCCCCCCCCCCTTCTGTAAATGCATTCGATTTGGATATGTCCAATTCTAAATGTTTCTCGAAGAGTTAACCATACTAGCTAGAACTTGGTCAGTTAATAATGGACAAGCGCATTCAAATTTCAGTTCGTTTCTAGTCGGAATACTTCACAATACAGCAGACTGTGTGGGTTGAATATTAGACTTGTGCTCTGTGCAGTAAGATCTTGATCTACACCACTAACGAAAACAACAAAAAACCGTCCCTGTCACTGTAAGGGTTAACCCTTAGCGCGCTGAATTATTAGTTGTTAAATATGGATCTTTTCTTTTTGAAGAAAAAAAAAAGTAGCCGGAATATTGATGGTTCACTTATATATGAGCCATGCTCTGGCAAAGGGGGCTTAATGTATCTCCGCGATACATTATACCAAGGAAGTCATCACTCGGATAATTATGGATCCACAAAAACCGTATTGTCCAACAACCGACCGTATCATAAGGTAGACTGGTCCTTTGACATACAAAAAATTGACAGATAGCGAAAAGTATCGGACCAGGTCAGCCTGCGCGGACTGCGCAGGCTGACCTGAGCCGATACTTTTTGCAGATGCATTAAGTTCCCTTTTCACAGAGTATAGCTATTATATATTCAAGGTTGTTTTTCTAAGATAAGTCACAAATAAGCGATAATATAGTTGATGTAAAATAAGACTGCACATTTTGTGCAACCCGGTCTTTATCTACATTGCTACCAAAAGTAACATATTAAAGACACACTACTAGTGGCCAAAAGTAAACAATTCGGGAGTCAAAATGCAGACTAATTTTTAAAAACATGGATATTATAAGGAATCTGATATTGTGTTACAGTACTAACACATTGTCAACGTTCTAGTCACCGGCAAGGTCCTGCGTGGCTCAGTGGTAAAGTGTAGGACTCGTAACCTGGAGGCCACGGGTGCGAGCCTCTCTGGATCCACTGGGTTTTTGTGGGAGTGTCTTTGGGCAAGATACTTCAGAGCCCTAGCCTTGTACTGGTGAAACCCAGGAAATACATATGCGAGCGGTCGTCGTGAGATGACTGAAATAATGTTGAAAGCGGCGTAAAAAACCATTCAATCAATCAGTCAATCTAGTCACTGGCAGAAAAAAATGTATTGTAAAACTAGAACAAAAGTTACCAACTTTTGTTCTTGTTTTACAATACATTTTTCTGCCAGCAATTTATACTTCGACAGATTCCGCTGTAATAGATAACATATTCATAATGATATCCATACCTTTTAAATGGTATGGATTGAATTTGTCTGCAATTTGAGTCCCGAATTATTTGAGCCATGCTCTGGCAAAAGGGGACTTAATGCATCTCCGTAATACATGATACCATTCAAGCCATCACATAATTATAGATCCATCATAGCCACTTTTATTTTAACAACCGACTAAATCATGAGGTAGACTGGTCCTTTGACATACAGAAAATTGACCTCTTGAGGTAGATTGGGCCTTGGACATACAGAAAATCGACCAATAGCGAAAAGTATCGACCCAGGTAAGCCTGCGCGGACTGCGCAGGCTGATCTGGATCGATACTTTTCGCAGATGCATTAAGCCCCCTTTTCACAGAGCAAGACTCATTCATTTAGAATCTAGTAGGCCTTTAAGTTGTTGCTAGCCCTCGCTAAGCGTTAAAGAGTGAGATCGAAATGGGACTTTGATCCGCCTCCTGCAGAGCTAGGATCAAACAGAGAGAACGAGATTGCTCCTTACCTTCTTAAATTTTCATTTGATTTAATTTGGTAGGCTTTAAAATGTCAATTTTGTATTCTCGCACTCTGTGTGCCAGTTACTTGCCAATCCATTATCACCACGAAGCGATCCCTCGATAGACAGAATTTAAAAAATATTATAAAAAGAGCAATTGCTCTTTGTCTTTGTTTCTTTATTATTTTAAATGTTACATTTTTTTTTAAATGTTGCTCCCGTGTTTTACCGGTTCTAGTACATATTTACGTATGTCAGTATAGGGTCGTTATGACGATTGGTTATTAAGAAATTACACAAGTTGTGTTAAAAGAGAAACGATTGTGACTAAACCAAAGAAAATTGCAGGAAATCTTACATCGCGTATTGATACAAACGGAATATGGCTTCAGAGGAAGGTATTGTATTTTTGTTTGTGTTTTTTTTTTGTTGTTGGTTTGTTCGTTCGTTTGTTTGTTCGTTGGTTGGTCGGTTGGTTGGTTCGTTTGTTTGCTTGTGCCTTTTCACTTATCTATCTTTCTCTTATTTTGTTGTTGCCTACATGCCGTTATGAATTGCATTTTTTCCATTGAAATACGGATCGTGAAAAGGAGGACTTTTCTTTTTAGAACGGATTATTAGAATCGTTAGGCTATGCGCTGCACAGAATTAGAATAAACATTGGAACTTTTCCTTTTTTTCTGTTGTGTTTTGTATAGAATCCCAGTGCAGCAATCAAGTTTTTTAGCAACATGAAACTTCAAGTTACGCTAGAATTTTAGATTACGCTCTTTGTTGTAACTTTAACACTTCCAATTCATTGCCATGAAAATTATGTTCTAGATGTTCAGTCTGAATGAGTATATTTGAACCACGCTCTATTATAAGGGGGCTTAACGAATCTGCAAAAAGTATCGACCTAGGTCAGCCTGCGCATTCCGTGCAGGCTGACCTGGGTCGAAACTTTATGCTATGGGTCAATTTTCTGCGTGTTAAAGGACCATTCTAGCTCTGGATTCATCCGGTTATGAGATAAAATGGATTTTATGGATCCATATTTATATGATAAATTACTTGTTAGAATGCCTCACTGATATGCATTAAATCCCTTTTTGTCCGAGCACGACTCATTTATCTTAACTGTAAGCCTATCTGTCAGCTTGACAACTAGATGTTGCTGTATCTTCTAAACTAACCATACACTGGATATATCGTTCAACTAGTTAAACCTATCATCATGGCGGTGCAAGTTTAAACTCCTAAGGACTGACAGGCCAACAAATCCATCTAGATATTGGTCCTTCGATCCATCCATCCAAACATCGATCGATCGATTGATCCATCCATCCATCCATCCATCCCCATCCATCCATCCATCCATCCATCCATTCATCGACCAGTTATTTAACTTGCAGGAGATGACAGCTTTCAGAGCACACTAAATGATGCCAGTAAGAAGAAAGCTAAGGACGAGTTGAACGAACGCAATGACGAGGACAGAAAACTTGCTGTTCAAGCATTGAGACAATGGGTGCTCCAGCAAGATTGGCTGAAATCTCCGACAGGTAAACCCCGGGTCCTATGCCAATGTATTACTTTGAGGGTTTGTACCTCTGTTAATCACTGGATTACCAAACGACAAAATTTTAGAATGGACTAAATTGAAAGCATTTGCACGCGACAAATTAAATGTTGCTAAATGATGATTTCTCTTTTTAATAGGGTAGAAAACATTGGGGGAAAAGGAGAAAATGCTGGTTACCAGCATTTTCTCCTTTTCCCACTCTGTTTTCAAAGCCTTTGCTTTCAGGGTCGTTAAAAGTCGGGACTGTGTCATAAAGGGTTGACCTGTTTCGTTATTAAACATTTCACTACGCTGGCGAAAGTTATGTTGCGAACTTACCAACTGGCAGATTGATCAGTTCGTCAATCCATCAGATAAGCCACCCGCTCTATCATTAGATTTGCAGGAGTCCTTGGGCAAGAGCGCTTTCTTGACTGTTAGCTGAACTGGTCCCCGTTGTAGATATACATATTACAACTGGTACAGACTATTGTGTCGTTGCTTTTCATTGGGCAACATGTATATCACAGAATAGTCAATCAGAGCAGCATACACATTTCCAGTGTGGCTGTTGAGGTAACATTGCGATTTTTTGCACAGTTTGAGATTGGTAATCGAAACTAAAAAGAATATTAGCAGACATACACATAAAAGGTGAAACCAAAAATATAATTCACTTATTCGTGAGGTCAAAAATATCCGAAATCTGCTGCTCTTGAAGTGAGAGTGACCTCTAGTGGGTGAGCTCCACTAACGGAAAAAAGAAGAAAGGTGAATTCCTCCCACCATCGTGTCGACCAAGGGACGCAGCCGGGTGTGAATCTCCTCCGAATATCGCAAAGAGCTAGCCCGTTCTTGCCTTCTTGTTTTGTTGACTAGATGAAATACATTGAGCCGTGCCCTTAGGAAAGGAGGTTTAACTCATCTCCCAGTTGTATTTTGTTATGAAAGTCATCATAAAATTATGGATCCGTAAAATTCATTATGTCTAATAGTCGTCTGAATCATGAGGTACAATGGTCCTTGGTCATGCAGAAAATCTAACAATGGCAACAAGTTTCGTGCCAGGTCAGCCTATGCAGACTGCACAGGTTGACTGGGTCGAGTCCTTGACGCCGAACCCGGTAGCGCATACTCCGGTAACAGAGGAATGAATCCTGTCGCAATGACTATCATCAGTCCTAAGAAATAAATTGGTCGAGCTGGGGGTTTGAACAACCGCCCACAGGTTGACTGGGTCGAGTCCTTGACGCCGAACCCGGTAGCGCATACTCCGGTAACAGAGGAATGAATCCTGTCGCAATGACTATCATCAGTCCTAAGAAATAAATTGGTCGAGCTGGGGGTTTGAACAACCGCCCCCCCCCCCGCCCCCCCCCCCCCCCCCCCCCCCCCCCCAAGTTTCAAGTCTTGCGCGTCACCGACTGAGCCCGACATGTCAAAATCTGGTAATATGGTGAAACAAAGTGACAAATGAAGATTTTCTTCTCAAAGAATGAGAGTTAAGTGGATACATATCAAGTACTGTAGTTGTTTGCAGATTTCAGATTTCTATTGAGATTTCTACGAGTCCGAAAGTTCAGTCAGCTAGCAGCGCGTGAAACACTGGAAAACTATTGGACAATAAAAATAAAGCGACCTGATTGGCATAAAGATCTTGACCCCTGTGACCCCGAGATGCAGGAAATATTTCGAGCTAGGTAAGGAAAATAAGAAAAAAATATTCTTACATGTGTCATGGTAAGATTTCATGTAACTCTTTGCTGTAAGACAAAATGTTAGACTTGTCAAATTTAAAAGTATTTGCAGAAGAAAAATCAGATTTAGCTGAAATGATGGTAATTGTCTGTGATAGTGTACAAGATCTTGTGGGAAAAGGAGAGCATGCTGGTAACGAGCATATTCCTCCTTTTTTCCACAGGGTTTTAAAAAGGCTGTTTCCTCAGGGTCGTTAAAAGTCGTGATTGTGTCTAAAGTGTTAGGGTAACGTTTTTTACCATACAGAGTATGACTTAACCCTATACCAAACAACTCTCCGTTTTAGCGATCCCGGGGAAAAAGACTTTGAAAATATTGTGAGAAAAGGAGAACATTCTGGTAACTAGCATTTTCTTCCCTTTTCCACAATGTTTTCTATCCTTTCAAAGACAACCTCCATCATTTCAGCCACACGCACATTGTCATCTGCATATGCTGTCAATTTGGACAAGCCTACAATTTTCTGTATTTGGTAAAGGGCTCATACAATTCTCATTTCAAGTATTCAGGACGGACTTTATTATCTGGCCCTTGCTGTGCCCACTAGCATCTATGTCTTTGAATTGACCCCGACTCTACAGGACAACCCTTTACGACATGTAGCCAAGGGTAGTAGCCCTGTCGGTTACGTACATGACTTGAAACCAGGTGGTCGCCGATCCGATTCCTCAGCTCGACCTTTTTTTTTTAATTGATGATAGTCATTGCGACAGTCTTCGTTCTTCTTTCACCGCTGATTAGTGTTCCTACTACGGTTGTGCGGGAAAGAAGCCAGTGCCTTGGAAGAATGTTGAAAAATCCAGGAAAGCATGGATAGGTGCGCTTGCCGCCGCGATATAACCGAAATGATGTTGAAAACGGCGATAAACACCACACAAATATCGGAACAATTGGAGCACCGCTCTGGCAAAAGGGGGTTTAATACATGTCCGTATTGTATTGTTCCAAGTAAGTCGTCATAATTGTTGATCCATAAAATCCATTTTGAGTAACCGGCTGAACCATAAGGTAGAAAGGTCCTTAGGCATGCAGGAAATTTACGAATAGCAAAAAGTTTCGATCCCCGGGTCAGCCTGTGCGGACTGCACAGGATGACCTGGGTCGATATTTTTCGCAGATGCATTAAACCCCCTTTTCACAGAGCATGGTTCATTTAGATAGCAGTGGATCTGTGGTGAAGGTGTAGGGTTCGAAACCTCGAGGCCTTCGTGTTCGATCCTAACTCGAGGCAGTCTTGCAAAATACTTCCGGGGCCCTATCCAAGAACATAAACTTGAGAAACCCAGGACAAACGTGAATAAGGTAGAGCTCTGTAGTTATGAAATGACTGAAATAATGTTAACAGCGTTGCAAAACACCAATTTACCCCACCATCCCGAGTTTTAACGACATGACAGAGAAAGCTTTTTGAAAAAATTGTGGGAACAGGAGAAAATGCTGATAACCAGCATTTTCTCCTTTTTCCACAATGTTTTCTATCCTATAAAAACACAGAAATATTAAGTAACATTTGATTTGTCGTCTGCAAATGCTCTCCATTTGGTCCGGTCCAAAATTTTGTCATTTGGTAAATCGATCAATTAATCCACCCTCATTTCAAAATTACCAGAGGACCTGGATGCGTTAAAGTTTCAGATTTTTCACCAAAAAAAAAAAACTTCAAAAAATGTATTAAGTAGGAAAATTGTTGTCAAACTATTAGTAAAAAACGACCAAATGGCAAGAAAAAAACATTACCCAGATGTTTTTCCTCGATGGGCTACGTAGCTTTTTTTTTTTTTGAATTTCGTGCCAGAATTCAAAGGTTTGTGAGAATGTCGCGTAATCGATTACATTCTTTGACTATGTTGGGTCGTATTCAAATTAGTACGATGACGTCACATTTGATCTCATAAAAATAGACTGAGGCCACCGATGACAAAGCGACTAACCCGTTATTTGAATGCCATGTTAACCTCAAGATTCTTCATGTTTGCATGGAAAAGTAATTTTATAGTACGTTTAAGTACATTTCAGTGTTTAAAAAAAAGAATTTAACTCGCTGCAAAATATCTAAAAAGATCATTTTAACCCATCTGACCCCTCACTTCAAATATCTCGAAGTGATCGGTTTGAAATGGCTGACCTGCATTATCTCTGCTGGTTACCGACAGGACCAATTTGACACCAGTTAGTTGCCGAGAGGACCAATATGACGTATTATTCTACTTTTATCTTTAAAGTAACAATAGCTTCCAAAAGTAAAACGAAGCGGGCGTTAAAATGCATCTGAATTTAACCCTTTGCCAAACGATGAATTTTAGACTGGTCCAAATTGAAAGAGTTTGCAGAAGACAATTTTAAATTTGATGAAAATGACAGAAAGTTCTCCATAAGGGTAGAAAACACTGTGGGAAAAGGAGAAATTGCTCGTTATGAGCAATTTCTCCTTTTCCCACAGTGTTTTCAAAAGACTTGTACTGCAGACACGTGAAAACCAGGGCTTGTTTGGGAAATGGTTAAATCATACCATTTAAAAATGTAGAAATTATCGTGAAGATGACAATTTGTGAATTGTACAGTCGGTCCCAGTGATGGCAGTCGCTGACAGAGAAATTAATTCTAAAACTAGGTTAAAACCTACCAGGTCGCCCTATCTTTTGTTTACTTTTTGCCTGTATTTAAAATTCAATTTTCTGCCAGCGATTAACACTTCGACCGACCACACGATTAACAGATTTTTATCTTCACAATGTTTTCCATACCTTTATATGGTGTGGTTTAAATCTAAATGCATTTTAACTCTTGCATTGATTTTTTTGTCGCTATTGAGCCTTTAGCACTACTTATTTGGGGGAACATTGAGGGTTACAAGCCCCCGCTTAAACTCCCGTTTAACTCTTTACCGAACGACAAAATTTTACAGGGGTCCAAATTGAAAGTATTTGCAGAGGACAAATTGAATATTGCTCAAATGGTCAGATTTGTCTGTGATGGGATGATAAAACGTTGTGGAAAAGGAGAAAATACTGGATACCAGCATTTTCTCCCTTTCCCACAATGTTTTCAAAAGCCTTCTCTTTCAGAAAAGTTAAAACTCGGGATTGTGTGATAAAAAGTTAAACCCCCGCCTCGAACATGACTGTGCACTGGTTGCTGTAATATTGTTTATTTCAGGACCTTCTACAGCCCTTTGAAGTATGACCGAGATGGTTGCAGATGGTTGTTTTCTCCATTTGGTAAATCTTTTGATTACCTTAACACTTTCATGGCCACAGGAAAAAATAAGGTTGTTTGAGGTCGGCATAGATTAAGATCAGGCTGCACAGAAAGTGCAAACTATTCTTGGATCTCTACCTTGCGATTGTTTAGTTAAGCCTATCAGTGGCTTATATTTTTTTCAAATAAATCGAGTTGATATGAGCTGTGCTCTGTGAAAAAGGGGGTTTAACGCATTTGCAAAAAGTTTCGACTTGGGTCAGCCTGTGCAGACTGCACAGGCTGACCTGAGTCGAAACCTTTTGCTTTTTCTGTATGTTAAAGGACCTTTCTACCTCATGATTCAGTCGGTTGTTAGACAAGGTGAATTTTATGGATCCATAATTATATAATTACTTGTTTGGTATTATGCATCACGGAGGTTACCGGCATTTTCTCCTTTTCCCACAATATCTGGAAAAGCTTTCTTCCTCAGGGTCGTTAGAACTCTGGGTTTAGTAAAAGGTTAAGAATCAAGCAATTGTGTTCGAAGATTTAATAGAATTTCTCTCAAAATTTTAACAGTGGCTCTGAAAACAGACTTCATCGACAAGTATGGAATGGCCAAGATTTATCGAGCAATGGTTCTCCTAGTTGAATGGATGTGCTTCGATGAGAATGTTCAGGTTAACGGTCTCAAGTGGTTCGTGGATTATACCGGTGTAAGTGTTGGAATTATATCGTACTTTGCGAGACCTGACGATCAAAGAAGTCTAAGCAAATATCTACAGGTATGATTTCTGACCAGAAGGATTTGTTTGTTTCTTTGTGTGTTTGTTTGTTTGTCAATTTGATTGATTGATTGATTGATTGATTGATTGACCGACCGCCCGACCGGTCGGTCGGTTGATTAATCAAATGATTAATTGATTGACTGATTGATTGACTGACTGATTGATTGGTTGGTTGGTTGGTCGTTTGATTGATTAGTTCTTTGTTTGATCGATCGATCGATTAATTGATTGATTGATTGATTGGTCGCCCCAACACGCACGCAGAAATATCCCTCACGTGCACAACACACACGCACACAGTAAAAGGACTTCCCCTGCACACATATGCACACACACAAAAAGACATTCTCAGGCATATAAATACGCACAATAACAAACCTTATATTAAGATATTATCTTTAACCGATTATCTTTAACTGATTTCCTTGATCAACATTTATAACGATAATTTCAAGACACAGATCTGGGAATGATACAAATCAAGAGTATTTTCGCAGAAGATATATTCAGATTTGAGCCATTCTCTGTAAAAAGGGGTCTTAATGCATCTGCGAAAAGTATTGACTCAGGTCAGCCTGCGCAATCCGCGCAGGCTGACCTGAGCTGAAACTTTCCGCTATTGGTTAATTCTCTGTATGTCGAAAGACCAGTCTACCTCGTGATTAGGTCGGTTGTTAAAAAAAGTGGGTATTATTGATTCATGATTATGTGATGGCTTGATTGGTATCATGGATCACGTAGATGCATTTAGCCCCCTTTTTCCAGAGTATGGCTCATTTATATATGTATACAAAATGGTGCTCCAATCTTGGGGACAGGGTTTAAATTGTCGCAAGTTTTCCAGAATTTCAATTGTACCAGTAGATACCCGTTTATAGACAGAAGAACATGTAATACATATATTCATATATCATAATTTTGACAACTGATTTGGGTTTTTCAAGTTTATTTATTTCATTATTTCTTGTCACTCGGGCGGCCCGGTAGCTCAGTGATTAGCGTACCTGACTTGTGACCTGATCGTTGAGAGTTCGATATCCGGTTGAGGCAAAGTTTCTTTCCGGCGATTTTTCGCCTCTCACCTCTGATTTATATGGGAAAAGTAGTAAGTGAACCGGAAAGAAAGTTGTGTAATTACAGATGTGAGAAACCAGGAAACACATGTGTAGGTGCACTGACCGCCGTGATATGACATTAACTGTTAAAATGGCGTTAAACTCCAATACAATCAATCAATCAATCTCGTCACTGGAGTTATCAGTGTATTGCAAACTGGTAAATATCGTATAATTATTCAGTCCTTGAATAACATGTGAATCGACTACATTTCTTGTCAAAAAAAAAAGTAGCTGTCCTAACAAAAGTATCTATTAGTCTTCTTGAAAAAAAAAACTAAAATAGTTTTTCCTTTTTTTTAAACTTGCCGTGTGGGCACAGACTTGACGTTTGTTTCTTTACCACACGAAAAAATTTTACACTTGTCCAAATTGAAAGCATTTGCAGAATACAAATTAAGTATGGTTCACATGGTGAGATTTGCCTGTAAAAGGACAGACAACCTTGTGGGAAAAGGAAAAAATGCTGGTTACCAGCATTTTCATCTTTTCTCACAAGGTCTTCAAAAGGCCTTTGTTCAGGGCCGTTAAAACTCGGGATTGTGTGCTAAAGGGTTAGATGTAACACAATTGTCATTATCCTTCATTAGCAGAACTTTACAGTCTCTGTCTTTGGTATATTTATAATGCATGTTCATCATTTTTCAGAAATCTTCACCAGCGAGAATGAAAGTATTTTATCTTTTTAACGAGCCCACCTTCTTTGAATTGATCTACGCCACGTTTTCAATGTTCAGTAGTCAAAAGATACTAGACAGGGTAACTTATTTACATTTATTTCTTTACCAAAAGACAAAATTTTATCCTTGTCCAAATAAAAAGCATTTACAGACCACAAATCCAGCAGTGTTGCTCACGTGATGGGGATTTGTCTTCGAAGTGGAAGAAAACATTGTGGGAAAAGGGGAAAATGCTGGTTACCAGCATTTTCTCCTTTTCCCACAATGTTTTCAAAAACTTTCCTCTGAAGGGTTGTTAAAACTCGGGATTATGTTAACCCCTGCAAGTACTCTCTATAATATCAGTTTCTAAATGTGGACGGATAATTCAAAAGTTCTGAAATATCCCTTTTCAAGCTTTTAGGTCGACGGACGATAATGCAGTAAAACCTGCCTTAACCAGCCACCATCGGGAGTGACATTTTGGCTTCTGAACACACGTTGGCTGCATAATAGAGATTGGATTTAAAACAAATTGTCATTCTGGGATGTTCAAAAATGACTGTCAAGGTCAGCTTGGTGTCATTAACACAGGCTTGACTGTTGGCCTATGTTGTTGTATATTGTTTTCGTTGCTGTTGTTGTTGTTGTAACAACATACACTTCAATAAAGAAATTCATTTTTTTTGCCAGGATGTCTCACAAACTTATAGGAAAGTGTAGCTTCAAGATCAGACTGCAGGTTCCATGTGGTCATATCTGTATCTAAATCGTCGTCAAAAGTATGAAAAATTGTTTCAGTGACTCGAAGGGTTTACCCCTACAAAGATCCTTTTCTGTGATGTTGTCCAGAGATAGAAAAAAAGGAAAGTATCTTGGTCCGTATTCACCAACCATTCTTTAGAACTCCAAGACTTTCTAGATTTGAATTAACACAACTTCTGATTGTCTTACCCGAATGTGTAAGCCATGCAAAAGCTGCGCTAGGCCCTACTTCCAAATTTAGAAAAAATCTGGAGAACAAGACTAAGAACGTTCTTAAGAATGGTTGCTGAATACAAGCCAAGTTATTGATCATAGTAAAAAAACCAAAGTTGAGATCTTTTCAATATTTGCTTAGGTACAAGGGAAACCAAAACAAATTTTGTTGCTAAAGAAAGAAAACTAGATCTGTGTTTGTATCTTACAATGGCAAACAAAACATATACGTTTCATATTTCTTTTTCTTACAAGGTAAAAACAGTCACGATATAATGTAGATATACACGAGCCATGCTCTGTGAAAAGGGGCTTAAAGCATCTGCTTAAATTATCGACCCAGGTCAGCCTGCGCAGTTAAAGCAGGCTGACCTTAGCCAAAACTTTTTGCTTTTGGTCAATTTTCTGTATGTCCAGTATACACCATGATTCAGTCGGTCGTTAAGAAAAAGTGACTATTATGGATCCATAATCACGTGATGGCTTGATTGGTACAATGCATCACGGAGGTGCATTAAGCCCCCTTTTACCAGGGTATGGCTCATATATTGTATTAGTTCTAGTTATGTTTATGTACCAAAATCATGACAGATTCAAATGGTCGGAAAGAACATGTCCAAGGTATATGAAGTTGGCGACAAATCTATTTTACCTGACGAGTACCTTCCTGATGACCACAGCGGACCAAGTGCAGGGCCTGAATCTCAGATTATTGGTTGGTTCATGATGTTTGAAATACTCTGTCTCTTCTTAATCTATTTACCAGAGGTCAAAATTAAGACGCGTCCATAGCGAGAAGAGTGTAGACTGAGATTTATATGTATGCTGTTTCAGTCATGAAAAGCCCTTTATATTGGCATATGCCAATATACAACCTATTTATTAATATTCAACAGTTTTAATATACATTTAAATTCATCATTTTGTACCAGTTTTGACTTAATACTTCCAGTAACAATTTGGAGCAGACAAGAGCACGTGTGAAACATACCATAGGCCACTGAAACTCTATTGGTCTATTACGGGATAACGAAATTTTCCGTATCGGACACCGTTTCTATAAATACCACATTGGCGACTGACTCTATATATATTATGATAATATAGACGAGCGTATATAGAAGAACGTATACTGTATATAGATGTCTTATTATATACAATATGGAGGCAGTCGCCTATGTGCTATTTATAGTAAGGGTGTAAATGAAAATTTGAGTATTCCGTGATATATACAGGCGATGCACCAATGTGCAAAAGTGTTCGCTGATCTACCAAGGAAAACTTCAGTGTTCCGTGATAGATGAATGGAGCTTCAAAGTCCTGTGAACATACACATATTAATAGGAGAAATTACTTGTAACCATTGCCTCATTTTTTTTTTTTTTATGGTCTGCTTCGAGGCGTAAACATGCAATTGGCATATAAATAATCCTTATCCTGCTAAATAAGTAAAATAAAAATTTCAAGCCGATAGTGACAAACCGAGTAATATTTATTTCAAACTTATTGTTTAGAGAAAAATATCTCCTTATCGGACAGTGTAGACAAGATCAGACTGCACGTTCTATGCAATCTGATCTTGATTCGCACAGTCCGCCAAAGGTCAGCGAGTCGCGCTTAGCAGCTTAAGGGTTAATGATGAACCTCTATATTAGAGTTATCGCAGATTTCACGTTACTTTTACTGAATAATTTCAGAGGAGATGCTCGCTGACATGACGTCACCAAAGTTCCGAGACTACATACGAGACCTGACCTCACCAAATTATGGCGTCGACCTTGATAAACGCTCCCAACGTGATCAAGAAACAGTTGGATCTTTTCGAAAAATCAATATAGAGTGATTCCTCGTGTTCACAAATCAGTTTAGAAACTAAACCTTCTATGCCTATTTTGTATTATAATTATAAATTCCCTTTATGCAACTGATTTCAGACAGAGAAAAACCTTTAACTCTTTACCACGCATTGCAGCATTGTAACGACCCTGAGACAGAAACCTTTTGAAAATATTGTAGGAAAAGGAGAAAATTCTGGTAACCAGCATTTTCTCCTTTTCCCACAATATTTTCTACCCTTTCAGACTCAAATTTCAAATTTGGAGTCACATTAACGTTAATACGCCGAATAAAAAATGACAGTGTGACTGTCAACAGTCAAGCAGCAGCAGTGTGTGTACGTTCTTTTCGCCAAGTGATGACGTCGTGGATTTTGTGGTCACGTGAGTCTTGATTGGTCACGTGAGTCTTGGTGTGGTTTTTAAAATGTTGATGCTGTTTTTACATCTTGAAGTATATTTTTTGTCTTGGTGTGGTTTTTAAAATGTTGATGCAGTTTTTACATCTTGAAGTATATTTATTTGTCTTGAAGTGGTTTTATGTTTTGATATGATAATTTTGCTGTCATATATCAAATTTATATATCATTTTGGTATAATTGCGACTATCTTGATTGAATATTTTAAATATCTTGATAGTGTGTTTATATCTTGAATATTTTCTGCTATGGCATTAGCAGACTTCTCATTCGTAATTTTACGACGTTCTCCTTTGTGAAGAGTATCTCTGTTTCCCCGCTTGTATTTGAGCAAGAATGAAACTGGGCCCAGTATCAAGAAAGGTTCAGTCTGCGGGGTCGTAAGTAAATTATGCAGCTATCGTCTATTCTGCAGCCCTGTAAGGCCACACAGGTGATTATACACTTGTCTTTACCGTAGTATGTTTCTCCTCTACAAAAAAAAGCAAGTATTAGAAATGTGCTAACAGATATAACCAATATACTATAGTGTTCCATGGTTTTAGAAGTTTGATCTCGGAACATCTGAACTGAAAATGTACAGGGACATGAAGTGTCATCAACAACAGTTTTCAGCCACAACAACAGTCTGTGACGAAAGCGCTCCCCGTATTTTTTGTGGCGACTATGATGATGAATCTTCTGATAGTTACATGTATATGAGCCATTCTCTGGCAAAAGGGGGCTTAATGTATCTCTGTGATGCGTTGTCTCACGAACATGAAAGTTTACAACAAATGCATAGCTCAAATACAAACCACCCTGGCTGGGATTTGAACCTGTGCGGCAAATAACCTCGTTTATTGAGATTTAAAAGACCAATACACTAACCACTGAGCCAAAGAGAATTTTCCATAACACAGTTGTCAGGTATTGATTTTATACAGGAAGAAGCTATGCCCCCCTCTTAAGAGAAGTCATCATTTGATGACAGAAAGCCTTACTAGGCACAAAATCTATTATTTAGACAACAAATGGCTCAATGGCCAATAACAGGCAATTTTATAGACAACAAATGGCTCAAAGGCCAATCCCGGGCGAGCCCCCATCTTACGAACATAGCTCATATATAAACCTCCCCAGCTGGGATTCGAACCCGTGTGGCAAATAACCTTGTTTATTTAGGTTTAACTCTTTACCACACAATCCCGACTTTTAACGACCCTGAGAAAGAAGCGTTTTGAAAACATTGTGGGAAAAGGAGAAAATGCTGGTAACCAGCCTTTCCAAAACAAATTTCAATTTTTGAGTTACATTTATTTTGTTGTCTGCAAATGCTTTCAATTGGGTCTAGTCTAAAAATTTGACGTTTAGTAAAGAGTCAAAAGACCTGACTACACTAACCACTGAGCCAAAGAGAAATCTCCGTAACACAGTTGTCAGGTACTGATTTTATACGGAAAGAAACTATGTTGTAAGGAAGGATTGATCTCCTGTAACAATTGTACCAGTCAAGCCATCACATAATTGCGTATCCATAATAACCACTTTTTTTTAACAACCCACTGATTAATGAGGTAGACTGGTCCTTGGACATACAGAAAATTGACCCATAGCGAAAAGTTTCGATCCTGGTCAGCCTGCGCAGACTGCACAGGCTGACCTGGGTCGATACTTTTCGCAGATGCATTAAGCTCCCTTTTCACAGAGCATGGCTCATATTTACTGCTGCTTATCAAAATGGTAATGAGGAGCCATAGCATTAAATCTTTACTAGTCAAAAAAAATTCAAGACATGTCAAATTTGTCAAAAGCATTTACAGATGACAAGTAAACTGTGGTTTACTTAATAAGATTTGGCTTTGAAAGGTTAGAAAACATTGAGTGAAAAGGAGAAAATACTGGCTACCAGCACTTTTGCCTTTTCCCATATTTTCAGCCCTATTCCACAGGGTCATTTAAAATGAAGATTGTGTGGTAAAGGGTTATTTGTAACTCACCACCACACAATGCCGAGTTTTAGTGCCCCTGGAAAATTAATTTTCATGAAAAAGGAGAAAATGCTGGTAACCCATTCAGAAACGAATTCAATCATTTGAGCCACATTAAATATGTCGTCTGCAAATGCTTTGAATATGGACTGGTCTAGAGTTAATGACGATAAATCAATGATGTTAGATACTCGAAATGAGAAAAAAAAAAAAAAAAAAAATCAAACTGCACGCATGCACGCATATGTGTGTGGAGGTTGATTGTGGTACCCACTCTCCACATAATACATCCATATTTGAGTCATGCTCTGTGAAAAGGGGGCTTAATGCATCTCCGCAATGCATAATACTGAGCAAGCCATCACATAATTATGGATCAATAATAGCCACTTTTTTTAAACAACAACTTAATCATGAGGTAGAAAATTGACCAACAGCGAAAAGTTTCAGTTCAGGTCAGCCTGCGTGGACTGCGCCTAGGTTGATACTTTTTGCAGATATGTTAAGCCCCTTTTCACAGAGCACGGCTCATTTGCATATTGCAGGAAAGGTTGTACATGTAACCAGCCTGATTTTAATCTCGGAAAAATGTTCACCATTTCTCTGTCTCTAATCCTAATCCATTCGAAAGCCAAGATGATGTAAAGTTTACTCAAGATTTACTCTTTTTATGCCAGATTTTCATCCCTGGCCTGTGGCATGAGAGGCCTGTATTTTTCCCTTGCACCATGGCCTCTCACAGTTATGGAAGGACAATCAAGTAAGGAAAATGCCAAATATTAATAAGCTTTTTTTAACAATAACAACTTGTAAAAACTATTTATTCAGTTCTAAGGTAGAGGGGTTGTAACTCCCCTTGCTGTTGTCAGTAACTCAATTTCCATGGCAGAAAACTGCTCTCTTAACATTAGGTAGACTGGTCCTTGGACATACAGAAAATTGACCAATAGGGAAAAGTTTAGGCTCAGGTAAGCCTGCGCGGTATAGTACTGACCTGGGTCGATACTTTTCGCAGATGCATTAAGCCCCCTTTTCACAGAGCATGGCTCATATTTACTGCTGCTTATCAAAATGTTAATTAAGAGCCACAGTATTAAGTCCTTACCAGTAAAAAAAAATCAAGACGTGTCAAATTTGTCAAAAGCATTTGAGCTATGCTCTGTGAAAAGGAGGCTCAATGCACTTGCAAAAAGTAACAACCCAGGTCAGCCTATGCAGTCAGTGCAGGTTGACCTGGGCTGAAACTTTTTGCTTTTGGTAAATTTTCTGCATGTCAAAGGATCATCGTACCTCGTGATTCAATCGTTTGTCACACAGGAGAGATTTTAGTCTGTAATATTGTGATGAATTGCTTGGTATGATGCATCACAGAGTATGGCTCATTTGCAGATGAAAAATAAACAGTGGCTTAGTTGATAAGATTTG
The DNA here is from genome assembly GCA_945859785.2 of Tridacna gigas. Lineage (NCBI taxonomy): Eukaryota > Metazoa > Mollusca > Bivalvia > Cardiida > Cardiidae > Tridacna > Tridacna gigas. The sequence continues at coordinate 56,242,764 of OX244034.2, forward strand.
TCTTTGACAAAGGTTGATTATGTGGTAAAGGGTTAAACGGACTATCTGGTTGATAACATGCTTGTTCTTAAACCCCATGACTAATGCATTCAACAAGTAAATCGTGCAAGGGAAAAAACTCGTGCTAAACTATGAGCAAATTTGAAAAGTTGTTATGTCCCTTGACTAAAAATGGCTTCTCATTTCTAAAACCAAATGTTGTTTACGTGTTCGTCAAGTGCTTTAAGGAAACTTAGATAAAACAAACCATGGTACGAAATATCTTTATCTTTGGTTTCATTTCAATTTGATTTTTTTTTTTTTAATGTTTAACTATATTTGCGTTAGTTGTCGGCATCAGAAGGTTAAAAAATGTCTTGAAATCTTGATAAATTCAAATTGACCGATAGTCGGATGTACGTATATGCGGATACAATTTTAGGTTCCAACCTATTAGCAAACAAGTCCTATTTCTAACGACCTTGAAGAAGATGGATAGAAACATTTTGGGAAAAGGAGAAAATGCTGGTTACCACTATTTTGTCATTTCCACACAATGTTTACAGTAAAAATTAACTTACTAGTTGCTCTTTCTAAAAGTTCTGTCAATTACTGGCTGTCATTTGAGCCACAAATGCTTTTTAATGGACACATCTAAAATTCTGCCCATTGTTAAAGAGTTAGACAGTGCAAGATTTATTTTAATCATTTTTGAAGTGTGGTGAATAATAAAAATCTGAATAGATCTAGCGCCCTTTAGCCAGATTGTATGGTGTTTAACACCGTTTTCAACATTATTTCAGTTATATCACGGCGGCCAGTGCACCTATCCATGCTTTCCTGGAGTTTCATTTACCAGTACTCCGCACAATATTCTTTCCAAGCCACTGGCGAAACAATGGTCAGTGGTGAGAGGGGAATGAATCCTGTCGCGATGACCATCATCAATCCTCGGAAAGAAATTGGTCAAGCCGGGGATTGAACCAGCGACCTCCTGTTCTCAAGTCCTGTATGCTACCGACTGAGCTATGGGGGCATGGGTTTCAGCCTGAAGAGAGTCCTGAAATACCATTTATTAAGAATAATATTTTAACTTTTCACAACTTAATTTTCTCTTTACAAAAAAGTCGGTATTCTACATCTTATGATTTGCCACAAAAAGCATTAAGAGCAAACAGCGCAAGCTGAGTTGTTAAATAGATTTGACAAAAATGTTATATAATGCTATGATGAATATTACACAGATAACCTTTGTAGTACAGTTGGTAAATATGTAATACATTAATTAACAACTTTTTTCATTCTGTTACTTTCTTTTCAGGACTACAGCAAGTTTTTGGATGAGAATTTTGATGTTAAAGACTGGGTCAACAATGCATTTGCATCCAACAAGGAGCAAGGAATGTCAAAAGATGTATGGCTGATTACATTTCTTTTTTAGCTTTTTACCAAGCAATAAAATTTTAGACATGCCCAAACTGAAAGCATTTCCAGACAGCAAATTAAATGTGGTTCACAGGTTTGGATTTGCCTCAGACAGGCTAGAAAATATTCTGATAAAAGAGAAAGTACTGTTAATCAGCACTTTATCCCCCTTACTCACAATGTTTTCAAAAGCATTCTTTCTCAGGGTCATTATAAGCTGCGATAATGTGGTAAAGATTTAAAAATGTTTCTGTATCCATACCATCATTCTCATTTTGTTTTATTCATATAATGAACAAACAGTTTGTTGCTTCGTGACCTTGAGATGAAAGAATTTTTGTTTCCTTACTCAGAGTTCTGCCGAGGACGCGCCATTGGGGGATCGGTGCTAAAAAATTACAGATGGCACATTAAAAATATGTCTCTTCGGCCAACCGGTGCATCAAAAATATGCCACGGTGGCCGTAGGCATGAAAAATATGCGGGGGCGAATCAACTGGTAGAGAGCAGTTTCCGTTTTATTTGTTTTGTTGTTGGAATAAACAAAGATGCTTGGAACCATTTTGTTGTTCATATGGGCTATTTTCATTGGATAAGCTTCATCTGTAACCAGGGATTTCCCTAGTTTTGACCAATACATATCTTTGTTGCATGTAGCATGTATCTGGTATCAGAATTTGAGTATGTTCTGCATCAGTTGATTGCAGTCTGCAGTGCCTGAAAAGAAGCCAAAGAAAATAACTAGATCCACCCTCAGTTATTTTGGCCAATATGAGTCAAACAGGCCAAAACATTTATATAGATGGAGCCTAAAGATTGGCCAAATACAGACTCAGATCATGCAGACTCAGAACACCTAGAAACCTTAACAGATAAGTCAGGCCCCCAAGCAAAATCTCCCATGAAAAACGTTTTCAAAATAAATGGCTCTCGGACTGACTGACTTGGCCCCATGTAGCATTAAGATGGCCCCACTTTTGAAGCTTGGATGGGCAAGTGGCCCCTCTAGCTCAAAACCTTGGCAGAACACTGCTCACTTATTTTTTTTCTTTAATTTCAGCAATATGCAACAACACTGGTTATGAAACTACAAATGTTTATTCAGGTTTAGTATGCTAATTTTGAATTTATTAGCTCAGCTGTTTTTGAAGAAAATGTCGAGATGTTGTCACAACCTTGCCATTGTCTGCATTGTTGTCTGCATTGTCATTGTCCAAAATATCTCGTTCATTACAGTGGATATTTACTTCTAACTTGGACTAGTTGTTAATTATCAAAAGGGTTAGATAGGTAACCATAAAAATATTTTTGACAGGATAAACCCCTATTTCGATATAGAATTTTCACTCCAAATCAATCTATTTCTGAAAGCAACTATAGCGGAATGTGGGCACTGGCACTCGATGCTCTTGTCTTTCTTTCTTGTGTATTTTCCAGTCCTTGCTTTTGGAAAACAATGGCTACCTTTCCTTCCATGTTTCATTTGCTGTGTTGAAGTATATGAGTCATGCTCTGTGAAAAGGTGGTTTAAGACATCTGCAAAAAGTATCGACCCATGTCAGCCTGCACATACTGTGCAGGCTGACCTGGGTCAAAGCATTTTGCTATTGGTAAATTTTCTGCATGTTGAAGGACAATTCCATCTTACAATACACCAGGTCCTGTTTGTTAGACCAAATTGTTCCATGTTATGTGATGACTTGCTTGACATAATGCATTACCCAGAGGCATAAACTGCCTTCTGTTTTGCTGAGGTAGTCTATAGTATAGTTGTTTTTTCCAGACAGTAGTGATAAACATCAAACTGAGTAGTAATTGTACTGAACTAAAATTGCACTGTAACCTTAGATCTCATTGCCTGGTATTTGAATGATTGTACTTAACTCTTTACCACACAACAAGTTTGATCCAAATTGAAAGCATTGGCAGAAGACAAATGTGACAAAGATGGTGGTATTTGTGTTTGAAAGGATAGAAAACATTGTGGGAAAAGGAGAAAATGCTGGTTACCAACATTTTCTCCTTTTCCCTCAATGTTTTCAAGAGGCTTCTCCCCCAGGGTCGTTTAAACTTGGGATTGTGTGGTAAAGGGTTAAAGCAATGTTTCCTTAACTGTGTTTTTCTTACAGGAAGTGAACAATGTAATAGAAGAAGCTGGCCAGCAAGCAATACAAAATCTTCCAAGGTATATTTTTATTATGACTTAAAACAGTGAATTACAGACTTGTGTAGCCGCAAATAAATCCTCCAGAGTAGCTCTTTTTTATCTTTATCTGTTGTGTGTTGAACAATGAAAAACAAAAGCACAGTTTTCTTATCTTAGAAAATTTGAATTTCCTTCATACTTGTTCTCTGCTTTGTTGTATGAATTACTTTAGTCACACCAGAGGGGAATCCCTGATCTTTCTCAATCCTCCTTTCACTCTGGCTTTCTCTCTCCCTCTCTCTTCCTCGCCCCGTCATCCCCCACCTCCATGTGTATCTTTTTCTGTTTACCATGTTGGGATTATTATCATTTGCCGAAGGCGAGAGGATACAGTTTTTTTCATTTTTCTGTCAGTCTGTCTGTTCATCCATCAGTCTGTTTGTACAGATATTTTCTAAAATCCTTAACCCTGAGAAAGAAACCTTTTGAAAACATTGTGAGAAAAGGAGAAAATGCTTTTAATGAGCATTTTCTCATTTTCCCATTGTGTTTCTACACTTTTGAATAGAAATTTTAGTTTTTGAATCAACATTTAGTTTGTTATCTGCAGATGCTTTCAATTTGGACAAGTCTAAGATTGTTTTGTTTAGTAAAAGGTTTCAAGTGCACTTTAATACACCAGGGTGATGAGGGAGATAGAAGCAGTCAAACAAGAAGCATCATTGTTGAAAGATCAGATGGCTGTTGTTAAACAAGACATTCAGAAGGTAGGATGTCTTTACATTTTTGTAAACTCAATGTGCTCTGAAGTGCATATATCTTTCGACTATTATTATTAATATTTTCTCTTATTGACATGAGCTGAAACAGAATAAATTTGTTTGTTTTGGAATTTTGATTTGAGTTTAACACAGATTTTTCACAATATTTCAGTCATATTAGGGCAGTTAATGTTCCTAGCTTTATGTTCCTGAAATGTTCTCTAATGAATGCTGCATACAAAACATCTTTCAAAGCTGTCTGCAGTTTTCCAACAACCACAAAGTTGAAACTATGTTAGCTTTGTACTAAACTATCCCAAGGTTTTTATGACCCTTATAAAGAAGGCTTTTGAAAACATTGTGGGAAAAGGAGAAAATGATGGTAGCATTTTCTCCATTTCCCCCACAATGTTTTCTATGCTTTGAAGGACATATTCCATCATTTGAGTCATTTGAATCACAACGAATTTGTACAATGAATTTAACCTATGCTCTGTGAAAAGGAGGCTTAATACATCAGTGAAAAGTATCGACCCAGGTCAGCCTGTGCAGGCTGACCTGGGCGGAAACTTTTCGCTCTAGGCCAATTTTCTGTATGCCCAAGGCACAGTTTACCCCATCATTGAGTCGATTATTTAAAAAAAAAAAAAAAAAAAAAAGTGGCTTTTATGGATCCATAATTATGTGATGACTTGGTTGGTATAAAACATCACAGATATGCATTAAGCCCCCTTTTATCAGAGCATGGCTCATTTGTATTTTGCAAATATTTTTAACCCTTAAAGCGCCTTCCACAAATATAGTTGCCTTTGCGCCCAGTGTAGATCAAGATCAGGCTGCACAAAACATGCAGGCTGATCTTTGATCTACACTGTCCGTTATGTTAAAACACTACAGGCAAAATGTAGCCATGAATTCGCAATTATATTGGTTTTATTCTAGAATGAAAATGACCATTGGGTTTATTTGGCGCTTTAAGGGTTAATATGCACTGTTCAAACTTTTTTTCATCTGGTAAAGAATTAACTTGCAAGATAAGAATGAACTCTTACTCAGTGACTTTCATCCATCCATGTAAAGAGTGTTGGCTCTGCCTGGATGAAGACCAATGATTCATGGATTATTTGCTCTGCTTGAGCTATCAGGGCCTGACCACAGAGAACAAGTAAAACTAGAATGTTAGAGATGGTGCTATATCTTTACCACATGATGAAGCTTCAGTTTTGCCCAATTTGAAAATCACATCAGATGACAAATGAAGTTCAGTTCATGTGACAGGTTTTGTCTTTGGAAGGCCAGAAAACAGTGTTTGAAAAGGAGAAAATGCCAGGTTCAAGCATTTTCTCTTTTTCAAACAATGTTTCCAATATCCTCCTTTGACTGGGTCTTTAAAACTCAAGAAAATTTTGTCAGCCTGTCACAAGCTGACTTGGTTTTAAACTTTTTGCTACATGCATTTGTAAAATTTTCCGCATGTCCAAGGACCAGTCTACTTCATGATGCAGTCAGATGTTAGACAAAAATGGATCTTATGGATCCATAATTATGAGATGACTTCCATGGCATAATGCATCATGGAGATGCATTAAACCCCCTTTTCACAGAGGAAGGCTCAAATATTTTTTTCTGGACAATGTTTCTCCTTACAGTTATATGTGCTGGTCTTTTGTGGGTCTTATCTTTCGATTTAGCTTTTAGTATAAATCTATATTAATATACAGGTAGAATATGATACAGCCAAGTCCATGCAAATGTTACTGAAATTAGATGCCATAAAGTCAAGAATGACTTCAGCCGCAGATGCATTAAAGGTATGAAATACTTTGTACAATTGATTTCACAGCAAATTTTTGCGCAAAGTGTATTTACTTTAACCCTTTACCAAACAATTCTGCTTTTTACCGACTCTGAGAGAGTAGGCTTTTGAAGACTGAGAGGGAAAAGGAGAAAATGCTGTACCCAGAATTTTTTTCCTTTTTTCCAATAAGTGTTTCTATCCAATCAAAGACAAATTCAATCATTTAACACTTTACCACACGACAAAATTTTAGACTCAACCAAATTGAAAGCATTTGCAGACGACATATTAAATGTAGCACAAATGATGATTTTTGTCTTTGATAGGGTAGAAAACCTTGTGGGAAAAGGAGAAAATGCTGGTTACCAGCATTTTCTCCTTTTCCCACAAGGTTTTCGAAAGCCTTCTTTTTTAGGGTCGTTAAAAGTCAGGATTGTGTGGTAAAGAGTTAAGCCACAATTACCGTGTTTTGTTGTGTACAAATGCTTTTAATTTGGACAAAACTTGGTTGTCTGGTAAAGAGTATAGCCTGCTGATCTGTTACTTTTTTGACCATGGATCTAGTTTGCTGAGTGCGCTGACCAACATCAGCCATATGTGCAGTCTGATTTTGGTCTCTTCTCTCTATTTGTCTTTTGTTAGATTAAAAAGAAGTTTCTCTTCTGACATCCAATAGGATGAATAGAGCTGGAAATAGATTAATCTTCAGACTTTTTTACATGTACCAGATGACAGTAAATAGACTTACCCAAATTCAAAGCATTTGTGTAGTACTGGTAAAGCCCATGAAAGATATGAATGAGTGAGCTGTCATTGTGATATGACAGAAATGCTCTTTAGAATGGCATAGAATGTCATTTAACTCTTTACCACATAAGCAAAATTTAGACTTGTCCAAATTGAAAGCAACTGCAGATGACAATTGAAATGTAGCTAAAAAGATAGAATTTGTCTTTGATAGGGTAGAAAACTTTGTGGGAAAAGGAGAAAATGCTGGTTACCAGCATTTTCTCTTTTTCCCAGTGTTTTCAGAAGGCTTTTCTCTTAGGGTCGTTAAACTCAGGATTGTGTGGTAAAGGGTTAACCCTTTACAATACACAATCCAGAATTTTGATTACCTGAAGAACGTGTTTAGAAAAAATTACAGGAAAATGAAATTACACTAGTAACCAGGATTTTCTCCTTTTCCCACAATGCTTCTACCGTTTCAAAGACAGCCTCCACCATTTGAGCCATATATAATTTGACTTGCCTGCAAGTGCTTTGGATTAGGACAAGTCCGAAAATTTGTCATTTGGTAAAGAGTTAAGTCCAAATAGCTGCCAACAGTAAACAAAGCAGGTGTTCAAATGCATTTGAATTTAAATCATAGGATTTAAAAGTATGGAAATTAATGTGAAGATGACAAACTGGTATTGTATGGTTGCTCCAAGTGTTATTTGCTGGAAGAAACATGAATTTCAAAACAAGGTCAAAAGTTGCCAGGTCGCTTTATTTTTTGTTTATTTTTTATCTGGTGTTAAAATTTATTTTTCTGCCAGCCATTAACACCTGCACTGACTGTACAGTAAGTGATTGTCATCTTCACAATGATTTCAAAACTTTTAAAGGTATGATTTAAATTCAAATGCATTTTAACACCTGCTTTGTTTACTTCTGGCAGCTACTGGGCATTTAATTAGGGGTGATAATGGACTAGGCAGTACAGTGCATCAGTCTTTTTCTGGTGTTGTTCTCAGGAAAAACATGGGGAGCTGATGTTTTGTTGTGATATCACTGAATGTTGGTTATTCAACCTATTCAAAACAAGTTTTCCTCCCATTTACCATCATGTCTAATACGTAACTCTTTACCACACAATCCCGAATTTTATCAACCCTGAGAAAGAAAGTTTTTGAAAACATTTTGGGAAAAGGAGAAAATGCTGGTAACCAGCATTTTCTCGTTTCCCACAATGTTTTCTACCTTTCCCAAAACAAATTTCAATTTTTCAGTCACATTTATTTTGTCATCTGCAAATGCTTTCAATTTGGACCAGTCTGAAATTTTGTCGTTTGATAAAGAGTTAATTATGTTCTAGGAAGCAGATAATTGGACCACACTCAGTGCTGATGTCGAAGAAGTTTTTCAGTCCCAAGATATTCAAGCTGTAAGTTTTTCAATGTTTTTACATTTTGTTCTTGATTTTGTCTTGCCATAATAAGAGATGATTATATCATTTGGAAAACAAAGCTGGAGGTAAAAATAAGACAAACTAGATGGCAGTAGTCTGTCTAGGGTTTTTTTTTTCTCTATTTAACAGTTTACAAACTGCAGATGACTTTTTTTCTTACATTATATTATTTTTGCAAACATTGGAACAAAGGGAGAAATTTCTGGCATGAAAAAAATGGGTGTTAGCCTAGCTGGCCAGGAGTAGAGCCTAGCCATGTTTTGCAATCCCAAGGGCACCAAAATTTTGGGAAGAAGACCTAACACATAGCATCATGGAGAGTAACATGCCTTTGCAATTTTCTGCATAATGATGTGATGTAACTGAGATTTTGTTGAAAATGGTGCTAAACTGTAAGAGACTAATAAACAGTACTGAAATCATTTTTTTAATTTCAGATTACAGCCAAGCTGTCAGGAATGCAGCAGAGTCTGGTATAAACTTTACAAATTACTCTCAGCAGTTCTTAAACCTTTACCCCATAGCAAAACTTCAGACTCATCCATTTTGAAGTAATTTAAAGATGACAATTTAAATGTTTTTTAAATGGTAGTATATGTCCTTGTAGAGGTAGAAAACATTGTGGGAAAAGGAAGAAAATGCTGGTTACCAGCATTTTCTCCTTTTCCTACAATGTTTTCAAGAACCTTCTTTCTAAGGTTTGTTAAAACTCGGGGTCATGTGGTAAAGGGTTAATCCTTTACCTCTAAATACCAAGTTCCAACAACCCTGAGAAAGCTTTTGAAAACATCGTTGGAAAGGGAGAAAATGCTGGTAACCAGCATTTTCTCCATTTCCAACAATGTTTTCTACCCTTCCGAAAACAAATTTCAATTTTTGGGTCATGTTTATTTTGTTGTATGTAAATGTTTTAAATTTGATCTAAACTTTTGTTGTTTGATGAAGAGTTAATTAAGTTTAATATCAGTATCTTGAAATACTATCCTTTTGAAAACAATGTGGCATAAGTTAAAATCCCATATTACACAGATGAACATATTTTTGTATTAAACTAGTCTATGATCATAATCCATATTTACATGTACTTTTTTTCAAAATCAGAATCTGCAAAATTGTTTCAGCAGGTGATGAATTCATGGATAAACTTTGTAGATACACATTTTTAAAATTTAGAACAGCAAGAAATAATGTTTCAAAAACACAAAAAGTACAAATTAATGTCTCAAAAATAGCTTAGCAGGAAAATGTCATTGTTATACATGTATTTACAGTTTTCATTCCTTTCAGTGCTATTTTTCATGAAATGTTTCTTTTCACATAAAGTTTGCTTTTCTTTCTGAATTTCAGTTCTTTTAGCCCTCTACCAAACAGTCCCTGTTTTTAGCATCTGTGTGGAAAAGGCCTTTAAAAACATTGTTGGAAGAGGACTTTTTCCAAACTTTTTTTCTACCCATCACAATACCAATTCTGTTATTTGTGCCACATTAAATAAGTCATCTACAAATGCTTTAACAATGGATGGGCCTAAAATTTTGTTATCTAGTAGATTTGAATACTTAATGTTGTATTTTTCTTTATTACAGCAAATGTTGGTGGATACCCCAGACTATGCTGACCGATGCCAACATCTAGAAAAATTGAAAAATAGACTGGAAGCCATGTTAAGTCCCCAGGTGATGGCTGCTTTCAACTCACAGTCTGTTGGTAGGAATTTTTAATGAAATACTATTAAATCATTTTGACTTTAATTTGCTGCATTTTGAAAATTGTGTAAGATTTGAAGTATTGCCTAAAATGGGTATTACTCCAGAAGGAAAGGGAGCTAGCAGTTTCTTTTCTTATGCTTGCAATCAGAACTATTTCTGTGCAGAAAATTTTATTGAAGTCTGTTTATAATCTTTACCAAAGGACACTTGTTTTTAATTTGTCCAAATTTTAGAGCAGTTTCAGACAACAAATAAGATGTGCCTAAAATGATTGGGATTTTTTTTTGAAAATTAGAAAACATAAGGGGAAAAAAGGAGAAAATCCTGGTAACCAGCATTTCTCCTTCTTCCAATATGTTTTAGGCCTACTTCATCCGGGTGTTTGAAAAAGACAGGATTACTTGGTAAAGGGTTCAGACTACAAATCTATTTTCGTACATCCATTTATTATGTGAATACATATTGAGGTTTTAAGACATTTTACTTCACAGGATTATGATTCAGTCTACTTCTTCATGCCACGAAGCATGCTAGTGCAGTCGGTAGTGTTCAGCACTTGAGACCAGGTGTCGCTGGTTTCAGTCCCCTCTCTGGACCAATTTCTCCCTGAGAATTGATAATAGTTATTGCAACAGGATTCATTACTCTCTCACCACTGATCATTATTTCAACAACAAGTATGTGGGAAAGCAACCAGGGGCTTGGGAAGAATATTAAAGCTTATGTAAAAGAAAATCGAGGAAAGCATGGATAAGTGCACTGGCTGCCACAATGTAACTGAAACAATGTTGAAAGTGGTGTTTAACATCATACAAGCAAACTATTTCTTCATTCAGATGCTATTTGCATTCTTTTAATGAATTTTTACTGCATGAAAATGGTAATGGGAAAATGTATGTATATTTTCTTTTTGCAATTTCCAGAAGCAGCTCAAATGTTTGCCACGATTTTCAAGTCCATTGACAGACTGCCTGAACTGTACAAGTTTTATAATATGTGCCATAAGGTACTCTATGTTTATTTTAGCTTTAAACCTAAGAGTTGCAAATAAACAGAATCAAAATTTTCACTTAATAAAAATACATCCAGATATCTGCCGTTTCAAGCTTGCCTTAGGCCAGAATGTCTCGCCATATTTTACGGTGTAGATCCAAGATAAGACTGCATGTTTTGTGTGGTCTAATCTTGTTCCACATTTGCCACCAAGTTGTGAAAGGCAATTGAAGGGTAAACCTCACGTAGACAAATTTATGTTAATTTGTTTCTTAAGGTTTATTTGTTCACTGCTTTTGCCACAGTGTTTCCAAAGGCGGTCTGCTACAAGACAAGAAAATGTCGTCAATCAGAGGCAATGAATTGATTCTTTACCAGACAACAAAATTTTAGACTCGTCCAAATTGAAATCATTTGCAGATGTACAAATCAAATGTGTCACAAATGATAAAATTGATCCTTGAAAGGTTAAAAAACTTTGTGAGTAAAGGAGGATGTGCTGATTACCAGCATTTTTTCCTTTTCGCACAATTTTTTCAAAAGCCCCTTCTCTCAAGGTCCGTTAACATGCATAAAGGGTTGAGTAACATTCAAGTTTGAGTTTTCTAAATTCAGCATACCTATGTTAAAACCAGAAGTGATATGTTTATACCTTATCATTTTTTTTTTCAGAGCAATCTACAACAGTCCTGGAAAAGTATCCTAGATACAAACACAGAAGACAGTTTGGTGGAATGGATGAATGAGCTGTATGATATGCTGTTGTCTAACTGGCATACACAGGTATCACACCCATAAATGAGCCATGCTTTGTGAAAAGGGGGCTTAATGCATCTCCGTGATGCATTATACCAAGCAAGTCATCACAGTATCGTGGATCCATGGTATCCATTATGTCTAACAGTCAAATGAATCATGAGTTACACTGGTCCTTTGACATGCAGAAAATTGACCAACAGCAATAAGTTTTGGCCCAAGTCAGCCTATGCGGACTGCACAGGCTGACCTTGGCCAATACTTTTTGCAGATGCATTACCCCTTTACCACACAATCCCGACTTTTAACGACCCTGAGGAAGAAGACTTTTGAAAACATTGTGGGAAAAGGGGAAAATGCTGGTAACCAGCATTTTCTCCTTTTCCCACAATGTTTTCTACTCTATCAAGGACAAATTTTGTCATTTGAGCCACCTTTAATTTGTCATCTGCAACTGCTTTCAATTTGGATCAGTCTGAATTATTGTAGTTTGGTAAAGGGTTAAGCCCATTTTTCACAGAGCAAGACTCAAATATTTGTGTAATATATCATTACTTTCTGGTTAACTCTTTACCACACCACAAGATATCAGACATGCAAGTAGAAAGCATGTGTGGGTTACATTACTAAATGCACCTCAAATCAAGAAACTTGTTTTTGTAAGGCTAGAAAACATTGGAGGAAAAGGAGAAAATGTGGGTTACTGGCATTTTCTCCTTTTCTCACAGTGTTTTACAGGCATTTTTCTGTTTGGTTGTTGAAACAGGGGATTGTGAGTTCAAGGGTTAATTGTTGATGGTTAAACATTGCTCTTGTCCCATACCTTTCATCTTTTAAGAGATTACAATCATAGGAGGTTTGAGCAATTAACCTTTGTCTTATTTTCATTATTTCAGATGAAATGGTGTGGCCAGGTGTTCCCAGATCCATTACCAATTGTTTCGCAACTCACTGCAGACACTCTAGGTGGACTGGATCCTCCACTTCATGAATGTATAGAGACTTATTTAACTGAAAAAGGGGAACCATTAGTCAGTCTTATTGAGCTGAAACAGGTAAACTGTCATGAGAGAGGAAGTTAGGTTGTCTGTAGGGACGGAATTAACCCTTTCCCAAACGACAAATTTTGGACTAGTCCAAATTGAAAGAGTTTGCAGACGACAATTTTCAATTTGATGAAAATGGCAGGAAGTTCTCAAAAAGGGTAGAAAACACTGTGGGAAAAGGAGAAATTGCTCGTTACTAGCAATTTCTCCTTTTCCCACAGTGTTTTCACAGTGTACTGCAAACACGTGAAAACCAGGGCTTGTTTGGGAAAGGGTTAAGAGAAAGAGGAAATGAGAAGAGGAGAGGTTATGAAGATATGAAGCAAAAGCTATTGTTTAAGAAATGTACAAGACATTTTTTAAGTTAACTAGTTGAAACAGCAATGACATTGCAATACCTAACCAGGTTTGTTTCTTTTGTGTATGAAAATTTCCATTTTATTCATTTAGTCCTCTTTGGTTATGAAAGAGCCATATTGGCTGAAGTAATGTAGCAAATTTACCCTTTAATCCCTGAGTGATGACATGTAGAATTTCACTGTCTAGAAATAAGTCCCAGTTGTTGCAATTTTGGTCAGAATATTACACAGAAGGTTGGAGGTGAAGATTGATGATCAAACTGCCTCTTCTGTGTCATTTGATATTTTGTCTACTCTTTGCAAACAAGCACCCTTAGTTAGGCCAGGCAACCTGATGGTTTGCTTTTAAACCATTTCAGATTTCAGAGAGATTTTCAAAAAGTATCGAAAAAGCAGCAGATTCTCAAATGAAAGGTAAGCTAGAAAAAAAAAGTTATCTCAAATAAATTGTTTTCTCATCTTTCTTCAGTTCAAGAACAGAAAAATGAAGATATTATTTTGCCATTCACAATGGTTTTTTTCTCATTAACCTCCATTGAGAACTTTTTTGTATGACTTCCTTGTGCCTTTATATGAGCCATTCTCTGGCAAAAGGGGGCTTATTGCATCTCTGTAATGCATGATACCTAGCAAGTCATCACATGGTCGTGGATCCATAAAGTCCATTTTGTCTAACAATCGACTGAATCATGAGGTAGACTGGTCCTTGGACATGGAGAAAATGGACCAATATCGAAAAGTTTCGGCCCAGGTCAGCCTGCGTGGAGTGTGCAGGCTGGCCTGGATCGATACTTTTCGCAGATGCATTAAGCCCCCTTTTCACAGAGCATGGCTCATATCATTTTTCAGTATTAATTTGTAATTTCATAAACACTGTAGTCAACTGCACATCCATGCCTCTGAATTTTGTCATATCTGAAAAGAAAACATCATTTTAGTGAAGTTATCTACCACCTATAATCATTTGGTTGAAACATTTGAGCCATGCACAGTGAAAAAGGTGCTTAATGCATCAGCCAAAAGGTATCGACCCAGGTCAGCCTGCGCAGTCAGCACAGGCTGAACTGGGCCCAGACTTTTTTGCTGTTGGTGAGTTTGCTGCAAAGGACCAGTCTACCTCATGTTTCAGTAAGTTTTTATACAAAATAACTTACAGATCCATAGCTATGTGATGTCCTGCTTGGTATAATGCATCAAGCCCCTTTTTCCAGAGCATGGTTCATTTAAAAATTTTTTCACTTGGAGCTGTGTTTTACCTTTTGTATTAGGATTTAGGCAAGATACTTGAGACCCTTAGCCTAGTATTGACAAAATCCAGGACACACATGAATAGCTAAGCTGTTTTAAGATATGACAGAAGTAATGTAGAAAGCAGCATAAAACAGTTGAGCCATGCTCTGTGAAAAGGGGGCTTAATGTGTCTGTGAAACGTATCGTCCCAGGTCAGCCTGCACAGTCCGCGCAGGCTGACCTGGGCCAAAACTTTTCGCTATTGTTCAATATTCTACATTTCGAAGGACCATTCTACCCCATAATTCAGTTGGTTGTTGAAGAAGTTTCTAGTATGGATCCATGATTATGTGATTGCTTGCTTCGTACAATGCATCAAGGAGATGCATTAAGTCCCCTATTGCCAGAGCATGGCTCATTGTATTTTTTATTTTACAGATAAGCTTGAACACACACAGTCTATTGAATGTCTTATGGTGAAGATATTTTCCCCCTATACACCATATTTAATGAAGTACAGATCATTTGAGGAGGAATGGCTGAATAAAGAATTGGATCATATCAAAATGGTAAAATTAAATTGTTTTTAGATTCCTAACCGATTACCACTGTTTTTAGATATTCCTAATTGATTGAATTGTGTTCTGTAATATTTTTACAATATTTAAGTCATATAATGGCTGCCAGTACATCTGTTCGTGCGTTTCTAGGTTTAGTTTCATTAGTAATATGCTTAACTCTTTACCAAACGATAATTTTAAACTGGTTCAAATTGAAAGCATTTGCAGATGACAAAATAAACATGAATGAAAAATTAGAATTTGTTTTGGAAAGGATAGAAAACATTGTGGGAAAAGGAGAAAATGCTGGTTACTAGCATTTTCTCCTTTTCCCACAATGTTTTCAAAAGGCTTCTTCCTCAGGGTCATGAAAACTCGGGATTGTGTGGTAAAGAGTTATCTCTTTTTTCAAGCCACTGGCTACTTCATCCATATACACCATGTATAAGCAATGTTCTTCAGTGAGAGAGGAATAAACCATGATGCAAATACTATCATCCATCCTTGAAAAGATTAGCTGAACTGGGACTCAGTCTCAAGTCCCTACGATAGCTAGCTCTGTAAATTACCACCTGAACCACCCTTTTTGAATCCTTAGAGTTTTTCCCCAACAACATACAAGTAACACAGTAGTAAGTCATATTTCATAGACAGGCAATGGGATCTGCCACGTTAATTTTTTTAATTTACTATTCGAAATTTTATGTTTCACATGTCATGAATAATAATAATTATGACAGTAATCATTATCAGCATAGTTTGAGTGACAAGTCTACTTTCCTGAGCAGCTCAGAAAAGTAAGAATTATTGTTTTTCTTCTCTGTTTGTCTGAAAATTCTTTTCTCAGACTAAACAAATCACATTGTGGAAAAGCAAGTTATGTCTACACATTTATGTGCAGTGACCTAATTATAATGTAATAAAATATGGGGAATTTCTTCAACTACAACATATATGCTTAATTTTGCTTTTCAAGGATGATGTAGAAGTCTTTGACACAGTCCAGCTGTTGAGCCAGTCTGTCAATAAATTATTCAGTGTGGTCAACATAGCAAATGACCGCTGCTTGAAATTAACCAATGGATGCTGCTATGTTAGCCTTTTGGAAGCAATTAAGGTAAAATGTAGTTATACCTGTACTTTACACACTTTGTGGCTCTAAAGAAAGTGATAGTTTCCTTAGAAGCAAATTAGGGCAAACATGTAATGGCTAGATTTAGAATTAGAAACTATTTTGATATTCAAATTTCAATTATTTTTTGTCAAAATATCTTTTCTCTTTACCACACAATCCCAACTTTTAACGGCCCTGTGAAAGAAGCCTTTTGAAAACCTTGTGGGAAAAGGAGAAAATGCTGGTAACCAGCATTTTCTCCTTTTCCCACAATGTTTTCTACCCTTCCCAAAACAAATTTCAATTTTTCAATCACATTTATTTTGTCGTCTGCAAATGCATATAATTTAGACCAGTCTAAAATTTTGTCGTTTGGTAAAGAGTTAAAGATATTGGTAATTCTATGTCAGACCTTACAGTTTGTGTAGCTTGATCTTTATCAACACTGTGCATAAAAAAGTACCTCAAGTTAGCATTTTTTTTTTGTCAGAATTACTTTGTAATCTGCTGTCCTATGTCAAAATCTTCTGATAGAGATGGCATTATTATTAACTCTTTACCTTCTACAGGAGACCTTTTTGCATCTGACCACTTTTGAAGACAGGGTGGCAAAAGATGACTTTGTTCAATATGTGCAGTACATCCTTTTGCCATCATGTTTTCACATATACCCACATGCTGAATCTGAATTTAAGTTGATTTTCCATATTAATGTTTATAAAGATGTTCTTAAAGTAGTTTAATGCAACCTTGTTCCAGGATGTAATGAGTTGAAATGTTTCAGCATGTTGTGATATGATGGCCGTATGACATCATTATTTCTACAATTTTCTTTTGAACAGACTTACTTTAGCAATTACATCCGTGAATTTAGAAGGGTTCTCATAAACATCAGAGAAAAATGCAAAACCAGTCAAGGGGATCTGGAATCAGATGATTGGTCCAATTTTCAACATTCACTCAGGATCATACAGACATGTGGAGATTTGATCATGCATGTGGAAGACTTTGATCAAAGTGTCATTAGCAGTGTCATGCAAAGTGTTGGACATTTATGCATTCCATCTTCACCAACAAAAGAAATTCAGTCTATGAAGTGAGTTAGTCCTCTATTAAACAGTTGTTCTATGTAATAAAATTGAAGAAGATTTCTGAAAACTGTAGTGTAAGGGGAAAATTCTGGTGATCTGCATGTTCTCCTTTCCAAACAATGCTTCCCACCCCACTCATACTCCCTTAATTGAGCCACATATAGATTGTCATATACCAATGCTTTACCAAACGACAAATTTTGGACCAGACCACATTGAAAACATTTGCAGACAACAAATTAAATGTAACTCAAATAATGGTTTTTGTCCTTCATAGGGTAGAAAGCATTTTCTCCTTGCTCTTACCCAGACAACCATTTATTTGAGCTATGCTGATGTTTACATACAACAGAGATGTCCATGTCATTGGTATGGCATTCTAAGGATTATCTTAAGACAAGGACAATGAAAAAATGCACATCTCAAGCATACAGATGGTCATTTCTTATAAAAACTCTTCTTTAACCCTTTATCACATGACAAAACTTAACACATGTATAACTTAAAAGGTTTTGCAGAGGACAAATTATATATGGCTCATGTGGTAGGATTTGTTCATGAACTCTTTACCAGAAGACAAATTTTAGCCTTGTCCAAAAATTTTAGCCTTGTCCAAATTGAAAGCATTTGCAGATGACAAATTAAATACTACTCAAAATATAAAATTTGTCTTTAGTAGGGTAGAAAATATTATGGGAAAAGGAGAAAATACGTGTTACCAGCATTTTCTTGTTTTCCTGCAATGTTTCCAAAGCCTTCTTTCTCAGGGTCGTTAAAAGTCGGCTTTGTGAAGTAAAGGGTTAACCATTTCCCAAACAAGCCCTGGTTTTCATGTGTCTGCAGTACAAGTCTTTTGAAAACACGGGGGGAAAAGGAGAAATAGCTCGTAACGAGCAATTTCTCCTTTTCCAACAGTGTTTTCTACCCTTTTGGAGAACTTTCTGTCATTTTCATTAAATTTAAAATTGTCGTCTGCTAACTCTTTCAATTTGGACCAATCTAAAATTCAACGTTTGGGAAAGGGTTAAAGGGTAGAAAACGTGGGAAAAGGAAAAAATGCTATTTTCAAAAGGCCTTTTTCTCAGGGTTGTTAAGGGTTAAGCACAACTTTAGTTACTGCTTTGTATAGCATGTTTTCTGCTTTCTGATCTGGATCTTTACTGTGTTGTTGTGTTCAAAAGAAATATGGAGATGGATCATGTAATAAGAATGCAGAACATTTTGTGTGATATTTTTATTAGAACAGATTTAGATTTGTTGTATTAGGAGTTTTTCATATTAGTGAAGAAAATGGCAATCTCATTTTACTTTTCAGTCTAAGGTTGAACACTCAGATTGCTGAATTAATGATGAGATTAGGAGAATCTCCATTTATCTGTGTAATAACTATCAGTTAACATGTTTACAGAATGTTTTTGGCTCAGCTGGAAGAAATTTGAACTGCCTGTTTATGATGTACTCTGGTATTGTTTTATTTTTTTGCAGGTTTAGCACAAAGAAATCTCCATTACATGCCCAAGCAGGTTTGTTCCTAAGCAACAATGACCAAATAGATGCTTTGGTTTCTATGGTTACTGCTTTACATGAAGGTATATTTAATGTAGTTGTGCCCTATTGTGTCTCAATTCATTTCCCTCTGAAACAGTTCCAGTATTTTATCCATTTCCCACAATGTTTTCTTCCTGTCACTACCCTGTCATTAGCAAACCCATTATTTCAGCCACATTTATTTTGTCGTCTGCAATGTTTGCAAATCCTTCCTTTTTGTGGGGGGAATCTTAAATTTTGTTGTCTGCTGAGGGATTATAAATCTGTCTTACTCATGTTCATTTCTTGTACACATCGCCTGAGGAAAGTAATATGTATTGCTTCCCATATACAAAACTGTGTTTGATGTATGAAATTTTCTTTGATTATAGGTGAAACACCTGCATTGCTCACTGACAGCCGTAAAGAGATGTGCAAACTCAGTGAGGAGGTTCATTCCTTTGCTTTTGACATTGTCTTTGCTCAGCTGAAGGGACATCTAACCAATCTACATGCAATGGAGGTATCAGCAACAGCTGTCCTTATTCATGATTTTCTGTTAAAGTTTATTGTTTATTTCATTACCTCCTGAAAAGATGTTGAGGCAGCAGACTTGAAAAATGTCCTTATAATGTAGGAATAATCAACACAAATCAAGGTTTAATCTTCAGGAAAGGGAACTTTCAGTCTGATCTTTCATATATACTGATAAATACATTGAGATTTGTGTGGAAAAAGTATTTCAAAATCACTATATTTGATGAATTGTAATTTTTGGCTGGGTATTTTTTGTTTATTTTACAGTGAAAGGATAAGAGAAACAGTATGGGCCATGCTGTGGGAAAAGGATGTTCAATTCATCTCCATAATGCATTATACCAAGCAAGTCATCATATAATTATTGATCTATAAAATCTATTTTGTTGAACAACTGACTGAATTATGAAGTAGACAGGTCCTTTGACATGCACAAAATTGACCGATAACAAAAATATTCGACCACATTAACCTGCGCAGACTGCACAGGCTGACCTAGGTTGATACTTTTTGCAGGTGCATTAAACCACTTTGTCACAGAACATGGCTCATAACTATATACTTGTGTTACAGATTTGGACTTCAAGGAGTGCAGGAGGAGCACTGACCTCAGATCTTCCAACGTTTAGCCTTTCACCTCAAGAGTATATCACAAAGGTAAGAAACCTAATCATGAACCTTGTACAAAACAATCCTGTTTTGATCACTGGGGGAAGACTGCTTTTAAAAACATCATTGCGAAAGGAGAAAATGCTGGTAGCCAGCTTTTTCTCCTTTCCCCAGAATGCGGACAACATAGATCAAAGATCTGATCTTGATCTAAACTGGCCACAAAGGCAACTATAGTTAAAGGTTAATATTATACCATCTGAAAAGGTAAACAAAGCACAACTTACATTTAAGGCATACAAGAAGGCATGCAAGTTTGGATTGAAAAGAAAAGTGAAAAAGGTGATAGATACAGAGAACATGTGAAAGATGCTTCGGTCCAAGCTATTTTTATCTGTGATGTCTATCAGATGTTACTATCAGATGAAAAAGTGCCAGTAAAACTGAAAAATACACCTTTTGGGGCTTTTTCTGACTTCTTAAATCACAGTATAAAATATTTACAGAAAAAATGTTGAAGACAAATCCCATCATTTGTCATCTGTAATTGCTTTGGAGGAGTCTAAAATTTTGGTGTCAGGTAGAGAGTTAACCCTGTACAGCACGATTCCTAGTTTTTAACAGCTCTGAGGAAAAAGACTCATTTATACAATGTGAGGAAAGGAGAAATGCTGGTAACCAGAATCTGCTCCTTTTCCTTCATTGATTTCAACCCTTCAAGAGATATATTCCATCATTGGTACCACATTTTATTTTTTTTGTCTGCAGTCACTTTCAATTTGGTTAAGTATAGTATTTTTTGTTTGGTAAAGACTTCATCAATTTCTGTTTTATTTCTTACAGATAGGACAGTTTTTGATGACTCTTCCTCAACATTTAGAACCTTTCACCATGGAGGACAATCCTGCTGTGATGGTTGCAATTAAACATGGGAAACTACCCTACACTGATGAAACAAGTAAGATGATAAGTCACATTATTACTCATAATTTATCATGAGGTGTTTTAGAAAAGTACACAGGTGATCAGAAAAAATGTTGACCAGTGCCTGTATCGGAATATTGTTGTAAAAACCAACATGGAATGATTACTGTTTTTCAAAGTAACCCCTATGTATTCTATGCAATTGTTCATTATTGATTCCCATGCCTGTCACATGACATTACTCTCAGGGATCCAGTCATAGCGTTGGTTAGCTCTTCTCTGCTTTCCTAGCACCTACCACATAGAGAATGGTTAAAAACATGAAATAGCCAGAGTCCCACAGGGCCAGGTCTGGACTATAGGCAGGATGGGGTATTATTTCTGTTAAGTTTTTGTAAAGTTTCCTGTACAAGTTTGGCTTTGTGAGTCTGTGGTGTTACCTTGGTATAAAATGATTCCCTGCAGCATTTATTGTACATAGTATGTATAAATACAATAAGATTTAGAAAAAAGCATTGAGAAGAGAAAAACATGATGCACATCACTTTACCAACTTTAACAGGGGACAGCAATGTTGGATGTTTCCATATACTGCTTAGTTGTTTAGACTTGAGGTTTTAAAAGGGTACCCTTGTATCATGGCATGTTACAATACAAACAGTAAAGTTTGACCCTCTTACCCCAAGACATTCTAATACTTCTAAACAGGTTTTGACCAGAGTCCCTTTTTGCTCAGGCATCAGTAGACGAGGTACCCACTTTGCGCAAGCACGCAACATTCCAAGTTTGTTGCCGAGCCCCAATAGCCAAGTCGGTAGCCTACAGGACTTCAAAACAGGAGGTCGCTGGTTTGATGCCAGGCTTGGCCAGTTTCTTTCAGAGGATTGATGATAGTCATTGTGACAGGATTCATTCCTCTCCCACTGCTGTCCATTGTTTCGACGATGGTTATGTGGGAAAGCAGCCAGTGACTTGGAAGGAATATTGTACGTAGAACTGGTAAAAGAAACCCCAGGAAAGCATGGATAGGTGCACTGGCCACTGCGATATAACTGAAATAATGTTGAAAACGGCACTAAACACCATACAAGCAATCAGTCAATCCAAGTTTGTCTGTTAAAATCTCCCGGGCACTTCTATATATGAAATGCTAAATGTGTCAGCTATTTCCCTTACCATAAGTCAGCAATCTTGCTTTACATGCCGCTGTACATCTGGAATCATTTTGTCTGTTACTGATGCTGATGGACGGCCAGATTTAGGGTAATCTTAAACAGTAATTAAGCCCTTCTTTAAATCATCTTATCCTTTGACAAATACCAGATTTCTTAAGTGCGGTCACCCATAAACTTTCCCTAAATAAGCTTTAAGTTCTGATAAAGACTTTCTGAGTTTAACGTAAAAATTTATGATTGCTCTCTGCTTAGATGCCCATTCATGCGAATTTTTGTAAATCTGTACAAATAAAAGTGCTTAAGCTATAAAATTTGTATGAAAGTCCAACTAGAACTGGGTATGAGAAGCAAAGTTTGAGGAATGTGCGAGATTAGTGTGAATACTGGCAGTATTTACCTCTTTACCATACAAAAAAATTTAGACTAGTCCATATTCAAAGCATCTTGAAACAACAAAATGAACATGACTCAAACATTGAATTTCATTTTTGGAAGGGTAGGAAAACTTGTAGGAAAAGGAGAAAATGCTGGTTACCAGCATTTTCTCCTTTTCCCATAATGTTTTCAAAAGGCTTTTTCTTCAAGGTTATTAAACCTTGTGATTAAGTGGTAAAGGGTTCACAAAATCTACAATATCATACTGTTAGCTAACTCTTATCAACTTGGCTATTATCAAAATTTTTTCTGAATTATTACCAAAAGATCTTCTATTACTGATGTGCATAGATGACAGGATCTGGGAAGCTGTTTTTAGTAATTACAACCTATTTCCGTACAACTATGACTTTTTATGCCCCTGCAGTTGACTCATTTTCATGGCCTTCATGGTCTATTGTTTTTTTTATTAGCTCACCTGAGCACGAAGTGCTAAGGTGAGGTATTGTGATGGGTCATTGTCCGGCGTCCATCTGTCCGTCTGTCCACAATTCCTTTAAACATCTTCTCCTAAACCGCTGGGCCAATCTCAATGAAACTTGGCAGGGATGTTCCTTGGGTGAAGCTCTACCAAAGTTGTTCAAGAGATTGAATTCCACCCAAAACTCTGGTTGCCATGGCAACAGAAAGGCAAAAAGTAGGAAAATCTTTGAAAATCTTCTTCTCCGATTCTAGAAGGCGTAGAGCATTGATATTTGGTATGTAGCATCTCCTAGTGGACCTCTACCAAATTTGTTCATATGATGCCCCTGGGGTCAAAACTGGCCCCGCCCCGGGGGTCACAAGTTCGAACATAGGAACAAAGAAGGAAAACTTTAAAATTCTTCTTCTCTGAAACTGGAAGGCATGGAGCTTTGATATTTGGCATCTAGCATCTCCTAGTGGACATCTACCAAGTTTGTTCATATGATGCCCCTGGGGTCAAAACTGGCCCCGCCCCGGGGGTCACAAGTTCGAACATAGGAACAAAGAAGGAAAACTTTAAAATTCTTCTTCTCTGAAACTGGAAGGCATGGAGCTTTGATATTTGGCATCTAGCATCTCCTAGTGGACATCTACCAAGTTTGTTCATATGATGCCCCTGGGGTCAAAACTGGCCCCGCCCTGGGGGTCACAAGTTTTGAACATAGGAACAAAGAAGGAAAACTTTAAAAATCTTCTTCTCTGATTCTAGAAGGCGTAGAGCTTTGATATTTGGTATGTAGCATCTCCTTGTGGACCTCTACCAAGTTTGTTCATATGATGCCCCTGGGGTCAAAACTAGCCCCGCCCCGGGGGTCACAATTTCGAACATAGGAACAAAGAAGGAAAACTTTAAAATTCTTCTTCTCTGAAACTGGTAGGCGTGGAGCTTTGATATTTGGCGTCTAGCATCTCCTAGTGGACCTCTACCAAGTTGGTTCACATGATGCCCCTGGGGTCAAAACTGGCCCTGCCCTGGGGGTCACAAGTGTCGAACATAGGAACAAAGAAGGAAAACTTTAAAATTCTTCTTCTCTGAAACTGGAAGGCGTAGAGCTTTGATATTTGGTATGTAGCATGTCCTAGTGGACCTCTACCTACTTTGTTCATACGATGCCCCTGGGGTCAAAACTGGCCCCGCCCGGGGGATCACAAGTTTCGAAATAGGAACAAAGAAGGGAAACTTTAAAATTCTTCTTCTCTGAAACTGGAAGGCGTGGAGCTTTGATATTTGGCATCTAGCATCTCCTAGTGGACCTCTGCCAAGTTTGTTCATATGATCCCCCTTGGGTCAAAACTGGCCCCGCCCCGGGGGTCACAAGTTCTAACATAGGAACGAAGAAGGAAAACTTTAAAATTCTTCTCCTCTGAAACTGGAAGGCGTAGAGCTTTGATATTTGGTATGTAGCATCTCCTAGTGGACCTCTACCAAGTGTGTTCATACGATGCCCCTGGGGTCAAAACTGGCCCTGCCCCGGGGGTCACAATTTCTAACATAGGAACAAGGAAGGAAAACTTTAAAATTCTTCTTTTCTAAACCTTGAAGGCATAGAGCTTTGTTATTTGGTATGTAGTGAACCTGTTCTAAGTTTGTTAGCCCACCTGAGCACAACATGTTCAGTCAATTCGAAATTGGGTCACCTGGGGTCATAAACTAGGTCACTAGGTCAAATTAAAGAAATACCTTGTGGGCACTCTAGAGGCCACATTCATTGCCAAAATGACCTGAAATTTGGTCAGAATGTTTGTCTTGATAAAATCTTAGATGAGTTTGGATTTGGGTCACCTGGAATCATAAACTAGGTCACTAGTTCAAATTAAAGTAATACCTTGTGGACACTCTAGAGGCCACATTTTTGGCTCAATTGACTTGAATATTGGTCAGAATGTTTGTCTTGATAAAATCTGACGTGAGTCCGAATTTGGGTCATGTTAGGTCTTAAATTAGGTCACTAAGTCAAATTAAAGAAATACCTTGTGTGCACTCTAGAGGCCACATTTATTGTTCAATTGATTTGAAAATTGGTCAAAATGTTTGTCTTGATGAAATTTAGGATGACCTATAAATTGGGTCACCTGGGCTTATAATCTAGGTCACTAGGTCTAATTAAAGAAATACCTTTAGGGCACTCTAGAGGTCACATTTCTTGCTCAATTGACTTGAAAGTTGGTCAGAATGTTTGTCTTGATGAAATATTGGGCGAGTTTGAAATTGGGTCAGCTGGGGTCATAAACTAGGTTACTGGGTCAAATTTAAGAAACACTTTGTGGGCACTCTAGAGGCCACATTTATTGCTCAATTAACTTGAAAACTGTTCAGAATGTTTTTCTTGATAAATTTTTTGATGAGTTCTAAATTGGGTCACGTGGGGTGATAAATTAGGTCACTAGGTCAACTTACGGAAATTCCTTGTGGATGCTCTAGAGGCCACATTTTAAGCTCAATTGACCTGACAATTGGTCAGAAATTGAATTTGGCACGTTGACTGAATTTTGCCTATTGACTCAGGCGAGCGTCCAAGGCCATCATGGCCCTCTTGTTTTTCACACTTCTAGGTTTACCAGAACACATAGCAGATTTATGGCTAGAGTCTGTAGCCAGGGGAACCATGCACGTTTTGGGAGAAGAAATTTTAAAGATCACTGAAATCACTGCACATGGAAACAAACAGCTTGTTACAGACATAGGTTTGTATCACTGGTGTAGCCCATATATTTTCTTGTTAAAAAAGCCAAATGTTGTAAATTTAAGGCTATCCGTGTCTGAATATCTTAAGAAGTTTTTTGGACATTGTAAATACAAGATCAGACTGCAGTCTGTACATTGAGAGCTGCTATTTTGAGAGAGTTTAACATTTTAACTAGAATACAAAATTTTAGACAGGTCGAAAGCATAAAAGTGTTCTAGACAACTAATTAAATATGCTTGAAAAGCAGTGTTGTTGTTGAAAGGATCTAAAACATTAGGGGGAAAGGAGAAAATGGTGGTTACTTGCATTTTCTTCCTTTCCCTCAAGGTATTCAAAAGCCTTTAAACCTCAGTTTCAAGAGTCAGGCATGTTAAAGTGTAGGAGTCCAAACCTGGAGGCCATAGGTTTGAGTCTCACTGGAAGTGCTGGGTTTTTTGTTTGAGTGTCCCTGGGCAAGGCATTTAAGAGCCCTATCCTAGTATTGGTGAAAGCTAGGATATACATGAATATGTGAGCAGTGACTGTGATAGAACTGAAATAATGCTGAAAGTGGCCTAAAACACCAATCAACCAACCTCACGTATTACTTCATCAGCAGCTCTTTTGCTTCTATAATTCAAAGGTTTCACCAGTAATATGTTAGGGTTCCACAGTTCCTCCCACGTGACCAGTTCCAACACTTGGGTTCAAACCAAGAACATCTGGTTTGTAAATACACTGCCTAACCCACTGAGCCATGGAAGATTTATTATATCGTATTTTACAACACATTCAACATTATCTCTGTCATATCACAGTAGCAGCCTATAATAAATGCATGTGTCTTTGGTTTTTCCTGTAGTGGGCTTGGGCTTCACATATTTCTAAACTTGGCTAGAAAAACTTGTTACTTTTATCCTGTTCTGTGGCAGTTTATCTTTGACCCAGTATACTTACCAAAGTAAGTAAAGAAGTATAATGTGAGTATTAAAGGTTGAAAGTTTGTTTTCTTCCCACAATGAGATGGAAATTTTAATACCACTTTGTATATACAAGTATTTAATGAATCTGATTGGTTCTATCAGATCAAGGTAAATTACTCCAGAACTTTTTCAATACTAAAAAAACACTGCCAAATTACAGTGGGTTGTGTTTGTCAGGCAACACAGTTGGACACCTTTATAAAATCAAATGCCTGTGGTATCAAGCAATCATTTGAAATTCGTTGCTTTACTATGCTAACAAGGCTAGCTGTCTTGTTGTATCAGACATTTTTGTATTGTTCCTGTAAATAGCCCTAGATTACAATGTACAATGAGACCATGGTTATTCAGCCAGAAATCAGTTGGAATACTAACAACATAATGGAACAGGTCCAAAGATTTAAAACATTTTTCTTAACTTTTAGATTATTTATGCAATGTGTTGGATGACCTGGGACTACATGCAACAGATACCCTCAAAAACATTGATGAACTTCTGAAAGCTCCTGCGAGTGACTTCAGTGAACTAGCTGAACATATGCCCCAAAGACTGGCGCATGCTATTAGCAGCATGAGAAATATTGAGTTGTGAAGTGATGTTAAAGTGCTTTGTGGGAGAAACCAAGATTTTGGGTCAAATCATACATAAATTTCCTGATTTTTAACTCTTTACCAAACCACAAAGTGTTAGATTTGTTCAAATATAAAGCATTTGCAGACAATAATAAATAAATGTGGCTCAAATGGTTGGATTTGCTCTTGAAAAATTAATAGAGATATTATGTATGGAAAAGGAGAAAATGCTGGTTACTAGAGTTTTTCCCCATTTTCTGCAATGTTTCAAAGCCTCCTCCCTTAAGGTCTTTAACCCTTTACCACTCCACATAATTTTACACTTGTCCAAATTGAAAGCGTTTGCAGACAACTAATTAGACATAGCTCATATGGTGAGAGTTGTCTGGAAAAGGATAGAAAACATTGTGGGAAAAGGAGAAAATGCTGGTTGCCAGCATTTTCTGCATTTCCCATAATGTTTTCAAAAGGCCTCATTCTTATCTCGGGCTTGTGTGGTAAAGAGTTAAAACTCAGGATTGTGTGGTAAAGAGTCAAGTCTGCTCCTGAGTATAGACTAACAAGCTTTATTATTTACTTTTAAATTTTCTGGCTCAAATACACGTGTGAAATGCAGATAAAATATCACACACAACAGAGAAAAACCTGCATCTACAGTCATATAATGGTTCCAAATATGGTATTATACTGTGCCTTGGTACACAAATAACATACATATTGATTTTCAATTGGTCAAAATGTTATGCTGCTATATTCATCTGCTATTCATAAAAATGAAGTTACTACCAACTGAACCAGTATTTATTATGCTTACTGTTTTTGTCAGTAGATGAAATTTTTTACTGTTGAAAGTTGTAGGTATATGATAAAAGGAATATTTTATTGGAGTACATTTTCTTGTGCTTGTATTTGCCTCTCACCGTAAAAGACAGTTTTGACATCTAGATCAACATTTGGTCTCGCG
Organism: Tridacna gigas; assembly: GCA_945859785.2. Classification (NCBI taxonomy): domain Eukaryota; kingdom Metazoa; phylum Mollusca; class Bivalvia; order Cardiida; family Cardiidae; genus Tridacna; species Tridacna gigas. The sequence continues at coordinate 56,270,759 of OX244034.2, forward strand.
TGATAGGAAATTTTCTCACACTGCTTGAAGGAAATACAAGCACTAGGAAAGTTACTTCAGCATAATATTCTGTACATGAGCCATGCTGTGTGAAAAGGAGGCTTAATTCATCTGCAAAAAGTATATATTGACCCAGTCAGCCTGTGCAGTCGCACAGGCTAACCTAGGTTGAAACTTTTTGCTATCGGTCAATTCTCTGCTTGTCAAAGGACCAGTGTACTTCATGATTCAGTCGGTTGTTAACTCTTTACCACACAATCCCGAGGTTTAACGACCCTGAAAGAAAAGGCTTTTGAAAACATTGTGGGAATAGGAGAAAATGCTGTTTACCAGCATTTTCTCCTTTTCCCACAATGTTTTCTATCCTTCCCAATACAAATTTCTATTTTTCAGTCACATTTATTTTGTCGTCTGCAAATGCTTCCAATATGGACTGGTGTACAATTTTCTTGTTTGTTAAAGAGTTAAACGAAATGGATTTTATGGATCCATAGTTATGTGATGACATGTTCATGCATCACAGAGATGATTGCTCATTTATTTTTCCAGTTATTGGGTTAACTTGTATATGCATGGTTGTTTTTCTTATTTTAGTACCTTTTTCCACTATATTTTCAAAATTACTCTTGTTAAGGATTGTTAAAACTTGTGATTGTTTGTTAAAAGGTTAACTCCTTACCTGAACTAATGAGGTTCAGACCCATTCATTTTAGAACCACTTGCAGACAAGCAAAATGTGGATAAAAGGATTGAATTTGTCTATAAGGCAGACAACATGTGAACAGGGAAAAATGCTAGTTACTGGCATTTTGTCCTTTGCCCGTAATGTTTTCAAAAACCTTTTTCTTCAGGGTCATAAAACATGGGTTTTTCTGGTTGAATTTTCATTTACCATGGTATTGAGTAATTTGTCAGTCTTTCTGCAAGGGATACATTGTACATTGGTCTTGTTTTTACAGAGTTGGAGCATAAGTACTTTAGTAGACATTGCCATGATTGTCTAATACAATCCAACTGTACCAAGGTTTCACCCTATAATCTTATACTATCAAATTTGGATATACATGTACTTGTGCTACCAAATTTTGAAGATCAGGGAAACGTAGATATGGGATAAAGCTTACCGTAGAATAAAATGGCACATGAAGAAAAATACATTTGTTGTTGTACATGTATGTACCGATGCAATGACTTTAAAATACGGAAAAAGTCCAAAAATGTGATAATGTCCAAAAATGGGGAGAGAGATCATTCCCTTGCATATATGCTTGTAGCCTACAGAATATGTAGTCCTAACATGAATTATCTACATGTTATGTATCATTATCCTAATGATTTAGCCCCTGGGTTCAGGCCCTTTGGGGTGGGTCTTGAAATTAGAATGCATGTTTTATCACCGATTGGATGTCTCCATTTCACTCATGGGACTTTCAATTGGTTTGCATGTTTTGTGTCAATCCCTTTACAAATAATCCTGAGTTTTAATGATCTTAACCCTTTCCCAAACAAGCCCTGGTTTTCACGTGTCTGCAGTACAAGTCTTTCGAAAACACTGTGGGAAAAGGAGAAATTGCTCGTAACGAGCAATTTCTCCTTTTCCCACAGTGTTTTCTACCCTTTTTGAGAACTTTCTGCCATTTTCATCAAATTTAAAATTGTCATCTGCAAACTCTTACAATTTGGACCAGTCCAAAATTTGTCGTTTGGGAAAGGGTTAAACAAAATGGTTACCAGCATTTTATCCTGTTCTCATAAAGTTTCCAAGACATAAATAATCTTTTGAGCTACAGTTAATATATCCTTTGCTATCCTTTCAAGGATACAATTCCAATCCATAGAGCTACATCTGATTAATTATATCCAAATGCTTTCAGTTTGGAAAAGTCCAAAATTTGCCCTCTGGTGTAAAGTTGAAGAGCAATGGTTTAAACTTTTATCTCTTTACCAAACAACAAACATGTGGACTTGTCCAAATTGAAAGCATTTGCAAGCGACAATTTAAATGTAGATCAAGTGATGGAAATTGACTTTTATAAGTTAATAAGATTGTGGGAGAAGGAGAAAATGCTGGATACCAGGATAAGTTTAAAATTTTGCCATGTGCTCAATGATTGATTGTGTTAAAAGATAGTAATAATTGGGCTAAAAGGTTGAGTGTCTTCTTATCATCTACACAAATCAATCAACATTGAGTTTTCTGAAGGAGGCAACAGGTTCTTGGTCACACTTTGAGCGTTTTTTGAGATCAACGCCGTATTTTGATGACGTCACTTCTCTTATGTAATCTCGGAACTTTGGTGAAGTCATATCAGCCAGCATCTCCTCTGAATTTAGAGTCAAGAAAAAAATAAATCTCAGTCTTTTATACAAAAGCTTTCATGAGACAGGTACAGTTTACCTGGAAATTTTCATTGTAGGGGATGGCAAACATTGGGTCTGCAAAATAGGAGTTAAAAAAAACTTAAAATTTCAAAACTGGTGACCTTGATCTTAGGATCATTGGCATGGATAGGATATTGCTTAATGAAACTTCGGACCTGTATCTGTCCTTAAGTCAAATATGAACCAAATCCATGAAATGGTTTGGAAAATACAAGCTATTAAAACATTTTAAGTTGAAAGTTAGATGTAAAATATCAAAGTCTACCACCTTAACCTGAAGATCATGGGCATGGGGCAGGGGTATTGCTGAAAAAGACTTTGGACCTATATCTATCACCATACCAAATATCAACCAAATGAACGATCATATGGTTCGGAAAATTGGAGCTCTTGAAAACTTTTAAAACAAATGTGGATGCCGACTCTAATGCCAACACTATTGGTAGTGGAGTAGCTCTCATTGTACTTGCTGTCAAAGCAAGATAAAGCTGTGATAATTATAATACATGTATATTTATAAACTGCAATGGCTTGAATGCACAATATTCTTCAAGGGCCATTGGTTGCTTACCCAGAAAACCATCCTTAAAACAATGTTTTGCAGGGAGATACGTATGAATCTTGTCACAATGACTAACATCAACTCTTGGAAATAAATGGGCCAAGCCTGGGAATCAAACCAGCTACACCTTGTTTGAAGCCTCTTTTATTACTGACTGAGTTTCTCGGCTCACCTCTTGGGTTTTTTTTTGCTTTGTGTCCAGTCACGTAGTGATAGTGTCATTGGTGTATTTATGACACTATAGTATGACTTTTTAGTTTAAATTAGTGAAGTTGAACAGATAAACACTGTATGATAGTCTCCTAAATTCAACATTTTTCCATTGAAAAAAAATACATTTGAGTTATGCTCTGAGAAAAGGAGGTTTAATGCATGTCAGCGTCCACAGTCCACAATGTTTTCAAAAGCTTTATTCCTCAGGACTGTTATGACAGGATTGTTTGGTAAAGGGTAAACAGAGAAAGAACATGCTGGTTGATCTTTATCTACACTCTCAAAAAAAAAAAAAATCAATCCAGAGAGTTAGGGTTGAGAGCTGATGGAGGAATAAATGTTAAATCACCAACCAATAATCTGAGATTCAGGCCCTGCACTTGGTCCGCTGTGGTCATCAGGAAGGTACTCATCTGGTAACATAGATTTGTCACCGATTTCATAAACCTTGGACATGTTCTTTCCAACCAACTGAATCTGTAATGGGGTAGATCTAGTTTTATTACAATCATTAATTAAATGAAAATTTTCACTTGCTTTTGATGTACATGTATTATAGAAATTCCACGTTGAGGGGATTAACTCTTTACCAAATGAAACTAGAGGCGCTTGAGCGCCTGTATCGCTCCACAGGCCTGATATTTCTATAATGGCAAAAAGAAGTTTTTAACAATTACCATTCAATCCTGCATTTTAGCTCACTGAAGAAAAAAGGTATGGAAAAAACTTGTGAGAAAAGAAGAAAAAAATGGTAACCAGCATTTTCTTAGTTTCCCACAATAATTTCTATCCTTTTTTATATATGTCTTACTAATTTGAAGATATGTTGTCTGCAACATGTCCTTTCACAAACCATTTTGGGTGGGGAAACATCAAAATATAGAAAATATGTCTTTCTCAGGGTCGTTAAAAGTGGTGATTGTGTGGTAAAGGGGTAATCTAAAAGAACAGCTAGGAGGGCAAATGAATGAATGTTATAGCAATATAGATCAACTTACATCAATACACCAGATAGAATGAAATATGCTGGCATACAATGAACACCTAATCCCTAATAATCAACTTTTCACAGTCACAGTTAGAATGTCTTCTGTGGCAAACAACACAAAATGGTCTACAAATGCATTTACATAAATCAAATATCCTGCTCCAGGGCACAGATTAATTCTGGTGTACTGAAGTTGCGGGATCAGTTTGACTGGATAACATTAATGCCTTATCACAAATGTAAAGCCCTGTCCCACTTTGTACCAGGTCACCAGGATTTACACCCCTTCTGTCCACTCTGCATTTACTCATTAGTAGGTCAACAAACCTTTACCAGAACTAATAAAAGTGCAGAGGTTCTCTTGTTCTATATCAAAAGGACTATAAAGTACCTACAACATGGGGGTTTTGTTATTAAAATACTTTTTCTTTTTTATCTTGGCATGGTTACTCAGGCTTAGTAATAAGGCAAAATTGAAAAGCTCAAGTTGTGAAAGGTGCTCAAGCTTTTATCTTATTTATGGCCAGTGGTATTTTATTACTAGTACTAACTAATAGCATATCATTGGAGTAAATTGTGATCTTAATACCAAGGAAAATGTGTGGGCTTAAATAGGACAGCCCTGACTAGGTCAATTCAATCCAATTTTCTTCCTTTTTCTTTGTTAGTCGATAAAACTAACACAATAAATAGTTTTGGAGAAGAACATTTTTTTGAAATATAAGCCTTGTCTATAAAAAAATGTGTTTTTAGGTGTATCATTTTTTTAAAAGGAATTTGGTATACAACCACCATAGAAACAATTTGGCAGACAACCACCATAGGAACTTACCTGCAAAACAACAATGAAATCCAATGAATAGTTTTAGAGAAGAAATTTTTCAAAGATTTTACTTTATACCATAAAAGGAAAATGAGTCTCCCATAAAAGCCATGTTTTTTGACAGATAATTTTTTTTTAAAGGAATTCTGTAAACCTGTATCTAAGGAACATTCCTGCAAAATAATAATGCTATCCAAATAGCGGTTTGGGAGGAGAAGATTTTTAAAGGTTTTTTACTTTGGTTGCCATGGCAACCAGAATTCTTCATGGAACACAATTATTTGAAGGAATTTGAAAGAGGACCACCAAAGGAACGTTCCTGTGAAATTTGGTAAAAATCCAGTCAATAGTTTCTGAGGATAAGTTTTTTAAAGAAAAAGTTTACGGACGCACGCACGGACGAACGGACGGACGGACGCACGACGGACACAACGCCATGACAATAGCTCGTTGGCCTTTGGCCAGTGGAGCTAAAAACTGAACCAAATTCAAAACATTTGTAGATGACAAATCAAATGTTGCTTAACTCTTTACCAAACGACAAAATTTTAGACTGGTCCAAATTGAAAGCATTTGCAGACAACAAATTAAAGGTGGCCCAAATGATGAAATTTGTCATTGATAGATTAGAAAACCTTGTGGGAAAAGGAGAAAATGCTGGTTACCAGCATTTTCTCCTTTTCCCACAATGTTTTCAAAAGGCCTCTTTCTCAGGGTCATTGAAAGTCGGGATTGTGTGGTAAGGGGTTAAATGGTGATTTATGTATTGAATAGGGTAGAAAACACTGTGGGAAAAGGAGAAAATGCTGGTTACCAGCATTTTCTCCTTTTCCAAAAATGTTTTCAAAAGCCTTCTCTTTCATGGTCGTTAAAAGTCAGGATTGTGTGGTAAAGAGTTAAACCAACACACTCCATAACCTAGTGAATATCAAACTCTTTACCAAACAAAAAAATTTTAGACTAGACCAAACTGACAGTATTTCCATGGAATAAACTCCATGTATTTCTGCTGTATACTAGCATTTTCTCCTTTTCCCACAATATCTTCAAAAGACTTCTTTTTCAGGGTCTTTAAAATACTGGAATGTTTGATAAAGGGTCAAACAAAATTTAATGATTTAATATTATATATTTTCATGGAGATTTGAAAAACAAATAGCCTCATTGCACTTTTGCATGAAACCAAGCTAAACCCAGAACAGACATGGATAAGTGAGCAGTCACTCTGATATTACTAAATTACTGTTGAAAGTGGTGTAAGAAACAAATTTGACAAATGAACAAAAATTCTTCATTATCAGAGGTGATTGTATCTTCTACTTTCTTTAACCATTTACCAAACAAAACAATTTTAGACTTGTCCAAATTCAAAGCATTAGCAGATGTCAAATTTAATGTGGCTAAAATGATGGTTTTGTCTTTGGATAGATAGAAAACACTGTGGGAAAAGGAGAAAATGCTGGTTTCCAGCATTTTCTCCTTTTCCCGCAATGTTTTCAAAAGCCATATTTCTCAGGGCTGTTGCAAGTGAGGATTGTGTGGTAAAAGGTTAACTCACTAGATCTACCTTCTGAAACATACGTGTAAATTGTATAACTTTGATGAAAACATCCTTTTAACAAGAACTGTCATCAGACAGCCCAGTTTGCCTGGAAAAGATAATTGATGGAAATGGCAGTGCCTTGAAACAGCAACAGCCTAGGACAGAGGACCCAACGCCAACCCAAATGCCAGGGTGCATGTGCAATAGTGTGACCTTGACCTTTTTGGCTCATGCATGAGCTATAGCTGAGGAAGCTGTGGGCCTTTGTCAATCATCATAATTAATATGAACCAGTCATTCGGTCTAGAAAATGGGAGCTTTAGAAAAGGTTTAACATGATATTTCTGTGACCTTCAGATCATGGCCTTAGAGTGTAGGTATTATTGAGCCATGAAACATTGGAAATGTATCTGTCATAAAGCCAAAATATGAACCAAATCAATAATTTAGTTTGGAAAATATGTGTTTGTAAACTATAACATTAAATTTTGAAGTAAAATATCAAAGTCTACAACCTTGGGTATGGGCAAGGGTATTGTTGGAAGAAACTCGGGATCTATATCTATCATCATACCAAAAATAAACTAAATCCATCATGTGGTTTGAAAAGTGTGAGCTCTGAAAAAAACTTTATTGTCTAACTTTTATGTAAAATGTCAAAGTTTACAACCTTGACCTTAAGATCATGGGCTTAGGAGAAGGCATTGCTGAAAGAAACTCTGGACCTTTATCTTTCATCATACCAAATATTAGCCTAATCCAATGATATTTTGGAAAAAGTGAGGTCTAAAAAACTTTGTGTTAAACTTTGATAGGTAAAATATTTAAGTCTACGACCTTGACCTTTACATTGTGGGCCAGGGTATTGTGGACAAACTTTTGACCAATATCTATCATTATTAATACGTACCACATAAAATTATGAACCAAATCCATGATATGGTTTGGAAAATGTGAAATCTTAAAAAGCGTAAATGTGGATCTGGACATCGAGTCCAATGCCAAAACCAGTGGTAGTGCAAAAGATCTTCCTGAGATCCTTAGCAAAGTTTTTCATAACAGTTTAGATTAAGATCTGTTAACAGTCAATGATTGGGAAGTCTGATCTTGGATCTATGTTGTCTGACCGTCCAATACATTGTAAGACATTGAGGCAACATAAGCAATGGAATTACTATACTAGGGTCTTCCCTTTGCAAAGGTCCACCTTACTTCATTCAGCACCTTAATACTTTACCAGCCAACAGAATTTTAAACTTTTCCAAAATGAAAGCTGCATTCAATATTGCAGACAAAGAAAAACATCATGACTTGATTAACTCTTTACCAAACGACAAAATTTTAGACTGGTTCGAATTGAAAGCAATTGCAGACGACAAATTAAATGTGACTCAAAAACTGAAATTTGTTTTGGGAAAGGTAGAAAACATTGCGGGAAAAGGAGAAAATGCTGGTTACCAGGATTTTCTCCTTATCCCACAGTGTTTTCAAAAGGCTTCTTTCTCAGGGTCGTTAAAAGTCGGGATTGTGTGGTAAAGGGTTAAACTACAGAACTTGTCTTTCAAGAGATACCAAACATTGTCGGTAAAGAAGAAAATGCTGATTATCAGCATTTTCTGCTTTTCCCACAATGTTTTCAAAAACCTACTTGGTCAGGGGATTGTTTGGAAAAGGACTTATCGTTGGTTGTATAGATTTTACCCTGTCAAGTATTTTCTTGCGGCTGAATATAGAAAACATGGAGTACATCACATCAAAGAATGTGGGCTCGTTGAATAGATAAAATGCTTTCATTCTGGCTGGTGAGCATTTCTGAAAGACAGAATAAAATAACTATCAAGGAAAGTTGTAGGAAGAGCAGAACCTGTCGCTTTTTAATTCTTTACCAAACGACAAAATCTCAGACTGGTCCAAATCAAAAGCATTTGCAGACCGCAAATTAAATAATGATTGGATGGTAAGATTTGTATGTGGTAGGATAGAAAACATTGTGGGAAAAGGAAAGCTGGTTACCAGCATTTTGTCCTTCTCCCTCAATGTTTTCAAAAGGCTTCTTCCTCGGGGTTGTTAAAACTCGGGACTGTGTAGTAAAGGGTTAAGCTAATGGGTATTACATGCTGCTGCTACTCCTGACCTGCTGGATGATGGTGACCATGATGATGTTGACAAAAAAATAAATGAACATGTCTGGTAAAACACGGATAAATATAACTAGATATATTTTGCTTTGCAATCATACAAACTGTACTGTTCAATTCTGTAAAAATAAGCAATTCTGGGCGTTTTAACCCTTTACCACACAACAGAATTTTAGACCTGTCTAAGCCCGAAGCATAAACAGACATCAAATTAAATCTTGCTAAATCTACGGAAGTTGTCTTTGATAGGATAGAAAACATTGTCGGAAAAGGAGAAAATGCTGGTTACCAGCATTTTCTCCTTTTCCCACAATGTTTTCAAAAGTCCTCTCTCTCAAGGTCGTTAAAAAATCGTCACTGTGTGGTAAAGAGTAATAAGAGTTATCAAATGCTAAATGACAATCCTGTTAAAAAGCAAAAATTTTAGACCTGTCCTTATCCATTTAGCATTTTGCAGACAACAATTAATACATGGATAAAATGGTGGAAATTGTCATTGAAAGGGTAGAAAACTTTGCTGGAAAAGAAAACAATGCTGGTTACCAGCATTTTCTCCTTTTCCCACATTGCTTTCAAAAGCCTTTTCCCCTAGGGTTGTGAGGTAAAGGGTTTTTTCTTGCCTTTGTCTATCTTTACTAATGATTTGCCATGCTTCATTAGTGATAAATAATTTTTTAAATTTGATGAGATTATGAAAATCAGAATATAGCTCCTTGTTAAGCAACCCAGCTGGCACGTACTAAAAGCAATTGCCTCTTTCACCACAGTGTTTTCAAACAATGTCTACACCTGGGCTGTAAAACACAGCCAGGGTTCAAGGCCACACAAATCTTCATTAATGTTTTAAAATGCATGCATAGTTCTCCATGGTAAAGAGGTTTGTTTGTTTGAGTTGTACTCAGGAAATCAACTAGGCCTTGGTTTTTTGATGACAGGGCCAATTAACTCCTTACCAAACGACATAATTGTAGACTAGTCCAAATTGAAAGCATTTGCAGACAACAAAATTTCTGTGAATCAAACAATGAAATTTGTTTTGGGAAGAGCAGAAAACATTGTGGGAAAAGAGAAAATGCTAGTTACCAGCATTTTCTCCTTTCTCCACAATGTTTTCAACAGGCCTCTTCTTCAGGGTCATCAAAAGTCAGCATCATGTGGTAAAGGGTTAAAAGAAGTGTCCCTGGGCAAGGCACTGTATATACAGAGCCCTAATCTTGTAAAGACAAACACTGTGGAAAGACAGGAATATCTTATCATTCCTGTGATATGACTGTAATGTTCTTGAAAGAAGCATCATTCATTCCAAAAGCAAACAAGCCATCATACCTGTAGATATTGGTTCAAATTTTTCTGATCATCAGGTTTTGAGAATTTCATAAAAATCCCCAAACTTAAATTGGTATAGTCAATGAGCCACCTGAGACCATTCACTTGCACATTCTCGTCGAAACAAATCCATTCAATAAATAGAACCATTACTCGATAAATCTTGGAAACTCCATACTTTTCTACGAAGTCTTGTGTTAAATTTCCTGTTAAAATTGAAAGACATTAACTATGTGTAGCATAGAAGAGATAATTTACCTAATTATTGCACAATTTGTGGTAAATATGACTTTATTAAGCACCTCTGATGAAACTACCAGTATTGAGAGAAACAAAGGAAATACCTTCTTACCAGCAACTTATTCCTTCTCCCACAACGTTCTCACAACAGGGGTCTACAATTAAATTTTTCGGAAAGAGTTAAACACTCTTTTCACAGAGCATGGCTCTATGCAAGTTGGCGAACAATCCAAACAGATTCCAATTTTTCAGTTTTGATGTGTGTGTTCTATTACTAATGGGGTAAAATACAAAACAAAAAGGCCCAGTGGCAGCCGAAAAGACAATGTGGGTGCTAAAATGCATTTGAATTCAAACCAAACCATTCAAAAGTATATGGAAAATATCCTGAAGATGACAATCATTGTGTGGTATCTTGGTCCAACTGTTAGGCGCTGCCAGTGACTAACACTTGTACCGACCATGCAATAACAGAATGTCATCTTCACAACAATTTCCATACTTTTAAATGATATGATTTAAATTTAAATGCATTTTAACTCCTGCTTTGTTTACTTGTTACCATTTTCTCCTTTTCCCATTTTCGTAACTAGCCTACAAAAAGACAAGCCTGCGTCAGGTTTGTCACATGTAATTCACTGTCTGCATATGGTTTCAACTAGTGTAAAGTTTTGATATCTAGTATAGACTAAACCACTGAGATATTCTCTGAAAACATTATGGTATAAAGATTTAAATTCTAAAGATTTTAACCTGTGACCTCAGTACTGTGACCTCTGATGTCAATTGCAAAAAAAGAACACTTTGATAACCCTGCGCGTAAAATTATAAAGTCTGATCTGTCTTGTTGATACCAATTTAACTCTTTACCACATAATCCCAACTTTTAACGACCTTAAAAAGGAAGCCTTTTGGAAACATTGTAGGAAAAGGAGAAAATGCTGGTAACCAGCATTTTCTCCTTTTCCCACAATGTTTTCTTTGCATCCCATAGCAAATTTCAATTCTTAAGTCACATTTAATTTGTCGCCTGCAAATGAATTCAATTTGGATTAGTCTAAAATTTTGTCGTTTGGTAAAGAGTTAAAGCACCATATAAGTTTTACAGTAATCGTCTAAAATTGTAAATCTATAATTATAACCACCTGTGTGATCACATAAATGTATGTGATTCACATTAAGTTACGTGCATATAGTACCTGCAATACATACTGGAACATACAAAAACTTGGCAAAAAAAATGAAAAAGATTAAATATCAGAAATGTTCACCACTACTTCTTGAGGCTGGGGTTTTCCTGATTCCAAAGAAGATGGTAAACTGTAATGTAATGTTGTTTATTATTTGAACCCCCATATTTGACAGTGCTTCGTTCCGCTTTTTATTTCTATTACTCTCTCACTACCAGATAAATAAAGCATTCTTCTTCAATGGCCAGAAATACAGCTCCAATGCACGGTGAAGAGTCATTTTAAGCATAACCTAGAATAAGGTAGGGGACAGCATAGATCAAAGATCATACTGCATGTTCTACCTTGCGCGTCATGCATGTATGGAAAGAGTTAACAGGATTAAAGTTAAGTAGATCAAAATATTTACCAAAAGGAGAAAAAAGCCACCTGCAACCATCTTTGTCATACTTCAGTGGACTGTAGTATATCCTGGAATGAAGAAATTTACGTAACTGTCTGACAAAATTGCGATCACAAAAAAGTGAAAAGGCCGTCTTCTCTCAATACAGCTTTGTCACATTAATAAGTGTCATCTTCGTCTTAATATGTAAAAAACTCTTAAACAATTATTAGATAGTCTGATCTTGACCTACACCATCCGCAATCTAAATCTCAACTTTGACACCGACAGAATGACATCTTCATCATCCTTTTTAATACTTGAGCGCTTACTGCACTTTGATTATTTTGATAATGGGATTGTTACTATTTTAAGAACCGTTGCTTTTTCGTCCGGGTTTCGCCCCGTGTTTTTAACAAGAGACTGTTTCGAACTTCGGGTAATTTGCAAAGGTTATTACGGTTACCACCTATTTGTTTTTTTTTACCTCTTAAAAGGGCGAATGCAATCTTTTCATTGCACCGTACGATTCATGTCTATACATTGTCATGGAAACGAGAAATCGTTTGTTATTTACAGTAGAACTCGAGTAAAACAATCTTTCGTATTTTTACGACGTTCTCCTTTGTAAAGAGTATCAGTACTTTCCGGCTTGTTCATGCGGTTGAATAGAGATCGGGTCCAGTATTAGAAAAAGTTCATTTTGCGGGTTTGTAGGTAAGTATGCGACTAACGTTTATTTTGCAGCCTTGGCAGGCCATTAGCGATTGAAAACTTCTTTTTGCCGTGGTTCTCCTCTGCGAAAATGAGTATTTCTGGCAAATACATGTATTGAAATGTACCAATTAACCCATGACATGAATATATGCAAAGTCTAAAAGCTAGCATTGCTTTCAACATGTGTTTCGCCTTTAACTTTTTACCAGACGACAGAATTTTAGACTTGTGGAAATTGAAAGCGTTTGCAGACTGCAAATTGAGTTTAGCTCAAATAATTGTATTTATCTTTGAAAGGTTAATAAACATTGTGGGAAAAAAAAAAAAAAAAGAATAATGCTGGTTACCAGCATTTTCTTCTTTTCCCTCGAATGACAGAAATAAACCCTCCATTCTAATGCCTAAAAATCAAAAAGGGCGCATCAGATTTTTGTAATCTTGCCAGACTTCAGAACTGATTAGCCTTTGAATTAAGTGAGGCAATGGATGGCAAACCATCAATAAAGAAGGAGACAACATATCAAAAACAATATTTTTCTGTGGTGTTTCCTGAATGGACTGTTTAGCTTCTTAACCCTTTCCGACACAATCCTGAGTTTTAAAAACGCTGGGGAAGGAGGCTTTTGAAAACACTGTGGGAAGAGGAGAAAATACTGGTAACTGCTTTTATCCTTTTTCCACAATGTTTACCACGCTTTCAAAGACAAAGCTCCTAATTTGAGCAACAATAAATTTGTTGCTTGCAAAGGCTGTCTAATTCCCGTACTAAATGATAGTACGTGCCATGTTGTTGTATTCATTATAATTCCCTTAACCTACCATCTGTGTTTTCCTTTTTGTTTTCTATATTTAAAACATATGGCACCAAACATTAACGATGTGTGTTCTGTTTCATCTGACATGTTAGGTGTTCAGGATCCAGTTTCAAAAGACAATTCGCTTGGTCGGTTCGTATAATACATGGAAAAGAGGTTCCGATTTCGATAAACGGACACGCCAACCGCACACGGACGATGCAGTCGGATGACGGATATATGAAAAACCAGCCTAAATGTACACCCTTTTCATACCTTGCGCGAAATATTTCCTGCATCTCGGGGTCGCAGGGGTCAAGATCTTTATGCCAATCAGGTCGCTTCATTTTTATAGTCCAATAGTTTTCAAGTGTTTCACGCGCTGCTAGCTGACTGAACTTTCTTACCCGTAGAAATCGAAGGAGAAATCTAAAATCTGAAAAAAAAAAAAGTCATGCAACTGTCACATTGCTTTTTCCATGTCACGAGACATTCAGTTTGGATTATTACGCTGCTAACATTCTAAAAAGACATTTTACTTGAAAGCCGTTCTAAACCGCTTTCAGCAGTATTTTAGTCATGTCACAGCAACAGTTCACTTATAAATGTACCACGCTCTGGTAAAAGGGGGCTTAATGCATCTCTGTAACGCATGGTACCAAGCAAGACATCACATAATTATGGATCTATAAAATCCTTTTTGTATAACAACCAACTAAATTATCTGCATAAAGTATCTACCCAGGTCAGCCTGCGCCGGCTGACCTGGGCCGAAATTTTTCGCTATTTGTCAATTTTCTGTATGTCAAAGGACCAGTCTATCTCATGATTTAGGCAGTTGTTCGACAAATTTGAATTTTATGGATCCATAATAACATGACAACTTGCTTGGTATCATCGATCACGGAGGTTCATTAAGCCCCCTTTTTTCCAGAGCGTGGCTCATTTATTGTTTCATAAAGAGTTGACCAAGATAACTCTCAAGAAAGCCCACTGGCCCAAGGACCCGGGTTTTACCTGTCGGAGATTTCAGCCAATCTTGCTGGAGGACCCATTGTCTCAATGTTTGAACAGCAAGTTTTGTGTCCTCGTCATTGCGTTCGTTCAACTCTTCCTTAGCTTTCTTCTTACTGGCATCATTCAGTGTGCTCTGAAAGCTGTCATCTTCTGCAAATGTAATGATGGAACTGATGGATTAAATGATGGATTGGTAAATAAATTAATCTGTCAGTCACTCATCTTTGCTGGGCAAGGGTGACGATCACTCCGTTGCCAAAGAGCAGTGATCGTCTCCCTTGGCTGCTGTAGGATGTTTAACTATTTCGCCCGAATGATGAACATTTAACTAGAAATTTTGTACTCGTCCGAATGAAATCTATATGAAGATAAAAAAATTGAATGTGTCTCAAATGACATGATTTGCTTTTGAAAAAGCGAAGATAACGTTGCGGGAAAAGGTGATAATGCTGGTTACTACTCGTAGCATTTTTATTTTTTTTTTCTTCTTTTGCCACTGTGCTTCGATAAGTCTGATTCCCAAGGGTCGTAAAAACGAGGATTTTATTCTGTAGAGGTTTAATTATTAATAGATAAATCTACGGAATGGTTGCTTTTTTGAGCTAGTTGATAAATTATCATGAAGATAGCATCACCAAGTTGATTAACCTCACCTCATACTTTTAAATGCACAAAGTATCGGCATGTGTCAGCCTGTGCACCCCACGCAGGTTGACATGTTCTAAACTTTTAGTGCTTTGATTTAATCATAATGTAGCCCCAAGTATTGCGAAATGTTATTTATAGTAGAAATCAAGGGACGTATTCTTCATGACGAATGGTTTATCAGATTGTTGGAGGATATCTAATGTTATTTGTGGTCGTTACCAGACGCAAAAGTTTGGACTAGTCTGTTTTGATAGCATTTGCAGACGACAAATTCAGTGTTGCTCAAACCATGGATTTTGTCTTTGACGTTTGAGGGAATGAAAAAAAAAACTAAAAATCTGTACAAGGAGAAAGTGCTAGTTCCCAGCATTTTCTCCTTTTCTCACAGTGTTATAAATAACGTTCTTCCTCGAGCTCGTAAAAACGCGTAATTCTTTGGTAAAGAGTTAACCCTTCTCCTTAGTGATCACGACCTGTTATGTCCTTTTAGAAGAAAGTATATCAAGATCAGTCTCCGTGTCTGTGCAGTCTGATCTTGATAAGGTCTTTCCAACATCCAATTTATTGTTTAAGCCTTTACCACACAATTCTGAGTTTTAACAGCATTTTCTCCTTTTCCCACAATGTTTTCTATTCAATCAAAGGCAAGTTCCATCATTTGAGCCATCTTTAATTTGTCGTCTGCAAATGCTTTGAATTCCGACAAGTTAACAAATTTGTCATGAGGTGAAGAGTTAAGATTTGCATAAAAAATCAATCATTGGATCCTGCACAGTTAAATGATTATAGTATAACGAGGATAGTGTGTCACTGGGTGAGGGTCAAAGCAAATGGTTTTCCGGCACAAATATCATCTACGAAGCAAGACTTAACCCTTAACCAAACGACTAAAGCTTAGACTGATCCAAATTGAAAGCATTTGCAGACGACAAATCAAATGGGTCTGAAACGATGAAATTTGTCTGTAAAAGTGTAGAAAACCTTGTGGGAAAAGGAAAAAAATGCTGGTTACCAGCATTTTCTCCTTTTCCCACAAGGTTTTCAAAAGGCTTCTTTCTCAGGGTCGTTAAAACCCGGGATTGAGTGGTAAGAGTTTTAAAAAAATCTTTGAACGGCAAACTACATTCTTGATAATACATATAGTATATATATACTCCCCAAAATAAGTTAAGGACCACATTTCTCACTCTGTTCTCTGAAATACTGCAGATATTAGTATTAATTATTGTATTATACCAATGTACCTTCCTGTTCTCACTACGGATAGAACATGTTTATTGTCACGTGCCTGCACGGGTTAAACGGGTAAAATGGTTTTCACGTGTATACCCTGCATCATGCAAAGTTTTAGTGTCCTTCATTGTAAGGAAAATTTGCATTGGAGCTTTCTTTCAGACATCTCTATGATTCCCTGTAGGGTTAACATTTCTTTGAGCTGTTATTTACACTAAATATGCCACTACGAAGGCACTTGCTAGTCCAAGACATGGAGCAAATCATTGGAATGCTCCGTGCTGGACTGACGCAACGTAACATTGCACGTCAGTACAACGTAAGCCATACTGTCATCGGTCGGATCTGGCAGAGGTACCTTGACACTGACTTCGTCACAGAACGTCGTAGAAGTGGTCGTCCGAGGAAGACAACAAACATCGAGGACCGATATATTGTCACAATGGCTAAGAGAAGGAGGTTAGAATCTGCCAAAATGCTTAACACTGACTTCAGGAGAGCATCTGGTGTGCGCATTTGTGAACAGACAATCAGGAACAGACTCCATGATGTGAATATTCGTGCTCGGAGACCTGTTGTCCGTCCGCCTTTGACCCCAGCACACAGGAGAATAAGGCTTCAATTCTCGCGCGAACACCACAATATTCCTTTAAACAGATTGAGGTGTATACTGTTTACAGATGAATCGAAATTCTGTGTGGACTTTAATGACGGACGAAGACATGTATGGAGACAAAAAAATGAAAGATTTAAAGACTGTTGTATCGTGGAACATGACCGTTTCGGTGGCCCTTCGGTGCTCGTTTGGGGAGGTGTGTATTACGACAGCTCTACCGATCTGTACGTTATTGACGACGGGGCTCTAACGGGTGAACGCTACCGGAATGAGATTTTAAATGACTTTGTGCGTCCTTATGCTGGCGCTGTAGGTGACAATTTCGTTCTAATGGACGATAATGCCCGTCCATATCGGGCTCATTTGGTCAACCAGTATCTGGAACGCGAGGGAATTGAACGAATGGACTGGCCTGCTCGATCGCCCGACCTCAATCCGATCGAGCACGTGTGGGACACCCTTCAGAGACGCATTTGTGCAAGACCACTTCAGCCAAAGACCCGGGAGGACCTCATGACTGCCTTAAGGGAAGAGTGGGCAAGAATGCCTTGTGCGCTTATCCGGAAGATGATTAGAAGTTCAAATCCAGGTGCGAAATGGCTCTGAAGCACCATGTCCACGACAAAAATCCCAGCGCCTCGAGTGAGGATCAAGATCGGCCTCTCCAGCTTTTGGATCCTACACCTTTGCAGCTGGGCTACGCAGGACCCCTGATATACATACAGACAATTTTACAGACTAGACAGGTGTACAGACAGACAGGTACATTATACATAAGCCATGTTCAGTGAAAAGGGGGCTTAATGCATCTGCGAAAAGTATCGACCAGGTCAGCCTGCGCAGTCTGCGCAGGCTGACCTGGGCCGAAACTTTTCGCATTTGGTCAATTTTTAGTAAGTTCAAGGACCTTTCTACCTCGGGATAAAGTCGGTTGTTGAAAAAAGTGGCTATTATGGATCCATAATGATGCGATGGCTTGGTCACGGAGATACATTAAGCCCCCTTTTGCCGGAGCATGCCTCACATGTATGCTGCCAGAACAGTGGAAACAAGGTGGGCATGTGATTGAAGGGTGAAGGGTTTTAACCTTTACCATACAATCCGGGGTTTTAACAACCTAACAAAGCTAAATTTTGAACACATTGTGAGAAAAGTAGAAACAAGCATTTCCTCCTTTCCTTTCAAAGACAAATCGTGTCGTTTGAGCCACATTTAATTTGCCACCTGCAAGTGCTTTCAATTTTGGACACGTCTAAAATTTGTCAGCTGGGGTAAACTTTTGAAAAAGTCGTCAGGAAATTAATTTTCATGAGTGGGCCATAACATAGCGACGTTTAATACAACAAAAAATACCAGTTTTTATGAGCCATAATCCTAGAAAGGACAGCTTTTCACCAAATGAAATACCGGTAACGACAAATGATTATTCAAAAAGAAAGGTTTAAAGGCACACAAAAACGAAAAAAAAATTAGAAATCTCATACCTTTTTCTGAAGCCATATCCTGTGTAAACCAATACGCGGTGTATTATGTGAACTGAATTTCTCTCGGTTAATTCATAGCCGTAACACTTCTCTTTTTTTCGTAATTCATCATAAAGTTACGTCAATAATTCATTAAAATACGGGCTATTTCTCGGCGTAGCTGTATAAAATAGGTTTTGACCTACTTCTAGAACCAATGTGATCTTAGCTATCAAATGATTTCAATAGGAAGGCACTGTTTCATTGGCTGACTTAGAATCTTTTAAGATATCCCATCTTAATATGAGAGATTTAGGGTTCATTTATGCCATACTGTAAGCAAAAGTCTACTCAAGCATGAACAGCAACTTGGTAATAAAGCTTAAAAATATTTTGTGTGGATCCATGGAATTCACTTTGTCGAACAACCGACTGAATCACTTAACCCTTTCCCAAACGACAAATTTTGGACTGGTCCAAATTGAAAGAGTTTGCAGACGACGATTTTAAATTTGATGAAAATGGCAGAAAGTTAGCAAAAAGGGTAGAAAACACTGTGGGAAAAGGAGAAATTGCTCGTTACGAGCAATTTCTCCTTTTCCCACAGAGTTTTCAAAAGACTTGTACTGCAGACACGTGAAAACCAGGGCTTGTTTGGGAAAGGGTTAAGGAAGAATGGTCCTTTCACATGCAGGAAAGTTAATGATAAGTAAAAATTGTCGGCTCTTGTCAGCCTGTGCGGACTGCATGGCTCATATGTTTTTGGACCAACTTTGCCTTTTTCCACCTCGATATATATATGACAAATTATCTAACTGTATTATCTGCTGCCCTGTCATTTGTCAGTATATTACATCTTTCTAGAAAACGCCGTTGCATTTGTCGTGTTGTATGGTAATTTAGTGCATAGGATGGAGTGAGTGCGTAGATACATATGAGTCACGCTGTGGCAAAAGGGTCCTAAGGCACCTCCGTTATGCACCGTACCAATCAAGCCATCACATAGTTATGGATCCATAATAGTCACTTTTTTTTTAACAAACTGACTGAATCATGCGGTAGAAAAATACTAAGCAATGGTCCTTGGACACACAGAAAATTGACCAATAGCGCAAAAATTCGATCCAGGTCAGCCTGCGCAGACTGACCTGGGTCGATACTTTTCCCAGATGCATTAAACCCCCTTTTCACAGGGCATCGAACATATATAAAAATACAGATGGCCACATAAGCTAGCCTGTACTGGAATTTTATTTTTAGTAATGGTAAAGAACCAGTCTTACTTAGAGAAGAACAAATTATAATGTAATTAGAGCGTTAAAAGTGTTTTGAACATATACCCAAGTTATTTGACACACTTGAACAAATCTTCCGTATCAGCAGTAACTTGACGCTTTTCTCCCCATATTTTCGCCTTAACCCTTTACCACACCCCGAGTTTTAACGACACTGAGATAGAGGCCTTTTGAAAAAACTTGTGGAAAAAGGAGAAAATGCTGGTAACCAGCATTTTCTCCTTCTCCCACAATGTTTTCTGTCCTTAAATGGACAAATCTCACCATATGAACCATATCTAAATTGTTGCGTGCAAATGCTTTCAATCTGGACAAGTGTAAAATTTTGTCGCGTGGTAAGGTTTCTGCATCAAACTATATACTTAATGCTTACCATACTAGGGTCGAAATCAGGGCTTTTATACGGACACTGCAAATCAAGATTAGCCTACACTCTGTTTTGTGAGTAATCTCAGTCCAAAAAGGCCTCGGCCTTCTTATATCTGGGCCCTGCCCCTGATATGACAGTTTTAATTTCATATTATACTACTGAATTGTGTTTCGATTTGAAAAAGTGAAGTTCGCCAAAATAACAAAATAAGCGAATAGAAAATGCCACAAAAAATACAAGAGAGCCAATCGCAAACTTTTCTGCTCACCGGATCCCGAAAAACATCAATAGGCTTATTCATAAATACCCTCTTCATTACAGCCTTGTCTTGCATCAACACACCTCTGAAAGCATTTTGTAACAAAGTTGTGTCAATACATTAGGTCAAAAGGAGAAATATTCTAATGAATTCATGCACTTAACGCCCGTGGCTGTAGTAGATTTCTACTTGTCATACTTTCAGAATGATAATTTACAACTTGTCTGAATTTTTCACTGTGAGAAAAGGAGAAAATGCTGGGAACTAGCACTATCTCCTTTTACATTACAGATTTTTAGTTTTTTTCATTCTATCAAACGTCAAAGACAAATTCCATGGTTTGAACCACACTGAATATGTCGTCTGCAAATGCTATCAAAACGGACTATTCTAAACTTTTGGGTCTGGTAACGACCACAAATAACATTAGATATGCTCGAACAATCTGATAAACCATTCTTCATGAAGAATAGGTCCCTTTATTTCTACTATAAATAACATTTCGCAATACTTGGCCTACATTATGATTGAATCAGAGCACTAAAAGTTTCGACCATGTCAACCTGCGCGGGATGTGCAGGCTGACATGTGCCGATACTTTGTGTACTTAAAAGTACGAGGTTAATAAACTTGGTGATGCTATCTTCACGATAATTTATCAACTAGCTGAAAAAAAGAACCATTCCCTGGATTTATCCATTAATAATTAAACCTTCACAGAATAAATTCCTCATTTCTACGACCCTTGGGAATCAGACTTATCGAAGCACAGTGGGGAAAAAATGCTACGAGTAGTAACCAGCATTATCACCTTTTCCTGCAACGTTATCTTCGCCTTTTTAAAAGCAAATCATGTCATTTGAGACACATTCAATTTGTTGTCTTCATATAGATTTCATTCGGACGAGCACAAAATTTCAGTAAAATGTTCATCAAGCGGGCGAAATAGTCAAACATCCTATATACTATGGTCACATGCATGTCCGCTAGCCAAGGTTGACGATCACTGCTCTTTGGCAACGGAGTGATCGTTACCCTTGCCCAGCAAAGATGAGTGACTGACAGATTAATTTATTTACCAACCCATCATTTAATCCATCAGTTCCATCATTACATTTGCAGAAGATGACAGCTTTCAGAGCACGCTAAATGATGTCAGTAAGAAGAAAGCTAAGGAAGAGTTGAACGAACGCAATGACGAGGACACAAAACTTGCTGTTCAAACATTGAGACAATGGGTCCTCCAGCAAGATTGGCTGAAATCTCCGACAGGTAAACCTTGGGTCCTTGGGTCAGTGGGCTTTGTTGAGAGTTATCTTGGTCAACTCTTTATGAAACAATAAATGAGCAACGCTCTGGGAAAAGGCGGCTTAATGAATCTCCGTGATGGATGAAACCAAGCAAGTTGTCATGTTATTATGGATCCATAAAATCAAATTTGTCGAACAACTGCCTAAATCATGAGATAGACTGGTCCTTTGACATACAGAAAATTGACAAATAGCGAAAAGTTTCGGCCCAGGTCAGTCTGCGCAGACTGACCTCGGTAGATACTTTTTTCGAGACATTGGCTAATCATTCATAACACTTATGGCCCTGTTCCCATCCCCAATATTTAACAGTACTAGTTCACATTATATGTGCGACGGTCTGGAAAAAGGGGGGTTTATGCATCTCCGTGACACGTTATACCAAGCAAATCATTACATAATCATGGACCCATAAAATCCATTTTGTCTAACAATCCAGATATAGAATGGTCCTTTAATATGCAGAATATTTACAAACAGCAAAGAGTATTTGCTCATGTCAGCCTGTGCGGACTGCGCAGGCTGACACGGGTCGATACTCTTTGTAGGTGCATTAAACCGCAAACAAAAAGCTGCTACAATTAGCAACGTTAAACAGAACGAAAAGTAACAGTCTAAAACTATTAAAAATTCATCCAAAACAGAACTACGAAAGAACATCTTTAGTATTCGGGTGATCGACTTTTGAAATTCCTTTCAAAATTAAGTCATATTTTCACCCACTATCATTTCCTTCAAAAGTTATTTAAACAAAGATTTGAAAAACCATCCTAGTAAATTCAACGCCCAGTGCTATGCACCTAGTTACGCAGCCAATCTTCAAGAAGTAACAGATGGATGTCTAGAAGCCGATGGCTTTCCATTGATCCTGTCAAACGTAAGTCATAAGTTTTCACAAAGCATGGCTAAATAGTTGCACATAAACAAACTGAATACGGAAAATATCGTCAAACTTCAAAATTCGTATATACGGCTTTTCACTAACTGTGACGTCTCATAACGTCGTTGATGTCATCAATAAACGCCATAACTATGTGGACGACGACGCCCGCCATGGCGGGATTGTGATTTGTATGCATTAAAAATCAAATTAAAAAAAAAAAAAATGCATTAAATTAGCAAAAATAGACATGTAGCGCTAGGGTAGAATGGTCGAGGATGGCGGAAGATGCCCGACAGAAGTCAATGAAAGCAAAATCAACGAAAGATGATGGCAGCTCAAGTTCCAAGTCACTGTCGGATAAAAAATCACCCGGCTGCAAGGCCTTTCAGCTTCTAGAGAGTCAAGGTATCATAGTCGGTAAAACGCTTGGAAGCGGGTCCTACGCTAAAGTTAAAAGCGCTTACGATATAAATAAGAAACATAAAGTGGCAGTAAAAATAATAACAAAGAAGAAAGCTTTCGATGAGTATTTAGACAAATTCTTGCCAAGGGAAATTGAAGCAATGAAAGTATTGAATAACCATTACGCATTGGTCAAATTCTATCAAATAATTGAGACAACAAGTCGGTATTTCTTCATTATGGAAATGGCAGAAAAAGGAGATCTTTTAACTGAAATCAAAACAAGGAAGAAAATACCAGAAGAAGAAGCCGGACAATTATTTGTTAATCTGTACGATGGCCTTAAGTTTATGCACGGGAAAGGATTTGCGCATAGAGATATAAAATGTGAAAATCTTGTAATTGACAACAAAAATGTTTTGAAAATCACCGACTTTGGATTTGCAAAGAAAATGGGAAAAGCGAAAGGAGGGGGACCTCTCCTGAGTGAAACCTACTGCGGCAGCTATGCCTACGCACCCCCAGAAATTTTGAAAGGAATACCCTACGACCCTGCGGCTTCCGATGTGTGGAGTATGGGAGTGGTACTTTTTACGATGGTTTGTAGATCGCCTTATTTTCTTATCATCATTATGTTGGTTATCGTTTATACTATTATCAAAACAAAAGTTCATTAAAAAAAAAAAAAAATATATGTCTAAATCTTTCAGAGTACTTAAGATTATAGGCGCATTCGTGAATCAAACAGCCTCATGTTCGTAACAGGTGCCTTTGTGCTGAAAAAAATATGAAAGCAAAGAAGGCAAATGTCATAGAGAAGTGAAAATACAAATGAGCTATGCTCTGGAAAGAGGAGGTTTAGTACATTTCCTTGATGCATTATACCAGGCAAATCGTGACATAATAATCATCGGAATCTATAAAATACATTTGTCTAACAACCGACTGAATCTGGAGGTAGACTGGTCCTTCGACATACAGAAAATTTAACAATTGCAAAAAGTTTCGGCCAGGTCAGCGTGCGCGAACTGCGCAGGGTGACCTGGGTCGATACTTTTTGCAGATGCATTAAGCCCTATTTTCAAAGAAGATGGCTCAAATGCATAACCAAATCAGGAGAACAATGTGGCGAGCGAAAGAATGTTTTTATTCTCGATTCATGGTATCGTTTTGTTGCTTTTTCAATGGTGTTCAAAAGTTGCATTTGCAGAACCTTCAGTACATATGAGGTAGAGGGCAAGATATTTTGTATCTTCTAGAGCCACAAAAAATAAGTGAGCCACGCTCCGTAAAAAGTGTCGACCCAGGTCAGCCTACGCAGTCCGCGCAGGCTGACCTGGGCCGAAACTTTTTGCCTTTGGTCAATTTTCTGCCTTTTAAATTACCCGTCTACCTCATAATTCTGTTTATTGTTAGACAAACTTGATTTTATGAATTCATAATTATGTGACGACTTGCTTTGTATCATGGATCACAGGGATGCATTAAGCCCCCTTTGGCCAGAGCATGGCACATTTCTATAGTTCCCTTCTGTTCCGAGTTTCATGTTATTTGTCTTTCTCTTTCCAAAAGTTTCTTTTCTTTCATTAAACTGATGTTCAGTTATGTCATGTAGATTGGCTCACGTTGCTCTAAAATAAGCATGTACATTGATGAGTCACTTGTAAAATTCAGTGTTCTTTTTTTCTTATCGTTATTTTCAGGTTTATGGACGTTTGCCATTTGACGACAGTGACCACAAACGCTTGATGAAGCAGGTGGAAAAGAAAGTACAGTTTCCATGTAAACCTGACGTCTCCAAGAAATGTCGAATACTGATCGTGAAAATTCTTACGAAGGCCTCTGAACGTGTCCCCCTTAAAAGTATCAAATCCGATCCCTGGTTTCAGGAACAAAAGGCTTTGCAAATCCTCGACGGAACGATGGATTCAGCAGATATAAATTCTAAAAGCATTTCTAATGTCATTGACAATATGGAAAGAGTGGTTTCTAACACCGCAGAAGCAACAAAAGACAACGTCGACGTCGAGCTGTCTAATGAAATTTCTGAAACACAAAACATGCTTCAAGTACACAGTGTTGAATCGCACGAAATTTTGAATTGTGAAAAAGGAAACGATATTGAGGAGAATGGATAAACTATGTATGTTAAAATTTAACGATGTTTGTGTTTTTAGATTAAATATTGTGATCCTTATCGAACCTACATATAACTCCTTCTGAACACTAAGCGTTATTATTATTATTTTTTTTTTTTGTTCGTTTTACTGAAAAATGCAGATCAAGGTCAGACTGCACAAAACATGCAGCCTGAC
Organism: Tridacna gigas; assembly: GCA_945859785.2. Lineage (NCBI taxonomy): Eukaryota > Metazoa > Mollusca > Bivalvia > Cardiida > Cardiidae > Tridacna > Tridacna gigas. The sequence goes on from OX244034.2 coordinate 56,295,868, forward strand.
CTAAATGTACAAGATAATGTGACCAAACACTGTATAGACATTTGCAAAGATCAGTTTTTTGTTTTAAATAACAGAAACTATCCTATCTAATTATTAAGCAGACAAAGGGCTACCAGCTTTTGAAATTCGAACCATGATTACAACAGGACAAGAGGGTCATCAGCAATTGGTCCTAAAGCGCTTGCCTTATGCGTTTAGTCATCTAGAACTGATAAAGTTGAAGAGATCCTGGTTGTGATGATGTTAAACACATGAGTGTTGGTGACCTACTTTTTGATCCAATTTTGAACATGTCCTAGACGTCGGGAAGACAAACATTCTGACTACTTTTCATGAGTATCAGACTGAAAATGGGACTTTTAGAGTGGACACGATGTTTTTCTAAGATTTGTCCCAGTGACCTACTTTTTGACCTGAGGTGACCCAATTTTGAACTCTTACTAGATATCACCAGGGAAAAAAAAAAAAAAACATTCTTACTACTTTTGTAGAATGTCTGACTAAAAATATGGCCTCAAGAGTGCATACAAGGTTTTTGTAAGATATGACTTGGTGACCTACTTTTAGCACAGTTGTGATCCATCTTTTAACTCGTCTTTGATATCATAAAAAACATTCTGACCAAGTTCAATGATTATTAGACTGAAAATCTGGTATTTCTAAGATCTGTCCCACTGACCTACTTTTTTATCCAACCTGACCCAATTTTGAACTTGTCCGAGATACATGTATCATCGGGACAAACATTCTGACCAACTTACATGAGTGTAAGACTAAAAATGTGACCTCTACAGTGCACATAAGGTTTTTCTAAAATTTGTCCAAGTGACCTTCTTTTTTTTTTTTTTTTTTTTTTTGACCGACATGACCCAATTTCAATTTCCGAGATATCATTTGGACAAATTTTCTGACCAATTTTCATGAGCATCGGACTGAAAATATGGTTTCTAAGGTTCACACACTGTTTTTCTAAGATGTGCCACACTTACCTACTTTTTGACATAACGTGACAAAATTTTCAATTTGTCCGAGATGTCATCAAGGTTAACATTCTGATCAATTTTCATGAGTATCGGACTGAAAATATGGCCTTTAGAAAGCACAGGTTTTTTGCTCGGCTTTTTTCGAAGAAAACGTCAAGTGCTTGTCGTAGCCTCAGCGTCGTCGTCTGGGTCATCGAGCAAAAACTCTGACAACTATCAAAAAGTGTGTGTGGGGGGGGGGGGGGGGGGCGGGGGGCTATAAAACAAGACCAAGGATACATACAAGTATTTTGACAGAGTTATACCCCTTTTTCGACTAAGAATTTTTACTGAAAATCAAGCAACCCACCGAGCGTTGACACCCGCTAAGAGTGCTCTTGTTTAAGATTTGTCCCAGTGACCTACTTTTTGACCTGACCGAATCAAATTTAGAATCCGTTCGAGATGTCATCAAGACAAACATCCTGTCCAGTTTTCATGAGTATCTGACTGAAAATGTGGCTTCTAGAGTGCACATTGTGGGAAAGCAGCCAGTGGCTTGGAAAGAATGTTGTGCGGAGTACTGGTAAAAGAAACTCCAGGAAAACATGGATAGGTGCACTGGCCGCCGCGATATAACTAAAATAATGTTGAAAACGGCGTTAAACACAATACCATACCATGCCATCTAGAGTGCACATAAGATTATTCTATGATTTTTCCCATTGACCCACTTTTTCACCTCACGTGACCTAATTCCGAAGCTGTCCAAAATATTATCAAACTAGAGGCCCTTGAGGGCCTGAATCGCTCCACTGGCATGATTGTGCTGTTTTTTTTTTTTTTTTTTATAGCATGCGCTATGAAATCAGGATGCAACTAGAGCTGTCACTGAATGTGACTTAATACCCCCGCCAGCGCTTTGACAGAAAAAAAGTGTCAAGTTCAAGGGAAGATAATTCCTCAACCAGGTGGAGCTGACACTTGAAAATTACGTCTTACAAATCTTCAATATATGATCAATATATATGCAAAGTTTCAGTGCAATTGAAGGAAAACTGTTGGAGTTCGCGACACAAAATTGCTAGTATTTTGTACACAGACGGACACACGGACGGATGGACAGACAGGGTGATTCCAGTATACCCCCGAAAACATTCTTTTAGCGGTGGTATAAAAAGGAAAACAAGAGGGCCATGATGGCCCTGTATCGCTCCACTGGCTTATAAATATAAACCATAAATACTAAACATTTCAATTCTGAGCAAAATGGTTTCAAAATGAAGACTTACAAAGTTTTCTCTGTAAAAGCCCATGTGAAAGTTCAGACTCGCAAGGCAAAGCCATTTTTGATCCCAGAGCTATAATTACTTGAACCCTGGTAGAGGTCCACAAGATAAAGCCACATGCCAAAATAATACAAGTCTATGCTGTATGGTTATAAATAAGGTAATTTTCAAGTTTTGTCCATATGAAGCCTCTGTAAAACATAAGACCCCTGATGCAAGGCTAATTTCAAAAAAAAAAAAAAAAAAAAATCAAAACAGGAAGATTTCTTAAGTTGTCACTATGTAAGCCCATGTAAAACTTGTGACCCCTGCGGCGGGGCCAATTTTGACCCGAGGGCTAAAATTTTGGCCTGCTTGGTAGAGACCCACTAGATATAGCAACATGCAAAATTTTGTAGCTCTAGGCCTTATGGCTAGGTACAGGAAGATTTTTAAAGTTTTCTCTATATAAGCCTATGTAAAACTTGTGACCCCTGGGACACAGCCAATTTTGACCCCAGGGCTATAATTTGAAGAAACTTGATAGAGGTCTACTACATAAAGCTACATGCCAGATTTGGTAGTCCTATGCCTTATGGTTTCAGACAAGAAGATTTTTAAAGATTTCCAATATTTTTCAGTTTTGTTGCCATGGCAACAAGAGTTTTTCAAGGAATCAAATTCTTTCAAGAAATTCTGAAGAGGACCATGGCAGCAAATACACAAAAAAATGGGGGAATGAGTTATTGCAACTGGGCTTGAACCCACTAAGATAGCACAAGTAGGCATGGTGAATTAAACAAAAATGATAGTAAAAAAAAAAAAAAAAAAATGAAGTGCAATTGCTCAAAACCAATTGTTTGGAATCCGGTCAAATTTGATAGGGTTTCAGTACTCACTGCTTTAACCCTTTACCACAAAATCCCGAGTTTTGACGATCCTGAGGAAGAAGCTTTTGAAAACATCGTGGGAAAAGGAGAAAATGCTGGTACCCAGCATTTTCACCTTTTCCCACAATGTTTTCTACCCTACCAAAGGCAAATCCCATCATTTGAACCTAATCTGAATTGTCGTCTGCAATTGCTTTCAATTTGGACAGGTCTAAAATTTTTGTCGTTTGGGAAAGAGTTAAACAATCCCTGCAAGTTTCAAAGAAATGTGACCAATAATGTCTGTTGAGTAAACAATACTAGGTCATCAAATGGCTGCTTTTCCCAAACCGATTGCTTGATTTTCTTCATTCTTAATAGAGTTCAATCCCTTGATGATACAAATAATCTTTGCAAGTTTCAAAAGATTGAATAAAAAATGTGACTTAACTGCATGAACAAGAAATGTAAATTTTCAACTTTATATGGCTCCTTTTCCCATACTGATTTTCAAACATTTTTTTTAAATCCATAGGGTTCAAGCTATTGACGATACAAAGCAACTGTGCAAGTTTCATGAAAATCCAACCACAAATACAGACTTTATTGCATAAACATGTAAAGGAAATTTTGATTTTTAAATAGCTACTTTTCTCATACTGATCGTAAGATTTTTTTCAAAATCAATAGGGTTCAAGCTATCAATGAGATAAACAAACTGTGCAAGTTTCACGAAAATCAGACCACAAATGCAGACTTTATTGCGTACACAAGTAATTGAAATTCTGAACTTTTAAATGGGTACTTTTCCCACACAGTTTTTCAGATTTTTTTTGTCAAAATTGATAGGATTCAAGCTATTGATGAGATAAACGAACTGCACAAGTTTCCCGAAAATCTGACTACAAATACAGACTTTATCGCATAAACAAGAAATTGAAATTTTGAAACTTAAATGGCTACTTTTCCCACACTGATTGTCAGATTTTTTTCAAAATCAATAGGATTCAAGATATTGATGAGATAAACAAACTGTGCAAGATTTCATGAAAATCTGACCACAAATGCAGACTTTATCATGTACAAAAGAAATTGAAATTTTAAATGGCTACTTTTCCCACACTGATTGTCAGATTTTTTTTTCAAAATCAATAGAGTTCAAGCTATTGATGAGATAAACAAACTGCAATTTTCACAAAAATCTGACCGCAAATACAGAGTTTATCTCGTAAACAAGAAATTGAAATTTTGAACTTTAAATGGCTACTTTTCCTACACTGATTGTCCGATTTTATTCAAAATCAACAGGGTTCAAGCCATTGATGAGATAAACAAACTGTGCAAGTTTGATGAAAATCTGGCCACAAATGAAGACCTTATTGCGTAAACAAGAAATTTTGAACTTTAAATGGCTACTTTTCCCACACTGATTGTAAGATTTCTTTAACAATCAATAGGGTTCAAGCTATCGATGAGATAAACAAACTGTGCAAGTTTCACGAAAATCCAATCACAAATGAAGACTTTATCGCGTAAACAAGAAAAAGACTAACAGATGGACGGACAGACAGCTGGGCGGACAGACGGATGGACGGAAAACACGCCATGACATCAGCTCTGCTGGCTTACAGCCAGTAGAGCTAAAAAAGAGATTCAAATCACTTTTCATGAGTACTGGACTGAAAATGTGGCCTCTAGAATGCACACAAGGTAAATGTTGATGCCCAAATGACGCAAGTCGCGCGACAGAAACAGCACGTTCACAAAAGCTCACCTTGAGCTCTTTTGTGCTCAGGTGAGCTAAAAGTATAATCTAAAGATATGCTGGTCTTCAAATTTTAATATATAATTTTTAACAATGATAACAATTATGCAATCTGCAAGCAATGGGGATTTCGTAACATAAAAACATATTAATAAGAAAGACTACATGTTATGGTTAATGATATCTATGAACTATCACACACAAATTCTTAATTGCTTTCTAATTCTAAATTTTCGAAAGAAGGTCATGACTTTAATTTCACTCTAAAATTTAAAAATAGGTATACCATGTCTTGTTATGATCCTTTCATTACGATTCTTTTCGTGACCATCAGTGGGTCAGTTTTTAATTAACACAAAATCTGAAGACACAAGCTTCTGTTGAAATTTTGGATCAGAACAATACATCATTCAGCATATGTTGAGTTTTCTTTGAACCGATGAAATGCTTCAGGAATGCTCCTAAGGACATTAACAAAGGGCAAAAACAACAAAAAATCAATAATGATTCCAGCAAATTATGAGTTTGTGTACCATCGCATGCAAATAATTGTGGAGAGAATTTTCATGTAATGAGCATTGTTTTTCCTTTTCCTGCAATTGTAGTTTAATATCACACCTTGTTGCATGTACAGCTAAAAATGTTTAGCGATTTCATCTGAAAATCATACAAACCCCAAATGTTTTGTACTGATATTCGACTTGAAATTAAGATGGACAATAACTTAATTAAAAACGCTCGAATGAAAAAGATAGCCCCCATAGAAAAATAAAACCGTAAGTTGATGACTTATTAATTGTACCCTAAAGCACTTGAACATACTGTAAACTATTTATTGCCAATTTGACTTAGTCAGCATGTGCACATTTGTGTGCGACACTTATTTCACAGAGGTCAAAATTGTTTTGGCTTACTCTAGCCATGTACATTTGTGTGCGACAATTATTTCAGATATCAAAATTGTTTTGGCTTACTCTTGCTAACACCAACAGAATCAGTTTCGACCTTTTGCAAATGTATGCAATTACTTTTAAATCTCTCTCTCTCTCTCGCTTGCTGTCTGTGTCTCTCTCTTTGTCGTTTAACTGTTCTGTTATTTTCTCTTCATTTACTCATGTTTCCTGAACAAATTCTGATATTATGTACCACACAATCCTGACTTATAACAACCCCGAAAATGAAAGATTTCGAAAAAATTGTGGGAAAAGGAGAAACTGCTGCTAGCCAGCATTTTCTCCTTTTCCCACAATGTTTTCTACCCTTCTCATTTCAAATTTCAATTTTGGAGTCATATTTATTTTGTTGCCTGCAAATGCTTTTAATCTGGACAAGTCTAAAACTTTGTTGTTTGGTAAAGAGTTACACTTTGACTCATGTAGATGACAAAAATATATTCCATTATGTTTTCCTCTTGATTTATCTAGTTCATCCATCTCTGAAGTTATTGCAACAAACCGCTCATAAACTGTACATAAAAATGATGATGGCAATGATAATGATGATGAAGAACATTATCACAGATGATGGACACTGTACTTACAACAATCACAAACATAAGGAACTCTGCAAATATCTACAGTTTGATATAAAACATCTTCATTCCTGTTTCATGTACCAGGTTGAATTGTTCCCTCCAGCAACAAAATTGCTGCACCTGACCTCGAAAATATTCAGGTTAATTACCAGTATTCAATATGGATTATGTTTCTTACTTTACAAAGGGAAAACTTGTGGCAAAAGTAGAGAATATTTTCTAGCAGTCTGCTGCAAGATGAAAACCCTTGTCTGCATGTCATAAAATGTTTGACATTTTTAGCCTTAAAAGTCTTTCAAACTTTACAAATGTCAGTAAATTTCAAGTCCACATTTTCAAGCATCCTAACTTCTCGACAAGAGTATCTGGCTACACGTACTGAAGACAGGAATGATTTTTTTCCACAGATATATTTACCCAAAACCCAATTACAGCAATTTTCACGCACTCTCAAAATTCAATTACAGTTTGTACAGCAAACAATGTTGAAATGCGAATACTCCTTCCCAAAATGATCTTTGTTGCAAATTTCTGCAGCTACAATCTTCCTGACTACAATTCCCAAACATGTTTTCTTTATTTGAAAATAATGAGTAATGAGCCATGATTTGAAAAAAGGGGGCTGAAGGTATCTGCCAAAAGTACCAACCCGGGTCAGCCCGTGCAGTCTGCACAGGCTGACCTCAACTGAAACAATTTGTTTTCGGTCAATTTTCTGCATGTCAAAAGCCCTGTCCACTTCATGATTTAGTTGGTTGTTAGAGAAAATGGATTTTATGGATCCACAATATGTGATGACTTGCTTGGTATCATTGATCACAGAGCTGCATAAAGCTCCCTTTTTGCCACTGCATGACTCAATTATATAAGTTATCTTGAATTTTGGTTCATAGACCCATTGTCACATGCATGAGTAAATAAAAGCCCATTTTTTCAAGCCTTTCTATGGTACAAACATCTTTTTTTTTCTTTTGGTTTCTGTAAGTGCCCTCATAGTAAGTATAACGAAATATATAATATGATAACACTTGATTCATTATGCCTTAATCTAAAAGTTTGATGGGTCAGCAAATATTTGGTATATATTTGCATGCAGGATTTTTTTTTTTCTTGCCATTTTGGACTTATTCAATTATTTGATTTGATAAATAATGACAGGTATTGATGCCATCTTTTGCATCACTGCTTTTTTTATTGTGGAAACTACTGTTTTATGTTTGGAAAACTACAATTTTGTGTTGATTTGGATGTAACTGACTACGTGTGACTTGATCCTCCTGTTTACTAATTATCTGCTGCAGGTAACCATGTTTTACAATAAATTGTTTTGAAAACATTGTGGAAAAAAAAGAAGAAATTACTCAGAAAGAGTAAATTCTCCATTTGCACTATGCTTTCACTTGCTTTCATGTATAATATTTTGGGCCTTTGTTGATACTAGGTGATCATGGTTTACCTTTATTTTTACCTAATTGTCTCCTGCAAATATAGGTAAGAAGGTAATGACTTATTTAGTAAGTCAGTTACAAACAATTTACAGGTCAAAATGATGAGCGATCAGTAGGTCTTAATTTTTTTAGAAAACAGCAACGATAATATGAGCCATTCTCTGTGAAAAGGGGGCTTAATGCATCTGCAACAAGTATCGACCCAGGCTGACCTGGGCTGAAACTTTTCGCTATTGGTCAATTTTCTGTATGTCAAACGACCAGTCTACCTTATGATACAGTCATTTGTTTGACAAAGTTGAATTTATGGATCCATGATCACGTGATGACTTGCTTGGTATAATACATCACGGAGATGTATCAAGCCCCCTTTAGCCAGAGCATGGCTCATACACTTGTAATACAACCTTAACATGAATAGGCACAATCCTTTGATAGTCTTATTCAAGAACATGGGATTCACAAGTAGACAGATCTTACAATCATTTTAGTACAATCTTAACTCTTTACCAAACAACAAAATTTTAGACTTGTCCAAATTGGAAGCATTTGCAGATGACAAAATATATGTAACTCAATAATCTAAATTTGTTTTGGGAAGGGTAGCAAACATTGTGGGAAAAGGAGAAAATGCTGGTTACCAGCATTTTCTCCTTTTCCCACAATGTTTTCAAAAGCATTCTTTCTCAGGTCATTAGAACTCGACATTGTGTGGTAAATGGTTAAACAAATCTTTTCTTGTATACATGAAAGATTGTTCCACACGAATAAGCTAGAACTTAAAGAAGAGAAACCATATTAGTCTACTACTAATTACACTGAAAAAATTTCAGTTACCAGCAGAATTCCTATGAATAATTCCTCTGAAAAGAGTCAATTTCACTATCTTAAAAGTTCAGAAAACAGTGACATGGAAGGTGAAATTGCTTATGTTGAGAAGTTTCACCTTTTGTCATCAACTTTTCAAGATTGAAACAGGGCACACATATGAACTTTTTGTAATTTATCTTCATTCTGGTTATTCATAATATTAGCTCTATCAACCACTGACCAAACATACCCTGTAACAAAGTATAGTACAAATGAAATTTGGTGTCATTATCTCTATGTTTATCTAATACTCCTGGCCACAACAGAGGTTTTCAGTTCACATTTACAGGTGGTGGAGGGGCTGGAAAAAGAGACGTGAAAAACGTTGAAACAAAAGTCCACGCAATTTTCAATGCTCCAGGTCCTTGTGGCTGCTGGACAACTGGTGGGGAATCTGTTGTGTCTGTATTTTGTGAATCTGTGTTTTCATTCTAAAAATAAAGAGAATAAACAACATGCAAAAACTATGATAGATAAGTAAGAGGGGATTCAACAATTACTGTGTTGATCTGATATCCACAGCAAAAGGCATATTATAGAAAAATACATGTATATAGTCAAACAAAGGACAAACTGCCTGCTGGACAACAGATCATAGCTGAGATTTTTTGTCAAGCAATTTTTCCTTTTCTCGGTCTGGTTTCCAATGTTTTAAGGAATCACACTTTTAAGTTGATTTTTAATTTTACATGTTTTCAAAGTGAGCTGCTGCATATTTGTTTCAGGGGGTACAACAAACCGTATAACCCTTTACCACACAAACCCAACTTTTAATGACCCTTTTAATGGCTGGTAACCAGCATTTTCTCCTTTTCCCACTATGTTTTCTGCCCTCCCTCCAAAAAATTTCCATTTTTTGAGTCACATTTAATTTGCCATCTGCAAATGCTTTCAATTTGGACAAGTCGAAAATTTTGTTGTTTGGTAAAGTGTTAGCTTTCAAGCTGATAGTAAAAACTCAAATATTGCTATTTCAGTAAAAACTAAAATATTGCTATTTCAAAGTTATTTTTTGGGGAAAAATATCTCCTTATCGGACAGTGTAGATCCAAGATCAGCCTGGATGTTCTGTGCAGTGTGATCTTGACCTACACTGTCTGCAAAAGGGCAGCGAGTTGAACATAGCAGCCTACAGGTTAACAAAATTTCCTGCTAAATAGAGCTCTGATCAACAGGCTGTGATTAAAGAATGTAATTTGACAGGATATAGTTTTGCAGTGATAGTGAGTTACCTGGCCATGAATAAATCATTTGGACTTTAGGTAGACAAGTATAAATAGTACATCAAATTCAGATGTATTTTATATAGGAGCCATGCTCTGGGGAAATCATCTCTGTGATGCATTATAATTATAGCAAGCACTTCATCACATAACAGGGTTCCCCCTGGCCATTTTTTTTCTTGTGCCACCACTTCCGCCAAATGAGAAAAGTTTGCGCCACATTAAAATAATTGGAGCCAGTTGGTGCCATTTTTAAAATGAAAGTACATGGGGTCGGCCAGGATAAAAAAATTGGTTAATAAAATATCTTTTCTTTGTTTGTATCATGGGCAATGAAATAAATGAGAAAACGTTTTTCCATTTGATTAGTTTTTTAACCCATATCTATATTCATTGCGTGAATACAGAAGGTGCTTGATTTCCAGGGAAAATCCCAAGGTGAAAAAGGGGCATGGCTGTGCTTGAAAACGCTTTGTTACCTGCTTGTTGTATAGGTTCCCCTTTTGATAGTTACTAACTTGCCCAGGTTTTAAGTAAATATCTTAACTCTTTCCCAAACGCCAAAATTTTAGATTGGTTGAAATTGAAAGCACTTGCAGACGAAAAAATAAATGCGACGTTAAGATTGAAATTTGTTTTAGCAGGGGTAGAAAACATTGTGGGAAAAGGACAGAAAGCTGGTAACCAGCATTTTCTCCTTTTCCCACAGTGTTTTCAAAAGGCTCCTTTCTCAGGGTCGTTAAAAATCAGAATTGTATGGTAAAGAGTTAAGTATTAACAGAGGTATTCAAAAATTTCAAATTTGTTGCACGACTACGACAGGGCTACGGCAATATAACTCGACGTTGTATTCTTCAAAAACAGCCGAGCTAAAAATGTTAACTTGTCCGTATTGAAAGCTCTGGCAGACAAGAAATTACTGAGTAATAAATCTTGTCTTTTGAAAGGTAGAAAACATTAATGGGCAATAAGATCATAATCGTAATCTTCCGATCACTGTTTACATAAAAAAATAGCGACCGACTTCTTAACTGAGAAAGGAATAATCGATCGCGAAAATTCCAGTGGTGGCGAGCCGATAAATCAGTTATCCCGAGGTCCAATCTTCTTTCATTGATGTGTTAATTACCGAATTTAATCAACCTAAAAAAATGGTGTGGTCGTCGCTAAATACGAACCATAATGCCCCTCATGTTTCATGCATAACACAGAATCAAGGCGCGGCTTTAGAAATTATGGGCGGCGACTAAATCTCGTATCTGATTCCTGATTGGTTCGCAGTACTTCATGTTGTGTAAAAATTCTGTTTTCACACCCTAGGATGCAGATGGGGCGTGGCGAAATTGACAATTGATTGATTATTAGCATTCCATGGTGTATATGCGTGTATTGTGTGTAACTAGACAAATCCCATGTAATGTACAGACTGTTATAATTTAGATCACCTGCCGTGACGGGGTGTATTGGCGACAATTTACAAACTGCTTATCGATTTTTCGGCTATAGATATGCTTTCACGCATTGAGGTGACGGGGATCAGTATCAAAATGTACGGCACCCCGATGTGAAAAATATCGGCGCCAGTCATTTTCGCCATTTGGCTTTTTCTTGCGCCACATTACAAAATCTGTCGCAAATGGCGCCAAATGCGAAGCCCAGCGGGAACCCTGCATAACAATGGATCCATGAAGTCCACTTTATTCTACAACAAGACTAAAATCATATGGTAGAGTGGTCCTTGGACATGCAGAAAATTTACAAATAGCAAAAAGTTTCAACATGTGTCATCCATGTCAGTTTGCGCTGACTGTGCAGGGTTAATACTTTTTGCAGATGCATTAAACCCCATTTCACTGAGGATGGCTCATATTAACATGTACAAATATTCCAAAATGTATCTGATATATATATTGTATCAAGACTTTGTTTATGTACATGGGACATGTATATGATTGTAGAAACATGGTAAATTTACATTAACCCTTTATCAAACAACAAAATTTTAGACTGGTCCATATTCAAAGCATTTGCATAACCTGGCTCAAAAATTGAAATTTGTTTTGGGTAGGGTAGAAAACATTGTGGGAAAAGGAGAAAATGCTGGTTACCAGCATTTTCTCCTTTTCCCACAATGTTTTCAAAAGGTTTCTTTCTCAGACTCGTTAAAAGTAGGGATTGTGTGGTAAAGTGTGTAGCTTAATTTCTAACCTGTTCTGTTTCTGCTTGCTGTAGGTCTTGCTCATCTGCATTCTGTTCTTGTTGTTGATTTTGTTGTATATTTCTTCTCCTTGGTGTGAACAGTAACCATCCCATCTGGTAACTAAGGAAACAAAGCATAATATACACATGTACATATTAATTTGTCTCAACCATGAACAAATTCTAAATAAACTTCACTCATACTCTGGCGTTACGGTTTTAAACTAGAAGTGTCGCAAAGCCGACAAAAATACCCCCCACCAGCACCTTGTCAATGAAGCACCACAATTAGTTCACCTGTGACCCTGACCTTGGAACCAAGTGACCAAAAAACAATGGGGCACCTCCTTTGGTCATGAGGAACAATTGTATAAAGTTTCAGGGTCCTAGGTCAAATGGCTTTTGCGTTAGAGCACGGAAAGGAAAACAAGACAGATAGATTGACTGACAGATAGACAGACATGGTGAAACCAGTATACCCCCCCTCTTCTTCATAGGTTGGGGATATAATGATGTTTGGTGTTTATTCCATTACTTTATGTAAGGACCTATAAGGTGTTAAACGTGCAGGATTAGTGATCAAAACATTCTTAATTTGATCCTCATTCACAGCACTAGCTTTTTTTAAAGTGTAATAGGAAAGGCACTGAAGAACTCTGACTGTGCTAGTGAAACGTCAGTAACACATGTGAATTGGTTTGGTTTGTATGGTGCTCATCACCATTTTCACCATTACTTCAGTTATCTTTGTTTTCCTGTATTTTTCTTTTACCAGTACTTTGCACAATATTCTTCCCTTGCCACTGGCTGCTTTTCAACATAACCATCGTGGAAACAATTATCAGGGGTGAGAGAGGATTGAAACCTGTGGCAATGACTATCAGAAATCCTTAGAAAGAAATTCTCCCAGCTTTAAGTCCTGTACACTACTTGTACGCTACTATAACTGACTGCTCTTTTGAGCTAGGTAGCAACAGACATGAAAGATACAACTCTGATGTTGCTAAGACTGTATTGATAGTGGTGAAAAACACTATTTGATACATCAATCATTGGTTTATAGGTTTTTTTTCCAGACCACAATTACAAAACCGAGAAAAACATCAATGGACAGACTGTGAAGATTGGTTACTGTATGGCCTCGCTACTCCACCCACTCCAAGGTTCAGTTTGATGATCTGCCCAGCTCAAAGTCCGGACTTGAGTTTTATTGAGAACTTACAGCATAGACTTAAAAGACAACTGAAAAATTGACCTGAAATCATTGACACACAAGATATGCTTGAGACAGCCATTCCAGATGTTTGCACAAACATTCCTGTGTACACATCGAGAACTTTTGTTCCAGCATACCAATGAGGATACAGAATGTAATAAAATCATACGGATAAAAATTACTATAGACTGTGGTATGAAAAGTTGGTTTTGAATATGTTAAAAAGCTTTTGTTTTTCAATGCTCATTCACAGTTGATGTTTTGTTTTTGGATGTTTGAATGTATGGTACAAGTCTGTATAATTAACCTTATAGCACATAGGAATACACAACTGCCCGAAAAAGCTAAGTTTATAAGGTTACTCCTTCATTAGGTCAGTGCAAATAACGAAAACGGTCGAAACGGTAGATACTTACAAGTAAACAACAAAGAAAAACACGGCCACCATTACAAATCTGGTTAAGTTGGAGTAAAAATACACAATTCCAAGAAGCACCATTAGTCGACTAAATGTATACAAATAATCTAGCCAGTCTCTTTGTCCAAATTCTTCATCTCCATCATCTAAATCTGCACCACCTTGTACATTTTGTTGATTGTTATTATTTGGAGCATTCTGGTTCTCAACATTCTGTTCATTTACAAAACCAGTGTTGTTATTGATTGGGTAACCAGCTTGTTGGTAACTGAAATTAGTAAGTTAAGTTTTTCAACTTATTATCTCCTGAAAATTTAAGTACTACAGCTGAAAACTTGACAGGCACTCTCATAAGATATACACAGTCAACATGATTTAAGATTTACATGTAACTAAATTTAAACACACTGTGGCAAAAGAAAAAACTGCTCTTATGCTAAGAAAGATGACAGTCACATCATATTGACTGTTTTACATTATCATTAAGAACTGTCACAGATCAGTGATTTTTCTTTACTTATTTCTTTGTAAAGAATGATAATTAAGATGGGCTTCATGGTTCGCTTTTTGTATTTGAACCACAACAAACAATACTGTAATACTATTCATTTAAAATCTGTCATAAATGTCTACAATATGACTACAGTGATGCATTTTTGTCTATGAACAGTTGCATGACATTTTAGCATTCAACATAGTCTGTATAAACCTTTGCTTCATTTAAATTGTAAGTTTGAAATTTAAAATGGTGTCAACTAGATAATTCCATTAGGTACCCTCAAAACATGTTATACACAAGAAAAACATTGCATGCATTTAGAATTCTAAATAAAAACACCTAAAACTATTTAATCATGTCTGTGTTTGAACTTACTATTGCATGTATTGTGCCATATACTGGGCATATGCTTGCTGCATCCACATTAACTGTTCTGGAGTGTAAGCCATCCCGGCACCCTGGGGCATTGCCCCATACATGGCAGCCACTGCCTCTGGAGGGAAACCAGCTGGAAACTGGGGCATCTGGGGGAATTGGCCACCAAAACTGTAAATATTCATAACATATGGTGAGTTATTACATATAATACCAGTGAGCAGCATTAAGTTAAGCTCTATCTTATATGCCAACTGGTTTTATTTACTGCTATAGCATAAAAGCACTAGTCCTTTTATGTATAAATGTACCTGTACTACACATAGTCAACTATACCATTATGAGTTTAACTGATTGACTTTAAGATTTGAAGAACTGTAGAGTACATGTATTTCTCAAAAGTACTCTGACCACATGACAGGAGAGATGGTGACACAAAAACAGAACTGAATTCTTCACAGGAAAGTCAGAACACTTGAATAAACATGCAGTGCAACAGATACAGTGGCTTCTTTCAGATTAAGACAATTATAATAACTCTTTAATTTTTTTGTAAAACCAATGCTGTCCTAATTGTTGGTACTCATGAGAATCTTTTTGAGACAATGAGTATCTGTAGCATGTTTTAATGGGTGAAAATAGCAAAGAAGCTGGGGCCACCTCTACTAGGCAAGCAAACCTGTATTAAGCAACCATTATTGATGTCTCATACAAAGCATATTTGTTGAGGTAAGCCCACACTAAGCAAACAACTGTCCCCAGCAAGCACCTTTGAAGTATCCCATAGTAAGTATTCCACTTATTTAACCCTTTACCACACAATCCCGACTTTCAACGACCCCGAGGATGAAGCCTTTTGAAAACATTGTGGGAAAAAGAGAAAATGCTGGTAACCAGACTCCACATTCTGTGTAGTCCAATTTCTGTTTATGTTTTCCAGAAAAGCTCCTTTCACCTATGGCACTCAAAAGGTGATGTCAATTTCTGCATTACTAGACATTAGTAGCTACCTACTTGTAAGCACCAAACATATTTGTGTTGACTGGATTTCCATAGGGAGGTTGTTGTGTAGACTGGTTTACATTTTGAAAACTACTTCCTCTGTATCGCAGATTGCCAGAATCACCCACTGGTTGCGTGTTAGATGGTTGAAAGGTTGAAGAGGTGGACATGTTGGCTTGAGACTTGGTGTGAGATTCCTGGACAAACAGAAGAGTATTAGACTGATAAAACATTTTCTATAGGATACATAAATAATATAATTTCCTTTGTTTGAAGGCACTGATCAATATCGCTAATTACACTATCTGGTCTTGGATCCAAACGACCTCCCTGATACTAAACTGTGGCTCTTTACCACTTAATTCCACATGTTTTACCGAGATGGCGGGAGACAGTGTGGGAAAAGAAGAAATTGCTGGTAACCTGCATTTTCTCCTTCACCCACAATGCTTTCTACTCTCTCTGAAACAAACTCAATAATTTCAGGCACATAAATTATGATCTGTCTTCAGCAAATGTTTTGAATTTGGACAAGTCCAAAATTTTGTTGTCTGGTAAAGATTTAATCTTCAGAGAAATCATACATTTAGGGCTTGAAAAATGCTACTTACTAAAGTCATTTGTTTTAGTTGCACTGACAAAGTTACCACATTAGCATGAAAACAGTTTGTTCCATGCCAATGAAACAGAAGTCCATGCTCAGCTGAGTACAATCTCAAATACACATTTTCATCAAATCTGCAGATTGTAACAATATTTAAACATAAAGTTAAACAGAAAAAGCTGAAAATTTCAGGCCTTATTTCAGTGCTTGTTGAAAATAATTGTATGGGCCATGCTCTGGCAAAAGGGGGCTTAATGCATCTCCGTGATCCATGAAGCCAAGTAAGTCCTCACATAATCGTTGATCCATAAAATCCATTTTCTCTAACAACAGACTTAATATTGATGTAGAATGGTCCTTGGACATGCAGAAAATTGACAAAAAGCAAGAAGTTTTCACTAAGGTCAGCCTGTGCGTATGGCGCAGGCTGACCTGGCTCAAAACCTTTAGCAGATGCATTAAGCCCCTTTTCACAGAGCATGGCTCATAGTGACAGTCCTCCAAAAATGTACCTTTTGAGTTTTCAAAGAAATGAAAAGATACTGAATTTTTGTGCCTCATAAATAACCAATATGTCCAAGTAAAAAATAAAAATTCTACTACATCTAACTTTCTGAATTTTAGCTGACATCAGCAAAATTCTGAAATTTACAGAAAAAATATCTTACCTTTTCTGTAGAATAATTCTGCAGTGTACTATAAGGTGAAGAGCAAACTAGGTGAACAGTATGTCGATTAGTATTATCATCATCAATCTGAAAAATTAGAACTAATATTTGAACAAAATTTATGTTATTATTGTTATGCAGTTTTTCATCTTTCTATTCAAAATGCTATCTATTAGTGTAGATCTTACGCCAAATTACTTCATTAACAAGGCTGATATGAGAATGGCAAAATACTAGACTTGTTCAAATTGCAGACAGCAAGTTAAATCTTTCCTAACTCTTAACCAGACAACAAAATTTTAGACTTGTCCAACTTAAAAGCATTTGCAGGCAACAAATTAACTCTTTACCAAACGACAAAATTTTAGACTGGTCCAGATTGAAAGCATTTGCACACGACAAAATATATGTGAGTGAAAAATTGAAATTGGTTTTGGGAAGGGTAGAAAACATTGTGGGAAAAGAAGAAAGTGCTGGTTATCAGCATTTTCTCCTTTTCCCACCATGTTTTCAAAAGGCTTCTTTCACAGGGTCGTTAAAAGGCGGGATTGTGTGGTAAAGGGTTAAACATGGTTCAAATGATTGAATTTTTCCAAAAAAATACTCAAAACATTGTGGGGAAAGGAAAAAATGCTAGTTGCCTACATTTTCTCCTTTTCCCATGATGTTCTTGAAGTTTTCTTCCCTAGGGTCATCAAAACTCGGGATTGTTGACTTAAGTTTTCTTTGGAACTGGCGACAACATTGTGAAAAAGGAGAAAATGCAGGTTTCAAGCATGTTCTACTTTTCTCACAATTATATATCTAAGAATCATCCCCTTTGATATCAATTAAACATGGAATTGTCTGGTAAAGGGTTACTTGCACAAAGGAAATGTTCATAAACTTGTGGCAGCAGCTAGCCTGTGCAATACTGTCAAAAGCTCAGTATCAACCTCAGTCCAATGAACAAATATTTTAAGTCAAATTGACAGCTATAGTCATATAGCATGCATTATGCTTCTGACCAAATAATACATGTTGACCAACATGCATGCAGTGTTTTCTCCTGGTGTAAAATTCTGAGGGTCATTTTGACCCCCTATCCAGAAAGTTGGGGGTCAAAAGTCAAAATTGGGGGTCAGTCTGGTTACCAGCTATTTTTGCTAGAGATCAGCTTCTTCGCTTTTTGGTGCTAATGTCGTCAAAAGTTGCTTTATCTTTGGTGCTGACTACATATTGCACTGAGGAATAGTCAAGGTTTCTTTGATGCTCGAAATAAGACTTGATCAGATCTCAATTTATCGGCTCTAACACAGCATTTGTGTTTGGAATCAAATACCAATACAACTGGTTCCCCACATATAAAATGGAGCATGGTGGAGTTTACATCTGGGAACCACAGAAATTTATCATTCAGATTCACCACCTATATATTTCATTCATAAAGATCTACTTGTGAGATGGATTATGATTTAAGATGCAACAATAAAATTTCCATGTGATAAGGGAGTGAAAAACGTGTCATAGATGCAAAAAAAAGCTCTGGAGAAATCACTCATGCATGTACAGTAAATCTTGTACTAAGAGATCTCTTCTAATGTAGGATGCAAAGTGTTTACTAAATAATGTTGTCTGATTTAACTCTTTACCACACAGTCCTGACTTTTAACGACCCTGAAAAGGAAGCCTTTTGAAAACATTGTGGGAAAAGGAGAAAATGCTGGTAACCAGCATTTTCTCCTTTTCCCACAATGTTTTCTACCCTTTCAAAAACAAATTTTAATTTTTCAGTCACAATTATTTCATTGTCTGCAACCGCTTTCAATTTGGACTAATCTAAAATTTTGTCGTTTGGTAAAGAGTAAAAAAGTCACTGTGTCTCAATGTAATAAACTTGTCAGTGTTGTATCCACTTTATTACCTGTCGAAGCACTTCTTTTAGAGTTAAATGATCAGCAAGTAATTTTCCTGAATAAATCAACTTCTGGTGCTTTTCATTCTGAAAGAAAAAGTAAATCTTCCTAAGTGTCATCACAATGTGGTACAAGCATATGCTGATCAGGGTGCCCAATCACGTACTGCAGTATGTAATTCACGTACAAATTCTACTCCGCGCGTACAAATTTTTTGTGCTTACGTGCATGCACGCACTGTCAAAAGTATGCACGTACCAAAAGGAAAGTAATTATGTAAACCGCACATACAAATTAGATACCGTTCCGTATTGCATGCCAAACAAACAAAACGAAAGTAGTTTTCCTGGTAAGTGGGTACCACGCTTTGTGCCCGACATAGAGCGGGTTACCAAATATTTTCACTATATATATTTTGCGGCTCCCTCGTCTGTCTGAATAATTTTCGCTACGATTTTTTAAGGTGTCAAAATCTACCACAAGTACAGAAAATCTGGTAATTAATTTTCAGTGAGAAATTAAAATAATTTAATTATATTATGATGCGCAGTTATTTTTAAAAACACATTTTTGGACATATGGAAGCTGAAAACCCGAGCCGCAAATTAAACGTGTAATTTCCGTATGTATGGCGTCTGCTGTAGAAAAAATGTCATCACAACAAAAGCTGTTAATATATTTTACAGCGTTAAGATCTGAGAAAGGTAGGTTTACAAAGTTATTCTACCATTACACATTTTGTTTTATTTTGCCCTAATACGGCATGGCCTTTATTTGACAGTGTTTGAGCTTACAATGAGCCAATCGGCCTGCTCCCCTGTGATTTTAAAATAGCCAGATCTACAGACATCATCTTGGACAATGAGCATTAATCTGTCTACGCTTCCTTTTAAAGCAGTTCCAATGTACTTTGCAACTTTTAGAAATGAATAAAGGTGAAAAATCTTTCGTGAAGGCAGTCGATTATCAAAACTCGCCGTGTTTGGCTTTTAAACCCTGACCGCTGTTGCGATTATATATAAGTATGTGCATGCCCTGGAGACATATGATGCATCCATATAATCACCAAATGCACGATCTGATAATTTAATTAAGATCCCATTCATTATGGTAAAGGAGCTAGGGTGTTAAAATACATTAATAAAGCTGAAACAGCCAAAAGTTACTCTGTACCCCCTAATTTTTCTTTGTACCCCCAATTCAAAACCTGGGGGGGGTAGAGTGTACCCCCAATTTTTTCTTTGTACCCCCAATTCAAAACCTGGAGGGTACATGTACCCCCAAATTGAAAACCCAGTGGGCATGCTGCTGATGCCCGAGTATATAAGTACCCCTTTTGACCCTCTATCAAATACTAGTATGTTTATTGATCATTGATAATGCACTAATGTAATTGGGTAAAGGGTTATTCTGATATCCTTTTTGTTATCAAAGAAAATAACACATCAGTCCTACAATGAGGCACCTGGCCTAAACACCAATACTGCTGTGACAGAAAGAGACTGTGAAGCAGTACAGGACTCTATTGATGTCAAGTAAGTCAGGTAGCTCAGTGGTAAAAAGTACTTACCCTATTGGCACAAGGTCTATGGTTTGAAACCCACAGCCCTTAAAAAATCTCATATGGGCAGAAAATAACACAGATGATTTATGTCAAGCTGTAACTCTGTAACTAGGTTGTCAAGCATGTCAAGGTAACATGACATAAAGTCAAACAATGAAAAATGTGAAGTAAGCAGTTTTGTTATTCAAAGGTTTTAAAACGGGAGCCTACGTGAACTAGACCTATTTCAAATAGAAACGAAAATCGAAACAACTTACTGGTTTATTCGGGTAAACAGTCCGCAAATGTTCCTTCAACTTTTTCACTGTCCATCCCAACATGCAGTCCACCGTTTGGTCCTCTATTCGCTGATTCGGCGCTTTAATAACTAAAGTCACTGGCAAATCTGAACCCAACTCCATGATTTAAGATACTATGTTATTTGTGTTCGATAGGAAATGGTCAACAGAAAATGACAGATTCCAGAACACTTCGACGTGTGACGGAACTTTTAGATTTATTTATTTTTTTTTTTCTAAGTCTTGTTCTGTAAAGTATTGATTACGGTCTTTAATCCAGTTCTGGTAAAATACGATTCCAACGGCGGACTTTGCTATGTGTGATGATTTGAAATGTCAAGAAGATTCTTCCTTATCTCGCGAAAAGTAACAACATTAGTTGACGTTTCGTGTCACGTGACGATCGAAAATTTGTCTAAAGATCATTGGTTCAAAGCGTGATCGTCTACATTATATAATTTTCCTAGACACTTTCTTTAGCTGCATATATGATGAAACAGAAATTTTGTTTCATTAGAGAGACAAAATAATTCGAGCATTTGGTACAGGTCTATTATGATTATTTATGTTATTTATGAAGAGGAGGGGGGGATCTCCGGACATTACCGAACACAGCCGAAAAAATGCCAAATTCGTCAACGTGTCACTTCGCCCCTAATGCATGCAACGCGTGTCATCGCTACGTGTACAACAGATTATTGTTAGTCTTTTCATATTTATCTTGTCACTCAAACGGACTTATTTCGCCTTTAATGTGAAAATCATATTTTCCTCCTATGCATTCACAAGTAAAATGGCAGGTTCACACTGCAAGCCTTGGAATACTGACTGAATGGTAAAATGATTATTGATTGACGACCAGTGTTAGAGATATGGAATCATCGAAAATCAATTTTTAGAATGTACTATGATTGTCTTCCTTACCATTCTGCACCTTAAATTCAATTTTGTTTATGTGTCCTATTTTCTATCATCTGTAAGGCAAATTTTCG
The DNA here is from genome assembly GCA_945859785.2 of Tridacna gigas. NCBI lineage: Eukaryota > Metazoa > Mollusca > Bivalvia > Cardiida > Cardiidae > Tridacna > Tridacna gigas. The sequence goes on from OX244034.2 coordinate 56,317,517, forward strand.
TGTTTTGAGTAAGCTTAAATTTGTTGTCTGCAAATGCATTTGACTTTGGACCAGTCTACATTATTTCCGTCCTGCAAAAAGTTAACCGTGTACCTGATCACATTTGTCAAGTTTGAATCATGATAGCGCGAACATACGAGACCAACCAAAAGAAAAACCTCACATATACAAATGACGCTAAAGAGACTTATCTAGGGAACAACAGACACAAGTGTCAATACTTTTGAAAATGTGTGGTATTCTGTCTCACAGTCTTATCAACATAATGGCCGGCGCGGATATGTCCAAGGAAAGTATAGCTATGTGTAGTATTACTTGCCATTCATACTAGTAATCGGAATTGCTGTCGTACTTACAATGTTTTCTGAGAAAACCTCGCCTGGGTCCACGGCCTAATATGTTTTTAATCACTCCTTATCGCGATCTCCTTATCAATGTCTGTACCAATTTGTGACAAAAAACAGTTAAACTATTTTTTGACAAAGTAACGTTCGGTCAAAATCATAGATAAAAAAAAAAGAAAAATGATCAGACCGGAAAACCAGTCGTTCACAGTAGTATCTAGATTAAAGGACCTGATATAAATCAAGTTTACCCTTCTCTAAAAAAGCTCTTAGAAAACCAGACGATATTTTTCTACTAGTTTCTAATGAAAGCGTTTGCAGCCGACAAATACAATTTGGCTCAAAAGATGGGATTTGTCACAAGGTAGAAAACAATGAGGGGAAATCGGAGAAAATGTTGTTATCTGTGACATTTTCTGTTCATTCGAATGTAGAATTCGTCTATTTCACTTTAAAGTTTTCACAAAAAGCATGACTGGATAAACTGAAGGAGCATGATAACATTTTGTCTGGTAATACATAACAGCTTTCTTTTAAACAACACGCATAGATCTACATAACAGATTTCTTTCAAACAACACGCATCTTTATGACCGCTTTCTTTTAAACAACACGCATCTACATGACAGCTTTCTTTTAAACAACACGCATTTCATCAGTGTAAAAGCTGCAGAAATAGGGATTTGGGGTCACCCTTCTGCCATTGCTGACCGTTGTCAGGGCATGATATATTCTTCGAAGATAGACCTATCTGCTTTGACGCATCCCTACCCTGGAGAGAAAAAAATATTACCATCTATTATTTCAGACTCTGTTTTTTTTTGCGCCAGTAAGTGCGACACATGATTTTAATCTATGGGTTACTCGAAATCCATTCGGATTATTTTATTTCAGGGATGGTGAAACCTTTCATTGGAGAGGTCATCAGACCTCTCCAACAGTGGTGAGATTAAAAGGCAGACTGCCTCAGAAATTGCTGCCTAACTCCATGCTTTTCTGCGAAATCGTTCTGATACACAGTCTATTTCGTCATGGTTTTATAAATAAACCGAAATAAAAAAACTGAAATAGGAAATAGACATGTTTTGTTTTTATATGACGGGTTTCAAAAAGGATCTGTTATATTGATTTGATTGCAAATGACCTTTCCAGTGGTTGTAATTTTTCATTAAAGAAATACAGCTACACACACAAAAAAAGGAATTCGTTATAAAAGAGAACACCACGGGAAAAGATTACGCGACTTGAAAACGTGGGAAAAATGTCACATGTCAGTCATGTAATGCATAAGAGGTTTCTCCTTTTTACACAGCGGCGATCATATAATGCCTTAAACATTTGTTTATAATAATTTATGTACCAAAATATATTGAAATTAAAAGCAGTAAGCTATTTGAAAACATCGATGCTGACCTCTCCTGGCTTCTTTTTGAAAGAAGCCAACTTGTTTAGATATTTCGTTAACTTGATTTAATGGATAAAACGGACCAACGTAAGCTGAAGTACAAGGGAGGTAAGTATGTCAAATAAATGATGTCATTAGAAGGATTAGTATCCCTTTAGTCCCATTAAACCCCGCCCCCCTTCACATGTTAATTTAGTACCTTTAACTACTATATTTGCCTTTGCAGCCAGTATAGATAAAGATCAGACTGAACAAAACATGTAGTCTGATCTTTGATCTACACTGTCCGCTTTGCTTTAAGGTTTCAGGCTTCAGTATTTCTGATTTATTTTAAAGTTAATGGAAAGGAGGGGGTAGGCTATGCACTCAACGTCGGAAAAACTTTGACTATTGTGCACTGCGTTTCATCGAGCAACAGCCTCTATTTTTTAAACTGAGTTCATAGATAAATACTTTCGAGATATCTTATGTCATTTACCACCCCTACGTTTTGTAACAGAGCTTGAAAAATGTTGAAGCTGTTCGTAATGATCCATTCTCCCTCCATCTTGTCCCAATATTTTCATTATGTATTTACATATGTGAGCCATGCTCTGGCAAAAGGGAGCTTAATGCATCTCCGTGATGTATGATACCTATCAAGCCATCGTGTAATTTTGGATCCATAACCACCCCCCCCCCTCCGATTTTTTAACGGCCGACTTGGACATGAGGTAGCATGGTCATTGGACATACAGAAAATTGACCGGTAGCGAAAAGTATAGGCTCAGGTCAGCCGGCGCGGACAGCGCAGGCTGACGTGGGTCTCGATACTTTTAGCAGATGTATTAAGCCCCCTTTTCACAGAACATGATTTATATCTCATAGACATGAATTTATCCTAATATCCTTCACGAGAAAACGATATTGTATTGCGTTTTATTAATCCACAGTATTCTCCCTTATAAACAGTTGTCTGCGCATGTCATATTCTTCGTATTTTCTTCGCATGTTATATCGTGTGTATATGATTCGAAGATAGACCTGTCTGCTATGCATTATCTTCCGCTAGGTAGCATATTTCAAATACATACCAATCTGTTTGGGGGATTCTGTGTGCAGAACCGGACTACTTTTCAAGGCGGCAATCGATACAACGAATTTCAAAATAACGTATGTATACCACGGTGTAGGACCGGAAGTGTACAGTTTTTGAGATTATATGTCACTTGGGAGTCTGTACAGTGGCGAAATGTCACTTGAGTCTTGAAAATTGAGTTTACACGGTAAGTTAATGTTTTTTCGTTTATTTTTGTAATTAATTGAAATCTTTCCATCCACTTGTACTTTTGATATATATCAAACATACCAGGCACCTGATCGTGCGATGCGCAATCTCCTTATAGCAATAAGAATGTCTTGATCAGCTTGACGTGAGAAAATTGAAATGATTTTCGACTACAAAAAATACCAGAATTTTCGCTTTAGCGCACACGAGAGAGTTCTTTCTACGATATAAAGGTCTGTCCGTGTTTATGCTTCTTCTCTTCATCAACAAGTTCCAAGTTGTGACCTTAAAAGCGATGAAAATGACGAAATTCCTGTATGTTTACTAACACAATTTTGTACAGTCACTTGAAAACCAATATTTTAGGTTTGTACTGTCACTTGATACGACTTTGTACGGTCACTTGAATCCGTTCTCAAAATTATTTTGTTCTTACATAAGGAATTTTGACACTTTACAACAGAATCTTGTTTGCTTTGATCCCGTATTTTGACCTACATGATGGAAACAGAGAAATGAAATCGACATATAAAGTATTATTGCTCTTGTGTTGTGTCCTCTGGCTGAAAATGGATTATATTTCAATTGTGGCTTTAAACACAGAAAAAGATTAGCCAGCGTAGAATACAAATTGAAGATACTACTTATGTGTACCAATTTTTAAAGTGGATAGAGATTATGATGACGCATTTCGTGTCACAAACATTCAACTATGCCAACTGTTGACTGGCATCATAGGTTTGGTTTCTTGATTTTGTGGTGATATTAGGAGTTAATTTATAGCACCATGATGTAGTAGAAAAATAAATACTTCCCTTGCAAGAGCTTAAACAATCTAAAAAAAATCCATATTAAATCTGATTTTTGGCTCTATGTCATTATTACCCCACCGATTCCAAAATGATAATGGCACTTTTATTTGATTTAATTATTTTGGGGGTTTATTTTTTTCTTTCTCATTTGGTGCTGCATTAAATAGATAAGTTTTAATAAGGCTGTGTTGTCTGCTCATGGTAGAATTTGACAAAGTGTTGCATAGTAAGCAGCAACTGGTGGGGACAAGATAGGGCTAGGCGGATACGCAGATAGGCCTTGTATATTTCAGTACATGTAGTTTTGACAAATTAGGATATCTGCAATGCCACATTTATATTATCCCTAGTTATGGCCTTAGTAGCAATAAAATGTGGCTGAAAATAATTATTCTGTTTTTGTCCCTATACCACATTTTGACTTCTATTGAAACAACTTTTTACGACCCTAAAGCTGATATCTTCAAAAGTAGATATGGCTCGTAATTTATGTTGACTTCATATCATCCTATTATGTTTGATGCCGCTGAAAAAAGCATATTTTTACTTTGCTATAAGTATGCGTCATGTGTAGGCCTAACTTGTACTGAAGTTAGGTAAGTCTAAAATATTTTGACTTTGGACAAGTCCAACGTTTTGTCGTGTGGTAAAGAGTTGAAGCGTTGACGTGAAGCATTCTTGTACTAGACAAATCACGTCATGAGCACGACGTAATTGATAATTTACCATTAACTGCCTTTGGTAAAAAACTGACAACTTCCCTTTTTGAAGAATTGTCATTCCGTATTCACAGGGTATATTCTAGACGTGTAGGCATATCCAATTTATGGATAACATACTATAATTTTTTACCACACACAGTCAATACAGTCTACAGTCAATGACACAAACAAGTTGGCTTCTTTACAAAAGAAGCCAGGAGAAGTCAGCATCAATCTTTTCAAATACTTTATTGGCTTTTAATATCAATATATTTTAATATATGTAAACAAACAAGCAAAAAAGCCGCCGCGTAGAAGCATCTTATGCTTTACATGACGGTCATTTGACCTTCTTCCTGCGTGGACAAGTTGCATGATCTTGTCCAGCGGTCTTCTTTCTCTCTTTTTTATTAAACAAGATTCTTCTTATTTTTTCTTCTGCCTAGATATATTTGCTTAATGAAAAATTACAATTACTATAGAGGTCATTTGCAACCATGGCAAATATAATATAACAAATCTTTACTAAAATTAGTCATATAAAAATAAACCTCGTCTATTTCGTGTTTCGGTTTTTTGATTTCGCTTTATTTACAAAACCATGACGAAACAGACTGTGTATTAGAACAATTTCCCAAGAAAAATGGATTTAATCAGCAAATTCTGCAGCAGTCTGCATTTTAAACTCACCACTACTGGAAAGGTCTGATGATCTCGTAAAATAAATGAACATGACCACACGTTATTTAATATTGGGATACTGTCGCGTGACACCATTTCTTACCCTAAATTCCGATTAATTAGCGTCATATTACTAACAGAATCTTATACCAAGGTCATTTTTTTTTTTAAATTTATGAAACTCGCCAAAGGCTCGCTTCATGAGTTTCATATGTATGAATTGAGCACTCGTATAAAATTCTTTATTTTCTGATGTTCATCCAAGTTTGAACGACACTGGGTCGCGTGTAAAGTTTAGTTTTAGTTTAGTTTAAACATATTTATTTTACATTGATTGAGAAACAAGTTCTTAAAACTTAAACTAATCTCTCTCGATTCTGCTTCCTGGGAACTACACCAGTACTCGCGCCAAATGCGTGAGCCAATGAAAAATCCCAAAGTTGACATCCACTCCCGGGTATCGATCTCAGGACCTTTAGGTTATAAGGCCAACGCTCTACGTCACGACCACGGACACCACCAAAGTAAATGCAGCCCAAGGGGCTTCGTGTATTCTTTGCTAGCGACCCTGTGTCGCTCATTCTTCGATAAAAATCTAGGCCCAGTTGTTTAAAGCATCGTTACCTTAATGAGTTCGTTTTAGTTTCAGTTGGCTTACTGTTTGAGCGAAACCTATATCTAATACTCAAGTATGCTATGCTGAAAAGAAAAAGCTCCTCGAATTTTTTTCAGCCCAGATATCACAGTATATGCGTATAAAACTTCACATTTCGTTGACAAACAACGTCATGGTTCTACGTTTAAATCACAGAAAAAGTTGAAAGATTTGTTTGTTTGAGCAGCTTAACATCGTGAACTCTGTCAAAGTGAAATTAGATTCTCGGGATCAATTGTTTATACTGGCCAAAATTTACGTAAGGTGATACCGCGTGACCCGATCGATGTATTCAAAACAGTATGTTCTGAAGGATTACATTAAGCATTTTATTCGTTGTGCTTGTGGTTTTTGTGTCGTTTGTGGCAATGGATTTTTCATTTTTTTTTTTTTAGCTCACCTGAGCACGAAGTGCTCAAGATGAGCTTTTGTGATCGTGCTATGTCTGTCGTCCGTCGTCTGTCGTCCAGGCGTCAACATTTACCTTGTTTGCACTCTATAGACCACAGTGTCAGGTAGTCATAAAACTTGGTCGGATTGTTTGTTTCGATGATATCGCGGACAAGTTCGAAATTGTGGGCTAAATATTTAAAAAAGCTTGTGTGCACCCTTTAGACCACTTTTCTCAGCCCGATACGCTTGAAACTTGATCAGGATGTTTGTCTTGTTAATATCTTGGGAAAAGTTGGAAAACGGGTCGTGTCACTCTGTCAGTTACTCATAAAACTTGGACAGATTGTTTGTCACGATGATATCTTGGACAAGTTTAGTATTGGGTCACGCCAAGTCAAAAAGTAGGTCATAGGGCTAAAGCCTATAAAATCCTTTTGTGCACTCTTTCTGAGGCCACATTTTCGGCCTGGGGCTGTTAAAGATATGTCAGAATATCTGTCTTGATGATAGCAAAGACAATCACGAACTTGGATATTGCGGGGTCAAAAAGTAGCTCACAGGGCTAAATCTTAGAAAAACCTTGTTTGTAGTCTACAGGGCACAATGTCAGCCTCATACTCATGAAACTTGGTCAGAATATTTGTCTTGATAATATGTAAGATATCTTTGAAATTGAAAGTAGGTCACCGAGTCAAACCTAACAAAACATTGTTTGCACTCTAGAGGCCACATTTTCAGCCTGATATTCATTGAACCTATGATGATGGTTTTGTGAGAAAGCAGCCAGTGGCTTGGAAAGAATATTGTGCGAGTACTGATAAAAGAGAAACCAGGAAATCATGGACAGGTGCACTGGCCGCCGCGTTTTCATTTCTCCGCGATATAACTGAAATGATGTGGAAAACGGTGCTAAATAATCAATCAATTAGGTGTTCTCATGCATAAACAAAGCTTTGCGATCTATATCAAAGTGCGCTTTTATGCAGCAGGGTACAAGACGGTATTAGTCAGTTACAGAACTTGAAACTCGCTCCTATTTCCTTGGTACATTATCTTACTGGGATTTTCAGTGTCTAATAAAGTAATCGAATATTATAGCAAGTACAACCAACATTTCAGGAAGCATCTGTCAAATCAATTTACTTTAAAGTAGGTCAAACAAGTCAGAGTCTCATATCACTTCAAATAAACAACTTTCTGTCGAATTTCCCTTTTCATTCTTCGTAATAAAAGACATGCTCTTCAAGTCACTGTACAAAATAAAATATTGCAGATCTCAAGCGACTGTACAACAGCTTATCAAGTGACTGTACAAATTCCTTTTGTCGACATGCCATTTTAAACGAACGATTATGAGGATTGTAGTCGATTTTGTCACCAAACCTTTACATGTTTTCAAAAAAAAGTGAATAAAGAAAATATCTATACATTTTCCGTTCAGCAAAAAAGCTTTTAAGGATGGTTAATCAAACAAAATACCTCGTTGTTTTGAGGCAAAATCATCTGTATTTTAGTATGGTTACATGATCAAGGCATCCGCATTCCTCCAAGAAAGATTTACAGAGCACATGGGTGTTCCTGATACGGTCTATAATTAACAAACAAAAAACTGGATATGAAGGTTTTATAATATCTATCAAAATAAATGAAAAATCACCAGCTTGACTTACCGTGTCATAGCAGTTTACAACGACCAAGTGACATTTCGCCACTGTACAGACTCCCAAGTGACATACAATCTCAAACACTGTACACTTCCGGTCCTACACTGTGTATACGCTTCTTACTAAAACCTACCTGGCACGATTCATCCAGCCATGGTTGGCTAGCATATAATCTTTGCACCAGTCATTTATAAACATAGCCCCTATAAGCTTGGGAAATGGCCCCTGTTTAAGCCCAGAATGGCGGGAAAGTTATTTAAGATGTCAGCCTGTTGCACAAATCCCTGTTTCCCCCATATCTACATTTAGAAAGTGTATACAGAGATTTTTTCAACGAAATTGAAACATATCTACCGAAGTACAGTATACATATACAATACAGTACAATCAGTTAACAAATATAATCCTGTAGAAATGGATGAAGACGAAAGCAAAACTAACAGAGTTCCTCTCCAATTTCCGGTTATATTGCATGTATAAAGAAGAAGTCTAGAAGACACATAAAAAGGAAAGAAGAAATCAAATATAGAGCCAATAAAAAGTTACAACCTGATCGTCAGTACTACCTGGGTGTTTATTAGTGCAGCTAATAAAGATGAAGATAAGAATGCTTGGTAAGAATGATAGGATAAGTATACCTAATATACTTGGTAAAAGTATTTATTTATCATGTAATAGATACCAACTATTATACATACATGTTAAAGAGAAAGAGAACACTTTTAACACTTATGCAGAGATTTGTAGTAAACAGTGGCACTTTATGGGTATGAATTATTCTACCCGCATGAAAGTATTATATTTCTAAGAAATATGTAACGAAAACGAAAAACTGGAGCCCTTGGTTTTTCCACAGACGTATTATTTACAGCCATTCTCCGTTTGCTAATTTTAGCGGCAATTTACGCACCGCGTATTTATATTTACTCTGTATAGGATAGTGATGCTAGGTCTGTTACCCTGCCTTACGTCAAGCCGACAACGTAGTGTTAGGGGCATGTAATCCAGGCTAAGTGATGCGTCAAAGCACTCGTCACAATTCAGCCGATTCTGTACTTACATCCAACCTCGTCCGTATAAAGGAGGTTTCCAGTTTGAATTACCAATCACATGATCTTAAACATTGTGGCGCCATTGTAAATCGCTTAGCAACGACATGAACAACCACGGTGAAATTATTCACATATATCGATCAGTCGATGAATGCTCCCAACGGAATCGATGAACCATGCTAAAAATTTAAAGTCCAAACAGTTTACCGATGGAAATATTCGTATAAAGATATCGAAAGAAAACAGTGACTCATGTTCTCTTTTCTAAGAGGAGCTTACATTTTTAATAATGGTCAAATGGCGTACTTCCGGCGAATAAATCCACCAGTAGATCCCACACTCCACACCCATCTGTTCCCCTTTATTTTTCTCTATCTCTTTTTTTTTTCTATGTGCCTTCTTAGACTTCTTCTGTATATTGTACTTTATACATGCAATAACCGGAAATTGGAGAGGAACTTTATAAGCTCTGCTTTCGTTCCAATCCATTTCTGCAGAATCATATTTGTGAACTGATTGTATTGTATTGTTTATGTATATTGTACTTCTGTGGAATAAAATATGTTTAAATTAAATTAAATGTACCGTGTAGGTGCATATCAACGAAGCTACGTGATACAGCCAAGGGACTTGATCAACGGATCACCCGAGGTTTGCCGAACTGCTCATAGCAGACCTGTCTATCTTCGAAAAATATGGCATGCGCAGACAAGGGTCTGCTATGACATTCTTCGAAGATTGAAGATTGAGTCTCTATTTGAAAAATAACCACTTAGCGGAAGATAATGACACACGCGCTAATAGTTATCTCCCATCAGAATTTCGAATCATAGTTTAAAAAATATATATTGCGGAGGTTTAGAAAATTGTGTGCTAAATTTAAAACCTGATTCTGGAGGTTGCTTTGATGGAAGCTAATGCTGCTAACAGTTGAACAGGGCACAGAATCAAGTTATATACTGAAATTATAAGTCTCTAGAGCTGATTGAGACGGAACAGATATTTTTAGCATTTGACCGCTCTTTCAAGTAAATAAAAAACATGAAAACTTAATATGATGATCAGTATACCTGTTCGAGAAATGGTATACTGATTAAAAGGATGCAAATGTCTATTGGTATATTTGTCGTTAATAAGTAAAAAAAAAAAAGGGGGGGGTAAAAGAGGCGTTTTGTTTTCTTACAACCTATTAATTCGTCTACGAAAGGTCAACGACATGTGTATGAACTGAAGGTGTGTCATCATACTCGTTTTTCATTGGCCAAAAATGAAGTCATGTGAGCTAAAAACAGCTGATGCACCTGTTTACAAGCTAAAAATAAGCTACCCGACAATGGGGAAAAGGACACAATTTTTGACCGGAAGGTCTATGTGAAAGGCGGTCAAGACCAGACGATATAACTCAGTACATAGGCAATTTTAAAGTGCATGCACCCGACGAACTTTGAGAAGCGAATATGTAGTTTGTAATTATGTCCGCGAGCTGGGACAAATAAATTGGTTCATAAATATAGGTCTGTAACACTGCAGAGGTTAACTTGAATTACAGAACTATAGAATTACAATGTGTGTGTGTGTGTGTGTGTGTGTGCGAGAGAGAGCGAGAGCGCAAATACTTTAAAACGCATGAAACACTGTCGCTTCCATTACAGTCAGCGGCTCAGCGGTAACCGAAAGTATTTTTTCAAGCCACTGGCTACTTTCTACTGCATTTTTAAGTAAGTCCCTTTTGCGAAAATCTTGGATCAAGTACAGACTGTATAGAACTAGCAGTATGATCTTGCATCAAAACCGTCCTTGACTTATCGATAACGATGACCAAAAAAGTTGCACCTTTGCAACAGGGGTAATGATTATTAACGAATCTCGGAAAAAAGACTAACGTAAACTATTTTGAAACACGCGAACAACAGTTTATTCTGTTGTAATATAAATCTACTAGCTATGGATACACTCCCCCCTTTTTCCATAAACAAAGAACGTACCATGCTCTTTGAAAAAGGGGCTTAAAGCATCAGCGAAAAGTATCAACTCAGGTCAGCCTGCGCAGTCCGTACTGGCTGACATGAATCGAAACTTTGTGCTATTGGTAACTTTTCTCCATGTCAAAGGACCAGTCTACCTCATAATTTAGCAGATTGTTAGTCAAAATGGATTTTATGGATCCATGATTATGTGATGACTTGCTTGGCATAATGCAACACAGAGGTACATTAAACCCCCCTTTGCCAGAGCGCCGCTCAAATGTATGTTATCCCTTTACCACACAATCCAGAGTTTTAACGACGCTGAAGAGGAAGTCTTCTGAAAACAATGTGGAAAGGAGAAAATGCTGGTAAACAGCATTTTCTCCTTTTCCCACGCTTTTTACCATATCAAAAGCAATTTCCACCATTTGAGTCACATTTAAATTTTCGTATGCAGATGCTCTGAATTTGGACAAGTGTACATTTTTGTCGTCTGGCAAAGAGATAATTCGCTTCGCTATTGGCCGCGTGGTAGTGTAAAGGTAATGAGTATAATCCAGGTAGTTATCGTTCTCATTATTGAACTTACCTTGAATATCGGCCATGCCAAAAGACAGAGAGGGAAAACAAACTTTAAAGACTACGACTTTTTTTATCTATTTTTTTCTTGTTCAACGTTCACTTTCTGTATTCCAAGCAGAGTCTAGCCTCATTTATTAGTTGCACAAAGGTCTTGTAATGAAGGAAGTTTCGAGGCCAGAATCTGGGATCGGTCAGATGTTTCGTTCGGCAAGGTCTGATAAAGTGGCTGTCTTAGCAGTTCATCATTCTATTCACTTTGTTGATACTGTTTATAACAGGTAGTATGACATGCACGTGCCTTACGGTAGGGGAACTAGGGATAAACTAACAGGTGCACCGGTCTCTGTGACATAACAGAGATACTAGTACATTGTCCGTGCACTGATAAAATATAGCTTCTACCCTTTACAAAACAGTCCCGAGTTTTATTAAAGACCTTTAAGGAAAAGCCTTTTGAAAAAAAAAAAATGTTGGAAAAGGAGAAAATGCTGGTAACCAACATTTTCTCCTTTTCCGACAATGTTTTGTACATTTTAAAGGAAATTTGGGCCACAATTTCTTTGTCACTTGCAAATGCTTTCAAAATGGATCAGTCTAAGTTTTTTGTCGTTTGGTAAAAGAGTTAATTACCTAATAATACAAGTAAACTAATTCCAATTCAGATTTTAATGAGATTTCTGTGTATCTTAACCCTCAGCCTGCTAAATAAATGAAATGAAGCTTTTAGACTGATTGTAAAAACCCAAATGTTGCTATTTCAAACGTATCTTTTTGGGACACTTTCTGTGCAGTCTGATCTTGATCTACACAGTCCGCAAAAGGTCATTGAGTTACTCTTAGCAGCCTAAGGGTTAAAATATATTCTAAATTATGAATGTTGCTACAAAGGCAGAGTTCAGCTGCCCTTGTGGACAGCTGAGGTCAAGATCAGATTGAATGGAACGTGTATTCTGATCTTGAATCCTCACTATCTGATATATTCCGAGATACTCTAACGTTCTCTTGTAGAAAACGCTTTAAAAATTGAATATCCAATAGAAAATGTGTTTTTTACTAATCTTGAGTTCAAAGCATTGAAAAGGAAACAAATTCTATTTAAAATCCGAAACGAAACAATATAAGTGAGCCATGCTCTGGCAAAAGGGGGCTGAATGCATCTCCGTGATGCATTATGCTAAGCAAGCCATCACATTATTATGGATCCATAATAGCAACTTTTGTAACAACCGACTTAACCATGAGGTTGACTGGTCCTTGCACATACCAGTAGCGTAAAGTTTCGACCCAGGTCAGCCTGCGCGGACTACGCAGGCTGACCTGGTCGATACTTTTCGCAGATGCATTAAGCCTCCTTTTTTACAGAGCATGGTTAAAGTTTGTCAACATCTATTTTTTGGGTGCACTTTTTATCGACAAACATTTGGTAAATATTTTATTACAATATCGTAAATGCACGAAGCATGAAATAAGGTCTTTGCTATAAATAGACCGGATTGCGTCAGCCATGATGTTAAAGTGCTTCACCTTAATTCTTACCCAACAGGGTGGTTAAGATCAGACTGCTCGAAACGTCTGATCTTGAATGTACCATGTCAGAGACTTTTAAATAATTTCCGAAGAAAGAACTTTGCAATTGCAATGTTTGGAATTTTTACCACCGGCTTTGAAATGTTCATTCGATTTATTTAGCAGTTAAGGGGTTAAGTGGGCTAAGGGTAAAGGTAATCATGTTCCATCAAAGTGAATTACGAGAAGTTTAAAAGACTTCAAACGAATGAGCCACGCTCTGGCAAAAGGGGGGCTTAATGCATCTCCGTAATGCTTGTACCAAGCAAGTCATCGCATGATTAGGGATCCATAAAATCCACTTTGTCTAACAACCGACTGAATCATGAGGTAGACTTGTCCTTTGACATGCAGAAAATTTGACCGATAGTAAAATATTTCGGCCTAGGTCAGTCTTCGAGCACTGTCGTTTTTTTTTTTTTTTTAAACAGAAGCATTTTCACAGAGCGTGGCTCAAATCCACTTAAATATTCATACCCATCACCCTGTCACCGTCATAGCGACAGACGGCGTGTACTTAGATCAGACTGCACAAAACTAGTATTACGATCTTTGATCGGCACTGTACGCTTCTTGGTCATTTCTTTTTGCAATGTAAAAAGTCTTTCCCATTTGAAATGATGTCGTACTTTAATAGCCCTAAAGATGACTGCGAATTGGGCTAAACTACTGTACATACCTGTAGATAAATGTAACGAAGATAAAAGAGTGCGTCATTGATGAGAGGATCTTTTTGTCCATAAAAAAATCTTGCTTCATACTAGTCCTATTTATAAGCCCCTACGTACGTTATTTTTCATTCTGACATTCATCGTGTACGTAGGGTCTTATCGGCTCCTTCATAGTTTCCTTTAGCAAACTCCGACATCGAATTTTGTCGCTGTTTGAACAGCAAATTTGGATACTTTAAAGTGAATTTGTTCAATAAAATATACATCAGAAGTAAGATAAATGAATAATTTCTCGATTGAAAAAGGATATTTGTCCAAAACTTGCCTATTTATGAGCTAAATCCATTCCGATTCAACACCACTCTGTTTTGTTATGAATTGCCGTGGAAGAGATATGATTGTTCCGAATGAACCGTCATGTGCGGGTCAATGCAATTTACAGAATGGTATTATGTCTTTTTTTAAAACGAAATTTTGTTCGCTTCGGTCTTGTTTGATTATTGTAACAGATTTCGTTCATAAACTTAAAGTCAATTCTTATTTGTTATGCAACCGTCTGCATGACTGAAAAACATGGCGGCGACTCTGTCGGCAATCCAACTTGCGAGTGATTTTATTGAATTCTGAATGAATCTGCTCATTATTTATCAAGACAGCGGCTGAATATTTTCAAAAAAAGTTCTATCTACAGGTAAATAAAGTTCTCTTTTGTTATAATTCTGGTTTTAAAGAAGATCGGATTTGCTACATAGAACTGAATGGGACCCATTTAGACGTTACATGCAACAAGAAAAATCAAATGTGAAATGTCCGATGATAAATGTTGAAAGGTAAATAAGCATGTATACGTCTAAATATTTGGACTAGCGTCATACACGAAGGAACTGACTTGGATGTATGGATGAATGGCTAAGATGCTTTCTATATTTACTGAAAGACAGACGGGCAGTCGCGGGGACATTGAAACAGACAAGCTTGAGGAAAGGTGGAAGAACGAACGAGCTCACGGGCGAGAGAGGGAAAGGTGGACATATAAAACAGGCAGTTGAAAAGACAAGCAAATACATGCATACTTGTACAAGTATTAATCAAAGTCATTGTGAAATAAACTATTCCTTTCTTGTTGCTATGCGCTGATTATACGGGACAGACAGACAGACAGACAGGCAGGCAGGCAGGCAGGCATGCAGACAGACAGACAGACAGACAGACAGACAGACAGACAGGGGATTTGTCTCTGGGCAGGTTAAAAATATTGTGGGCAATGGATAAAATGCTGCTAACCAGCAATGTGTTCTTTTCCAACAACGTTTTCATAAGCCTTCTTCTCCAGTGTAGTTTAAACATCGGATTGTTTCGTACAATGTTAAACTCTTTACAGAACCCAAATTATTCCGTGGTTTAACGACCCCGAGGAAGGAAGCTCTTTGAAAACATCATGGGAAATGGAGAAAATGCTGGTAATCAGCATTTTATGCTTTTACCACAATGTTTTCTACCTTCCGAAAACAAATTTCATTTTTTCAGTCACATTAGTTTTGTCGTCTGAAAATGCTTTCAATTTGGACAGGTCTAGAATTTTGTCGTTTGGTAAAGAGTTAATTAAAGTTGATGTTGCACGTAATTGAATTGATGATAAAACGTCTTATCTGCAAAATACATGTATTGGCCCTTCGTTTCATGAATTAGACTGCAAACCAAGAGGTCCAAATAAGTAAAAGCAAATATGTTTGAGACATGATCTGTGAAAACGGGGCTTAATGCATCTGCAAAAAGTATCGGCCCAGGTCAGCCTGCGCAGTCCGCGCAGGCTGACCTGGGCCGAAACTTTTCGCTATTGGTAGATTTTCTACATGCCGAAGGGCCAGTCTACCTCATAATTCAGTTGGCTGTTAAAAAAAAAGTGGTGATTATGGATTCACAATTATGTGATTGCTTGCTTGGTATCATGCATCACGGAGATGCATGCAGCCCCCTTTTCACAGAGCGTGCCTCATATATCTCTTCAACCAGACGGCAAATTTTAAGTCTCGTCCATTTTATTATCATTATTTGCCGACGATTAATTAAACATGGCTCAAGAGAAAGGATTTGTCCAAGAAAAGATTAGAAAAATGGTGTAGCCAAAAGAAGAAAAATGCTTTTAATCAGCATTTCTAACATCTTTTTTTTTTTACACAATATTCCAAAGCCAGTACCCTCAGAAATATTAACCCTTAACCCTTTCCCAAACAATCCCGGATTTTAACGACCCTGGGAAAAGATACCTTTTAAAAAAGATTGTGTGAAAAGGAGAAAATGCTGTTAAACAGCATTTTCTCCTTTTCGCACAATTTTTTCTATTCTATCAAGGACAAATCCCGCATTATTAGTCACATTTAATTTGCCGCCTGCAAATGCTTTCAGTTTGAACCAGGTAAAAATTTTGTCGTTTGGTAAAGAGTTAAGCTGCTAAATAAATGAAACAAATATTTCCACTCAAAAGTAAAAACCCAAATTTTGCTATTTCAAAGCTGATAAAGATAAAGATGGGATCGTTTGGTAAAGGTTTTCTAGAAATATAAAAGTGTCCATGATACATCGAGTTCAAGTGTATGACACGGGAGTTTCTCAGGCACGTATTGAGCAGTCTGAGCTCGATCTGTACTTGATCTGTACTGTCCGCAAAAGCAATGGAAACCGCCGTTTAAACATTTAAGTTATGTTACGGCGATTATCACCTACTGCATCAGCTTTCAATCTCACTTGGCTATCCAGAACCTCATCTTGGTCTGTAAGTTCACCAACCATTCTCATTCTCAAAGATTTTTCTATACTTGAACGTAACACAACTTCTGCTTGGCTGAACCAAGTGGTTTAGACAAACAGAAGGTGTGTTACTCTTAAATTTAGAAAATTCTGCAGAAAAAGACGAAAATGTTCTTAAGAATGGCAGGACCCGTATTCACCAATCATTCTTACGAAGATTCTCTGTCTTGTTATCAAATATTTTTCTGAATTTGACAGAAACACACCTTCTGATTGGCTAAACCAAAAGGTTTAGCCAATCAGAAGTTGTGTTACTTTCAAAATCCATAATTAGATGGCAGTATATAGACTCACTTGGTACTTAGCAAATAATGAGTAATATAATCTACATGTTGCAGTAAGCATGACACAAGATATGTAGTCAAGCACGTGTCGTTCAAAGTTCAACTCTGCTCTTCTCACCCTTACACTGGTTTTTGTTTGTCTGAGAATAATGCTTAACTCTTTAACCGGTTCACGACATTTCGTCGAAAGGGTGATTTGTCGTAATCCACGCATGTTTTAAAATACCGATTGCTAAATTCCTACATTTATTTCAAGAAAAGCTATGTCTGGGAGGAAGATTTCAGCCACAATTCGCCAAGGTTAGGGTAAGGGTCAGCGATTGTTTTCGAAGAACGTGGCTTTCGACAAAATGTCGCAGGTCCCTCTTTACACACTAGTTTATCCCGAGTTCTAACGGCCTTGAGAAATAACCTTTTGAAAACCTTGTGGGAAAAGGAGAAAATGCTGGTAGCCAGCATTTTCTCCTTTTCCCACAAGGTTTTCTACACTTTCACCTATATAATTACCATCTTTTCAGCTACATTTAATTTGTCATCTGCAAATGCTTTCAATTTGAGCAAGTCTAAAATTTTTTCACTTGGCAAAGAGTTAAGTTCGCATTTCGGTCATGTCACGGCGATATCTCAGATACTCAAAATTATCTGGCGTTCAACAATACTAGGCCGGGATTCTACATTGTCTTGACGAAGGATACCCTCAAGGGACAAAAACCTTCAACGGCAATCAATCTCGGGATTTCTTGATTTCAAGACCAAAGGCTTGACCTCTGAGCAACGGAAAAAAAAAACTCCCGCTTTGATCGATACAGACATGTTTAACCTTTGTTCCTCTGAACCCGGATTTTAAGTGCTTATGAGGACAGTGAGGATCAAGATCAAACTTCACAGATCGTGCAGTCTGATCTTGGATCTATATTGTCCGCTTCTTTGCCAGCTATTCTCACAAACATAAATTAAAATTACAAGCCATTTCGTTGAAATGATATCCCCTGCCGAAACAAAAAAACCAAAACCTTTTTTAATTAAGCACTCTTTCTTCATAGAATGGCATTTCATTATATAAAAACAAATAATGGTTGTCTGTGGCTTATGATAAAGAATATAAATACGAAGTTTCATCAAGTTTTGTTCAGTAGTTAAAGAGATATTGGTCCATGATGAAAATATACATCAAGTCCCCTTTTTCCATGACACGGCATTAAATCAAAAAGACAATAAAATTATATTAGCGGACTATCATAAGGAACACATGTATGAAGTTCCATCAACTTTCGCCCAGGATTTTATAAGACATCTGTCCGGACGGACGGACTGACAACAGACGGACGAACATAACGGGAGGCTATTTATGTTTCTACTCTCTGAATTTCGAGTGGCCAGTTAAAAGGATTTTTTTTTTCAAGCCACATAAAAGAAAAGTCTTTGAATTTTACTACGGAGTGAACGCTTTGTGGCTATTTTTTCGACTCATAAGTATCGTGCTGTATGCACGGGCAACGAAAAAACCATATCCCCTCGCTATAGGCGGAGGATAATACTGTAATTGCATCTTTAGTACTGACAAAGATTGTCCATTTCATTTATAGAGAACTACAGGGATTAAAGGACATTTTCAGTCAGTATAGATAGCACAGTTTATATTCATTTCGGCCAAAATACCATTCTTACAAAACACTGCGCAGTGTAGATGCCAAATCAGACTGCTCGTTTTGTGCAATGCTTTCATGACATCTAACCCTTAAGCTGCTAATCGCGACCCTCCTGACCTTTTGCGGACAGTGTAGATCAAGATCAGACTGCACAGAACGTGCAGTCTGATCTTTGATCTACACCGTCCGATACGGTATTTTCTTTCCGGTGAAATCAACTTTGAAACCTCAATGTTTGGGCTTTTAGTATTGAGTAGAAATGTGCGTTTCATTTATTCAGCAGCTTTAGTGCTAAAATCCAGAACAGCAACCATAATATTCCACAGCGCCTTATGGGTGAAACGACTTTTATACCGTTTGTCAGATCTACGCTCTAGCGATATTCTTTCAACACTTTCTGTCAATTGACCCTAAACTGCTAAGCGCGACTCGCTGACCTTTTGCGGACGGTATAGATTCAGATCAGACTGCACAGAAAGCGCAGCCTGATCTTGGATCTAAACAGTCCGATAAGGAGATATTTTTTCCCTCCATAAAAATCTTTACAAATTTAAAAAAGCAAAGTTTTGGCCTCTAACTATCGGCTCGAAAGTTTCATTTCATTTATATAGCAGGTTAATGGTTAATACACCTCAGAGACAGCATGCTTATTCATGTTGTTCTGCTTTGGATTTGCCGATTCAGGGCTGGGCTCGTTGATGCCTTGCCAAGTAATACTCCAGTGTGATCATCGCCTCAGACAGAGATTGAACCCAGAACTCGATATTATATAGCAATTGTCTCACCCGTTTACAACACGGTCCTGTTTTCACGACCCTGAGAAGGAAATCTTTTTCCCACAATGTTTCTTCTTTTTCCGGAACAAATCCTATCATTTGATCCGCATTTAACCTATAAACTGCTAAGCGCAACTCACTGACCTTTTGCGGACAGTGTAGATCAATATCAGACTGCACAGAACGTGTAGTCTGATCTTGAATCTACGCTGTGCTATAAGGAGATGTTTTTTCTCCAAAAAAAGTTTAAAATAACATTATTTGGGCCTTTACCATCGGCTTGAAAGTTTTTTTTTTTATAACTTACTTAGCATGATAAGGGTTAATCTGCAGTATGCAAATAATTTCAATTTGGACAAGTGCACAATAAAACTGTCGTTCGGTAAAGAGTTGTTCGATGAGTGACGGAAGATAGGGACGACTCCTTTACTAAAGGCCAAAATTTTAGACCCATCCATAGCAAACTGACGGCAAATCTAACGCGGTTCGAACGATTCCAAACCATTAAGGTAAATGGAAAAAATGGTATCTACAGCATTATCTCCACTTCCAACATTTTTTTTTTCAAAAGCCGTTTTCCTCAGGGTCGTTGAGAAAAGGAATCGTTTGGTTAAGGGGAAAAGTCTCTGTCTTGGAAAATTATTCAGTTTCAGTTTCCTAAATCTGTGACAAATAAACGGAAAGTAATCATTCGTTTAAAAATAAGATAGTCATAAATTTCAATGGAAAACTTCGGGTCAGATATCAAGTACTGCCAGTCCTTTTGTACTTTTATACGCTGTAACCATTATCAAGCCAGTCCTCCATGCAATTTGCCTCTACAGACGCATACTTGTACAGTATTATTGTTAGTCCTATGAAAAAATTGTGACAAGTATCGAGAAATACACAGAATGAACAAATTTTCAATTTTGTCAAAATGTTTTCTGTTTTTCTTTACCTGTATGTCCAGTTTTTTTTTCTCACATTTTTACAAAGTTTATCTGATTTCTTCCACGGCTATTCAAAGTTAAAAAATGTCACGAGTGTTTTTCGTCATCATTGTATAGTGCAATGCATATCTAGCCACGTCAGTGGATAGTTAAGGTTCAAGAACATCAATAGTTCAAAGGTTAAAGTGATAAAGACAGTCTCAATTTAAAAAAAAAAAAACACACACACACACACACATATTAACCCTTATCCTGCTAAATAAGTGAAATGAATTTTTCAAACCGATAGTAAAAACCCGATTAATACTATTTCGAACTTATTTTTGAGAAAAAAAAAAGCTCCTTATCGGACAGTGTAGATCATAGATCAGACTGCACGTTCTGTGCAGTCTGATCTTGATCTACACTGTCCGCAAAAAGTCAGTGTGTCGCACTTAGCAGTCTAAGGGTTAAAAGACTACAATATGAATCTGATAGAACTTGCATTGACATGACAGAAAACATTGTGGTAAAAGGAGAAATGCTGGTTACAGGCACCTTCTCCTTTTCCGACAATGATTCCCAAAGCTTTCTTACCCAAAGTCGTAAAAACGAGACTGTTTGGAAACTGGTTAATTTACATAGGAATGGAGCTAAAGTAATGAATTATTTGTTTGTCACAAAAAATCCTAAAGAATAAAAAAGAGAAATTATTGTACCAGACCTGGGCACCCAAAGAAGGGTGAAAGGGAGAAAAGACATTGGATCTCAAAAAAGGTGGGGGGATGAGAGAAAACACACACAAAGGAGTGGAACGCGGGAGAAAAGCAAGGATGACAAAGGGGAAAAAAGAACAGGAAAGAAGACCTTGGCTCACAAAGAAGGGGAAGGGTAGGAAATACCTTGGATCTCAAAATAGAAGAAGGGTAGGGAAAACCTTATATCACAAAGAAGGGGGCGGGTAGGGAAAACATTGCATTACAAAGACGGGGAGGGTGGGGATAACTTGTTATCACAAAGAAGGGGGAGGGTAGGGAAAACTTTTTTATCACAAAGAAGGGGGAGGGTAGGAAAACGTTACATTACAAAAAAGAGGAATGTGAGAGAAAACCTTGATCACAAAAAAGGGGAGGGTAGGGAATACATTGGATCTCAAAAAAGAAGGAAGGTAGGGAAACCTTAGATCACAAAGAAGCGGGGGGGCGGTAGGGAAAACTTTTGTCCACAAAGAAGGAGGGGTAGGGAAAACCTTGAATCACGAAGAAGAGGGAGGGTGGGGAAAACTATACATTACGAGGAATTGGAACGTAAGACAAAACCTTGGATCTCAAAAAAGAAGGACGGTCGTGAAAAAAAAGAAGGAGGGTAGTGAAAACCTAAAATCACAAAGAAAGGGGGGTAGGGAAAAAAACTTTGATCACAAAGAAAGGGGAGGGCAAGGTAAACTTTGGATCAAAAAGAAAGAGGAAAGTAGGGACAACGTTTTATCAGAAAGAAGGAGGAGGGCTGGGAAAACCTAGGAACGCAAAGAAGCGGTGTGGTAGGGAAAGAGGTGAAATGGGAGAGAAAATCTTGGATCACAGGAAGTGGACTGTAATAAAAAAAATAAACCTTTAATCACAAAGAAGGGGGGTAGGGATAACCTTGGATTACAAGGAAGTGGAAGAGCAGCCAAAACCTTGGATCACAAAGAGCTGGAACGGAAGAGAAAACCTTGCATCATAAGGAAGGGGGAGGGCAGAGATAACCTTAAATCACAAAGAAGGGGAAGATTATGGAAAACTTTGGATCAAAAAGAAGGAGGGGGTAGGGAAAACCTTGGAACACAAAGAAGGAGAGGGTAGGGAAAACCTTTAATCACAAAGAAGTGGAACGGGAGAGAAAACCTTGGATCACAAAGAAGGAGGAGGTTAGGGAAAACTTTGGATCAAAAAGAAGGAGCAGGGTAGGGAAAACCTTGGAACACAAAGAAGGGGAGGGTAGGGAAAACCTTTGATCACAAAGAACTGGAACGGAAGAGAAAACCTTGGATCACAAAGAAGGAGGAGGTTATGTAAAGCTTTGGATCAAACAAAGGAGGAGAGTAGGGAAAACCTTAGATCACAAAGAAGAGGGAGGGTTGGTTAAACCTTTTATCACAAACAAATTAGGAGGTTAGGGAAAACCTTAGATCACAAAGAAGGGAGAGGGTAGGTAAACCTTAGATTACAAAAAAGGGGGTAAGGGAAAACCTTAGATAAATCCTTGGATCACAAAGAAGTGGAACGTGAGAGAAAACCTTGGATCACAAAGAAGTAGGAGGGTAGGGATAACCCTAGATCACAAAGAAAGGGTAGGGTAGGGAAAACTTTTGATCACAAAGAAGGGGGAGAGAAAACCTTGGACCACAAAGAAATGAAACAGGAGTGAAAGACTTGGATAAAAAGAAAGAGGAGGGTGGGTCAAACCTCGGACCATAAAGAAGGGGTAGGGTAGGGAAAACCTTTGATCACAAAGATGGGGGGGAACCTTAGATCAAAAAGAAATGGGAAGGGAGAGAAAACCTTGAACCAAAAAGAAGGAAAAGAGTAGGAAAAGTCTTAGAGCAGAAAGAAGGAGGAGGAAATCCCTTGGATCACTAATAGGGGAAATGAGAGAGAAAATCTTGAATTGCAAAGGAGGGAGAGGAGAGAAGACCTTGGCTCACATAGAAGGGGAGATGCAATTAAGACCTCGGATAACAAAGAAATGAAGAGTTGGGAAAACATTAGATCACACAAACACACTAATAAGGAAAATGGTATAGAAACCCTTTGACCACAAAGAATGGGGGGAGGTAGGGAAAACCTTGGATCACAAAGAAGGGGGAAGGGAGAAAAGATACTGGCTCACAAAGAAGGGGAGGGAATAGAAGATCTAAGGTAGAAAAAAATGGACGATAGGAGAGAAGACCTTGGACCATAAAGAAGGGGGGAGAGGAGAGAAACTTTGGCTCACAAACAAGAGGGATGGGAGAGAAGATCTTAACTCACAAAGAAGAGGAAGGCGAGGGAAGATCTTCACTCACAAGCATGGGGAGAGGAGGGAAGACCTTGACTCACAATAAAGGAAAACTAGAGGGAATGGGAGAGAGGAAAGAAATGGGCTCACAAAGAAAGCGGGGGGCAGGGAAAACCTTGGATCACAAAGAAAAAGGGGGAGAGGGAAAATATTGATTCATAAAGGAGGGGGAGGTGGGAGAAGGCATTGGCTCACATAGAAGGGGGAAGGGAGAGAAGACATTACATCACAAAGGAAGGAGGGAGGAAGTCATTGGCTTAAAAAAGTGGGCGAGGAGAGAAGAGTTTTGTTCATAAAGAAGGGTGAAGGGAAAGAAGACCTTGGATAACAGGCTAACAGAAAAGGGACAGGGAAGAGGAGACCATGGATCACAAAGAAGGAGAAGGGGATAGAAATCCTCGGCTCATAAAAGAAGGGAGAGGAGAAATAACTTTGGCCTACAAAGAAGATTGAAGAGAGGGAAGACCATGGGTTACAAAGAAGGGAAAGGGAGAGAAGACCTTAAATCAAAAAGAAGGGTGAGTGGAGAGAAGACCTTGGATAACAGCCCAACAATGAAGAGGAGACCATGGATTACAAAGAAGGGGAAGGGAGTAGAAATCCTGGGCTCATAAAAGAAGGGAGGGGAGGGATTACTTCGGCTACAAAGAAGGTAAAGAGAGGGAAGACCATGGATCAAAAAGAATGGATATGGGAGAGATGACTTAAATCACTATGAAGGGTTATCGGAGAGAAGCCGTTGGTCATAAAAAAGAGTGGGGGAGAAGAACTATGCTTACAAAGAAGGGAAATAGGTCGAATGCCTTTGCTCAAAAAGGGAAAGAGGAGAGAAGATCTTGGCTCGGTATCAGGAAAACTGCCCCCCTGAAAAACTGCCCCCGGAAAACTCTCCCCCCCCACCTGCCCCCCTCCACTGCCCCATGGGAAAACTGCCCCGGGAAATTTTTAACATTGTGATACTGATGCTGATGTTGTTGATTATTATTTTAATGCATTTCATTTTCATTGATTGAAGTTGTTCCACGTAAATGCACATTTCTGGAGACATGATTTCTTTTAAAAAGTTTAACCCTGTCACAGAGAAGTGATTCCTTTGAAAGGTTTAATCCTATTAAAGCTAATTGATTGCTTTTAAGTATTTACTCTAAAGAATTTTGCGCTTCAAACTGTAATGTGAACATTTAAAAATGTATTGTAAATATAGTGTTTATGAAAGATGATTCTACTAAAAAAGGATAGAAAGATGTGTACATTGCCCAATAAAAAAACCCGCTGAATTAGAAATAAACGAAAAAAACAAAGGGTAGATGCACCCTATCATTCTTGACAAGTGCTTATTTTTCTTTGTGCATGTATGTTCCATTTTGTTTAATATTTCCATTACATTATTATAACTAAAACAATAAAATAAGATAATTAAAAAAAAAAAACTTGATAAAGCGGGGGTATCTATGTTAATTTCTACCTTTTTGATAGAACTTGCCATCACTGCCTGATGAGACTTGAAGATGAGCCGAAATAGTTTTGTTTTTGTAAAACAAGAAATATACATAAAAGTGTAGGCGGGGCAGTCTTCCGCGGGGGGGGGGGGGGGGGGGGGGGCGCAAATTTCCATGGGGGCACTTTTCCGGGAGGCAGTTTTCTGGGGGCAGTTTTCCTAGAACCTCTTGGCTCATAAAGAAGGAGGAAGAGAAAACCTTGGCTCACAATGAAGAGGGATAGGGGAGAAAATCTTGACTCACAAAAAAGGGACTCATGAGAGTAAACACCTCAGGGACAGAAACGGCTTAACGAAGCAATCTCTCCAAGCGTAATTCATTTAGTTTTGAACGTTTTTGCTGCACATTGCTTTGAATAACTCCCTGGGGATAGGGATAGTTATGGCAATGTAGAAGCGCTATATAACAAAAGGAGATCGCTCGTTTAACCCTTTCCCAAACAAGCCCTGGTTTTCACGTGTCTGCAGTACAAGTCTTTTGAAAAGACTGTGGGAAAAGGAGAAATTGCTCGTAACGAGCAATTTCTCCTTTTCCCACAGTGTTTTCTACCCTTTTTGAGACCTTTCTGCCATTTTCATCAAATTTAAAATTGTCGTCTGCAAACTCTTTCAATTTGGACCAGTCCAAAATTTGTCGTTTGGGAAAGGGTTAAGACGAGGGGAAGATTAAAACTCGAGATTGTTTTGTGAGCCGTTAATTCGTAAATGTATGTACGAGTTTTACGTCTTGTGCATAGAGACAACTTATGACAGAGATGTCGGAAAATCAGAGGATGGTTGTTACAAGCTTGTGACGAGCGATAGCTCCATTTTATCAAGGCGTTTTCCATGTGCCATAAAACAATTTCAAAATGTACAATTTTCTTCCTTTCAAATGTTTTTCCCCTCCTTTTCTTCTACTTATACTCGTAACTTATTCGTCGGTAATGCAGTCAGCTCTTACAGAAATGGATTAACCCTATACCAAACAATACCGTGTTTTAACGAACCCGAAGGACTTTGAAAACATTGTACGGAAATGAGAAAATGCTGGTAATCAGCATTTTCTCCATTTCCCAAGATTTTTTCGATCCTCTCGAGGACAAATTCCGTAAATTGATTAAGTTTTCTGTAAATGCTTTCAATTTCGACAAGTCTAACATTCTTTTTTTTTTCGTTTAAGTTTTCGGTTAAGTTGAATTCTGCTGACACATTAATTTATCTGGTCCGCTGTACATAGTAAATCTCTTAATCCATATTTCATTTTGTTTTTTGACACAAACAACATATTTGTAACAAACAACTAAGATAAGACAAAAAAAAATGTAGTTTGCACAGATAATCTTTATAACTACATGTATTTGCGTTGCGTTTAAACGACTTATCTAGAAAAGTCGGTTAAAAAAAATAAAACTGTCGAAATAGGTTTAACCTTTAGCCCTCGGAACCGATGGGACCCTCTTTTCCTCAGTGGTTAAGCGGATATTCTAATCAGCAAATCCTGGGTCAATCCTCGCTGGCGACGTGAATCATTGTTAAAGTGTCCTCGGGCAAGATACTGCAGTGCCAGAGCCAAGTATAATTGAGATCCTAAAAAAACATGGATAAGCTTAAGTGAGCATGGATAAGTAGGTCTGTTAGTTTGACAGTCCAACCGAATACCGAAGATCGAACACCAAGACTTTTGACCATGTGAATGAGCTGGCTAGTCTTGGTCAACACAAAAGGCACGTTGATGACGACAGCCTTCGCTTTATATAATCTAACCGTTATGCTGCTAAACAATATTCAATGCACATAATTATGCAGAAATTGTAGATACCGGGATTTGATAAATTTTTCCCCTAGAAGACTAGTTCTTTTTTAAGATCGTTCCAGTTGCCCATTAATAGATTAGTCCCTTAACTCGTGTTCAAGGCTGCTAGTTCAAATATTCGAGGGGTCTGACTGTGTGACTAGGTGGTGAAGGCATAGGATTTGCAAATTGGAGACCAAAGGTTCAATCCTCACTCCTTCCCATGAGTGCTCTTAAGCAAGACACTTTGGGCAGTGCCCTGGCCTCGTACTGGTAAAACCCGGGACACACATGAATTAACTAGCTGTCTTCCTGATTTAACTAAAATAAAGTTGAAAGTGGCGTAAAATCAACCAACCAACTAACCAACCAATCAGTCAGTCAGTCAATCAGGCAGTCATACAGTCAGGCAGTCATACAGTCAGGCAGTCAGTCAGTCAGTCAATCAATCAACTCTCGGCCAAACTCCTTGTTGAGGATTTTTAGTAGTCATTGCGGCAAGATGTCAGTTCCTCTCAAAGCACTGACCATTGGAACAACGAGACTATCTTTGAAAGCAGTCAGTGGCTTCGGAAGAGTGTTACACGAAGTACTTACTTACACAGAAGGGAGCTCTAGGAACCTCTGGATAGGTATATTGGCCGCCCTGACATGGCTGAAATAAACAAGGTAAAAACAAGCAGATAAACAAGAAAAAAAATCTATCTTCATATTCATTACGAATGTCTGGCTGTGATGAGTGGCTGTCACCAATTTCTCGTTAATTCTTGAACGAGTAAGATATTTGTGCTATTTACTCAACTTTTGGCATTGAACTAGATAAAGGACAATGAGATAACGCTTGTGATACACAATATGTTTTCTACTTTGTGACTCGTCTAGGTTGACCAATTTACATTTTAAAGTGGTCGAGCTATTTTTAGCTCAGTGCTGTTGGGGAATATCCATGACGTAGTTGAGGATATAAATAGAGCAACATTTTTGCATCATCCGTCAGTACACGCATTACTTGAAATAACGTTACAAGTCAGTGTTTAATGAACAGGACAGGAACAATTTCTTCTTCAACGTTGTCCCTAAGATGGGGGTTGATAAGTTAGAGCAAATACAAATTCATGGGGATGCAGACATGTAAGTTTTTCTTTTCTTTTTCTTCATTTATAAGTAACTTGAGGTCTGGCTTACAGGGTAGCTGATGAGACTTCATAAGCTAGTTATGAGCAGTGATTTAAGTTGCTAGTATATTTAGTTTTGTTAGAAAAAGAAGTTCAAACTTTACTGTTCCTATACGGTCATTTGCAACAGTTGAAAAAAATCATGAAGATCTAGATTTGAGCCATGCTCTGCGAAAAGGGGCTTAATGCATCTGCAAACAGTATCGATTCAGGTCAGCCTGGGCAGACCGCGCAGGCTTATCTGGGTTGAAACTTTTCGCTATTGGCCAATTTTATTTATGTCAAAGGACCAGCCTACCTTTTGATACTGTCGCTTGTTAGACATAATGACTTTTATGGATCTCTAATTATGTGATACCGGTAATTTGTTTACTTATGATGCATCACGGAGATGCACTAAGCCCCCTTTTCACAGATCATGGTTCATTTACATTCTTACTGAATGTATAAGTGTATAATTTGATACATGTAATTCTGTTTATTTATAAAATGCCTTGTTTCATCGTTTTTGTTCTTCTTGAATATGGTGTAAGATTTGAGGTAATATCATCCATAATGTTAGAAAAGCATTTAAACCGATATTCTGTCGAACTAGATAACTGAAATTATTTGAATCCAAAAATCACCCTTTTCGCTGAATCCTATGCTGGGGGTACTTATTAGAAGTCTTATTCAGGTAATCCTCTCTAATTATGTATCCGTACCAACAACAAGCCTAGGGTTTAACTCTTTACCAAACGACAAAATTTCAGACTAGTCCAAATTGAAAGCATTTGCAGACGACAAATTAAATGTGACTGAAAAATTGTAATTTGTTTTGGGAAGGGTAGAAAACATTGTGGGAAAAGGAGGAAATGCTGGTTGCCAGCATTTTCTCCTTTTCCCACACTGTTTTCAAAAGGTTTCTTTCTCATGTCTTTATAAGTCGGGATTGTGTGGTAAACGGTTAAGAGAAAAACTACGGAAGAAACCTTTTTTGTCATACGTCACTATGATAGTAATTGCTTCTATGGTAAGATTTCCAAGCATTTCTAGACAAACTACACGTAGGCCATTTATACACATATAGACATCACACCTGAACTAGGTTGCAGTAGTCGAAGTATGTTAAAAATCAGGTGCCTGTTTACTCAGACTTTTGCATCATGGTTAGGATACGTCTCGTTTGTCAATTTTCACGGTGCTTCATCTTGTTTTTTCGGCTATTTTTTTTTTCTCTGACAGACTCTTTGTTTTGTTGCCACATGATAAAGCATGAAAAAATGTGGTTTTCCTATATACACTAATACACTAATCTCCGAGATCTGAGAAGGGATTGAAAGGGGGCCAATTTAAAGTAAAATTAAGGGATTGTAACTTGAGGGAAAAAATGGCCGAATATCGCATTTTAACCATTTACCAAAATTTACGTCTTTTTATCAACCCTGAGGAAATCAGTTGTTGAGGACATGGGGAGAGGCCTTTTCCCACAGTGTTTTCCGTCATTTCAAAGACATATCCAGTTATTTGTTGCTTTGAATCTGGACGAGAGAATAAGCTTTTAAAACATGGTGGGAAAATGAATAACCAGTACTTTCTCCTTTTCCCAGTATGTTTTCAACAATTACAAATACAAATTAGTTTTTTTGGGCTTCATTTTATTTTTCGTCTGCAACTGTATTCAGTTTAGAAAAGTGTAAATTTTCAATGGTTGGTAAAGGTTTTATCCCTTAACCAACCAAATAAGTGAAACGAAACTTTCAAGCCGATCTAAAATCCATAATTCTGCTATTTTAATGTTAATTTTGGGGGAAATATAATCTCCATATCGGGTAGTGTAGATCCACGATCAGACTGTACGTCCTGTGCAGTCTGATCTTGAATTACACTGTCCACAAAAGGTCCTTGAGTCGCGCTTAGCTGTCTAAAGGTTAAGGCTGGTTTCATGTCTTGTGATAGTGGACAGAGTAGATTCAGTACCAGGCTTCGCGTTTTGTGGAGTCTGATCTTGATATATTATTTATAAACGCTACTACAGGTTCGCTCAGCGCTTTGTCTGAGGTAGGAAAATGAACATCGGATAAAACAACTTGAGCTCATCTGGAAGAAAAAAAAAACATGTAGGGCTACCTACAAACAGAAGCTATGTACAAAAGCAAGCATTCTCCCTGATATATCACCTACCCTTTTTTACGACACCGAGTAAGAAGATTTTTGAAAACGTAGCTGGAAAAAAAGAAGAGAAATGTCTTTTGCCACAATGTTTTCTATCCACTCACAGATAATTCTATAATTTGATGACCATTTCATTTGTCGTCTGCTTTCGATCTTGGCAAGACCAAATACATAAATTAATCACATTATTTAGATGTAGCTGTCAACAACTGTAGATATTGTTAGCTTTGAGAGACTGTAGTGTTTGTCTGGATTGGCATTGCAGAGGTACCTAACATGCTCACAAGAAGTAAAGGGTGTCATGACGATAGCTTGCATCATGCAAAACAGCTGATCGAACTAGAAGGCGTTAACCGAGCGAACCAATCAGAAAAGAGTAAGAGACACACCTCCGCGACCTTCACATTGGAATTCGTTCAACTTATTTCATCATCGTGCGCGAAAAAATATACAAGCTCAGGCGACTCCACCATGAACAAATAATTCGATTATTATTTTTTTTTTTTCGCTTACCTTCGTCTTTAATCCTAACCTTTAATCCTAAAACAACGAGTAAATCTATTTTTAAACTTATCCGTTATCTGGTACGAAGTATTATCAGGCCGCAAAAGTAGGCTTTACTGCGCATGTCTTAAATTTATGTTAATTTTCTCGCACTTTGTTTATTTGTCTGTCACTCGCCGGTACACAAACATGGTCGGTGTATCCAGGATAACTCGGTAAATAAATATTTTCTTTTTACCTTTCACTAACAACATAATTATTTTTTGACTTAGAAATGCATGAACATTCTTAGATTTCTTGCTGTCTTCATTTGCGCTTTGTACATTTGGACACATTAGACAGAAACATTTCGTTAAAATTGATTTAACTCCTGTTTCGTGGGATTTAGCATAATTCACAATAACAAGAAGGCAAATCTCCTCTGTCATGCGTTTTCACTTTATATTTCAATCTTATCGTTTAAAAGAATTTTATTCCTAAAATAGAAATTATTATTTTTTTTTTGAAAGATAAAGGCAGACCCGGTAAAAATATGTGTTCGATAAGGAAGTTGGTGGCATCGTTATGATTTGTGAACTTTACCAGCTGATGGTGACGTTCGTGAACGAATGACTTCCCTTTACCCAACATAGGAACTATACGAGCACAGAGCGCGCAGTTTTATAACTCTTTAACAAACGAGAAAAACTTAGACTTGTCTAAATTGAAAGCATTTGCAGACGATAATTTAATTGTGACTTGAATGAGGAAATTTGTCTTTGGTAGGGTAGAAAACATTGTGGGAAAAGGAGAAAATGCTGGTTACCAGCATTTTCTCCTTTTCCGACAATGTTTTCAAAAGGCTTCTTGCTTAAGGTTGTTAAAAATGGGGATTGTTTGGTAAAGGGTTAAGTGCATTAACCCATAGCTTCCATACTAAACTATGGATTTCTTTTGCATTGAATGTAGATCAAGATCAGCCTGTAACAATATGGCCTTTTTGTGGGGGATATTTTCAAATGAATCTCTTTAGTTTTTAGACTTGTCAAAATTCAAAGCTATTGCAGAAAACAGATTAAATGTGAACTTTATAAATGATTTTGTCTTTGAGAAAGACAATATTGCAGAAAAAAGAGAAAATGCTGCCACCGCTGGTTAACAACACTTTCTTCTGTTCCAACAATGTTTTTCAAAAGCATCTTCCTTAATCCTTTAGCCACTATAAATACTTTAGACCTGACTACATTGAAGGCATATGCATATGATGGGTCAAATGTGCCATACATTTGATGGGGCTTTTCTTGAAAGGTTAGAAAACATTGTGGGTAAAGGAGAAAATGCTGGTTAAAGGTATTTTTTTCCTTTTCCCACAATGTTTTCAAAAGAGTCACAGAATTGTTGGGGAAAGGGTTAAGTTTCCACTATTAGATTTTTACCATGTGTAGCCAGTACCCACTTTATTTATCAAGCTTGCAAAGCCTAAATTCCAAAGTTCATTTGCTTTTGTCAGTTGTAAACAGGGGTCCTGTGTGACTCGCAGGTTAAGGTGCTGGATTTCTTATCAGAAAATCGAGGTTCAATCTCTGCTGGATATGCTTAAAGTCCATGCAGTGGCCTTGAGCAAGGTGATGCTCTGGCCTTGACATGGTAAAACCGGTTTTGGCCAAATAATTTCAGAAAATATCAAACAGTGTAGATGTAAGATCAGATTAAAAAATCCTGTACTGTCTAACCTTTGATCGTCATTGCCAGCAATTTAAAGTAACTTGATTTGTAATGAAGGGCGGGATAAATAAATTGGGCATTTCCTTTGGATAAGATTAGAACCCTTTTTTGCATTGCTGAGGCTGTTTTAGCCAGAATGATATCACAGCATATTGTCCAATCTAGGTTCCAAATTAAACTGAGTATTCTTTTAAAGACGCATCCTTACAGACAGAGAGAAAAAACTCTGTTAAAACTTGACTTTAGAATAGTTCAGAATTTAGTCAGCTGGGTAAACATAGATAAATTATCGATGTATATGGTGAAAGCCTTAAGGATAAAGAAACTTAAGAGATTTGTCTTCGATTTAAAACCAGAAAAGACAACAGTAATTTCTTTGATGGCCTCCAGCAAATGGAATATATTTTCTACTGGTGGTAATCTGTGCAACCTTGCAACCTTCAGGGGCAACATTTAGGATGAGGATACAAGAATGATTATAGTTTAATAAAATAAAGATGAAATGGGTTAAAAACTGGCTGAAAATGAGTATAGAACTGTAGATGTATCTTTAATTCTAATCTTGATTGATATTGTTTCAGATAATAAATGAAGCTGCATAATCTAAGTTTATGGTCAGACTGAATACTCTTTTAAAGTTGATCTTGATCTACACTGTTCCCAATATAATGACTGAAGTTGCTCATAGTGGACTAAAAGTTAATCCATTACCACATGATCACAAGTTTTAAGGACCATTGGGGAGTAGGTTTTGAAAACAACCAGCATTTTCTCTTTTTTCCACAATGTCTTTCTACATTTAACCCTTTACCAGACGACAAAATTTTAGACTAGTCCAAATTGAAAGCATTTGCAGACGACAATTTCGATGTGGCTCAAATGGTGCAAGTTCTCTTAGATAGGGTAGAAAACATTGTGGGAAAAGGAGAAAATGCTGGTTACCAGCATTTTCTCCTTTTCCCACAATGTTTTCAATAGGCTTCTTTCCCAGGGGCGTCAAAAGGCAGCATTGTACGGTAAAGGGTTAAGACAAATTTTACCATTTCAGCCACAATTAATTTGTTATGTGTAAATGTTCTCAACTTAGATAAATCTTAAATTTCTTTGTGTGGTAAAGGTTTAATTACCTTATTTTTGCAGAGGCATTTGTACATCAAACACCATAAATGGTACATACAGGGCAAACTTTTGTAGGAAAGGACAACATCAATTTTCAGCAGTATGGAAAAAACTGTTGGTAAAGAAGCCATTGCTTGTTACAATAAACTGCTCCTTTGCCCATAGTTTTTGCAAAGCTGTTGACAACTATTGTGGATTAAGGAGATGTCCCAAATTAAGTGGAATTTAAAATGAACTCTTAACTCTTTACTGAACAACAAAATTTTAGACTAGTCCACATTCAAAGCATTTGCAGACAACAAATTAAATGTGACTTAAATGTGACTTAAAAATAGAAATTTGTTCTGGTATGGGTAGAAAACATTGTGGGAAATGGAGAAAATATTGGTTACCAACATTTTCTCCTTTTCCATAAATGTTTTTAAAAGGCTTTTTTTTCAGGGTTGTTAATAGTCAGGATTTTGTGGTAAAGGGTTAAAGCATTGTAACTAGCTTTTGTAGATGGTGTTAATGAAGCTCAGGTGCACAGAATTTACAGTCTGATCTTTAATCTTGAATCTATACTGTCAGGTACTTTATAACACACTCTGGCAAGAACATAATGTGAAACAATAATATTTCAGCTGGTTTTTTTCTACATGAAAAGGTCCATTTTCTTAAAAAAAAAAGAAGCTGTAAGGGTTAAGATTCTCCCCCCCCCCCCCACCTTGTTTACCTTGGCTTTTATTTGAGCCCAACAAACCTCTCATCTTTCTTTTTCATAAACAATAAAGTAAACAGAGTTTTCTAGCTGCTACTGCAGCTTTATGCTACATTTCTGCCTCTTGAATATAATATTTTAGACTGGTCCAAATTAAAACCGTTTGCAGAGGACAGATTAAAAGTGGCCATAATGACTGAATGTTCTTGATAAGATAGAAAACAATGTGGGAAAAGGAGAAGCTGCTGGTTACCAGCATTTTTTCCTTTCCCCACAATGTTTTCAGAATCCTTCCTCAAGTGTTTTTAAAAGTCAGGATTGTATTGTAACGGGTTAAAGAGCATTGTGATTTCTCTGCAGCCATGATATCGTGATAAAAGGAACAACTGCATATTTCAAGCATTATTATTATAACCCCATTTTCTGCAACATTTTCAATATCAATCATTAAGTTTTGTGTCGATTTCCTGAAATTCTTCTTTGTGTAACAGAAATACACTACTTACATAGTATTAGTGTATTTGGTAATTGAATGCTTTCAATATGGACCAGTCTAAAATTTTGTTGTATGTTAGAGTTAACCCTTTACCACATAATCCCAACTTTTAAAGACCATGATGAAGAAGGCTTTTGAAAGCATTGTGGGAAAAGGGGAAAATGCCAGTAACCAGCATTTGTTTTTTTTGCTTTCTCCCACAATTTTTTCTAGCCTATGACCAACAAATTTCATCTTTGGAGGAACAGTTATTTTGTCGTCTGCAAATGCTTTGGATTTGGACCAGTCTAAAATTTTGTCATGTGGTGAAGAGTTAACTCTTTACCAAAGGACAAAAATGTAGACATTGTCCAATCTGAAAGCATAGGCAGACAACAAAATCAATGTTACTCAAAATTTGAAATTTGTTTTTGTATGGGTAGAAAACATTGTGGAAAAAGGAGAAAATGCTGGTCACCAGCATTTTCTCCTTTACCCACAATGTTTTCAAAAGTCTTTTTCCTCAGGGTTGTGAAAACCTGGGATTGTTTTGTAAAGAGTTACAAGAGTGTTTGAAGGTAGATAGGGCCATGATGGAGTATAATATGCTTCATGAGTATTCATATGAAGTATTTTCAAACTTTTACACACTACATAAAATTCTACGTGAACACTTATCCTGTTTGTCTCTATTGAAAATATCTAAAGATGAAAAATGAAGTTCAAATGATTTAATCTATTGAAAAGATAGCAATGTTGTGCAAAAAGGACAAAAGTATGCAAGAAAAATATTGTCTGAAAAACCCAGCAGCAATATGCCATATTCTCATTTTTCCACAATGTATACAAAAGTCTTCATCCTCAGGGTAAATTCACTACTGTACAGCTTTATAAAAGATTATTGAATCCTTAACCTGCTAAATAGCTGAACTCTTTACCAAACAACAAAATTTTAGACTGGTCCAAATTGAAACCAGTTGCAGATGACAAAATAAATGTCACTGAAATATTGAAATTCATTTTGGAAAGGGTAGAAAAGATTGTGGGAAAAAGAGAAAATGCTGGTTACCAGCATTTTCTCCTTTTCCCACAATGTTTTCAAAGGGCTTCTTTCAAAGTGTTGTTAACAGTCAGGATTGTGTGGTAAAGGGTTAAACGAAACTTACAAATTGATAGTGAAAACCCAAATGTTGCTATTTCAAAGTTATTTTTTGGGAGAAAAAAACTTCCTTATCAGACCTTGTAGATCCAAGATCAGACTGCACTTTCTGTGCAGTCTGATCTTGATCTACACTTTCTGCCAAAGGCAATTGAGTCACGCATAGCAGCTTAAGGGTTAACATTAATAAGAGTCTGCGTGATGATAGCTCTACCAAACAACAAAATTTTAGACATGTCCAAATTGAAAACATTTGCAGATGACAAAATAGATGTTACTCAAAAGTTGGAATTGGAAAGAAAATGATTTGAAGGAAAAATAAAATTGTGGGAAAAGAAGAAATGCGGGCTACCAGCATTTTCTCCTTTAACCACAATGTTTTTCAAAAGCCTTTTTCCTCAGGGTCATTAACCCTTTACCACACAATCCTGACTTTTATTGACCCTGAGGAAGAATGCTTTTGAAAGCTTAGTGGGAAAAGGAGAAAATGCTGGTAACCAGCATGTTTTTGGTTTTGATTTCATGGGTATTAAATAGTCCTGTTTGTAGCAATAGGGAGTCCTGTGTGGCTCAGTAGTAAAGTGTAATACTTCCTGGAGGCCTCATGTTCAAGCATTTATGGAAGCAGTGAGTTTTTTATAGGTGTGTCCGTGGGAAAATCCTATAGAGTCCTAGCCCAACACTGGTGAAACCCAGGACATATAATTATGAATATGTGAGCTGTCACCGTGATATACTGAAATTATGTTGAAAGTGGCACAAAACACCATTCAGTAAAATGTAGCTGTAGGGTTTAAAGCTTTGCCTCATGTACTGGGAGAATCAGTAGATGTAATAATCATTTTCAAGTGTCAGATGACAAATTAGTTAAGAATATACTGTGACAAATGACAAAAAAACTTGTAACAAGCAATTTCTGTATTTGTCATCTGTCATGTTTTTTTTTTGTCAGGCACAAATATGTTATCGTGAGGAGTTAAAATTTACTTCCATAATTTTAGGATCAATGGGAAAGTTTTAAAAACATTGTGGAAAAAAGGAATCAGTCATATCAGTCACCAGATATTTTTGCATTTTTCCGCAATGTTTTTCAAGCCTTTTATAGAGTAAGACAGTTAGCATCATGTGAGCCATATTAATGTTGTCATCTGAAAATGCTTTAACCTGCTCCAAATGATCTTTTGTATTAATAGTGCTGGAGGAGAAGGTTTTGAAAACATTGTGGGAAAAAGGAGAAAATGCTGGTAATCAGCATTTTCTCTTTTTTCCTCAATGTTTTCTAACCTTTCACAGAAAAATCCTGAAGTATGAAGCACTGTGCAATTTTGTTGTTTTGTATTACCTTTGCTTCTGCAGATAGTGTAGGTGCAGATCAGACTGTTAAAAAATAACAGTGTGACAAAAGATCTGCACTGGCTGATATTTTGTACAATAAGCAGTGATGACAGTGTGATATTTTGATCTTATTTACTGACTGCACTCAGAAATGTCATTGCCCTTCAAGGCACTCACCATCATCCACATATATCCCATTTATGTCTGCTTTTCTACATAGTATGAAATCATGGCAGGTAAAGGAGCATTTGTTGGTCACCATACATAAGTAACTGTTTCGTTTTGAAAATATATTACATGTATATATATCATGTATTCTTTTCTTCCAGTTTTTCTCTTTTGTGACATTTGCTTTAGCTTTGTGACATGTCTAGCTCTTTCAGTATGAAATATTTAAAGTCAACCACTTTTCATGGCTGAAAATGCAATCCACTGAAACTCTAAAAAATTTTTATCTTGAGGGCCTGATCGACTGAACAAGTGGAGAGTACAGATCCAAGATGGGACTGCATATTCTATACTGTCTGATCTGGATCTGCACTTTCAGCAAAAGCCCTTGTTTTCACCTTAATGATGCTGAAAGTGCAAGACGTACAGTACGGCAGTCATAATGCTTCCATGATAATTCTTGCACTCATTCATGCATGCAGTTAACAGAGGAGGAAAACAATGGAAGAATGTTCCAAGCATTTGCCACTTTTAACAAGATGTTTTCCAGAATACAATGTTTTTCTTCTGTGTTATATGTGATAGCATGTTAGTTAGTCTTGAAATAGCCTGTACAGTAATGGGTCAGATCATGTAATAACTCCCTTTATCTGTAGCCCTTAGGGTTCATTGTACTCTCGGTCAAGTAGGACAAAGATTACTTATCTCATGAATATTCAAATTGTTGATGTAACTTATATGTAATGATTTGATATGAGTTTCAGCAAACAAGCTACTTGTGATTCTTAATGTCTGAATTGACTTATGTGTGCAAAAGCTTCATAAAAACTTATCATGATCTTATAACCTGTTCAGGTTTCTCTGCAAAGGCTAAATTTTAATTGTCCAATGAAAGAGGCAGTGCTGAATCTGGGCCTGGTACCACTGAAATTTAGGCAACACCTGAATAAATAATCGTTTGCTCATAAAACTCATAAAACTGAAATATGGTTGGAAGTGGCATCAAAAGCCATTGAAACTGGAAAGCTCATTTTATACTGTCTAAACAGATGTGTAAACTAGGTTCCATATTCACCAACCATTCTTAAGAATGTTCTTAATCTTATTCTCCAGATTTTTCTAAATTTGAAATGAAAGTAACACAACTTCCGATTGGCTAAACCCTTTGATTTAGCCAATCAGAAGTTGTTTTACTTTTAAATTTAGAAAATCTTGAAGAGTAAGACTAAGAATATTCTTAAGAATGGTTGGTGAATACAGACCCAGGATTATAAAAATCATTATCCACTCAATATTAAGGCTGCTTCCTAACATTTTACTACATGACAAAATTTCAGACTTTGTCAATATTGTAAACATCTACAGATGACAACATTATAAGTGGCTGAAATGAGGGAGTAGAAACATTGTGCAAATAGAAGAAAATGTTTATTATCTGCTATGCTTTAAAAAAAACCCTTAAAGCATGAGGTATATAATCAAAATTTTTGGGCCAGTGAAAGGACTAAAACAGGAAATTACAATGTATTTCAGGCTTGTTTTTGGTGGGTCTCTAACAGCTGGCATCAAGTTCACCAATTGTCAAAATTTTCTGATCTTTAACTCTTTACCAAATGACAAAATTTTAGACTAGTCCATATTGAAAACATTTGCAGATGACAAAATAAATGTGACTTA
The DNA here is from genome assembly GCA_945859785.2 of Tridacna gigas. NCBI lineage: Eukaryota > Metazoa > Mollusca > Bivalvia > Cardiida > Cardiidae > Tridacna > Tridacna gigas. The sequence continues at coordinate 56,356,186 of OX244034.2, forward strand.
AAAATTGAAATTTGTTATGGGACGGGTGGAAGACATTTTGGGAAAAGGAGAAAATGCTGGTTACCAGCATTTTCTCCTTTTCCCACAATGTTTTCAAAAGGCTTCTTTTTTAAGGTCGTTAAAAGTCGGGATTGTGTGGTAAAGAGTTAAAATAGACACGTAGGCACAAATAAATTGGAGCAAGAGTAGATTAAGCTGTTAAGGTTGATCTGCCACATGGACAGTTTCTGTTACTCGTGAACCTACCCTATAACAAAATCTGTTGTGCAATTAGGTTTGAACATAATTATTTTATTTTTGAAAAAAAATTAACTTTTTATTTTCAGGTTTGCGACACAGTATCTGCGTCAAGCAGCATCCTCCCACAAATATGCTGTCAAACTTGAACCACAAAAGAAGTCTGAAGTTCTGTATGGAAACTTGAACAGACTTCCAGCAAGTGTTCAGAGGTTCGTGGAAGAAAATGCCAAAGTCTGCCAGCCTGATGCAATCCATATTTGTGATGGATCAGCAAAAGAAAATGAGCTTTTGTTGTATTTGTTGCAAAGAGATGGGACGATAAAGCCTTTACGAAAATACAAAAACTGGTAATGTATAATTCTCATTAAAATCTTTTTAGTTTCTAGATCAGTTGATTTCATATTCCTTTTGCTTGATTTGTATTCTGTATGGCTGTAACAGCTGTGTTTACGATACAAGTATGACTTTTTACACATGTAGAGATGATACCTACATAGCAAAACTTGAGTAAAAAAGAAAAAAAAAATAGGGGGCAAGTGCTTGTAACAAGGGATTACTCTTTTACCCACAATTAATGTTTTTATGTTTCATTAGCAAACTCTATTTCTATCCTCCTCATTTTTTAAAAACTTTTTGTGATTTTTAATAGTTTTGAGCCTAAAATACAGTTTACTTATTGGCTTAGCTAGCGCTTTACCAAACGACAAAATTTTAGACCTGGTCAAATTGAAAGCATTTCCAGACAAAAAAAAAAAGACTCAAAAATTAAAATTTGTTTTTGGAAAGATAGAAAACATTGTGGGAAAAGGAGAAAATGCTGGTTACTAGCATTTTCTCCTTTTTCCACAATGTTTTCAAAAGGAATCTTCCACAGGGTGATTAAAACTAGGGATTGTGTGGTAAAGGGTTAAAGACTTTTAAGTCCTTAAGTAAAAATGCCCAACCATGTTCATATGAATGCTGGCCCTATTTACCAGTAGTAAATCACCATCATTGTTTCAAATTTTTAACTAGGTGTACATGTTAAAGTGAAATCTTGGTTTTCTAGATTGTAAAAAGCATTGGCATACTTTTCCAACAGTGTTTTCGAAAGACCCATCTTCTTTAGAGTTATAAAACACAGGATTGTTTTTTAAAAAGTTATACTTCCTATATTGTTACAGCTGGCTTGCAACAACAGATCCTGCAGATGTGGCCCGTGTTGAAAGCAAAACTTTCATCTCCACACAAAATAAAAACGACACAGTTCCAAATATTAAAGACGGAGTCAAAGGCACTCTTGGTAACTGGATGTCCCCTGAAGACATGGAAGAAGCATTAGATTCCAGGTTCCCAGGGTGTATGAAAGGTCGCACAATGTATGTCATTCCATTTAGTATGGGTCCAGTGGGCTCCCAGCTTTCCAAGATAGGAATACAGTTGACAGATTCAGCTTATGTTGCTGCAAGCATGAGAATTATGACAAGAATGGGCTCAAGGGTACTAGATGTACTGGGGGACAATGAGTTCATTAAATGCCTCCATTCTGTTGGAAGGCCTCTACCTATGCCAGGTGAGACATAGATATTACCAGTAAATTTAATTATAAGCAGTAAACTGTTCATAAAATATCTTGCTGTTTTGAAAGTCTTCTGCAATGAAATGAGTTTATTGTGCAGTACCGCCCAGCCTGGTAGCACAGTGGTTAGCATATCCAACTTGTGACCTGATGGTTATGGATTCAATACCTGGTTGAGGCAAACTTTCTTTCCCAGGATTTTTTGCCTTCCTCTTCTGATGCAAGTGAGAAAAGTAGTCAGTGGCTTGGAAAGAAAGTTGTGTCAGTACTGGTGTGAAAATGCCAGGAAATACATGCGTAGGTGCACTGACCACCATGATATGACCTATGCTGTTAAGAACAGTGTTAAAGTCCCATATAGACAGGTATCTGCAGACGATAAAATAATTGTGACTAAAAATAATGAAATTTGTTTTGGGAAGGGTGAAGAATGTTGTGGAAAAAGGAGGAAATGCTGGTTACCAGTATTTTCTCTTTTTCCCACAATGTTTTAGGAAGCATTCTTCTTCAGGGTTGTTAAAAGTAGGGACTGTGTGGTAAAGAGTTAAAATGCCTGAGAAAAGAGAGTACATGTACTCAGCAGGTGATCTGTTAAGTATAACAAACTAATGATTGTGACGTCAAACACTTGCATTTTGATTTTATCATTTACTTTTCAATTGGATGAAAGGCAGAAGCTTTTCTATATAGATTTGAGCCATGCTCTATGAAAAGGGGGTTTAATGCCTCTGAGTGAGTGAGAGAGAGAGAGACAAAAAAAGAATCAACTCATGTTTGCCTGCACAGCCCTCGCAGACTGACATGAGATAAAAAATTTGCTACTTGTACATTTTCTGATTGCCCAAGGACCATTTTACCTCAAAATTTAGTCGGTTGTTAGACCAAATGGGTTTTAATCCTTTACCACACAATCCCAAGTTTTAATGACCCTGAACAAGAAGCCTTTTGAAAACATTGTGGGAAAAGGAGAAAATGCTGGTAACCAGCATTTTCTTCTTTTCCCACAATGTTTTCTACCCTTCCCAAAACAAATTTCAATTTTTCAATCACATTTATTTTGTCGTCTGCAAATGCTTTCAATTTGGACTAGTCTAAAATTTTGTCGATTGGTAAAAGGTTAAAGATCCATAGTTATGTGATGAACTTGCTTGGTCTAATGCATCATGGAGATGTATTAACCCTTTACCCCACAATCCTGACTTTTAACGACCCTGAGGAAGAAACCTTTTGAAAACATTGTGCAAAAAGGAGATAATGCTGGTAACCAGCATTTTCTCCTTTTTCCCACAATGTTTTCTAACCCATCACAGACAGAAATCATCATTTTAACAACATTTAAATGGTCGTCTGCAAATGCTTTCAATTTGGTCCAGTCCAAAATTTTGTCGTTTGGTAAAGAGTTAATCCATCTTTTACTAGAGCCACACTCATGTATTTTTCACAGTAGTTCAACTGTGAAAGCTTGTTTTACCATACTCTGATGACTTGTCATTTCATGGTAGCTCTTTACCAAATGACAAAATTTTAGTCTCACCCATTTTGAAAGGTTTTGTAGGTGACAAATGTGGCTTAACCCTTTACCACATAATCCCAAGTTTTACTGACCTTGAGGGGAAAGGCTTTTGAAAACATTGTAGGAAAAGGAGAAAATGCTGGTAACCAGCATTTTCTCCTTTTCTTACAATGTTTTCTTCCCTTCCCAGAACAAATTTCAGTTTTTGAGCCCATTTATTTTGTCATCTGCAAATGCTTTGAATTTGGACTACCGGTAGTCAAAATTTTTGTCGTTTGGTAAAGACTTAAATGGTGAACATGCTTTTGAAAGAGTAGAAAACATACTGGGAAGAGGAGAAAGGGCTGGTTACTAGCATTTTTTCCATTTCTCACAATGTTTTCAAAAGCCTTTTTCCCAAAGGTGGAAGAAGCACAGTATTGTCTGATGAGGGACTAACAGCATTACAAATCTGACACTCTTCTCCAATATCTGTTGTAGATGATGTAAGACAATCTTGGCCTTGCAATCCGAAAGAGACAATCATTGCTCATCTGCCAGAGCGTAATGAGATCTGTTCATTTGGCAGTGGCTATGGAGGAAATTCCCTCTTGGGCAAGAAGTGCTTTGCTTTAAGATTGGGCTCAATTCTGGGTCGCAGGGAAGGATGGTTTGCTGAACATATGTTGGTGAGTCCTTGACCTTCAAAGATTTTTTTTTTCATGTGTCTGTTGTTCAAATTTTAGCTAATATAATGAAAAAAAGTGATAACTGAAAGTTTGATTGTGATGAAAAGTGCAAAACTCTGGACAAAACTGGGAACATTTTTCAGTCCTACTATTTTATAATTCATTTCCCCTACCTTGTTGAGTTGGTTCAGACTTCTGAGTACATGTATGTTAGATGTTATGGAAGAATGAAAGTCAAATAAATCAGGAATTTACTCAGTTTTTATTTATCATAAAATGTTTCAAAATGACTTCTGCTGCTGATGCATAAAGGTATCTCCACATAACAAGAAATATTTAACTCTTTACCAAATGACAAAAGTTTGGATTCATCAAAATTGAAAGCATTTGCAGACAATAATTGAAATGTTACTGGAATTATACTTTTTGGCTGTGAAAGGAAAGAAAACATTGTGGGAAAAGAAGAAAATGATGGTCACCAGCATTTTCTCCTTTGCCCAAAATGTTGTAAATAATTTTCTATATCAGGGATTTTAAAACTTGGGACTGTGTGGTAAAGGGTTAAATGGGTTTTAACCTTTACATCTGTAACCCTTTACAACAAAATCCAGAGTTCAACAAAGCTGAGAAATAAAGCTTTTGCAAACATTGTGGAAAAGTGAGTAAATGCTGGTAGCCAGCATTTTTCCCCATTTCCAAAAATGTTCTCTACTTTTTCAAGAACAAATTCTATCATTTGAACCATGTTTGATTTGTAGTCTGCACACATTTTCAATTTGGACAAGTCTAAAATGTTGTCGTTTGGTAAAGAACTAACTCGCTTACAGATTATGGGAGTAGAAAATCCAAAAGGTGAGAAGAAGTACTTTGCTGCTGCATTCCCAAGTGCTTGTGGAAAGACCAATCTTGCCATGATGGAACCATCCCTGCCAGGATATAAAGTGACATGTGTCGGTGATGATATTGCCTGGATGAGATTCGACAAGAATGGACAGCTCCGTGCCATCAATCCAGAAGCAGGGTTCTTTGGGGTTGCACCAGGTATGTGCAATGTTTAACATTTTTAGCTTGGCTTTTCTTAAAGAAAATATCAGAGTGTTATCTTATCCTATTTGCCTGCATCATCATTCATATTTATCTAAAACTCAAGAAAGTTGTTTACTTTTAACCAGTAAATGCAAATATGTGGAACATTTACTTTTTTCTCAACATTCAAGAAAGATACATACCTAGTGAAATCATAGATAAGCAACTGTCTCCTGTTGTGATGGCACTTTAACTTTATTTATCAGGTGACAAAATTTATGACACATTCAAATTGACAGAATTGCATATTTCAAGTTAAGTGTGTCTAGAATGATGGAATTTGTTTCTGAAAAAATAGAAAACAATGTGGGAAAAATAGAAATTGCAGGAAACCAGCATTTTCTCCTTTTCCCACATGTTTTTCAAAGGCTTTCTTCATCACAGACGTGAAATCACTGGATTGGTTGTTAAAGAGTTAAAAGCCAATTATTTCTGGTTAGTATACTGGAAAAAACATTTTAAATGGGAACTTCCAAGAATTCATGTTTTGTAAATTAAATTATTGAATTACTCAGGTACTTCTATGAAGACCAATCCAAATGCCATGAAAACAGTATTGTCTAATACACTTTTCACTAATGTTGGAAAAACCAGTGATGGCGGAGTGTTCTGGGAGGGAATGGAGAAGGAAATGCCAGATAATGTGTCAGTAACATCATGGCTTGATGTACAAAACTGGTCGAAAGATTCTGGTAAACCTGCCGCTCATCCTAACTCTAGGTAAGATTGTGTTACTGCTAGATTGCAAAGTAAAGTATCAAGTGGATCGATTGATTGGATTATGGAAAAATTTCTGTAGGAATACATGTATGTCATAAAATCAGTTTGTATGTCTCGTGCAGTCTGAATTGTGTTTGCAATTTGCACCATCGGCTTAACCCTTTAACTCTTTACCAAAAGACAACATTTTAGACTTGTCCAAATTGAAAGCATTTGCAGCCGACAAAATAAAGTTGACTCAAAACTTGAAATTTGTTTTTGGAAGGGTAGAAAATACTGTTGTAAAAGGAGAAAATGCTGGTTACCAGCATGTTCTCTGTTTCCAACAATATTTTCAAAAGGCTTCTTACTCATGGTCGTTATAAGTCGGGATTGTGTAGTAAAGGGTTAAAAATGACAAAACTGTAGACAAGTGCAAATTGAAAGATGACAAATTGAATGTGATTCAAATGATGTAAATTGTTTTTTAAAGGGTAGAAAACATTTGGTGAAAGGAGAAAATGATGGTCACAGTGCTTTCAAAAGGCATTTTCCTCAGGGTTGTTAAAAATCGGGAAATTACAGTAAAGAAAAAAAGAAAATGAAATAAAGATTCTAAAATGAGAAAATTCAAAAAACGATGTTGAAATAAGTGAAAATTACAGAAGAGACACAACTGCAACGAAGAGTTGAACATTAGAAATTTGTTGCCAGATAAGATACTGGTTTTGATAAGAAATTGTGTAGTTTATTGAAATGTTCAAATGATCAACATGATAAGTGGCTAAATGACATTCACTGTTGATTTTCACTAAAAGAAGACGACATGAAAAGTACAGTGCATTTACAAGCAGTTAATAAACCATGTTTACAATGCTAATTTTATTTCAACACATTTATTGGTAAATCAGGTCCATTTAGGAAATGAAAAATGAAGATTCATGATCAGACATAGTTACTAATGCATTGTTTTTTTTTTTGGGGGGGGGTTGTATTGAGGTAGGAATTTCTGTATTTTTCTGAACTCTGTAAAACATATTTGAGCCATACTCTGTAAAAAGGGGGTTTAAGTTTAATGCATCTGCGAAAAGTATTTACTAATGCATTGTTTCTTTTGTGGGGGGGGGGGTGTTGTAGTGAGGTAAGAATTTCTGTATTTTTTTTAATTCTGTAAAACATATTTGAGCCATACTCTGTTAAAAGGGAGTTTAAGTTTAATGCATCTGCGAAAAGTATTGACCCAGGTCAGCCTGCACAGTCTGTGCAGGCTGACCTGGGCTGAAACTTTTCACCAGTGGTCAATTTTCTTGTATGTCCAAGGACTAGTCTACCTCATGATTTAGTCAGATGTTAGACAAAATGGATTTTATGGATCCCTAATTATGTGATGTCTTGTTCAATACAATGCATCTACCTGATGCATTAAGCCCCCTTTTCAGAGAGCATGGCTCATTTATATTGTAAATGTGTAAGACTGTGTTTGGATTTCACACCACGTTTTTCATGATATTTCAGATTTTGCACTCCAGCAGGTCAGTGCCCCATTATAGATGATAAATGGGAGGATCCAGAGGGAGTACCAATCGAAGCCATAATATTTGGAGGACGTCGCCCAGAAGGCGTGCCACTTGTCTATGAAGCCTTTAATTGGCAGCATGGAGTGTTTCTGGGTGCTAGCATGAAATCTGAGGCTACTGCTGCAGCTGAACACAAAGGTAAAACTCCCTCCTGTTACTGCCATAACCTTAAATCAAAGCAAAATGTGTCCACATGGCGACAAATCCTGTTTTTCCTTCTCTTCTGAACAATAATAAATAGATAATTATGAGGGTTGTCAATCAAGAGTCTTGACATGAATTCAGAATCCAACTGTGTTATGTATTTCATATAGATGTAGAGTTATAAGCCATTGAATGCATGGCAATCAATGCAAATATTTACATACCAAGTTTCCACTCGCCTTTCTTTCTTCAATATTGTTCATATTCATCTAGTCCAGAACTGTGAATGAGATTTTCTCAGAAAGAAACCTGATAATTCTATATGGCGTACAACACACGAAAAGGGACCTTCGGACATTTGCGTAAAATGTTGTCACGGATTAGCTTGCGCTGTCCGCACAGGCAAATCCGAAACAGCACTTTACAACTACATAAGATTTTTTCATACAGTAGACTTTTGTGAAACAGAAAATTGCACAAAAATGGGAAGTGTCGTCTCGGGTTAGTCACAGACTGCATAGGCTGATCTGGGGTGACACACTTTTATGCATATGTCCGAAGGCCCCTTTTCGTGTCTTGTGTTACACACCATATATTTTTATTGTATAAAGTGAAACTCGTACACATATTTTAATTTACATTTATAGGTAAAGTCATCATGCATGACCCATTTGCAATGCGACCATTCTTTGGTTACAACTTTGGACATTATCTGGACCACTGGTTGAGTTTCCAAAGCAATACTGATCTCAAACTTCCTAAAATCTTTCACGTCAACTGGTTCCGAAAAGATTCAAATGGGGGCTTTTTGTGGCCTGGATTTGGAGAAAATGCTCGTGTCCTTGACTGGATTTTCCGAAGAGTTAGTGGCGAAGATTGTGTCCAGGAATCAGCCATTGGACATCTACCAAAAGAAGGATCTATAAATCTTTCGGGTTTGAAGGAAAATGTGGACATGGAATCATTATTTGATTTGCCGAAAGATTTCTGGAAGAAAGAAGTAGATGAGTTGCAATCTTATTTTGAACAACAAGTTAACACAGATTTGCCTGATGCAATACAGAAAGAATTAAAACAGCTGGAGCAAAGGATCAACTCGCAGTTATAGTTAGACTTGACTTTTTGTGGGCACAAACTTGAAAAAAAAAAAACATCGCTAATTTCGTATAATTGCTGTCTATTACTTTTTGTGGTAAATACATGTATATTATATAGACTATGAGTCTAACCCTTTACCAGACATCCTGACTTTCAACGATCCTGGGAAACAAGGCTTTTGAAAACCATTGTGGGAAAAGGAGAAAATGCTGGTAACCAGCATTGTGTCCTTTTCCCTGTAATGTTTTCTATCCTATCAAAGATAAATATCACCAATTGAGGAACATTTGATTTGTCATCTGCAAATGCTTTCAATTTGGACATCTACAATTTTGTTGTTTGGTAAAGAGTTAAATGGCATTTTTCCTTGTATTTGATTCTTTATCCATTATTTTAATTCTAGTTTTTGGTTTTACATAAAAGGGAAATGATAGACAGGTTAAATTTGAGTATGTAGGTATTTGTGACTACATTCTGCAAATGGAAATGTTGTTTAAATTGAGCAGTGTAACCATTTATCACAATGTTTTAATTGAGTCTCGCTTGCAGGTTTGTCAGAATATGTCTGTGTAAGGTCATGAAAATAGTTGACTAAAAGTTTTGAGTATAATATTGACCTAGGAAAACGTGGTAATCAGTAATAAGAACATTAATGGATGAGCCATGCTCTGTAAAAAGGGGGCTTAATACATCGTTGTGATGCATTGTATTAAGCAAGACATCACATAATTAGGGATCCATGAAACCCACTTTGGCTAACAACTGATTAAATCATGAGGTAGACTGGTCCTTGGACATACAGAAATAGCAAAAAATTATGGCTCAGGTCGGCCTGTGCAGACTATGCTGGCTGGCCTACTTTTTGCAGATGCCCCCTTTTCATAGAGCATGGCTTATTTATATTGGGTCATGTTTTCGCAATATAGAAAAGTTGTAACAATATCAATTTTCAGACAGCTAAAAGGATATAATGGACGTCGTTATACATAAAGAAATGCAACCTCAAATATTGCAACTTAAGGACTATTTTGCTATATTGTCTCACAGACATATTAGGCATTGTAGATCACAGATCAGGCTGCACCCTCTGTGCAGTCTGATCATGATACACAATGCCTTGTTAAATGCAGACTAAAAAGTCTGTATGTGCCTTGAGGGTTAATGCTGTGGTTTATAAAATGTATGTGGTCATATCTATTGTAAGTCAAAATAGTAGTTTCGTTTGATACAATTATTACTACATACCGCTGTGGAACTATAATATAAACATTTAATTATATATTGTTAGAATAAAAATGCTTGTGATACTGCCTGTTAGTGGGAAAAGGGCCATTTGACTTTTTTTTTAAAATTGTTACAACATAAGTAATAAAGATTGATGGTTTTGTGTCATGAATGGAGAAAGTTTATTTGGCAAGGTGGACATATTCATTGGAAGACCGGAAGGTGACTCCAGTAATTCAAGAACCGAGGGAGATAAATTTTCTCTATATGTGCCCAATTGGTATTAAAGTTATCCTGTTACCTACCCTGTTGAATCAAAAGTGAGCATCAGTTAAAAGGAAATTTTTGGCACATTAAAAGGTGATTATTCCGATGTCAGTCATCAAATCTTAAAGTGTCAATCATATATTGGCTTAACGCTTTCAGTGCCATAGGTGAAAAGTGGGATTTGTGGACAGCATAGAGCCAAGATCAGGCTGCAAAGAACGTATAGTTCGATGGTGGATCAATACTGCCTACTTGATTTGTTTAACTTGTAATGTTAAGATAAAAGGCTTTCCTAGCTTCAGTGGGTTGTATTATCAGCTGTCGAAAGAAGCCCGGCTTATGTATTTGACCCTTAGAGAGTTACAGAAGTAGTCTATCAGACATTTTGCACAGTATCTCCACAAATATTGAACACCTCTCTGGTGGGCAAAAACCATTACTAGTAACAGGATAAACTATAGATAATGTAGTTGGAAAAAAACATGAGAGTTTGAAAAATTGGTGTTTTATGTCTTGCAAGAATGATAGGAATAATTTTTATATTGTATATGTATGTATTCGTATGTGATTTATGAGGCATAAAATTTAGTACATTAGACCAGTGAATTTAGTATGACCTTCGTGATTGCCCTAGATATGTGTCCATGTACATGTATTTTGAATTTTTATCTCAGGTTGTTTCTGAGTACTGTGATCTCAAATGATATCTCTATCCATTTACTTGTGCATTGTATCAACTTTCTGTAGTTTTTAGAGCGTTTTGAGCTATCACATAAAGTTTTTAGAACAAGATCTAATCTCATCATTATGGGAGAAAAACGACTCTTTTGAATTCGAATTTCACATTAAGTGCAATAAATAATCTGCTGCATTTCGTTTGTGTAAAAGAATATCAACTTGTGATTGAATGCTGTAGACAGTCATGAAAATGTTTAAATACTTGTTTTGATCAACAGTTATGCTATCACCCATAGATTCTAATGTTAAGGTTGTCATATTACCTTAATATTTTGTTGTAAAACTTAAAAAAAGATAGCATAATTCTTGCTCTTGTTTTCATGAGTGATTCCAGAAGCCTGGTGAAAAATGATTATAATTGAGAGAGGATGTTTCCAAAAATTTTTGTTGCACATAATATGCTATATTTCAAAGCCGTTACTGCCGAAAAGGTTTGCATTCTTGAATTCGACAAGTTTTAAAAATTGTGTGTAAATAGCTATGAAAATTATGCTTTATATTTGTGCTATAACCCCATAAAATTACGTTACATAGAAAAGGAAGTAATTATTTCCATGCAAACAGTATACATTTAAAGAAAAAAAATATTTATACTTATGGTAATTCAATATTGATTTAAGATACATGTACATTATTTATAAGATTACATTCTATGAATGGATAATCTGTATAATTGTCATGGTTGTTAATATCATGAATTCCAGAGTCCAGCTCTCACCGATATGCACTTGCATGTATGTACTTTCATGATTGTAATAAATTTTTAAATGTTTTAAAGTATGTTCGCCATAATTGAAAATATTATGCGAAAAGTGTACGATAAGTAAAATTTTATGCAAAACAACTATATCTTTTTTATTTATTCAACACCCACTGGGACCATGTGACTGCTTGGTACATAAGTGGAAAGTGTAGGATTCGCAATATGCATGTCACGGGCTCAATCCTCACCGGGGGCTCAAGCTTTTGCATGGGAGTGCCCATATGACAAAAACTAGAGAACACGCCTGGTACTAGTAGAACCAAGGAAACACATAAATGTGTTGAAAACGGCGTAAATATCATACACTCGGCCATCATTTAAGCCACATTTGCCGTCAGAAAATGTTATCAATTTGGTCCAGACTTTGTCATTTGCCATTTGGTAAAGAGCTTACTTTTAGCATGGCGTATAGGGCAACATTATGTTTTTTTTAGCTCCACTGGCCGAAGGCCAGCGGGCTTATGTCATGGCCCGGTGTCCGTCGTGCGTCCGTCCGTCCGTCCGTGCGTGCGTCCGTCCGACCGTCCGTGCGTTAACTTTTATTTCAAACATCTTCTTCTCTGAAACTACCCATCCAATTTTCATGAAACTTCACAGAAATGATCCTGCCATGGTCCTCTTCAGAATTTCTTGAAAGAATTTGATTCCTTCAAAAACTCTGGTTGCCATGGCAACAAAACTGAAAAATATTGGAAATCTTTAAAAATCTTCTTGTCTGAAACCATAAGGCATAGGGCTACCAAATTTGGCATGTAGCTTTATGTAGTAGACCTCTATCAAGTTTCTTCAAATTATAGCCCTGGGGTCAAAATTGGCTCTGCCCCAGGGGTCACAAGTTTTACATAGGCTTATATAGAGAAAACTTTAAAAATCTTCCTGTACCTAGCCATAAGGCCTAGAGCTACCAAATTTTGCATGTAGCTATATCTAGTGGGCCTCTACCAAGCGAGCCAAAATTTTAGCCCTGGGGTCAAAATTGGCCCCACTGCAGGGGTCACAAGTTTTACATGGGCTTACATGGTGACAACTTAAGAAATCTTCCTGTTTTGATTTTTTTTTTTTTTTTGAAATTAGCCTTGCATCAGGGGTCTTATGTTTTACAGAGGCTTCATATGGACAAAACTTGAAAATCACCTTATTTATAACCATACAGCATAGACTTGTATTATTTTGGCATGTGGCTTTATCTTGTGGACCTCTACCAGGGTTCAAGTTATTATTGCTCTGGGATCAGAAATGGCTTTGCCTTGCGGGTCTCAACTTCACATGGGTTTTTACAGAGAAAACTTTGTAAGTCTTCATTTTGAAACCGTTTGGCTCAGAATTGAAATGTTTAGTATTTATGGTTTATATTTATAAGCCAGTGGAGCGATACAGGGCCATCATGGCCCTCTCGTTTTTTTTACTGTTCAGATCAGGATCAGACTGAACAGAAACGTGCAGTCTATAATCTTGAATCTGCCCTGTCCGGTATTTCGTGAAAAATTCTGGCCCCCCAACAGCAACACTAGGTCTGTTATATTTGAGTCACGCTCTGTAAAAAAGGTCATCCGCAAAAAAGTATCGATTCGTGTCAGCCTGCGCAGTCCACACAGGCTGACATGAATCAGTTTTTTTTTTGTTACTCGTAAATTCTCTGCATGTCCAAAGACTATTCTACCTCATGATTCAGTCTATTGTTAGACACAATAGATTTCACGGATCCGTTATTATGTGGTTACTTGCTCGGTATGATGTATTGCCAAGATGCATTAAATCCCCTTTGCCAGAGCGCCGCTCATTTATTGTAGATGTCCCATTGCTGAATATATTTATGTCGGAAAACAACCAGTTGCTTGCACAGAAATTCTTTGCGGAGTACCGGCAAGAGAACCTCCAGGAACGCATGGATAGCTACACGTGTTGCCGAGTCTTGAATAGGGTTGAAACAACGGCGTTAAACGAGGATACTGGATACGAGGTTATATGTATGATACTGTCGGAGAGTATGAATAGGGGCCTACTAGGCGAGAAAATTTGGGACCCGTAGCCGAGGCAAATCGATGCTCTGAAACTTGTGATTGACTGCAGCCTTTCTCGTGAAAATCACTTATTGATGAAATATCCTTTTTTCTCTCATATAGGATGTTTCATAATATATGTTACACTTGCAAATATACCATAGGTATTTTGTAAAGATAACGCAGTAAAATTTATACTATGTAATAAATTTAAGAATACAGCTTTATGACATGTACAATATGTAAGGTAACAATGAACAATAGGGGCGGCTAGCACCTTTCAAAATATACATTGATTTACTTAAAATATTCAAAATGACGTCCACTTTGACTTCGCAGGTCTCTGCATGAAATTTGCTTTTATCGATCTGCATTTGAAGGTTGTGACAAATCTCATCTTGGGAACTATTGATATGTTAAGCTCATTTATCGTCTGAGGATGGACTTTATCAACTTTAATCCCGGAGAACACTTCACGGAAAAAAAGACTGAGAGGCTTATGTACGGCCAGTGTGGGTCATGGTCGCTCCGTTTTTAAGGTCACCTTCTCATCAAACTTGCTTTCCAACCATTTCAATACGCCATGGGCTGTGTGTGATGTTGTGCCTAAGTTGCTGCGACCGCATTTCCTGTAGACCTTTATGTATGCGTTACCACGAAGCGCTGGCATAAACTTTTGCTTCAAAGAAATAACTGTAAATATCGTTTCATGTAATTGTTGCAGTATTTTCAGTATTGTCTTCAAAGTAAAAAGGCCCAATAACACCACTCACACTCAAAAAATCCCATACAATGAGCATAAAGTCCGGCCTCAAACAACAAATGAGCTGAAGGCATCAATGGACCCAGAGATGAGACTAGTAACAACCACGACGTGCATATCTATACGGAATACCGTTAGGGCCATCGCCTTTAAATGTGTTAATTTGAAACGCGATACTCGATAGAACGATGATGATAATGCGAAATCACGAAACTACGATGATGAAAACACGATAGTACGGTGACGATAACGCGATATTACGATGGTGGAAACCCGACAATACGATAGTACGATGATGAAAGTGCGATATAATATTGTGTTTTCATTATCGTACTGTCACGTTTTCACCATCGTATTGTCGCGTTTTCACCATCGTAGTACCGCGTTATCACCATCGTACTATCGTGTTTTCACCATCGTACCTTCGCGTTTTCACCATCGTACTTTCGCGTTTTCACCATCGTACTATTGTGTTTTCATCATCTTACTGTTGTGTTTTCTCCATCGTGCTGTCGTGTTTTCATCATCGAAATATCGTGTTTTCATCATCGTACTTTCGCGTTTTCACCATCATACTATCGTGTTTTCATAATCGTACTATCGTGTTTTCACCATCGTACTTTCGCGTTTTCACCACCGTGCTATCGTGTTTTCGTCACCGTACTGTTGCATTATCACCATCGTACTACCGCCTTCCGGTGCGCATGCGCATATACTTTCAAAGGCGATTGCCCCAACGGTATTCCGTACTCATCAGCCATGTAATAACCTCTAAGAATCAGACTGCATAAAATATGCAGTAAGATCTTTAATTAATACGGATTGCTTTGCAGAGACATTATGTACATAGCCTATCTTGAGGTTGCTTTCATTTGTGTCTTATTGCTTTATTTCTAGAATGAAAATGTCCATTTGGTTTATTGGCAATCTAAAGGTTAAAAATCAATAATGTTTTTTTTTTTAACTAACAGAGCGCTAGACTGGACATTTACTCTCACGTTACCAATGGACAAAAATGTCCAAACTGAAAGCATTTGCAGACGACAAATTAATTGTGGTTCAAATAGACATATTTGTCTTAGAACAGGTAGAAATATTATGGGAAAAGGAAAAAATGCTGGTCACCAGCATTTTTTCCTTTTCCCACAATGTTTTCCAAATCCTTATTTCTAAGGGTCATTCAAACTCGGCATTTTGTAGTACTTAAAGAGGTGAAATCGACATTGTAGGGCAAGATCAGACTGCAACGGACATGCTTAACGATCTTGAATCGTCATTGTTGGATATACTGTGAGACATTACTTGAGATGAGTCAGTTTGAGCCAAAATATCTCACAACACACCGGACGGGGTAGAATTAGATCACACTACACGTTTTGTTGAGTTCCATCTTATCTCTTTACCAAACGACAAATTTTTGACTTGATCAAATAGAAAGTACTTGCGCACAACAACAAAAATGTAGCTCAAAATCTTACTTCAGTCCTTTATAGGGTAGGAAAAAAAATGTGGGAAATGGAAAAAGTGTTGGTTATCAGCTTGGAAATGATATTCTGCAATGTACTGGTAAATGAAACTCCAAGAAATCATTGATAGATGCACTGGTTTGCAGTATAGCTGAAATAATGTTGAAAACGGCATATAGTACCAAATAAACAAACCGCACATTCTTTGGCTATAAGTATTTTAAAAAAAAAAGAAATTTCAAAAGTTTGGCAAATGGAACACGTCAAATTACGCTTATTTTCCAAGCGAAATTGATTAAAAAAGGTCTTCGTCAAAAATTTCAAATGTATTGACCCTTATCCTGCCGAATTTAAATTGTTCGCGGTTACACAGATTTCAATTGGTTAAATGGCAATAGATGGGGTTTCGTTGACAAAAATTAATGCTGGTAACCAGAATTTTCTCATTTTCCCTTAAAGTTTTCTGCGTGGCCAAAAACTTGCAGTCTAGTAGAGTTATACGGAATACCGTTCGGGTAATCGCCTTTGAATGTGTATGCGCATGCGCACCGGAAGGCGACAGTACAATGGTGAAAACGAGAAAGTACGATGGTGATAACGCGACAGTACAATGATGAAAATACGATACTGCGATGGTGACAATGCGGTAGTACGATGATGATAACACAACAGTACGATGATGAAAACGCGAAAGTACGATGATGAAAACACGATAGTACGATGATGAAATCACGATGCTAGTAGTACGATGGTGATAACGCGATACTACGATAGTACGATGATTAAAACGCGACAGTGCGATGGTGAAAACACGATATTACATCGCACTTTCATCATCGCATTATCGTATTGTCGCGTTTTCACCATCGTAGTATCGCGTTATCGTCATCGTACTGTCGCGTTTTCATCATCGTATTTTCATGATTTCCTATTATCATCATCGTACTATCGAGTATTGCGTTTCAAATTAACACATCCAAAAGCGATGGCCCTAACGGTATTCCGTATTATCTATGACGTTCATCGAATTTCACGATGAGGCTGAATGCACTACG
This sequence comes from Tridacna gigas, assembly GCA_945859785.2. NCBI lineage: Eukaryota > Metazoa > Mollusca > Bivalvia > Cardiida > Cardiidae > Tridacna > Tridacna gigas. The sequence continues at coordinate 56,373,045 of OX244034.2, forward strand.
ACGGTAAAATGGACGTCATTTTGAATATCTGATGTAAATCAATCGTATTTTGAAAGGTGCTAGCGGCCTTTATTAGTAAGTATTACCTGACATACTGTACATGTCAAAGATCTGTATTCTTAAACTTGTCAAATGGTATAAATTGTATTATGTTATCTTTACAAACAACATACATTAGGCATATTTGAAAGTTTAACATGTATCAAGAAACACTCCTTATGTGGACTCTGGTGATGTACTATGAAGTGGTGGGGTAAATTAAATGCAAAGACTCGACGAAGGTAAAGTGAGAACCCAGCACCCGTATTCACCAAACAGTCTTAATTACAGTCTTGACCTAATAAGAAGAAATTTCTAAATTTCAAAATACAGAAAGTCTGGTTGGCTAAACAAAAATCTGGCTGGCTAAACAATTTGGTTTAGCCAATCAGAAATTGCGTTTCTGCCTATATCTAAAATAAGAATGCAAGTAGTTGGTGAATACAGTTCTAGGATTAATTTATTCAACACATTGATCAAGAAGCAAGCTTAAAAGAACTTTGAGGTTCAAAAGAAAGCATATATATCTGTACCAATATTTTTTTCTGGAATCGGAAGTAACCTGGAAAGTGCCACTTTCTTCGATGACCTCTTTCGCAACACTCCACACATGACAGCTGATGCTAGCGATCAAGTTCGGAAAATGCCGAGAGATGTCGTTCGTGACGATAATGCACGGAGCATGCCGAGAGATAAATTCGTTTCGATTACACCAGACTTCTTTCGTTGCTTGGCTAAGTCAGTAAAGATATGCTAAAGACATTGAGAAAAAAATCTCAGATTCTGAAAAGCTGCTGCCGGCCCTTTTTCAAAAACAGTACCTATTAATTTTCAACCTTGGTAAATGAAGGCAATCACTTTTAACCCTTTTAGTGCCATCTATAAGCGAAAACTTAGCTTTAAGAGACGGCCTGGATCAAAACTTGCAGTTCGATCTTATATACATACTATCCGTTTGTTTAGTCAAAATGAGGTCGAGTGTACAAATTTCGCACTGAAAGAGACAAGGGCCCACTAAATGTTTTCAATATAATGAAAACCTTTCTACTTTTTTACTGAGCAGCGTCAGGGATCGATTAATAAACATTATGAATTTCATACTCTACAAACCTATTTATAGACGACCTTTTATGGATCTTCCCATTATTCGTTTCAAACTATACAAACGCCATAATAATAAACATAAAAAATATCATCTAGTGTTAAGATCAAAATCTCTTTCTAGCTACACAGTAAAAAGGGCTAGGTTTCAGAGTTAGATCAAAATCGAATTTCCCGACCCTCGGGTCAGAAGACCCACACTGTCCTTCCAATGGTGTGAAACTCCATCTTTGAAAGAAAAAGGCTAAGTATAGGAATATTCTTGTTCTAGCCAAACTGTCACCGGGACATCTTCGTCTTCCAGTGCCAAAGGGCATGCAACTGAAATTAAACATATTGTTGCTATCTACATGTATATGAGCCATGCTCTGTGAAAAGGGGACTTAATACACCTGCAAAAAGTATCGACCCATGTCAGCCTGCGCATTCTGCGCAGGCTGACCTGTGCCGATACCTTTCTGCTTTTTGCCAATTTTTTGCATGTCAAAAGACCAACGCACCTCATGATCATCTCGATTGTTATAGAAAAAGTATTTCATGGAACCATAATTTTAAGTCGGTTGTTATAGAAAAAGTATTTTATGGAACCATAATTTTTTGACGACTTGCTTGGTATCGTGCGTCATTGAGATACATCAAAGCCATTTTTGCCAGAGAATGCCTCGAATGATATTCAACTTCGTAAATTATTGGAGCCATGCTCTGGTAAAAGGGGGCTTAATGCATCTCCGTGATGCATGATACCAAGCAAGTCATCACATAATTATGGGTCCATAAAATCCATTTTCCATGATAACCGACTGTATCATATGGTAGACTGATCCGTTGACATATAGAAAATTGACCGATATCGAAAAGTTTCGGCCCAGGTCAGCCTGCGCGGACTGCGCAGGCTGACCTGGGCTGAAACTTTTCGCAACGCATTTAGCCCCCTTTTCGCAGAGCAAGGCTCATTTGTTTATATCTTTTCAGTTACTGAACAGTGATCACTGAATATAACAATAAACGAACCGTGTTTCTTCACACCCTATCAACAACAATCTTTCCTAGGGCATTGCTTCCTACTAACCAAGAAATCCCGCGAACATTTGAATATGGGTTAAAAGGGTCATGTGACATGCAAATTGGTATGGCGAAAGTGGTCAGTACAGAAAGTTTGACGTCTGTTTTATAAATCCTTATTTGTAACACATTTGTTCACCTTGAAAAAGTGTAGCAGCAGCTCTCGTGCGAGGACTTGGGCAGATGCTTAAGGAACAGAACATTTAGAATCTATTCGCCCGCCAATGTCTAAGATTAATCCGATATATGTGGTCGAATTATCGCTTGATTGTCTAGCCGAGAAGTTACTATTGCAATGTTGAGTCAGTACAGGTACCGAGTGAGACAAATACAACCACATTGAAAAGTTGAAAGCTATAGATACTGTGAAACTATTTAAAAATTCACTTTTGATTAAAACGGATAGATAAATAGAGAGAGAGAGAGAGAGAGAGAGAGAGAGCAAGCACATACTGTTTCATAAGAGGATGTGTGCTTGGTAAAAGTTTTCCAGAATCATCCAAGAACCTTTCTGGGCGAAACACCCAAGGGTCACCCCAGATACTCTCGTCATGTTGAATATACCAGATATTTCCTACGATCTGAAAAGTAGTAATCAGGGCTTTTCACCTGTAGCAGCAAACAAGATAATAGTCTGGCAGCTATGCTTTTTTTAATCATACTTTTTTTATTGTCTAAACTTACATTTTGTGCTAAACATTTCACATTTAAGTCAACATCATTTTTTTCATTCAGAAAAAGAAATGTTGCAAATGTGGGAGAGGATCTCAGTTTAATACAGGCTTAAGTCAAACTAGCTGTACAGATCGATTCTAAAATTTTACTAATTGTCAAGCGGAAATGGAACGATCAATCAAAATAAAGAAATTATGAATGGTACACTTACATCAATTAAAAGTGGGTGGAGTATAATTTAGTTAACTGATTAATTACCTAACACAGCAAACCAAAATCAGGCTGCAAGGGTGTTCAGACCGATATTGATCTACTTTCTCCGTAAGGAAGGTCAGGGCTATTATTCGCCAAAAGTTCTCGATAGCATTCTTAAGTCAATTTCTCAGAAAAAAAAATGAATTTCAAAATTACGTGATTTCTGATAGGCTAAACCAATATATGAAGAAAACATTTACCTGATGCATTAGAAAACAGGCAGTTCAGTAAGAAATACCTAAAACCCACATACATGTATATGTAAGCTTGGTTTTCATTACTTACAACAGTTCCGGCATCTACATGGTACCCTTCAAATTCCGTATCAGTAGAACTAACATGTGGTAACAGAAACGGAACTGGCGGAATATATCGCATTGTCTCCATTATTACAGCTTCAAGGAAGTGACACTCGTGTTTATCGTTCACACAAGGTTCCCTGTTTGTCCCAATAACGTTGTCAAGTTCTTCTTGTATCCTTGTCTGGTACTCTGGTTCATTTAACAAGCAAAGCATGATGCTAGGTATTACGGCTGCAGTTGTAAGAATACCTACAGAGTCAAGACAAAATTGAAATTATACAACTAGAACACTTAATTTTGATTCTTCGTTGCATTTTACGAAAGCCAGGTTTGTAAACAGGGGAGTGTTACAGAAACTACAACAAGTCAAGAAATTCTAGTCGATGTGAGTCCACAACTTAAATCATCACCAAGCAAGTAAACAGCTCTTTGCATACCTGCTGTAGTACTTCACTTTAAATATCAGCAATCGAGTGCAACAAGCAAAAGTAATTGCTGTATTTCCAACAGAGAGAAAAAACTTTACTTCACTTTCAAATTTCCTCTGTAGGTCATTTGCACTTGTTAATGGTAATATTTGATTTCATCCGTTAAAGGAACTTTTCTTTAAAAAGCAATTTGATCATAAATACAAATCTAATATGATAGCTTTGACCACAGATTCCCTATTATTTAGACAAAAGTCTGATGAATCTACAAAGGTTCTTATAACAAACATTTTGACGTCCTAGAATGGCCATAAGATGTAAGTTTGTAAATTTTGTGTGATCAGGGTCCGTATTCACCAACCATTCTTAAGAGCATTCTTGGTCTTGTTCTCCAAAATTTCCAAAATTTGAAAGTAACACACCTTCTGATTGGCTAAACCATTTGGTTTAGCCAATCAGAAGGTGTGTTACTTTCAAACTTGGAAAATCTTGAAGAATAAGTCTAAGAACGTTCTTAAGAATGGTTGGTGAATACGGACCCTGGTACCTTTTGACGTTGCTGGACTTGCTCGAAGTTATTTTGAAAACATTAAAAACAAGTCTAAAATAGTTGCGTAAAAGTGAACTGATATATTTAACCCTTAACCTGCTAACTTTCAAGCCAATTGTAAAAACCCAGATGTTGCAATTTCCAAGTTATTTTTTTTGTGCGAGAAGTATCTCCTTACAGTGTATATCCAAGATCAGACTGCACGTTCTCTGCAGAGAACGTGCAGAGAACGTGCAGTCCGATCTTGATCTGCATTATTTGCAGAAGGTCCTTGAGTCGCGCTTAGCTGCCTAAGGGTTAAATAGAAGTACAGCTTTAAGTGTTAGGTATTTTAGATACCTGCAGAGATTGTGTCCTGAAGGCCGGCCTGTAATCTCTCATCCGTCATCAAAGGTTCTTTATTTGATGAAAGATCTTGCATTTGATCATCAATAAAGTAATCAACCAGTCCACGTATCGTTCCAGGTTTCCACGTTTTCTGCAAAGCAGAATAATGATAATGGTATACAACAAAAAATCGTAAAATGACCCCCACGAGCAAACTTGTTCTCTCAACAGTTTTCACGATCGTGAACACGTAGATATCTTGATTAAAGTTAAGGCACAAACATATTGTCGATGGAACAAGTCATAGACCAATAGATCAAGAAAGATTTGAAACGAAACAGAGGCATGCAATAAACGAACGAAAATATAAACAGACAAATAGATCTAATGATCCAAAATAAGAGAATATACATGTATGACTGTAAATTTAATGTATGTGTAAAGACGCCTTATAAGAATGTTTCATTGGCGCTAACTAAAAGAACAAAACTCTGAATGAGGAAACAATCATTAAAAGGAAGACTGATATATGAATAAACATTTTATATTAAGGTCGACTGAAATATAAACAGACAGAACGGAGGAGAGAGACGAAAAGAAAGAAAAAACATTGCCATTACAGGAATATATGCTGAAAAAATAAAAGAGAAAGAGAGTCAAAAATAACAGAAACCATAACCACGAACAAGAAAATAGTGATAAAAAATAACAGGAATACTGTTTTGTTAAACATTAAAAGGAATCAAAAGATTCGAATCCTAAAAAGCGGATTTGCGGAGCAGTATTACGCTATAACATGGTGTAATGAAGAATAGAATTTTTGTCACATGTAATTACTATATGTACATGTATTTTTAATCGGCAGAGTTAGCAATGAAAGTAGAAGTTGTTCTGCCAAGTGGACCTCGCAGTACTGGTATTTTATTACTTATTAAGGAGTGTTAAGTTGATCTCAACCTGACATGGTTCTTTGCTGGTATTAAATTTAGGACTGTATACGCGCGTCGGTTTGTATAAACGGTAGTCACAAAAGGAGGTTGGTGTATAGTAGCTACAACTGAAAGTAGAATGAGTAGTGCGCAAGTGTGTATGACAGTATTTGGTTCCGGTCAGACCGATCACAGTAAGCGGATTTGCTATACAAAACCGCTAAAAATAGATATATAAATAAGATTTTTACCTTCATATTCCAGAAATATTTTTCTAAAATCTCACTCTGTGCCTTAGTGACTTTTTCGAACTCCGACTTGTATAACGGTGTATATCGCAACACTGGGAACTTCAATAGTAAAGCATTAGTAAGCGGACTGGCAAAATAATCCTCACCGAAGATGAAATCGAAAAAATTCTTAACGTCTTCGCTGGTTGCTTCCTCTCCAATCATCTGTAAACAAAAGTTAATGGAAAAGTAGCGAGACAATTTAACGATGGTTGAAAACAATTTATACCGCCGTTATACACTTTACAACGGAGTTACATGCCAAACTTTAATCTGTTTTGTTTTTAAAGTTCACAATTATCTATGAATTTTCCAGCATGGTTCTGGTCTGTAATTGCACCTAATTGACTGTTGATTTTATTCAATGATACGTCCTCCATATATGCAATAGTTAACTCGGAATTTGCGTAGTTAGCCATAACCGAATAACGATCTGCGGGTATTATCATTTTGTTGGTTTCAAATCATCTTAGGACTTTCAATCTTTAGATCTTGGTTTTCAGTGTTGTATGACCTGTCTCCACAAGGCGGTGTTAACAGAAACATCCTCATACAACAACAACATAATAGTAACTAACAACATACCCGCGATCCTTGTGAGACACCACACTTATAATAATAATGATAATGATAAAAAGTTCCCGAATTATCAAATTATTTTACCTCTTGTGCTTAATGTGAGTGTGAAAAAATATCCTATTGAACCGCTTTAAATGTTTTTAATAGAATCATGCCAGAATCACGACAACAAAATATAACTCATGTCATATCTAGCATAAATGTATGATGATTATTTACTTATCTTATCTCATATTCTTTCACTTGATGGTACGATTCTTTTAAATATTTTATAATCAATGTGGGGAAAAAAATAGGGGATACTGATTTAATAAAGTATTTAATATGATTTTACACTAATAATCCATTGTGGGATAGAAAGCAAAGGTTGTGCGAAGCATCACGTACTTTTTCTGCTTTTCCGTAATTTCAATAGCAACGACGGCACTTTTAGTTGAGCCATGCTCTGTGAAAAGGGGGCTTATTGCATCTGCGAAAAGTATCGACCCAGGTCAGCCTGCGCAGTCCGCGCAGGCTGACCTGGGCCGAAACTTTTCGCTATTTGTCAATTTTCTGTATGTTCAAGGACCAGTCTACCTCATGATTAAGTCGGTTGGTTAAAAAAGTGACCATTATTGATCCATAATTATGCGATGGCTTTATTGGTATAATGCATCACGGAAATGGATTAAGCCCCCTTTTGCCAGAGCATGGCTCAGTTGTTTTTGCATACAGTCCTCGGTCTACAACGTGCAGCATTTGATGAGACATTTTGACCGAAAAAAGTCCAGAAATACCAATGGTCAGATACATGATTGCATTTTGCGGTGTATCTATGCAATCACGGAATGAATATCGAAAATGGATTTGACGAAAAATCTAAAAAATGCTAGAGTAGTTTAGCACATTAGAAATCAGTTCTATAGATACTCACTAGAACAGATATCACATTAGCCAGTGACCGTCGAACCAAGGAAATAACTTCGAAACCCTGGTTACCACTTTCTTCAATTTCACCCATAACCCTCTTTATTTCGTCTCGCACTGTTTCTTCAAACTTTGAAACACCTTCGCCATATACATGCAAGCCTTTAATTAGCGTTTTTCTCAAATTACTGTGATCTTTATTCGGGTTTTTGTAAGTTATACTTTGTCCACCAAAATAAAACTGTTCCGCGAAATAGACACGTGGTCTATTGTTAAAAATGGTTTTAAACTCATCTTCAGTGAAAGCTTTCATGAGCAATTCTGTAGTATTTAAAACCAATTGCCTTGAATCCAATATCTTCAATTCCAAAACATTACCATACGTTTGTGCAAACTCATAAAATTGTTCGAGTAAGTTTCCTGATGTCAGTTGCATCGCACATCCAACAAATGGCAAACCTTTGGGTCCAGGTGGTCGAACTTTTCTTCCCCTTGACCGGAGATACCTCAGCAACAATAAAAAACCCACACATAGGCAGATCAAGGTCACAAATGCTACCATGGCTACCTAAAGTTATAAAATAATAACAGCAAAAAAAAATTAAAGACGTTAAGAGATAAAGAGAATATAGATCTAGACTCTATATCCGAAAGAAATAAAAGAGGGGAAAGCCATTCATTTCTAAAAATTCAGAAATTGTCAAATTTTTAAAATAAAGGTTTACCTTCGTTTTAAGTCATCCGTGCACCAATAAACCTAAAACGCGTAAAATAGTACACCACTGAAATGCAGGATAATTATAACTGATGAGAGAAAATATTTTTACTGACACCTATCTACATTGCGCCGTTTATGTTCCGTTTTACATTGTTCATGAGAAATGAAAGCAACCCATCGTCCAGGTATCTTTCAAGTTCAGCTCATTATAATCCCCACCACTTAACCATTTAGCTGCTTAGCGCGACTGTCTTCAGACTTGGGGACAGTCTAGATTAATATCAAAACTGCACAACCTTGATCTTCACTGACCAAAATTCTATGAGACCTTCTGTTAAAAGAAAGAGAGGTTTGCAATCGCAATGTCTCGGTGATTTTAACAGATTAATATTGTAATTTTTTTGTGGTTAGTTAGCAGTCTAACTATCGGGTATCAGCTACTGTAGTGGGCCTTTCTTTTCGGTCAGGAAGAGAGATCCAGATCCTATGTTTTGGCTGTTTTTCATGACTTCATGTATCTCATATGATGTCAGTAAAAAGAAGATTCTATATAGATCAGATTAGTATAGTCTTCTTATAACTTAATCTGTCGGTGTTGAGGCTAGAGATTTGTCGAACGGGACAAAGGTTAAAAAAAAAAAAGTTTGCTGGTATCAAGTTTTAGATGGGTTATCTTTGAGTACAATAAAACTTGCCGGTATACTTAAACGTCCGTGTTATGTCACTTATTTACACGCATAAAAGACTGGAAACAAAAAAACATAACAGGTGTTATGAATTTCGGAATTATTGTAAAGTATATTTCAGCAATGCAGTTTATCATGTACAAGATCTGTTTAAGCTTTATTTCATTTGGTTCTACCGAAAAACAGTTTGGTTTAATCCTAAACAAGTGACACACTATGGCCGTTAACCCATACGTATACTTTTATCATTATAAATCTCGTCACGGACGAATTCGTATACATACATGCCTCGTATGTTAGTCTATAAACACACAACGAATACATTAACGCTTAAGCTGCTGAATAAATGAAACGCAAATTTCTACTCAATACTAAAAGCCCAAACATTGCGGTTTCAAAGTTGATTTCAGCGGAAAGAAAATTCCGTATCGGACAGTGTAGATCAAAGATCAGACTGTACATTCTGTGCAGTCTGATCTTGATCTACACTGTCCGCAAGAGGTCAGTGGGTCGCGATTAGCAGCTTAAGGGTTAAGTATTAAAAACCCCATTCCACTGAGCAGCGATTCCGCTTAGCTTCGAAATTTTTGTCAAAACGCCGTGAATCGTAGCAGGAACGGCAACGGCGCAGTAAAAACGACATGATTCTAGTACAAGCGTATCGGAAGCTTCATGAACGCCTGTTTCGACCTTGCTCAAAATTTACGTAGCGGAATCACTGTGGACTCGAAGCGCATCAAAAGCGTAATAGAGGCTGGTAAGAATTTCAAGAACGCAGCAGTATCGTACCTGCAGCTCATCATACCTCACGTGCAGTCGCATCGTAACAAAAAGATCAAGATATTTGTCCAGCTTAAGACCATGTTCAAGTGCTTTCCTGAGGTTATTGTCACTCTCCAGGATTCTAGGAGCATCTCTATGCAAGGCCTCACCATACATGACTGTGAGGCTCCATTCTCATATACATGTAATTGAAAAATGAAGCGCTGTCTTCCATCCCGAGTCGTCTCATAAGTTGGTTACGATGATAACATTGGCGCCTTCGCTCTGCAGACAACTATGGACAGATACAGAACCCTTTGGTCCCCCTTCTCCGATTGGCTTGTCTCTCAGCATCCAACCATATTAATCTGTTGTTCATAATCGCAAGCTGAAGCACAGCTATCGCAACAATTCGATCCATTTTCTTCGAAGACTAATTTTTAACTGGTGCCAAAGCAGTTAAACCGCCGATTTTATGTAGAAACGTTCCAAAAGCGTAACAGAATCGCAGTTGCTGCACTTAGGTCGTAGCCAGGTCGCAGCAAAAACGTATTAAGCGTAGACGGAAATCCCGTGCCGTAGAGGAAGAGAAGTAGAAGCGTATTTGAGAGACCTCAAGCGCCGTGGAAGTGCAACGCCAGCGCGACAGGATCGTAACCAGAGCAGGTAGATCGTTATTGAAGCGTACTATAGGCGTACTGGGAACGTTTAAGTCCCAAACTTTTGCACGTGTCAGCGCTTCTGCGGCGATGTTTTATCCTTAGGCTGCTATGCGCGACTCATTGACCTTTTGGGGACAGTGTAGATCAAGATCAGTCTGCACGTCCTGTGCAGACTGATCTTGGATCTACACTGTCCGACAAGGAGATAATTTTCCCCACAAAATAACTTTGAAGTAGCAATATTTGGGTTTTTACTATCAGGTTAAAGATTTCGTTTAACTTATTTAGCAGGATAAGAGCTTAGATTTTGGAGAAGCGCCATGATCGCCATGAGCGCGGAGGGATTGCCGCCCGGTGGAGTGGACACTGATGCTGTCAAATTGATATGACCCATGCTCTGTGAAAAGATGGTTTAATGCATCTTCGTGATACATCATATCAAGCAATTCATCACAGAATTATGGATCAAAAAATCATTTTGTCTGACAAGCGGTTGAGTTACGAGGTAGAATGGTCCTTGGTCATGCAGAAAATTTAACCCTTTACCACACAATCCCGACTTTTAACGACCCTTAGAAAGAAGCCTTTTGAAAACACTGTGGGAAAAGGAGAAAATGCTGGTAACCAGCATTTTCTCCTTTTTCCCACATTGTTTTGTGCCCTTCCCAAAACATACTTCCATTTTTCAGTAACATTTATTTTGTGGTCTGCAAACGCTTTCAGTTTGGACCAGTCTAAAATTTTGTTGTTTGGTAAAGGGTTAAAAGAAGCAAAATAAACGACCCAGGTCAGCCTGTGCGGACTGCGCAGGCTGCCATGGGTCGATACTTTTTGCAGATGCATTAAACCCTCTTTTCGCAGAGTATGACTCATATTTACTTCCGGTGCTCTAAAATCTCCCCATCGCAAGATTTGTCAGCATTAAGTTATGGTTCGGGTCCTGGTCGGGTCAAGGGTTAGGGTGTTGGATTAGTAATCCAGAGACCTTGAAATGGATCTTCACCTGAGATACTGGTTTGCTTGTGGAAATTTCTTTGGGCAAGGCAATCCAAAGTCCCTCTATGGTACTGATGAAAACCAGTAAAATTGAAAATCGACTGCAGTTATGCTGAAAGCACCGTGAAAGACAATCTAATCGGGTTATACGTTATGCTTGACCAGTAATTAACAAAAAGCGATACGATTTATCTCAACATAGAGCAAAAATCCGTTTCTGTGCATTTGCGTCATAGCTTCTTCTTCACAAATATGTAATGACTCATGACATACGCAGGTTAAGCCACTCTTAGTACATTTACGTAAACGGTTGCCTGTATCAACAACCCATTTAGCGAATGACCTTGTCAAGTGAAAAATAAAGTAATGAGTACACCTGGTTCACTTTTATTTACTTATGGCTTCAATAGGTCTATTCCTAGATAAAACACGACGCGTAACAAAGTCGGATACATTAAAACAAAAAAAAAACAGAACGCAAAATATCTCTGTCACTGCAAATGTCACCTTGGGTAGCTTTTGCGGACAGCGTAGATCAAGATCAGACTGCACAAAACGTGCAGTCTGATCTTTGATTTACACCGTCCGCTACCAGATGCCAATATTTAACCGAAATCAGTTCAAATGCAACGAAAATAAGTGACGGTGAATAGTCGAATCCTTTTAGTTGGCAGCAAAAGAGTTGAAGCTTTCCAAAAAGAATCTATGTGGAAAAGTGTTGTGTATATTATTGATAAAAAAAAAAAATTGCAGGAACTCACAGATAGATGCACTGGCATCCGTGATACTACTGAAATCAAAGGCGTTGAAAAGGGCACCAAACTCACTACGATAAAACTGAAACATTCAACACCGAAACAAACAATACGATACTGCTGGTAACTGACCGAAAAGGCCACCCAAGGCGTCATTTCATGTCGGACAGTGACCTTGATAATGGATAGTATGAAAGAAAGTATCTTGTTTCCTAGGGACCTCATCTGTACAGAACTAATTTGGTGATACTCTTCACACACCAGAGGGCCTTATTCACCATTACTTTGATTCTAAGGCTAACATTACATTTAGATACTAACGCGAATTCTGATTGGCTAAACCAAATCAGAAGAAGTTTACTTTCACACTTAGAAAATTCTTGAAAATTGGAATATGAATGATCATAAGTATGGTTGGTGATAGTGAACCCCGCATATGTTCAAGGTCTAAATGAGTAAAAAAAAAAAAACACTGTTGAACATCAACAACACAAACTAGGTTTTCACGTTTCTTTACAGCTGATCCGACATCGTTCAGTGAACAAACATCCTGTCATTTACTGAAGGTAACAACCCAGTCATTTAATTTTCATTTCTTAACACGTGAAAACTATCTTATGAAACAAAATTAATTTCCGTATAACATTGATTTGTAAAGACCGTGTTAAGAAACTATGTACGTAAATTGTCGAACATAACCGACGAGGCGTACCGAAATTACGTATAAAAAGTTGCGAAATTTTTATTTCAAATTATTTCATTTCACTTTTTTTTTCATCAATTGGGATACAAGTAGTGTTATTGTCAAGAGACATAGGCAAAAAACAAATCTACAAAATCGCTGTTTACAGGTAGAACGAATTTATGAATTGTTTAATCGTTATCATTTTTTCCTCTCATGAATGTATCAGTAAATATGATTTTTAACAAGGAAGGTAAAATTTTATTGATAATTGTATATCCTTGACTGATTTTATAAACCCATTTCTTGCCGAATTGTATTTTTAGACTATCTAGCAAAAAAAATTCTTGTGCTCTTTAACGGATAATTAGATACCGGTAATTCATACTCGTTTAAAATGAGAACACGTGCAAACGACAACTTAAACGTGGCTCAAATAATGAAGTTTGTATCTAAAAGGATAGAAAACAAATTTGTCCTTAAAAAGACAGAAAATATTGTGGGAAAAGTGGAAGCTGTTTGTAACCCCGAGAGAGAATAGAGAAACAACAAATGTACAAATTCATTGTTTGCAGATCAAACAAATATGTGAATGGATTATATTTATCTTATTTCCTGTCATGAATATATCAGTAAATCTTACGTTTACTAATGAAGGTAAATATTATTAAAACATTTGTATATCCTTGACTGATTTTATGAACTGATTTCTCGCCGGATTTATATTTTTAGACTATCTAACAAAAAAGAATTCTTGTGCTCTTTAACGGACAATTAGATAATTCATACTCGTTTAAACTGAGAGGACGTGCGAACGACAAATTGAAAATGTCTCAAATGATGAAATTTGTCCTGAAAAGGATAGCATATTTTTGTTCTTAAAAGGATATAAAAGCATTGTGGGAAAAAGTAGAAATTGCTGGTAACCACGAGAGAGACATAGACAAACAACAAGTGCACAAAATCGTTGCTTGCAGATCAAACAAATATGTGAATCGATTATCTTTTTATCACATAACTCCTCTTGTTTTGAGCAAAGTAATACAGCCATTTCCTTGTCTCACACACGTTTGAGAGAAGAAAATAGTGCTGTGGTTTATTTATGCGTATGGCTGTTTAATACAACGGTCCGTATTCACCAACCATTCTTAAGAACGTTCTTTGTCTTATTCGCCAAGATTTTCCAAATTTGAAAGCAACTCAACTTCTGATTGGCTAAGAATTTTCTGAAGAATGGTTAGTGAATACGGAACCAGGTAACTTATTCCAGTCTTACTGTACTTTTTTCAACAGCAAGGAGCCACAATGGAAGCCTTTACAGTCATTCTCCTTCTCATTGGAATTGCATTGTTCTTTAAGTACCGTACTGCTGGCCGTCAAAAACGTAGCATATCGGGGCCAAAGAAATACCCAATTGTGGGGTCCGCTTTACAGATGAAAGATGGAAGTCTCCAGGAACAATTTTACCAGATGGCGCGTCAATATGGGGACATATTTGAACTCCAGCTATTCGGTACAACGAATCTCGTGTTGAACACAGCTGACATGGTAAATAAAGCCTATTGTCATGAACACTATAAACACACTTTCAACAACAGACCTGATATCTTCATTGGTGATCATATCTATAACAGAAAAAGTATCGCCCTTATGAATCCTGGAAAATCCCACGGCGACCTGAGGAAAACTTTATCAAGGGGTCTCCATGTGTATGGGGACGGCATGCCGAGGTTCGAACAGTTGATCACAGATGAAATCCATAGAGTTATGGACAAGATAGAGAAACTGGACGGACAAGACTTTGAAGTCGTCTCACTTACTAAAAGGTCCCTGATTAGTGTAATGTCAATTTGGGTAAGCAATGTCCTCTCATTTAACCTTTTACCACATAGTCCCGAGTTCTGATGACCTTGGGGCAGAAGACTCCTGAAAAAAATTGTAGTAAAGAGGGAAAGTGCTAGTAATCAGATTTTTTTCCACTTCCCATATTGTTTTCTAATTTTTCAAAGTTAAATCTCAATTACTGGACAACATTTTATGTCTTCTACGAAGGCTTTCAATTTGGAAAAGTGTAAAATTTTAAATTTGGCAAACAGTAGTCGGTTATCTACGCAGCTTCGATAACGGTTTCATCTATACACCACGCGTATTCGTTGTTTGACAAACTTTGCCCCTTGTAACCTGGCATACAAGACATGGTGTCCAACTGTATTATTTGTCGTACAAGACTCATTCATTTCGCATATTTTTAAAATGAGTGGAGAAAGTTGTTACTTTGAATGGAGAAAATTGAATGGAGAAAGTTGTTATGTTTATAGGGTATTGTGGTAACTTATCTACGATCTGGTACATAGAGAGTTTTAATATGGATTCGAACACATTCTCATATTCCATTGTGAAATGGAAATCTTAATAAGCCCAGATATAAACGCAATTAAGCATTTGAAGGACCATGGGGGGGGGGGGGGGGTCAAGTTCAAGCAAGGTATCCATCCGTTCAAAATCTACATGACATGATCATTTCTGACGTTTTCAGTGTCCCGATCCGAGTGTCAACAAATTATATCTAAAAGTAGAAATGGTGTTGGTATTTGATGGACTGACAGCATGTAGTGTTCCGTTAACGAATCAATTTCCAAGTCTTTCCATATCATGAATGACATCTGCATTGCGCAGAACACAGCCTTGTAACATGAAAATGTGTGATACTTTATTAATGCTCATGTGTATATTAAACGAATTTGACTGGTCAATATTATTTTTAGCGGCTAGTAGTTATTTTAAAACCGATCGCCAAGTTTCACAGACCAATCAGATTTGTCGTGGATTCGCCGTATGGTGGGTAATAAATGGTCTAAATACTTGAATGAATTATGTTCATATCTATGCCTCTTGTGTGATCATATGGGCAGATTGACTTTTTTCTCTTCCAGCTAATCGGAGAACAGGCTGAGGAATCGGATGTCGAGAATTTTTTCGATTTTACGACCGGTCAAGATATCTTTCTCAACCCTATCTCAAACACACTTCTACTTAATCTTCCAATATTCCGTCACACGCCACTCTTCAAACCTCAGTTCGACAAAGTCATGAAAGCCAGAGAAAGGATTCTGGAGAAGTATTTTTACAGAATAAAGGTAAAATCATTTGTATCGTCGAAATTCAACCCTTAGCGCGACTCCATGACCTTTCACGGACACCGTATATCAAGATCAGACTGCACAGAACGTGCAGTCTGATCTTGGATCTTCACTGTCCGATAAGGGGATATCTCTCCTCCAGAACTACCTTTGAAATGGGAAATTTTGGGTTTTTACCAACGGCTTGAAAGTTTCGTTTGATTTATTCAGCAGGATAAGGGTTAAAATATTTACAAGTTGTATTAGTCACTCTTGATGATTGCTTTGTAGAAATCTTAATCAGTATTCGCAAAGTGATATGGGTAAATGAGTGGTTGTAAAGGTTGACCCCGCTTGTCACAGGATTCGATCAAGGAACTTTTGGTGTGACAATTTTTCAACGCCATGGCCAAAGTTAGTTTTTTTTCGGCCGGTGTAATGCAGAGAAATGACCCTCCCCTACAAAATGACCCATGGGTCATTTCACTACGTAGAGGAATGACCCGGATCATTATTCTACGTAGAGAAATGACCCCAGATGGGTCATTTCACTACGTAGAGGAATGACCCGGATCATTATTCTACGTAGAGAAATGACCCCAGACCGGCCTCTGGGGTCATTTCTCTACGTAGAATAATGATCCGGGTCATTCCTCTACGTAGTGAAATGACCCATGGGTCATTTTGTAGGGGAGGGTCATTTCTCTGCATTACACCGGCATAGATCAAGACTTCGCAGAACGTCCTGAACTCCTAGAAGGTCCTTCTTTGCCCACTGGTTGAGGTATAAAACAAGTATTGCAGGAATCCTTGGTTTAAATTTCACCTGAGGCATTTCCTTTACTTGTGGAAATTTTCTGTTATAAGGCTATTCATGGCTCAAACCTAGAATTGGTGAAACCCAGAAAAACAAGAATAAGTAAAATATCGCCAGGATTTGACTGAATTACGCTCTATAACACATTTCATTCGTACGTTCGTTGATTGATTGATTGATTGAATCATTCATTCAATCATTCATACATTCATTGAATCACTGTCATTATGTTACTTTTCGTTTTTCCATGTCTATATTAGGAGACAAGAACCCCTGGACAAATACGGGGACTCGTAGACTGGTATCTAGAAGAGCAAGAAAAAGAAGTCCAAGAAGGCGCAGACTTCTTGCTCACAGACGAAGTCATCAAGTCTAACATACTAGATGCTCTGACAGCAAGTAAGTCCAGAAAGAGCTTTAGCAAGTAAATGCATTGAGAAGTTAGAACAGATGGTCTTTCAGTTATAAGCAACGGAAAAAGCTTTTAATGGTTTGCAGAAAGTTACTTTTTTCCATTTTGAAAAAGAAAAAGTGGATACAACTAGAACTGCCTGGAAAAGGGACTGTTTTTTTTTTTTTTATTATTATTTTGTTTTAGATAGATGTATTAGCTAATGGATTTACAAAGGCTGTATAATAAACAACGATTTTTCATTACCCTGACAGCGAAACTGGAAAGCAAGTTGGCAACGCTAATGTACATGTGTGCATGCCGCACTCAGAGGGACAAACAGACGGACAGGCGAAGAGGCAGACGAGCATATTTATTTCATGTTCAGTGGGGTAATACTATTCGATTAATCCTTGCTGCTATCATTTGCATTGTTAAAAACGTCCTCCATGTTGTTCTTTCCTAGGTATTCTCACAACATCATCTGTACTTCCGAACACGATGCTCTGTTTAGTCAACCATCCCGAGTACCAGACGAAAATACAAGACGAGCTTGACCGAGTTATTGGCGTAAACAGGGAACCATCTGTTAGCGATAAACACCAGTGTGACTTTCTTGAGGCAGTTATTTTAGAATCCATGAGACATATTCCTCCGGTTCCCTTGCTGTTACCACATGAATGTTCTGAAGACACGGAGTTCGAGGGATACCATGTGAAGGCAAAAACACAGGTAAAAACAAAAAGTCATGCATTATCTTTTGGTAGGTGGCATTTTTCAAATCATACAGGTCTATCTGATTTGGGCATTCTGGGTAAAGAACCATAGTGCTGTTCAAGATGACAGATCTATGCAGCGAATTTCGAAACAAAATACTGTATAGGTTTATTCATAACAATGATAACTGGAACGATTCATCTAGCCATGGTTACCTAGCATATAACCTATGCACCTATCATTAATTGGAGAGGTCATCAGACCTCTCCAACAGTGGTGAGTTTAAAAGGCAGACTGCCTCAGAAATTGCAATCTAAATCCACGTTTTTTTGCGAAATTATTTTGATAAACAGTCTGTTTCGTCATGGTTTTATAAGTATACCGAAATCAAAATACTGAAATAGGAAACAGACCTGTTTTGTTTCTATTCGACGGATTTAAGAAAAAAAAATGTATTGATTTCATTGCAAATGTGTTTCGACGGTCGATACAAAAACCATTTATTTTCGATATTTTCTATTTTTATTTTCTGTTCCACCATTCATCTTTTTGAAAAAAAAAACCCAAAAAAAGAGAAAAAAAAAAAACCGGAAAACTAAGGGAGCTAATTCTTTCTTAACCTCAAAGGATAGTTTCAATTATTCATTATTTCTATTCAAAGAATATTTTCAATTACAGTCATTATCTTCAGAACAAAATGACCTCTTCAGTAGTTGTAATTTTTCATTAAACAAATAAATCTAAGCGGGAAAAAAGAATTTAGTTAGAAAAAGAGAGAAAGAACACCGCGGGAAAAGATCGCGAGAATGGAAAACGCGGGAAGGTCACGTGTCTGCCATGTAGGCTAATGCATAAGAGGTTTAGAATATGCAGTGGCAGTCATATAATGCCTTACTTGTTTGTTTACATGTTGTAAAATATATTGAAATTTAAAGCCAATAAACTATTTGAAAATATTGATGATGACCTCTCCAGCTTCTTTTTTAAAGAAGGCAACTTGTATACACAACGCCTATAGGCCTGTGAAATAGCCCCGGTATAAGCCCAGCATGGTGCGGACATTTTGTTTGTTGTTGAAATCTGTGCAAAATCCTGCACAATCCCGATTTTCCCGACAGCGATATTAAGACACAGTATACAAAGATTTGCAGCAAACAATCGTACTTTTTAAAATCATTTTTCCTGTTTGAAATCATTACATTTGTAAGAAATTTAGAGCAAAAAAAAAAGCTTGATTTCTCCACAGAGGTATTGTCTATAGCATTATCCGCTTGCTACTTTCTCGCGGTAGAGTTTTTGAAATTACGTACCGCGTATTAATATTTATCATGTACACGATAGAGATGCGTCATGCCAGACAGGTCAATCTTCGAAGAATACGGCATGCGCAGACAACGAAACACATGGCCAATTATACAACTGATATCCAGCAATTTTACACCAGCGTTCGCATTCGCATACCATTCTTAAACTTTAAACTTCTGAAATGACTGAATTTCCAGCCGATAGTAAAATCCTATTGCCATTTTAAAGTTAGTTTTGAAGGACAAACTTCACCGTATTGGACACTGTAGATCAAACATCAAACCAGACGTTAGGTGTATTCTGATTTCGTTCTGCAATGCCCGCCCTTAAAAATGCATTGAGTAACGTTTAGCAGCTTATCGATTTAGGTGCGTGTTTACTATCTAGATAACCTCACAAATTATCATGTTTCAAGATTTTCCAGAAGTCATTGTAAATATCTTGCCTTAGTTGGCTAACACATGCGGTAATTCCACCTGATTTTGTGCAGTAAAATCAGCTTTGAATGCTAACGAGTGTCGCTTTTCCCGTCTGAGAACCATTTTGGCGAGTAACACTGAGCTTTGGGCACATACAAAAGTCAGGCGACTTATTTGACTTTAGCCAGTTCATTTATTCGTGGATCGCGGTGCTACAGATAATCTCTTAATGTTATATATCGTTTTATGGAATCTGGCATGAGTTGGTGTTTGAGATTTGGTTTTTATTAAACAAGTCTACAAAAAAATGTAATTGAGCTCGCCTTTGGCGAGCTTAATAACATTTATAAGGACGAGTTTAATAAATTTTTACCTCAAAACCCAACGAATGTCAGATTATTTTGTCACATAACTATATATCAAGAGTTATAGTCCATGATATGTTAAAAAATAGGCATCCATGTACATTGTGTAATGAAATTTACATGAATCCTATTCGCTTCTTTGACACATACATTACGAACGAAAAATAGTTCCAAAAAACTTGCACGTATTGATTTTGTTTTTGAATCTAAAAGTGGTTAAATTCGCAACTTTATCATGATTACCGCTCTTGACCGTTAATTTCACACAGGAATCTAGGTCAGCAATGTTTCAGAAATGAAATGTATAATTACAGAGATTTGACCAAATACTGCACTATTTTCTTATCTAAAATGTGTATGAGACAAGAACATTCGTAATGGCTGTATTACATTGAAAACAATGGGAGCTATGTGATAAATAGCCTATCCTTCTGAATTAATTAGCAAAACAAACTGTTGTTATGTTCCAGTTATTGATTCACATGGGTATGGCCTAGCAAAAGCGATTAACGAAGAGATGTAATTGAATGGATGTGCACGATAGCTTTGGTCTTTTTTCTTCGCTAAAACATCACGATTCGTGATACCTTGCACAAAGGTAAAAACTGTACTTAATCTACATTTAGTTGATTGCCAACATCTGGTACATCCACCACGACGGGAAGATTTGGGGAGACCCTTGGGCTTTTCGACCAGAAAGGTTCCTTGATGCGAATGGAAAACTACTCCCGAATTCTCATATCAACATGAAAAGGTGTGTTTATCTTTTCGATCTAAACTCCCTCCATCGTCAATCAATCAAATGTTACAGGAAAAATCATGTGATTAAATGAGTGTTTCATAGTGGATTGGCCATGAATGTGGTGAATATTATTTTAATGATATCAATGAATTTCTTTTCTTGACCACATGATCATGGCTATTATGAAGATCAGTTGTTATGATATATGCATAAGCATGGCCGCCTAGAAGTCAATCGTCATGAACCTGGCCACAAAGTCCAAATGCTGCTCCTTTGGAATCTTCTACCAGCTGATAGGAGAAATTATTACCAAATTATCTTTGCTCTTTGACATTTTCTGAGTGACACAATTTCTGTATTAAGAAAACAGCAAAATTATTGATTTCATTTATTATATTTTCAGTTGGTTGCCATTTGGAGTTGGACGACGAAAATGCCCCGGGATAAGTCTTGCCACGTCGAGGCTGTTTTTATACCTGTCCTTTTTACTACAACGATGGAGTTTTATACCGTCCCCAGGAAAATGTGGATCATGTGACCCAAGGAGCGATAATTACGTTTGGGATCTTCAGTTCAAGCCTAGACCATTTTTATGTGTTGCTAAAGAGAGGAAGTGTTAGATCTACAGGAGACAATTCAGGATAGATAAGATTTCGGACATGCTCTGTGAAAAGGGGAGCTTAATGCATCTTCTTGATCCATAGTACCAAGAGGTCAGCCTGTGCAGTCCAAGCAGGCTGACCTGGGTTGATACTTATTGCAGATGCATTAAACCCCCTTTCACAGTGCTTTCCGTTTTTTCCATAGATAGTAAACCAGGAATAATCCGCACGTTCTTGCAGCCTTATCTTGATGTCCTCACTTCGGTAGCAAAGCAATCATTTGAGTCATGTTCTATGAAAAGGGGGTTTAATGCATCTGCAAAAAAGTGTCGATCCATTTCAGCCTGCGCAGTCATTGGACTGGACCGATACTTTTTTCTGCATGTCCAAGGACCATTTTACCTCATGAATCAATCTGTTGTGAGACAAGCTGGATTTTATGTATCCATAATTATGTGATAAAATGTATCATGGAGATGCCTTAAACCCCCATTTGCCAGAGCATGACACATTTAAGTTTTACTTAATACTGATATCAATATGTATCTGTTGGCTCTGCCAATGAGTCGTTACCAGGGCATTACCTGAGCATTTTCACCAGTCACTCTGGTTTAAGTTTGTATTCCAAATTCCAAGGCTAGCCCCCTGATTGACAAAGACAGAAGGGCTGATACCAATCACTTTAGCAGTCGCAGAATTTGAAACAAGACACGTTTCTAGAATTGTTAACGAATTCATATGCATCCAAACCCAGCATTAATTAATTATCATGTGACAATGTTAATTTTGTTACAGCAGTTTGGTTTTGTAATAAATGCATATTTCCGACAATACCATGCATTAATTGAACATGTACAAATTTTCTTTTCTATACTTCTGCCACTTTCACCCATGTCCTATGCACCCTCACGAATCTTTTTTACAGCTAGTGTTACCTAGGACAGCCTCTGTAGACGCGCAGTTTGGTATTTGGCAACACTTCCCATCTAATCTATTGATGATTTCTGGCTTGTATATCCCTTTAAATGATGACAGGCCGCACAAAATCTACTCCGATGAATGCCGATAATACAAAACGAACAGAATAAGGGTTATCACTGTCCTTTCCTTATATATCAGAGTTCTAGGTCCGTATTCACCAAACATTCTTAATCAAAGAACAGTCTTAGTCTTCTTCTCAAGAATTTTTTTAATTTGAAAAGACAACAACTCTTGATTGGCTAAATCAAATGATTTAGCCAATCAGATGTTGTGTTTCTCTACATATAATTGGACGAAGAATGTTCTTAACCGTTAGACTGTTAAGTGCGACTCAAGACCCTTTACGGACAGTGTAGTTCAAGATCAGACTGCACAAAACATGCAGTCTGATCTTGGATCTGCACTGTCCGATAAGAAGACGGCTTTCCTCCCAAAATACCTTTATAATAGCAAAATTTGGGTTTTTAACTATCGGCTTGAAAGTTTACTTCCACTTATTTAGCAAGGTAACCGTTAAGAATGGTTGGTGAATACGGACCCTGAGTTATTTAAAGATAGATAAATCCTTTATTAAAGATTTGATCTTTACAGATCTTCATCATCACAATCATTCACAATCATCTATTGTTTAAGTGTTAATACGGAAGGATTAATGTAAAGGTAAAGGTAGAGTGAGTAGATCGGAAAAGTAAAGAAAAATATTACGCTATCATTTACTGAAAGATTATTGGATGTGACAAAAAGGGAAAATTTCCATATAAAAACATTTTCACTATCTGTCACAGCCTTCAACATATTAATGTACTGATTAGGACCAGTTATGCTTTAAAGTAATATGTAGATATAGAAAGACAGATATATGTATATGGAGGATGAACCCAAAAAACAACGATTTCTACCAGAATATTGCTATATGATAATAACAATAATACAAATGATAATATAACATTATCCGTTTAAAGAACTTCTACACTTGAAGGCTTCTAAGACAAACTTACTAAGGTTCTTTAATATTGAATTATTTTTTGTACTCATCACTTCAATGAATTTATGCACACTTCGCTTCTTATAGAAATATTTCTTAATGTATTTTTTCCTTAAATCAGCGTATACTGGACAAACTAGTACAAAATGGTACTCGTCCTCTAGGTCATTCATGTCGCACAATGTACATTTACGTTCATTTCGTTCTAATCTTCTATTTGCGTATCGCCCGGTTTCAATCAATAACTTATGCGATGAAAAACGTAAACGTGATAAAGCAGCACGTTTGTTAATGGGAAGAATATCTAAATACTTTTCAAACTGAATGTCGTTTTTATATCGCAAAAAGAGATTTAAACTACTTTTCGATTTAACACCATTAAACCAGGTTTGTTTAAACACATCGATGACCCTTTCCTTAAAAATAATATGAAATGCTTCAAGATTGATACTATGTGGGTTACTGAAAACATGGGAAAAGCCATAACTATCCAAAAGAAATTTAACATTGAAAAGCCAGTTTTGTTTTCCGCATAAACACTGCTTCAACATTTCTGTATATAAGCGCTGTATAATAAAGTTATCTGTCTGTATTACTTTAGCCCAATACTTAATAACGCGTGTATAGCGATTTACATATAAAGGAAAACGCCCTAATTCACTGTACACTGCTAAAGAACAGGTTGATTGTTTTACTTTTAATAAATTTTTACAGAATTTCAAATGTACTCTTTCTATTTCCTTACATTTACCAAATCCATTAACTTCAGCGGCATAGTTCATTGTGGAGCCAGCAAATGCGTCAAATAACTGGCATCGTATGGAAGGTTTTATAAATAGACTACGTAACTTATTCAGTAATACATTTAGGGCCTTTAGACCTTTTCCTGCTAAGGTCTCCTGGTTTACTGAAAACGACCCATTATAATTGAAAACAGTGCCGAGGTAATTGAAATAGTTTACAACTTCTAATTCTACGTTGCCATATGTCCAGTGGTACGTTATATTTGAATTAACTCGCTTTCGGAATACCATTACCTTGGTTTTTTCTGAATTCACCTGTAACCCCCATTTGTCACAATATTCCTTTAATAAATTAAGTCGACACTGCAAATCCGATTGGCTATTTCCTAATATGACCATGTCATCAGCAAATAAAAGTACTATCATAAGTAATTCATTAATTTCTATACCACAGGTGGGGTCATCCTGTAAAAATAATTCCAAATCATCTATGAAAAGTGAAAACAAACCAGGGGAGATAACCTCTCCTTGCTTTAAACCAACTGCGCACTCAAAGTAATCCGAATACGAGTTACATCCCTTTACACAGGACTTTACCGTAGCATATATATTTTTTATAATTCTGAATAACTTTCCATTTAAACCTTTATGATAAATTTTGTAACATAAGTTATTAAGGTTAATACTATCAAATGCTTTTTTTAGGTCAACAAAACAACAAAATAACTTTTTTTTCTCATTGAGAACTATATCTACAATAGATTTAAGCATAAAAATTGCATCTACTGTGGATCTTCCCGAACGGAATCCACACTGTGCGTCACTCAGCATTTCATTGCTCTGAATCCATTTGGTAACCCTATTATTTATAATACCCGTAAATATCTTTGAAAAGCAACTTACTAGGGTTATACCGCGATAATTACTAACATTGGATAGATCATTTTTTTTATGCAGTGGCACAATCACACCTTTTGTCCATAATTCTGGAAAATATCCAGAATCAATATAGCGTTAAAAATGTCTACCATATAAGGACAAAGTATATCAATTGACTCAATGAAATATTCATTTAATAACCTATCTTGAGCACATGCTTTATTGGTCTTTAATGAACGAACAACTTTATAAACTTCATCTGCCGATATATCCGAGTTCAATTCTGGCCATTCATACTCGTCCAAATTAAAATCAAAATTTTCACAAAACTGATTAGCTTCCCTAACTCCAGGTGTAACTAATTCATCTTGTAATTTTGAAAAATAATCAAAAAACTCTGAAACATTAATATTTTGGCTGACAGTGACTTTTTTCTTTGAGAACATTTGCCAGAAAGATTTTGGTTGAGCGTGACGCAAATTAGTAAGTTCCGAGCACTTCTTCTTTTCGTATAAACGCTTTTTGCGTTTAATAAGTTGCTTATAAAATTTCTTCTTATCGCACATTTCTATTCTATTGATGCTATTCTTACACCTTGTGAAATTATTCCTAGAAGCTAAATACTCGGCTTGAGCTTTGCGACAATCATTATCAAACCAGTCATTCTTCTTTCCAAGGTTATTTTCCTCGGTGTAGATGTACTTTCTATTTGAACTTTTCGCAGGGAAAGCAAATAAGGACTCCGCGATATCTGTGATTAATGTAGAAAAACTATTAATACAAATATCAATTGTTTTGTATTCACTGCTATTTAGATCTGAAACTACCCTATTAAAAACAGGAAGTTGACTGATTATTCGGCGCCGGAACTCATCTTTAAACTCTGCATTCCATTTTACGTGGGTCATTCCATTGCCACCTTCTATCTCACCATCCTGATTGACACAAATAATATTTATCGAAAGCAATGCATGATCGGACCATTCATTAAACGGGTGCACTTTAAAATCTCTAATGTGACACATATCATCTTGATTAATTAAAAAATAGTCTATCAAACTCGAACCATTACGACATGTGTATGTATATTCTGCAGTATCAAATAGACGCCCATTAGCAATACGTAGAGAGGTCGACTTACAAAGGTCAATAAGTCTATTCCCGAAATTGTTACAAACTAGATCGGGAGACTCACGTGACAATGGAATGTCCGCACAATAACTTTGTTCATCTATATATGTATTATAACGGTCATATTCTATATAATCTTTACGTTTACCCGTGCGCGCGTTAAAATCACCGCATATCAACACTTTACCCACTTTTGAATATTCATAAATGTCATTTTCCAATAAAGTATAAAAGTCTACATCATTAATATTATATAAAGGTGAATTTTCTGGCCAGATGTAAATACCTGCTAAATATATATCATTTTCCAGATGAAAAAAAGTTTTATCTAGTTTTAACCAGATAATACTTTCGAAATCTGATTTTACAATGGTAACACCTTCTACCACATTGTTTTTGATATAAAGACAGACACCTCCGCTACATCGTTTGGCACGCTTATGTAGTATTTTGCGGTAAAAATTATATGCTGTATAACCAGTAATATCTATTTTTGAATTTACATCTGTCCAACTTTCATATAGAAAACATATATCATAAGAACTGATTAATTGAACAAAATTTTGGTCTTCAAGTTTATGACGAGTTAGCCCATGAATGTTCCAAGAGGCAATGTTCAGTCCAGCCTCCCTATAATGTTACTGGTTATCATCGCGCACCGGTTGTCCGTTAACAAAAAGGGTATCATAGCTAATCCAGGCACGTTTTCCATCTTGAATTGCCTTTTTGAGTTTTGGGCGAAGGGTTTTACGACGATCAGCAATAATTTTTGGGTACTGCTCGAATATGAAGTGGTCGGTCCCTTTAGGATTAAATCTCGAGCGACGTATGATCTCACGATCTTTGAATGTGGAGAACTTGGCCACTATTTGTCTAGGTTTGCCGGGTCTCGAACTATCCATTTTTGCTCCAATTCTATGCACACGCTCGAATCTAAGTCTGTCAACAACATCCTGGGCCAGTTTCAATTTTTGAACCATAAACTGACGTAATACTCCTTCACAATCCTCGGTTTTTTCATGCATGCTCTCCTCGATGTTGGTAAATATCAAATTATCACGCATTGACTGACTTTGTACGTATAATAAATCGTCCTCCAAATTGACCCTGTCCTTTTTAAGTTTGGTGATTTCATCCTGAGTTTCATTCATAGTAAATTGTAAAGACTCTAACTCATCACTTAGTCTGTTCGTTTTTTCGTTTAATGATTTATTTTCAGAATTCACTTTGGCCCAAAGTTTTTTCATTTCACCGTCAAAAATGTCGACTTTCTTTTCAAGTGAGTCCAGTACACTTAACCTACCATCTATAGCCATGATTCGCTGATCCATTTGTTTAAGATAATTCAATATGTCAGCACTCGAAGGTGAATTACCGCTGGGCAAGGTATCTGCTGGTATCTGTTGGGTGGGGTTGGGGTTGGGGTTGGGTGGGGTACACAACGAAGAACTATCACTTTCACCACCAGAGGCCATGGTGTCAAAGTTTGTCTGGGTAGAGGTTATAAATACACTATCATTCAAAGAATTATTCTCTAAATTGTCATATAACACCGTGTTGGCTGCATGTAAAGTCTCACTGACACTTACCGCCTGAGCGCTATTCAATTTACATGGCCGGTCGTCACTCCCACCAGCCCCTCTTTTCCGTTTACACGACTTTTTGGTTGATTTTTGTCTACCCATCTACAAATTCCACCAATAATATAAGTTATGAACATTAATAGTCCTTTGGGTAGCAGTTTAACTCCAATTATACTATTCGGATGGATATCTTAGGGATTTTTTACTGTTCCACTCACGTACTCAAAAAAAAAAAACATGTCCGACCTGTACAACACCGGAAGTCATCATAAAAGAATAAGGAAAATTTGCACAACCTAGTATTCCTTCTGTTATTTATACCTACAACTTTCAACGACAAAACTGTGCAATTATTGACATTTTTTTTTCGAAAACTGTAAGCAAAATGAAACAATAGCCGTATTCGACTGGTAATTTCGTGCTGCACGGTCCTTTGCGTTCTGCACGTTTTGTATTCGACTAATCATTATTTAAAGAGATATTTCAGTTTGGAAACGGAGATCAGGACCCGTATTCACCAACCCTTGTAATTTGCATTCTTAGTCATATCACAGGTTAAGAAAGTAACGCAATTTCTGATTGGCCTGACCATTTTGGTTAAGCCAATCAGAAACTGCGTTACTTTAAAAATTAAGACACTCTTGGGAACCAGACTGAGAGCATTATACTAAAGATTATATTAAAGAATTGTAGGTAAATACTGACACTGGCATTGCAATTTGAGTGCAGTCAGGAAAAGAGATAGAGGATATTTGTTGGTTTTTTTTTTCGGCGAAAGATCGAAATTTATTTCATTTCGAGAACATCATCCGTAATATTTTCACTCGTGGCTCAGTGTAAGATCGAAATTTATTTCATCGAGTGAACATCAACGGTAATATTTTCACGAGTGGCAGCCAGTCGTGAAAATATTACCGATAATGTTCACTCGATGAAATAAATTTCGATCTTTCACCGAAAAAAAAAAAGTATATTAATGTCATCTTCTAATTCCTTTCACCAAAGTCCAGTCCAGTACGGTAGTTCCCCTAGGCGTACCCCCTCACGTAACAACGCATTACAATATTACGTTAAGCACAAGAAATGCAGGGTAAATGAGCGTGAATTACGTCGTATTTCTCTCTGGTTGAATGGCACGCGCTCTTTACCTAGATAACCGGTGCGCGGGAACTACTGTTTCAGCCTTTAGTTTAAGAGTTAGAAAATATGAAATTGGTATTTTTCTGTCGTAACCATGAAATATTTAACCATAATCCACCATTAATTCTCGATAAACCACCGAAAAGCTTGAAATAAATCCAGATACTTCACTTTGTCCGAATATGCAAAAGTATTCAACTGGCTATTCAGTAATGTAAATACGAGATGACGCTGACAATGTAAGCAGTCTAATCTTGATTTTCATTACCCTCAAAATCCACTTTGGTCGTCCTCGTCATAGAAAGAGTTAACCACAATACTTCATATTTTCGTAACAATTAAAACCGAATACATTCCTATACAGAGAGAACATACGAGGAAAGAAAACATACGAGGAAAGAAAAATTATGTTGTGACCATGGGATAACTAGTGGCCACCACATAACTATCTCGTGTCCACGAAATAATTAGCTCGTGACTACGAGATATTTTTCGAGGTCACGAGATAATAATCTAATCATGATAAGCCAATTTGCTTTCATTGGATAACGAAATAATGGTCCTTGTTTCGAGATGTTAATTCATAGCCAAATCTCATGGTGTACCTACCTAACAATGTAACTGAAAAGAAATACGGTCGCTTTCTCCATCTGTGATATTGTACATTCCTGACACTAGCAGATCAACGCTTATGCTGTTCCTTCAGTTCTGAGCGCTGACAAGGGATACAAATATCACCAATGATACATGGTCTTCAACAGGCTTCAACCGGCGATCTCCAATGTCCCTTCTCCGTTGACGTGACGTTATCGTCGTCTGTTGTACGAGACTTTGCTTTTTTACAGGTTGAACCGGCGTTTCTATGGCTTTTCGACAGCTCTGAAGAAAAAAACTTTCATGGAGCATCGGAGGGGAGAAGATGATGTTAACAAGCATTTCTTCTTATCCCATGAAGATTTTCCAACCGTTATCAACAAGCTCCATAATCTTGTGATCTTGTGATTGATTGAGTGCGTAGGAAACGGGCACAATTTAATGAAATTTTCAGAGTGCACGAGAAGGCTTAGTGTGTGGTGTAATATGGAATCTGAATAGTCTCCGTGAAACCAGACGGTCCCTCGTTCGAATCCCAAGCTCGACCAATTGCTGTCCGAGGATTGATGACAGTCGTTTCGATAGAAAA
The DNA here is from genome assembly GCA_945859785.2 of Tridacna gigas. NCBI lineage: Eukaryota > Metazoa > Mollusca > Bivalvia > Cardiida > Cardiidae > Tridacna > Tridacna gigas. Next base: position 56,402,851 of record OX244034.2, read on the forward strand.
CATTCCTCTCTTACCGCTGAACATTTTTTTTTTAACAATGTTTATGAGTGAAAACAGCCAGTGGCTTGGGAAGGATATTTTGGCAAGTAGTAAAAACAACTCTAGGGTAGCTTGGATCGGTGCGCCGGCCGGTGTAATGCAGAGAAATGACCCTCCCCTACAAAATGACCCCAGACGGTCATTTCACCACGTAGAGGAATGACCCGGGTCATTATTCTACGTAGAGAAATGACCCCAGACCGCCGTCTGGGGTCATTTCTCTACGTAGAATAATGACCCGGGTCATTCCTCTACGTAGTGAAATGACCGTCTGGGGTCATTTCTCTACGTAGAATAATGACCCGGGTCATTCCTCTACGTAGTGAAATGACCCACGGATCATTTTGTAGGGGAGGGTCATTTCTCTGCATTACACAGGCACGAGTTAACTGAAAACGGTATTAATCACCATTCAAACAAACAATGAAACAATCAAGAAACTAAAGACGCCAAGGATGAAGAAAATATTTGTAAGAAATGAATCAAATTGAAAGTCTCCACTTCATCGCCAACAGCCCTTGCCGTGTCTTGGTAGTCTGTTCACAAACTGTATCAGAAGGACATTGAATCTTAAAGTAATAATAAAAAAAATGAACAGCAGTCTAAATAAAAGAGCAAAGCCTTATGAAATATTACATTCACACTTTTGCCATAGACGGCAACAGGGGCTCTTGCAGACAGCAGATCAAAATGCCCAGAACATGTCGTCTGATCTTGGATCTATACTGTCCGCTTGTTTAGTTAAGCTATAAGGCAAGAATATCTTTTTCTGAGGATTGTAATTTCAGCCGTGGAAAGTGGCCTATTTTATCATTCGCCAGCGATTTACTGGCGCTGAGTTTAAAGAAAAATATTCTCCAAACGTAATCCACCATCTCAGCTTCTTATGGCTGGCTCATTAAATTCACATTGACGAAGGAGAAGAGGCAGCAGGGGCCGCCCCAATCATTTCCTCCCTACGCCTACAGGATCGACTACTCTGAAAATGCACTTGTTTTTTGATGAAATCAAGTCTTACAACGTTACAACGTGTTACTAAAAATTAAAGGAAACACAAGAATTACCCGTTTTGTGGTAGTGGCGAATAACAAAACACTTGGAAGCATAATCTATTCGGAAAGGGCAGCAGACACGTAGCTTTTTTGGCATGTTGATGGTGGGACAGTCTGTGGACCATTTAAGAATAAACTTAGAAACAAAAGGGATAGACATTCTATCTGTTTGCCATGTTCATACTATTCCTACTACAAGCTATACAAATTCCAACAACACGTATATCTTGCAGCAGTGCAAAATGCCTTTTTCTGAGTAACTTAACTTAGATTTTCCCTGCAGACATACACAAAAAATCCTTACTGTTCGGTCTAGTTAGGCAAGTCAGATGACAAAATTTTACGTTTGTCTTTATTGTCTTTATTGGAAGCATTTGCAGAAGAAAAATTAAAAATCAAATATGACTAAAATGATCCCTCCCTCTAGATGGATAGAAGGCTAGCCACGCCCCTGCTAAGATAAGACCGACACATTGCATTGACATATCCAACAACTATTTCAGGATGACCCCGAAACCTGCCTTCCAGAATTACGTAAAGTACGCATTAATTTTGGGACCACATGGTGTGCCAGGATAAGTCTGTTTAACCCTTTACGTCACAATCCCGAGTTTTAATGACTCTGAGAAAGACAGCTTTTGAAAACTTTCTTGGATAAGGAGGAATTGCTGGTAATCAGAATTTCCTCTTTTTCCAACAATGTTTTCTACACCTTCAAAATCGAACCTTCCAATTGTGCAAGTCTAAAATTTTGTCGTCTGGTAAAGAGTTAATAGAAGAAATACTGTACGTGTACGTGATGAACAGCCCTTCAAATAACCCTTATGCATAGGAAGAACTTTGGAATAGCCTTTGTTTATAGATATGGTGACATATTTCTGCCACGAGATACGAGGTAACTATAGCGGTATTTTAATGAAAGCTATCGCGATAAAACAAACTTTCCTGGAAATATTATCTCGATAATAAAAAGTTTCACGATGAAAATATCGCGACAATTCTCACTTTTATCACGATTTTTTTTTTTTTGCGTTCGTGCCCACAACTGACATTCACTGTATCTGCAACCAGATACGGTTCCGGAACATCTTTGCCATCTTGTATAGTAAAAAAATATTGAGTTCATCCAATTGGTGAATTTTCTATCTGCAGATATTGAGAAACGTGTATAACTATCCCAATGAGTTTATCTCGAATGTCAGCTTCGTGAACGAATGAGAAATTTTGCGTTAAAAGATTTACTGATCATTGTAAAATTTTCTAGATAACAAAGGTTATCGTGATATTTTTTTTCAGAAAACTTCACTATCTAGATAAAATTTCAAGGAAACTTTGATTTATCGTGATAGTTTTTTAAAATTACAACGACATTTATCTCGTATCTTGTGGCAGAAATATGGCACCATACATAGATGTTAATTTCAAACGACGAGATACTGCAACCCGCCTTCACCCGATTACGACAAGGTCCTTTACAAGGACGAACGGGAATAACCCGTTTTTGGCAGCGGGTGAAACCCGCTGTCATAGTCCCCAGGTATGAGTTACTGATTTTCAACGCTTACGATATTTATCTAGGTCGAGAATTCTTGCATCCGGCAGCTTTTTCCTGGATACGCGAGGTAAACAAAACTTGATTCCTACACTTGACTATATAGTTCCTCCAAGAATACACAAACGATCATGTATAAATACGCGCTACTCGCGCAGACGACACCCTTTCAAAACTGCCTTACACCTTACGAGTTCATCCGTAATGTTACTGTAGAATAGAAACGGAAAGAGGGCGTCGGTATCTACATAGACCGAAAAAGTGCAAAAGAAAATATTTTCAGAGCAAAAGTTTTTATTAGTCGCCGCGCAGAAGCGCGCGACTATATTTTTAATAGTTTTTCGAGTTAGGAAATGGACAATGGGAATTTCTTTTTTATAGGGGTGTTAAGGTTAACAAGGAATCTTTCTACTTCGCCTTAAACGGGCTTTTTAATTCATTCTTAAACTACGAAGTATATACAATACGATACTATTTTTGCTCTGTTAATACTTACAACATCAAAAAATCCGCCCAAGTATTACTTTTATTTTCGCTATTCGCGAGAAATGGACTCATCCAAATAAATGCCTTGTTTCCATTGGTCAAGGCTGTACAGGTTTCCAGTCATTTCGTACCTAGTTAATTTCGTACCTAGGTCATTTCGTAGATACGATTTTGGTCATTTCGTACCTACCTATACTTTCTATTTTGGTCATTTCGTATCCAGTTGGTCATTTCGTATCCACTTTCGTCATTTCGTACACAGGTTTAATTATCATTTTGATTATTTAGTACCTAGTTTTTCCTACTATTTGTGTTTTTTGTTGAATGACCACCGCTAAAATTGTACATTGCTGAAATTGTGTTAAATTCCGCCGAAGAACGAGTATGATGGTTATGATTGTATCTAACCATTATTGGTTACTTCTTTCTAAGTTTAGTTTTTAAAACAAAGATTGTTTAGAACCCTTTTGTTTATTTCTCACCAAGTTCTAGATAAATTTACAATGTACTTTGTTGGAAAAAATCTGGAGAGAGACCAGTTTTTCGCCGTGTTGTTCATAAATCGCAATGCAAAACCAATATTCTTTATTAACAGCGTTCACCAAACAGTATAGTTTTAGACTTGTTTAAATTGAAAGCATGCCTTGCAAACTTACGTTCTCTTGAATCATACTATCCTAGGACAGCAACATTTTAGTAACTTGGCCCTGTTTTCAACACTTTCCCAAACAAACGCGGGTTATCACGTGCGCTGTCAAATTCTTTTGGAAAAACATGTTGGATAAGGAGAAATTACTCGTTATAGGCAATTTCTCCTTTAACAAATACTTTTCCCCCCACTACTAGCGAATTTTCTACCATTTTTGCAGCTTTTTAAATTGTCGTCTGTCAACTCTTTGAATTTGGAAGAGTCTGATATTTTTCGTTTGGAAAAGAGTTCAGAGAGCGCTATGCGAGGGTATTAGATACTGTAACAGAAGACAACTTTTGATATAGATTCACAGTCACATCAATTTCATAATGTGTTAAAAAATCTGCTGATGAAAACTGACATTTACTTATTTGCCCTGGCTTTCTTGAAGCATTAAATAAAAAAATTTGCGGCGACTTTGATTCTTTGCATCGACTTTTTCTTGTCGGTGTTTGTTTGCATGATGAATTTTGAGCATAGGGCATCGTAATGGGATTCGTGTAACATCGCCTTTTATCGCCAAAGTCGTACGGATTCGGCTATGGCAGGCGATGTTACACGAAAAGTCACCCATTAAGCCTTTGGCAGACGGCAAAATTTCAGCTGTGTTCAAACTGAAAGCATTTGCAGACGACAATTTCATTGTGGCTCAAATGGTACAAGTTTTATTTTATAGGATAGAAAACATTGTGGATAATAGAGAAAATGCTGGTTCCCAGCATTTTCTCCTTTCCCAGACTGTTTTCACAAGGCAAAACCTTTTTTCTCAAGGTTGTTAGAAGTCGGCATTGAGTGGTAAAGAGTTAAAAGTAGTTATAACTGCAAATTATATTATGCATTTACTTGTACAACACAATCTCAAGTTTCAACGACCCTTAGAACATAACTTTTTACAAACATTGTAGGAATGGGAGAAAATGCTGGTAAGCAGCATTTTCTCCTTTTCCAACAATGTTTTCTACCCTATCAAAGATGTACACTGTTTTTGAGCCATGTTTCAATTTTTGTCTGCAAATGGCTTCTTTCAGTATAATTTATTAGCAGTTAATGAAATTTAAACAGCTTGGGTCATAACAGCTGCCAGTGTACCTATGCATGCGTTTCTTGGCTATTTCCTTAAGGTCATGCACTGAATAACAACATGGCATAAATGATAAGTGGATCAGAAAGAAGACCATGCTGGAAATTTAAACCAGCGGTACCAACTTCAAGTCTTTGAGCTACAAACTCCTTAAAAGGGATCGGCAAAACTTTTATAAAGCACATTATTTGGCCTACAAGGATTTTGAGGTGTAAAACCTCAAAATTATACTAAGACTGGTTTTCAGTACTTTAAGATACCTTTCAAGAATTTCATAAATGTTACGGATTGATATAATAGAAAACATTGGTTAGAAGCACTTTCTCCATTTCCACAAATATCTTTAAAGGCCTCTTCCACAGGGTCATAAAAACTTGGGATTGTTTTGGAAAGGATTAATATCATTTATTCAAGTCTTGTTTTCTGCCTGTGCTCATGTACTAGATTTTATCTTTATTTTAGCCACAAACAAATGAGCTGTGCTTTGGCAAAAGGGGGCTTCTTGCATCCTCGTGATGGATTATACCAAGCAAGACATAAATAATTATTGATCCATAGACCGACCCTTCGATGTACAGAAAATGGACCAATGGCGAAAAGTTTCAGCCCAGGTCAGCCTGTGAAGACTGCACAGACTGACTGCCTGCACAGGCTGACCTAAGTCTATACTGTTTGCAGATCGATTAAGGCACCTTTTTACTTCAAGTCAAGTATAAAGGAAACCTGTGCAAAGAAAGCAATAAGATCTGTAGCTGGCACAAACCCGCTGCCTTCAGTGCGTCAGCGCTTTGATTTTGTTCAGGGATGAACCTACAAACTATTATCACCTTCTATGACATCAGCGCATTGAACCCTTCGTGTAAGCTCTCTGTCTCAGTCTCCCATTTATTATGCATACAAACGGACACAAACAACACAAACACTTATCAGATACGTTATATAGTGTGTCAAGGAAAGCTCCATGTAAGGGATAGATTTTACACTGTGTAAGAGCCTTTCTTTTTGAATATCTCTTTTTCCTAATTTGGTACTACAGTCCATGAAAACGTGTGGCAAAAAGAGAAGTTAATCATCACGAGCAATTTCTATTTTGGCTGCACGTCTTCACAAGATGTCTGCAAGACCGAGGAATTCATGTGCAGGTGACACGGAGCTCGTTAACTCTTCACCAAACGACTAAATTTTGGACTCAGTCAAATTCAAATCATTTGCGGACGAAAATATAAATGTAGCTCAAGTGATGATTTCTGTCTTTGATAGGGTTGAAAACATTGTGGGAAAAGGAGTAAATGCTGATTACCAGCATTTTCTCCTTTTCCTGCAATGTTTTCAAAAGCCTTCTTCGTTACGATCGTTAAAACTGGAGATAGTGAGGTAAAAGGTCAATTGATAATTTCTATTGACACAGTGGGTAATCTACAAAACGGAGCCGCTGGCTACAAACTCGAATGTTGTGTTGGTCTTCCGGGACACCTGTGGCTCCGAAGTTGTAGCTCGTAAACAATCCGTCTATCAGGTAGGTGCTCGGTATTTTCATTTATTTCTCTTCTTTGAATGGTATTAACAACAACAAAAAAAAAAAATGGAATGCTATACGGCCGGTAATATATTTTACCTTTGAGATACACAAAGGATACTGAGCAAAGCCCTGAGGATTGTCTGAGAAACGCTTTCTTCCGAGAGGAAAGTTTCGGATGGCGACACAAGAAAGTTGGTGTTTCTCTTAAACAGATTGCTTATTAAAAATGTTTTACTGAGCATTGCTGTTTTAACTGTGTCTAGACGATAGTGTTACGAACATGAAAGTTTGCAACAAATGCATAGCTCAAGTACAATAGCTCAAATTCAAACCGCTCCAGCTGGTATTCGAACCCGAGCGGCAAATATACTCGTTTATTGAGGTTTAAAAGACCAATACACTAATCCCTGACGCAGTTGTCAGGTATTGATTTTATACGGGAAGAAGCTACGCTGTAAGGAAAGAGTGATCTCCCGTAACAATAGATAAACGATTCATCCAGCCATGGTTAGATAGTATATAACCTATGCACCAGCCGTTTATATACATAGCCCCTATAAGCTTGGGAAAAAGCCCTGGTATAAGCCCAGCAAGGTGGGGACGTTATTTTTGTTGTCAGCCTGTTGCACAAATCCTGGATTTCCCCATGTCTTTATTTAGAAACTTACTACAGCAGATTTGCGATAAAGACGCTTGTTTTGTAACAAACTTCGCCATCAATATTATGTCATATAGTATAGGCTGAGTCATGTAGCATAGTAGGTAGCTAGTCTTAATAGTGCAACATCTACGATGCTTCTTTTATCTGGACATTTAATGTCTCAAGTCCATCTGAATTTTCCGGTAGCGAAGCTACAGCGCTGTAACAAACTTTGCCATCGATAATTTATGTAATATATTATAGGCTGAGATCTGTAGCATAGTGGGTAGCTAGTCTCAATAACGAGACATTTACCATGCTTCTTTTCATATTTGGACAATTATTGTGCATCGTACCGTCTCAAGTTCATCGTGAGTTTTCCGGTAGCAAAGCTACGGCACTGTAATGACTTTCTGTTTCGTCGGTTTTATCTCTGTTGCAGTGAAACGCAATTAAGTTTTAGTGACACACGCGACAAAGGACTAAATCATTAAACGTTTCAGTACCTTTTTTTTAAAACGCTGTTAGAACTTGTAAATCTGGAAGAGAATACTAACGAAATTTATCGTGTTTGGCAACCATTTTGTGTCTGTTTTGGGGAACGAAAACATGTCGAGATGAATTAAAGTGTTTTTCTTACGTTTAGCGATGAAAATGAAAATATTTCTCTTTGAAACAAAGGATTATTGCACACGCAAGCAACAGGTACGTTCAAATTTTAGTGTTGTCGTCAGTTTGTAAAAATATGAGACTTCCAAAGTGCGCTCAAAATCTGTGCGGAGATTTTAACCATATTTTTCACGAAGGAACGCGTGTTTCGAAGGAAATTCATTGCAGGTAACGCTTGTATCATTCATTTTCTTACATCGTTTTTTTTTTTGTTCACAAAGAAATACAACCGAGTTAGCTTTCATACGTATTAGATGGATAGTCCATTTTTTACATGAATAAATGACCTATTTAACACAAGTGCGTAAACACGTGGGTCATACTCTGTGAAATTGGGAGTTCAATGCGTCTGCAAAAAGTATTGACCCAAGTCAGTCTACGCAGTCGGCGCAGGCTGAATCGACACTCTTTGCTTTTGATGAATTTTCTGTATGTATGGCAAAAGAACTCCTAAAATCATGGATCGACCAGTTTGTAGGCAAAATGGATTCAAACCATACGACGACTCGCTTTTTACAATGCGTTACGAAGATGCATTAAGTCTCCATTTGCCAGAGCGCCGCACACATATATTTCATCTTTTTCTGATGTATTCTAGTGATTATAGGTGGGACTTAAAACTCTATTAAAACAAAATAATGGAAAATCTTGCGATTTTCCATAGTTGTTTGACTGACAAAAAGGCCAATAAGTTGAATTACGATTATTATTATTGGTATCATCATCATGATCACCATCATCATCATCATCATCATTAAATAAATTCACGAAAAATGAGACATCACTGCAGTGCCAAGCAATAAACTCCTTTTTTATGCTTTCCATACCTGTCAACTCCAGGAGCATAAAAAGTCGTTTTTGTGTAGGGGTATAATTTGACCTAAAAAAAAAACACAGTTCCGTTACTCTTCTCTTTATTTCAGAAAGCCATGGAAGGATATGTTACGTATGCTCTTCTCCTTTTCGGCCTTGCACTGACCTACAAATATTTGATTTCACGGAAACGCAAGACGGGGTTACGAGGACCGAAACGCCTCCCCGTGTTCGGGTCCGTCCTGCAACTGACAAAAGAGAAGGCACTTGATCAATTTATGGTCTGGGCTAAACGTTACGGAGAAATGTTTGAGCTACAGATATTTGGAACTACGAGCATCGTTTTAAACTCCGCGGATCTGGTAACAAAAGCCTATTGCGGTGATGGTTATAAACAAGTTTTTAACCACAAACCTCCGATGTATATTGCTGAAAGTTTGTTTCCGACTGAAAGCATCGGCTTAACCGTAGAACCGGGCAAATTTCATGGTGACTTAAGAAAGATTTTGGCATAGGGGCTCCACGCTTATGGAGAAGGTATTTCTAGATTTGAAGATATTGTCAAAACTGAAATCCACCGAGTTATGAAACAGATTGAAGATCGTAAAGGTCAAGACTTTGAGTTTACCGATCTTGTGAAAAAGTCCCTTTGCAACGTTATGTCGAGTTTAGTAAGTACATAAATTACTACAAATTTTATTAGCATTCTTCGATGTAACGTTTACTATGATACATTTGAGGCTGTGATAATAAGTCATGTTCTGGGAATCTAAACTTTTAGGTTTTTACAATCATTCAATGTATGTTTTCTAAATCTCATTACTTTCCCCACAAACAAATCGCTCACCAAAATTCAATAAAGTTTCTCAGGTAGTTTACGTTTCTCCCTTTCTTTTTACGTTGTGGGTTGATGACAGTCATAGCGAAAGGCTTGATTTCTCTCTCACTGCTGATCATTATTTCGATGATGGTTATGTTAGAAAGCAGCCAATGACTTGGGAAATATTGTGCGAAATATTGGTAAAAAAACCTTCAGGAAAGCATGGATAGGTGCACTGGCCGCCCCGATATATAAATGAAATAATGTTGAAAACGGCGTTAAGCACCATTCAGACAAACATCTTACATGATTTATGTTGGCCCAACAAGTTAAATCAAACTTAAGAAAAAAAAAAAAAAAAAAGATGTACACTTTTTAACTTTTTATAGGTAACATTTTATTCATGAGATTCAGTATGCAAGAGCATGAATCGTAAATTACACGATCCCTGTTGTATACGATCCCTTGCAATTGCATCCAAAAGTTTATATGCAACAGTCAGATACAAATAACGCCATCCAGTTGAATATTAAATATGACTTCTCTAGGACATGTTTACTTATGAGACCATTTGTAGAGCCACTGGACGAATTGAAACAGTTCCGGGGGGGGGGGCGGTGTTTATATGGGGGCCACGGGGGGGGGGGACAACAAAGCGCTAAATGTGTGGGGTGGGATTGGGTGGGTGGTAGGTGGGTGTGTACAGCAAATCATGGTCCGGAATTTTTTTAACTGTGCACAAAACTCTTTCGAAGTCAGGCTGTTTTTCACATCAACAGCGTCCAAACATTGTTCAGTAATTAGGGATGATTAGCGTCTAAAAGTAGCCCACACTTTTGCAACATGTGAAGATCTTTTTGTTGAAGGCAGCATTTCAGTAGAAGGGAAAAATTTCTTCGTATCCTACAATTTTGGCAGAGATCGGTCATATAAAGCTGAAAAGTGGTTTTCATAACAGCTAGCTGTTTTTTTTACGTACTGGCTGTCATTTATCATCAGCTTTAAGCCAAATATAGCTTATGTTATGTTGATTGGTCGTCTCCAAATACTTTCAATCTGGACAAGCCTAGAAGTTTGTGTTTTTCGAATACCAGTACTTCCAGTTCTATGATAAGTGTCTATATTTAGACACCAGATACATTTGACCAATCAATTTGGTGTCAGATTTTTCACTCGTCCTAGACATTCGGCAAAACTTGGGTGATCCGTTGATGAAGTTCTCGGCTGTATCAAGTAGCTTGATATGCACCTACACGGTACATTTCTTCGTTGGAAATATGCCGTTTTACCATTCTTAAAACTGTAAGGCTTCTCTTGAAAAAGGAAAACACATGTCATAATTTTCTATCGAAATCTTTCCGAAAACATTTCCGTTATCAAACAGCTTGTACATTTATTTTCTAACTTGGTCTTTCAATGGTGTAGGCATTTGAGAGCGACAGATTGCTGTTTACTGTGGCTGTTGTTGCCGTTGCTAATCAATTTACACTTGCGCCGCCATGCTTAAGATCATGTGACTGACAGTATTTCAAAATGGAACCCCCCCTTGATACAGATGAGGTTAGATGCAGGTACGGAATCGGCCGAGTTGTGGACGAGTGTTGATCTGGTCATTCGACGACAAAAATCAGGTTCCACTGAAACCCGAAAAGTTTTTTTTTTTTATCGCATAGGAAGGGCTAAACACGTTCTGTGCGGTCTGATTTCGATCTATGCCGTCGGCAAAAGCCCCTGTTGTCACATATGGTACTAAAACGGTTAAGTATAGTGTTATTACTGCAGCACCTACAGGTATCGCTCTAAGTATGTTCTAGGTATGAAAGTGCACACTTCCTTATTCAGGTATACATGTACGTAGTTGCAGAGGTTACAAAACACTTCATTTCAGATTCCAGGAAAACCAGCTACAGATGAAGATGCTCGAAATATTTTTGGATTCATCAAATTAAACAACTTCTTCTTTAATACAATCAATGTAAACCTTCTGACAAACTTTCCATTTTTACTTCATGGACCGTTTTACAGAACCCAAGTTGCGAAGTGCAGACGTGCTTTAGATGGAATCTTTGAGACATTTTACTATGCACCAAAGGTAAGCTGAACGCTCTGAGTGCTGAATAATCAAAACGCGTTTTCATTATTTTTAAAAGATATACATGCACATTTCATTTCACAGACCCTTTTAACCAAAGTATATCACAAAGTAGTGGCAAATATAGATCAAGATCAGGCTGCAGAAGCTTGAAGCACTGGGGCTTAACGAAGGAAAACGACAAACATTAAAGTTCGTATTGTGCCATTTAATTCTATTATTCATCGTCAGTTTTAAACATACTTTACAAAACAAGGTTTTTAGTTTAGTTTACAACTATCGTAGCCATATATGGCCATTTTTAAACAAGACGGCAACGATGACCCTGTATCGCTTTGATCTGTAAGGGGATCCACAAAACCGTAGAAGGTTAAAAATCAATGCCCAACTGAACAATACAATTCGTCTGTAATGCCTGACAATGATATTCGTCTGATCAGCAAAGACTAAAAGACTACAGCGTTAAGTCAAGATGATCTTTGACTACATAAGCGAGCGAGCAATCTTGACATAATGTACACAAATCGTCAGATAATAAAAATGAGCCACGTTCTGTACAGGCTGACCAGCGTTGAAACTCTTGGTCAATTTTCAGCGCATCCGGAACGGACCAGTCAACCTCATGATTTAGTCCATTGTTAGACAAAGTGGTCTTTACAGATTCAATACGAAATTATACGAAAACTAGCTTGGCATAATGCACGGAGATGTATAAAAGCTCCTTTTGCCACTCAGATGTACGTTAAATTTTCATTTTAAATCCTATATTCTGACGTCAAGTTCATGCGGTTGGATCGGCCGAGGAAATTTTGTATTAGCATTCTTCCGTTATGATGGTTATTTTTTTCATTTCATGGATCAGTTATCATTCTACCCTCTCAGGAATATCGCGATATTACTGCAGGACCTACAAATATCAATGTTGCTATCTATTGACGCTGGGCTTGAGCCTGTGGCTAAAGATACTTGTGATTAACGATTGCAGAGGGGATTCAAAGACAGCACTTACGGCTACATGTAGCTGTAGCTCCTGTTACCACGATTATCATACATCCTACTTGGTTGTGACTGTTTATGAATCGTCACAACTCATTTCACCACAGTCTAAGTATAGGCCAACTATAGATAGTGTGTGTGAAACAGGGAAAGACATCTGGGGGATAGGGAGGTACGTTTCTTGATGATCATCACGGACGCCGGTATAAGGCCATTTCAGAGAAGGTATATATCTGAAAAATATCTTAGAATAGGATACCATATTTCTTCTCCCCCAATTTTAGTTAATCTGATTCTTCCTAGTCTCGCATATGGTCGAAGTGTCAGGACCTAGCTTTTTATAATGGCAAGCGTAGGAACTCCAATACCTTGAGGTAAGCTGAACAATTGTAATAATATAGCAATGACTTCCAAAATCTTGAAACGGACCATCAAATTTCCATTATTGCATTATAATCCTATTATGTAGCGAACGAGAAAACCAGGACAAATACGTGGGATTACTGACTGGTATTTGGAACAGCAACAAAAAGATATGGAAGAAAACGGTGAAACAATCTTTTCTGAAAATGTGATTAAAGCTAATCTTTTAGACCTTCTAGTTGCAAGTAAGTCGGTTTTATAATGTATGTATGTATGTATGTATGTATGTTAAAGATTCGAGTCCGGCTAATGGCCTCTTCCTCTTTAACGAGTGTTCAAATTTACTAGGCAGAATTAAGCACCATGACAAGATTGTAACATACGAGAACCTAATCGCTAGATTAGAGGTCAAGACCATAATGTGGACTTAAACTTGGTCCATAATGGAAACATGTTCGTGTCCGACCAATAACTTCAAATTGAAAGAAAGATTTTCGACAACGTTTAGCAGACGTGATTACTTTGACAAGTGATGAGACAATTTGTCGCCTACAAGAACGCTGACTTTAGATCACATTGCAAGTCTAAACTTGGTGCAAATGCTATAGTGAAAACATGCTAGTTTCCGGCTCAAACTTTGTCCTACATGGAGGCATTTCAAGATTTTAGGCAGGAATAATTAACATGGCAGATCTTTCTAAATTAAAATTCTCTTTCAGGTATCATAACCACATCAAATGCCCTTCCAAATGCAATGCTATGTTTATTGGACCATCCTGAGTACCAAACGAAAATTCAAGAAGAGATTGATAAAATAACAGGAACAGACAGGGAGCCAACAATTCAGGACAAACACAATTGCGACTTTCTAGAAGCTTTCATGATGGAGACCATGCGATACTTACCTCCAGTTCCACTTTTACCCGCACACATGTGTTCTGAGGACCTCAGCTTTGAAGGGAACCTTGTAAAAGCCGAAACACAGGTAATTCTTATCTTAACTCTTAGAAAGATCAAGATAACTGAACTGTTTATCTGGACAGTGAATATCAAGATAAGATTTGGGTCTGATTTTGATTTTTTATATCCACTTTGCAATATTATTATTACTAATATTATTATTGAATTATTCTTGTATGCTAGCATTAGAAATAAGAAAAACAATACAGTACAATAAAATCCTATAATTCAGTGTCAGTTGAAATGACAGAAAAGGTATATTTTATTTACTCGACGTTTATTAATATACTCGACGTTTACCCATTTACTCGGCAAGCAAATGGCTATAAAGAGACAGACACATACAATGAAGAGGTAGAACTGTAGACAAGTTGCTTTGAGTAAAGATACCATAAACGTCTAAATGTTCTTTTTTAATTAGTTACCTATTTCAATGTCAGCTATAAATATTTTCTGTTCTTTGCAGTAATGCCTTTAATTCAGTTCCAACTTTACACAAGATGTCTTCTCTTCATGTACACTTGCATAACTGCAAGACTGATAAAACAAAAATAAAATACTCATATCAAATACAAAAATACAAAATATTTGTTAAAATGTAATGTATTTATAAAGATGCCCACAGCTTAAAACACTTGCAATTATTTTATTATATTTCTTGATTATGCCATGTATAACAGAGGCATGAAATATTGCAAATGTATTGTAACGGTTGAACCAACAAATTTATTTTTCAATTAAAGATAATACCTAACATCTGGTTCATACATCATGATGAAAAAGTATGGGGTGATCCTTGGTTGTTCCGCCCAGAAAGATTTTTGGATGAATCAGGAAAGCTTCTACCCAACACGCATACTTACATGAAAAGGTTTGGTTTCTCCTTACACTTACGAATTCTCCTTTAATTAAAAACCTAATAATACAAGATACCGATAACACAATTCCACCATCAGATAACCTTTTTTGCATGAAACCTTGTCTGGAAACATGATAGTGAAAGAAGAAATTTCTCAATATGTTCAATTTCTTTACAAGTAAGTTAATTTACCTATATCTATTTGTTTGCATATAATTTCAAGTTGACTATGACTTCCAAACTGTTTGTTGCAAACTTAATACAGGTGATAATAAGTTAACCATATACAAACCAATTTCATGTTTTTATGATTATGAAATAGAAAACTTTTGAAAATATTATGGTGAAAGAAAACTGCTGGTAACCTCTTAAAGGAGAAGTTCTGCCATCTCAATTTAATATACCTTGTGCTAATGTTTTTCAAGCGGATGGGTCTAAATTTGTTGTCTGGTAAAGAGTCAAAAGTACAGAAGGCTTGAAACATTTGATTGTGAGTGTAAAATCCTCTTTAACCAAATTCTTCATTCCGTTAAAATAATCCCCTTCCACTGAAGAACATGGTAATCGCCTTTGTTTACTTTGGAAAAGCAGCCTCTTCGTTAGAAAGAATAATTGTGCTCAGTAATGCTTCTGTGCAGTCTGATCTTGAACTAAACTATCTGCAAATATACTGGAACCATGGTCTTGCAAAAAGGGCTCTTATGCCTCTGCGTGATCCATTATACCATAATTATCACATAATTATGGACCCATATATTCTATCTTGTCTAACAATCGACTGCATCTGGAGGTATAACGGTCCTTTGACATGCAAAGTAATGACCAAATGCCGAAAATTTCGACCCAGTTCGAAACCGGACTGCGCAGGCTGACATGGGTCGATATTTTTTTTACAGATGCACTAAGTCTCCTCCCTTTCCACAGAGCATAAAAATAATTTCATTGAATACTAAGACTCAAGTCTTTAACAGACGACAAAATTTTAATAATACATATGGAAAACGTAAGCAGACGACACATTCGATGTGAATAAAGAAAAAGAAATTGTCTTTTAAGTAAAAGAAGAAATTGTTGGAAACAGATGTAATGTTGGTCACCAGCACTGTCTTGCTTTCTTACAATATTTTCAAGAGTTTTCATCTTCAAGGTAAAAAAAAAGAGAAAAACACGTGATTGATTTGTGAAAGTTAAAGACGCTAAATTATTCAATTTTAGCCAATTATAACTTTATAAAATAGTTAGAATAGAGATAATACAGGGTGTACCATGATATTTGACATAATGTTTAAATGTTGTAATTTATTGACAAAGAATACCTTTGGCATATGCACTATATAAAGAGAAAGAAAATAAAGATTTTAATGGGCTACTTAATTAAATTCCAGTGTTCATACACCTGTGTGACGTCACAAATTATAGCATGTGTTCTAGGTGACGTCCATTCCTTGAGATTTACCTGTCCAAGCGCTCTCTGAAGTTTCTGATCACATATGTGTGTGGTCCACTTCCTCTTGTCTCCCGTGGAATGGCAGTTCTCAGCTCTTCGGTAAATATACCCTCTAGGTAACCGTAGAGAAAGAAATCAAGGGGACTGAGATCGGGTGAATATGGTGGCCATTCTCTTTCTGTTCTAAAAGAGATAAATCGGTCGACTAACACCTTTTCCAACCAGACTAGAACATGTTTGGATGTCTGTGGTGCGGCACGGTCTTGTTGAAACCATACGTTGTCTATATTGTTATTGCATTCCGTTCTTAGAGCTGGTATAAACTTTTCTGCATAATCTTCAAATAATGGTCACCTTTGACAGTTGAAACGTATCCATATTTGTCCTCAAAGAACAACGGTCCGATGATGCGAACTTAAGGCAGCCCATGCTGTAATCTTCTTGTCATGTGCGAATTATTTTTCCATAGGAAAGTCTGGTTTCTCACTCCCCCAGTATCAGATGGTTCTTTTTTTAAGTGTGTCTTCAAATAAAAATGTACTGGTATCAGTGAACCAAAGCACACCTGCATTATTTGCTCAATTCCTTTCATTTAGCTTGAAACGTGCAGTCTCCTTTTGAACAATGTCACTGTCCTTTAGATGATGCATCTAACTAGTGTCATATATTATGGTACACCCTGTACATCTGATTGGTCGGATTTTTGTTCAAAACTCTTGTACTGCAGATGCCAATCTAAAGCGGGGTTTGAGAGCGATTTCAGAGACACAGGTGAATTTTTAACAATATCCTCGAATGGCCATTGTAGCTTTGTTGTGATTTGTGGTGCAACAAAATTTGAGTTTTAAAGTTTTAATCTCTCTATGCCAGGAATTAATGGCAGCGACATTCTTTTACTAGTGAATATTGTCTCCAAGATGTCTGTGTCAGAAATCAGCCAGTGGCTAGAAGGGACATGCCTGGGGCAAACATCTTTATAACTAGAGTTGATAGTTAGCTTTCGACGTCACGTCTTCCCGCGCCAAATTTATCAATTCGACCTCTTTTGACGACCTTGAATCGAATCTCCACATCGAGGTTAGATTGTTAGGTTAGATTGTTTATAAAGGGTTTCCATTTATCAAACGCACTAAATATTGTATAACTGCAAATTTCAAAACTAATCATCTGATAACCTGCGACAGACCCTATGACAGAACGTCCCAGCCAAACCAAAAAATAGGGGGCTTAGTGCATCTCCATGATCCATGATACCAATCAAGACATCACATAATTATGGATCCATAATAGCAACCTTTTTAACATCCGATTTTAATCATGAGGTTGACTAGTCCTTGGACATACAGAAAATTGACCACTACCGAAAAGTCTCGGCCCATGTCAGCCAGCGCGGACTGCGCTGGCTGATCTGGATCGATACTTTTCGCAGATGCATTAAGTCCCCTTTTCATAGATCATGGCTCAATTAAATTTAGAATCACAGCTAGTCGTCCTCGACGTCTTGATCTGGTTGTCTGTAACGGTCCAGAACTATTCTTTAATACTTCATATTTCAGTTGGTTACCATTTGGTATTGGACGTAGAAAGTGTCCAGGGATGAGTTTTGCAACAACCAGAATATTCCTGTACTTGGCCTTTCTGCTACAGAAATGGAGTTTTAGACCATCCCCGGGAAAATGCGGATCATGTGACCCAAGGATGGGCAACCATGATTTCGAGTTCTTGTTAAAACCCAAGCCTTTTTATTGTACTGCAGGGAAGAGAAAGTAATATATGTTGCTGATTAGAGATATTGAAGCCAGACACAACCCAGAAGTTTGTATTGCAGTAAATTAGTTCTTAGAGACAAAGCAAAGGACAAACATGTTCACCATTCTATTCGGGGTGAAAGAGTTTTGATATATTCTTAAATCAGCCAAAAGAAATACCTATACTGAAACTTGCTTGCCAATTAATCAAGTAATTTCAATCTATGCTAGTTTAAGCTCGGCTGTTTTCGAACAAAACGTCGAGGTGTTGCCGTAGTCCTGGCGTCGTCCTCCGCGTCGTCGTGTGAAAACTTTTTGTGTCTCTGTTATTACTGAGGATATTTGTTTCAAACTTGAACAAATTCTTAATCACCAAAAGGGGAACCTATACAACAAGAGCAGGTAATCATCAAAGTATTTTCGACAGATATATGTCGATATATATGTTCACTGAAAATCAAGCATCCGCAGCCGAGCGTTGGCACCCGCACGTGGTGCTCTTGTTATTCATCAGTATTAAAAACGTTTTTTTGGAATAGGGGCAATAGCTTGTTACAAGCCCTTGCTCCTTTCCCAACAATGTTTTCCAAAGTTGCCAAGTGTTGGGACTATAAAGCTATTTCTTCTACAAGTTTGTTGTTATGTAAATCCAAATGACGAAATTATGACCCTTCAACAAATAGGTAAAAGGTACAAATATCACTGGGTAGACCCGTTGTTAAGATACATACAGATCCTCTTCAAAAAGAAATAAGCCATGCTCTGGCAAAAGGGGGCTTAGCGCATCTTCGTAATGCATTCTACCAAGCATGACATCACATCATTAGGGATCCATAAAATCCACTTTGTCTAACAGCCGACAGAATCATGAGATACACTGGTCCTTTGACCTGCACAAGATTGACCAATAGCAAAAAGTTTCGGCTCCGGCCAGGCTGACCAAGTTGAAACTGTTTGCAGAATCATTAAGCTCCATTTTTTCAGAGCATGGCTCAAATAAATAGGACCTAACACAAGTTGGCATTTGAGGTCAAATGTTATTCCACGAGTCTCGGAAAATGTTTTGAGCCAGCCTTTGGCGAGCTTAATAACCTATTGCCTTAGTGACTTTAATAACATTTTATCTCAATAGCCAACGAATGACATTCTTTTTATCACGAAGTTGTGTCTCAAGAATCAAGTGTATAAGTCATATATGTCTTATATTTATCAATGAGACCTACTTATAAATATGCTTTTTCAGGAGCATAACTTCGGATAAAAAAAAGTTCGAAACTATATAACTACTTGATTTTACATCTAAAATTAAAACAAACCCTAAATTTGTCATGATACAGAAATGTTGAGACTTGATCTGAGCGGAAAATAATTATGTGTCTAGCGTGGTTCTGAAGTAATGAGTGGGTATACTAAGCTCTCACAAATGACATCACCTAACGCGACTATGACGTTATAAAATCTGAACTCAACCGCCTGTAAGGAGAAAAAAAAATGTTAAGTCAACATTACACCAAAAACAAGGGAGATTAACAGACAGAAAATATGAAAAGGCAGAAAACAATTTTATCATATTACCGTCCTTATTTTCAGTGTAATGTAGCCGTTACGAATTTCATATCTTACATACGTTTGAGATAGGCAGATAGTGTCGTAATTAGTCACCGCTCTGTAATTATATACCTCATTACTTAAACATTGCTGACCCAGTTTTCTCTGTGCAATTAGCCATCTTAATTGATGATAATGATAAAACTGATATTTTTATTATCTCTAGATTCATACAAAATCATTGAATCATAGAAAAAAGAAACCCAAATCTGCATGGCAATTCCTTTCTCTGATCTGGAAGATGGCAGGGGCGTACCCAGGTTTCATAGAATCTTTTCGCACTCCGAAGAATGCCTTCTATTAAACATAGACAGGTCATATTGAAAGCATATGCAGAAGATAATGTAGCCAAAATTACGGTGTTTGTATTTAAAAGAATAGATTCAAAACGCTGCTGGAAAAAGAGAAAATCCTGGTGACCAGCATTTTCTCTTTTTCCAGCAGCGTTTTCAAAGATCCTTTTCCCCGAGGTCGTTAAAAAACGAGATTGTTTGGTACAGAATTACCAACATGAATGACGTTATCCTGTAAAGTGAACGCCTCATGTTCCCTTTTTTTTTTGACATTTGCATAGTGCGTTGTATAATACTGCATATGTTTGGAGACATAGGTCACACTGTCCTTTCCGTTACATTTGACCATTTAAAGGGTCATTTTTATTGTAACCCCCATCTACGAAGTGTGTCTGTCCGTCCGTCCGTCAATACGCCGGTCTTGCTTTCGTTCCCGTACTCCAACTCAAAAGCCGTTTGACTTAGGAGCCTGAAACTTTATGCAAGTGTTTCTCGTGAGGTGGCCTATTGTGTTTGCAACACATGGGCCAAAGGTCAAGTTCACACATGAACTTTGTTTGAAAATCGTTCCGAGCTCTTACTCAATATCTGTTTGACCTTGGACCCTGAAACTTTATACAAGTGTTGCTCATGACCCAAAGAAGTGCCCTATTATTTTGGGTCACTTGGATCAGATGTCAAGGTCACTGGTGATCTTTGTTTTGAAAATCATTTCCGTTCACTGATTGTGTTGCTTCAGGTGCAGGTGGGGTATTTGTCTACATTGCGACAGTTTTAGTTTAGAAAGTCCAACAGAAACAAAACCTTCTACTGCTTAAACTAAGAACCAGTATCGACAGACTTTTCATTCCACCTCAGCTTTTGGTGCGCAGATTTTGCTCACCAGTTCTGACTAATTTCGTCCAGGGCCTGTATTTACCAACCTTTTCTCAGTAATTTTTAAAATACGGAAGTAAGACGAATTCTGATTGGTTAAACCAAATGGTTCGGCGAATCATAGTTCGCGTTACTTTGTAAATCTAGAATAAGAGTAAGAATGCCATATAGAATAAAGGACTACATCACAGGCAGACCTGTAGCATAGTAGGACTCTACATTCCTTAACCCTTTAGCACACAATCCCCAGTTTTAACGACCCTGAAAAAGGATTTTGATTTTGAAAACATCGTGGGAAAAGAAGAAAATGCTGTCAACCAGCATTTTCTCCTTTTTTTCAAATATGTTTTCTACCATATCTAAGACAGAAATCATTATTTGAGCTTCATTTGATTTGTTGTTTGCAAAGGCTTCCAATTATACAAACTTTTGTCTTTTGGTAAAGAGTTAAACTGCCAAGAGCGCTATCTGAAATACCTTGATAAATTATGCTCTCGACCTGGGTTCGTATTCATCAACCATTCTAAATTCTATTGTTATTCTTTTTCTAGATTTAGAACGTAACGCAATTTCAACGGAATTGTTTATCCAGTTAGAAATTCCGTTACATTCCAATTCAGAATAGTCTTGAGCATTAGACCAAGAATGCTGTTAGGAATGACTGATGCATACATACGGGCCAAAAGGTTTACAGATTTGCATATAGCCTAAAGGCCTGGGGTACCTTTCTTTAAACTGGGTACGGACTAAAATTACGCATGCAGTTTAGTTAAGCAAGCATCGAGTATGTAAGTTTCAAGTTTCACTGAACTTCGTAACATTACAATTTGAGTAAATATATGCATAGCTTTAAGCCAGCTCATACCTTTGGGTAAAGCAGTGACCGTTTGTGTGTATATTCAGTGCCCCCCAAAATGCGTAAATCTACGCAATTTGGTAAAAAATACCACTGTTGACCAAGATTTACAATTGAGTAAAATATGTCCATTTACTTTTTTCCCAGTTTTGGACCTATTGAAGGCGAACTGTTCATCTATCCATAAGCTTTCCTATATTTGGTCTTTCTAACCTATATTGTATGAAACTGTCTAAAGAAACCGTTTACAGCTTACACAGGACTAAATATTTGTATGCATGAAAGGAAAAAAAGAAAACACTTTTACACTTTAGCCTAACGCTTAACAGTATTTGACCCACTTTTAAAAAATGATAAAATGATGAGATGCAGGTGAAGAAAAGGGAAAATTCATCATTTATCGGTATTTTCTCTTTTTTCTAAAAATGTTTTTAAAACAGCTCTTCCTAAACGGTTATAAACATGGGATTGGTTGGTACAGGGGTAACAAGTGATTCCACAACCATTCTTAATTTCATTCTTAGTCTTATTCTAGATTTAACCCTTAAGTTGCTAAGCGCGACTCACTGACCTTTTGCGAACAGTATAGATCAAGATCAGACTTCACAGAACGTGCAGTCTGATCTTGGATCTATACTGTCCGATAAGGAGATTCTTTTCTCCAAAAATGTAAGTCTGGAATAACATTATCCGGGCTTTTACTATCGGCCTGATACTTCTGTTTAACTTATTTAGCAGGATAAAGGTTAAGAGAGTAATACAACTTTAGATTGGCTAAACCATTTGGTTGAGCCAATCAGAAGTTGTGTTACTTTCAAATTTAGGAAATTCTTGAGAATAAGACTTAGAATGTTCTTAAGTATGGTTGAAGAATACAGACAAATCTTGACAAACCGCTGGCATTCAAAGATAAGAAAAATATGTTGTTTTTTCTAACAGGCTTTTAAAGCTTACTTTTGTTACATGCTGTTCCTTATTCATGATGCATAAAATACTGTCAACAAAATGTACCAGCATTGTCATAATGCAAAGTGAATTTTGTAACACAGCTTAGTTACTTCTTGGCCTCGCTTATATTTCTTTCGGTAAAATTGTGTCTGATTTTAAGCGTGTCTGGAATTCGATTTTTGAGTCGCCTGGTTGCTGGTTGCTACGCAACCAGGCTCTCATTGTTATCATCCTGATCTATGGGGTGACGTAAGCATACCTCCGGCCTTGAACTGCTTCCTGTCCCAAGTTCCGGTTTACGAGATAAAACATAGTTTTCTAATTATTCGGTAAACAACCCAGTTTCTGTTGTAAATAACTTGCAGCTGTGCCTTTGTGATAATGAATATGTCTATAAAGACTGAGCTATTTAACTGTTCAAACCTTTGAAACAACCATTTCGTCCACAAGGGTACGCCATAGCCTATCGCTTACACAGATATCATCTCTAAAAATAGCGCATTATGTATGTATCTAAAAATAGCTGTCGTGAACTAAACAAGTTAAGGGACACGCTGAAACATACTCTTCGACGACAGCGTCTTTACAACGGCACGCTTCTATTTGTTGCCAATTCTCAGTGAAAATGATAATTACCCATTTGAAGTACAGTCTTAATCTTAAAAATCTGTCCCTAATTGTAAGTCTTATTTCAATTCAACACTCAACCTATGATCGGAAAGAGAAAGGCGATACCGAGTTAACATGGAAGCTTTCAGTGGAGATTTTTCTCAACAGTAGGATTTTTTCTTGACAAATTTATAACGGCTTGGAACGGTTGCGTTGCCTTCTTAGACATTCTTACATGTTGCTTCTTCAGAGCTTTTTATTCTATACTTAATACTTTGCACACCCGTATTCTAGGTGCACAAGCAGAGATCGTACAAGCAGTATGCAGTGCGCACGAATCTAGGCTGTAACAAGTCATCGCTTAACAGGTGCTTTCTGGAATGTAGCTGTGCGACAAATATAGATCTTATAATCACGTGACGTATAACGTCATTTGCACCATGGAATTCTCTATAAATTTATGAATCGGTCACTGGACGGGCCTTTATTTTCAGTGTACACCGACCTAGCGCTTCACCGATCCATGCAAAGAGAGTGTTTTAAATTACACTGTGTTTGATTAATTGTTTTTCGTTTTTTTTAAAAAGAGGCGAATTTGTCAAAGTCTGCTGTTGTTTTCTTCTTAATGTGCGATTAACCTAGGTCTGGTATATATGAAACAATTTATTAGTGCGGGTGTCAGAACGCAAGGAAAATTGCACCATTTGAGCCACACTGAAATTGTTGTCTGCAAATGCGTTCAATTTGGACAAGGCTAAAATTTTGTCGTCTGGTAACGGGTTAAAGAGGTGTGTTATTTAAACAACCTAGCATTTACCGGAGACTTTAGAAGTTGGCTGCTGCATGAATTATAATTTATAAGTCAGTTTTAAGCGGTTGTGTTATTTAACCCTTATCCTGCTACATAAAAGAAATGAAACTTTCAAGCCAACAGTAAAACCTCAAATTGTCCTATTTCTGAAGAAAAGATATCTCCCTATCAAACAGTTTAGATCCAAGATCAGACTGCAGTTTGATCTTAATCTACACGGTGGTGGGTAAAAGAGCAAATGTTGGGTACCAGCATTTTCTTCTTTTCCCACAATGTTTTCCAAGGTATTCTGCCTTACGGTCGTTAAAATTTGGGATGGTGTGGTAAAGTAAAACTCTTTGGGAGTATTGATAGTAGTCAATTATTTATCTCTCTCACAGCTAAACTTTTTTTCCAACACAGTTTATGTCAGAAAGTGGCTAGAGTCCAATAGCTCGGGCCATAATGTACAGGGTTTGATATCAGGGTATGGCTGGTTCCAATCCCCAGGTCTGCCAATTTCTTTCAGAGGACTGATGATAGTCATTGCTACAGTATTTGTTTCCTCTCATCACCGATCATTGCTTCTATAATGGTTAGGAGAGAAGGCAGCGAGTGACTTTGGAGGAAAATATACGGAATATTGGGAGGAATATATACAGAATATTATGTTGTAGTAACTTTCCTGGTGCTTGTATTTAATTCGAGCAGCATGAGAAAATTTGATATTGCGTGAGACCGAAGGTCAAACGAAATGTCAAAATTTTCTTATGCAGCGAGAAGTAGATACAAGCATCAGGAAAGTTACTACAAAATAATATTCCTTTTATTATATACCGACAACTTTCAACGGCAAAATTTTGCAGTTCTTGACATTTTATTCTTTTTTTTTTTTAAATTGGTAAACAAAATAAACAATGGTGTAGTAGCTAGTAACCTCTTTTTTATGAATGGCGGATAAATGTGATGGCATAAATTTTGACCAATCAAATCACAAATCATTACATATGATTTCCGCGGGTAAGTTACGTCATCAATACCATAAGTAGTATAGGAGGGTAGACCTCGGACAAAACCCGTTTTTGTCCGAGGTCTACCCTCCCTGAGTGCCATTTTGTCCGAGGTCTACCCTCCCTGAGTGCCATTTTGTCCGAGGTCTACCCTCCCGGGGAGGCAAAAGACCGGTCAAAATGTCAAACCGGAAGTAGATGTCCGCCATCTTTGACGCGGCTGGGGTCCTTTTTATCCATGGTCTGTGAAAAGGGGTCTTAATGCATCTGCGCGCACGCGCGCACGGATCGTAATGATATAGTTCGGCAGAGACTATCGTTGGACTTAGTCTTTTTTCTTCATCGGAGATAGATGTTCACCATCTTTGACGCGGCAGGGATCCTTTTTTTAACCATGGTCTGTGAAAAGGGGACTTAATGCATCTACACGCACGTGCGCACGGGTCGTAATGACATGGTTCAGGCAGACACTATCGTTTGACTTAGGCTTTTCTCTGTCATCGTTGAACTTAGTCTTTTTTCCACGATATGGACTATATTCTCTACTTACGCTGGGTCAGGCAGAGACTATCGTTGGACTTAGTCTTTTTTCTCCGTCTTCGTTCGCCTCAGGCTTTCTCTAGCACTGTTGAACTTAGTCTTTTTTCCACGATATGGACTATATTCTCTACTTACGCTGGGTCAGGCAGAGAGTATCGTTGGACTTAGTCTTTTTTTTCCGTCTTTATTCGCCTCAATCTTTCTCTATTACCGTGTTGGACTTAGGCTTTTTCTCTGTCATCGTTGGACTTAGTCTTTTTTCTCCGTCTTTGTTCGTCTTAACCTTTCTCTATCAACGTTGGACTTAGTCTTTTTTCACCACGATATGGGTTATTTCCCCTCCTCAGCTTGGTTCAGCCAGAGATCATCGTTGGACTTATGCTTTTTTCCGTCTTTTGTTCGTCTCAACCTTTTCTCTACCACCGTTGGACTTAGTCTTTTCTTTGGCTCCTAGCAATATGACCTTTAGACATTACCTAACTATATGATCTGGATGTGGGTTTTTTTCCGACATTTCCCGGAAATCAATTCGTCTAGACTTAGCCGGTCTTAGATTTATTCGTCCCTAGTTTTATTCGTCCCTAGTTTTTTAATCTGTAAAAAACCTTTTTAAATTGTAAAAATTTTTTATCCGAAATTTTTATCCGAATTTTTCTATGATAAAAAATTTTTAAGCGTAAAAGTTTTTTCTATTGCTAACATTTTCTCTGTAAGATTTTTATCTATAAGATTTTTTATTTCGAAAAAATTTTTCTCTCTGCAAGATTTCTTTATTTGAAAAAATTTTTTCTATCGATAAAAAGTTTTTTCTCTCTGCAAGATTTTTTAATCTAAAAGTTTTTTCTATCACTAAAAAGTTTTTCTATCGCGAATAAGTTTTTTTCTCTCTGCAAGATTTTTTAAAATTGAAAAATTAGCTGCCCCATATTTGATTTTTCTCGTCTTGGTATACTTTATAATTTATTTACACTACTCGAGAAACGAGAAATGAATGATTATAGGAAAAGTTTACTGGATTTTTATAGCTTAGTGGAGGGATTAACGTACTGTAAAAATTCATTCACATAGAATGTTATGATCTATCTACAATTTCCAAGACTGCTCTTTTTTTGAAGAAATGATTGAATAAAAATGCTTCTATCGTTATTTATGTTGTCATTTTATTATTAATCCTTAAAGAGAAAAGTAAAGAAATCATGGAGGTGGATGTACAAGCCATTTTATTTCAACATCCTTGTAATATTTTCATCACAGGCCCGAGTGGTTGTGGAAAGACAGTCTTTGTTCATAAATTAATTGACTATCGAGAAGATTTGTTCAATATCGTTCCTGAAAGAGTTGTCTGGTGTTACAAAGAATGGCAGTATGCTTACAATCTTATGCAGGAGAAATTCAATTCACAGTTTGAATTAATAAAATTCGTGGAAGGAATTCCTGACGATGAAAACGAGCTTGTCAGCGATGTATCTATACCGCATTTAATCGTCTTTGATGATATGCTGGGTGAAAAAGATGAGGAAAAAATTAAACTTTGGTTTACAAGAAAAGGACATCACCGTAATGCAAGCGTGATTTATATCACACAAAATATGTTTCAACAATCAAAATCGAGTCGAACCATCAGTCTTAATTCAAGATATATGATTTTATTTCGAAATGACCGAGATAAAAATCAGATTAAAACACTAGCTCACCAAATGCAAGCTCCACATTTACTATCTGCTTATGAAGATGCTACATCGGTGGAGCATGGATATCTTGTCATCGATTTCCATTCACGAACAAATAAAGAATTAAGACTGCGAACAGATATATTTCATCGTTATGAAGAAGACGAAAGAGGTCCAACCGTTTATTCCCCTGCTTAATCGTTATAATGTTTTTTAAAATAAAAATGACTTCATTTTAATTTATATTGTCATTCTATCAATAGGCGACAGTGAGTAAACATGGCTTTACCAGCCACGTCAACTTCAATTTTAGCTGCTTTGCGAAATTTAAGTCAACAAACCAATAGACATGAAAGAGAATCTGTGTTAAAAGCAGGGTTAAAAGAAATTTTAAAATGGTTTACGTTGGCAGCACAAAACATCATTGAAGATAAAATCAAATTACCAAAACAAACCACCACGTATATGACAAAACATAGAGCAGATATCGAGCAGTTAGCAGATCCGAATATTGATGAGGAAATTAAACGTAGAATTATTTTAAAACCTGGAGGTGGTGGATTTCTAGGTGGTGTTATTATCAGAAGCTTACTGAGATGGGATGGAGTAAAAACCGTTAGGAAATTTGGGAATGAAAGACAACCCCGACAACGTGCTCCACGAAAACGTGCACCGCAAAAGAGGAAATCTCCAAAGAAGAAAAAGTCTCCAAGGAAGAAAAAATCTCCAAAGAAGAAAAAATCTCCAAAGAAGAGAAATCCCCCGAAAACGCATGCAAGAACTATCACCTCGTCACCTATAATTGATGCAAGAACTACCATCTCTTCACCTATAATTGATGAAAGAACTACCACCCCACCACCTATGATTGATGAAAGAACTACCACCCCACCACCAATGATTGATGAAAGATTTGTTACTACCCGAAAACGAAGGCCTGTAGGAAGTAGCATTTCAGAATATCAACGCTATCCAAAATCTAGAGAGGAAATACTAGGTAAAAGAATGCGGAATTACCAAAGAAAGTATTCAAGATTTATATTACCAGGCAAAAAAATAGCGTTTCAAAGAATTCCATCCGTCGCTTGGTCTCCAAATACATTGGCTAAACATAAAAAAGGATTAAGAAAATATAGACGGATGATAGAAGATATGCTGCGATATAACCTCGGTACAGGAAGATATAAACTTGACGAAAAAAATCAGATGCTTGACCTTAGGAAAGGAAGATCCGTTCCCGTGGATTCGTCCATGGCTAGCGCTGATACATTGGTTGATGCTCTCTATTCACAGTTTTCTTAAAAAAGTAATTCTGACTGTAAAAGACAGTATGTTAAAAAAGTTTTCTTTTGTAAAAAAAGACAGTATGATAAAAACATCAGGTATAAATGATAGTGCCATAGAACTTTTATTTTTATTTGAAGTGAAATAGTGATAAAGTCAACATGAAGAAAACACCTCTGATAAAAAAACACGGCTCAATGGTTATGGCCATGATACAGGCTACACCAAAAATACGTAAAAAGCTTGTCAAAGATTCACCCTCAGAAGCAATAAGGTGTATATCGGAATGCTGTCATAATGTTTTAAAAGGCAATGTACATTTATCACCAGATCAGAAGAAGAAGTTGTATTCAAGCCGACAACATCTCAGACGTTTAGCTTCAAAATCAGTCTCTGTAAAAGATAAAAATCAAATTTTAAATCAAAAAGGTGGATTTCTTTCATTGCTTGCACCTGCATTATTACCTTTGTTAGGAAAAGCCGTTATCGGAGGAATAGGAGGAGCTCTAAAAGCCTTGTAGATAAAAAAATCTTGTAGATGAAAACATTTTCAATGAAAAAAATCTTATAGATAAGAAATCATGTCTGTTAGAAAAATGGTTATCGTACCTTACCAGGTCTTAGAAAATATAAAACGATGGAAAGCCGAACCAGCGCAAAAACCTCGTTTACCACCTAATCCACAAGTTGCAGATGCATCACATCTTCGGCAAGATATGAGTCAAATTTTACAAAGTACCGACCTGTCAGAAACAGAAAAGGCTCAAAGATATGGAGAAACTTTGATTAAGTTACAAAATTCGCTTCAGAAAACAAAACCAACTTCGATCAATTTTCCTCCAAAAACCGATGATGGTGCACAGGAATCAACATCTGTTGGCCTGCAATCTGTTGCCTTGTATGATCGAATTTTGCAAAGTGTACCAAAAACCATGAAAAGAAAAGCTGAGTTACTTTTGAGTATGATAAAAGACAACGATAATTTAACTTGGGACGAACAAGGGGTGGTGTCATATAAAGGTACACGCATTCATGGTTCCAATATTATTGATCTTGTCAATGATGCGATACGTCAAAGAAAAGGCATTGAGCCCAGAGGATGGAAAACATTTTCAAAGGCATTACATGAAAGTAATATACCTCAAGAAGTTATTGGTAATTTGAACAGATGGAAATGGATACAAAAAGTCCATGATAAATCACCGAGTAAATCATTGAGCGAAGATGAAGATTCCCATGCAGAATCCTATGGAGATTCCGATTACTTATTTCACACACCAAAAAGCGTACGAAAAAGTACTAAGTTAACTCCTATAAAAAGAAGTATGAAAAGAATGAAAGAAAAATCTCCATACATGAAACCTGAAGAAAGAGAACGATTGAAGCAATTCTATGTTAAAGAACTGCTAACTCCCCCAAAGTCTATAAAAAAGACTCCGACCCGTAAAACACTTCAGTCATGGGAGGCATGGTAAAGTCAAAACTTGATTACGTGTTAAGAAAGTTGTTTTATGATCCTAAAAGTACTGTAGCATTTAGTGGAGTAAAGCAATTGTATCACGCTGCGAAATCTGTTTTGAAAGGAATAAGATACAAAGATGTTCAAGAATGGTTACAGGGTGAATCCACCTACACCTTACACAAACCGATTCGTCGTCGTTTCAAAAGACGAAAAACTATTGTAGGTGGTATAGATTATCAATGGCAAGCTGATTTGGCTAACATGCAACATTTAGCAAAACAAAATAATAACAAGAAATATTTACTTTGTGTGATTGATGTGTTTTCGAGATTTTCATGGGTTATCCCTATTCCAGACAAAACGGGTAAAACTTTGATCAAAGCATTTCAATCTATCGTTCAGAAATCAAAACGTAAACCTTTAGCGCTTCAAACAGACAAAGGTTCGGAATTTAAAAACAAATCGTTTCAAGACTACTTGAAAAAGAATCAGATTCATTTTTTCACCACTGAAAACCCAGAGACAAAAGCAAGTATTGTTGAAAGATTTCAACGAACTTTGAAAACGAGAATGTGGAAATACTTTACGTACAAGAAAACAAGGCGTTACATTGACGTATTGAATTCTTTAGTTAAGAATTACAACCATACTTTTCACAGAAGTATAAAAACATCTCCTGTAATGGTAACAAAATCCAATGAGGCAGAGATTTCAAGAAATCTGTATCCTCAATTACCGGCAAATGTAATGACGAAAAAGCCGAAATTCAAAATTGGAGATCATGTTCGAATCAATAAAACAAAACGTACATTTGATAAGGGTTATTTACCGAATTGGACGCAAGAAATATTTGAAATCAGTCATGTCAACAAAACATTTTCACCTATTACCTATAAAGTAAAAGATCTGCTGGGAGAACAGATTTTAGGAACTTATTATGAATATGAACTTCAATTAATAAAAGATGATGATATTTATGAGATTGACTCAGTTCTTGATAGACGCACAAGACGTAAGGGTAAAAAAATAATCAAAGAAATAAAAGTCAATTGGAAAGGCTATCCAAAAAAATTTCAAAGTTGGATACCAGAATCCTATTTGTTGTAATTCTATTTGGTGTAATCCTATTCGGTGTAATCCTATTTTAGTGTTTTGAAAACATCTTTTCTTATAAAAGAAATCTTATAACTTAAGAAAAAAGTTATAGAAAGTCAGTACATTCATAATGAATCCACAGTCAAACATCGAATGTGGAACAGAAAAGTCTGGAATAGAAGAAAAGTTCGGAATAGAGAACTTTGATAGCAGTAGTAGCATCAGTAAGAACTACAATTGCTGTGGAAATCGTGTCCCAAAGAATCAGTTTACCTACATTTCACAGATTTTAGTCATTTATGCAATTATTGCAACATCAATAGTACATTTAAGTATTCAAAGTCAAGATCGTGAATTGTGGCTGATCCTGTTAAGCAGCTCACTTGGATATATTCTTCCATCACCAGGGTTAAAATTCAGCAGATCAGAACAAAAGCAGTCAGGGTGGATTGATAGTAAAAAATGAATTCGTTTTATCTCACTCTACCCAGCGATAGTTCCATGGACCTTTATCCGAACAACACCCAATGTTGTTTTAAGGTTCATTTACCAAAGACAGTTCATATTGACAAGGAAACTTGGGAAGTCGCACTAGTTCAACTTATTACTCCCTCTCAGTTCTTAAACATAAGTGAAGAAGAAGCACAGTTCGATCTTATAACAACGGATAAGGATTTAGTCAAATTAATATCACAGATAGACAAAAGAGGAGATAATATGAAAATAAATATATTAAGACAAAATAGCGGAGGTGATATAATAAAATGGGGAATTCGATTTGACTTTCCATCCGGGAATTACACTTCACCTGGTCATCTTATAGAGACGATCAATGATGTGATTCAAAACGCTATAGGTCCTGCTCTTCGTAAGAATTCGTCGGGTCTGCACATCACTTATTCACCTTCAACCAAACGTCCGAAAATTATATTTGATAATATTATAAAATCAGGACTCAAATTACATCCATCCCTGTTTTTAAAACTAGGTGGATCACCAGAATTCAAACATGATACAATTTTTCAGGGTAAAAATATTTTCAAATACTTTAAATACAACCCAAACATTGATGCTGGCTATAATCATCTGTATATTTATTCAGATATTGCTGAACACACTATAGTGGGTGATACACTTGCTCCCATACTTCGTGTTCTGCCTTTCAAAACATCCGATTTGGTTGAAAATGGTTGTGGTTCTCAACATACCAATCATGAAATTACAATACCGCATTATATTCCCGTTTCGAAATCCGATTTCGATCATATTCACATTCAAATAACAGGGGATTTAGGTATACCGGTTCATTTCATTACTGGTAAGACAATAGTGAAGTTACATTTCAGACAACGTTCAACTGACAATCATTGAAAATCATTGAAAATCATTTTTAAAAAATGCTACCAGTTTATCGTGGTGTAAAACATCAGTATGGCTATGGGTTAGGCTCGCTATTTAAATCGGCAATTAAAGTAGTGACTCCATTGCTTAAACCGTTGATTAAATCTGGTTTTAATGCCGTGAAAAAAGAAGGAATCAAACAAGGAATAGGGGTAGTAGAAGATATCCTTTTACGTGGCGAAAACCCCAAAAAAGTTGTAATTTCACGGGGAAAACAAGCCATTCATGATCTAGCAGAAAAGCTAATACCAGGGATAAATAAAAGAAAATCACGAAAACCACGTCATTCCCCCTACCGCCTTCACAGTGGTAAGATCATAAGACAAAGAGACAGACGGCCTCTT
Organism: Tridacna gigas; assembly: GCA_945859785.2. Taxonomy (NCBI): domain Eukaryota; kingdom Metazoa; phylum Mollusca; class Bivalvia; order Cardiida; family Cardiidae; genus Tridacna; species Tridacna gigas. Next base: position 56,435,464 of record OX244034.2, read on the forward strand.
GATATATTTGATTAATATAATTGATTCATATACTGAATTCATCTACTTGAATTATATAAAAATGATGCAAAGCGGGTCCTGTGAATGCAGTAAGTCAGAACTCGATGTTCTTTCTGTACCACCTACAATGACAACGATGCAAGAAAGTCAATGGATTGAACATTTCCCAATATCGTCTTTGGCAAACAATGCACCAATAGAATTCATCATACCACCTCAAACTGAACATTGGACAGATTTGTCACAATCGTATTTGTATGTCAAATACAAAGTCGTTCAAGCTGACGGTGGCAATTTACTTGCCAATGCAAATGTGGCCCCTGTAAACAACTTCCTGCACAGCTTGTTTAGTAGTGTCGATTTGTATCTAAATAATAAACTAATCACCAGCAATTCAGATACCTATCCATATAGAGCATATATCGAAAATCTTACGTCATATAATTCTGACAGCAAGACTACACATTTGAAAGCTGGTGATCTTTGGATCGAAGACACCTCTGGCCATTTCAATGCACTCAACCATGATGGAGAAAATGCAGGGTTAAAAGAAAGAATGGGTGAAATTGCACAAAGCAGAACTGCCGAACTTTTTGGACGCTTGCATCTTGATCTGTTTCAACAAGAAAAATATTTACCTAATGGTATTGAAATCAGACTTAGATTAAACAGATCTTCGCTAAACTTTTGTCTCACAGGAGGCGGTGGTGCACCAGCTTCAAAAATTGTACTGGAAACAGTCAGTCTTCATGTGCGAAATGTCGAATTGTTACCTGTTGTTGCAAATGATCTAAATCATGTTATTGCTCAGCAAAACATGAAAATCCCTATTCGTAGGGTTGAAGTAAAAACTTTTACCATTTCTACAGGCCTTCAGTCTAAAGTTGAAGATCATTTGTTTCAAGGACAACTTCCAAAACGCATTTTCATTGCAATGGTAGCAAATACTGATTATAATGGGGATTATGGTAGAAATCCATTTTTCTTTCATCATTTTAATCTGTCAAAAATTGATGTATCATGTAATGGTCACAGTATTCATAACAGACCCTTTGAACCTAACTTTGAAGTAGGATTGTATTTGAAATCCTTTCTATCATTGTATCAGGCTAACTCATCTTTAGCACTCAATAAATCATTTAATATTGGTAAAGAAGACTATGTTGGTGGATACTGTTTGTGGGGATACGATTTGACAGCGGATCAAGGCAGTGAAGAAGGACAACTTCATCCTATAAAAACTGGAAATCTTCGAATTGAACTTCAGTTTGCTCAAGCTCTGGCAGCAGCTATCAACGTTATTGTCTTTGCTGAATTTGACAATCAGATTGAAATGAAATCAACAGTTTGAGAGAAGTTATCACAGATTATTAATCCTGGAAAAATCAACAGAAACTCTCTGATCAAAAAGATAACTTTCACAAAAACAGTCCTTTTCAGGACTAAGGACTATAATATCGAAAACGACAGTTCTTTTCAGAACTATTGAAAAAACAGTCCTTTTCAGGACTATCTACAGGACTAAAGAACTAAAAAACAATGTTGGGACTCAGATTTGCTATAACACTTAGAGAAGAAGCAGAAAAAGTGAAATATTCCGTGTCGAAGTGCATCTCTACTCGGAAAAATGACATTCACAACAGCTTCGAAAAACATATGACTGAAAAATTAAAAAATCTTATTGTCAGTGAAGTTACCAACCAGTGTTACGGATGTCAAGTGGATCATCCCAGTCAAACACAGCATGAACTGTGTTTATTCAAGGATAGACAAGAACATACAGATATGTTCATAGAAAAAGCCATGATGGAATTAAATCCATACGAAATCATGGAGAAATGGTATCCTGAACTCATAGAAATGAAACTCGATGAAAGTGACTATGTGGAAGCCTACAGATTATGGCGAAATATAAAACAAAACATTTTATCTGAATTCACGGAGTCGTGGTTACAATACTGGTGTGACAAAGTAAAACAATCCTGGGAAGAAAGTGATTAGAAAAATGTATACTTCTGAAATTCAATACATATTGGATCACGGGACATGGATAAAAAATCTACAGGCAAAAGTCTGTGCAAAAGATCAGTTACCTCGACAAAAACCCGATCATGTGAAAGCCTACATTGTGAACACAGAGAAATCAACCGGTCCAGGAGAACACTGGGTAGCCGTGATATTCAACAATAATGGCAATGTACTATACTTTGATCCCTACGGACTACCACCACTTGAGCCAGAAATCATTAACTTTTTAGACAATCATTCTTATTCGTGGAGATACAATCGACAAACTCTTCAGAGTCCACAAGGGAAAGTTTGCGGATTTTACTGTATCTTCGTATTGGATGCTGCTGCCAGAGGATACAACATACAGAAATATCTTCAACAGAAATTCCTCTCAACGGAACATCGACGAAACGATCGAGATGTAGTGTTATGGTTCAATCAGCAGTATGGAATTCTATTCGATAAAGCTCAGAGACTTTTTTCCCACAAATAGTATATAAATGTATAATAGTTCTTTTATCTATGTGTTTGTTGTAAATATGTTCATTGCTCAGTTCATTGTTCAGTTCTGTTCAAATAAAAGTTATACTGTTTAAATGGTGTTTTTTCATTCTTTTTTCCACAAAGATAATTCCTCCACAAAATATCAGTCTTGGAAAAAATGTAGATAGATCATATAGTACATTATTTTCTATCTACATGGTCTCGCCCACGTTCGTACTCTTAATTCCAAGACGAAAAGTAGGTCAATTCCTCCACCAAGCTATAAAACCACCAAATTTCTCTATAGACCATTTCATTTCCACGATGGGTTTGTTCAGATTCTGCTGTGGACTATTTGGTAAAAGTCGAAGGAACGAGGAGAAGAGAAAACGTCAAAAGACAAAGACGTCGGCTGAGTTCTCTGCAAGACAAGGGGATAACCCCTATACCCAGAACCCAGCACCTAATTTCTACCCCGATCTTTGGGTTATGCCAACTGATGATCCAATCTTTGGGGAGTCTGTGATATCAACCAACCAATGAGTTGATGATGAGGAGGTTTAGAATCCTCTATCTTTCTCTGATTTTTTGGAATTAACTTGCTCGGATGATTAATTTAATTCCAATCCAGAGAATGGTAAAAAACAGCTCTTTTCAGAGCTAACATTCATTCCAGAAAGTCCTATCTTCGAGACTTGTCAATTTTACGACTGAGTACCATTCCAAGAGTTACATTCCAAACGATATACTTCAATTCAAATTAACTCAAAAAAGGTTAAGCCCAACACGATGCTTGTATGGTAAGGATTTATGCTATAACCCATCTCTGACCAACTCAGAAGATAACGTATACCATAAAGGTGTCAAAGCTTGTCTGACTAATTCAACCAAATCAACAAATATTGGTATACATCACCTCAGCTCTCAGATCTTATAGACAAGTTACAAAGCAATACGATCTTTATCCCTAAAGCTAGTTTTTTTAAAAAAAAGACTGAGTTCGTCAGACAAATATCTAAAGATCATACTGCTAGGAGCCAAAGAAAAAGACTAAGTCCAACTGTGATAGAGAAAGATTGAGGCGAATAAAGACGGAAAAAAGACTAAGTCCAACGATGATCTCTGCCTAAACCAGCATGAGGAGGGGAAAAAAAGACTAAGTTCAACGGTGATAGAGAAAGATTGAGGCGAATAAAGACGGAAAAAGACTAAGTCCAACGATACTCTCTGCCTGACCCAGCGTAAGTAGGGAATATAATCCATATCGTGGAAAAAAGACTAAGTCCAACGTTGATAGAGAAAGGTTAAGACGAACAAAGACGGAGAAAAAAGACTAAGTCCAACGATGACAGAGAAAAAGCCTAAGTCCAACACGGTAATAGAGAAAGATTGAGGCGAATAAAGACGGAAAAAAGACTAAGTCCAACGATACTCTCTGTCTGACCCAGCGTAAGTAGGGGAATATAGTCCATATCGTGGAAAAAAAGACTAAGTCCAACGGTGATAGAGAAAGATAGACGAATAAAGACGGAAAAAAGACTAAGTTCAACGATGATAGAGAAAGATGGAGACGAATAAAGACTGAAAAAAGACTAAGTTCAACGATGATAGAGAAAGATGGAGACGAATAAAGACGGAAAAAAAGACTAAGTTCAACGATGCTCTCTGCCTGAGCCAGCATGAGGAGAGAAAATAACTCATATCGTGGAAAAAAAGACTAAGTCCAACGGTGATAGAGAAAGATGGAGACGAATAAAGGAGGAAAAAACACAACAAAAAAAGGCAAAAAACACAGAAAAAAGACAAAAAAAGACGGAAAAAAAGACTAAGTTCAACGATGCTCTCTGCCTGAGCCAGCATGAGGAGAGAAAATAACTCATATCGTGGAAAAAAAGACTAAGTCCAACGGTGATAGAGAAAGATGGAGACGAATAAAGGAGGAAAAAACACAACAAAAAAAGGCAAAAAACACAGAAAAAAGACAAAAAAAGACAGTTCAATCTCCAAAAAACAGTCCTTTTCAGGACTAACCATTCCCCAAGAAAAAATCTATCTTCAACAATTGTCAATAAGTAAGTCAAGTCGCCTCCAACCGTATAAAATACAATGATATTTCCAGTACATTAATCATTCGGTTCCCGAATAGGTGACAGCTAAAGAAATGGTGATGGACTATAGTGTACAATTTCTACTTCTCTCGATGACAAAATGGTATCTGACAACCTTTCTACTGGCCATGATGCATGACTCCACTTTGCCTATACATAAAATAAACAAAATAAGAAGGTTAATAGCAGATCGAAGAAGAGTCGTGGAGTGCCCTATCTGTCAGACAAATTTTGGATACTGTCATTAGAGGAGGAGGAGGAAAAAACAAACTCCAAAACAGCCCTTTTCAGGGCTAACCATTCCCCAAGAAAAGTCTATCTTTCTCAAATTGTCAATATCGCTAAGACCAATAGAAGAGGCTTTTATCTTGGGAACCATATCGTGGAAAAAAGACTAAGTCCAACGATAGGCTCTGCCTGGTCTCTGCCTGAACCACCATGAGAAGGGAGTATAACCCATATCGTGAAAAAAGCCTAAGTCCAACACGGTGATAGAGAAAGATTGAGGCGAACGAAGACGGGAAAAAAAGACTAAGTCCAACGATGACAGAGAAAAGCCTAAGTCAAACGATAGTGTCTGCCTGAACCATGTCATTACGTCCCGTGCGCACGTGCGTGTAGATGCATTAAGTCCCCTTTTCACAGACCATGGTTAAAAAAGGATCCCTACCGCGTCAAAGATGGTGAACATCTATCTCCGATGAAGAAAAAAGACTAAGTCCAACGATAGTCTCTACCGAACCATATCATTACGATCCGTGCGCGCGTGCGCGCAGATGTATTAAGACCCCTTTTCACAGACCATGGATAAAAAGGACCCCAGCCGCGTCAAAGATGGCGGACATCTACTTCCGGTTTGACATTTTGACCGGTCTTTTGCCTCCCCGGGAGGGTAGACCTCGGACAAAATGGCACTCAGGGAGGGTAGACCTCGGACAAAATGGCACTCAGGGAGGGTAGAACTCGGACAAAATCGGGTTTTGTCCGAGGTCTACCCTCCTATACTACTACCATACATGTATTTGGAACTGTATTTCACAGTATAGATGGATTTTTTTCTGTCATGTGTTATTTTTCCCGTGTGTGACGCATGTACTTGAGCCAGAAAAATTTCAGGTATATAATAATGTGCGAAGTACTTGTAGAAACTCAAGAAATGCATGCAGTGGTGGACTAAAGTCTGTGATATGACTGAAATAATGATGAAAACGGCATTAAAGACCTAATAAACAAATCTTACTTTCAACGAATAACCTGTATCATTTGAAGCACAAATATCGTCCATGAAATTGCCGCTTTATGCTTCTCTATATTCCCACATCATTTAATTCTTTACCTAAACAATCCCATTTTTTTACGACCCTGAGGTAGGAGATTCTTGAAAACATAGTAGGAAAAGAAGAAAATAATGGTTATCAGCATTTTCTCCTTTTTCAAAATCTGTTCTACCCTTCACAAGAAAAATCCCATTGATGGAGCTACATTTGATATGTCGTCTGCAAATGCTTACAATTTGGACAAGTCTAAAACTTCTTATCATCTGATAAGGAGTTAACCCTTTACTGCACAATGTCACCTTTTAACGACCCTGGGAAAGAAGCCTTTTGAAAACATTGTGGGAAACGGAGAAAAAGCTGGTAACCAGCATTTTCTCCCTTTCCCACAATGTTTTCTACCCTATCAAAGAAAAATTGCACCATTTGAGCCACACTGAAATTGTCGTCTGCAAACGCTTTCAGTTTGGACACGGCTTAAATTTTGTCGTCTGGTAAAGGGTGAAAGAGTTATCGTTAAGGAGTAATCGTCTGATAAGGAGTTAAGCAAGGGAGACTGGCATTTTTTCTTTTCTCACAATGTTTTTTACACGTTTCAAAGAGTAGTCCCATGATATGATATGACTAAATTAATAGCACAGACAAATCAGTTTGAAAATGTTTGTTGCTGAGCCCCACTTTCAACATCATATGTTATATCACATTGGCCAGTGAACCTATCTATGCTTTCCTAGAATTTGTTTTACCAGTGCTTCGCATGATATTCTTCCAAAGCAACTGGCTGCTTTCCTACCTAATCATTGTCGAAATAATGATCAGGAGTGAGGGAGGAATGAAACATTGTGGAAAAAGGAGAAACCACTGATAACCAGCGTTTTTTCCCTTTCCAACAATATCTTCTTCCCCTTGAAAGACAAATTCCATCATTTGAGTCACATTTACTTTGTAGTCTGCAAATTTGTTGTCTCATAGAAGCTTCAAGTCAATCTGTGTAATGAAGGGAAAAACAACCATAAAATCAAGACATGTTCACTGTAGAAAAAGCAACTTCTGCTTTGTATATTTACTAAACAATCCCAAGTTCAAATGACACTGTGGCAGAGCACTTTTCAAAACATTGTAGGAAAAGGAAAGAATGCTGTTAGCCAGCATTTTCTCCTATTCCACAATGCCTTCAGCTCTTTCAAAGATAAATCCCATGACATAAACTATTGATTTGTCTGCCACAAATTCTTTCAACTTGTATAAGTGTACTGTTATGTTGTTTGGTAAAGGACAAATTAGAAAATAAAGCACTAATTTTTCACATTATTATATCAATTTATCAAGTGGTAGTTCACCCACAACCATATAAGCCATTCTCTGGCAAAAGGGGGCTTCATGCATCTCCATGATGCATTACACCAAGCAAGACATCACCTAACTATGGATCCATAAAATCCATTTTGTCAAACAACCGGCTGAATCATGACATCAAATTATCCCTTGACATGCAGAAAATTTAAAGATAGCGAAACGTTTCGGCCCTCAGCCTGCGCAGGCTGACATGGGTCGATATTTTTCGCAAATGCAATAAGCCCCCTTTTCAGTGCATGGCTCACATATATATATGCATACATGAGACACACCATTCGCTAGTGTACCCTTTTGCTGTACAGTATGTGCATTCCCCCTTGGAACTCATTGGTGGTTTACTAAACAAGTAAAATCAAGTATGTATTGTTGGACACAAAACACTGCTCAATTTGATTAAACAACATAACTTTGGATGAAAAATCTAACTGATCTGTTATCATAAGACAACCTCCTTTTGGAAATCTTGTGATAAATAGCCCTGTTTTAACAACATTGAGGAAGAGGGCTTTTGGACAAATTGTGGAAAAAGGAGAAAATATTTTCTTCCTTTTCTATAATGTTTTCTACACCCTCTAAGACAAAATATCAATGTCTGAGTCACATTTAATATGTCACCAACAGCTGCTTTCAAATTGGATAAGTCTGAAATTTTGTTGTCAGGTACAAAGTTAACTGGCCAGTTTTGTTCTTGTGATATCATCAGAGTAGCTAAACACACACCATGATTGTGAAGAAAACACTGCTTTTGCCATATTTAAAAAAAATGTCTAGAGCAGTGATGTGAAGAGTGTTATGGTGGTTGCTGGATCTGTACCTTTTACACTAGTATAATGTACATCATCCATTGGTTCAATTTACAAAAATTATCTCGGCTTTGCCTTCCATATTCTGTCTGTGTTGTTCTACTTCTGTACTTTACCTAAAATTGAAACAGAAATAGAGGTAAGGAACAACAACCACATCCTTAAGTAGGTCAAAGTTATCATTTGATTTAGCCTATTGCTATCAAAGAATTACAAATTTTGTAGACAGATACGAAAATCTATTTATGTGAAAATTATTGGATTCCTTTCCCTTTAAGCCGACACAATATTGCATTCTGTATCAAACATCAAACATACAACCAGACAAGACTGTTCACCTAGCACGGTGTGGCCAATATTTCAGGGAATGTATTATGGGCATGTTCATGGTCACTTTTAAAATGATGCTCATTTTGGTGTCGGCTTTGCAATGACCATTCTTCTCTCATTTTTGGATCACGATCAGATGTTTTCAGACATGCCCAGGCCTAACAGTCTTTTATCAAAAGTATTAACTCACTACCATACAGACTTTACTTGTTAAGCCCCTGAAGATCTTTCTTTGGAAAAGTAGTATTTGCATATTTCAAAAAAAGTATTCCCTCTCTCCTTAAAAGTTTTCCTGTTTGTTAACTCTTTACCAAATGACAAAATTCTAGACTGGTCCAATTTAAACACATTAGCAGATGTCATATTTTTATAGGCTCAAATGAAAAGTTTTTTCAATGGAAAAGTAGAAAACACTGTAGGGAAAGAAGGAAATGCTGTTTGTTGGCATTTTCTTCTTTTCCCACATTGTTTTCAAAAGGTTTTTCCTCGGGTTCATTTAAACACAGGCATGTTTGGTAAAGGGTTAAAAAGACATTACTTTTAAATGTTTCTCAGCTGTGTTTCTTTTCTCATAGATCAAAAACATATAGTCTGTATGGTAATAAGTAGAACCCATTACCTAACAAATATGCTGACATAATATCTAATGTTTATTTTATACACTCCAGACATCAGACAAGACTGTCCACCTAGCACGGTGTGGCCAACATAGGGAGGAGCATTTTCTCTAGGCATGTCAATGGCCAGTTTCTTATCTGCTCAATACAATTTGGGTGTCAGCATGTTAATGGCCATCTTGCTGTCACTTTGGGGTCACGATTACGATGCTTTCGGACATGCCTTGGCCTGACAGTCTTTATATGAAAGACACATGGGCCTGTTTTGAAGAAGTAAATATTTGGGATGAGGTTTTGAATCAGACTTGGCAGAGATCCTATAGTCTCTATAGATGATCTCTGCACCAGGGTTGCCAACACACTCCATGACAGTACCATCTTAACCTACAAAATACTTTGTAACAGAAAAAGCATAAGGCCCTATATCCTTTCTGTACATTGGCCATATCGGGTACATTTTTGCAGGCCGGTACCTAGGTTATCAATGTGGTGATAGCACTGTTCACAAAACCTCTGCAGAAGTTTGAAATAAGCATGAAAAAATGTACAAACAAAAACAATTTTGAATTTAGAAAATTATTAGAGTTTGTTATATAGAGGTTTTTCTGGTATGTTTTATTTCATTCATTTTGACATAGCATAGCCTTACCAGACAACAGTCCAGATGCAAAATTAAGAAAGATGTAAGACATTCACAGTGTTGGCTTGAAGTGTACAAAGTTTGATTTTGACAAAGGCATTAATTCTTTACTTTCAGATTCATCTATAGTGAAAGCATTTGCAGATTGCAAATCAAATGTAGTTTAGACCATGGGAATTTTTGTAAAAAAACAAAAAAATATTGTTAGGAAAAAGAAATAACTGTTAGTCTAATGAATTCAGCTGTTTAAAGGAAATTTTTGTAAGTATGAGTTTTATCAATGAACTTTAACCCTTAGCACATGGCAAAATTTTAGACTCGATCATGTTGAAGGTATTTACAGAGTAACATTCAAATGTTTTTCAAATGATAGTATTTGTCCTTAACTACATAAAAAACATCGTGCGAAAAGGAGAAAATGCTGGTAACAAGCATTTTCTCCTTTCCCCACAATGTTTTCAAAAGGCTTCTTTCTCAGCATTGCTAAAACTCAGAGTTGTGCAGTTATGGGTTAAACCTAACGCTAAGATATCTACCGGTTAGTTTTTTTTTTACTTGGCACCATGATATGCATTTCACCTGTTTACAAAATAATTGACAAAAAGGTATTGCCAGCAAACTAATAGCTGAAATTGCCTTCTTGGTTGTAAAACCCCTGTCCCTGGTCACAAAGTATATGAAGGAAATTCCAGCTGTTAGTTAACTGAACCTCACCTTTTTATAGTAATTTAGCTTATGTACAGAAGTTGCTTAAGTGATCTCTTTTTTGATGATGTGTTGTACCTGGCCCCTGTATAAACATTTGTACAGTGAAAATTCTGTCTCTCAGTTAACTTGAGCTTGCCTTCTTAGGGGCATTTAATGATAGTGCAAACGTTTAATAAAGTGACTGAAAAGAACTTTATGGTTTCATACTTAATGTATTTTTGATGTATTACATATGATTTGAAAGTGGTGTTGCAAGCAACTTGATAGTTGAAACTTTCATTTTGTTCTATAGAGCCCCTGTCCCAGGCCACAATGTATTAACTGGTGATGGAAATTCCAACTGTCATTCTGCCGATAACCACATGTCTATACAACCTTAATGCTTTATGTTTTATGTAAGAACTTTTAAAATTAATCCTTTGATTTATATATAACCTAGCAGTTTAAATATTTATATGTTATAGATGGGTTTATTTAGAACCAGACTCAAATGTTAACCAAACTTGCTAAGATTTGTATTTAACCCAACAGTTTATATAATTAAAAGAGGATATTTTCAGGAGCTAGATTTTGCAGCCTGTATTTAGTCCAGAGCTAAATTCCGTAATGAAAGAACGTTTTATTGGCAACTCGAGGTATATTTTACCTGTTTACAGTTAAAGTATTGCTAGCAACCTGGTAGCTTAAACTTGCCTTTGTGCTTTATAATTCCTATCATCAGTTAAATGAATCTCACTTGTCTACTTTATATGGGTACAACATTTTATTATAAGTTGACTGGAAAGAATCTTTGGTGTGTAATTTAAAAAAACATGTGCAAAAGCTTTTAGATACAAATCATTGCAAACATTCTCTTTATAGTTATTGAAAAGCATCTATACTGTGAAAAAGTTTGTTTTTCTTACCGTTTTAGCCTTTCCCAAACAACAAAATTGTAGACATGTCCAGAATTAAAGCATTTTCAGATGACAAATTAAATCTGCATCAAATAATGGTTTTTGATACGATAGAAAACACAGAAGGAAAAGGAGAAAATGCTGCTTACCATCATTTTCTCCTTTTCCCACCATGTTTTCAAAAGCCAGTTTTAGTTAAAGCTCAGGATTTTGTGGTAAAGGGTTAGCCTATAATCTTTCACAGTTATTCAGGTAACTGATGGATGCAAAGCTACACAAAAATATAATACAGAAAATAAATACTTACGGAACTTTGTACAATGAAGACGAGTATGAATGTCTTGCACCCAGTACTCTTACTATTGCATCAGCACTGCCAAAATGAAGTGCATTGCAGACAAGGATTTTATGCACAAAATGATGAAATAAGAAATACACTATAACCTTTTCTAGCTCTACTGATGGAAAGTTCTATTGAGCCAAAGTAATATGAATTTAGAAAAAAATATTGAAAACTGACAACTTTGACCTACCTCCAGTCCATGACCATGCCAAAGTGTCCTTATCAACTAGCTAATTTCCTCCCTGAAAGAAATTTAAAAGGAACATTAAAACACTGAAAATAAAACTGTTCTTCATCTACATATACAAATTATATGATTTACAAAATTCAACACCTACTTTAAAGACATGTACCACAATGAATGAATGAATGAATGGTGTTTCATAGTGTATTGGCAGCTACGGTATTCTAATACCTATGAACAGATTTAATGATTAATTGATTAAATGGTGTTTTTCACTGTTTCAACATCATTTCAGTCATATGACTGTTATATCTCACATATTCATGTAAGTCCTAAGGTTTCACTAGTACTAGGGTAGGCCTATGAAGTGTCTTGCCAAGTAAACTCTGACAAACAACCCAGTGCTATCTGCGAGGATTAAACCTGGAGCCTCCAGGTTATGAGACCTATACTTTACCACTGAGTCATGCAGGACCCCACGTGAACTGGAAATTTAAAACAAAAGGATGAAAAACTTAAGAAAAAATAAAGGTTGTAAAGGGAGGTCTACATATGAGCCATGCTCGATGAAAAGGAAGCTTAATGCATCTGTAAAAAGTTTGGACCCATGTTGTGTTCTTACCTCCCATGGGTGTTTTAAAAACCTTTTGGGAAAAGGAGGAAAACAGTAACCAGAATTTTCTTTTTCCACAATATTGTTTACAACATAAGCCTCGTCATTAGAGCAACATTTATTTTGTTGTCAGCAAGTACTTTCAAAATTTTGGACAGGTCTAAAACTTTGTTGCCTGGTAAAGAGTTAACTCTTTACCAAACTAAAAATTTTAGATTGATTAATTGTATGATCTTTAACGCCATTTTCAACATTATTTCAGTTATATCCCAGCAGCTATCAGTTCCTTTTACTGGTACTATGCATTATATTCTTTCTGAGCCACTGGCTGCTTTCCCCCATAACCACTGCTGAAACAATGGTCAATGGTGAGAGAGAAATAAATCTTGTCACAATGACAATCATTAATCCCCGGAAGAAATTGGCCGAGCTGGGGATCAAACTAGTGACCCCCTGTTCCCAAGTCCTGTATGCTACCGATTGAGCTACCAGGGCTAGGCTACAAAATTTCAGAAACTGTTGGTACTGAATATACATTCAGACAATGTACTTAACCAAAATCTGAAATTTGCTTGTGAGAGAGAAGAAAACTTTGTTGGAAAAGGAGAAAATGCTGGTCACAACGAAGAGTGTTAAGCAAGCTTTCAGGGACTTCCAATTGCTGATGAAATATTTTTGGGTTTTCTGCAAAATACAATCATGTTCTTTGGAAAATATTGTGGCTAAAGGTGTATTCCTTATTTAGCCAAATTCCATTCGACCTAAATAAATGCCAGTAATGCCTATTTTACAAAAATATTCTCATAGGTACCTGCAGCAAATTTGTTTCAGGAGTTTGCTTAATAAAGACTGTGGATATTTTCAGTTAGTTTAACCCTTTACCACACATCCCAAATTTTAACTACCCTGTAAGAGAAGGCTATAGGAAAACATTATGGAAGAAGGAAAAAATGCTGGTAAGCAGCATTTTCTACTTTCCCCACAATGTTTTCTACTGTATCAAAGACAAAATCATCAATATAGCAACATTTGTCATCTGGAAATGCTTTCAACTTGGACCACTCCAAAATTTTGTCATTTTGTAAAGAGTTAACCCTTTACCACACAATCTCAAGTTTTAATGAGAAAAATGCTTTTGCAAATATTGTGTGAATAGAATAAAATGCTTGTAACCAGCATTTTCTTCTTTTCCCCAAATGTTTTCTACCCTTTCAAAGACAAATCCATTTTTTGAGCCATATTTAAATAAGTTGTCTGCATATGCTAATAATTTGGACAAGCTTAAGAATAGATGTTTGGTAGTCAAAAGAATTTCCAGATATTGCATTTTTATATACTGGTATTACATCGGAGAAACAAGAGGGCCATGATGGCCCTGTATCGCTCCACTGGCTTATAAATACAAACCATAAATAGTAAACATTTCAATTCTGAGCCAAATGGTTTCAAAATAAAGACTTAAGTTTTCTCTGTAAAAGCCCATGTAAAAGTTGAGACCCGCAGGGCAAAGCCATTTTTGATCCCATAGCTATAATTACTTGAACCCTGGTAGAGGTCCACAAGATAAAGCCACATGCCAAACTAATACAAGTCTATGCTGTATGGTTATAAATAAGGTGATTTTCAAGTTTTGTCCATATGAAGCCTCTGTAAAACATAAGACCCCTGATGCAAGGCTAATTTCAAAAAAAAAAAAAAAAAAAATCAAAACAGGAAGATTTCTTAAGTTGTCACTATGTAAGCCCATGTAAAACTTGTGACCCCTGCGGCGGGTGCCAATTTTGACCCCAGGGCTAAAGTTTTGGCCCACTTGGTAGAGGCCCACTAGATATAGCTACATGCAAAATTTGGTAGCTCTAGGGCTTATGGCTAGGTACAGGAAGATTTTTAAAGTTTTCTCTATATAAACCTATGTAAAACTTGTGACCCCTGGGGCAGAGCCAATTTTGACCCCAGGGCTATAATTTGAAGAAACTTGATAGAGGTCTACTACATAAAGCTACATGCCAAATTTGGTAGCACTATGCCGTATGGTTTCATACAAGAAGATTTTTAAAGATTTCCAATATTTTTTCAGTTTTGTTGCCATGGCAACCAGAGTTTTTGAAGGAATCAAATTCTTTTTTAAGAAATTGTGAAGAGGACCATGGCAGGGTCATTTTTGTGAAGTGTCATGAAAATTGGATGGGTAGTTTCAAAGAAGAAGGTGTTTGAAATAAAAGTTAACACAAGGATGCAAGGACGCAGGGACGGACGCAGGACGGACACCGGGCCATGACATAAGCCCGCTGGCCTCCGGCCAATGGAGCTAAAAAATCACAGTGTAGAGTTAAGATCAGATTGCATATTCTGTACAGCCTGATCTTAATCAGAACAGAACATCGTTTAAATTCATGCATTTAGTCACATGATTTCTTCATTTTACTACTTACATTTCCAAATGGTATATAATCAGATACTAAATAAAGGAATAAGTGAAAGGGATATTAATATACCTAATCCATGTTAAACTTACCGTGTAGATGCTCTGCTGACTTGTTGATTGTTCACATAACTGCTTTGGGCAATGTGTCTGTCATCGTCTTTTCTAAGTACTATCACTTCAAAGCCATGGTATCTTAAATTGAAAAAAACAACAAAAAAGGAAAACCTTTTTTTTTTTGTGTGGGTTGGGATTGGGGGAGGGGGGAAAAACAGCTAATTGTAGGGAAAGAACACTTTTTCAAGAAAAATTCACATGTTACATTGTTCACCTTTTTTTACATGTCTGTTTTCCAAATTTTTGTTTTTTTTTTTTGGTGTGTGTTTTTATCATCTCAATATGTTGCTGTCGAAAGCTGACTGTATGCATTTTCAATGTGTCAGTTTCATTTTATACATTCCACAAGTGTTTCTTGCTAATACATGTGTTTGGGAGTGAGAATGACCTGCTGCTATAGAAAGCTGTGTGCATATCTTAACTTGTCAGTTACACCTTTGCTAGTAACTTTACCTTTCAAGTAAATATAAAGTAGGGTTTAGTTCTTTTATGTTAATATTTTCATTTTCAATCACAGATTTTTTTTTTTTTTTTTTTTCATTCTTAAAGTAATGGAAAGTTTTAGTTTATACTCCATATGCAGTTTCATGACTGTTGATTTACAGTTTAAATATTTTTTAGAATCTAAGTTTGTATCTAAGGTAATTTTTTGAAGATTCCTTTGCACTTTGCGAATTTGTTGTTTTAGTTCCTTGTGAAAATTGTGCAAATTCCTTCCATTACTCTTAAAGTTAAGATTTAATAGAAAATGCTAGCTTCTGATACTTATTGCAATATTTTTGCCAGGAACAGGGGGTATCAGAAACAAACATATCCCAACTAAAATTCCCTACATTTTTTCTTAATCCTTTAATACTTCATTTTCTGTTTTTGATTTCGATTTCTCTTTTTATGATAATATTTTTCTTTTCACGTTATTTCTTTTTATTCTTTTTCAATTTATCAATTCTTAATTTAATTAAGATTTCTTTCAGGTTGTTTCTGTTTATTTATTCATTATTCTTTTTTTATTTATTTTTTGTTTTTATTTTGTTATCTTTTTTATACAATTTTTATTCTTTTTATTATATTGTTAGAATTTTCTTTCTTTTCTTTTCTTTTTTTTTTTTTTTTTAATAGTTTCTTAGTTTTTCTTTTTCTTTTTAATCATTTTTGTTTACTATATTATATTTTTGTTTACTGTTATATATTTTCCCATGGTTTTTTTCTGTTGATCTTGTTTTTCCTTCTTTTTTTCCTTCATTCTTTTCATGCTTCTTTTTCTGTTTTTCATTTTTATTTCTCTTTTTATGGGTTTTATTTTTCTTTTCATGTTATCTTATTTTATTCCTTTTTCAGGTTTTTCATTCTTTTAGTAACATTTTTTTTTTCTTTTTTCCATCATTTTCGTTATAATTTTATTTCTCTTTGTAACTTTTTCTCATATTCTTTAAAGTTTTCATTAATTTTCTTATCATGTTATTTCTTTTTATTCTTTTTAAAGTTTTTCATTCTTTTGATAAGATTTTTTTCAGTTCTTTTATCATTTCGTTATAATTTGTTCTTTTCTAGTATTTTCTTATTTCTTCTTTCTTTTGGTCTTTATTCTTTTCTTCTAATCTTTTGTCTTTTTCATTTTTTACACATTTTCCTTAAAAAATGTTTACTTTTTTTACATTTGTTTATTTTTTGTTTTTGTTTTGTTATTTTTTTTATACAATTTTTATTCTTTTTATTATATTGTTAGAATTTTCTTTCTTTTCTTTTTTTAAAGTTTCTGAGTTTTTCTTTTTATTTTTAATCATTTTTGTTTACTATTATATATTTTCTCGTGTTTTTTTTCTGTTGATGTTGTTTTTCATTCTTTGTATTTTCTATTTCTTCAGTTTTATTGGTTTCATTTTAAATTCTTTAATTTTTTTGTTTAGTTATTTTTTCCTTCATTCTTTTCATGCTTCTTTTTCCGTTTTTCATTTCTATTTCTCTTTTTATAGGTTTTATTTTTCTTTTCATGTTATTTTATTCCTTTTTCAAGTTTTTCATCTTTCAGTAACATTTTTTTCTTTTTTTCATCATTTTCGTTATAATTTTATTTCTCTTTGTAATTGTTTCTCATATTCTTTAAAGTTTTCTTTATTTTTCTTATCATGTTATTTCTTTTCATTATTTTTATTCTTTTTAAAGTTTTTCATTTTTTTGAAAAGTTTTTTTTTTTTTCAGTTCTTTTATCATTTAGTTATAATTTTCTTTCTTTTCTAGTATTTTCTTATTTCTTCTTTCCTTTGGTCTTTATTCTTTTGTTCTAATCTTTTGTCTTTTTCATATTTTACACATTTTTAAAAAAAAAACTGTTTACTTTTTTTTACATTTGTTTTTTTATCATTTTAGGTTTTGGTTATTAAAGTTTTCTCCCCTTTTTCTGTTGATGTTGCTTTTCTTCATTTTTTAAAAATTCTTTTCATAATTTCTTATTCTAAATTTCGCCATTTTCAGTTGTTTTTTTACATGTTTGTTTTACAGACTGTTTCATTCTTTTTTTACATGTTTTTTAAATCATCTTTGTCTATTATTATCATATTCTAATTGTTTTTCCTTTTTTCTGTTGTTGTTGTTGTTTTATCTTTTTTTTTTTTTTTTTCAAGTTGTGTGTTTTTCCCCCAAAAAAATTTTCATTTTTTACGAGTTTTTATCTCTAAGATTTTTTTTTTAATTTTGTTTTAATTTTTTTTCCTGAATTTTCCATTTTTTTTTTTTTTTTTTTTTTTTTTTCCCAACTTTCTATTAATAAGATTCTTTTTGGTTTTTGCTTTGATCAATTCATTTTGTTTCCTGTCTTTTGTTTCAAGATTTGTCCAATTGCATTAAGCAGAGTAGGACCATTTTTTTTTTGGTGTGTTTTGATCCTTTTCATGTACTACCCTGGTGAAATATAACCATGTGTGTAACATTTTTGGGAATAAAACATACTCATGAACAACCCAGCTAAAAATAAAAATCACCCTTTACAGAAGTAAGTAACAAATTCATTTCTTGAGGATTGGTTTAGTAAATTGTTCGGTAAGATATGGTATCTCCTTTAAGAGGAGAATTTGCTTTCCAATCTGTCCCCACTGTCAAGATTTCATGTCAGAATTTGCTTTCCAATCTGTCCCCACTGTCAAGATTTTATGTCAGAGTCTCAGTATACTTGTGTAAATGTCCCTAGTATATTATGGAATATTATAAGCCCAGACAAATTGGATGGGAACCAGGTTACTCAAAGCTGAGACAGTTCTGTTTCATGTTGTGTGCTTTTGCTATTTCCAAAGCATGTTTGTAAAGAGATATATTATCAGTGTCCTTGATCTACTATGACCTATACTCCACCAAATGCTTCTCACAAAAACTCCAAAGGATGATTAGAAATAACTACCCCTGATTACCCATTAAAAAGTTGATTTTGAAAAAGTGTTGCCAAAATGAAGATGGAATTTAGGAGATATTTATTGAAAAGTGCTTGAATTATGCTTTTTTTTTAATGTTACTGACACAATTTAATGTGTAGTGTACTGGAGCCATCCAGGCAATGAGTTCATGTGAAATAAGCTAATGTTCCTAGGGTTAACAAATGTTTCTAGGCTTGCCAAAATTGTAGAAACCAAGACAGTTGTTATTTATCCTCATATTTGCATTTGAACTTTGAAATAGCACTTGAACTTTGAAATAATCAAGTAACACTTAAAAAGTGTGATGTCTTTGTTTTCTAAATGACAATTTGATACATCACAGGAAAAAACAATACATGTATGTGACAAGTTTCCTCAAACAATTAAGCCTGTAATATACAAACTTGGACCGTGCTGGTAAATTGATGAAAGTATTATTGATTAAAGATCATGGGGATGATCTTGAAAGGTTGCACTATGTATACTTTAGTGTAAATAATTAGCATCTTGATTTTGATCAGTATTACTACTAAAAACCTAAGCATTTAATGGGGAAATTCTTCTTTCTCAGACATTCCTTCAATGCTCATAGATACTTAAATAGTGAAGGTGACATTGTGTTCAATGCAGTTCAACCCTCTTCCCCTATATCAAACAAACAACAGCAAAAATACTTAAATTCCTTGCAAATACCAAACAACTTCATAAAACAACTTCTGTAGATGAAAGTGTAAAGACCAAGCTTATGAATATGATAGTAATTGTCAGATTTAACTACAAATATAAATATCAGGGCTCTGCTGAAGTATTTGAAATCAGGCATACATTTTTTATCTGAATTCCTGTATTTTTAAACAAGATATCTTTCTGTTCTGATTTAACAGGAAATAATATTATTAAAACATCATTCAAATCATTTGTTGTTTTGGCTTTGTGGCTGGTTCCAGTATTCAAAAGTATTCCATATGCGGATTTGCATGCGTTCCTGAGTTGAAATCAAACAGTGTCAATATATAAATAGAGAGCCAACAGATGAATCTTTTAAAAGCACAAAGTCTTGGATTTTCCTCAATATCTGTTTGATATTGTTTCCCCAATTAAATCTAAAGTCTTTTCACAGACCACATCTTTGAGATTTTTTTTAAACCAACAGGGATTACATTCATGTGGAAAAAAAAATGACTACTTCTCATCATGAAATACAGAATACAACCTAACTATGATAAACATTCTGTATTAAAAGGTACATCATTTCTAAAATTGTGTACCTCCTTATATAAAAACAACAAGTGCATGGCATGCGGGTGGCAACGCGCGACTGAAGTTGCTTGATTTTCGGTGAAAATTCGAAGTCGCAAAAAGGGCATACCTGTGTCAAAATATTCTAGTGATTACCTGCCCTAGTTCTATGGCTTCCCCTTTTCATAGTCAACAATTTGTTCAAGTTTGAAGTAAATATCTTCAGTAATATCAGAG
Source organism: Tridacna gigas (assembly GCA_945859785.2). Lineage (NCBI taxonomy): Eukaryota > Metazoa > Mollusca > Bivalvia > Cardiida > Cardiidae > Tridacna > Tridacna gigas. The sequence continues at coordinate 56,455,248 of OX244034.2, forward strand.
ATGTTATAAAATGTCAAAGTTTTTGCACGACATTGCAGACGGCGACAGGGCTATGGCAATAACTCGACTTTTTTTTGAAACAGCCGAGTTAATAATAAACGAATATCTATTTTTGCTTGTGGAAATAAGATCCTTAGCCTACAACATTGTGCAAGGCTCTCAGCAACTTAAATGGAATATGAGGCATACCTAATTGTAGAGTGTGATCTGAAGTCTTACGTGAGTGGAAAAAAGAACAGGGTCCACTCTTCTATCAGCACTGGATTTAATTTTAAACTTAAAATTGCCCCAAAGCTGTTTTACAGTCAATGATCCTATTCAACCGGAGCACTTGCCTTCACAGGATGCATTAATAGACAGTCAGATCACACAAAAGCAAAAGCTTCCATACTGAGAAATAGCAAACTTGTTATTATAAATCAAAATGAATGAATGAATGAATGAATGTATGTTGTTTTATGATGCATCAATTGACGGCTTTGGTAATCAAGTGTGCATGTCAGTATTAAGAGATGATAAAGTAGAATGGTTGCACTTAAGAAGATTTGAACACAATGATGAATTCATGGCCAAAAAATTAAATGAAGTAAGACTGTATAATGCATAAAAGACATTACTGAGTGGCTGGGCAGTCCCTGCCTACTCAAAAAGTTTTCAATGAAAAAGTCAAAATTAAAATTAAAAACATTTGAACAAAGAAAATCTAAAAATAAAAGCAAAAAAATATCCATACACATGTTGCAATAACTACATAAATAAATGTACCATTAAGCCCTACATATCTATTGGATAAAACCCTTGAAGTGCCAAACAAAGTGAACAGGGACCAGATAAAATGTCATTATGAGACTGAATTTTGCAAGCCATGTCTATCCATAGTATGCTGTGTAGATCTAAGAGCAGGCTGCATTGTGCAGTCTGATCTTGATCTGCAGTAGCCAGAAAAAAAAAAAAAACTATTGTTTTTAAGGCGCTTTGCTGGCTAAGATCTTTCTCATGAACCTTGCAGAGATTGACACACAAACTGTTGTGTGGTCTTAACCCATTACCAAACAATCCTGATTTTTATCTTAACAACCTCTGGAAGGGAGGCTTTTGCAAACATTGTGGAAAAAGGAGAAAATGCTGGTTACCAGCATTTTCTCCTTTTTCCTCAATGTTTTCCTACCTTTCAAGGGCAAATCCTATCTTTGTGCCATATTTGGTATGTTGCCTGAAAATGCTTTCATCTTTGACTATAAAACTTTGTTGTTTGGTAAAAAGCCAAGTCTTTTTTGAGTGGACAAAAAAACAGTACCTTTCACAAATAAAAAGGTAAGATAAATGCATTCACATAACTTTTGAAAATGGTCTTAGGAACCGATTAATTATTTTTCAGTTACATGTACTTGAGTTTTGACAAAAATGCTCAGACAAGGTTAACTTTGCAGATGAAACACGGTTGCTGCCCCTGAATAGACCGACAAACCTTTCTGGATTGCCTTGATCCATCATTGGTAACAGTTTATATTTTTTGTTTGTTCATGATTTAAAACTTTTGAACAAAAGACAAATCTTTCCTGGATCCCACCCAGTAATCAACTCTGTCTACATGTATCTTTCTGTGTTCCCTGGATACTAACCAGTCCAATGCATGGATAACCTCTCTGAGCAATGAATTATAAAAATAATTTTGTTTCATAAATGCAATATTTTTCACCTATATCTTTGCCAAAGTAATTAGTTTACTTTATTCAAGCCATTTTCAAAATTTATATGAACAGATTTAACTTAATAATCTAACTATAATTCAAATTCTGCTTTATTTAAGATCACTCTTATTGTTTGCGTGAGAAAATTAGTTTTTTCATTTTTTTTTTTTTTTTTTTTTTTAATTACTTTTGGATTTAAGATCCTTAACATCAAACACTGCATGAGTTTTTCTTTTCTTTTGGATTTAAGATCCTTAACATCAAATAGTGCATGAGATTTTTTTTTTTTTTTAATGTAAGATCCCTAACATCAAACATTACAATGAGATAATAAACTATTTCTTCTTTACTTTTTGATTTAAGATCCTTAACATCAAACATTGCATGAGATAATAAATTATTTTCTTTCTTACTTTTGGATCAAAGATCCTTAACACCATAATAATTTCAAAGGTTTTGGTTTAAAAAGAACTGCAGGGTTCATTTCAAATTGAATTTGTGTACAAAAAAAGATGCTTTCATAACAGTGCAACAAGAAAGTAACCCTTAAAGTGCCAAATAAACCCAATTGTCATTTTCATTCTAGAATAAACCAATATAATTGCAAATTCATGGCTACCTTTCGCCTGTTTTAACATAGCGGACAGTGTAGATCAAAGATCAGGCTGCATGTTTTGTGCAGCCTGATCTTGATCTACACTGGCTGCAAAGGCAACTATTTTAGTGAAAGGGTTAAAAAACTGAAATGAACCCTGAAAATTAACTCTTTACCAAGCAACAAATTTGGATTTGTCCAATTTGGAAATATTTGCAGATGACACATTACATGTGGCTCAATTAATGGTGCAAATTGTCTTTGTAGAAGGAAAACATTGTGGGAATATAAGAAAATGCTGATTCTCTTTTTCCCACAATGTTTTTTGGAGGCCTTTTCCTCAGTGTTGCTACAATGCAGGATCATATGGTAAAGGGCTAAATAAGGCAAATAGAATTTTTAATAATAGAAAAGAAAAATATACTTAAGTAATAAGAAATTACATCCACTTTCATTTTTTATCTGATATACATATAGGATTTAAGATTCTCAACATCACATAAGGTATGCTGACAATACTTTAGTGGCTATTACAACTCCCTTTGGTTTACAAACCCTCAAACATGTTTAAGTTAATGTGTGTCTGATAGACAAACATCATGTAAGGATACTTCAATATGTATCACACCTACCAATTTGATAGACATGGTGCTGATTTAAAGGATTCATCCATTGTTAACGTTATGCCATTCTGTACTTCTCAAGTAATGAAATACTTTGAATACACAGGCCACAAAACTAAAACTTAAACTCCTGTAAGACTTTTTTTCTGCTCTACTCTGAAACTGAAGCCTTTGAGCAAAAATTTTCGGAAGTCAAATCCAGTTAAGTGCTAGTCAGAATTACAATTTCAAGAGTAATACCCTATGCAGATTTTTGACGTACTGGACCCCTTGTATGTAGGTGTCAAACACTGAATGAAATTGGTTGTTGTTTCTGATGTTTTTTTTTTTATTTATTTAAGGACAACAACTATGTAACTCATACTTTATATGATGCAGACTAGCATTGGGGCAACAAACATATTCTTTACTGATCTCTTACTAGCAGGAAATCAAAGTTATATTTAAGTGTTTACCTGATTGGTCTATGATTGGTCTAATTCAAATATTTTGTAAAGTGACAATAAATTATTATGTGATTAAAAAAAAATTAACAAATTTCAGCCTAAATAACCGTTTAAAATCATAAGTGATGTAGTTATTATATCATGTGTGATATAAAGAGTATGCTCAATTATTTCGACTGTCCCATCCACATAGCCCCACTTTAAGATGAATTCTTAGACATATACAATGTGTAAGAACAAATACATTAAACCTATAGCAAGCCACTTTTGAGTTGTTTTGTGAAAATAGTGTGACCTATAAATGAATGATGACCAACACCGACCTACAAGATCAATGTAAAGTGATTGATCCCTGATAATGTTAGGTTATTGAAAGCTGAATGAATTAATAATTGTCATTTTATGGCACGATGACAGCTCAGGTAATTTAGCGCACATGTATGTATTAAAAGATAATAAAATGCAATTTTTGTGCTTAAAAAGATAAAAATAGTAGGAAAAAGTGTTAAATTAAGAAAGATTATGTGTATTCCGTATTTGCATAAAAGACATTATTGATCGACTTATTGAAAGTTATTGTTCCTACCGTACTTCACCTAATTAATGCGCTGGGGCACCATTCAAAACACTAACAGGGCACTCTTAGTCCATAGCCAATTTCCCGAAATTTTCACTGCCATCACTTAGAGTGAGTATGGTACTTTGATCCGAGTTTTAGTCAGAGCCCAGTGCAAAGTGATTGCCATTTTGAAAGACTTACTGTAATGCAGAATATTGATTTTACCGCCGATCATGATTCATTTAGACATTTAATAGCATTCACGATTAGTATGGGACACTGAAATTCAATACTTCACCTTTTTAATGTTCTTCCAAGTTAGTTGACAAATTTTGTTTTATGGGAAATTTATAATGTTATTGAAAGTGTATGTGTATTCAGACAGTCAGCTGTTAATGACATTGATTGCTGAAGTAATTAGGATTATGTCGACGCTGTACCTGTAAGTTTGTTTATAAATAATTGGTCATTAGTCATTTTCATCAGTCTGTGTTTGAAAAGTTTTAGTGAAGTTATCTTGCATTTGGAAGTTTGTCACCCCAGTTGTTGATTTTAAGGTTAAGGCTGGGTATGGGTGGGGGTTGTCTGGAAACGTTTGGAGTAAGAAATAATAGTGTGGGGGGGGTGCTACTATTAGGGAGGGAGCGTTAATTAGGTGAAATACGGTATTTTATCAAAGCATCATTGCAAAATAGTACCGGTCATATTGACATAATAATGATAAAAATAAAGTATGCAGTGTTTTTTGTTGATGACTGGGGTGTACCAAGAAGGGGTTGGTCAAGGAGTATTACCAAGTTTTCACTTTATAGTCTTAAAACCACAAGAGATGTTACCGGATATCAGAGGCATTATGTAAAGATATGCATAAACTGATGTCATTGGGGTCAGTATATATATTTGGAACTGCTTGAAGATGGTTTGTCTTGGGGACTGAAAATGTATCACATGTTTCAACTCAGCAGTCTGAAGGTTTAGTAAGACATTATTTGTTGGTAAATTTGGTTCTTTAGTACATGGGATTGGTCTGTATTGATTTATTTGGTATATTTGAAATTACTTTAAGAAATAAAACACATGGGTCTGGCAACAATGTAAGTTTAACATTCATGACACTATGCCCCTTTTTTTTTATCAATGCTAACTTCATACTAATATCCATACTAGCTTATGTTTCTGTCAAACTTTGGACCTATATAGCTGATTCCAGGGCTTAGCCTCATAAAATGAGGCAGAATGGTGTACTTTGAGGGCAGTGTGTGCCATCTTAGTAAAATGGCTTCATTTGTGTGTGGTTCATATTTTGAAATTACATACAAACTTTCCCAGTTTGCTACCTTTCAACACTTTATGGCAACCATAATATTATTGTCTTACACCTTTGACTTCATGGCAGACGATCAGTTTCTACCATGTTATATTTGAAATATGACTTTTAGGCCGGTAAAAAACATCAAATTCAAACCTCCATGTTTTGTAATATACATATCACAATTTTTTACAAAGTTTTATAAACTTGCCCATCACTAATCTGACAGACTTTGTATAATTTATCATGCACTTATTTTAACCCTTGATTACCCAATGTTAAGTGACTCTTACCTTAACAAAGTCCAAATCTGGTCATACTGTAAATCTATAAAGATAAAGATAAGTTTATGTAGAATTATTAACAAGTAACATAAGCACCAAGTTGTTCCAGGTGAAAAAAATTATTTCTAAATAAATGTGTATATTTAATAGTGTTACCACACCATCCCAACTTTTAATGACCCCAAGGAAAAAGTCATTTGAAAAAATTGTTGGAAAAGGAGAAAATGCTTGTAACCAGTATTTTCTCCTTTTCCCACAACTTTTTCTATTCCTTAACAAATTACATCATACAAGTCACATTCAATTTGTTGTCTGCAAAGGCTTGCAATTTGGACCAGTAAAAAGTTTTGTGGTCTGGTATAGGGTGATTAAAACACTTATTATAATTATACTCTTTGGCTTGCCTCAGTATGCTGTAATGGCCTATAGGTGTTTTCCTACCCTAAAATATTTAATTCTGCGCTGAACTTAGGCCCAAGAAATTCCCAGAAACATTCCAATGCTTATATGACCTTGAGTAGGATGGATATTGAAAACACTATTGGATAAAAACAAGAAAAAACTCCTTTTCCCCAACATTTTCTACCTTACAAAAGATGAATACCACTATTCCAATCACAATTTGTCGTGTGCAAATATTTTCAGTTTAGACAGGTTCAAAGTTTTATTGTCTGGTAAAGAATTAAAGCATAATCACCCACAGTTGACTTTGGCCTTGCTGTATACAACAATAAAATAATGTGGCAAAGGAGAAATTGTTGGGAATGACCAAATTATATTGCATTTTGCCACAATATTTCCACTTGTATTTATGTCTCAAACATTATCATCCATATTTCAAGAGGACATTTTTAAAATCCTCTGCCACAAATTTCACCCAAAGAGGTTAAGGTATGTTAGGTTTTCAGTCATCATGTAAGTTCTTGGTTTCTGGATTTTCTTCATTTTTTTTTTTGGTTCATCCCTTGATAATACAAAAGAGTTGGATAAAAAAATGTTGATTTTATCCAGTACACACGATATGTAAATTTTCAACTTTAAATGGCTACTTTTCCCTTACTGATTGTCAGATTTTTTCAAAATCAATAGGGTTCAAGCTATTGATTAGATAAACAAACTGTGCAAGTTTCATGAAAATCCGACAAAAATCCAGAATTTATCGTGTAAACAAGAAAAGATGAACAGACAGTGATGGACTGATGGACGACGGAAACCTCGCTATGACATAGGTTCTGCTGGCTTTGAGCCAGTAGAGTGAAAAACTGAAATGGGTAAAAATCTGGCTGAAAACAAGTAAAGATGTATTGGGTTTAGACTATACCCAATATGTAGTCTGATCTGGGATTTACAATGTGTGCACTATATTTTGCAATACATCCTGACCAAGACTGTCTTTAGATTTTTATCTTATAATGACTAATATTTTCAATTAGAAATAAAAGAGACCTAAATGCTGTAGTCAAGGCTTCTTTTAAAAAATATTTCACAGAATAGCAAGTGGTTCAAATCATTATTGGATAAAAAAATTTTAGACTTGCCTAAATTGAAAGTGTTTGGAAAACTACAAATTAAATGTGGCTTAAATAATGTAATTTATCTTAAACTCTTTACCAAACGACTGGTCCAAATTAAAAGCATTGCAGATGACAAATCAAATGCAGCTCAAAAATTATTATTTTTTTTTTTTGTAAAGGGTAGAAAACATTCTGGGAAAAGGAGAAAATGCTAGATACCAGCATTTTCTCCTTTTCCCACAATGTTTTCAAAAGGGTTTTTCTTCAGGGTTGATAATAGTCTGGATTGAGTGGTTAATAATAAAAGTGGTAGAAAACCTTGTGGAACAAGGAATAAAACGCTGGTAATCAACATTTTCTCCTTTTCACCACACTACAGGCTTCTTTGTTAGGGTCATTTAAACTTGGGATTGTATGGTAAAGGGTTAAATCCAAGATCATGTATTGCCAAAGATGTTTAACTCCTTACCAAACGACAATCTTTTGGACTTCAACTATATTGAAAGCCTTTCGCACATGACATAATAAAGGGGACACAAAAATTGAAAACTGTTTTTGGAATGATAGAAAACATTGTGGGAAAAGCAGAAAATGCTGGTTATCAGCATTTTCTCCTTTTCGCACAATGTTTTCAAAAGGCTTCTTCCAAAGGGTCATTAAAACCCAAGTGTGGTACAGGGTTTAGAGAGGGAAATAACGTCCTATGAACTAGAGGAAATACATGTTTTTGTTTTTAAATAAGCTAGACAAATGCAATAAATACTTATTCTGAAATGAAGAGAGGGAGAAATGCCAATCTGTGTGCCTTATGATGGGACATTATCGCAGAATACCTACCTTGATAAAACATTTAATCCTTTACCAAATGACAACATTTTAGACTGGTCCAAATTGAAAGCATCTGCAGATGACGAAATAAATGTTACCAAAAAATTGAAGTTTGTTTTGGGAGGGTAGAAAACATTGCTGGAAAAGGAGAAAATGCTGGTTTCCAGCATTTTCTCCTTTTCCCACAATGTTTTCAAAAGGCTTCTTTCTCAAGGTTGTTAAAAGTCGGGACTGTGGGATAAAGCGTTAAGATCACACTGCATGTTCTGTAGTCTGATATTGAATGAAACTTTTTGCCAAGACATGTAAAGCTGCCCTTAGTTCTTAAGGGGGACTATTCAGATTTTTAAAAATCTCAACAAACTTAAAAAACACTACATCTCTAAATTAACCGGTGCAATAGCTGGCAAACCATCAGTTAAAAAAAGGATGTGTGTAAGAAAAAACATTTTTCTATCTATTCCTTGATAGGCTATGTAGAAAAGAGTATTTTGTGGTACTTATCAGTGTTAAACAAAACAAGAAATAAATAATTTGCAGCAAAAACAACTTAAGAAGGCCTCTTTAACTTTTATCACACAATCCTGACTTGGGGTGTACAGATCAAGATCAGACTGCATACAACAAACACAGTCTGAATTTGGATCAAAACAGTCCAACATAAGGAGATTTTCCTGGCAAAGAGAACCTTGAAATCACAATAAATCTGTTGGATTTTTCTTTTACTATCAACAGGAAATTTCCTCCTTTATTTATTTAGCAGCTTAAGGATAGACATTCGATGAGAAATTCTGATCTTAATGGCTTCACGGTATTGCTTTCTCTAAGCAAGGATCATACAGTATGTAGACATGTCTATGATCCCTACACTAAGCAATTTTTCTACTTTCCACAATGTTCCCCGAAGTAGTAAATGCCGGATGTATAAAACTATATCTCCATGCACTAAAGAATGAACCCATTACAACAAGATGCACATTTTTATGCTCCTTGTGCGAAAGGCTACGATTCCCGCTCACACCAGTGTTCCCATTTTTTTTTTTTTTTTTTAATTTCTAAGATGTCTGCGATCTCCTAGTTATTCAAGGAAAACTTTGTTTCAAAACAAATTTCAAAAAGATATGCATATTAGAGAGACATTTTAAGAAGGAAATCGGGAGGCGGGCGCAAACATAGGCACAAAGACGCTGGCGTTTTACAAATGCGAGGGAAAATTATACGAAAACAATCACAAATTTCAACTACAATGCCAGATCTAGATATACATACATGTACTTTACTTATTCATGGAAAAAAATACAAAGATTACGAAAGAAAAAGAGACTTACTTCATTTTTTTTCCCGGATCAACCTGCTTGGCTCTTTGTTTGAACCTCTATTTTGCCCGGCTATACGTTGACTGAGTTCACACTGAGTAACAATCACCTGGGTGGATTAGGAGTCACGTGATAGGGGTCAGCCTAAAATCCAAGTGACCAGACGGAAACAGGAGCAACGATTGGCCCTTAGGCACCGTGACAATTATAGTTGCCAATGCGGCCGGAGTAGGTCGAGATCAGACTGCATAAAATTGCAGTCTGATCTCGGATCTACACTGTCCGCTTGCGCAGATATTCTGGGTAGTAAGGCTCAAAATTGCAACCATTTAGGTCTTATTTCTAGAATGAATTAATTAAATGGACCCTTTCAGTTAGGAAAAACGTCCAAAATATTGTCATTTCAGAGTTGTTTTAGCAACAATATGTGGCAAAGAAGCGAACAGTGTAGATCCAAGGTCAGACTGCACGTTCTGTGCAGTCTAATCTTGATCTATACTGTCCGCAAACAACAACTTAAGTCGGTTCCAGCGCTTTTTGGATTAATAGTTTAGGTGAATAATTTAGGTGGTGTGTTACGCCCCTTTCAACAGTATACACTTATATCACGATCACTCGTATTCATGTCTTTGCTGGGTTTCACCAGTACTAGTTCTACCCTGCCAGGGCACTGTGCACAGTGCGCCTTGTACCCTGCGTTTTCTCCTTTTCCCACAATATTTTAAACCTTTCAAAGCCAAATCTTATAATTTTAGGTACATTTTACTCGCCGTCTGCAAATGCTTTGAATTTGGACGCTTCCAAACTTTTGTCGTCGGGTAAAGATTTTAACGCAGGGGTCAGGGACAAAATGACGTCGCGTTCAATTCTATAGGTTTCTGCGGGATTTTGGAAGAGTTGAAAATCCGAGAAAATGATTTATATCTTATATCTGTTTCTGCCAAATTTTCTCCCTGGCCAGTATTGGAAAAAGATAAAAACTCCGAACTTCCTGTCCAAGAAATGTCAATAAGACTCAATGGACATAAGGTTTGACATTGCTATGACAACTGCTTCCGGATGTTTCGTAACAAAGTCTGAACGAACTATAACTCTTTCAGCGCCGTGCTTATTATATAATAATCTGGACCTCAATGAGCAATCGACTGAATATCTGAATATCGACTGAATATCTTTTAGCACATAGTCTTGAATAAACAAGCGGAAGGTCTATATCATCTGAAATAGTAGAGAAACATGAAAAGATTGTTAAAAATTTATTTGTCTATTTATTTTGTTTACGAATCAACCCAACACCTTTATGTCTTTATATTGCTTCCACGCCTGTATTGAATTTATTTGTATTATTTGATAATGAGCTATATGCTTCAAGTCGAAAATAAAATGTTATGTTATGTTATGTTATATTTACGATCAGAACGTACGTTCTGTGCAGTCTTATCTTAATCTATTTCGTAGGCGAAAGTTTCTCTATGGTGCTGAAAGAATTGCAGACTTTTTTTGGTTTTTTTTTGAGGGGGAAGGGGGTGGGGTGGGCGTTCCTTGTACTTTTGAGATTTTTTCCCGTTTTTAATAGTATTTTAGTTGTTATCAGGGCAACATTTTACTTTTCTGATTGTTTTATCAGTTGTAGGCTTGGATTCTGCTCCGCCCCTGCCCTCAGATCATTTTGCCGCCATATTAATCAACTCATTTTCAGACACGATAAAAATAAATAGACTCGTCTATATTCAAAGCATTTGCAGACAACAACTCATTCGTGGATCAAATCTTTGGATTTAGTTTAACCGGGGAAAAAAAAAAACATGGTGGAAAAGGACCAAATGCTGATTAGATCTACAAGAAGTCTCTTAATTTGGCACTTTTGTTTTCAAACGCATTGTCTGATAAAGGTAAAAGGAAGGTAAAATATGTAAATAACATCGAAATTCATAAAATTAAGAATGGTAAAAACGCTGGATTAAATTAGCACTCTCATGGCCAAATGAAGCAGTTCGTGATTTTTTATGGGAGGGGGACGGCGGAGAGGGGAAATATACCGCGAGTGCCAATACAGAGACTAGGCTACAGAAGGGCTGAAAAATACGTTTCCATAGCTAATGAAACTACTTTTTTATTAATGTTCAAAATACAATTCTAGTAAAAAAAACAAACTTTTTGGTGTCTGAAAACAGGGCCTACACATTTCCAATGCAAAGGAAAAGACCTTTTTTAAGACTGAAGAAAATACATTTTCCATTCAAACGGCGAGGCAATTTTTTGGACTCGAAATAGACCTGCTTCCCATATAGAGAAGTATTTTAGAGACACACAATGCGATTTAATTGACTCTTTACCGCGCTTGAAAATTTTAGGGTCATCCAATATGCAAGCAGCTGCAGAGGACAAATTAAATGAGCCTAAAAATGAGGATTTCGTCTTTGAAAACTTAAAAGACAATGTAAGTAAAGTAGAAAATGCTGATCACCAGCATTCGTAAAGGGTTAAATCTAAAGAAGAGACTACTTGAGGACCGAAATACATTTCTAGCGCTGATTTGGAGACCTTACGTGGACTGCAGACTAAATGATCTCTTGAGACTCAAGATACATTTCCACTGCCAACAATGCGACTTCCTCAGGAATAAAAATACACTTCCATGGTAAAAGAAGGGACATTGTAAAATCTGAAAATACATCTCTACTGCAAACGAAGGGACTTTTAGGGCGTTATCTCCCGCTGGGTGGCATTTTTCAAATACATCATCTTCGAAGAATATGACATGCGCAGACAACGCTTTTAGGGACTCAAAATACATTCCGTCTGTCAGCAAGGAGACTTTTTGTGGACTGCAAAAATACAATTTCAACCTCCAACGGACAGTACTCGTACATGAAAAGAAGATACCTCTTTAGGGAGAAAAAAATGGTACCATACAACTGCCAACGAAGTGATTTGTTAAGGACTTGGAGTATATTTTTATGAATATGAACATTCTCCCTCCCCTCCACACACTTACGCAGATTTTTTCTTTTTAACATTTTACCAAGTAGATCTTTTTTTTTTTTATTATTTTTGGGTTCCGTTTAAGAAATTTCTGATTGTTTCCCTTCTTATTGTTAAGTGTTGTGGACAACTGCAATTGCTACCAATAAGGGTAATTTGCTTCTTTGAATAGATATCCTTTTCGCCATTTAAAGTTCATTTCCGTCATTAAATGCAGACGACATTATCGAACGCCATATTGAAAAGCGTAAATTACACGTACCCAAAATCACTTTACAAAGTTACACATTGCTGCTTCTGGTAAAGACTTTTGTTTCATCGTCAGTGAACGAATTGCAGACTGCAAACCGAAAAGAACTTCTCAACAGACGCGAAAGACGGAATTTAAGAGAAGCAGTTTGTAACGACGATCTTAACTTTGGCGGGAACAGAAATCTCGTGGTTAGCTGCATTGCCTTCATTTTCGTCATTTTTGCTGGGTCTCTCTGCGACACTTAGGTATGGTTTGTACATGCTTTTTATTTTCTTCATTAGTTGACCTGTATATTAAACAAAATTTTTCTCTACAGTTGGCGTTTTGATAACTTGACCCGGTTCCTCACGGTCCAACAATGAGGGTACGCAGGGAATAAATTAATTTGTTTTACTTCATTAATCTAGTATCAAGCAAAACAAATAAATTTATTCCCTGTGGGAGTGGTCCACAAAGTTCTTTTGGCGTGGTCAAAATGGGGTGGTTTTATGAAATTTGAATCCTTTTTCTATAGATCAAGATCTAGCTGGCAAAATGTGGTCTGATCTTGATCGTTATCGTCTGATATAAAAAGAAATGAGAAATGCTATAGATCTATTTAGATTTTTGAGTGGCCTAGTTGCGTAGCAACCAGGCTCTCATTGTTATCATCCTGATTCATAGGGTGACGTAAGCATGCCTCCGGCCTTGCACTGACTTCCGGTTTGCGGGACGTTGCGTAGTTCATTTGTATGTTGCATTATCCTCAATGCTTCTATCGTACATAATTTTCAGTTGCTAAATTTCAGATATATCGAAGACGTCCCTTACAGCTCAAGTATTCAAATGCGTAAATATTTGAAATAATTGTCTCCTGCTCTAGGATACACGAACACTGAACTTTCACATTGGCATCGAGAATAATCGGTCCGTGAAAAACTGGATTTCCCTTCGAACCGGATTTCACCAGATTTCACCTCTTGATGACCGCATTTCACCCAAGTATGGCAAATTTTATTGCCGTAGTGATAACTTTTGATCTGAAATGAAATATATTTATGAACAGCATAATTGTATGCTAATTTTCTGGAAAATGTCTTACTCTAACCATAATTTGTTAGGGTTGTTTAGAACAACATGTAACTCCTTTTGAAAAGATTTTTTTGACATGTGGATAAGCTATATTACATAATAAATTAGCTAAATGAGAAATCACCATGGCGAAGAATTCATTATTTGATGTGAAATATGGTCATACGAGGTGAAATACGGTTATCAAGAAATGAATTTCGGTGAAATGCGGTTCGAAGTGAATTTCTGTTTTTCCATGCACCCGAGAATAATTTGCATATCTGGATGTCGTCTGGCGTGTGCTTTGGAAGCCCCGCTATATATACGGCAACAGTTATTAATAAAACTATTATTTTTTCATTGGCCAAATTACCCACTTAAAGTGCATTAATTTGGTTCCAGCCCTCATACCCTTTTCTGATTTAAAATCAGTCAATGACAGAAGGAAAAGGCAATGTCGAACGGCATTGGTGCTCGGTCATAGAGGGAAATTGCGTCGTAGGCTAACTTGTTCAACTGTGAGAGTTGACTCTCCTAGGAAGATTTAACCAACAAAACTTGACCCAAAATATATTAAGTATACAATAGATAAGGTTGTCTTTTTTCTCAAAGTATTTTCAAGCCAAAACATCTTTAAATGCCGTTCAAGATGTGCTGAGATTCATATTACCGGTGTCTATTTATAGCAACAACCTTCACCTTCACGGGAACAACACAGTTCCCCGACAAGATAATTCCCTGACACATCTGTACACTGTTTCCCGACAATTTCAGACAACTATCATGGCATGTATACATATGCAATTTCACTTGAACTGCAGGTGGTGTAAACTCGGATCACACTGTGTGCAATGTACAGCCTGATCTTCTGACTCTCATCGATTTTGATTATATTTTGAGGAACCATAGATAGTACTTTTATGATGGGGTATAATTATTTCTTTCAGTTTCTTTTTTACTTGATTTCTGACAACTCTTTAATTTGCAATATTTTATATTTCAGTGATAGATTAACGTGTTATTATAGCTCTGAAATGTCACGTATTTCCAGAAGCTCGAATCATTATATTTTAACGGTTTTGTGTGTGTTTGCCTGATGTAGTTTAGGATAAGACTGCCATCTACGGACGGTGCGGGCGCCAACCAGATGATTTTGTTGCCAAATGTTTATAAGAATATTATATAGAATAACAGGTACAAATTATCCAATCACAAAACATGTGTTATCAATAAATATCCTTAATTTTCAATGATTACCAACAATAACTGTTAATGATAGTAAGTAATAGGTACATGTAGTTTGACTTAGAACAAAAGTGTTTGGGAACTGCCTCTAAAAAAATTGTCGTCCAGTAACTGGCTTGTCAGGGAAAGTTCTATATTTATTCCACCTTTCCACGCACTCATCACAACTCAGCCGATTCCGTACCTAGTAACCTACATCTAACCTCGTCTGTAACAAAGGGATTTCCATACTGAAATACTCCTTGTCACATGATCTTAAACAGTTGGTATAGTAGCTAACTATGGTTGAAGATCACAGGAGGCATTTTATTTTTGCATTTTTTTCGCCACTTAGAGTAAAAAGCCTCGTCCCTTTGATTTCTATTTACTAAAAAATCAACCCCCTCCTCCGAAAAAGGGGTGTGTGTGTCAAAATCTGGTTTAATGCCCTTTAAACTTTCAAACAACTAAGCAACAGGCGACTCTCAGGACTATCAGTCCTTTGATTATAATCGTTCAGACGCCTTTATGAGTGTAGTTAACATTGTTCGAATACATACTATGATGTGGGGTTTACAATCAAAACGTCCCACAGTAAAAACGTTCCCCAGTCAAAACGTCCCACTTTTGGTTAAAACGTCCCATTGTTAAAAAAGAAATTGGTCAAAACGCCCCCCTTCGAATTTTTTTCTTATTAACTACTGGTAAATGTTGTAGTGGTTAATTAATTTGATCAGTTTTGATATGAGTTATAATGAATAAAGTTGTTCGTTAAGATTAATTGAAAGTACCTTTGTATGATCAGTCGTTTAGGTGAAAAGGATAACTCGTTATTTTGCTAACTTTGTAAATGGCCAAAGACACTGTATGTCGACCGTTGCCAATAAAATGATTGACTGATTGTTAATCGTCGGTAATGACAAATGGATGATTATAAAGACGAAATTATATGAATCAATTAGTATTGAAATCCGTCCTTTTTGCCACTAAAGCAGGTTTTTAAGACTTATTCCTTACATTTAAATAATTATCTGCGTTTGTCCAACTTTACCCGATCTTGAGATTGTACAGGGAGAGTGTAAGGGACTTTTAATAAGTATTAATGATGCAGTTTATCAAGTCGGCTTTTGATTTTACAAATAATAATGCAACTCAGTACATTTTATAGGAAATTCAAAAGAACAGATAAGAATGTGCATTGTTAAGTTTGTTGAATCTTACAATTTGTTATATATTGTGTGAAGTTTAATGATAAAGTGACATGGAATAATATTTATCCGTGGTGAGTGAGAAACAGGTCAGAAAACGGCAGCATGCTCTGCAGTGTTTTTGCAATCGATGCCACCATCGTACCTGCAAAACTGCTAAGTTATCTTTTGCATAGTGTAGGAAAGCAAAATAGACATATTTTATTATCAAATTATGCATATAAAACGTTTCACGTCTCAAAGACTAATGCTAACAAATTAATAGGTCATCTCAGATAATATTTACACACGTATTAACTCTTTACCACATAATCCCCATTTTTAATAACTCTGAAAGAAAAAACCTTTGAAAAGATTGTCGGAAAAGGAGTAAATACTGGTAACCAGCTTTTGCTCTTTTTGTCCCACAATGTTTTCCACCATATCAAAAACAAAAGAATCACCAATGTAATTGTTTGTCTACAAATGCTTTCAAGTCTAAATTTGGTCGGTTGTAAAGAAATGTATCTAACAATCAAATGCCATACCATGAGAGGGAGAGAGAAAAAAAAAAGGAAAATACGAAATATGGAGAATGATTACGGACAATTTAAGTTTTGCGTTGCAGTTAAAATGTCGGTAACAAACGTTTAACGATCTCCCATGGACAATGGGTATTTTCAGGATCTTGGGAGAGCACTTTCTTAGGGTAAGCATCTGATCTATCAAATATTTGTTAGTTTAATTGCATACAATGGACATTTCAGTTGAATTTCGATGGCGGGTAGTGTGGGTTGAGATCGGCGTATAAACAGGTTATTTACATATTGTTTTGCATCGGGAATGTTTGAGAGAGAGAGAGAGAGAGAGAGAGAGAGAGTTTTTACCTTTTACCAAACCTGCTTTCAGAAAAGGAGATATCCTCGTTACCGGCGTGTTCTCCTTATTACACAATGTTTTTACACTTTACCGCTCTCATTTTAAGTAAACCTAAGATAGTGATTGAAAACATATGTCACCAGAGATATTGCCAGATAGCTTCATATTCTCCATTCCCTACAATGTTTTCTACCTTTTCAAAAGCGAGTTCCAATCTTAAGACCTCGTTTTAAAATGTCTTTAATTTTGGAAGAGTTTAATCTATTTTTTTTTTCCGGTAGAATGATGGGTTTTGTCTTGGACACCACAGGAAAACGGAAAAAAAAATCCAATGCCACGTACATACATGTACATGTTTTAGCGTCAAACTAACGAGTAGAAATTGAAAACATTTTTTGTAAAACACATCAGTGTTATTCGCCCTCAACAGGAGAAATATTTTTTTGTTAAACATTTTTGGGAAAGATTAAAATTCTCAAATCCGAATTTTTCCATTTCTTACGCTGTCTATAAAACGTTTCTTTCTCTTGGTCATTAAGACTTGGGATTATTTGGTTAAGCGTAAAGGGTTAAATGGATACTTTACAAAATAAAATTTAATCAATGACATGGAGCCATTTGAGCGGGTAGCATAAACATTCATGTAGATAGACACTGTTGGCCTTAACCCTTAGCCTACATTATACATTATACAATTTAGATTCTACTTAACCTACATTACACAATTCTTGATTCCACTCGGCGAAAAACGTTAAAAAAGGGTCCATACGCACATGAGTGTAGTCTGATCCTGAAATACATTTACGATATCTGATGATGGTTTAAGTCATACTAATTAAGGTAAATGCCATAAAATTTAGCGAAAATTAATGGTGTGCTTCTTGAAAATTTAAGTTCGGCAGGACATGGGTTAAAAAATCAATGAATGTCACAACAAATGACTAAACCAAATGTATAGAAAAAACTGCAAACGATTTCTAAAATTATTAAAAAAAATCAGACTGATAATTTTAATAAAATGTACAGGAACGTTTACCCGTTGTATCTCGTAACCGTCCGAAGATCGACAACAGGCTGCCAGTTTAGAATCACGAATAGGGGGACGTTTTAGTGGGACGTTTTAACCAATTCGGAACGTTTTAACCAAAAGTGGGACGTTTTGACTATGGGACGTTTTTACTGTAGGACGTTTGGCCGGATACCATGATGTGGGCAACAGGTGATGTAACCTGGGTCTTTTAACATCAGTTTGCGTATTTGTACTAAACGTGAGAACCACGTGAGTATTAAATGCATTTGCAAATAAATTTGCGAACTTGTTACACACTGCCGAAACTTCAGAAGGGATAAGAAGAATTGAAAGATACACTTCAAGACAATTAACAACAAAAACAACAACAAAAAATTACAGAAGAAAACCTGTACAACATTTTTTTCTATATCTCATGATATTTCAAAATCGAGCAGCTGCAGATCACATCAATCTAAGTCATCGGACGATGGATGTAAAGTGAAGGGGCGACCCAATTCAAATTTATTCGACTTGCATATACATGTAGTGAGCCATGCTTTGGGAAAAGGGGGTTTAATGCACCATCGTAATGTATTATACCAAGCAAGTAATCATATAGTTATGGATCAATAAAATCCATTTTGTCTAACAACCAACTGAATTACGATATAGAATGGTCCTTGACATATATAAAATTGACCAATTGCAAAAAATTGAGACACAGGTCGATACTTTTTGCAGATGTATTAAACCTGCCTTTCACAGAGCATGGCTCATATAGATAATTTTAAAATCAGCTGCTTGAAGTCATCTTGTCACCAGACTATTTTAATCTCCTGGTGTTAAAATACAGACACAAACTACAGTAATGACGGCAATGATGTATGGTTGGGCTTTTGAACACTGCTAATTTAAGATAAAACTCTGTGCTTCTCGCCTTGCAATATTACTTTGCCCATTTACGCAGGTTTTTCCTCATCTGAATGTAAAAAAGTTTCTGAAAATAGACAGGATTTTCTAAACCACTCATTATAGGTAAGTGTATTCAAAATCATTAAATATAAAGACCAGATTTTTATATGAACCGTATTTTTATCCCCCCCTTTCCAAAAAAAAAAAAAAAAAAATGAGAGAGGTTGTGTAAAAAATTAAACGAGCAAACAACACAAGTTATCACGTTATTTTGTTTTTCTATTTTTCAATCAAGGAACAAGTAAATGTACATTGACATTTTTAAGTTTAATTGCATGTAAAAAAAAAAAAGTAATCGGAGACTACATGGGCAAAACAACATTATCACACTACCCCGAATTTTAACGAACCCTATAACAGAAGGCTTTTGAAAACATGGTGGGAGAAGGAGAAAATGCTGATAACTAGCATTTTCTCCTTTTCCCACAATATTGTCTACTCCATCAAAGACAGAAATCATCAGTTGAGCTATATTTCTTTGTCGTCTGCACATACTTTCAATTTGGTAGAGTCCACTTTTTTCTTTTTAAAGAGTTTACCTGGAAAGCGATATATTATTACTATTTTTCTCCCACAGTAAAGCGATGGAAGGATATATAACGTTTGCTCTGGTCGTTTTTGGCCTTGTACTGGCCTACAAATATTTGATTTCACGGCAGACGGGGCTACAAGGACCGAAACGCTTGCCCGTGTTTGGGTCCGTCCTGCAACTGACAAAGGAGAAGGCACTTGATCAATTTCTGGTTTGGGCTAAACGCTACGGAGAAATGTTTGAGCTACAGATATTTGGAACTACGAGCATCGTTTTAAACTCCGCGGACCTGGTAACAAAAGCCTATTGCGGTGATGGTTATAAACAAGTTTTTAACCACAGACCCCCGGTGTATATTGCGGAACGTTTGTTTCCGACTGAAAGCATCGGCTTAACCGTAGAACCGGGCAAATTTCATGGTGACTTAAGAAAGATTCTGGCAAAGGGGCTTCATGCTTATGGAGAAGGTATTCCGATATTTGAAGATATTGTCAAAACTGAAATCCACCGAGTTATGAAACAGATTGAAGATCGTAAAGGTCTAGACTTTGAGTTTACCGGGCTTGTGAAAAAGTCCCTTTGTAACGTTATGTCGATTTTGGTAAGTTTACATAAATTAATGATACATTTTATTAGCATTCTTCTATTTGAAGTTTACTAGAATACATTTGAGGCTGTGATAATAAGTCGTGTTTTGGGAATAAAAACTTTTAGGTTTTTACAGTCATTCAATATATATTTTCTAAATTTCAATTTAGTTTGCAAAAAAAAAAACAACGCTCACCAAAATTCAATACAGTTTCTCAGATAGTTTACATTTCTCCCTTACTTTTTACGTTGCGGGACCGAGGGTCGATGATAGTTATAGCGAAAGGATTGACTTCTCTCTCATGCTGATCATTGTCGCGATGATGGTTATGTTAGAAAGCAGCCAGTGGCTTGGGAAATATTGTGCGAAATATTGGTAAAAGAAACTCCGGACAAAGCATCGACAATACACTGGCCGCCGCAATATATAACTGAAATAATG
Source organism: Tridacna gigas (assembly GCA_945859785.2). Classification (NCBI taxonomy): domain Eukaryota; kingdom Metazoa; phylum Mollusca; class Bivalvia; order Cardiida; family Cardiidae; genus Tridacna; species Tridacna gigas. Next base: position 56,475,537 of record OX244034.2, read on the forward strand.
TTAAAAAACGGCGTTAAGCACCCTTCAAACAATCATCTTACATGATTTATGTTGGCCTAACAAGTTAAACTGAAAAAAAAAAAGTATGTAAAACTTTTTATTAGTAACATATTATTTATGAGATTCAGTATGCAAGAGCATGGATCGTAAATTACGCAATTTCTGTCACATACGATCACTTGCAGTTGCATCCGAAAGTTTATCTGTAACAATCAGATACAAATAATGCCATTCAGTTGAATATCAAATATGACTTTTCTGGAGATGTTTATTTAAAGGACCATTTGTGGAGCCATTGGACGAACTGAAACAGTTCATGGGGACGGGGCGATGTGTATGGGGGAGGGCACGGGGGGGGGGGGTGGGGGAGGGGAGCGCTATGTGTTGGGGGTGGGGAGTTTGGGTGGGGGTAGGTGGGTATGTTTAGGAAACCATGGTTCGGAATTTTTTCAACTTTGCACAACACTCTTTCGAAGTTACAGGCTGCTTTTCCACATCAACAGCGTCGAAACATTGTTCAGTAATTAGAAATGATTAGCGTCTAAAAGTAGCCCACACTTTTGCAACATGTAAAGATCTTTTTGTTGAAGACAGCATTTCAGTAGAAGGGAAAAATTTCTTCGCACAATTTTGGCAGAGATCGGTCATATAAAGCTGAAAAGTGGTTTTCTTTACAGCTTGCTGTTTACGTACATACGTACTAGACTGGCCATCATTTATCATCAGCTTTAGGCCAAATATAGCTTATGTTGCGTTGATTGGTCATCTGCAAATACTTTCAATTTGGACAAGTCTACAATTTCGTGTTTTTCGAATACCAGTACTTCCAGTTCTATGATAATTGTCTATATTTAGACACCAGATACATTTGACCAATCAATTTGGTGTCAGATTTTTCATTTGTCCTATACATTCCGCAAAGCTTGGGTGATCCGTTGATCAAGTTCTCGGCTGTATCACGTAGCTTGATATGCACCTACACGGTACATTTCTTCGTCGGAAATATGCCGTGTTACCATTCTTAAAACTGTAAGGCTTCTCTTGAAAAAGGAAAACATATGTCATAATTTTCTATCGAAATCTTTCTGAAAACCTTTCCATTATCAAACAGTTTGTCCATTTATTTTCTAACTTGGTCTATCAATGGTGTAGGCATTTGAGAGCCACATGTTGCTTATCACCGTGGCTGTTGTTGCCTATGCTAATCAATTTACACTCGCGCCACCATGTTTAAGATCATGTGACTGGTAGTAGTTCAAAATGGCCCTTGATACAGATGAAGATCATGATGTAGGTATGGAATCGGCCGAGTTGTGGCGAGTGTCGTTCCGGTCATTCGACGACAAAAAAAAAACGGTTCCACTGAAACACGAAAAAGTTTTTTATCGCATAGGAATGGCTAAGCACATTCTGTCAGTCTGATATTGATATATGCCGTCGGCAAAAGCCCCTGTTTTCGCATATGGCACTGAAAGGGTTAAGTATAATGGTTTTACTGCAGCACCTACAGGTATCGCTCTAGGTATGTTTTAAGTATGAATGAGAACGCTTCCTTATGCAGGTATACGAGTACATACATAATTGTTGAGATTACAAAATGCTTCATTTCAGATTCTAGGAAAACCAGCTACAGATGAAGATGTTCGAAATATTTTTGGATTCATCAAATTAAACAACTTCTTCTTTAATACAATCAATGTAAACCTTCTGACAAACTTTCCATTTTTACTTCGTGGACCGTTTTACAGAACCCAAGTTGCCAAGTGCAGACGTGCTTTAGATGGAATCTTTGAGACATTTTACAATGAACCAAAGGTAAGCTGAACACTCGGAGTGCCGAATAATCAAAACGCTTTTTCAGTATTTTTAAAAAAATAATGTGCACTTCACTTTACAGACCCTTGGTTGTTATTGTTTATTAATCGACACAACTCGTTGCACCACAGTCCAAGTAGAGACCGACCAAAGATAGTGCTGTAGAGGTGAAACAAGGAAAGACATATGGGGGATAGGAAGATACTTTTCTTGATTACGATAACGGACGCCGGTGTGAGGCCGTTTCAGAGAAGACTTATATCTAAAAATTATCTTATAATAGGAAACTATATTTCCTCTCCCCTAATTTCAATAGTCCATCTGATTCTTGCCAGTCTCGCTAACGGTACCCGTCCAAGTGTCAGGACCTAGCTTTCTATGGTTGAAAGCGTAGGTACTTCAGTACCTTGAGGTAGGCTTAATACTTGCAATAATGTAGCGATGACTTCTAAACTCTTGAAACGGACCATCAAATTTCCATTGTTTCATTATAATCCTTTCATGTAGCGAACAAGAAGACCAGGACAAATACGTGGAATTACGGACTGGTATTTGGAACAGCAACAGAAAGATATGGAAGAAAACGGTGAAACAACCTTTTCTGAAAATGTGATTAAAGCTAATCTTTTAGACCTTTTAGTTGCGAGTAAGTCGGTTTCATTATGTATGTATGTTAAAGATTTGAGTCTGGCTAATGGCTTCTTCCTGCATAACGAGACTTCAAAATTACCAGGTAGAAATGAGCGGTATGACAAGAAAATGTGTAACATACAAGAACCCTTTAGCTAGATGAGAGGTCAAAACCATAATGTGGACCATAACGTGCATAATAGACTTTAATGGAAACAGGTTCGTGTCCAACCAATAACTTCAAATTGAAAGAAAGATTTTCCAGAATGTTTGGCAGACGTGATCACTTTGACAAGTGACGAGACAATTAGTCGCCCACAAGAAACTTGACTTAATATATGCCGATCTAAACTTGGTAAAAATGCTATAGTGAAAACATGTTAGTTTCCGGCTCTAGCTTTGTCCTACATGGTGGAATATTAATATTTCAAGATTTTAGGCACGAATGGGCATGACATCTTTCTAAATTAACCTTCTCTTTCAGGTATCATAACAACTTCAAATGCCCTTCCAAATGCAATGCTATGCTTATTGGACCATCCTGAGTACCAAACGAGAATTCAAGAAGAAATCGATAAAATAACAGGAACAGACAAGTATCCAACAATTTAGGACAAACACAATTGTGTCTTTCTAGAAGCTTTCATGATGGAAACCATGCGATACTTACCTCCAATTCCACTTTTGCTACCCCATATGTGTTCTGAGGACCTTAGCTTTGAAGGGTACCTTGTAAAAGCCGAAACACAGGTAATTTTTATCTTAACTCTTAGAATGATCACGATAACTGAACTGTTTATGTGGACAGTGAAAATCAAGATAAGACTTGGGCCTGATTTTTAATATCCACTTTGCAATATTATTGAATTATTCTTGTTAGCTAGCCTTAGAAATACGAAAGACAATACAGTATAATACAATCCCAAAATGCAGTGTCAGTTGAAATGAAAGAAAAGGTTTGTTTCATTTACTCGATGTTTATTCATATACTCGACATTTACCCATTTACTAAAGGAAACGGCTATAAAGAGACAAACACATACAATGAAGAGGTAGAAACAGTAGACAAGTTGCCTTGAGTAAAGACACCATAATCGTCTAAATGTTCTTTTTGAATTAGTTACCTATTTGAATGTAAGCTATAGATATTTTCTGTTCTTTGCAGTAATTCAGTTCCAGCTTTACATAAGGTGTTTTCTCTTCATGTGCACTTGCATAACTGCAAGACTGATAAAAAATATCTACATGATCTATTTATAAAAATGTCCACAGCTAAAAACACTTGCAATTATTTTGTTGTTATAATTCTTGATAATGCCATTTATAACAGAGACATGAAAGATTGCAAATGTATTGTAACGGTTGAACCAACAAATTTATTTTTCAATTAAAGATAATACCTAACATCTGGTTCATACATCATGATGAAAAAGTATGGGGTGATCCTTGGTTGTTTCGCCCAGAAAGATTTTTGGATGAATCGGGAAAGCTTCTGACCAGTACGCATACCTACATGAAAAGGTTTGGTTTCTCCTTACAGTAATAAATTCTCCTTTAATAAAAAACTTAATAAACAAGATACGGATAACACAATTCCACCATCAGATAACCTTTTTTTTTTTTGGCATGAAACCTTGTCTAGAAACATGATAGTAAAAGAAGAAATTTCTCACTTAGTCCGATTTCTTTACAAGTAAGTTAATTTATCTATATTTATTTCTTGAACATAATTTCAAGTTGGCTATGACTTCAAAATTGTTTGTTGCAAACTTAATGCAGGTGGTAATAAGTTAACCATATACCAACCAATCTCGTGTTTTCATGAGCACGAAATAGAAAACTTTTGAAAACATTGCGTAAGAAAATTGCTGGTAACTTTTTCAAGGACAAGTTCTGCCATCTCAATTTAATTTCCCCTGTGCAAATGTTTTTCATATGGATTGGTCTAAATTTGTTGTCTGGTGAAGAGCCAAAAGTATGTAAGGCTTGAAACATTTGATTGTGAGTGTGAAATCTTCTTTAACCAAATTCTTCTTTCCATTAAAATGATCCCCTTCCACTGAAGAACATGGTAATCGCCTTTGTTTACTTTGGAAAAGCAGCCTCATTGTTGGAAAGAACTATTGTGCTCAGTAGTGGTTCTGTGCAGTCTGATCTTGAGCTAAACTATCTGCAAATATACTGGAGCCATGGTCTTGCAAAAAGGGCTCTTATGCCTCTGCGTGATCCATTATACCAAGCAAATCGTCACATAATTATGGACCCATATATTCTATCTTGTCTAACAATCGACTGCATCTGGAGGTATAACGGTCCTTTGACATGCAAAGTAATGACCAACAGCAGAAATTTTTGACCCAGGTCGAAACCGGACTACACAAGCTGACATGGGTCGATATTTTTTTACAGGTGAACTAAGTCCCCCCCCCCTCTTTCCACATAGCATTAGAATAATTTCATTGAAGACTCAAGTCTTTAACAGACGACAAAATTTTAGTTAATCCATATGGAAAACGTAAGCAGGCGACACATTCGATATGAATAAAGCAAAAGGAAATGTCTTTTAAGTAATAGAAGAAATTGTTGGAAACAGATATAATGTTGGTTAACAGCACTGTCTTGCTTTCTTACAATAGTTTCAAGAGATTTCATCTTCAGGGTAAAACACACACACACACACACACACACACACACACAAAACCTAATTGTTTTGTGAAAGTTCAAGACGCTAAATTATTCAATTTTAGCCAATTATAACTTTATAAAATAGTTAAAACAGAGATAATACAGGGTGTACCATAATATATGACATAACTTTTAAATGTTGTAACTTACAAAGAATACTCTTTGCATATGCAATATATAAAAATAAAGCAAATAAAGATTTTAATGGGTTACTTAATTAAATTCCAGTGTTTATACACCGTGTGACGTCAGAAATTATAGCATGTGTTCTAGGTGACGTCCATTCCTTGAGGTTTACCTGTCCAAGCGCTCTCTGAAGTTTCTGATCACATATGTGTGTGGTCCACTTCCTCTTGTCTCCCGTCGAATGGCAGTTCTCAGCTCTTCGGTAAATATACCCTCAGGTAACCCTAGAGAAAGAAATCAAGGGGACTGAGATCGGGTGAATATGGTGGCCATTCTTTTTCTGTTCTAAAAGATAGGAATCGGTCGACTAACACCTTTTTCCAAACAGACTAGACCATGTTTGGATATGTGTGGTGCGACACAGTCTTGTTGAAACCATACGTTGTCTATGTTATTATTGCATTTCGTGCTTAGAGTGTGTATAAACTTAAGGCAGCCCATGCTGTCATCTTTTTGTCATGTAGGAATTTTTTTTACCATAGGAAAGTCTGGTTTCTCACTCCCCCAATATCAGATGTTTCTTTGTTCACATCTGTATTCAAACAAAATATGTACTACATAAGTGAACCAAAGCACACCTGCAATTTGCTCAATTCCTTTCATTTAGCTTGAAACGCGCAGTCTCCTTTTGAGACAATGTCACTGTCCTTTAATAGATGATGCATCTAAGTAGTGTCATATATTATGGTACACCCTGTGCATCTGATTAGTCGGATTTTTTTTTTTTAAAGTCTTGTACTGTAGATGATAATCTAAAGCGGGGTTTAAGAGCGATTTCAGAGAAACAGGTGAATTTTTAACAATATCCTGGAATGGCCATTGTAGCAACAAAATTGTGGTTTTAAAGTTTTAGTCTCTCTCCGAAATTCTTGCCAGGAATTAATGGCAGCAACATCCTTTTACTAGTGAACACTGTCTCCAAGATGTGTGTGTCAGTAATCAGCCAGTGGCTAGAAGGGACATGCCTGGGGCAAACATCTTTAAAACTAGAGTTGATCGCCTTCGACTACACGTCTTCACGTGCCAAATTTATAAACTAGACCTCTTTTGACGGCTACAAATATATTCCACTGAAACTCAGAAAAGCTTTTTATCATATGAGCTTTGCCTTTGGAAGGTAAAGATCAAAGATCAGTCTCCACGTTCAGTATAGCCTGATCTTGATCTGTGTCGTTCGCAAAAAAAAAAAAAAACCAGAAAAAAGAAATTTAAAGAAAAAAAAAAGGGGGAAACGCTTCTTCCTATGGGTCTGAAAACGTTGAATCGATTCTCTACATCGAGGTTAGATTGTTTATAACAGGTTTTCACTTATCAAACGTACCAAATATTGTATAGTTGCAAATTTCTAAACTAGTCATCTGATAACCTGCGACCGACCCTACGACGGAATGTGCCAGCCCATCCAAGATAACAATTTAGCCATGCTCTGGCAAAAGGGGGCTTAATGCACCTCCATGATCCATGATACCAATCAAGCCATCACATAATTATGGATCCATAATAGCCACTCTTTTAAATCATGAGGTAGACTAGTCCATGGACATACAGAAAATTGACCAATAGCGACAAGTTTCGGCCCATGTCAGCCTGCGCGGACTCCGCGGGCTGAGCTGGGTCGATACTTTTCGCAGATGTATTAAGTCCCTTTTTCACAGAGCATGGCTCAATTGACTTTAGAATCACAGCTAGTTGTCCTCGACGTCTTAGTCTGGTTGTCTGACTCGCTCTTTATATAACGACAAGCTGGTTGTAACGGTTCTGCTTTAATACTTTGTATTTCAGTTGGTTACCATTTGGTATTGGACGTAGAAAGTGTCCAGGGATGAGTTTTGCAACAACCAGAATATTCCTGTACTTATCCTTTCTGCTACAGAAATGGAGTTTTAGACCATCCCCGGGAAAATGCGGATCATGTGACCCAAGGATGGGCAACCATGATTTCGAGTTCTTGTTAAAACCCAAGCCTTTTTATTGTACTGCAGAGAAGAGAAAGTAATGTATGTTGCTGATTAGAGATATTGAAGCCAGACACAACCCAGAAGTTTGTATTGCAGTAAATTAGTTCTTAGAGACAAAGCAAAGGACAAACATGTTCACCATTCTGTTCGGGGTGAAAGAGTTTTGATATATTCTTAAATCAGCCAAAAGAAATACCTATACTGAAACTTGCTTGCCAAATAATCAAGTAATTTCAATCTATTTTTCTGTGTGTGTGTTTGTGTGTGTGTGTGTGTGTGTGTGTGAGAGAGAGGAGGGTGGGTTGGATGGGAGTGTGGGTGGGTGGTTGTGTGGGTTAGCGAGAGAGAGAGAATCGAATGAATAATAATTATGTTGATGAGAGATTCAAATCGAAATTTGTATTGCACATGTTTATATCATATACAAATGTACATCATACATGTAGCAATTTAAGTTTGGAAGACCAGAGAAATTACACAACGACTAAACATTTTCAAGAATGAAAGGAACGATGAAAACGTGTTTGGGAATACGGGCAGTAGCTTGCTGCAAGCCCTTGCCCCTTATTCGACAATGTTTTCAAGAGATGTCATGTCTAACAACCAACTGAAATCAGGGGTAGAATGGTCCTTTGACCTGCAGAAAAAGGACCGTTAGCGAAAAAATTCAACCCAGGTCAGCCTACGCGGACTTCGCAGGCTGACTTGGGTCGATACTTTTCGCAAATGCATTAAGGCTCCTTTTTGCAAGAGCGTGGCTCATTTCTGAATGAGACGTACTTCCTGCGTTGTCACGAGTGTATATTCAGAGAAAAAAAAAAATAGTTTCAAAGGGTGTGGAATACTACTTGACTTTACATCTAGAAATACTACAAACTTTAAATTTTTCTGGATTATTTATGAGAAGAGATGATAAAGATTTTTGCCTACCTTCTCAAAAAGAATAAAGGGACTGCTTTAATAAAATGAGGTATAATTGAGGTTTTGCCCAAAGCTTTCAAATATTTCAAAACCATACTAGATCCAGAATTTTATCTAGATATTGGCCTCTTTATTACAGAAAACATTGGCGATTTTCAGGTGTTCTTCACATGATTTGATGATTGGAAAGGGTAGGCATTTCTCTATTGATATAGGTTATAGATTTTACCAGATATGTAAATCTCGAAATATCTATAAATGCTGAGGATGAGCTCCATTTTTTTCTTCCGTTGTTTCGTGTATAAAGAGCTCAGAGTGAAATATTTGAAGCGTTTTTGATCAAGAAATAGAAACCTCAATACATTTCATGCGATTTAAAAAAAAAAAAAAAAAACGATACTGTTTTTAAAGTTTCAAAGTATCTAATGAAATTCTTTGCCTTGCAAAAAGAAATTTTAAACGAACTCGCATAAAAATGTCATTTTCACATTTTATTAACTTAAGTGGCTACTTAAAAAGCATAAATCAAAATCTGTTAACTACACAAGTCTATGATTATCATCGTTTTATTACCTGTATTCAAATAAAGTAGTTTTTAAGGGTGGAGGCATTGTGAGAAAGGGGGAAAAAAGCTAGTTACCAGCTTTCATACCATTTCCATCTATGTTTCAAAAAGCTTCCTCCCTCAGGGTCGTTAAATTATGGGATTGTTTTGGAATAATGATCTCAATAGTTCTGAAACTACAGGAGCAATGCTTTTTTCAATCACAATTCTTCTGTCATAGTGTTTTTCAAAGCTCTAAATTGCACAAGAATAAAATATCGCTTTCTAACAGTAATGTGTTCACAAATAAACCTAAGCAGTTATTTCATTTTTGCGTTTATATTTGAATGAAGTGTTATCTTTTTGTACAATGTTTCAAAGGTTTTAAACTGCATGAGCATGAAACGTGGTACAAGTACTTTAATATGTTTAGAAGTATATGTTGTTGACTGTTAGTGTATATGTATTTTCATGACAATCTTATATAATTTGTAATTATTTGTCAGAATGCTCTCAACATTTACACAATAATGGTATTAGAGATAAGTTTTATAAGATATAAGGTTCTTGTGATAATCTTTTGATATAATGCGACCTTCTGTAACGATGTTTTCAAAAGCTTTAAAGTACAGAAGCATATAAAGCAGTATTACACTGGTATTCTTATAGTAATGATTTAAAAATATAGGCTTTCATAGTTACTATGTCTTCATACTAATCTTTCGCTGTGATAATGTCCTGTGTCAAACGTTTCCAAAAGTTCCAGTCTAAACCTTGCGAATTTACACTATCACAGAACTCGATGTAGAAATATTTGTTACCGTTAACTTCGATTGTTATATACATAGTAAACTTAGTGTTGCACCCCCTGTGTTTTTAACGTGTTTAATTTTTTGGCGTGAATGATATGAAATGGGTTGGAAATTAGAATCTGGCTACTGTATACAAGAACAAACAAGTCTGTTGTCTCTGAAATGCAATGAACTGAGGTATCCCGTAACCTCATGGCGGCAGCTACTGATCGAGCTGTTTCAACCTCTCGTGAGAGGTGTGAGACAAAGACTGCAAGCTGTTTTGCATGCCCCGGGCGGAAGTACGCAATATTGCCTGATTTTGTGTGTCCATTCTCTGCAGGTCACTTTCAACCTGTCGTAAGTTTTGTTTCGACATTAAATTCCCTGTTTTAACCAAACTTAAACGCTTCTCGTTTTTCTTAAATTTGAAAGCAACATCTAGGCAAAAGATTCCCACTTACCATGAGGTCAAGGGATACCTCAGTTCAGTTCATTTTATGGGCAAAAGACGAGTCTGTTGGTGTATGCAGCAGCCGAATTCTAATTTCGACCCATATTTATCTCATTCACGTCAGAAAATCAAACCCGGTAAAAAACACAGGGGGGTGCAACACTAATTTTACTATGTATATATATAACGTCACTCAGTGTTAATAAATTGTATTCTTTGTAATTGTATATTGGCTAGGGGCCTGAATACGTTAATAAAGATATTTATATTATATTAATATTGTTAAAATCAGCAAATTTTGCAGCTGAATTCATCAGGGAATTTGTGTCTGGCCTGGTGCTGAAACAACTGGCAGGCATACAATGCTCTGACAAATGACATTACATAATGTCGTCAAACCTACAGTCCCACGATTGTAGCAATAAATATATAAGGATACGTTCACCACATTTCAATGTCAATCATCTGATTGGCTAAGACAGACTGTCTTAGACAACCTACCGGCTAGTCTCTAAATGTACAACCTGAACAATGTTTCCAATGTTTGATAAACACGAAAGCCAAATTTTCTTCCTCCGTTCCCAAGTCTTCTTCATCCACTGAACTAAACCTGGGTCCGTATTCACCAACCATTCTTAAGAACATTCTTGGTCTTGTTCTTCAAAATTTTCCAAATTTGAAAGTAACACACCTTCTGATTGGCTAAACCATATGGTTTAGCCAATCAGAAGTTGTGTTACTTTCAAATTTGGAAAATCTTGAAGAATAAGTCTAAGAACGTTCTTAAGAATGGTTGGTGAATACGGACCCTGATCTTAACCCCTTATAGTCCATCTGATCTGTTTCTTCCTATCAAGTATTATGAGCGATTTTTATGTCACTGCAGTCCCTGGGCGTCTCTAGCTGCTAAACTCGCAACTTTGGGCGAAACTAACCATCTGCACAATGCCTTTGAAGTGGCGAACTGACGACACTTAAGAAAATAGCTTTCAACAAGTTCCCTAAAGTAATGTAAAAGACACCAATAAACATTTGAGCCATGCTCTTTGAAAAGGGATCTTAATGCATCTGCGAAAAGTATCGCAGGCTGACCTGGTCGAAACTGTTGGCTGTTGGTCAATTTTCTGCGTGTCAAAGTGTACCCCATGAATCAGTCAGTTGTTACACAAAATGGATCTTATTGATCCATAATTATGTGATGGCTTGCTTGGTATAATGCATCGCGGAGATGCATTAAGCCCCCTTTTGCCACAGCGCGGCTCGTTTAGATATGCTGAGTTCATTTTGAAGATCGCGTTTCTTACTTTACTTTTAGAGCGCCAAATAAACCATACAGTTATTTTCAGTCTGGAGATTAGATCCAAATAATTGCAATCGTTGGGCTCTGTTTGTCCAGAATGTCTCGGCATAGCAGACAATGTAGATGAAAAATCATCAGACTGCACGTGTTATGCAGTCTGATCTTGATCTAAATTAGCCGCAATAGCAAATTGTGAAGGGCGCTTTGAAGGTTAAATTACACAACTGGTATCTAACAATTTTACACCATTGATCTCATTCACAAACTATTCTTGATTCGATTTTGATTCTATTTCCAATTAACTCTTTACCACACGATCCCGACTATTAACGACCATGAGGAAGAAGGCTTTTGAAAACCTGGTGGGAAAAGGAGAAAATGCTGGATACCAGCGTTTTCTCCTCCAGCGTTTTCTCCTTTTCCCACAATGTTTTCTAATCTATCAAGAACAAAATTCCGTCATTTGGGTCACCTTTAATTTGTCGTCTGCAGATGCGTTCAGTTTGGACCAGTCTAATTTTTTATCGTTTTGTAAAGAGTTAACATTTATCTAATTAAAAGTCTTTTAATCATTGACCTTCACAGAAAGTTTTTCTTTTTGTTCGAAATAACACAGCGCATGGAATTCTCGGAGCATACATTGACCATTAACCCTTTTGTCCTCGGAAAGGTAGGATAACCTGCATTTTCTCCTTTTTCCTCACACTGTTTTCAATAGCCTTCCTCCTCAGTTGGGATAAAGTTAAAAGTCGGGATTGTTTGATAAAGGGGTTGAACTAATTCATGTGCAACAACGATCTTTGGAATAGAGTTTGTTTATGCATGTCATTTTCAAAAGAGATACATGCAATCGAAACTTGTTTTCACTCGGTTTTGTCAAGGACATTTAGTAACTAGGACGAGCGGGAACACTGTCCTTGTTATATAACCCGATTTTTTTTATCTAGGATGAACTTAAAACCCAACTATCACCGTATGACTTCAGCGATTAGACACCCTGGGTCTGTATTCACCGACCTTTCTTAAGAACATTCTTAGTCTTATTCTCGAGTGTTTTCTATATTTGAAAGTAAACCCAAATGATTTTAGCCAATCAGAAGTTACTTTCTACATCTAGAAATAGACTTCGAATGAATTTAGGAATGGTTGTTGAATACGGGCTTTGGTGTCACTTCTCTGTCTTAATTCCCCTGTTAACCCTTAGGCTGCTAATCGCCATCCACGGACCTTTAGTGGACAGAACGTGCAATCTTATCTTGGATCTACAGTGTCCGATAAGTAGATATTTCCAAAACCTTCATAACTTTAAGATACCAACATATTGGTTTTTATGATCAGCTTCAAAGTTTCATCTAAGTTATTTAGCAGGATCAGGGTTAATATGTAATACAAAGGGACATAAATAATACAACTTAAATACGTTAGATTAGCTTTTTATGGTTATTATTATTAATCCTTTTACCGCCATATATGTGAAAGCAAGGGGCTTTGAGGACGGCGTAGACCAAGATCAGCCAGCACAGAACGTGTCTATCTTGGATCCATACCATGCTCTTGTCTGGTCGAGCGTATAAGATGGAAACTTTTCTTGCTTTAGATGATAGTTTTTTTTTTTTAACAGCCGTCTGAAGAAGTCTTATTTATGTATCTGGCGCAGAAAGAATTTATCAGTTTTTTCGATAACACGCTCTGCATCTCATTAGGCTATGCAAGGTTATCGCAGTTGCCATTACACGCAGGTATTCATCTGCATAAAGCATCTGCAAACGAACACGTGTTTATGAGGACAATCATCCAGGTAATGTCTTTCCTCAATTGCACTACTTTTTGCGTAAGTGAATTAGTTAATTAAGAATCGTTCCTTTCATATGACATCTTTTTACTAGCAATTTATTTTCACCACGGAAAACAACTATTGTTTTAACGAATCAAAGGTATTCTTTTTTTTTTTTCTTAAGTAAGTGATTTTTTAACCCTGGACCACACTATGCTTTGTTTTAACTACCCTTAGAAAGAACGCCTTTGAAAACATTGGATATATGCATTTTTTCCAAGTTTCTTTGTTACAAGCAATCTCCCCTTTTCCCTAAATTTTTTCAAAAGCATTCTTCTTCATGGTCGTAAAAAGTAGGGATTGTGTTGTATAGGATTAAACGCGTATATTTCGTCTATTTTCAATGCATTCAAACATTGAGTGGAAAATCTGGCCATTTTCCACATTTTTGATGGACAGACAAGGCACATATTTAAAACATTACAACGAGCGCAAAGGAGCGTTTGCGGTAAAGCCTATGAAGAGTTTGAAATCCAATCTAAACTAATCGGAAGTATACATACGTGTACATACAGTTGACTCCCGGTTCTTCGAGGAAACTACATGTACCACTCCTGCAGCACTGAATAAAAAAAAGAAAAGTGATTAAGCATTTAAAAAAGATTGAAAAACTATGTTTTGTTGAATTTTTGATTGCCCAGCTACCATGTAGTAATAAATATTTCCATTCTGACAAATTTGAACTGTTCACCATTTTGACTGATGAATGTTGGAAACTCAGAAGGTTTTTTTTTTTTTGTTAATGCTTGAAATAAAGAACACTATTATTTATTTACTTATTTATTTATTTACTGAAACAAATCGAAAAAGGAAACTTCACTTACGCGACAAGTTATTGGCTCCTTTTCCACAGTGCTTTCCAAAGCTGTCAATGTCGGGGGCATAAAGCGTCGTCTGTACAAGGTAATGGGGCACAATACCTGTCCGTTATTTTTCTCTTTATTTCAGCAAAACGATGGAAGGATTCGTAACGTTTGCCCTACTCCTTATCGGCCTCGCTTTGGCCTACAGATATATGACTTCAAGGCGACGAAAGACGGGGTTGCAAGGACCGAAAAGTTTTCCCATTTTCGGGTCTGTCCTGCAATTGACAAAGGAAACGGCACTTGACCAGTTTATGGTCTGGGCTAAACGTTACGGAGAAATGTTTGAGCTGCAGATATTTGGAACTACGAGCATTGTTTTGAACTCCGCGGATCTAGTAACAAAAGCCTATTGCGGTGATGGTTATAAACAAGTTTTTAACCACAGACCCCCGATGTATATTGCCGAACGTTTGTTTCCGACCGAAAGCATTGTCATGACCATAGAACCGGGCAAATTCCACAGTGATTTGAGAAAAATTTTAGCGAAAGGGCTTCATGCTTATGGGGAAGGTATTCCGAGATTTGAAGATATTGTCAAAACTGAAATCCACCGACTTATGGAGCAGATTGAAGAGCGTAAAGGTCAAGACTTTGAGTTTACCGGTCTTGTGAAAAGGTCCCTTTGTAACATTATGTTCATTTTAGTAAGTACATGAATGGTAAATTTGGTTAGCGTTCTTCGTTGTAAAGTTTGCTTTAGTACATTAATATCTGATTAAATTTTGAAGAAGTAAAGAAATCATTCTCCGAATCATACGTGTTTGCTAAATCCCTTTTCTGTATCACCATTACTATACCGTTCATCAAAACTCCATACAGTTTAGCGCTTATAGTGGGGAACCTGATTTCCCCCATAATGCTGACAGTGTTGGTCAAAATCAGACTGCAAAGAAAGTATAGTCTGAGATTGGATAGATTTACCGTATTTTTACCCGACATTCTGTCAACGACAGCATCAAAATTGCAAAAACTGGCATATTTTGTAACAAGCGGAATTTATCGTTTTATTTATTTAGTACTACATGTACGTACAATGTTTAAGTCACTCTTTGAACGGAGGGTAACAGTACTAACCACAGAGAACTGTTTATCAACATTTGACCAAGGCACGTGTGTTCGCGTCAGTAAATGTGGTTTTGTAGACTTAACCCTTTACCACACAATCCCGACTTTTAACGGCCCTGAAAAAGAAGCCTTTTGAAAACATCGTGGGAAATAGAGAAAATGCTTGTAACCAGCATTTTCTCCCTTTTCTACAATGTTTTCTACTCTTCCCAAAAATGAATTTCATTCTTTCAGTCATATTTATTTTGTCGTCTGCAACTGCTTTCAATTTGGACTAGTCTAAAATTTTGTCGTTTGGTAAAGGGTTAAAAGGAATCCACAACACAATCAGACTGAAGTCCAAGCGGTCAAACTTGACATGTTGCACACCGTTTTTTTTTTTTTCAGCTTAGCTGAACAGCGAGCTTTCGTCCTACTGTTTGGTATTAGACTCGAAAAGATGTATAGCAATTTGCAATCGGTAAAAACTGTTAACATGTTTATTCTGCGGGCTCTGCTGGCCCATTTAAGACGCAAATATACAATATACTATAATCCATCACTGTATTGTCTAGAATATTTTCAGAGACACCAGTTTTACCACCAACTGCTCCTATCAAATCTTGAAAAATATTTCTGATTTAAAATTTCTTTGTGCAACAGTATGTAAAACACTGACGAAAAACAGGCAATTACTGGCCCGTTTACTTATCATTATTTCTCTTCACATTGAACTACTAAAGATTTTCAATCGTAAGTGGTTTGCAACTGCTTGAATAAGTTAATGTGTTATTATTTTAGCAACTGGTGGTATTGCTCTATCGTGTCATGATCGTGAACATTTCAGTGAATTTTTCCATATGCAGGTTAACAAATATCTGCTGAACTTAAACTAAAACTTCATTTCAGATTCTTGGAAAACCAGCCACAGATGAAGATGCTCGAAATGTTTTTGCTTTCGTCAAATCAAACGAATTTTTCTTTAACACGCTCAATCTCGACCTTCTGACAAACTTTCCGTTTTTACTTCATGGACCGTTCTACAGAACCCAAGTTGCCAACTGTAAACGTGCTATGGATGCAATCTTTGAGACATTTTATTATGCACCAAAGGTAAGCTGAACATCTCGAGTGCCAAATAAATAATAATAATAATAAAACCTACCTTTTTGGGCCAGACTATGTCACAAAGTAGCGGCCAATAAAGACCAAGATCAGACTGCGAATGCTTGAAGCAAGGCTTGAAAACAAATGTAAAATATCCGTAATATAGGTCTATCTGTTCCATTATTATTCTATCATTCATCGTCATACTTTAATGATTGAATGTCTGACTATACAAAAGACAGAATGACTTGGCAACTTTTGACCAAATTTTCAAATTCATTTTTCTGAGAGCAACTACCGGTAACACTTGAACTAACCGTACAGTAACAGATTGTCATCTTTATAATAACTTCCATACTTTTGAATGGTATGATTTCCATTCAAATGCATTATTACTCTTGGACTGCTTTCGACCTCTTCTGGTTCTTCAAGCAGTAGCAATTTGGTCCATCAATCTGACACGGTTTTCTGCTGGTATAAGGTTCAGGACTGTATGTACACGTGAAGGCCTGCATTTAAATGGTAGTGACAAAAACGAGGTCGGGGTGTACTAGCTAAGCCTGAAAGTAGAGTGCGTAGAGTGCAAGCGCGTATGACAGTATTTGATTCAGGTCAAACGGGAAACCAGCCCAGACCAGATACTCAAAACTGAAAGTGAGCGCGCACGCGTCGTTACGCACGATGTATTTCGTTCCCGCCAGTTCGATCACTGTAAGCGGATTTGCTATACAAACCCGCTAAAAACTACTCTTTAATAGAATAGTTTATTTCCTCTCCCTTCTTCAGTTTATTGTTATTCCTCCGGGACTTGCTTATCGCCAATTACATAGTGCGTGTAGGGATCCCAGTATCTTGATTTAAGCTGAACAATTGTAATAATACGGCGATGACGTCCCAATCCTTGCAAACAGACGATCAAATTTGCATATATTGTTATCATCATTTTACCCAGCAATCAAGAACACCAGGTGAAATACGTGGGATTACTGATTGGTATTTAGAACAGCAAGAAAAAGATGTGAAAGAAAATGGCAAAACAATCTTCACAGAGAATGTGATTAAAGCTAATCTTTTAGACCTTCTTACCGCAAGTAAGTCGGACCTCTATTCATAAAATAATGTTATGTTATTGGTTATATCAATTTAATATGGTCATTTTTATGCCATCGCCGTATGTATGTATGTATGTATGTATCGGTGTGTATGTTAAAAATTTGTGTCCGCCAAACAGTTACTTCCTGCATGGTGGGATTTCCAAATTATTTGGTTGAAATGAGCAGTATGGCAATGTAATCTGTCGCGTGGGAGAACATTATCGGTAACTGGAAGGTAAAGGTCATACTGTAGACTTAAACTTGATGCATAGACTTAAGTGGAAACATGCTTGAGTCCGTCCCATAACTTTAGTTTCGTATGAAGCTAAAGATTATTTTGCAGAAGTAATCATCATGACAAGTGACAAGAAAATGTGTCGCGTGCAAGAACCTTGTTGCCATGATTATAGTCATACAGCTGGTTTAAACTTGGTACTTAGGCTATATAGTGGAAGAGTGTCTATGTCTTCGTTCTGCATGACTGCATTTATTTGGCAAAAATGATCCTCGTGGCGGATATTTTTTTATATTGAAATTCTCTTTCAGGCATCATTACCACAGCTAATGCGCTGCCAAATGCAATGCTATGCTTATTGGACCATCCTGAGTACCAAACGAAAATTCAAGAAGAGATCGATAAAATAACAGGAACAGACAGGGAACCAACAATTCAAGACAAACACAAATGTGACTATCTCGAAGCTTTCATGATGGAAACCATGCGATACGTACCGCCAGTTCCTGTTTTATCACCCCACATGTGTTCTGAAGACTTCAGCTTTGAAGGGCACCTTGTAAAGGCTGAAACACATGTAATTCTTATTTAAAAAAAGATCTTAGAATGACCAGGATAACTGAACTGCTTATGTGCAGGTTAAAAATCAAGACATGCCTGAAGTTTGATCTCCACTTTGTATTATTTTGTGAATTTCCATGTTAGGTATCCATGAAATAGTATACATAGTCAGTTATAATGACAGGAAATGTTTGTTTCATTTATTCGACAATAAAATGGCTTTAAAGGGACAAACACATACTATGAAGAGGTGAAGATTGCAAACAGGTTGCCTTGAGTGAAAGATACTACAGATGTTAATTTAATATTATTATTGTTATTATTTACTTATTTGAATGTCAGCTATAAAAATCTTCTGTTGTTAAAAGTAATGCCTTCAGTTCCAAATTTACAAACGATGTCTTTGCCACTTGTACACTTGCAATACTGCAAAACTGGTGAAAAAAATATCTATGTCAAAATTACCAAATTTTTGATGAAAGTGTAATTCATTGATAAAAATGCCAACAGCTGATAATTTCTACATTTGAAATTACTTTGTAATATTTCCTGATGATGCCATGTATAACAGAGACATGAAATATTGCAAATATTGTAACGGTTGAGCCAACAAATTTATTTTTTAATTAAAGATTATGCCTAACATCTGGTTCATACATCATGATGAAAAAGTATGGGATGATCCTTGGTTGTTCCGCCCAGAAAGATTTTTGGATGAATCGGGAAAGCTTCTACCCAACACACATAGCTACATGAAAAGGTTTGGTATCTCCTGACACTAGTTAATTCCCCTTTTATAAAAACTTTAATAAAACAAAATACCAGCAACACCAGACCATCATCAGACAACCTTTATGTTTGCATGAAACCCTGTCTGAAAACATAAAAGTAAAAGGAGAAATTTATAATAATGCCCAATTTCTGTGGTTTTCTTTTATTTTTTGCCACATGTTTTTCACATTTTCCTTACAAGTATGTTTATTTATCTATATTTTTTTGGAAAACATCAATTCAAGATAACTCCGATTTCCAAATTGTTTACTTCAAACTTAATACCATAGACCAGCCAATCTCATATTTTCATGATAATGAAAAAGATGGTTTTTGAAAGCATCCTGGTGGAAGAAAATTGCTGGTAAACTTTTCAAAGACAATTTCTACCATCTCAATTTAATTTTCCCTGTGGCAATGTTTCTCATGCGGATGGGTCTAAATATGTTGTTGGGTAAAGAGCCAAAAGCACGTAAGGCTTGAAATATTTGATTGTGAGTGTGATATCTGCTTTGACCAAATTCTTTCCGCCGGCTGATAAAAATAATCCCCTTTCACTGAAGAACATGGTAATTGCCTTTGTTTACCTAGAAAAAGCAGCCTGTTCGATGGAAAGAATAATTGTGCTAAGTGATGGTTCTATGCTGTCTGATCTATGAGCCAAAACAGGTTAAAAAGAGAATCATAGATTACTGAAATTTTGTCAGCAATAAGAAAAAAAAAAAACATGAACATTATTTTCTGCACAAAATATAAACTGGGAGAAGGAGTTCCTTTCAAAAGTCAAAGTCAAAAAATTCTTTTCAGACTTAGGCTGAGGTATACTTTTACACTGGTCAGCTATTCTCGCCCCCCTCCCCCCACCCACACACACACACACACACACAAATCAAAGTACTGAAAGTACCGACAAACTAGCGAATTTGATTGATTGATTGTTTGTATGGTGTTTAACCCTGTTTTCAACATTATTTCAGTTATGTAGCAGTGGACAGTGCACATATCCATGCTTTCCTGGAGTTTGTTTTACCAGCACTCCGCACAATATTCTTTCAAAGCCACTGGCTGCTTTCCCACATTTATATTATAACCATCGTCGAAATGTGAGAGAGAAATGAATCCTGTCACAATGACTATCATCAATCCTCGGAAAGAAATTTGCCGAGTCGGGGATCAAACCAGCGACCTCCTGTTCCCAAGTCCTGTACACTACCGACTGAGCTGCTGGGGCTATGCCTGCTATTGTTTAACTGTAATGCAGTTTAAGTTTAACCCTTAACTTGCTAAAAATGTTAAACGAAACTTTCAAGCCGATGGTAAACACCTGAATATTGCTATTTCAAAGTTACATTTTGGAGAAAATAATATATCCTCTTATCAGACATTGTAGATCCAAGATCAGACTGCATGCTCTGCGCAGTCTGATCTTAATCCACACTGTCCGCAAAACGTCATTGGGTCGCGGTAGTGCCGGTAAAAGAAACTCCAGGAAAGCATGGATAGGTGCTCTGGCCGCCACAATATCACTGAAATAATGTTGAAAACGACGTTAAACACAATGCAATCAATTAGTCAATATCCAATAGCGCAAGATGTTGTTAACTGTTTAACTCTCTTTACAAAACGAAAAATTTTACGCCCGTACAAATTCAAAGCTGTTGCAGACCATAAATTAAAAGTGGCTGAACTGATGAAACCTGATTCCAAAAGGGTAGAAAACAACGTGGGAAAAGGAGAAAATGATGGTTACCAACATTTTTTTCTTTTCCCGCAATGTTTTCAAAAGGATTTTTCCCCAGTATCGTTAAAACTTGGGATTGTTTGGTAAAGGATCAATATTCAAGACTAGAATAACAGTTTAACATAACAGTTTAACTGTACACAATGAACTTACTAAAGAATGACTGAAGGAATGACAAGGTTTCCCTGTCCAGTGAGGGTTAATGTAACTGGGATTTGCTACAAGTTACCTAGGTTTATCTATTAATAGATTCATTCATAATGTTACAGTGGTGTAGGAAAAAGTGATTCTCTGCTTTGCACAGGTCACTCAATTTACATATAAGCAAATATCTTGTACCTTACAAATGACATCTTGTTCAGTTTATTACTTTGTAAGACGACATGTTCAAATTGGAGTGGTAGAGATTTAGTGGTTTTTGTCAAAATTGTCATAAATAACAGAATTAAGATTTATAACAGAAAGAAGTACTTTTCTGTGAAGCAGTATTTGGCAACTGTGGGGTTTTTTGTTTACTTTGACTCTAGGTCAATCTTGATGCCTATAGACTAGCTTCGCTAGTCTAAAAATCAAACCAAATGAACTCTTTCTTTTCTGGACAGCGGATGCCAGAAAGGGTCTACGTGCATTTCCAGCTTAAAAGTGGTCGTTTAGAAGTTTTGTTGAGTGTACAAATAATGGTTACCATTATTGTCTTGGTTTCTAATGATTTCAAAATTGTTCATCCTACCGAACCGATAAAACACATGATAGTTTTGTTAAAGTTAAAGATGCTCAAGTATTCATTTTCTGTCAATTATAACCAATCTCGTCTTTGTTGTTTCAATCAGGTGTCACTGTCATGGCTTCACATATGATAGTACATCTGGTGGATGCGAGATTGCAAAGATTACGACCGACGAAAAATCCACTTTTGAGTTTTGCTTCAATCCGCTTGTTTAATCTAGGATATCACGTGATGCTCATCAGGTGACTATTTCCGACTTTCGCCCTGCATATGCAGATGGCTCTTCTAGCAACAATCTATATCGATACTTCCTGACATTGTTTACAATTTTGACCTTGCGCAGTTTTCGTTTTCCCAAGATTCGTTTCTTACGACAAATCTGAAACTCAGTTTATTTCTCTCGGTTAGAATTTTCTCAAAAGTCCTGCACAGCAGATTCCATCCATGTTTCTGACATATGTCACAGACAAGCTAAGGCATGGTTTGAGGAATTTGAGAGAAATTACTGTGCGTCATCCCGACATGATTTATTCCTATTTCATAACTGAACGTTATCTCAGAGTTGTCTATGTCACGAAACAACCATTGACTAGCAGGGGCGTTCCCAGGGCAAACACGTATACTGCTATCTAGAGTTGGTAAAGCCTTCAACTTGAACTGACTCAGCACCAAATATAACTCGACCTCTTCTAAGAGCTGATAATACGATCCAAGTGTAACTCAGAACAGTTTTCTTCTTATGACCATTCCTAAACATGCGGTAGGTATAGATCCAAGATTAGTCTGCACGTTTTGTGCAGCTTGATCTTAGTAAATGTCGTGGGCAAAAGCCTCTGTTTCTGCTTGTGGCTCTGAAAGCGTAAAAGCGAACGCTACATTGAGATTGTATTGTTCGCAGACAGTTTCCATGGATCAAGCTTACTAAATATTGTTTAATAGCAAATTTCCAAACTATTCATCTCATTGACTGCAAGAGAACTTCCAAGCCAATTTAAAATCAGATTTTAGTTTTAAAATGGTTCATGACAGAGCAAGGCCCCTGACGCGAACAAGTCCGACTGCATTAATTAAGTAAATGAAAAAAAGAAAGAAAGAAAAAAAAAACAGTTTTTGTAGTTATTCTGTTAAGACAAGCATAATTAATTTCTTATTAAAGGCAAGCGAAATAAGCAAGACAAAGTACTGGGGGTACTTAAAAGTATCATTTCTATAAAAATATTGGATGCCTGTGTCTGTTTGTCAGCACTAAGTATCCCAGCTTGGCGTCCTCGTCGTATGTTTCTATAGTTGTCTCATTTGCCTTTTATTGCGACTTGCTTGTTGTAATGATTTGTTACTAATTTTAGTACTTTGTATTTCAGTTGGTTACCATTTGGCATTGGACGTAGAAAGTGTCCGGGGATGAGTTTTGCAACAACCAGAATATTTCTTTACTTATCCTTTCTACTACAGAAATGGAATTTTAGACCATCCCCAGGAAAATGTGGGTCATGTGACCCGAGGACAGGCAGCCATGATTTCGAGTTCTTATTAAAACCCAAGCCTTTTTATTGTATTGCAGAAGAGAGAAAGTAATATGTTTTGGTGATTAACCCTTTACCGAACAAAATTTTGGACATGTCCAAATTGGATGCGTTTACAGACAACAAATTGAATATGACTAAAACAATAGAATTTGTCTTTGAAAGGGTAGAAAACAATGTTGTAAAAAGAAGCACAAGCTGCTTACCAGCACTTTCTCCGTTTCCAACAGTGTTTTCAGAAATGTCTTTTTTTCAGGGTTGTTAAAAAATTGAATTGCTTAGTAAAGGGTTGAAAACATTTAAGGCAGATACAAACCAGAGGTTTGGATAGCAGAATTAGATAATCGTTAAGAAATACAGTTGGGGCAGAAATTTGCATATTGTTTAGGGGGAAAGAGTTTCGATATATTCTTCTGTCAGATCAAAACAATAGTTAATCCCGAGTTTTAACGACTCTGGGAAATTAGACTTTTGAAAGCATTGTGGGTAAAAGAGAAAATTCAGACACAAATCCAATTATCTGAGCAATATTTAATTTGTCGTCTTCAAATGCTTACAATTTGTGCCAGTCTAATTTTTGTCATCTGGTTAAGAGTTATATAGACAACTGTGTATCAAGTAATTTCAATCAGTTTTAGTCTTGTCAGAGAGAGAGAGAGAGAGTGTGTGTGTGTGTGTGTGTGTGTCTGTAAATGAATACTTATTATTCTGATGAGAGATTAATTTATTTTTTCATATATTTTATACCATATACAAATATACATCATCCATAAAACAACTCAAGTTCAGCAGATCAGACAAATCACACAAAGTCCAATTATTTTCAAGAAGGAAGGGAACACGTGTTTTTTTTAATTAGTATGGAAGACATTTTTGGGAATAAGGGCTATAACATATTATAAGCCTTCGCTCATTTTCCGACAATGTTTTCCAAAGACGACAAGTGCTGGAACATTCAGTTTTTTTTTTTCCTACAGCAATTAGTTTTGATGTAAATCCAAATGACAAGGTCGTGACCATTCAATAAATTGCTAACAATAAAGTTACAAATATCGCTTACGACTTCCTGGATATATCTGTTATTAAGACACATACAGATCCTGTTCAAGAGATGTATAGAATCTAACATAAATGTGCTTTTGAAGTCAAATTTTAGTACACAAGTCTAGGAAAATGTTATTCCATGAGGCTCTGGCGAGCTCTATAACATTTACCTGGAGTGATTTTAATAACCTAACGAGTACATCTCAATAACCAAAGAATGTGAGATTCTTATTAACAGGATCTTTTAAGAATCAAATGTGTAAGTTCAGATCTATTCGACACCTTATATTTATGAATGAGACCTAGGTCTGCTTAGTGATTAAGGCAGGAGTGTGCGTTCGGATAATAGGAATACTTTCAGAGAATCTGACATACTACTTGATTTTACATCTAAAATCAAATCAAACCATAACTTTTATAAATCAGCAATGTTGAAAGCTAAATTCACTGGGAAATTGTGTCTGACCTGATGCTGAATTAACGGGCAGGCAAACAATGCTCTTACAGACGACATCACATGATGCTTCTATTACGTCATGAAATCTTATCTCAAACGTGTGCAAGATAAGAAAATTCTTAACGGCTATACAGCAATCATTATTTGAGAACACGTTTACCATCCATTCTAGTCTGATTCTAAATTACAAGCTCAGCATCTGATTGACTAAGGCAGACAGTCTCAGACAATCTTCCGGCTGGTCTAGGAATTTACAAGCAGAACAATATTTCCAATGTTTGGTAAACATGAACGCAGAATCTTGTTCCTCAGTTCCCAAGTCCCCACCCCCACCCCCCATCCACTTGACCAAACTGTACCTAAAGCCCTAGTAGACTGTTTGAAATGTTTCTTTCTATGAAGTATTGTGGCTAATTTTTTTTTCACTGCAGTCCTTGAAAATATTTGCTTTAGTTGCTAAACTAGCAACCTTGGTCAAATCTCACAATCTGAAAAAAAGCTAAAATGGCTAACTGAGGACACTTAAAATAAAGTTTAGAAAAAATACCATAAAGTAATGTTTAAAGACATCAATATACATTTTAGGAGCATTTAGATATGCTAAGCTCATTTTTTAGACCATGTTCTTTGATTAAATTAATCAAATGGTATCCAAAAGATTTACACCAACGGTCTCATTCACAAACCATTCCTAATTAGATGTTAACACTTTAACACACTCGATGGTTTGCTTTTGGCAGCAACTTAGCCTTTAATACTGATATCAGTATGCATTTATTGGCTCCGCCAACGAGCCATTACAAGGGCATCTTCACCAACCATCGCAGATTCAGTTTGTATTCTAAATTCCAAGACTAGTTATTTAATTAAGCTAGAAGGTATAAGCTAGTCACCTGAGCAGTCTTGAAATTTGGTAAAAAAGAACAATTTCGAGAATTGGTGATGAACTCATACGTAACAAACCCGGCAATAATCAACTGTCACGTGACCATCTTAGAGCTCATCTGATGCAGAATAATTCAAATAGACATTTTCAATTTGTAAACCTGAAACAGGGCCCATTTTCACCAACCCTTCTACATTGCATTCTGATTCATACCCCAGGTCAAAAATGTAACGTATTGTCTGATTGACGGACAATTCAATATTGTAGCTCAATGATCAGACTGACCTTTTGTGCAGTCTGATCTTGATCTACACTACCCACAAAATTTACTGCGCTTACACAACCTCGTCGCACCTTCCCCCCCTCTCTCTCTCTCGTATGTAAAACAAACGGACATAAATAATACAACGCGAATATATTAGCTTTTATGGTTATCATTTTTAACTCTTTCAGTGCCATCTAGGTGAAAGCAAAGGACTTCGCGCACGGCAAATATCAAGATCAGGCCACACATAACGTGCAGTTAAGTTTGGATCTATACCATGCGCTTGTTTAGTCAAGCCTGTAACATGGAACTGTTTATTAGTTTTAGTGGATAGTATTTTTGAACTGCCGTCGAAAGAATTCTTATTTATATGTGCCATGCTCTGTGAAAAAGGGGTCTTAATGCATCTGAGAAAAGCATTGACCCAGTCCGCACAGGCTGACCTGGGCCGAAACTATTCGCTTTAGGTCAATTTTCTGTATGTCCAAGGACCAGTCTACATTATGCTTAATTCCGTTATTAAATCAAAGTACTGAAAGTACTGACAGACTAGCGAATTTGATTGATTGATTGTTTGTACGCTTTTTAATCCTGTTTTCAACATTATTTCAGTTATGTAGCGGTGGCCAGTGCACATATTTATGCTTTCCAGGAGTTTCTTTTACCAGTACTCCGCACAATATTCTTTCCAAGTCCCTGGCTGTATTCCCACATAACCATCGCTGAAACGTGAGAAAGAAATTAATCCTGTCGCAATGACAGATCGTCAATCGTCGGAAAGAAATTTGCCAAGTCTGGGATCGAACCAACGACCTCCTGTTCTCAAGTCCTGTATGCGACCGACTAAGCTGTCGAGGCCATGCGTGCTAATGGTTAACTATAATCCAGTTCAAGTTTAACCCTTAAAATGCTAAAAAATGTTAAATGAAACTTTTAAGCTGATGGTAAACACCTGAATATTGCTGTTTCAAAGTTACATTTTGGAGAAAATCTATCCTCTTATTGGACAGTGTAGATCCAAGATCAGACTGCACGCTCTGTATAGTATGAACTTAATCCACACTGTCCTCAAAAGGTCATTCAGTCACGGTTGTGCTGGTAAGAGAAACTCCAGGAAAGCCTGGATAGGTGCTCTAGCCGCCGTAATATCACTGAAATAATGTTGAAAACGACGTTAAACACCATGCAATCAATTAGTATATATCCAGTAGCACAAGATGTAGTTAACTATTTAACTCTCTTTACAAAATGAAAAATTTTACACTCGTCCAAATTCAAAGCTTTTGAAGACCATAAATTAAATGTGGCTGAACTGATGAAACCTGATTCCAAAAGGGTAGAAAACAATGTGGGACAAGAAGAAAATGATGGTTACCAGTGTTTTTTCCTTTTCCCGCAATGTTTTCAAAGGGATTCTTCCCTGATGTCGTTAAAACTTGGGATTGTTTGGTAAAGGGATAATATTCAAGATGTAAAATAACAGTTTAAGATAACAGTTTAACTGTACACGATGATCTAACTAATGAATGACTGAAGGAATGACAAGGGTTCCCTGTCCACTGAGGGTTCATACAGCTGGGATTTGCTACAAGTTACCTGGTTAATATCTATGTATAGATTCATTCATAATGTTACACTGGTGTAGGAATAAGTGAGTCTCTGCTTTCCATGGGCCACTCAATTTACATATAAGCAAATATCTTGTACCTTGTAAATGGCGTATTGTTCAGTTTATTATCTTGTAAGACGACATGTTCAAATTGGAGTGGTAGAGATTTAATGGTTTTTGTAAAAATTGTCATGTGTAACACAAGTACGATTTTTAACAGAAAGAAGTATTTTCTGTGAGGCAGTATTTGGCAACTGTGGGTTTTTTTGTTTACTTTGACTCTAGGTCAGTCATGATGCCTATAGACTAACTTCGTCCTCTTTCGATGGCTCCACAAGTATGCAATCCACTGAAACTCAGAACAGTTTTTATCTTATGGGCATTACTAGTTATCATAGGTCACTGAAATTCTATTGGTCTATTAAGAATAACGAAATATTCCTTATCGAACACCGTTACTGTAAATAGCACATTGGCGAATACCACTATATCTAACATCGCCAATGTGCTATTTATAGTAACGGTGTAAATGAAAATTTGAGTATTCCGTGACATACAGGCAATGTGCAAATGTGTTCGATGATCGACCGAGGAAAATATTGGTGTTACGTGATAGACGAATGGAGTTTCAAAGGTCTGTGCTAATTATGCGGTAGATATAGATCCACGATTAGTCTGCTTGTTCTGTGCAGCCTTATCTTGATCTTTATCCTAAAAAGCCTACTTTTCTGGCCTATGGCTCTGAAAGAGTGAAAGTGAACTTTACATTGAGAAAATATTGTCTGTTGGGGGTTTATATTCATGAAGCATACTAAATATGAGCCTTGCTTTCTGAAAAGGGTGTTAAATGCATTTGCAAAAAGTTTCCACTTGGGTCAGCCTGCGCAGTCCATTCAGGCTTACCCGGGACGAAACTTTTTGCTATGTGTAATTTTCCTGCTTGTCCAAGGACCATTCTACCTCAGGATTCAGACAAACGGATTTTATGGATCATTAATGATGTGATTACTTTCTTGGTGTAATGCATCATTGAGACGCATTAAATCCCATTTTGCTAGAGAATGGCTAATATAGATATAGATCCATGATATAGATATATGTTTGGTTGCAAATATTGCGAATTTCAAAACTAATTATCTGTTTTCCTGCGACAAAACGTATAATCCAATCTAAAAGTAGAATTTAATTTGGTATGGTTAATCGTAGGACAGGTCCCCTGATGTGAACGAGCTTCAAGTCAATTGGGGAAAGGTTAAGGAAAGAGAATTTTTTTTTTTTGTATTTATTCTGATATGGCTTGCCTAAGTATCTCCTTGGTGAAGGCCAGTGAAGTATTTTTCTGGTTGTCTAACTCTTTTCTTGCGACATGGTTTCTGTAAGGATTCTAAACTAACCTTCAATACTTCATATTTCAGTTGGTTACCTTTAGGCATTGGACGTAGAAAGTGTCCAGGGATGAGTTTTGCAACAACCAGAGTATTCCTGTACTTGTCCTTTCTGCTACAAAATTTTAGACTTCTCCAAATTGGAGGCATAAATAGGCTACAACAAATTGAGATTGGCCCAAATTATAGAACGTCTTTAAAAGGGCTGAAATCATTTTTTTGAAAAGAAGAAAATGCTGCTTAACAGAATTTCCTTGTTTTCACACAATGTTTCCACAAGTTTCTTTTCCTCAGGGCCATTAAAACATGGGATTGTTTGGTAATGGGTTAGAGATACTGATGGCTGACACGAGCTAGAAATTTGGATAGCAGAAAATTCAATAAAAGTTAAGATACAAGAAAAGACACAGATGTACCCTATATGTTTGGAGAGAAAGAGTTTTGATATATCCTTTAATCAGACCAAAGAAATACGTGGACTGAAAATTGATAACAAAGTAATTTTAATAAGTGTGTGATCGGTGTGTGTGTGTATGTGTGTGTGATAATTATTTTGATGAGAGATTGATTTTGATGATTTAATTATTTTGATGAGAGATTGAAATTAAAATCTGTATTACACATGCTTATACCATTTACAGATAAAGGCTACATCATGCATGTAGCAATTTAAATTCGTCAGAACAGAAAAATATACCAAACAATTTCAAGAATGAAAGGAACGCATCATTTTAAGCTCGGCTGTTTTCGAAGAAAATGTCGAGGTATGGTCGTAGCCCTGACGTCGTTGTCTGCGTCTTCGCCGTCTGCGTCGTCGTGCGAAAACTTTGACATTTATGTATCTGTTATTACTGACGGTGTTTGCTTCAAACTTGGACGAATTGTTAATGATCAAAAGGGGAACCTAACCAAAGAACAAGGGCAGGTAACCATCAAAGTATTTTGACACGGTTATGGCCCTTTTTCAGCTTAGAATTTTCACTGAATCCGCAGCCGAGCGTTGGCACCCGCACATTGTGCTCTTGTTATTCATCAGTATATTTTGGAGTAAGGGCAACAGCTTGTTACAAGCCCTTGCTCCTTTCCCGACAATGTTTTCCAAAGTTGCCAAGTGTTTAGACTATAAAGCTCTTTCTTTACAAGTTTTTTTTTATGTAAATCCAAATGACGAGGTCATGACCCTTCAACAAATAGGTAAAGATACAAATATCACTGGGAAGACTAGTCTGGTACCCCGCCGTACTTCAAAAGTACGACCCTTTAACGTAGTGGTAGGGGCAGGTTATCCAGAGTATGGGTTGACGCGTTGTTAAGATACCTACAGATCCTCATTAAAAAGAAATAAACCATACTCTGGTAAAAGCGGGCCTAATGCATCTTCGTAATACGTTCTACCAAGCCAGACATAACGTAATTAGGAATCCATAAAATCCACTTTGTTTAACAGCCTGCGGAATCATGAGATACACCGGTCCTTTGACTTGCACAAGATTGACCAATAGCAAAAGGTTTCGGCTCAGACCAGGCTGATCTGGGTTGATATTGTTTCAAAAGCATTAAGTCCCTGTTTCACAGAGCACGGCTCTAATAAATAGGATCTAGCACAAGTTGGCGTTAGAGGTCAAATTTTATCCCACGAGTCTGGGAAAATGTTTTTCAGTCAGACTTTTGGCGAGCTTACTAACATATTGCTTTAGTGACTTTGATAACATTTTATCTCAATAGCCAACGAATGTCTTTCTTTTTATCACAAAGTTGTGTCTCAAGAATCAAGTGTGTAAGTCATATATGTCTTATATTTATCAATGAGACCTACTTCTATATATGCTTTATCAGGAGAATACGTTCGGACGAAAAAAAAAAAGTTCGAAACTATATAACTACTTGATTTTACATCTAAAAATAAAGCAGATCCTAAATTTGTCACGATACAGTAATTTTGAGACTTGAATTGATCGGAAAATATGTGTCTAGCGTAGTTCCGAAATAACTAGCAGCTAGAGCCTACCATGCTCTGACAAATGACATCACCTAATGCGATTATCACGTCATAAAATCTGATCTCAAACGCGAGTAAGGTAAAAAAAAAAATCGTTATGTCTACACTGCACCAAAAACAAGGGAGATTAAGAGATAGAAAATATGCAAAGGCAGAAAACAATTTTATCAGATGACCGTCCTTATTTTCAGTGTAATGTAGACGTTTGAGATAGGCAAATAGTGTCGTTTTTGGTTACAGCTCTGTAATCATATACCTCATTCCTAAAACATGGCTGACACAGTTTTCCCTGCGAAAATAACCGTCAAAATTGATGATCTTGATAAAGCTGCAATTTTTATAGTCTTCAGATTCATGGCAAAATCACTGAATCACAGAAAAAAAGAAATCAAAGAATCATTACTTCAGACCAAATAATTCGAAACTTTCGGCATTGAAATCCATCATTCTCCCTGATCTGGCACATGGCAGGGGCGTAACCAGGTTTTATAGATTTTTTTCGCACTCCGAATTAAAACTTCGGTGTGACAATTATAGACATACCTATATTGAAAGCATATGCAGAAGATAAATATAGCTAAAATAACGGTGTTTGTATTGAAAAGGATAGATTTAAAAGGATGTTAGAAAAAGAGAAAATCCTGGTGACCAGCATTTTCTGTTTTTCCAGCAGCGTTTTCAAAGGTCCTCTTCCCCGAGGTCGTTAAAAAACGAGATTGTTCGGTACAGAATTACCAACATGAATGACGTTATCCTGTAAAGTGAACGCCACATGTTCCCATTTTTTGACATTTGCATAGTGCGTTGTGGGCGCCACGCCCTCGCATGTATAGATCATATGCCACACGCCACATGTTTGCAGATTTAGGTCACAACATCCTTTCCCTCACAGTTGACCATTTAGGAGGTCACTTTCATTATACCTCCCACCTACGGAGTAGAGGGGTGTATACTGGCTTCACCATGTCTGTTTGCCCGTCCGTCCGTCCCTAAGTCCGCCTGTCCATCCGTCAATCCGTCTATCCGTCCGTCTTACTTTCGTTTCCGTGCTCTAACTCAAAAGCAGTTTGACTTAGGACCCTGAAACTTTATGAAGTGTTTCTCATGACCCAACGAGGTGCCTCATTGTGGTTGGGTCACATTGGTCAAAGGTCAAGGTCACTGGTGATCTTTGTTTCGAAAATCATTTCCTTTTTAGAACTTTTTTCTCTATACATGTATCTCACGATATTTCAAAATCGAGCTGCTGCAGACTACAAAAATTTAAGTCAGCGGATGATGAATGCAAAGTGAAAGAGTGTTCCAATATAGATTTATGCGACTTGCATGTACATGTATTGAGCCATGTTCAGGGAAAAGGGGTTAATGCATTATGGTCATGCATTATTGCACCAAGCAAGTCATCATATAGTTATGGATCCATAAAATCCAATTTGTCCAACAAGTGACTAGATAAAAATATAGAATGGTCCTTGACATGTATAAAATTTACCAATAGCAAACAGTTTCGGCACAGGTAAGCCTGTGCGGATTGCAGAATGACTTAATCGGTACTTTTTGCAGATGCATTAAACCCCCTTTTTGCAGAGCATGGTTCATATAGATAATTTCAAAATAAGCAGCTTGTAGTCCTCTTGTCACCAAGCTCTCCCAATCTCCTGGTGTTCAGATGTATATAGACAGACACAAAGTACAATAACGACAGCAATGACGTAGGGGTGGGGCCTTTGAACATTAGCAATTTTAGGATAAAACTCTGTGTTTCTCGACTTGCAGTATTATGTTGCCCATTCACGCACGTTTTTTTTTTTTTTCATCTGCAAAAAGTTTATGAAAACGCTCAGGAGTTTCACGTAAAACACGCATTACAGGTTAGTGAATTCAAAATTATTAAATGCAAAGAAGGTTTTTATATTAACCGTATTTTTATCAAGAAAAAGACGAAAAAAATGGGAGAGTGTAAAAAATAAACGATCTTTCAACATGCTTTACTATCCTGTTTCATTTTCTATTTTTCAATGAAAAAAACAACTACATGGACATTTTTTTTTTAATTTTAACTGCATGAACAAAAAAATCATAGTATTACGCGGGGACTACATTGGCAAAGAGATAAAGATATTGAAACACCGAACGACTTTTCAATATCTCTATTTTCATTGCATTCAAGAGGGTAGAAGGTCCTATTATTCAAAAGCTATCAGTTGCATGGGCATAAAATCTCGTATTTTTGCATTAATACGAGTAGGTTAACCTGGAAAGCAATATATTTTTGTTACTTTTCTTCCACAGTAAAGCGATGGAAGGATATGTAACGTTTGCTCTGGTCCTTTTCGGCCTTGCACTGGCTTACAGATATATGAATTCACGACAACGCAAGATGGGGTTGCAAGGACCAAAAAGTTTTCCCGTGTTCGGGTCCGTCCTGCAGTTGACAAAGGACAATGCACTTGATCAGTTTATGGTCTGGGCTAAACGTTATGGAGAAATGTTTGAGCTGCAGATATTTGAAACTACCAGCATAGTTTTAAACTCTGCCGAGTTGGTAACAAAAGCCTTCTGTGCTGACGGTTATAAACAAGTTTTAAACCACAGGCCTCCGATTAGTTTTGCTGCACGTTTGTTTCCGACTGAAAGCGTCGCCTTGACTGTAGAGCCGGGCAAGTTCCACGGTGATTTGAGGAAAATTATAGTAAAGGGGCTTCATGCTTATGGAGAAGGTATTCCGAGATTTGAAGATATTGTCAAAACTGAAATCCACCGAGTTATGGAGCAGATTGAAGAGCGTAAAGGTCAAGACTTTGAGTTTACCGGTCTTGTGAAAAGGTCCCTTTGTAACGTTATGTCCATTTTAGTAAGTACATGAATAATACAAATGATAAGCATTCATTGTGGTAAACTATAGGATATTGAGCTGATGTAAGTATTTTCAGATAACAAATTAAAAGCTGCTAAAACAGTTACCATTATTTGTCTTCAAAAGAGTGGAAAAAAATTGTGGAATCAAGGAAGGAGATATACTGGTTCCAAACATGTTCTCCCTTTTCCACAATGTTTTCAAAAGCTTTTACCCTCAAGGTTGCTAAGACATTGAATATCATAGTAATTCAAACTGAATATCTGCTTGAGTACCTTCACTTTTACCACACACACACACACACACACACACACAAGCCATGCTCTGGAAAAAGGCGGTTTAATGCACATCCGTGATGTGTGATAACAAATGAGTCATCACATAATTACGGATCAACAAAATCCATTTCAAACTGTATCATGAGGTAAACTGGTCCTTTCACATACAGAAAATTGACCGAAAGCAATAAGTTTCGAATCGGATCAGCCTTCACTGTCCGCTGAGGCTGGCTTTGG
This sequence comes from Tridacna gigas, assembly GCA_945859785.2. Lineage (NCBI taxonomy): Eukaryota > Metazoa > Mollusca > Bivalvia > Cardiida > Cardiidae > Tridacna > Tridacna gigas. The sequence continues at coordinate 56,509,341 of OX244034.2, forward strand.
TCAATACCTTTTGCAGATGCATTTAACCTCCTTTTTCCAGAACATCGCTCCTATCTTACTACTTCTGGTTTTCACACAGATGAAAGCCCCATAGCTCAGTTGGTAGCATACAGGACTTGAGAATAGGTGGTCACTGGATCAATCACTGGCTCAGCCAATTTCTTTCTGAGGATTGATGATAGTCATTGCGGCAGGACTCACTCCTCTCTCACCGCTGACCATTGTTTCCATGATGGTTATGTGGGAAAGCAGCCAGTGGCTTTGAAAGAATATTGTGCGGAGTACTGGTAAAAGAAACTCCAGGAAAGCATATGGAATGTGCACTGGCCGCCGCGATGTAATTGAAATAATGTTGAAAATTGCGTTAAACAATTAGTTGATATGGCTCCTCTTAGTTTCCGAAATTGAGCGGCACTCTGCAAAAACCGGGTTATTGAATGACTCTTCAAAAAATATCGACCCATGTTAGCCTGCGCAGTGCAGTCTTCGCAGGCCGACCTGAGTCGAAACCTTTTGCTACTGTCAAAGGACAACTCTAACTTATAATACAGTCGTGATTATCTTCTTTTTTTTTGGGGGGGGGGGGGGGGTGTAGATTAATATTATATGAAGACTTGCTAGATTTGATGCTTTTAAAAAAATGCATTTAACCATTTTTTTGCCAGAGAGCCGTAAATATCTTTAAAAAAAAGAACATACAACTTCTCGGATAGTTCCTCTTGGAGTAGAGTATCGAAAGGGCCCACTGGCCTATTGAATGTGGTAACTTGAGAAAGTGCAACGCTCAATCAAATAGATTTCTGATTACCAGAGTAGTCAAACTTGCAATAGGGAGATATGGGTAATCCTACTTTCGTGTGACTAGTTAAATTTTGTGTCAGATTTTTCATTTGTTTTTGGAAATTTTGTATAAATTCTCATTTGCCATTCAGTGTCAAACAATTAAACTGCATTCTTAGTCTGGTTCTAAATTTAGAAGGTAACACAAATTCTGGTTGGCTCAACTTTTTGGTTTAGCCTATCAGAAATTGCGTTAAGTTTGCGTTAGAGTGTTGAAATTTCAGGACTGCGAGTTAGAATAAGAATGTACTTTAAAATGATTTGTGAAGACGGACCTTGTAAACAAACAAGCCATGCTCTCTGAAAAGGGGGCTTAATGCATCTGTGAAAAGTATAGACCCAGGTCAGCCTGCGTGCAGTCCGTGCAGGCTGACTTGTTAGCTATTGGTTTATTTTCTGTATGTCAAAGGACTAGTCTAACTTCAGATACAGTCGGTTGTTGGACATAATTGATTCTATGGGTACCTAATTATGTGATGACTTGCTTGGTATCATGCATCAAGGAGATGCATTAAGCCCCCCTTTTCCAGAGTATGGCTCAAATACATGTATATAGGCCTAACTGGTATTTAATGCTTCAATACTACTCTTGATTTCAGATTCTAGGAAAACCAGCTTCAGATGAAGATGTTCAGAATATTTTTGCCTTCATCAAAACTAGCGATTTTTTCTTAAATGCTGTCAATGTCAACCTACTATCAAGATTTCCGTTTTTACTTCATGGACCAGTCTACAGAACCCAAGTTGCCAACTGTAAACGTGCTATAGACGGAATATTTAAGGTCTTTTACTATGAACCAAAGGTAAGCTGAATGCTTAAAGCATCTGAAAGAAAAACAAAAGATGTTTAAATTTTGTCAGACCCACACACTGAATTTTAAATCGTCTGTTTTGGCCAGAATGTGGTCCAGAACTGCAGGCAACATAGGCCTATAGATCCACAATCAGGCTGGAAAAGCAACTTCAAACCTACTTGATACACTTGGGCTTAACTCTTTACCACACAATCCCGACTTTTAATGACCCAAAAAAGGAAGCCTTTTGAAAACATTGTGGGAAAAGGAGAAAATACTGGTAACCAGCATTTTCTCCTTTTCCCACAATGTTTTCTACCCATCCCATAGCAAATTAACCCTTTCCCAAACAAGCCCTGGTTTTCACGTGTCTGCAGTACAAGTCTTTTGAAAACACTGTGGGAAAAGGAGAAATTGCTCGTAATGAGCAATTTCTCCTTTTCCCACAGTGTTTTCTTCCCTTTTTGAGACTTTTCTGCCATTTTCATCAAATTTAAAATTGTCGTCTGCAAACTCTTTCAATTTGGACCAGTCTAAAATTTGTCGTTTGGGAAAGGGTTAAGTCACATTTAATTTGTCGTCTGCAAATGCTTTCAATTTCGACCAGTCTAAAATTTTGTCGTTTGGTAAAGAGTTAAATTGCATATGAGCCATGCTCTGTGAAAAATCCTGTATATGATCTTTCTGAATGTCAGTGGACTCTATTTCAGCCATCGAAAGAGGTCAAGTTTATATATTTTATGCTGCAAGAGGTATATATTATATGTACCCTTACATAATGTTAATTTACAATTAATTATCTAACCTCTATAGTAAAACAATCTCATTTCTTGATGACCACCACACAGAATGCATATGAAAACATTGTAGGAAAAGGACAAAAATGCTTATATCCAAAATTTAGGCCACTCTTAATTTGTCGTCTGTCAATACTTTCAACATGGACAAGTCTGTTTTTACTGTCTGGCAAAGTCTTGCAGATGATAAACAAATATTTTAAATTAAAGAATAGTTCTTGTGTAACTCTCAGGTGAAAAATACAGAAAGGGGAAGAAATGGCATACTTAAAGATCAAAACAGTAAAAAACTTTTTTTTTACAAATCCTTTCTTGGTGGACGACTCTATGAATTTTATTCCCTGTCAAAGTGTTGAGAAATTCCCCTTGCATTATAAAAAAGAGAAAGAATTGATCTACAAATCTCATGATTAAGTTGGCTATCAGACATCAACTGCTGTTATGCCGGTTATGGATCTATCAATCATTACGTGATGACTTGCTAGGTATAATGCATCAAGAAGATGCTTTAAATGCCCTTTTCGTAGAGCACTGTTCATTACGGACCCCCAGTATGTTGATTTAAGCGATACCTTGATACTGAACAACTAAAATGAGTTAAGAATGGCTGCAGACTTCAATCATAACATTATTTTTTTGAGTTTTATTTTTCAACTTAGCGATCAAGAACACCAGGTAAAATACGTGGGATCACTGACTGGTACTTGGAACAGCAGCAAAGAGAAGTGGAAGAAAATGGAAAAACAATCCTCACTGAAAATGTGATAAAAGCTAATCTTTTAGACCTTCTCATTGCAAGTAAGTCAACCTTCTACAAGCAAAGTATCCCATTCAGGAAAGATAAGCAAAACTGACATTTTCAGTCCGGAAAAAAGACCCAAAGAATTGCAGTATTTATGTTCTTTCACCAAAGAATCCTGTATTTCAACAACCCTGTGAAAAAAAGGCTTTGAAAACATTGTGGGAAAAGGAGAAAATGCTGGTAATCAGCATTTTCCCTTTTTCCAACAATGTTTTCTACTCCTTCATTTCAGCAACAATGATCTAAAGTTGTCTGCAAATGCTTTCAATTTGAATAATCCGAATTTTTGTTGCTGGTAAAGAATTAATGTATCAATTATCTCAGCATATCTGAAAGAGTATACCCAGGATCTACATTGTCCACAGAGGCAACTCACATTGTGAAAGGCACTTACTATACTAGTAGCTCAACAAAAAAAGTTAAGGGAATTGTGTTCGGGGGACTATGACAAGAGAACTAAACATTTTAGGAATTTTGAATTTTACAGTATCATAAAGCATCCATTTTCCTTCAGAGGGAAGCTTTACTTGAGCTTACAGCACCTACATGTATAGATGCTTAAAATATCAATATCAAAGTTATCTGGTCTTCCCGCCGTTTTTCGCAAAATTGCAAATTTGTTTGGTTCAAGTAAAGTGTGTCATTGTAGAGTCTCACCCAAAAATGCTTTTAATTGGCCCTTAGGCTTATTTTCTTATCTCAGATGGTTTAAGCAGTATACTTTCTAGACTGAGCTGACGTTTCAATTTTCAAATCAGTTCAATAATTCTGTTGCTATTGACATCAACTAAGGAGGTGATGTTGAGAAATGCCACAAAGACAGCGACTTTCAATGGACATGCGAAATCAAGCTTTACGAATGCTACAAACTGGCATGACACACACTATTATGTTGCCAGGCAAATCAAGGTGTCTCCCAGTGTCATTCATTTTTTGAGCTTAAGATTTGCTGAGACCAACAGTACAACAGACCAACCATATACTGGACATTCACTGTGCACAACACTAGATGAAGATTGTTGCGTGCTGGTGCAAGTCCTTATTTGCCACTAATGGGGGACATACTAATTGCTAAAGGGATATTTTGAACATTCTTTTTCTCCATATGTGACATTTTAGGCTATCGTCGGAAGGTACTTACATTAATTTCATGTGACATTCAGTTGAATTTCAAGTTATGAAAACTTACGGCTTATTTTTTTTTTTAACATAAAAAGAGTCAGTACTCTGTATACAATTATTTTTGCGAAATTTTTTACCCTTGGCATCTGGACACAGTGCCACAACAAGGAAATTAGTGCTATCAGTATAGAGGAAACTTTTTTTTTTTTCAAGTTATGAAATTTATCTAACAAATAAAATAAATAAAAATTCAACAATTGCTTGTTTTTGTGTTCTTTTGTTGCATGGTTTTCTGGAATTTCCTTAACTGTAATAGGTGCACTGGCTGTTGCAATATAAAAGTGATAAAAAAAAGAAATAAGAAATAAGTTCATGTATAGTTTACCTAACTATTAGCATCAAGTGCTTTTGAAACAGAGTAAATCAAGACTATAGGTAAGTAGGTAGGTAGGTAGGTAGGTAGGTAGTAGACGGGACGGGACAGAACAGAATAGAATAGAATAGATAGATTGTATGGTGTTTTTTTGTCGGTTTCAGCATTATTTCAGTCATATCACAGCGACAATATTCTTTTTCATGCTTGTCTTTGGTTTCATCAGGACTAGACTGGGACTCTGAGGTGTAGTGCTTGGCAAGTCCCATCTTCTCCTTTGAGAATTAAACCAGTGACCAACAAACCCCTGGATATTTTTTAAAGATATTCTGATGAAGCCATACTTAAAATAGGTGTTTAAATAATTGTTTTCTCTGCTGATCTGAAACATATATCTGAGAAAAGGGGTATTAATCTGTAAAAAAAGGGTTTTTTAATGCATCTGCAAAAGTATCGAACCATGTAAGCCTGCACAGACTGCCAAGGTTGACATGGGTCGAAACTTTTTGCTATGGGTCAACTTCCTGCATGTCCAAGGACCAGTCTACTAAATGAATCAGTTGGTTGTTTGACAAAAGGGATTTTATGGATCTATGGTTATGTGATGACATGCATATGTGATGACTTATGCATATGTGATGACTTAGGCATATGTGATGACTTATGGTACATCACAGAGATGCATTTAAAAAACTCTTTTTCCAGAGTATGGCTAATTTCATTTAACCCTTTACCACACAATCCTGACTTTTAACAACCCTGAGAAAGAAAGCTTTTGAAAGCATTGTGGGAAAAGGAGAAAATGCTGGTAACCAGCATTTTCTCCTTTTCCCACAATGTTTTCTACCCTTCCTAAAGCAAATTTCAATTTTTAAGGAACATTTATTTTGTCTTCTGCAAATGCTTTCAAATTGGACAAGGGTAAAATTTTGTCGTCTGGTAAAGTGTTAATAGGTAGGCCAGAAGTTTAAAAAATGACATTATTTAACTTGCATGTATCGCATGCACTTACTAGTTCTCTAGGTGAGTTTAACTCTTCACTACACAATCCTGACTTTTAACGACCCTGATGCTGAAGCCTTTTGAAAACATTGTGGGAAAAGGTGAAAATGCTGGTAACCAGCATTTTCTCCTTTTCCCACAATGCTTTCTACTCCATAAAAGACAAATCGCATCATTTGAGTCACAATGAAAATGTCGTCTGCAAATGCTTCCAATTTGGACAAGGCTATAATTTTGTTGTGTGGTAAAGAGTTAAACAAATAATCTCAGATTCTTTTATGTTGAAATTCTCTTTCAGGTATCATAACCACATCAAATGCCCTTCCAAATGCAATGCTATGCTTACTAGACCATCCCGAGTACCAAACTAAAATTCAAGAAGAGATCGATAAAATAACAGGAACAAGCAGGGAACCAACAATCCAGGACAAACACAATTGTGACTTCCTAGAAGCTTTCATGATGGAAACCATGCGATACCTACCACCTTTTCCACTACTATTTCCCCACATGTGTTCAACAAACATCAATTTTGAAGGGCATCCTGTAAAGGCTGAAACACAGGTATATTTGGTAATTCACTAACGGAGAATGGCAATGAGAATTCTCTGGGCAGTGATGAATCCCTTGATTTGAGTCATGTTTGATTTGTTGTCTGTAAATGCTTTTAATTTGGACAAGTTTAAATTTTGTCATCTTGTAGAGAGTTAACCTCAGAGACATACTGGCTATTTTAACCCTTTACTGCACAATGCTGCCTTTTAATGACCTTGGAAAAGAAGCCTTTTGAAAACATTGTGGGAAAAGGAGAAAATGCTGGTAACCAGCATTTTCTACTTTTCTCACAGTTTTTTCTATCCTATCAAAGAAAAAATGCACCATTTGAGCCACCTTGAATTATGGTAACCAGCATTTTCTACTTTTCCCACAGTGATTTTCTACCCTATCAAAGAAAAATTGCACCATTTGAGCCACATTGAAATTGTTGTCTGCAAATGCTTTCAATTTGGACGAGGCTAAAATTTTGTCATCTGGGACAGGGTTAAGCATATCATTAACTCATGCATGTGACAGAAAGGAAAAATTTTGAACGAAATTAAAATTCCTATCATAAATGGTACCGAAAATATTGAATTGAGATTCAGTGATTAGACATATTTGTTTTAATTCTTTACCAGTTGACAAAATTTTAGACTGGTCCAAATTGCAGATGACATATTACATTTAGCTGAAATGATAGTAAGTGTCTGTTAAAGTATAGAAAACCTTGTGGGAAAAGGAGAAAATACTAGTTACCAGTATTTTCTCCTTTTCCCAGAAGGTTTTCTTAATATTATTTCCTCACGGTCGTTAAAACTTGGGATTGTGTGGAAAAAGGGTTAAGGATGCTCCTTTTACGGGAAAGTTTTCAAAAGCGAATCTTTCTGAGAAATACATTTTTGTGATTGCACTGTGGTAGGTTAAAGCAACAACTTCATTTTCAATAACAGATAGTACCAAACATCTGGTTCATACATCATGATGAAGAAGTCTGGGGAGATCCTTGGTTGTTCCGCCCAGAAAGATTTTTGAATGAATCTGGAAAACTTCTACCAAACACCCACACCTATATGACAAGGTTTGGTACATGTATCTCCCTTACCTGTTTCATAAAAAGACCTCCCCCCTTTGGTATGTCTTACCAAGGCTGAAGGTCATTATGGTGGCATTCATTCCTCTAATACTGCTTAACCCTTTACCACACAATTCCAAGCTTCATTGACCCTGAGGAAGAAGACTTGAGAACACTGTGAGACAAGGAGAAAATACTGGTAGCCAGCATTTTCTCCTTTTCATCCATCGTTCTTTACCTTTTCAATGACAATTACTATCCTTTGAAAAACATTTGAATGTCATCTTTGAATTACTTTCTGATGTTTTGCCATATGGTAAAGGTTAAATATTGTTTCAAACTTGTTGATATGGGAAAACAGTTAAGAGAAAGCATTGTATGAACTATCTGCAAAGAAACTCAAGATACACATCTATAGACAGGCTGGTCACCATGATGAATAACTGAAACACCGTTCAGAACAGTGTTAATTGCCAGACAAACAAACAAGCCTCTCACAATATTGTCAACACAAATGTGAAAAACCTCCATATCCATAGGCAAAGGTTTGGATTTATTAACCACTTATTTTTTATTTCGATTGTTCTCTTGGCCAACATTTGGTATTGGACAGAGAAAGTGTTTAGGGATGAGTTTTGCAACAACCAGAACATTCCTGTACTTGTCCTTTCTGCTACAGAAATGACGTTTTAGACCATTTCCTGGAACATGTGGGTCATGTGACCCAAGGACAGGCAGCCATAACTTGGGAGCTCTTGTTAAAACCTAAGCCTGTTTAATATATGACCGTGTTGTTGATTAATCCTTTACCAGACAATTTCTTTTTGTATCACAGCTAGTCATCCGTGACGCCTTGGCCTTGTCTGATTTGCTCTTTATAATGACAATTTAAGATTGTTGCAACGATTTGTAACTAACCTTTAATACTTTGAATTTCAGTTGGTTACCTTTTGGTATTGGCCGTAGAAAGTGTCCAGGGATGAGTTTTGCAACAACCAGAATATTCCTGTACTTATCCTTCCTGCTACAGAAATGGAATTTTAGACCATCACCGGGAAAATGTGGGTCATGTGACCCAAGAATGGGCAGCTATGATTTTGATGTTTTGTTAAAACCTAAGCCTTTTTACTGTATTGCAGAGAACAGAGAGTAATGTGTGGACGATATGAAATATGTACGGTTTTGAACAGTACCTGTAAATCAAGGCAGATATTATTTATGAGATCTGAGACAAAGAAATCATCAAATGGATTAGCATGTACACAATTCTGTTTGAAGAGAGGGTACACATTGATATATTTTTTAATCAGACCAAAGAAATAATTATATTAACTGGCAATCAATTTACGAATTATTATTATTACCGGTATTATATTTATTGTTATCATTATTATTTATAGGTCGTTAGTGGGTTTGATTCTGCAAGTTGTTTCATGAGATGTAGAAAAATACATCGGTCTCATCAACAGTTAAGTTTCTGAACATGAACTATTTAAGCACTCTTTTTTGACGGTATAGATCAGGATTAGACTGCAAAGAATGTTCCACACTGACTGAATTTTGTACTTCTGATGCTCTGAATAAAGGAAACTAGAGGTAGTAATAGCTTTTTCTTCCAACCCAGTGTTCTTTTTATTTATTCACTTTTCTATAGATTTAATTCAAAATGTCTGTACAAATGATTACATATTAGCTGAAAATATCTATGTTCAAAAATTTGAAAATAATAATCTGAATTCTCTTCATGTACCAGGCCATGGGTAATCATACTCTGTATTCCAATTTGAACACAAATCCAGATACATTTTCTGAATATTAAATCTTTACCAAACGACAAAATTTTAGATTTGTCCAAATTGAAAGCATTTGCAGACGAAAAAAATGTGGGTAAAATGATGAAATTTGTCTTTGATAGGGTAGAAAACATTTTGGGAAAAGGAGAAAATGCTGGTTACCAGCATTTTCTCCTTTACCCACAATGTTTTCCAAAGGCTTTTTGCTCAGAGCCATTAAAAGTCGGGATTGTTTGGTAAAGGTTTAAACTGATCCAATAAACATGGTCCAAGGACCAATTTATACCATGGTTACATCAAAACTATACAAGTGTGTATACAACACTTTTGTGCAATCTTGTAAGGATGGTTTGTGTGTATCTTAACCCTTTCCCAAACAAGCCCTGGTTTTCACGTGTCTGCAGTACAAGTCTTTTGAAAACACTGTGGGAAAAGGAGAAATTGCTCGTAACGAGCAATTTCTCCTTTTCCCACAGTGTTTTCTACCCTTTTTGAGACCTTTCTGCCATTTTCATCAAATTTAAAATTGCCGTCTGCAAACTCTTTCAATTTGGACCAGTCCAAAATTTGTCGTTTGGGAAAAGGTTAAGGGTATACCTGGGATGAAATTTTTCTATTTTTGACTTTTTCAAGTCAAAGACATACAAGCACAGAAATATTTATTTTTTAGTTTCCATGGACAACTTGTCCATAAAAAATTTTGATATCACTAACTTCTTCATATGGTCTGCAGGCGCATAGCCAGGCGGAAGCCTTGAAGCCCGGGCTTCAACATAATTTTTTCAAGTACCGTCTTTCCGAGAAAAAATTAAGAAAGAAAATAAAAATGAAAAACAAAGACAACAAAACAAAAATAAAATTTGCCACCAAATCGCACCAAATTGTCAAAATTTTCTCGGGGGAGATCCCCCGAACCCCCCTTACGAGAGGGGGGCTCTGCCCCCCTCTCGTGCTCTCCCCCCTGCTCGTGCCTTCGGCACTCGACCAACGCCTATGGCGTTGGCTTCAACATTACAAATATCCTGGCTACGCCCCTGGTCTGCACTTTGTTTGGCTGTTGAACTCCAAGCAATGAAACAAACTTTTGCTGACCAGTGCAAATGACAAAAATATTATTCATGTATTTACAACGCTGCCCATACTTTGTTTGAAGTAGTTTAAAATCAAGATAAGACTGATTTCTTATCTTCATCTACACTGTCCATGTCTGCAGTGAGTTCTAATTGGCACTCTCTACAGTCACTAAAAGTATTTGCATATCAGCCTTTAAAGGATGCCCTTGAAAATTTTCCAACATATGTAGGGAAACAGTAGTGGAAAACGCGGTAGGTATTGCATGGTTTCCATCATAAAAGCTTCATGATCGAGGCTGTTTAACCCTTTATCTGAAAATTTTGTCATCAGAATCAGAATCTTTATTGACTTGTACATACAAATGGACATCGTCACTTACTGATCATTCCATGGCCCTTTATTAAGTCTTAGAGTCTCTCTCCCTCTCTCTCTCTCTCTCACATTCAGATGTACAAACTTACATACACAGAGTCATCTGGTAACTTTTGGGTTATTTGTATGCATCTCAGTGATGCATGATACCAAGCAAGTCATCGCATGATTAGGGATCCATGAAAACCATTTTGTCTAACAACTGACTGAATTATGAGGTAGAATAGTCCTTGGACATGCAGAAACTTGAACAGTAACAAAAAGGTTTTGACCCAGGCTGACATGGATTGATACTTTTTGCAGATGCATTAAATCCCCTTTTCACTCAGCATGGCTCAAATAATTCACGTCCATGTTCAATATTAGATAACAGAAGTCTGCATCGAATGTGCATTCTGATCCTAATCTTTACTGTTTGCTAAAGTACAACAAAAAGAATTTTATCATAGTATATACTGCTTCCTTTATGTAATGTGTTGTTGTCTTTTTTATATTATCTATGAATAATAACAATTTATAGAAGTTAACCAGTTTCATGCAGTACGAGTAAAGACTGATTGAAAATTAACTATGCCTTTTTATTTTTCAACTTTTCTCTGTTAACCTTTAGAGCACCTTACACAACTATAGTTGCCTTTGCAGCCAGTGTAGATCAAGACCAGACTGCACAAAACATGCAGTCAGATCTATGAGCAACACTGTCCACTATGCCGACACAATATACATGAAAGAAACATTGAAATTGCTTTTTTGTTTGTATTGGAGTTTAACATTGTTTTAACAGCATAGGTCATATCACAGCACTCAGTGCACCTACCCTTTTGTTTCCTGGCTTTCTCACACCAGTATTGTCACAACTTTCTTTCCAAGCCAGTGACTACTTTTCTCACATACATCAGATGTGAAAAGGGTAAATCACCGGAACGAAAGTTTGCCTCAACAGAAATCAAACTTGCAACCACCAGGTCAGATACGCTAACAACTGAGCTACCTGGCCGGGCCCTTGAAATTGCTATTATTTAGGTGTTAGTTGTATTTCTACACTGAAAATGTTTGTTGGGTTTATTCAGCACTCTAAGGGTTAACTTTTTCAATGTCAAAAACAAAAAGAACCTCTTTCAATGGCTGGGAAAAGAATCCACTATGCCTCACGGAAATTTTTATTTTACATTTTACATGCATAACTCTTTATCACACAAACAAAATTTAGACTTGTCCAGAATGAAAGCATTTGCAGACAACAATTAAAATGAGGTTCAAATGATGGAAGTTGGCTTTGATAGGGTAGAAACATTGTGGGAAAAGGAGAAAATGCTGGTTGCCAGCATTTTCTCCTTTTTCCCATAATGTTTTCAAAAGGCTTCTTCCTCAGGGTGTTTAAAACTTGGGATTGTGTGGTAAAGAGTTAATCCTTTACCACACAATCCAAACTTTTAACGACCCTGAGAGAGAAGCCTTTTGAAAACATTGTAGGAAAAGGAGGAAATTCTGGTAACCAGCATACTCCCCTTTTCCCACAATGTTTTCTACCCTTCCTAAAGCAAATTTCAATCTTTCAGTTACATTTGTCATCTGCAAATGCTTTCAATTTAAAACAGTCTAAAATTTTGTCGTTTGGTACAGATTTCAGCAAATAAGCAGACTGTATTGGTTCAAAATCAGGCTGCAAGCTCTGTGCAGTCTGATCTTGATTTATGCCATCACAAAAGCCCCTGTTTTTAGAATATATGGCATTGAAAAGGTTATTGTGCTAAATAATTGAAATGAATTCTTTGTATTAGGAAAACAGACAAATAACATCGCCACTTGAGTGGTCTTTCTGCCAGAATACATGTATTTCACAAAATAGCAGACATTGTAGATCAGACATCCTAGATCAGACTAAAAATCCTGTGTGGTCTCATCTTGATGTACACTGTATAATTGCTGGCTGATCTTGATCTACATTGTCCAACAAGACAAAGTTTAGCTGAGCACTTCTGAGTTAATTCTGCAGTAGAACACAATTTAAGACATGCCTAAATTGAAAGCCTCTTGCACGTTGTCTTCGAAAATTTGACCGGTCTGCTATGACACATCACTGTCCTGTACAGGTGAAATCAATATGCTAAATAGCGAGCGGAAAATGGCTATAAATAATGTCTATAGAAAAAATCAAGCCAGTTTTTCGCTACAAATTTCTTGAAAAAGTAATGATTTCAAACAGAGAAAATGATTCTATAAAATACCATTTTTACTGCAAATCTCTGTAGACAGTTTCGAAATATAGCCATGGGAAAACCGGGACTTTGTGCAACAGACTGACAACAAAGATAACATCCCCAACTTGCTGGGTTTATTCAGAGGCCTTTTCTCAAGGCTAGAGGGGCATGTTTTAAGTGGCTGGTGCCTGGATAAATCATAGAAGGTATGTTTTAGCGAGTAAACATATGTTTCATTTTGAAATTCTCTACCATGATTGCCACCTTCAAAAGTAGTCTGGTTCTGTACCCAGAATGCCCATATCAGATAGGTTATGTATTTGAAAAAAGCAACCTTGCGGAAGATAATGGCCTCTTGCACAGAACAAATCTAATATGGCAAAAATGATGGGATTTGTCTTCCATGGGAGTGAAAATACAATAATGGAAAAGAAAAGAAAGTGCATTTTATTGTGTTGCCTGCTCTACTTATACGGTTTGTCACATAATTACTTAATTGTTTCTGGTCAAAACAAACTTGTAGGGCACGAGATGAAAGTAGAAGACAGGAACGAAAGTTTGTAATACAATTCTCCTTTTACTTCTGCTCAGGAGCCATATACAAGAGCACATGTATCTGCGATACAAAACATTTTAAGTACAAGTTTAAAACCATAAAAACTAGGCTCCTGAAATACAAATTACAAATATAAAACTAATTCTAAATGAAATACTGTTGCAAATGACTTTCATAAACTTGCTCAGGCTATGACAACTATAACTTCCAGTTCTAGCTTTGTATGAAAGTACTGGTTGTAACTGAAATGCATGTAACAAGAAATCTTACAGGCAAGGTACACATAAAACATATTGTACATAAATACAAATTTCGAACTCACCAATTTGTGGAATTGCTACAGCGCACTCTACATGGCCTGTCAATCTCACCACACACACACTCCGTGTAGGGACTGTTAGAAACCGTTATGCTGTAATAAAAGTGCAACAAATTAAATAACTTGTAACCACGTTTAGTGAGAAACATGACAAAACTTTGGTCAGTCACATTATGCCGCCATTTCAAATGTCGCGCGAAAAATGAAAGCAATTCCAAACAATAACAAAGCCGAAAAGAGCATAAATACAGAAAGTCAGCGTATTGCAACTAAAACCTAGCGTATGGAAGTTTTCACCTACGTGAACAAACATCTGTTTAAACTTCAGTAAATGACCAAATATATTCTTCTTTAGAGACAAAGACGACTGTCTTGCTCGCCCTCGGAACTTGTTCTGCACAGGGGGCACGTGAATCTAATGCAAGGTTCAAAAGGGTCTTTACTAACAAAATGGATTTTAAATACAGGAAAGGAATGAATGGTATCACACCACTACATTGGTAAAAAGAGCACTTGGCTACATACTCCCGCTCTGTCAAAAATGACGTCTCGTCATTATACGTCACTTGTCAAGTGATGTCAAGACAACAAAGTGAAAAGAAACATTGCAGCACATGGAAACACAAACAATAACTTCTACTAGAAACTAAATACATAACTGCCTAATCTAAGTAGTACATACAATGAATCAAACAAGATAACTACTAATACTACAGTAGTACATACCAACAAAACATATACCATAAAGTTGTAGCCAAGATACTATTTTCTGTCTGATCTACATTATTCCTCCCACCTTTAAAAGGGATGTGGTCACACAGACCAAATAACAAGAAGGTAGTTTAATATAAAAAACAGTTTAATTTTTTTTTATTTGAAGTATCAATGAAATGCATCATTTCATAAAAGCTGAAATCAAACGATGTGCAGTATCAGCATCCATATCGTTCATAACACCTGATTTTGCCAACGCATCCAGAGCATATAATCTGTTGTCCACTTCTCTGTTGGTGAGCCTGTACATCACATACTGGTCATACCTTTGTGGAATTCTCCTTTCTCTTACTGATCTTCTGGGTGCTGGGATTGGTTTTGGCGGTGATTTCTCTTCTGTTGTATGAGATGATTGTTCTCTTTCAGTAGTGCTAACGTTTGTCTCTAACTCATTGTCGATCTGATCTTCTTCAGTAACTCTGTCTTGTGTTCTTTCATCAGAAGCAACCTTTTCTGATGCCACGGTTCCATTCTGACCATCTCCCTGAAACAATGAATGAAAATCATTATTCTGAACATGTAAAACATCTTCATCAATAATCCTCTCCTCTTCACTTACCTTTTCATTCATCTGGTCACTTTCTTCTACTACCTGGCTGTCACGTTTTCTGCTATCACTACACTCTGACTCATCTCTATGGGCGTCCCCATAATGGTATGTCTTAGGCACATAACCAAAATCACTCTCTGAGTCACATTCTTCAAAAACATTGGTGATATCACCCTTCTCTTCATTTTCTTCTTTCCCCATGGATGCATCCCTTCTGTATTCTATTTTGCTGTCACCAACAGGTATATCTTCTTCACCCTCATCATCCTCATTATCTATTTGATTATCCTGATCATCAATCAGAAGTAGATGATTCTGATGCAAGGTTCTCTCTTTGTCAGTTTCTTTGGACCGTAGTTTAAACACAGGTATGTCTGGTCTTGGTTGCTCTATCACATGGTATGGCTCAGGTTCAAACTTATCTGCGATCTTGTGTTTTCCGTCAAAGGCTAAATGTTTCACCAGTACCTTATCTCCGACTGAAATTTTCACAGCTTTCGCTTTCTTGTTGTAATGTTTTTCCTGCTTCCTCTGTGCCTTTTCTCTATGTTGCACAACAATCTGGTGTGTCTTCTCCATTCTCTCCTGCAGGTCTTCCAGATATTCTGCAGCTGCTTTATCCTTGTTCTCTAGGACCTGCTCGAAAGCGCTATCAATAGGCAGTTTTGGCTTCCGACCAAAGAGGAGCTCATATGGAGAGTGTTTGGTTGTCTCACTTGGAGTACAGTTGTAGCAGTATACCAAGGAGTTCACGTACTTTCTCCAGTCACTCTTTTGGTCAGCTTCAAGGGTGCCTAGCATATCAAGCAGAGTCCTATTAAACCTCTCAGGACCAGCATTTCCTTCTGGGTGGTATGGAGTAGTGTGCGATTTCTTTATTCCCATTATTCGACACAGCTCAGATATTGTCCGGCTTTCAAAGTTTGCACCTTGATCAGAGTGAATTCTGTTCGGTATCCCGAAATGAACAGTAAAGTCATTGTAAAGAGCCTCTGCAGTTGTTCTGGCAGTTTGATTTTTTGTTGGGATGGCTCTTGCAAACTTTGTGTAATGGTCTGTCACGATTAGAACATTTCCAATATTTCCCTTTGATGGCTCCAAAGTAAGGTAGTCTACGCATACTAGGTCCAAGGGGTAATAACTCTGCACACTAACCAAGGGCGCTCTGTCCGTTGTCGACTTTCGCATTAAGCAGCGGCTGCACTTGTCTATCCAATTTGCGACATCCTTTCCTACTCCTGGCCAGTAAAATCGATCTCTAATAAGTCTTGTTGTTCTTTCTTTCCCAGGGTGTCCGCATTCATTATGTAGGCTCTGCAGGATTTCATCTCTGTAACTTTTTGGAATCACCAACTGGTGTATTTCTTGGCCGTCTTCTTTCAAGATTCTGTATAAGATACCTCGTTTAAGAATAAAACTTCTGTACTGTTTCCGCATTATTAAGTCGTCTTTACTGATTGTCGTGTTTGGCATCTTCTTGTCAATGACTGCTATTCGCCACCGGTCTATGAGCTTGTCTTCTCTTTGAGCTCTTCTTATTTCTCTTAATTCTTTTTGAGCAATGGGTTGACCTGGTTCTTCAATAATGTCACACAGGTTGACGCTTCCGGTAGGTAAAGTCTCTATATAGGCCGGTACTGTTAGGTTACAGATAGCTTTTATTGAATTTTGTCTTCGATCTTGATCATCTCCGAGTTGTTCTCATCTGTGATTGTCTTATAAGGGAAACGACTCATCCCATCAGCATCTGCATTCTTCACGCCTGATCGGTAATGTATGTCAAAGGAGTACTGTCCTAAAGCTGAAGCCCATCTTTGTCCAGTTGCATCCAGCTTGGCAGTGGAAAGGATATGCGTCAGCGGGTTATTGTCTGTGAGCACGGTGAAATGGTTCACAGCTAGATAGTCGCTGAATTTCTCAGTGATGGCCCATTTAAGAGCTAGGAACTCTAGCTTGTACGCGCTGTATTTCTGCTCAGCTTTATTTAAAGCACGGCTTGCAAAGGCAATTACTCGCTTCTTTCCTTCTTGAATTTGATATAAGACAGCTCCAAGTGCCTTGGCAGAGGCGTCTGTATGCAATTCAAATGGCAATGTAAAATCAGGGTAGGCCAGTATGGGTGGTGATGAGAGAAGTTCTTTGATGTGATTGAAGACGTCCTGTTCTGTATCTGTCCATCTCCATTCTACTGTCTTTTTCTTTTGATTCTTTTTCATTGAAGTTGGTGGGAGCAGTTCTGAGAGAGGTTTAATAATTCGGCTGTAATCTTTAATGAATCTTCTGTAGTAACCCGCGAAAGCTAGGAAGGATCTAAGTTCATCTGGGTTACTTGGTTCGGGCCAGTTCTGTACTTTCTCGATTTTAGCTGGGTCCGTCTCTATTCCGTTGCCACTGACGACATGTCCGAGGAAGCTAACTCTTGGTTTGAAGAAACAGCATTTCTCTGGTGCTAATTTCAAGTTGGCATTTTTGAGTGTTGTAAGAATCAAGTCCAATCTTTCTAAGTGTTGTTCAAAGGAATCGCTGAATATAATCAGGTCATCAAGGTAAATCAAACAGATTTTCATATTAAGGTCTCCTAAAATTTCCTGCATAATTCTTTGATAGGTAGCTGGGCTGTTGGTCAATCCAAACGGCATTTTGTTATATTCATAAAATCCAATAGATCCTACAGTGAATGCTGTTCTTTCCTTGTGGGCTTCCTCAACTTCTATTTGATGGTATCCTGCTTTCATATCTATGGTAGTAAAGTATTTTGCTCCATGTAAACAATCAAAGATTTCTTCCATTCTAGGCAAGGCAAATGAATCTTTAACTGTGATACTGTTGAGCTGTCTGTAATCCACACATAGCCTTAATTTACCATTCTTCTTCCTTACTAATACCACATTTGAAGTATATGGAGACTTTGACGGTCTAATCACTCCAGCAGCTAACAATTGCTCTATATGCTGTCTTACTTCTTCGATCATGGATGGTGGTATACGCCGATGTCTCTGTTTAAAGGGTATGTCGGTCATAAGGTCGATGCGGTGCTTTATCTTGTTGCATATGCCGATATCTATATCACTCACTGAGAATATGTCTTTATGATTCTTCAGGAGGTTTACAAGTTCTTCCTTCTGGTCTGCATCAAGAAGTCCAGCTTCATCAATGTTCAGACTATCTATGACTTCCTCATGTTTGTCCTTCTCTTCTATCTTGTCGAACACCTCATCTGCAACAGTAACTTGCTGTAACTCGCACAAGATAGCTCGTGGTTGTATGACTACAGGACAGGTTGTGAGATTAGACAAGTTTACTTTGATGTCTTTGTTCTTTCCGTATGTATACTGCACTACTGCAGGTGTAATATCTATCGATGATGGTAGGTGACTGTCCTCTGTCTCATGTACAATTGCTGTTGATGAAGGACAGTTCATCTCCTTGTCAGTATAACATGCAATCTCCATGGATTGGTTAGGGTTGAGAATTATCTTCCGATTAGCAGCACATCTAATAATAGCAAGTCTGTTGTTGTTTTTCTTAAGTTCTCTTTCCATTATGGTAATGGTTCTAAAGCTGAGGTACCTGGGGGTGTGAAGCTTGGCTTGCTGTAGAAACTGTTCACCGAAGTTGTTCTTGCATTCTTTCATTAATTCATTCAGAATGTTGGTCCCTATAATGACAGGTGTCTTCACCGAGTACTGCGTATCTGGTGTTACAAGAAACAAACAAGGCAAGGGTTTTGATTCTGGTAATCCTTTTTCAATGGTGATCTCGGTCTCTATATAGCCAATATACGGTAAATCCTGTCCATCTGCACATTCTATATTCAAAATGTTTCCAACCGGTTTGATTTGGATGTCACTGAGATGTTCTTTATGGAAAGATTCCGACACTATGCTTACGCAGCTTCCTGTATCAAGTAATGCATTTGCAGGGCTGTTGTCCAACTTGATTTTAACTTCATTAACGTCTCCCACAAGAGTAATATTGGGATCTTTTTGTCCAGAAGAGGTGCTCGTATCCGATCCCACGATAGGAGCACTTACACATTTGGGCAGTCTTTGCTGGTGTGTCCTTTTGTCTTGCAGTTTGTACATACAAACTGAGCCAGAATGGTTGGACAATTCCTCTGAATGTGTCCCCTTTGGTTGCATATGTAGCAGAGTGGCGCAAAAGTATTGTCTGCACTTGGCTGTTGAGATTGACTATAACTCTGCTGGCCTCGTCCTCTGCCTCTATAGCTTCCACCTCTTCCTCTGTTTCCACCACGCCATCTTCTCTGTCCACTCCAAGGGTTCTGTTGCTGTTGTTGTTCTAATGTTGACTTTTCACTATGCATCTTTTCTAGCTTGTCAATTCTGTCATTCAGTTGTTTCAGTAATTGTTTGACCTCTGATGTATCAGTGTCTTCTTTCTTTTCTAACGGTACCGTCGGCTTGCATGGTTTCTTATATTCCTGACTATCTGCATTCATGTCAGCTTCTAGCTTTCTTAGTTCTCTTTTGAATTCATCATATCCCTGTATCTTGTCGCACTGATACACAGACATATGTTTCAGTTCTTTTCTCAGTCCTGAATGCAGTACTTGCTTGAGGATTACTGTATCACTCCTTCGAAATCCCTGTAACTCCACTCCTTGGTCAAACAAGTCTTCCAAACGGGATGCAAAACACTCTACACTTTCATTCGGTTTTTGTTCACATGTGTAAAACTTTTTCATGACACTTTCTTTTGTCTCCACAGTACCATATGCACTTTCAAGTTTTTCCAGAACCTGTCTAATTGTGACTCCGGGTCCAAGTCTTCTAATCTTGTCTCCAGCCTTTCCTTTCAGAGAACGTCTAATTCCAAACATAATCTGTTCTGGCGTAAAAATGTCTTCATCTCTCACTGCCTCAACTTCATATCTATATGTCTCCCAGTTCACTTCTCCTTTGCCCTCTTCTCCGAAAAAGATTGAAAATTTCGGGTAATGGTGCATTCCGTGTCCGGTATGTCTGTGCTCCTCTGTATTATCCCTTGCTGGCTCATCTTTCACTCCTTGGAATAACTTTGTAATTCGCACATCTTCTATTGACCCATGTTTCGCTTCAAAACCGAGGGCACGTAAAGTTCTTAACATTTCCATTTCCTTCACAGAAATTCCTCCTTCACCAATCTCTTCTCTTTCAATATCCATATCTGGGTCAAAGTCTTTACCACCTTCCGCCATACTGAATTCACTATAAGCACTAAATTCTATTTCAAAGTCTTAAGTGTCACTCTAATTTGATTCACTGTGGTCACTATTTTTCTCAATGTCCAAGTAACACGCAATCACAAAGTAAAGTACAGTCTATTCTTTCCAGTCTTTAGTTACACTGACACAGTACACATTTTTAAGACAATAGCATATATAAAAGACTTATATTTCTAAAATAACATTCTTACCTGAATAACCAAGTGTAACTCTATTTTCAAATTACCTCTATCAAATTTACAATATAGGTGCACAAGTAAAATGAAGTTAATCACACCAGTTTTATTAATGTAGAATGTTCAGTGAGATACCACTAATGCAATATATCAATGCAGGGCTACTTTTCCGGCAATGATTTCAATATGTTTCCATCCACAGGTAAAGTATGTTGGAATTCTATACAGTGTTCACATATATTCAATGGAATAAGTAAACAGCTCTAAAATATTAAAAGAAATAATTCACACACAAAAATGAAATCACACAGGGGAAGTAAGTAATGTATGAGGTATAAACCAAATGCAATGACTACAGCATGAGGTGAACTGTTGCAGCAGATAACTAAATAAGTTTCAGGTTCAAGCTGATTGCTCAGGTCTATGTTCACTTATAGGCTATCAGGGTCCTGGCCTACAACAACAAAGTTCAAATATTGTCACAACTGCACAATAAAGATTGAAAATCAGACTACAATATGAACACAAATGATTACAAAGTTTCAGGGGTCAGTATCTATAATGAAAAAATGTAATCTAGTGCATTACCACATTAAATGGTCATCCATCACAATGTTTTCACAAGTTGTCATCAAATTAAAGCAGTTTTAAATCAATGCACTTTAATGGATATTTCCAAGGATCAGCTCATCAGGTTGCACAAAATATTCACAAAGTGTGCTTATAAGAAACACTATGTTATTCAATATTGACAAAGGGCTATCACATAGGGATAAATATGGTAAAGCTGAAAATATAACAAAGTCACAAAACCCTATAAATGTTCACATAACACTAGGCTCTTACCAATACTTCAAGGTAATTGTGCTGCTCAACTTGCTGTTCTTCTCCGCGAAAAAAAATTCCGACTTGGCAACTGTCTTTGGTTGCTCAACTGCAGTTTTCAAGTTTTTTTTTTTTTGGCGTAAGTTTGAGCAAATAAGTTCCAGACTGAATTCCAAGCAACTGTGTCAATAAATATTCGTTTCACGAATTAATGATGCAAAAGGTATCGGTTGCCTCAACAGGTGCAAGATGATTCCAGTTCAGAGAGGAAAAAAATTTTTTTTTTTTTTCAAAGTTCTAAATTTATTTGATTCTTCAAACCAAACAATTTTTTTTTTCGAAGTGGGGGAAATAAAGGACTAATGAATTAATAAATAAGATTAAAAAATAAGGGACTGATTTTCAGAACTACTAACTACTGTCTATACTACCCAACTTGTTTACAAATACAACAAACAAAGCACAGGAAGTAGAAATCCCAAACAGGAAACAGTTGAAAAGGTCACTGAGGTCAGGTAATGGGTCAACAACCTTTTAGTTATAGTCAATGTAAAGTCAAAATGTCAGGTAACCAGTTATGTAAATGAGCAGGAAGTATCAGCCAATCAGATGGCAGATGACATCATCATGTGTAATACAGCCAATAATTTACATATTCATACATGAAAACATTGTGGCAGGTGCAAAAAAAGATTGATTCAGCCTGTGTTTTCAACACTGTTGTTGTTGTTTTTTTGCAATGGGATGAGCAGTCAATTTACTTTGTTCAAACAAATGTCAC
Organism: Tridacna gigas; assembly: GCA_945859785.2. NCBI lineage: Eukaryota > Metazoa > Mollusca > Bivalvia > Cardiida > Cardiidae > Tridacna > Tridacna gigas. The sequence continues at coordinate 56,531,331 of OX244034.2, forward strand.
AATCTAAATAAAAACTTCCTGGGGAAATTCAGAACTGAGATATAGAGCAAACCAATGTTGTAGGTACTTGTTGCAATAAGCTGTTTAACTCAAATATATGTATCTAAATGTTTCCAAGTAATTTTTGAACAGAAAAATATATCAATGTTTTCAAAATGGCAGCATAATAATCAATCTAGTCTACTCTGGAGTAATTAAATTAGTGAATTTTAACTAAAATCTTATCTTGAGTGAAAAGAGATTATGCCGTCACCTTATTAATGGATGAAATAAAGGTTTTAAGTAAGGAAATTATGCCTTCACCCTATTAATGCATGCAATAGTGAAATCTTTCTTACTACAATGACTCACTGAAAAGGGTTTACTCACGCATACTTCATAACCGTTTTCCAATACCCTAATGTGCTAGAACTGGTAATCAGCAGAAACTAATGTCACTGTCACTCAAAAATGCACTTTGTCCTAAAGTCACTGATAAATGAATAAAATCGAGGATATTGTCCAAAGTTCAGTGGGATACAGGTTCTTCTCTAAGCTGTGAGATACGTTGACAACAATGCAAGTGGTCAAATGTCCAAATAACGAATCTTCCTGGTTCCAGGTAAGTTAAAATGGGATGGCAGAACGTTCACTGTCTGGATACTGGTAAAATGACCAAGCAAAAGCAGTCTGACTTTCTCTCCTCCTCGGAAAAAGTTTTGTCCACAAAACGTTGGTAGATAAGGTTACATGTTTACTTTAGTTCTTAGTAATAAATCACTGAGTAGATGCAATACACGTTTGAAAGGACGTTGGGCGCCAATGTTGCCTGCTCTACTTATATGGTTTGTCACATAATTACTTAATTGTTTCTGGTCAAAACAAACTTGTAGGGCACGAGATGAAAGTAGAAGACAGGAACGAAAGTTTGTAATACAATTCTCCTTTTACTTCTGCTCAGGAGCCATATACAAGAGCACATGTATCTGCAATACAATGATACAAAACATTTTAAGTACAAGTTTAAAACCATAAAAACTAGGCTCCTGAAATACAAATTACAAATATAAAACTAATTCTAAATGAAATACTGTTGCAAATGACTTTCATAAACTTGCTCAGGCTATGACAACTATAACTTCCAGTTCTAGCTTTGTATGAAAGTACTGGTTGTAACTGAAATGCATGTAACAAGAAATCTTACAGGCAAGGTACACATAAAACATATTGTACATAAATACAAATTTCGAACTCACCAATTTGTGGAATTGCTACAGCGCACTCTACATGGCCTGTCAATCTCACCACACACACACTCCGTGTAGGGACTGTTAGAAACCGTTATGCTGTAATAAAAGTGCAACAAATTAAATAACTTGTAACCACGTTTAGTGAGAAACATGACAAAACTTTGGTCAGTCACATTATGCCGCCATTTCAAATGTCGCGCGAAAAATGAAAGCAATTCCAAACAATAACAAAGCCGAAAAGAGCATAAATACAGAAAGTCAGCGTATTGCAACTAAAACCTAGCGTATGGAAGTTTTCACCTACGTGAACAAACATCTGTTTAAACTTCAGTAAATGACCAAATATATTCTTCTTTAGAGACAAAGACGACTGTCTTGCTCGCCCTCGGAACTTGTTCTGCACAGGGGGCACGTGAATCTAATGCAAGGTTCAAAAGGGTCTTTACTAACAAAATGGATTTTAAATACAGGAAAGGAATGAATGGTATCACACCACTACATTGGTAAAAAGAGCACTTGGCTACAATTGGAATTTAATCCTTTACCACACAATCCAGAGTTTTAACAACCATGAGGAAGCAAGCTTCTGAAAACATCGTGGGAAAAAGAGAAATGCTGGTAACCAGCATTTTTTCCTTTTCCCACAATGTTTTCTACCTATGCAAGGACAAATGATGAAAAATATTTGAATTGTTGTCTGTAAATTCCTTTAATAAGAACGAGTCAAACAAGTTATTTCATTGAAATGATATCCCCGGCCAAAAACATCCTTTTTTGATAGAAGCATTTGTGTTTTGCATGTACATGTGATCTTTTTGTTATTGGTCCATAATGAAATTTTAAAATTAAGCCCTCTTTTTCCATGACATGGCATTTCATTGAATAAAAACAAATAATGACTGTCTGTGCTTGATGATAAACAATAATTATGAAAGTTTCATAAAATTTTGTCCAGTAGTTAAAGAGATATTGGTCCATCATAGAAATATATATCAAGCCCCCTTTTTCCATGACAGCATTAAGTAAACAAGAGGGCCATGATGGCCCTGGATCGCTCACCTGAGCCAATAGGCGAAATTTCACTCCAGGGTCACTCTAGAGCACACGCAAGGTTTTTCTAAGATTTGACCTAGTGACCTAGTTTTTGACCCCACATGACCCAATTTCAAACTCGTCCCAGATTTTATCAAGACAAACATTCTGACCAAGTTTCATGGGGATCGGACCGAAAATGTGGCCTCTAGAGCGTACACAAGGTAAAAAGTTGATGACGGATGCCACACGCCGCACGACGGACGCCGACACAGCACGATCACAATAGCTCACCATGAGCACTTTGTGCTCAAGTGAGCAAAAAACGTAAGTCAAAAAAGAGCACCACATGCAGGTGCCAACAATTAGCTGTTGTTTTTCGATGGATAAAAATTACCCTAACAATTTTTGAAAAAGGTCACCCTAGGAACATTTCTGTGAAATTATTTCAAAATCTGACCAGCCATTCCAGAGAAGAAGAATTAAGAAATTCCTCCTCATGTCCCTATGGTGCAAATAGCTCCCACCACCAGAGCCATGTTTCTTGACAGATCACAATTTTGCGAACACTTTTTGAAAAGAGTCACCCAAGGAACATTTCTGTGAAATTATTTCAAAATCTGACCAGCAGTTTCAGAGAAGAAGAATTTTTAAGAATTTCTTCATGTCCGTATAGTGTAAGTAGCCCACAGCCATCAGAGCCATGTTTCTTGACGGATCAAAATTTCTTGAACAATTGCGAAAAGGGTCATCCAAGGAACATTTCTGTGACATTATTTTAAAATCTGAACAGCCGTTTCAGAGAAGAATTTTTAAGAATTTCTTCATGTGTGTATAGCGCAAGTAGCCCCCCCCCATCAGAGCCATGTTTTCTGACGGATCACAATTTTGCGAACAATTTTTGAAAAGAGTCACCAAAGGAACATTTCTGTGAAATTATTTAAAAATCTGACCAGCGGTTTCAGAGAAAAAGAATTTTTAAGAATTTCTTCATGGCCGTATAGTGCAAGTAGCCCCCAGTCACCAGAGCCATGTTTCTTGATGGATCAAAATTTCGCGAACAATTTTTGAAAAGAGTTACCCAAGGAACATCTCTGTGAAATTATTTCAGAATCTGACCAGCTGTTTCAGAGAAGAAGAATTTTAAGAACGTCTTCATTTCCGTATAGTGCAAGTAGCCCCCAGTCACCAGAGCCATGTTTCTTGACGGATCAAAATTTCGCGCACAATTTTTGAAAAGAGTCACCAAAGGAACATCTCTGTGAAATTACTTCAAAATCTGACCTGCCGTTTCAGAGAAGAAGAATTTTTAAGAATTTCTTCATATCCGTATAGTGCAAGTAGCCCCCTGTCACCAGAGCCATGTTTTTCGACAAATCAAAATTTTGCGAACAAGTTTTGAAAAGGGTCACCCAAGGAACATTCCTGTGAAATTATTTTAAAATCTGACCAGCAGTTTCAGAGAAGAAGAATTTTTAAGAATTTCTTCATATCCGTATAGTGCAAGTAGCCCCCATTCACCAGAGCCATGTTTCTTGACGGATCAAAATTTCGCGAACAAATTTTGAAAAGGGTCACCCAAGGAACATCTCCGTGAAATTATTTTAAAATCTGACCAGCAGTTTCAGAGAAGAAGAATTTTTAAGAATTTCTTCATATCTGTATAGTGCAAGTAGCCCCCATTCACCAGAGCCATGTTTTTTGACAGATCAAAATTTCGCAAAGAATCTTTGAAAAGGGTCACCCAAGGAACATCTCTGTGAAATTATTTCAAAATCTGACCAGCGGTTTCAGAGGAGAAGATTTTTAAAGAATTTCTTAGACAATTCAATTTCGTTGCCATGGCAACCAGAGTTTTTGATGGAATCAAATTTTGTGAACAATTTTTAAAGAGGACCTCCCAAGGAACATAGGAACATTCCTGCCAAGTTTGGTCCAAATTGGCCCAGTGGTTTAGGAGGAGATGATGTTTAAAGAATTGTTGACGACGCATGATGAACGACGCATGATGAACGACGGACACCGGGTGATCCTTAAAGCTCCCCTTGAGCACACTGTGCTCAGGTGAGCTAAAAAAAATAGTATATCGGCAGACTATCATAAGGAACACATGTATGAAGTTTCATCAAATTTCGTCCAGGATTTTAGAAGATATCTGTCCAGATGGACAGACAAAAAACGGATGGACAGACCCTCGGATGCACAATGCAAAAACTATATTCCCTCGCTTCCGGCGGGGGATAACAAAAAATTTTACATTAAAAATACAAAAAGGGTCTGTAATTCCATGTTTTCTATCTTAGTTATTACTTTACAGTCATCATTTTATCAAATGAAAATTAGCAGTCTTTATTCAGATTTTCTAAAAATCTTGTAAAAAGAAGTCTAGTTAAATGCCCCTTTGATGTATGTTACCTGTGTTTACTCCTTTTCATGCAATGTTTTATGAGACATTCTCCCTCAGGATCATAGAAACTCAAGGTCGTTTGGTAAAAGGTTGAATTATAACATAGGAAGTTTTTAACAAACAACTTTTTCATGTTGGTCAACTCGAAACTATATGAAGTGAGGTAAGTAACTGAGGAAATTTGTGAACACTGCTTTCTAAAACAATAAAATACTTATAACAAGCAATTTCGTCTTTTGCCACAATAATGTCATAAGTAGTATAAAAAGCAATTTCATCTTTTGCCACAATAATGTCATAAGTAGTCTGTTGTCTCCAGTGTTTCACATAATAAAGATAATTTATGCAAATTCACTTTCATCAAACACTACAAATACATGCAACCGCAGACGAAATTCTTTCTTCATTCCAAGGGAGAAAACTTGTATAAAGTCTAAGTTATGAGGAGTGACCTCCCTTATTGTTACACGCCTTTCCTCACTGATATGATGCTCTTGAAACTAACTGAATTGAAGGTATGAATCAACAATCATTTCTTTCTTAACCCTTAAAGTGCCTTTCACGACAATAGTTGCCTTTGCGGCCAGTGTAAATCAAGATCAGGCAGCACAAAAAGTGCAGCCTGATCTTTGATCTACACTATCTGCTTTGCTGAAACACTGTAGATGAAGGCAACCATGAAATGGCACTTATTTGGGTCATATTTCTAGGATGAAAATGTCTGACAGGTTTATTTGGTGCCCTAAGGGTTAAAATAAAAAAAAATCTGTTTTCTGAGGTCAAGATTCTATTTAATATCTAAAGATATTTTTCAGTGACCTCCACCTTTGGCTGCATCCATGAGAGTTGTATAAACATATCTACATGAAATGAATCCTGCTAATGTGTGACCAGAATTTTATTTACACCTTCCTTTTTCAACAATGTAAACGAAAGCCTTCCCTCAGGGCCTCTCTCTCTCTCAAACTCTGGATTGTTTGGTAAAGGGTAACTACATAAATACATTTGAAAAAACTACGAGTAATTTTTCTGTTGCTTTGTCTTTTAACTATTTACCACACAATCCCGACTTTTAACGACCCTGAGAAAGAAGCCTTTTGAAAACAATGTGGGAAAAGGAGAAAATGCTGGTAACCAGCATTTTCTCCTTTTCCCACAATGTTTTCAAGTGTTCCCTAAACAACTTTCAATCTTTGACTTACATTTATTTTGTCTGCAAATACGTTTAATTAGAACTATTCTAAAATTTTGTCGTCCAGTAAAGATTTAACCCTTTCCCAAACAATTCAAGATTTAATGACCCCCAAGGAAGAAGGCTTTTGAAAACATTGTAGGAAAAAGAGGAAATGTTGATAACCAGCATTTCTCCTTCTTCCACAATGTTTTCTGCCCTTTTGAAGACAAATTCCATCTTTGCAGCCGCATTATCTTCCAAGCCTCTCAATTTAGACAAGTCTAGAACTTTGTAGTCTGATAAAGAGGTAGAAAGTGATCTTCTGAAAACAAAAAATAGAAAAACGCATCTACAATTTTATAGGGGGATAAAGAACAACAACAAGAAACATATGGTAAAGATGTTCTCTTGTATGTAATTGCACATCACTATTTCTCCATTCTACAGGCTCTACACTACACAGAAATTACATTTTAAAATGCCTATTTGGCTTTGTAAAACCTTTTAAAACTTTAAGAAAAAGTACCAGAAAGAATCTGTTTATGGCCACCTTGCACCCCTACATTATTTCTAAAGATTACTTTTGAAAACATTGTAGCAAATGAGAAATCTGGAGAAGTCTAAAATTTTCTCATCTGGTAAAGATTTGAAAAAGAGCATTATTCTTCTATTCAATTATTTTGTCCTTTGCATAACTAATAACAAATGAAAGATGGTTTTAAGAAATAGTCTGTACAGAAATAGGTTGAAAATAACTTTCACTGAGCAAGACGAATTCATCACAAATGGCCCAGGAAAACTGTAAATACATGAAAAATATAGCATGTTCTAAAAAAGGGTGGTCAACATCATGCAATAACATTATCCCTATGCAAAAAATCTGTTCTTGACAAAATCAACACCTGCATTCCTAATGATCACTTTTGAAAACATTGTGGCAAAATGAAAAATTGCTCATACCAAACAATTTCTCTTATTGCCACAATGTTTTAACATGATTCATGCCATAATCAATAGGATCAAGTACATATTTTCACAAATCATCAATTCTAATTTCTTCAACACAATTTTCATTACTGAACCCTTTTCAAAACAATCCCATTTTTAAGCACCCTAGCATTTTCTCCTCACATGAGATAACATTTTCTCCTTTTCACTTGATGTTTTCTTACCTTTTGGAGACAAATACCGTTACTTGAATTACATTTAATTTGGCATCTTCAAATATTTTCAATTCAGAAATGTCATCAATTCTGTCACTTGGTAAGGAGCTAACCTTTTACAAACATGCCCATGTTTTAACCCTTACGCGGCTGCCAAGTCCGACTCACTGACCTTTTGCAGACAGCATAGATCAAGATTTTACGGCACAGAATTTTATTTTGTCATTTATTTTGTCATCCTCAAATGTCAAAAAACTTGGAGAATAGTTACAGTTTTCTTGAGCATTAAAATAATGCTATAATAATAGAAAAAAAAATTAGTTCCATTACTTACTGACTACGTTACAAAGCAAGGAGTTTTGTTTGTATACTGTTGAGACAATTGCATAAATATGCCATTCAACCCGAAGTAATTGCACTAATACATTGTTATACATAAACATAAATATGAGCCTCGCTCAGTGAAAAGGGAGCTAAATGCATATGTGAAAGGTATCGACCCAGGTCATCTGCGCAGTCTGTGCAGGCTGACCTAGGCCGAAACTTTGCAGTTTGTAAATTTTCTGTACGTCTAAGGTCTACCTCAAGATTAAGTGGGTTGTTAAGAAAAGTAGCTATTATAGATCCCTAATTATGTGATGGCTTGCTTGATATTATGCATCACGAAGTTGCATGAAGCTCCCTTTTGCCAGAGCATTGCTTATATCTAATGACTATTTTCTTATGCATAATGACTAAACCCTTACAGCACCATGTGAAAAAATAGTTGCTTTTGCAGACAGTCTAGTTCAAGATCAGACTGCACAATACATCTGGTCCTATCCTAGATCTAAATTGTCTGCAATGTCAGTATCTTCAACAGTTACTAAAGCAACCTTTAGAAATGTTAGAATTTTGGGACTGCTTTTTTTGGCAAACTGATAAATTTTATTTTTGTTATTTGGCACCTGAAGGGTGTAATTTAAAACAAGCTTAATAAAATATTAATATAAAACAGTAAACTACGTCCATCTTCCTTCAGCTTGTAGTTGGAAAACTTACACATACTTTTAGCCATTTTGAGTCACTGCATATCAAGATAAGATTGCACACTTAGTGCAGCCTGATCTTAGATCTACACTGTCCTCTATCTTCATTATACACTTAAGACTCTTTGCAATAATTTCCTTTCGAAACTGGAAAAAGTCTTTATTATCTCTTTTGAAATTTAACACTTTACCAACCAATCCAGTGTTTTATTTTCACCGAGGAAGAAGGCTTTAAAACATTGTGGGATAAGAAAAAAATGCATTTTCTTCTTTGCCCATAATTATGTTTTCTAAATTTTCAAATAAAAAATGAAATAATTTGTTTGGACCACATGTAATTTGTTACCTTTATTTGTTAAAATCATAAATAATTCAGTAATGATAATTCTTAATGAAGACTAGAGCAAAAGAGCATCATAAAAAATGGAAACTTCACAGTAGCGAATGGTAAAATGAGCTGCTTTACATGCAGGTTCTTCACAGACCTTGGACACAAATACATTATATGTACAATATGCATACATATGATGACTAAAATACAATATGTGCTTTGCTCTGCAAAAACATGGTTTAATGCATCTGTGAAATGTATGGACTAATTTCAGCCTGCACATTCCATGCAGGTTGACCTGAATCAAAAAATCACCATTAGCTTTTGCTAATGGTGATTTTTCTGCAAGTCAAAGGACTACTTCACCACATGCTTCAGCTACTTTTTAGACAAAATTCAATATTACCCGACAACCTGCTTGGTATAGTACATTATCTCTTTTTTTTTACCTGGGGCTCCACTCATATGTATATGATTACAATTATGTAACTGCAACAGTGTATATGAGTCATGCTCTGTAAAACGGGGTTTAATCATTCAAAGTCAGTTAAAAGACCATTTTCATGCTAGAGAGCCACATTGCTCTATTTTCAACTTTATTTTAACATTCACTAACCTCAACTCCAATGGAAACATAAGTGGGGTCATTTTACAACTTGCTGTTTTCACAGTACAAATATAATTCTTCGAGTACCTGTCCATCAAATACATTACAGAAACTGGAACATGTAGAACTTGAAAAAAACTTATGTGAACACTAAAATTACCATATGTTTAACAAGGTCTACATATGTTTATGCAAGACGACATCTTTAACACATATATAACTTATTCCTGCTTGGTTTTAAGATATACATGTGGTTAAAATACTTGACATAACATTTTGTGAAGTTTCTGCTAGACAGTAAAGAAGTTTAAGTAAACATAGAACCTATACAAGGACCAGTTCTCATTGGGCATTAATATGGACACATCCAGTTGTTAACTCAGGCAAGAAAACCATCAAAACCACAATTCAGTGCATGTACCTGACTTCTATGTTCTTGACTGCATTTATCATTATTCATTTTTTACAACTAACATATTGAGTCTGTGAAACGCTGGTGTTATTTCAAACAGAGATAGGGTTTATAAAGATGGCAACAAAACCTTGTGTCTTGACATTTAAAAACAGTTGTGCATGTTTTCCAAAGCAGAATGTTTCACATAATTGACAATTCTGAATGTCCCACTTTTGTAAATTATAAATATTGCACTATCGTCATTTCATACTTATGCCAAAGCATATTTTGCTTGCAGTTGTTCAAATCCACATATATTACGAATCATTTCACTTTAATTGTATTTGTTCATATGTACTTTCAGGTATGTTTGAGAGTGATGAAAATGTGTTAATGTTCTTGATTTGAATATTTGTGACAATGTTTACTTAAATAGTTGTCCGCAGTTGGATTTGGAAATTAACATGTGGGTAAGTAATTTTCTAGAATCGAATATCATCTGAGTTTTAAAAAATTGACAAAGGCTAGGGTTATGTGCCTACTGCCAACTTTATCTAAAGCAAAATGGTCAATTTTTACTAATCCACTTTTGGACAGGCAAATTTTTCTCCATTTTCTAGCAATCATCAATATTTTGTGACCATCAAAGTCCATCTTCCCATTTAAATATTGGTTGAATCTAGTTTGCCATGAAATAAGGCTGTTTGGTCACAATTAAAATCATGGTGTTTTAGAAAGAAGACCATGAAAAACAGCTGCAACACAGAAAAGACAAAAATGCCAAGTTAACTGACTCTGAGTGTCATTCATATCGACCCATGACAGCCTGCACAGGCTGGCATGGATCAAAACTTTTTGCTGTTGGTCATTTTTCTGCATGTCAAAGGACCATTCTACCGTGTGATTCAGTGGGTTGTAAGACAAAACAAGTTTTACGGATCCATAATTATGTGATGACTAACTTGGTATAATGCATTATGGAGATTCATTAAACCCTGTCCCCCCGTTTTCCCAGAACGCCACTCATAAATATTTGTAAATGATGTATATATATATATATATATTTATATATCATGCATATATATTCGTATGGGATGTATATATATATTTTTGTATAGATATATCACCTTGCAACTACAGACTAGAACTAAAACTGTCCTATTGACATGGACAAATACATCCCCCCGAGACATTTTAAACTCTAATACACAAGTGATTTTGACCTCAGACCCCAGATAAAATAGGTATTGTCTTTTTTTGAATGGCAATCGATTTGTCATCTGCAAATGCTTTTCAATGCAGACAATACTATGACTTTGTTGTTTGGTAAAGGGTTTCACAAGAACTTGCCGAAAAGATGTAAGCCTTATAATATTCACGAAAGAAATCTAATTGGCTTAACTCTTTACCAAATAACAAAATTTTAGACTGACAGCATTTGCGGACGACAAAATAAATGTGATTTAAAAACTGAAATTTGTTTAGGGAAGGGTAGGAAACATTGTTGGAAAAGGAGAAAATGCTGGTCACCAGCATTTTTTATTCTTTACTCACAACGTTTTCATAAGGCTTCTTTCACAGAGTCTTTATAAGTCCAGATTTTGTGGTAAAGAGTTAACCTTTTATCAAAGAATCCCAACAGCAACCCTGTGGATGGAGCCTTTTGTAATCATTTTGGGACAAGGATAAAAGATTGGTAACCACCATCTAGTCCTTTTCCCACAATGTTTTCTACCCTTAAAGAGATGAAATCCCATCACCAATTTAAATCAAATTAACTCTTTATCACTGGACAAAATTGTAGACTGGTCCAAATTCAAAGCAGTTGCAGATGATATAGTAAATAAGGCACAACTAATGCACTTTGTCTGTGAGAGGTTAAAAAACAATGTGGAAAAAGGAGAAAATGCTGGTTACCAGCTTTTCCTTCTTTTCACAATATGTTTTCAAAAGCTTTCTTCCTCTGGGTTGTTAAAAATTCGTGATTGTGTGTTGAAGGATTAACTCTTTACCAAACGACAAAATTTTAGACTTGTCCAAATTGAAAACATTTACAGATGACAAAATGATTGTCACTCAAAAATTGAAATCTGTTTTTGAAGGGTAGAAAACATTGTGGGAAAATGAGGAATTACTAGTTATCAGCAGTTCCTCCTTTTTCCACTTTGTTTTCAAAATCCTTCTCTGTCAGGGTTGTAAAAACTCAGAATTGTATGGTAAAGAGTTAAAATCCTAACTGACTTCTAACCAGCCTAAATTTTTTATGTTTGGTGCAGGATTAACCCTTTACCACAAAATCCTGAGTTTTGACAACACTGAAGAAGAAGGCTTTTGAAAACATTGTGGGAGAAGGAGAAATACTAATGCTGGTAACCAGCATCTTCTCCTTTTCCCACAATGTTTTCTACCCTATCAAAGACAGAAATCATCATTTGAACTACATTTGATATGTCATCTGCAAGTGCTTTGAATTTTGTAGAGTCCACAAATTTGCCGTTTGGACCGACAGCAGGAGTATACCATGCCATGACACAAACTCCTCTGGCCTCTAGCCATTAGAGCTACAAAAATTAACCCTTTTCCACACAATCCCGAGTTTTAACGACCCTGAGGATGAACCTTTAGAAAACATTATGGGAAAAGGGGAAAATGCTGGTAACCAGCATTTTCTCCTTTTTCCCACAATGCTTTCTACCCCATCACAGACAAATTCCATCATTTGGGCCACATTTGAATTCTCATCTGTAAATGCTTTCAATTTGGAGAAGTGTACATTTCCGTCGTTTGGTAAAGAGTTAAAAGAAGTGTTCTCCCTTTTATCACAAGCATTCTCTAACACATAACTTATTATATATATCACATTCTACCTATCTATCTATCTATAATGGCAAGAACTAAGTAACAAACACACATAGCATACATATTATTTCCAAACACTTCACAGTTACGCATGAAATAGCACCAATTTGAATATAACAGAGACTAAGACAGTTTCCCATGTATAAATAATTATTCGAGCCATGTTCTATGAAAAGGGAACTTACTGTATCTGCAGAACGTATCAACCAGGTCAGCCTGCACAATCCGTACACGCTGACCTAGGCCAAAACTTTTTGCTATTGGTCCATTTTCTGCATGTCCAGTGACCACTCTATCTCGCGATTCAGTTGGTTGTTAGACAAAATGGACTTCATGGATCCACGATCATGTGATGACTTGCTCGGTAGCATGCATCATGGAGTTGTATTAAGCCCCCTTTTGCCAGAGCATGGCTCATTAACATGTAACAACCTAATAATAATAACCAGCCAGCTTAGTAACCCTTTTCTTTACTAAAACAATCCAAAGTCTTCAACAACCTGATCAAGAAAGCTTTTAAAAAAAAAACAATGTTGGTAATGGAGAAAATGCTGGAAGCAGCATTTTCTCCATTTTCAAAAATGTGTACTATTCTTTCAGACACAAATGCTACCATTCTGGCCATATTTGATATTTCCTCTGCAAATGCTTTCAAACTGGACAAGAGAATATCGTTTTTGGTTCTTGTCCTGATAATCCAACTTTCACTTATGCCAATTTGGTTATCTTTCCTTTTGGCACAAATAAATCTAACTGTCAATCAGATGTTTTCAAATTGGGTATCAATCAATCATTCAATCATTTTTTTAACCCTTTACCACACAAACCTGACTTTTTAACGATCTTGGGGAAGAAGGCTTTAGAAAACATTGTGGGAAAAAGAGAAAATGCTGGTAACCAGCATTTTCTCCTTTTCCCAAAATGTTTTCTAACCTATCAAAGACAAATTTTGTCATTTGGGCCACCTTTAACTCTTTACCAAACGACAAAATTTTTGACTCAACCAAATTGAAAGCATTTGCAGACGACAACTTAAATCTTACTCAAATGTTTGAATTTGTCTATGATAGCATGGAAAACATTGTGGGAAAAGGAGAAAATGCTGGTTACCAGCATTTTCTCCTTTTCCCACAATATTTTCAAAAGGCTTCTTCCCCAGCGGTCGTTAAAACCTGGGATTGTTCGGTAAAGGGTTAATTTGTTGTCTGCAAATGCTTTCAATTTCAGCCAGTCTAAAAATTTGTTATTTCATATAGAGTTAATCAAGGAATCAACTGTCCAGCTACCAAAAGAAAGCAACTGTCCAGGACAAACAGCAAGCATCAACCAATCCAATCAAGACTAACTTGATGATAATAAAATCTGGTAAAAAATAAAAGAATATAGCAACAATAAAATTCAATAAAAGCTAAATCTTTATCTTCATGCTAAAGCTCATCTTTCTTTGTATTTTTTTTCTTTTCTTCTGTCGTTTCTTTTTTCTTTGGCTGTTTATACTTGCATTCACACTTTGAATTAAAGTCATCTGGGTGGTTGACTAACTCCCAGGTGTCATCTGGAGACAATGGTTTAGACTTCAGTTTGGACGAATATTTCTGGAAAAATCAAACAACAAATTTCTACTTGAAGACTTCTGTTACCTCTTTACCAAATGACAAATAAAGTATTTGTACTCTAGCAAACTGAGAACATTTGCAGATGACAAATTGAATGAAGTTCAAATGATGGTTTCTGTCTTTGATAGAATAGAAAAAAAAAGAATAGATTATACTGTGGAAAAAGAAGAAAATGCAGGTTACTTTTCCCACAATACTTTCTACCCTATCAAATACATATTCCACCATTTCAGCTACATTTCATTTGTTGTCTGCAAATGCTTTCAATTTGGATCAGTCTAAAATTTTGTTGCTTGGTAACCAAATATATGAGTTTCACTTTGCTTCCAACCTAAACCACAATTTTTCTGTTAATTGATGAAATTTTTTGCTTTAGTTGAGGATCAAGTAGTAGCTGGTAGGGGACTCAAAATCAGACTCCCATTTTGTGTAGTCTGATCTTGATACACACTATCAACAACAGCAGTTATTTACCCATACCTTTGCAAGACTTAACTCCTTACCAAACAATAAAAATTTAGACTAAATTGAAAGCACTTGCAGGGATTAATTAGATGTTCAAATAATGAGATTCATTGTCAAAATAGTAGAAAACATCAGAGGAAAATGGAAAATACTGATTACCAGCATTTTTTTCCTTTTTCCAAAATATTTTCAAAAGCTTTTTTTAATCTTTTGGGTTGTTTGACCAGGGGTTTGTTTGACATAGGGTTACCAGTAAGCCTTTATTATAAGTACAGGTTTTTCTACGCTATGAAAGCCTTTTACCACACAATCCCGACTTTTAACGACCCCGAGAAAGAAATCTTTTGAAAACATTGTGGGAATAGGAGAAAATGCTGGTAACCAGCATTTTCTCCTGTTCCCACAATGTTTTCTTCCCTTTCCAAAACAAATTCCAATTTTTCAGCCACATTTATTTTGTTGTCTGCATATGCTTTCAATTTCAACAAGTCTAAAATTTTGTTGTTTGGTAAAGGGATAAAATAGCTAGAAATGAAGCATTTCACCCTTCAGTTTGTATAATTACTATTATGAAATTTTCATAATCATTACATCAATACTTCGTGGTCATCAATATTTGAGTCAATACATGGATCCGTGGAAATCGATATTGACCAATCAGGTCATCGCATTTATTTGGCCCGATATGCAGCCTTGCTGTCTGCTATTTCGGCTCACAAACAAGCGACTGTTAATGATGGAGAAGTGCGGTATTATGTGTGTTTACAACGCTTGAATTTTAGGAAAAAGTTTAAAAGATGTGGTTTGCGATCGTGCACTGCTTACGTGATATTTACGAAGAGATTATAAGTTTGGATTATGATTATGATTGACAATGGGACATCAGCAAAGAGTTTCGATCAATGCTATATTACGCAATGGATTAATTAATGTTAGTTTTTTTTCCCCCTCTGAAACTCTCTGAAAAAAAAACTTAAACTGTTTTACAGTGGAAAAACCAAGGTAAAAATATATGAAATACTAATAAAAAGAAAGTACGTTCACTCAAAATAGCTAATCTTGTTTAATAACCTCTGCACATCCACAAAGGGGCACGTCCCATCAATGTTTCAGTTTGACGTTAACATTAACCCTTGGTGCGTGAAGAATGCTGAATGTGAAGATACAGATAAGAGTGCAAAAAATGCAGTTTATTCTTGGATTCAAACCACCTGCTACTTAAATAAAATACCTTTATGTATATTCTTTACTGAAGGTAGATGTAGATTTCAATTATGAAACAGACTAAGATCTGTTTTGTACAGTTTTGGAAGTTCTACTCAAAAGGCAACTTATGTTAATTAAATCAGCTTTTGACTTAGCCATATTTAGGTGGATTAGCACATCTGCCATTTCAAAGGGTATGTCGGTAAACTGTTAACTGAGATGTGTGTTTGATTGCCACTGTAATTCACTTGACCACCCGTTGTCTTCAGTATATCATAAAATAAAACAAACTACTGCCAATAATATTAACAAGTTTGTTAATTGACAGCACACTTTACACTTTTTAAAATCATCAGGCAACCATTTTCCCTTAACTTGAAATTTAAACATTTCTCAGACTTCCACCTCTCTGTTGAATGAGACAATCTATAAATATTTCAAAATGCTTGTTATTTAGAGTAATTTATTATCAAATATGATGTTCAGACAACCTAACAAGCCTTACAAAAATATTAATCATCTTTAACTCTATTATTTTTTGGCAAATCTGAGGATTATGGGGTGTTTCATTCCCTCTCGTAGAAGTTCAAAACTTTGCTGGCACATGTATTACATTGTCCGTAGCCCCTGAAATTCACCTTTTTGTACAAATCCTTGTGTAAATAAGTTCAAGTATCCATATATTTCTTACCAAGAATCCATCATCGGCAGAAACATATGAAAAGGAATATTTTTCCAGAATTTAATCGAAAGAAACAGTCATGACAGCATGATTTAAGTAGCCTTTCTGCTATACTGTATATGTATTTACTGTGTTTGTTTGTGAGCCCTTAACGACGGTAACCAAGGAAGTCGGTTTATCTCATCGCCACGGATCCATGTATACTCTCTTACACTACATAAACAGATCAAAACTACACAAGCAGTGCTATTTATAACCTTAAAGTTTCCTTGTACAGATGTAATTTTTTCGTCAGAATACACAGAGAACATTTCTGCAATCCAGTGAATAGCATGTTTTACTTTTCTTTCTAATAATAAAATATAATAATAAAATAAAACTAAATAAAGCCATCTATAGATACTTACATGAAATAATTTTACATGGTAACAAAATATATCTGCTGGCAGTAAGTTATTCAAGACAAAATTTCTACCATTTCTGCTTATTTCTTTCACCTGAAAGAGACATAAAGATTACTAAAAACTGTTCGCTTGGAAAGGAATTAAAATCATTGAAATTGAATTTCATTATTCCTATACCCTTGGCATTAAGTCAAATTTTGATTGCCATTACCAGCTTCTCTTGGCAGATTCCATTCAAGATCCTCAATAACTGCACAGAATTTGTCAAAAGAATTAGTCAGAGAAACTATAACTGTCACAAAAGATAAAATAACACCATGACAATGTTTTGACACATAAGACTCATATGCACTACACACAAAGCATGTCTCTTGAGTTCAAGGGGTATAATTTTTCAACAACTGATGTCAGACATGTATACAAAAAATGGTGCCACGCACATTTAGAGTTTCTAGCTAGTAACTCATGAAACACAGCTCTAACATGTAAAGACATTCATTTTGCAGAAATTCAGGTGATTGGTGTACCATGGAGTAGTAAACTTTATTCCAAATGACAAAATTCTAGACTTACCCAGACTGAATGCTTTTGCGGACAACAAAATAATTTTGACTCAAAAATAGAAATATGCAATTGGAAGCATAAAAAACAGTGGGAAAAGGACAAAATGCTGGTAAGCATTGTAAGAATTGTGTGGTAAAGGGTTAAACTCTTATGCATGGCAATCAAAACATTGTGCTCAGGCCAAATACTGGACTAGAACACACATTTTTTCCTAAAAGTTTAAGCTCAGAGTACAGTGAGTGTCCTACAGGCAAGGGCTTCTCATTGTGCAGAGCATAGGGTATATCCCTCGTTATACTAGCTATATCATCAATCCAAGCTTAGAATAGGCCAGCCCTCCCTTGGTTTCAAACCCTGTCCACCACAAAAAGAGCTATCGGGCACAGCCATTCCTCTGTGAAAAATGACATTTTCCCTGTAGTACTGAACAAAGTAGAAGATGGTGTTGATCCAACATCAGACTGCATATTCTATGCAGCCTGATCTTCATCTATGCCATTAGCAAAAGCCCATTATATGGTCCATGGTTACAGGCAGAGTTCTTTATACTTAAAACCTCACCTTATCATCATTTTGTCTTGCCCAGGCTATTCTCTCCTTCAAATCACTCAAGTCTTTTTTAAATGGTATGTAGTGCACATAAGGCTTCAGATCTTTATAAAAATGTTCATAGTAATTGGAATCTTGTTTAAACACCACACCATCTCCAGACAGCAAATATGGAAATCTGTAGGCAGCTACTGTCCCATCAATATTTAGCTGGTATTTGTACTGAAATATGACCAGTAAATGAGATACCCATTCAAGTTATCCAGCAGTATAAAAACATGCATCGACAACACTGTCAGCACTATGTTCAAAAGTGTGAATAGCATTTTGATTGATTGATTGAATGGTGTTTTACGCTGCTTTCAACATTATTTCAGTCATATCACAGCAACAGCTCACATATTCATGTATTTCCTGGGTACTAGGCTAGGGCTCTGAAGTGTCTTCCTCAAGGACACTCCCAAGAAAAACCCAGTGGATCCAGTGAGGCTTGAATCCAGGGCCTATAGGTTATGAGTCCTACACTTTACCACTGAGCCACCCAGGACCCCTATAGCATTTTGAACTCCTTGAGCAGAGGTGTATAAACCCTCTACTATACAATCCCAACCTTGTGGAAGAGGGCTTTTGAAAGCATTGTGGGAAAAGGAGAAAATGCTGGTTACCAGCTGTTTCTCCTTTTCCCTAAATGTTTTCTACCCTATCAAAGATGAATGCCATCATTTGAGTCATATTTAAATTTTTTTCAGCAAATGCTTTCAATTTGGACAAGTCAAAGTTTTTTTTATCGGGTTAATGAGTTAATTATATCAATTCCTTAGATTTCACAAGACCTGTTGAGATTCCCATCACTACTGCCTCCAACACAATACACTTTTGACACATACTCCAGCATTTTCTCCTTTTTCCACAATGTTTTCAAAAGCCTGTTGTTGAACCTTGTGACTGTGTGGTAAAGGGTTAACAAAATGATTCAGCCAATCCAATATTGTTTTACTTTAAAAGGTAGAATTATGCTGTGAATGCTATTAGAACAGTTGGTGAGTGCAGAGCCAGGAGTCCAGAATTTCAATATAAATGATAATATAACCTTTGGATATTTATATACTCTATTGTTTACCTTAAAAAAGTCAAAAAAAGAAATATGAGAGACAAGGTCTCCATATTTTTCTTGATCATGTGGAAAGAAAAACATTCTGGTCATTTTTGCATCTACAATATCTGGATCTTTTCTTGACATGACAACAAGGTCAAGCCGTTCTTGTCGACTGTCTCGACCCCTCCAGAATCCAATCTCTGTCTTATTTTCCCAAGGACCAGGACTATTACCCATGACAGAAAACACATCCAAAGATTGTCTGAAAAATAAATGAAAAACCTAATAAATAATCATTATGATTACTGCCTTACTAAACCAGTTTATCTATCCCTTTATGACACAATCCTGACTTTTAACAAGCATGAGAAAGAAGCCTTTTGAAAGAAAACATTGTGGGAAAAGGAGAAAATGTTAGTTACCAGCCTTTTCTCCTTTTCCCACAATGTTTTCTACTCTTCCCAACACAAATTTAAACTTTTCAGTTAGTTATTTTGTGGTCTGCAAATACTTTCAGTTTGGACCAGCCCAAAAGTTTGTGTGTGGTAAGGAGCTATGTAAGCAATTACACAAATACCATTACCATGACTTCTCTGAATTAGGAAAGCTTTTAAAAACAGTGAAAGAAAAGGAGCAACTGCTTGATAAAACCAATAAATCATTTTCCCCACACATTTCCATATTGTTCTGCTTGAAAATTACTTTTTTCTGCCCTCCAAAGGTTCTTGTTTGTGTCACTAGTACAAGTTTACTATCTGGTTTGAAGTAAGCTTTTATGTACATTGATAAATCTTACCTCCATGAAAAGGTTATTTTGCTCCATTTGCATACAGTGTAGATCAAGACCTTGTCTCACATTGTCCAATATTTGTGTGATTTTCTGACATACAATAGCCTTTAACTTTTTACCACACAGCAAAACTTTAGATTAGTCCAAACTGAAAGCAACTGTAGATGACAAATTTACTGTAGCTAAAAAGGTGATATCTGTTGCTGAAATATACAAAACATTTTGGGAAATTCCCACAATGTTTTCAGAAGACTTTCTCTTCAGGATTGTTAAGACATTGGATTGCTTGGAACAGAGTTAAGTTAATGTCTTCAACATTCAAGTAATAGACAAGGTCAATTTCATTTTTGCTCCCTAAGGGTTATAAGATAGGTAAACATAATACTACAGAAGATGACTTATGGACAAAAAAAAGCTTTTTTTTTAACCTCCCCATCATTTCAAGAGTAGCTTCTGTTATGTCGTATGTTGGCATCACAATATCTCTCGTCTCGTCCGAGCCACACCATGAAAATATTGGCACAGGACTTTCAGAAACACTCTTCTTTTCCAAGGGCCAATCTCCCAGATTGACGAAAAACTCAATGTCTGGTAGTCGAACCTGAAGACAGAAGTTTTCATTGTCTATTGCTGTTAAAACCATTTCCCTGAGACAGATTTCAGACTCTAGGAAATTGAAAGCAGCTGCAGGAAACAAAACTGGTTCAAATGAGATGAAGTTACTATTTCAACCTGCATCTTTTCTGAAAATTATGGTCACAGGAGAAATTGCTCAAAACAAGCAATTTTTCATTTTGCCACAATGTTGTCAAGTGATGATGAGTTAAAACTTGATTTATATGCCATATTTTACAAAACTTTTCAGAACCTACCTTTGCAAACTTGATAAACTCTTTACCAAACAATCCTGTTTTAACCCTTTACCACACAATGCAACCTTTTAACAACCCTGATAAAGAAGCCTTTTGAAAACATTGCGGGAATACGAGAAAAAGCTGGTAACCAGCATTTTCTCCTTTTCCCACAATATTTTCTACCATATTACAAGCAAAATTCATCGTTTTAGCAACATTTCATTTTGTCGTCTGAAAATGCTTTCAAATTGGACCAGTCTTGAACTTTGTCGTATGGTAAAGGGTTAACCGCCCTGAAGAAGACAGCTTTTGAAAAAAAACACTGTGGAAGTACCATTTTCTCCTTTTGTCTTAATGCCTTTTTTCTCACACTTTCAAAGACAAATCCCCTTTTTTCCCCAAATGTTCTCATACTTCCACAGTATTTTCAACAAACTTCCTCCTCAGTATTGTAAAAACATCTAATCATTTGGTACAGGGTAAACTGGTCTTGTTGCTAATTTAAGACCAGATGGTGAGAAAGAATGAACAGAGACGGGGAGAGCTGGAGACAGAAAACAGATGAGATAAGAATTGGAAGAAACAGAAAGAAAAGAGAAAATGCTAGTAACCAGCACTTTTTCCTTTTCCCACAATTTTTCTATCCTATCAAAGACAAAGTCCTTAATCTGAGCAAAACTGAAAATGTTGTCTGCAAATGCTTTCAATTTGGACGAGTCTACATATCTGTTGTGTGGTAAAGAGTTATGATCTAGACAGAGCTCCATCTTTCTGCAGTAAGGGTAAAGAAAAGCAAAAATCCATACAAGATGGTACATGTATTAACTAACACTTCATTAACTTTACATGAACTAAACCGACATACTGACAGTGTAAGAGTGGATTAACTCTTTACCAAACGACAAAATTTTAGACTGGTCCAAAATGAAAGCATTTGCAGATGACAAATTAAAGGTGGCCCAAATGATGAAATTTGGCATTGATAGGTTAGAAAACATTGTGGGAAAAGGAGAAAATGCTGGTTACCAGCATTTTCTCCTTTTCTGACAATATTTTCAAAAGGCTTCTTTCTCAGGGTTGTTAAAAGTCAGGATTGTGTGGTAAAGGGTTAATTCCATATAAAGGCACAGCTGTTCCATAACAAGTGTAATAACTTAACCCTTTTCAAAGTGCCTTATACAACTTCAGTTGCCTTTGCTGCAAGTAAAGATCAAGGTCAGACTGCACATCTTTGATCTAGCCTGTCCGCTTTGTTGAGACATTTGAGGTATTTTGGACATGAGCAATCTTAAAATTGCCAAACTGGTTTCTGAAAATGTCTGCTGCAAATTGTCTTCTGATGCAAAGATAAATGTTACCTTTCTTGTAATAGACAGTAAGATTGCATCACTAAACATCTTGAACCCAACATGCTGCCCATAGGTCTTTCTGTAAATCTGTAAATAAGAGGATGAGTTTTTGTTAATCATTTAACCCTTTACCACACAATCCCAAGTTTTAACGACCTTGATGAAGAAGACTCTGGAAAACATTGTGGGAAAAGGAGAAAATGCTGGTAACCAGCATTTTCTCCTTTTTCCCACAATGTTTTCTACCCTTCCAGAAATTAATTCAAATTTTGGAGTCCCATTTATTTTGTCGGTTGCAAATGCTTTCAATTTGGACTAGTTTAAAATTAAGTTGTTTGGTAAAGAGTCCAATGCCTAAAATTGCAGCTTTTTATTATAGATAATCCTCAAGTTCATGCGAGTGCAAAGAAAAAAAAAATGTTTGTGTCGGTATTTTACACGACATTTTGATTGACATCGCAGTCTTAGCCCTCTTCACTAGGTGCCCAACGAGGCGTTGAGGAGTAATGCATTGAAGTTTAAGTTGAAACACTTAATACCTCTTTAAAGTCTAGATACGTGGTAAACCACCACAGTTCACTTTTGTTTGACTTGTTACGCACTGCAAATGTTACATACTGCAAATGACTTCTTTCTCAGGGTCGTTGAAACCTTGGATTGTGTGTTAAAGGGTAAAATAATGGGATGGTTGTTTGCAATTGGTAATTCTGTCTATTCTAATGCATCAGATATGACATCATCACACTGATTTGAATATGAACAATCATAACCAAAGCATGTTACTGATCATGTGACATTACGACAAGTCTTCAAGAAACTACTGTGGAATCTAAAAATACTTTCCGAGGCTGTGTAACCCACCATTTAGGAAATACCACTGTACCATATTTTTTTCTTCACTTGGTCTTTCTTCTTTCTTTACTATTGATTTGCCAGCCATTGGTTTACTTAATTCAGTGGTAAATCATTGTTGAAGTTTGGCGAGATTATAAAAATCTGAATAGCACCCTTTAAATGAATCAACATAAAAAGAATTTTGAAAACATTGTGGGAGAAGGAGAAAATGTTGGTAACCAGGATTTTCTCCTTTCAACACATTGTTTTCTACTATTGTCAGAAAATTGCAGTTCATTTTGGTCAGTGTTGAAATTCTCAACTGCAATTACTTTTTAGTTTGGAAGAGTCAAACAAAGTGAACCTCAGTGTTTTACCACTCACATAAAAAAGGCTTTAAAAAACATTGTGGGAAAAGAAACAAGAGGGCCATGATGGCCCTGGGTCGCTCACCTGAGTCAATAGGCGAAATTCACTCAACGTGCATAATCCAATTTCTGACCAATTGTCAGGTCAATTGATGAACAAACTTGGTAGAGGTCCACTAAGAGATGCTACATGCCAAATATCAAAGCTCCACGCCTTCCAGTTTCAGAGAAGAAGAATTTTAAAGTTTTCCTTCTTGTTCCTATGTTCGAAACTTGTGACCCCCGGGGCGGGGCCAGTTTTGACCCCAGGGGCGTCATATTAACAAACTTGGTAGAGGTCCACTAAGAGATGCTACATGCCAAATATCAAAGCTCCACGCCTTCCACTTTCAGAGAAGAAGAATTTTAAAGTTTTCCTTCTTTGTTCCTATGTTTGAACTTGTGACCCCCGGGGATGGGGCCAGTTTTGACCCCAGGGACATCATATGAACAAACTTGGTAGAGGTCGACTAGGAGATGCTACATACTAAATATCAAAGCTTTACGCCTTCCAGTTTCAGAGAAGAAGAATTTTAAAGTTTTCATTCTTTGTTCCTATGTTTGAAACTTGTGACCCCCGGGGCGGGGCCAGTTTTGACCCAAGGGACATCATATGAACAAACTTGGTACAGGTCTGCTAGGAGATGATACATGCCAAATATCAAAGCTCTATGCCTTCCAGTTTCAGAGAAGAAGAATTTTAAAGTTTTCATTCTTTGTTCCTATGTTTGAACTTGTGACCCCCGGGGCGGGGCCAGTTTTGACCCCAGGGGCGTCATATGAACAAACTTGGTAGAGGTCCACTAGGAGATCCTACATGCCAAATATCAAAGCTCCATGCCTTCCACTTTCAGAGAAGAAGAATTTTAAAGTTTTCCTACTTTGTTCCTATGTTCGAAACTTGTGACCCCCGGGGCGGGGCCAGTTTTGACCCCAGGGACATCATATGAACAAACTTGGTAGAGGTCCACTAGGAGATGCTACATGCCAAATATCAAAGCTCCACGCCTTCCACTTTCAGAGAAGAAGAATTTTAAAGTTTTCATTCTTTGTTCCTATGTTTGAACTTGTGACCCCCGGGGCGGGGCCAGTTTTGACCCCAGGGACATCATATGAACAAACTTGGTACAGGTCCGCTAGGAGATGATACATGCCAAACATCAAAGCTCTACGCCTTCCAGTTTCAGAGAAGAAGAATTTTAAAGTTTTCATTCTTTGTTCCTATGTTTGAACTTGTGACCCCCGGGGCGGGGCCAGTTTTGACCCAAGGGACATCATATGAACAAACTTGGTAGAGGTCCACTAAGAGATGCTACATACTAAATATCAAAGCTCTACGCCTTCCAGTTTCAGAGAAGAAGAATTTTAAAGTTTTCATTCTTTGTTCCTATGTTTGAAACTTGTGACCCCCGGGGTGGGGCCAGTTTTGACCCCAGGGGCGTCATATGAACAAACTTGGTAGAGGTCCACTAGTAGATGCTACATGCCAAATATCAAAGCTCCACGCCTTCCACTTTCAGAGAAGAAGAATTTTAAAGTTTTCTTTCTTTGTTCCTATGTTTGAAACTTGTGACCCCCGGGGCGAGGCCAGTTTTGACCCCAGGGACATCATATGAACAAACTTGGTAAAGGTCCACTAGGAGATGCTACATGCCAAATATCAAAGCTCTACGCCTTCCAGTTTCAGTGAAGAAGAATTTTAAAGTTTTCCTTCTTTGTTCCTATGTTCGAAACTTGTGACCCCCCGGGGCGGGGCCAGTTTTGACCCCAGGGACATCATATGAACAAACTTGGTAGAGGTCCACTAGGAGATGCTACATGCCAAATATCAAAGCTCCACGCCTTCCAGTTTCAGAGAAGAAGAATTTTAAAGTTTTCATTCTTTGTTCCTATGTTTGAACTTGTGACCCCCGGGGCGGGGCCAGTTTTGACCCCAGGGACATCATATGAACAAACTTGGTAGAGGTCCACTAGAAGATGCTATATACCAAATATCAAAGCTCTACGCCTTCTAGTTTCAGAGAAGAAGATTTTTAAAGATTTTGCTATTTTTTTCCTTTTGGTTGCCATGGCAACCAGAGTTATGGGTGGAATTCAATTTCTTGCACAACTTTGGTAGAGCTTCACCTGAGGAACATCCCTGCCAAGTTTCATCAAGATTGGCCCAGTGGTTTAGGAGGAGAAGATGTTTAAAGAAATTGTGGACGACGGACGACGCACGACGGACGACGGACATTGGGCGATCACAAAAGCTCACCTTGAGCACTTTGTGCTCAGGTGAGCTAAAAATGCTGGTAAAAAGCATTTCTCAATTATCCACAATGTTTTCTAATCTATCAGAGAACTTTAGTTCATTTGTTCCACGTCTGAATTTCTCATTTTAGTTACTTCCAGTTTAGAAGAGTCAAGAATTTGTTTTTTGGGAAAGGGCTGAAACTCATACCTTATTATCCAAAATTTTATAATGACATAGACTATGCATTCCTCGATTACTAAACCGGCTGACCGTCTCCTTTGCACTTTTCTCCAGGTCAACATTGTCAAATATTGACAAGTCAGCATCAATCTGTCTGTATGATGACGGACAACCAAGAGATTTGAACCACTTCTCAATATCAGGCTGCGGACAATTACATTTCTCCTGATACCCTTGTCCTGAAAAACACACAGAAATATGTGTAAATTTCCCTATTTCATACAATGTTTCAAGATAATAACTCTACTATCATCATTAATATTCTTTTAACTCTTTATGGAACACCAAAATTTTAGACTTTTTCAAACTGAAAGCAGTTTCATACATAATTTCAGTGTGGCTGAAATTATAAGATCTGGCTGTGAAAGAGTAGAAAAAAAATTGTGGGAAAACGAGAAAATGCTGGTTAAAAACATTTTCTCCTTATCCAACAATGTTTTTGAAAACTTTCTTTCTCAGGGTTGTTCAACTTGGAAATTTGTATGGTAACTCTTTACCAAGCTTCCAAAAATTTTGACCTGTCAAACTTCAAAGCTGTTCTAGACAAATTAAATGTGAAATTTGTCTCTGAAAACGTAGAAAATATTGTGTGAAAATAATCTTCTGCATGCCATATTGTTCTCCTTTTCCCAGAATATTTTCAAAAGGCTTCATCCTAAGGATTGTTAACCCTTTTCCAAACAATCCCCTGCTTTAACGACCCTGAGAAAGATGCCTTTTGAAAACAATGTGGGAAAAGGAGAAAATGCTGGTAATCATCATTTTCTCCTTTTCCCACAATGTTTCCTATACTATCAAAGGCAAATTTCACTATCTGTGCAATATCAAATTTGCAATCTGCAAATGTTTTCAAATTGGTACAGTCTAAAATAGTGTTGTTTAGTAATGAGTTTACCCTTTCCCAAACGACAAATTTTGGACTGGTCCAAATTGAAAGAGTTTGCAGAAGACAATTTTAAATTTGATGAAAATGGCAGAAAGGTCTCAAAACGGGTAGAAAACACTGTGGGAAAAGGAGAAATTGCTCATTACGAGCAATTTCTCCTTTTCCCACAGTGTTTTCAAAAGACATGTACTGCAGACACGTAAAAACCAGGGCTTGTTTGTGAAAGGGTTAAAACAGGGCACTGCTTGGTGAAGGGTAAAACAAATGAAACTGCATAACAAACTCCTTTCACAGAAAACAATCCCATTTTATAACAACATAAGAAACAAACATTTGTTTTGTCATCTTTCTGGTAGCCAACATGTTCTCTTGTTCCCAAATTGTTTTCACTGAAGCCTTCTTCCTGGCTAAGACACATGAATATATGGTAAAGTATTAATTAATGTGTTAGCCTCATGTGAGATTAGTTTAACAACTAAACGAGTCTTTTCAACTTCTGAAAACATTTTTATGTATTTATTATTATTATTATTATTATTATTATTATGAATGGCTTGGAATGGAATGTCCATTCTCATTTATCCCTTTACCACACAATCCCGACTTTTAACGACCCTGAGAAAGAATCCTTTTGAAAACATTGTGGGAAAAGGAGAAAATGCTGGTAACCAGCATTTTATCCTTTGCCCACAATGTCTTCTAACCTTTCAGAAACAAATGCAATCATTTTAGCTACATTTAATTTGTCGTCTGCAAATGCTTTCAATTTGGACCAGTCTAAAATTTTGTCGTTTGGCAAAGAGTTATTTAGCACTAGAAGGGTTTATTATACTCCTTACTGTAAGGGTGAAATAAGGTTAACTCTTTACCAAATGACAAAACTGAAAGCATTTACCAACAAAAAATTAAATGAAGCCCAAAATTTAATGTTGATTTTTTTTGTCTATGATAGGGTAGACAACATT
This sequence comes from Tridacna gigas, assembly GCA_945859785.2. Lineage (NCBI taxonomy): Eukaryota > Metazoa > Mollusca > Bivalvia > Cardiida > Cardiidae > Tridacna > Tridacna gigas. Next base: position 56,558,698 of record OX244034.2, read on the forward strand.
GTGGGAAAAGGAGAAAATGCTGATTACCAGCATTTTCTCCTTTTCCCACAATGTTTTGAAAAAGAATTTCCTCCAGGGTTGTTAAAACTCGGGATTTTCAGTGGTAAAGGGTAAAGACCATGTCCAATTATGTTAAGATGAGGCCAAAAACCTGTTACCTTGATAAGCATATTTAAACTCTTTACCACACAGCAGTTTGAGACTGGTTCAGAAAGAAAGCATAATTATATGCAGACCAAAATTGCTTCTCGAATGAACATTTTTCTTTGTGTTAGGATAGAAAACATTGTGGAAAAAGGAGAAAATGCCAGTAACCAGCATTTTCTCCTTTTCCCATGATGTATTTTAAAATCCATTTTCCTTATGGGTGTTAAAACTCATGACTGCGTGGTAAAGAGTTAAAGACATGTCTTTGTCAACCTTTTCTCCCATGTTAGAGTACAACACTTTTTCTTTTAACTCTTTACCAAACGACAATATTTTGGAGTGGTCAAAATTGAAAGCATTTGCAGATGACAAATTAAATGTGACTCAAATTATTAAATTTGTTTCTGAAAGGTAAGAAAATATTGTGGGAAAAGGAGAAAATGCTGGTTACCAGCATTTTCTCCTTTTCCCACAATGTTTTCAAAAGGCCTCTTTCTTAGGGTCGTTAAAAGTCGGGATTGTGTGGTAAAGGGTTAAGACTTTTTTTTTTCTTCTTAAAAAACACCCCACTTTTGAATACAATGTGATAAAAGCAAAAATTACTCATATCAAGCAAATTCTCCTTTTGGTATGATGTTGTCAAGTGTACTTCTATTGTCAATTTTGATTATGCATATTTTACACGGACTTTTTCAGTCATCTGCTGTAAGTTTGCTTAATAAGGTTATGAACCTCAAAGAACATGAACCATCAAAGTATGTTCAACTTTTTAACCAGGAAATCCCAAGTTTTAGCAATCCTGAGATTTAAGAAGGCTTTTGAAAACATTGTGAAACAAGAGGGCCATGATGGCCCTGGGTCACTCACCTGAGTCAGTAGGCGAAATTCACTCAACGGGCATAATCCAATTTCTGACCAATTGTCAGGTCAATTGATGAACAAACTTGGTAGAGGTCCACTAGGAGATGCTACATGCCAAATATCAAAGCTCTATGCCTTCCAGTTTCAGAGAAGAAGAACTTTAAAGTTTTCCTTCTTTGTTGCTATGTTCGAAATTTGTGACCCTCGGGGCGGGGCCAGTTTTGACCCCAGGGACATCATATGAACAAACTTGGTAGAGGTCCACTAGGACATGCTACATGCCAAATATCAAAGCCCTACGCCTTCCAGTTTCAGAGAAGAATTTTAAAGTTTTCATTCTTTGTTCCTATGTTTGAAACTTGTGACCCCCGGGGCGGGGCCAGTTTTGACCCCAGGGGTGTTATATGAGCAAACTTGGTAGAAGTCCACTAGGAGATGCTACATGCCAAATATCAAAGCTCCACGCCTTCCAGTTTCAGAGAAAAAGAATTTTAAAGTTTTCTTTCTTTGTTCCTATGTTTGAAACTTGTGACCCCCGGGGCGGGGCCAGTTTTGACCCCAGGGGCGTCATATGAACGAACTTGGTAGAGGTCCACTAGGAGATGCTACATGCCAAATATCAAAGCTCCATGCCTTCCAGTTTCAGAGGAGAAGAATTTTAAAGTTTTCCTTCTTTGTTCCTATTTTCGAAACTTGTGACCCCTGGGGCGGGGCCAGTTTTGACCCCAGGGACATCATATGAACAAACTTGGTAGAGGTCCACTAGGAGATGCCACATGCCAAATATCAAAGCTCCACGCTTTCCAGTTTCAGAGAAGAAGAATTTTAAAGTTTTCATTCTTTGTTCCTATGTTTGAAACTTGTGACCCCCGGGGTGGGGCCAGTTTTGACCCCAGGGACATCATATGAACAAACTTGGTACAGGTCCACTAGGACATGCTACATACTAAATATCAAAGCTCTACGCTTTTCAGTTTCAGAGAAGAAGAATTTTAAAGTTTTCCTTCTTTATTCCTATGTTTGAAACTTGTGACCCCCGGGGTGGGGCCAGTTTTGACCCCAGGGGCGTCACACGAACAAACTTGGTAGAAGTCCACTAGGAGATGCTACATGCCAAATATCAAAGCTCCACGCCTTCCACTTTCAGAGAAGAAGAATTTTAAAGTTTTCCTTCTTTGTTCTTTGTTTGAAACTTGTGACCCCCGGGGCGGGGCCAGTTTTGACCCCAGGGACATCATATGAACAAACTTAGTAGAGGTCCACTAGGAGATGCTACATGCCAAATATCAAAGCTCTACGCCTTCCAGTTTCAGAGAAGAAGAATTTTAAAGTTTTCATTCTTTGTTCCTATGTTCGAAACTTGTGACCCCCGGGACGGGGCCAGTTTTGACCCCAGGGACATCATATGAACAAACTTGGTAGAGGTCCACTAGGAAATGTTACATGCCAAATATCAAAGCTCCACTCCTTCCAGTTTCAGAGAAGAAGAATTTTAAAGTTTTCATTCTTTGTTCCTATGTTTGAAACTTGTGACCCCCGGGGCGGGGCCAGTTTTGACCCCAGGGACATCATATGAACAAACTTGGTACAGGTCCACTAGGAGATGCTACATGCCAAATGTCAAAGCTCCATGCCTTCCAGTTTCAGAGAAGAAGAATTTTAAAGTTTTCCTTCTTTGTTCCTATGTTTGAACTTGTGACCCCTGGGGTGGGGCCAGTTTTGACCCCAGGGACATCATATGAACAAACTTGGTAGAGGTCCACTAGGACATGCTACATGCCAAATATCAAAGCCCTACGCCTTCCAGTTTCAGAGAAGAAGAATTTTAAAGTTTTCATTCTTTGCTCCTATGTTTGAAACTTTTGACCCCCGGGGCGGGGCCAGTTTTGACCCCAGGGGCGTCATATGAACAAACTTGGTAGAGGTCCACTAGGAGATGCTACATGCCAAATATCAAAGCTCCATGCCTTCCAGTTTCAGAGAAGAAGAATTTTTAAGTTTTCCTTCTTTGTTCCTATGTTTGAAACTTGTGACCCCCGGGGCGGGGCCAGTTTTGACCCCAGGGACATCATATGAACAAACTTGGTAGAGGTCCACTAGGAGATGCTACATGCCAAAAATCAAAGCTCCACGCCTTCCAGTTTCAGAGAAGAAGAATTTTAAAGTTTTCATTCTTTGTTCCTATGTTCGAAACTTGTGACCCCCGGGACGGGGCCAGTTTTGACCCCAGGGACATCATATGAACAAACTTGGTAGAGGTCCACTAGGAGATGCTACATGCCAAATAGCAAAGCTCCACGCCTTCCATTTTCAGAGAAGAAGAATTTTAAAGTTTTCATTCTTTGTTCCTATGTTTGAACTTGTGACCCCCAGGGCTGGGCCAGTTTTGACCCCAGGGACATCATATGAACAAATTTGGTAGAGGTCCACTAGAAGATGCTACATACCAAATATCAAAGCTCTACGCCTTCTAGTTTCAAAGAAGAAGATTTTTAAAGATTTTGCTATTTTTTTCCTTTTGGTTGCCATGGCAACCAGAGTTATGGCTGGAATTCAATCTCTTGAACAACTTTGGTACAGCTTCACCTGAGGAACATCCCTGTCAAGTTTCATCAAGATTGGCCCAGTGGTTTAGGAGGAGATGTTTAAAGAAATTGTGGACGACGGACGACGGACATTGGGCGATCACAAAAGCTCACCTTGAGCACTTTGTGCTCAGGTGAGCTAAAAAAGGAGAAATTGTTGGTTTCAACAAGCATTTTCTCCTTTTCCCACATGTTTTCTATCCTACAGACTAGGGAAGACATATCCCATCATTTGAGCCAAAATTATTCTGTCAGATATGAAGAAATAAACATAGGCAGACCTCAGGTGAGAAATGGGCAAAACTTTGCTAATGATCTATTAGATGTACTAGTATTTCATTTTTCACAATGTTTTCTCAAGTTTCATGTCATCTTCCATCATCACACCTGTTAACCCCTTACCACACAATCCGAGTTTTCACAAACCTAAGGAAGAAGGCGTTTGAAAACATTGTGGGAAAAGGAGAGATTGATGGTAGCCAACATTTTCTCCTTTTCCCACAATCTTTCTACCCTTTCAAACAAAATTTCCACCATTTGAACCACATTTTAACTGTCGTCTGCAGTTGCTTTGGACTTGAACAAGTCTCAAATTTTATAACTTGGTAAAGACTAAAGAGTTAACCCTTTACCACATAATTCCATGTTTTAACGACCGTGAGGAAGAGGCCTTTTGAAAACATTGTGGGAAAAGGAGAAAATGTTGGTAAGCAGCATTTTCTCCTTTTCCCACAATGTTTTCTACTCTTCCCAAAACAAATTTCAATTTCTGAGTTCACATTTATTTTGTCGTCTGCAACAGCTTTCAATTTGGACTGGTCTAAAATTTTGTCATTTGGTAAAGAGTTCAGTATTACTTTTGAATGCTTTTACAACCTGTCATGGTAAAATGCCACAGCAAAAGTTATACACAAGAAGGACCAAGGACAAGTTGAGGAGTACACAAGTCTGAAAACATTATCTATACCCCTTCACTAAAATCTTAGTTATGGGAACTCATTAAAAATTGCTTTGGAGAAATGACTCAACATGAAATCAGTACTCAAACTCATAAAAAGTTATATTTACAACTATACTGTATGTAAATAATGTACCTTAACTCTTTACCACACAATCCCGACTTTTAACGACCCTGAGGAAGAAGCTTTTGAAAACGTGGGAAAAGGAGAAAATGCCAGCAACCAGCATTTTCTCCTATTCCCACAATGTTTTCTACCCTTTGCAAAACAAATTTCAATTTTTCAGTCACATTTATTTTGTTGTCTGCAAATGCTTTCAGTTTGGACCAGTCTAAAATTTAGTCGTTTGTTTAAATTAACAGAGTCTACCCTTTACAAAATGACATAATTTTTGACTCGTCCAAATCGAAAGGATTTGCAGACGACATATTAAATGTAGCTCAAATGATGATTTCTGTTTTGGTTAGGGTAGAAAACATTGTGGGAATAGGAGAAAATACTGGTTACTAGCATTTTCTCCTTTTCCCACAATGTTTTCTAAAGCCTTCTCTTACAGCGTTGTTAAAAGTCAGGATTGTGTGGTAATGGGTTAATTCTTTTCCACACTGCAAAATTACAGACTGGCCCAAATTGAAAGCATTTGCAGATGACATAATAAATGTGGCAAAAAAATGTCTGTGAAAGGTAAGAAAATATTGTGGGAAAAAGATAAAATGCTGGTTACCAACGTTTTCTCCTTTTCCCACAATGTTTCCAATAGCTTTCCTTCTCGAGTAGTCAAAACTCTTGACTCTGTGGTAGAGGTTTAACTCCTTACCAGAAAAATACAGACCGGTCAAAACAGAAAGCATCTGCATTAATTACGACAATTTCAGCGTGGCTCAAATGACGAAACTTGCCTTTAATTGAAAAGAAAACATGTTGGAAAAGATGAAAATGCTTGTTACTAGCATTTACTCCTTTTCCCTCATTGTTTTCAAAAGTTTTCTTTCTCAGGGTCGTTCAAACTCGGGACTGTGTGTTAAAGTGTTAAACCATCATACCTGTACTCCATTTTGCTCTTCAAGTTCATGATAATAGATGAATATTGTAGCAAAGGATGAGCAATTTCTCCTGTGTGTCATGAATTATATATACATCCTAGCATTATCAGGAGCATTATCATTATCAGAATTATCGGGAGTATTACCCTTTTCATGTATTATCACTTGTACGATTACCCTTTTACCACACATTTTTTTTTCCTTTTCCCACACATTTTTTTTCCTTTTCCCCAAGTGTTTTCTACTATTCCAAAAAAACAATTTCCAAGTTTTGGTCCACATTTATATTGTCGTCTGCAAATGCTTTCAATTTGGACAGGTCTAAACTTTTGCCTACTGATAAAGGGTTAAGCCATTAAGCCATAGATGGCTATTAAGCCATAGATGGCTAAACCAGCATTTACTCTTTTTCTCAGAATGTTTTCTCCCATCTTACAAATTACACCATCTAAACCACAATTAAGCTTTTTCCAAAGGAGAACATTTTACACCGGTCCAAATTGAAAGCATTTGCAGACGACCAATGAAATGTGGCTCAAACAATGGAATTTATCTCTAAAAGGTAAGAGGACATTGAGCTAAAAGGAGAAAATGCTGGTTACCAGCATTTTCTCCTTTTCCCATAATGTTTTTCTAAAAGCTTTTCCATCAGGGTTGTTAAAACTTGTGATTGTGTGGTTGAGGGTTAAGCTTTTATTCCTTTTCTGATTTTAATCATAGTATAGCCCTGGGCCAGCAGATATAGCTAATGATGTAGATCCAAGATCAGACTGCAGATTCTGTTTAGTCTGATTTTAATTAGTATAACACCCACAAAAGCTACTTACCTTGTCATTGTTAGTGAAAGAATGAATGCATAATTGTATAACAAGAAATATCTTTAAACAAGAGGGCCACTGGCCCTAAAGCGCTCACCTAAGTAATGTCATCTACAGTTGATAAAGCTGGAGAGAGCCTGGTTTTAATGATGTAAAACAAATGAGTGTAAGTGACCTAATGTGTGTGGCCTCTACGGTGCACACAAGGTTTTTTCTATGATTTGATCCAGTGACCTACTTTTTAACCAGACATGACCCCATTTCCAACTTGTCCAAGATATCATCAAGAAAAACTTTCTGACTAAGTTCCATGAGAATCAGGCTAAAAATGTAGGTTTTTCTAAGATTTAGCCCAGTGACTTACTTTTTGACCCAACATGACCCTATTTCCAACTTGTCTGAGATATAATCAAGACAGACAATGTGATCTAATTTCATGAGTATCTGACTAAAATTGTGGCCTCTAGATGTAAACAAAGTTTTTCTAAGATTTAGCCCAGTGACCTACTTTTTGAGCCACAATGAACCAATTTCAAACTTGTCTGAGATATCATCAAGACAAACATTCTACCCAAGTTTCATGAGTTTCAGGCTGAAAATGTGGCCCCTAGAATGCACACAAGGTTTTCTAAGATTTGGCCCAGTGACCTACTTTTCGACCCGACATGACCCAATTTCACACTTGTCCAAGATATTGTCAAGACAAACATTCTGACCAAGTTTCAAGAGTATTAGGCTGAAAATGTAGCCTCTACAGTGCACACAAGGTTTTTCTAAGATTTAGGCCAGTGACCTACATTTTGGCCTGACATGTCCCAATTTAGAACTTGTCCGAGATATCATCAACACAAACATTCCAACTAACTTTCATGAGTTTCAGGCTAAAAATGTGGCCTCTAGAGAGCACACAAGGTTTTATAAGATTTGGATAAGTGACCTACTTTTTGACCCGACATGACCCAATTTCACACTTGTCCAAGATATTGTCAATACAAACATTCTGACCAAGTTTCAAGAGTATTAGGCTGAAAATGTGGCCTCTAGAGTGCACACAAGGTTTTTCTAAGATTTAGCCCAGTGACCTACTTTTTGGCCCGACATGACACAATTTCAAACCTTTCCAAGATATCATCATGACAAACATTCTGACTAAGTTTTATGCATAACTGACTAAAAATGTGGCCTCTAGAGAGCACACAAGGTTTTTAGCTCCACTGGCCGAAGGCCAGCGAGCTATTGTCATGGCGTTGTGTCCGTCGTGCGTCCGTCCGTCCGTTCGTCCGTGCGTGCGTCCGTAAACTTTTTCTTTAAAAAACTTCTCCTCAGAAACTATTGACTGGATTTTTACCAAATTTCACAGGAATGTTCCTTTGGTGGTCCTCTTTCAAATTCCTTCAAATAATTGTGTTCCATGAAGAATTCTGGTTGCCATGGCAACCAAAGTAAAAAACCTTTAAAAATCTTCTCCTCCCAAACCGCTATTTGGATAGCATTATTATTTTGCAGGAATGTTCCTTAGATACAGGTTTACAGAATTCCTTTAAAAAAAAATGATCTGTCAAAAAACATAGCTTTTATGGGAGACTCATTTTCCTTTTATGGTATAAAGTAAAATCTTTGAAAAATTTCTTCTCTAAAACTATTCATTGGATTTCATTGTTGTTTTGCAGGTAAGTTCCTATGGTGGTTGTCTGCCAAATTGTTTCTATGGTGGTTGTATACCAAATTCCTTTTAAAAAAATGATACACCTAAAAACACATTTTTTTATAGACAAGGCTTATATTTCAAAAAAATGTTCTTCTCCAAAACTATTTATTGTGTTAGTTTTATCGACTAACAAAGAAAAAGGAAGAAAATTGGATTGACTTGACCTAGTCAGGGCTGTCCTATTTAAGCCCACACATTTTCCTTGGTATTAAGATCACAATTTACTCCAATGATATGCTATTACTTAGTACTAGTAATGAAATATCACTGGCCATAAATAAGATAAAAGCTTGAGCACCTTTCACAACTTGAGCTTTTCAATTTTGCCTTATTACCAAGCCTGAGTAACCATGCCAAGATAAAAAAGAAAAAGTATTTTAATAACAAAACCCCCATGTTGTAGGTACTTTATAGTCCTTTTGATATAGAACAAGAGAACCTCTGCACTTTTATTAGTTCTGGTAAAGGTTTGTTGACCTACTAATGAGTAAATGCAGAGTGGACAGAGAAGGGGTGTAAATCCTGGTGACCTGGTACACAGTGGGACAGGGCTTTACATTTGTGATAAGGCATTAATGTTACCCAGTCAAACTGATCCCGCAACTTCAGTACACCAGAATTAATCTGTGCCCTGGAGCAGGATATTTGATTTATGTAAATGCATTTGTAGACCATTTTGTGTTGTTTGCCACAGAAGACATTCTAACTGTGAAAAGTTGATTATTAGGGATTAGGTGTTCATTGTATGCCAGCATATTTCATTCTATCTGGTGTATTGATGTAAGTTGATCTATATTGCTATAACATTCATTCATTTGCCCTCCTAGCTGTTCTTTTAGATTACCCCTTTACCACACAATCACAACTTTTAACGACCCTGAGAAAGACATATTTTCTATATTTTGATGTTTCCCCACCCAAAATGGTTTGTGAAAGGACCTGTTGCAGACAACATATCTTCAAATTAGTAAGACATATATAAAAAAGGATAGAAATTATTGTGGGAAACTAAGAAAATGCTGGTTACCATTTTTTTCTTCTTTTCTCACAAGTTTTTTCCATACCTTTTTTCTTTAGTGAGCTAAAATGCAGGATTGAATGGTAATTGTTAAAAACTTCTTTTCGCCATTATAGAAATATCAGGCCTGTGGAGCGATACAGGCGCTCAAGCGCCTCTAGTTCTAAGATCTGGCCCAATGACCTACTTTCACACTTGTCCAAGGTATTGTCAAGACAAACATTCTGACCAAGTTTCAAGAGTATCAGGCTGAAAATGTGGCCTCTAGAGAGCACACAAGGTTTTTCTAACATTTAGCCCAGTGACCTAGTTTTTGACATGACATAACCCATTTTCGAACTTGTCCGAGATATCATCAAGACAAACATTCTAACCAACTTTCATGAGTTTCAGGCTGAAAATGTTGCCCCTAGGATGCACACAAAGTTTTTCTAAGATTTGGCCTAGTGACCTACTTTTTGACCCAATATGACCCAATTTCTAACTTGTCCAAGATATTATCTAGACAAACATTCTGACCAAGTTTCAGGTTCTGGAGCATCAGGCTGAAAATATGGCCTCTAGAGTGCACACAAGTTTTATCTTAGATTTAGGCCAGTGACCTACTTTTTGACCCAACATGACCCTACTTCAAACTTGTTCGATATTTTATCTGGACAAACATTCTGACCAAGTTTCATGCATATTTGACTGAAAATGTGGCCCCTAGGGTGCACACAAGGTAAAATGTTGACCCCAAACGACGGACAACGGACACAGCATGATCACAATAGCAAACTTGAGCACTTAGTGCTCAGGTGAGCTAAAAAAGATAAACGGTGTAAGAGATACTCGAATACGAATAGTGAACCTCTTTTGTGGCTCAGTATGAAGCAAAATAACGAAAAGTAACCTCCTGAGCCTCTTTTTTCTCAGTGTTAATCATTTTGTTGAAAAGTAGTATTGTGTTATTCAGTTATTGGGAAACGCTTATGGAATATTAAATTTCAAAATAGAACAAAAAAAAAAGGACCATTCTGCACTCCATAAGTTTACTATGGTATGAATCAAGGCCCAAGGGTATCATTTAGCAGTAGCAATGCTTGCAAGTTGTGGTTTCAAAAATGTGCAAGCAAATGCCCGCCGATTAAACATGTTTATATTTACTTTACCAAACAACAAAATTTTACACTTTTCCAAATGCAAAGCATTGGCAGATGACAGAATAAATGTGGCTAAAAAATTGAAATTTGTTTTCGAAAGGGTGGAAAACATTGTGGGAAAAGGAGAAAATGCTGGTTACCGGTATTTTCTCCTTTTCCCACAATATTTTCAAAAGGCCTTTTCTGTAGGGTCGTTAAAACCCGAGATTTTGTGGTAAAGGGTTGCAGGCTTTAGACATAACAGTAACTCCATCCTAGCAACTGTGGTTTTTTTTTTATCTATCTCTTTACCAAACAACACGATTTTACAGTTGTTGATATCCAAAGCATCTGAAGGAGATATTAAACTTAATGTGGCTCAAGTGACAAAATTTGTCTATGAAAGGGTAGAATGGAAAAGGAGAAAATTCTTGTTACCACCATTTTCTCCTTTCCCACAATTTTTTCTGAAGGATTGACCTTATTAGGGCCGTTAAAACATGGAACTGTTTGGCAAAGGGTGTGGCAAAGGGTGCTTGTAACCAGCATTTTCTCCTTTTCCTACAATGTTTCTACTTTTCCAAAGGCAAATAACATCATTTGAATAGAATTAAATCTGTTGTCTACAAATGGATTCAATTTGGACAAGTCTAAAATTTTGTCATTTGGTAAAGAGTTAATATTCTTTACTAGTTGGCAACATTTTAAACTTCCCCAAGTTGAAAACATTGCAGATGATAAATAAAATGTGTCTCAAATAATGCAATTTGCCTTTGAAAAGGTAAAAAGTGTTGTAGGAACAGAGAATGCTGGTTACCAATTTTCTCCTTTTACCACAATGCTTTCAAATGCCTAGCTCTTCTTCTGGGTTTTGAAAACATCGGATTGTTTGGTGAAGAGTTAAACAGAATGACTGAGTGATAAAACTAAATGTTCAGACTGATAGCAAACCTCAACTAAATTGTATAAATGATAAATTTTTGTATTGAACGATTAGCGCCTTATCATACAATCCCAAGTTTTAACTACCATGAAGATTAAGGCTCTTGAAAACATTGTGTGAAAAGGAAAAAATGCAGGTAACCAGCACTTCCTCCTTTTTACACAATGTTTTCTACCTTTTCAAAGACAAAACCTATCATTTAAACCACACTGAACTTGTCATCTGCAAATACTTTTTGATGTGTCTAAAATTTTGTCATTTCGTAAAGGGTTAATAAATTCAAATTTATCTAATCCTATGTTTGTATACAGATAATTTTTTCAGGGTCTAGACTGTCACTGTCTAGACTGTGGCCTTTATAAGTTATTGATCATATATTTTGTTTTTAGGGAATTAAATCAGAGGGAGGCAAAGCCGACAGACGATTTAATTCCCTATGTGATCAGTAACTAAACTTACACTTTGCCCTACTTTCTAATTGATTGAAAGCAGCCTCTCAGAGGAAAGAGCCGTACGAGTCGGACAGAGAACACAGTCGCCCCGCCTCTTGTGATTGACGGAGGTACTAATATGCATATTGAGTTGTATTGTGTCACCTTTAATTTGTCACTGATCTAGGACAACAGTTACTGTCTGTGTGGCTAAACTTGATCTAAGCTCATATTCACTAATGCCCTCGATTCAGCCATGGACTCATCCTTTGAACTAGTTGACGATGAAGAATTAAAAGAATATTTATCTATTTCAAAACAGCATAGCCCTTTTACCACACAATCCCTACAGTAGTTTTAACAACCTTGAGACTCAGAAGGCCTTTGCACTCTAACCATGAACTTTGCATGTAATATTTTTATCAATTAAAATACAGAATAAAATATGGAATATGTATTCTATGACAACTCGAAAATCACACACAAGCTATAATATCTGAGGCCAATTGCACAGTGGGGACACATACATGTACTTTGTAAAAAGAAATTCCTCTTCAGAAAGACATTAACTCTTTACCATGCAACCCAGTTTAAATAATCCCAAGAAAAAAGGTTTTGAAAAATGTGGAAAAAGGAAAAAATTCTGATATCCAGCATTTTTTTTTTCTCACAAAGCTTTCTACCCTTTCATAGACAAATTTAAATCTTTTGAACCTTGAAGTTTTGATATAGAGGAGTCTTAATATTCTGTCATTAACCCTTAGAGTGCTGAACTAATCAAATAGATCTTTGTAAACAGGAAGAACATCCAAAATACTGTCATTTCATGGTTGTTTTTGCCAGAATATGTAACAAAGTAGCAGACAGTGTAGATTCAAGATCAGACTGCATGTTTTGTGCAGCCTGATCTTGATCTATACTTTCTGCAAAAACAACTTAAGTCAGTTCCAGCGCTTTATGGATTAATTTTGGTAAAGGGTTATAAATTCCACAAATTTCTTATAATTACCAAACTTACACTCTCTGATATTATTGAAGATATTCTGGTTCTGTCAGACAGCCGGCTAGTCTTGAAAATATCAAGATATGAATTTTAGTTTCAATTGATTGATGAACTTAAAGAAGCCCAATATAGATTGTTTACTATTCCACATTAGCAAAATAAAATTGTTTATTTTCCTCAAATTCTTCACTGTGGGAGACATGTTCAAAATATAAATATTCATAACAGTTGTATTGACAAGAAAATGAATTAATTTCATTTTTTAGAAAAAAAAATTCTGTTTATTCATTGAGTTACACCTTTAAGACCCTTTTCCTGTTCACTTTCACTGCATGAATTCATGAATAATTTACTGGGGTTTTCATTTTCTCTTTTCAAAAAATTCGATTCAAAAGATCAAAGAAAGGCAGAGTGGAGCAAAAAAAAATCAAAGACTAACATAAATTTTTATTTCATTTTAGGTCTATGTGTTGTTATAACTCCATTATTACTATTGATCGATAAAATGATCATAAAGTAAGCTCTGGGGATGTTCTGAACTTCTGCATAATAATTATCACTGTGCTAACTGTAACATTACCAGACAAAAAAATCTTAGACCTGTCAAAATTTAAAGCGTTTGCACAGGACAAAATTAATGTGCCTCAAATTATGGAAGTTGTCCTTTGCAAATGTAGAAAACATTTTGGGAAAAGGACAAAATGCTCAGGTCACCAGCATTTTCTTTTTTCCCCACAACTTTTTCCAAAGCCTAAACTTCCTCGGTGTCATTAAAACAGAGAACTTTTTTGTAAACAGGTAATGCTTAATGGTCCTTCATTTTGCTTTCAAGAATATTTTAGTAACTTTTGAGTCATTGGAACAGCTAACATTACATTGATTGATTGATTGATTAAACGGTGTTTTATGCCTCTTTCAACATTATTTCAGTCATATCAAAGCAAAAGCTAACATATTTATGTATTTCATGGAGTTCAGCACTAGGCTAGGGCTCTGAAGTGTCTTGACCAATGACACTCGTAAGAAAACCCAATGGATCTAGTGAGGCTCAAACCCCAGTGCTTCCAGGTCACGAGTCCTACACTTCACCACTGAGCCGCACAGGACCCCACTAACTTTTAATTTAGTGTTTCTTAGGGGTTTTATAATGCACAAAGCTGTTCTATCATCATGCTTCTCTTAACCCTTTACCAAACAATCCCGTGTTTTCACGTCCCTGAGGAAGAGGCCTTTTGAAAACATTGTAGGAAAAGGAGAAAATGCTGGTAACCAGCATTTTCTCCTTTTCCCACATTTTTTTCTAACTTGTCAAAAAACCTTAAGTTCATTTGTACCACTTTAAAATTTGTTGTCTGCAGATGCTTTCAATTTGGAAGGGGCTAAAATTTGTCGTTTGGTAAAGGGTTAAGTGTCTTGTCCCAGGACAATCCAATGGCCAGTCTGGCCAGGATGGAAGTCAGACCCTGTGTTGTCTTACCAGTAAATTTTTCAGAGCAATGGAGCATCCCGTTATCAAACAGTTGTGAGAAAAATTAGCTCCTGCTAAACAGAAATGTTTTAACCAAACATCAAAATTTTAAACTTGCCCAAGTCCAAAGCATTTGCAGATGACAAATTAAAAGTTACTCAAAACCTGAATCTTTTCTTTCAAAGGGTAGAAAACATTGTGGGAAAAGGAGACAATGCTGGTTACCAGCATTTTCTCCTGTTCCCACAATGTTTTCAAAATCCCTTTTCCTTCGGGTCGTTAAAACTTGGGATCGTGTGGTAAAGGCTTAGGCTTCTTGAAGACTTTCGAGCATCATGTTTTAGGTATAAGTCTGCTTATCCAGTTTTCAACCTTCCAAACTACAAAGTACCTTAGCCAATTAACACCAGACTTGCACATTTTACTGCATGGAACTGTCCAGTCTTTTTAACGTTTGCAGACAGGAGTACATTTTGTAGAATTAATTAATATTGGCATTTAACCAAAAAATGTTTTCTATGCAGAAAAAAGATCTAAAAAAGGTCTCTTTATGGCTAAAATGTAGTCTGCACTGAATGAAACATGCTGATTGTAATCTTAAATCTAGACAGAACAATCTTTTTATTAAATCGTAATTACATGACCCATGGCTATTATGTTATAAGGTAGTTGAATACTAAATATAGATCTGACCGGATAACCGGAACGACAGTTACAATATGAGTGCAAATTGTGTGCTGTAACCCATAAAGAACCTTTCACAACTATAGTTGCCTTTGCAGTCAATGTAGATCAAGATCAGACTGCACAAAATGTGCAGTCTGATCTTTGATCTAAACTGGCCACTTAGCTGAGACATTCTCTTGACTAAAACATCAATGGTTACAGCCAATATCTCTTTACCAGACAACAAAATTTAAGACCAGTCCAAATTGAAAGCGTTTGCAGACGACAAATAAAATGGAGCACAAACAACAGCATTTGTCTTTGAGATTGTTGAAAACATTGTGGGAAAAGAAGAAAATGCTGGTTACCAGCATTTTCTTCTTTTCCCACAATGTTTTCGAAAGCTTTCTTCTTCAGGGTCGGTAAAACTCGGGATGGTGAGGTAAAGAGATACGTGGACCTTGTATCTTGACTGAAAATGTCCTTTTTAGTTATTTTGGTGCTCTAAGGGGTAATATATCTGCTGTGTTCAAAAGGCCTAAAATTGCAATGCTGTTTGCAATGCTGTCCAGCGCATCTTATGATACTGAATGAAAAATTCATCACACACAGACTACCAAACCAGCATTTACTAATTTTACAGCAATGATTTTCTGTATACCTTTTCAAACAATTGATCAAATCAGCAAAGTTTACTTTGTTACATGCAAATATTTTCAATTCTAATTTTCAAGTCTAATTTTTTGAAATCTTGCAAAGAGTTATCATCAACAGATAAACACACTTTATCATGATATTTAACCCTCTTCCAAACAAACCTGGGTTTTAACAATCTTACCGAGAAAGGCTTCTGAATTTTGAAAACATTACGGGAATAGGAGAAAATGCTGGTAACTAGCATTCTCTCCTATTCCAACAATCTTTTCTACCCTTTCAAAGACGAAAATTCCAATATTTGACCAATATTTGATTTGTTGTCTGCATGTGTTTTCAATTTGGGCAACTTAAAAACTTTGTCCTGTGGTAAAGAGTTGAACTATAGACTGAATGAATTGTGATCCACCAAGACCTTCATCAACAACAATTTAACCTAGTAACAGAGATAAGAAAAAGGGGTATAGCAAAGAGTTTTGAATACAATTTATGCTCCTTTCAACCATAACACCGTTACTCTTCACAGACGACATAATTTTAGGCTTAACAGAAGTGAAAGCACTTGCACAGGACAATTTAAAGTTTGGTCAAACCATGGAACATGTCTTTCAAAGGCTATTATACACTGCGGCACAAGGAGAAATTGCTGGTAACCAGTAATTTCACTTTTTCCAACCATTTTTTAAAAGCCTTCCTTGTCAGAGTGGTAAAAACATGGGATCGTAAGGTAAAAGGTTATCTCTTTACCACACGACAAAATCTTCGCCATGTCCAAATTGAAGGTATCTGCAGACGACATTTTCAAATGTGGCTCAAATGATGGAATTAATCTTTACATGGGTAGAAAACAATCTGGTTACCAGCATTTTCTCCATTTCCCACATTGTTTTTAAAAGGCTTCTTCCTTAGGGTCCTTAAAACTTGAGATTGTGTGGCAAAGAGTACAGAAAGTAGACCAAGTGTTAATTTCCATATAGCTGAGCAACACTATGAAATCTTATTGATAAGCTCTTGCAAGTTGTCCATTTATCATCTTATTTGACAGCTTGAACAGTTGTACGGATCATTCGACATCAAAATATCGAAAATTCAATTTCACTTTTTTGAGGCCTTTTATTTGAACCTGTCCTTAAAAGATTTTGGTTGATGTGATAATAAATTCATCACTTCAAGGTTTTTTGGGATACGCCCAGACTGTAATCAAATTGACAAATATTTTCCCTTTTCTGTTTCTTTTACTTGATACCCCTCTCTCTTTTACTTTCTGCTCCCTTTCTTTTCTTGTAAATTGGTTGCTTTGTCTTTCTTCTTTCTGCATTTAGAAATCCAGGTTTGGATGGATGTGTGGACCAATGGAAAGATATACAGATCGACAAACACTGACAGATGGATGGATGGACAGATCGTGGAAAGGTTTGGATGGATGGTTTGATGGATGGGTGGGTGGATGGATGGATGGATGGAGAGTCTGAAAGTGTTTGGACAGCTTGTTTACAGTAATAGATCTATATGTGCCAACAATTCAGACTGATAAGGTGTAAAACAAATTCTGTACTTGATGAAATGATGAACTAAATAAAAAACATAATTATCCCAAGGGCAAAAAATGGCATGTAAGATAAAAATTAACCAATATTAGGTACTACAACAGTTTTTTGTACTTTCGGTAATTTCATGAGACCAAAATATGATGTATCTGAGAATAATAAAGGAAATACATGTGAATAAAAAGAATATATCTTGAGTTAACTCTTCACCAAACGACAAAATTTTAGACTTGTCCAAATTGAAAGCATGTGCAGACGACAAAATAAATGTGACTCAAAAATTGAAATTTGTTTTGGGAAGGGTAGAAAACATTGTGGGAAAAGGAGAAAATGCTGGTTTTCTCCTTTTCCCACAATGGTTTCAAAAGGCTTCTCCTTCAGGGTCATTAAAAGTCGGGATTGTTTGGCAAAGGGTTAAACTGAAAATATTGTGGGCAAGAAAACATTAATGCTTTCAACATAAATAGGATTCTTTTCCAGCAATCTTTTCAAATGCTGTATGTTGAAAGAATGTTGTAACACGTTTTTATCTGATAAAGTGGGTTTACCATTGAGCACTAAACCCTTTACCAAACAATCCCGATTTAACTCTTTACCACATAATCCCGACTTCTAACAACCCTGAGAAAGAAGCCTTTTGAAAACATTGAGGGAAAAGGGGAAAATGCCGGTAACCAGCATTTTCTCCTTTTCCCACAATGCTTTCTACCCTTCCCAAATCAATTTTTAATTTTTGAATCACCTTTATTTTGTCGTCTGCAAATGCTTTCAATTTGGACCAGTCTAAAATTTTGTCGTTTGGTAAAGAGTTAATTCTACCAAACAACAAGATTTTCGACTTATCCATATTGAAAGCACTTACAGATGTCAACAAGATAAATCCAGCTCAAATGAATTCGCGACTTTCGTCGAAAACCATCTTTGTCAAAAACAATCCCTAGCCCTGACCCTCAACTTAACCCTGACAAATTGTGGCTCCAATCTTCCTCCCAGAGATTTTCATAAAATAAATCTAGCAATCGATATTTCAGAACATACATGGATTTTGACGAAACACCTTATCAACAAAATATTGTGCACCAGCTCAAATAATGAGATATAAATGGATAGAAAACATTGTTGAAAAGGAGAAAAAGCTGGTTACTGGCATTTCTCCTTTTCCCACAATGTTTTCAAAAGCTTTTTTTCCTCAGGGTCGTTAAACTCAGGATTGTGTGGTAGAGAGTTAACTCTTTACCAAACGACAAAATTTTAGACCAGTCCAAATTGAAAGCTTTAGCAGACAACAAAATAAATGTAGGGATGGCAACGGTTAACCGGTTAACCGGTTAACCGATCGAATGACCGATTAACCGGTTAGGAAATCGGAAACCGGTTAACCAGAAATATAAATTACCAAAAATGTACCAAAATAGTGAAGAAAAACGTCTACAAAATTAACTTTGCGGTTCTGAAAACCATAACTGCACTATACGCGCATCTATGTCGCCAAGACGCGGGGAAGGTGTGATACACAGTTTGACATGTCTGTGCTATAAACATTGTTAATCCGCTAATTGGTCTCCTGTCTCCGATAATAAACAGTCAAAAACAGGTGTCCTCCTCTAATCAAAGGCACTCGCTTCTACAGTTTATTGATTTGATTTGTTTGGATTATTTCATTAAGTGCCCGCCCCCATTCAAATATGTGCATTGATTGACCAATCAGCGTAAGACGGATTAAAATTAACAAGTTAATCGACCTCCGGTCAAAAACGCACAGCGATTATTCTTCGTTCATTATCAGTTTGATAAGTATCCTTGAAAATCGAAATATACCTTTAGAAGTTCATCTTAAGCACAAATCTCGAAAACAAACAACATGCCTCCACCTACAACAGCCGTTTGGAAGTATTTCAAGCGAAAAAACGACGGGAACACTGTAAAATGCACTTTGTGCAGTCAAGAATTTTATCTGTGATTGGGTAATTTTTTTTTTACCCAATCACAATCAA
This sequence comes from Tridacna gigas, assembly GCA_945859785.2. Taxonomy (NCBI): domain Eukaryota; kingdom Metazoa; phylum Mollusca; class Bivalvia; order Cardiida; family Cardiidae; genus Tridacna; species Tridacna gigas. The sequence continues at coordinate 56,577,664 of OX244034.2, forward strand.
AATAATAAGGGTTATGTTTGTGTTGTTGGTAATTTATTTAGCAGTTTTCGTCCATATACCAGTTATCTTAACCCTTTCCCAGACTATCCCTTGTTCTCACGACCTTGAGGTTGAAAATCTATGAAAACATTGCGACAAAAGGAGAAATTGCTCATAACGAGTAATTTCTTCTTTTCCCACAATGTTTTCTACCTTTTTAAAGAAGTAAGAATCATTTGTATCAATAACAAATAAAATTGTTTTCGACAGAGGCTTCGAATTTGGAAGGGTCTAAAACTAATATTTGTCGTTTGGGAGAAGGTTAACACCCGATTCACTTAGCGATGGCCCTTTCGTTTGACGATAACCATAGCGTCATCTGCATGATCCAGTTAATTGATTATGAGAAGTTGTGAATAGCCTGATAATTTCTAGTACTCTGAAGAAAAGATTGTGGAAAATTGATTATATTGCCGTGAGGGAGATCGTCGATAGATTGGCCGCCTTCTGCACCAAAGTACAGAAAAAGTAAACGTTACGGGTATGCATTTCTTATGCACCGGTTATCAATGTTGACATCTCGAGCAAATATGGCGGGTACCTTCATCTTAATTTTTTTACATGGTCGTTCGGTTAACCGGTTAACCGATCGAAAGATTGAACGGTTAACCGGTTAGTAATTTTACTAACCGTTGCCATCCCTAAATAAATGTTACTCAAAAATTGAAATTTGTTTTGGGAAGGGTAGAAAACATTATGGGAAAAGGAGAAAATGCTGGTTACCAGCATTTTCTCGTTTTCCCACAATGTTTTCCAAAGGCTTTTTCCTCAGGGTCGTTGAAAGTCGGGATTGTGTGGTAAAAGGTTAAACCCCCTTGATGCAGAGGGCCTTTGAAGACATCATTGCAAAAGGAGAAAATGCTGATAAACAGTAAAGGCAGAACCTAGATTATATCAAACAATATCCAACAGTACAGAGTCAAATGACATACTGCACCTTCTCTGCAGTCAAGTCTTTGATCTGAAACTTTTAACTCTTTACCACACAATCCCAACTTATAATGACCCTGAAGAAGGTTTCTGAAAACATTGTGGGAAGACTTAAAAGAGGAGAAAATGCTGGTACTGGTTACCAACATTTTCTCCTTTTTCGACAACGTTTTCTAACTATCAAGGATAAATTTCATCATTTAGGCCATGCACCTTTAATTTGTCATCTGCAAAATTTATACTTTCAGTTGGGATCAGTCTAAAATTTTGTCATTTAGTTGGTTAACTCTTTACTACACAATCCCGACTTTTAACGACCCTGAGGAGAGAAGGCTTTTGAAAACATTGTGGGAAAAGGAGAAAATGCTGGTAACCAGCATTTTCTCCTTTTCCCACAATGTTTTCTAATTTATCAAAGGCAGATTACATTATTTGGGCTACCTTTAATTTGTCGTCTGCAAATGCTTTCAATTTGGACCAGTCTAAAATTTTGTCATTTGGTAAAGGGTTAAGAATTCAAAAAGCACTTTCACCTGTTCCTAGGACTCCTTAGGTTAAACTAATAAACCGGTTTACCTTTTAATTTATATGGAGATTTGGCTAAATGTTGTCCATTGTACTTCACGTTAATCTTTATATCTTCCTGCGGGAAATGGACCCGGTATCGTACAATGTATAACCCATCTTTTCTGTCTAAAACGTTGTGGTGGATTCTTGCCCTGTCATTCAGAACTTCGAAAGAAACTTCAAAAGGTTTGTCACCTATAGATTCTGTGATGCTGAAATGAGAAAGACAATTCTAACATAACCAATTTTGATCTATTATGCAGCACTTTTTTTGGAGGGGGGATTTTTTTCAAAGAACATTCAAATTGAAATAAAATGATAATAATAATGTTATTTTTCCACACAGTTCTAATTCAACCTCTACTCTCAGTATTACCAAATAACCATTTACCACACTATTTAACTACCCCGAGTAGGACAAATTCAAAAAATATTGTGGGAAAAGGAGAAAATCTGATGCTGATCGCCAGAATTTTCTCCTTGTCCCATAATTATGTTTTCTACCCTATCAGACAAATGAAGCTAACATGTATTTGTACCAATTCAGCAGTCATCTGCAGTAACTGTCAGTTTGGAAGAGTGTGTAATTTATTGTTTGCGAACCCTTAACCCTTTACCAGATGACAAAGTTTTAGCCTTGTCCAAATTGAAAGCATTTGCAGATGACAAAATAAATGTGGCTGAAAAATTGAAATTTGTATTGGGAAGGGTAGAAAACATTGTGGGAAAAGGAGAAAATGCTGGTTACCAGCATTTTCTCCTTTTCCCACAACGTTTTCAAAAGGCTTCTTTCTTAGTGGGCGTCAAAAGGTGGCATTGTGCAGTAAAGGGTTAAAGTCCTGGAACCGACTTACACTGTTTTTGCAGACAATGTAGATCAAGAATGTGCAGTCTGATCCTAGATCTATAATGTCTGCTACTGCCACACTAAAACAACCTTGAAATTGCAATATTTTGAGTTGTTTTTCCAATCTAAAAAGGTCCAATTCATTAATTTAATTTAGCACTTTAAGGATTAAATGATTGACTAATGGTGAATCTATGGCAGGCATGTAAAAAGGTCATTTTTGTGCCGCAGTAAGTTAATCAGCTCAAATTATGCCCTACTTTGACGACATCATTATGCTTTGTTCTCAAGCTGAGACTTGTCTAATTTGTAAAGATGCAAACACCCAATAAGGCAGCATTTTCTACTCTTCCAAAAACTAATTTCATTATTTGATTCACATTTGTTGTCTGCAAATGCTTTCAAATTGGACGGGTCTAAAATTTTATCATGTGTCAGAGTTAAATGTTAACTTGTTCAAATGACAGAATATAATCTTTGAATGGGTCGGAAACAATAAAAGAAACACAGAAAATACTTGGGTCAACCGCATTTCTTCCCCGCCCAAGCATTTTTAAACAGCTTCTTCTTTTTCAAACATGGGATTGTTTGGTGAACGGTCAACCTTTTCAATATTGAAAAAGTTATATTACTCTTCAACTCAAAATGCAAACTAATTTTTGTTTAGTTCTGTCATAAATATCTAATGACAAAGGAAGAAAGTCTTCAATCATGAGCATCTTAATGTGTCGCAGTGCTCCTTGTCTGACAGTTACATGTCATATCATTCAATCATTTGTATCCAAATTGAAGCAAATAACATAATATATTAACTCTTTACCAAACAACAAAATTTTAGGCTGGTCCAAATTGAAAGCATTTGCAGACGACAAATGAAATGTTGAAAAAATTATGTAATGTAACTTTAAAAGGGTAGAAAACATTGTGCGAAAAGGCGAAAATGCTGGTTTCCAGCATTTTCTCCTTTTCCCACAGTGTTTTTAAAAGCCTCCTTCTTCAGGGTCGTGAAAAGTTTGGATTGTGTGGTAAAGAGTTAATAGGAATGAATTTTTGCCTAAATGGAAAAGGTTTAACCCTTTATCACACAATCCCATGTTTTCAATTGACTCCGAGAAAGAAACCTTTGGAAATATTGTGGAAAAATGAGAATTCAAACTCAGGTAAGCAGTATTTTCTCTTTTTCCCACAATATTTTCTTCCCTTTGAAAGACAAATCCCATCATTTAAGCCACATAATTGATTTGTTGCCTGCAGCTCAGGCTTTGTATAAGCACAAGTCTAAAATTTTGTCCTTAAGTAATTACCAACTAATTTTCTCCTGAAATAAATTGGCCGTAGATAATTTTAGAAATTTATAAAGCCTTTTACCATACTAATAATCAACATTAAGTAAGGTTTAGAATTCATGAGAAAACAATTTATGACAAAAGGACATTAAATGCTTGATATGGGCAGTTTTCTCATTTTGATATTAAAATGTTTTCATAAGTGATCTTCTGTGACAACTGAAAAGAAAAGTGTTACCACTGGGTGGTACCGGATTAATGACGAAATGGCAAATCCCTCAACCTTACCTTTCACAAAATTTTGAATAGTATCTTATCTGCTGGATAACAAGCTTATTGAAATTCACATCAAACTTTCTATTTTACCCTTTAAGTGCCTTTTGTTCACAACTGTAGTTACCTTTGCAGCCAGTGTAGATCAAGATAAGACTGCACAAAATGTGCAGTCTGATCTTTGATCAACACTGTCTGCATTGAAAAAATATATGAAAAGGCAAACATGATCATAATTGCAATTATTTCGATCTAATTTCAAAGCTGACAATGTCATGTCTTTTTTTTTGCACCAGTCCTGTGGTTAACTTCATAAAGGACAATAGCTGCCAAAAGTAAGTTATGGGTGTGTAAAATGCATTTTGATTTAAATTATTGCAATTATTGTGAAGATGACCTAGAGGATAATTGTTTTGTTTTGGTGAAAGATCGAAATTTACTTCAATGTGTGAACATTATCGGTAATATTTTCATCAGTGGCGCATCCATGAGTGAAAATATATTACTGTATGATTTTCAGGAGATGAATTAAATACCAATCTATCGAAAAAAAAAATATTCTATTTATTTTGCTTCAGACCTGTATTTTGTTGGGACTTAAATCAAAATCCAGTGCAGTTTTTTTCACTTATTCCCAGTGGCGTTCCCTCCACATTATATTAGACTGCAATACAATGAGAATGCAGTACCACTTCACAAAGAAAATTCCTTTGTATGACCAGAATTATGTCACTATTGTTTTTTAATTACTTTGAAATTCCTTTTCCTGCCAGCAACTACCACTTAGACCAACAGTTACTGTACAATGACAGACTGTCAATCCTTCACAATAATTTACATACTTTTAAAATGTCATAAATTGAATTTAGATGCATTTTAACACCCAATTGTTTACTTTTGGCTGCTATTGTGACATTAATTATCAAACAATCCTGTGTTGCGACCCTGAAGTATTTGAAAACATTGGTGGGGAAAAAGGGGTAAGTGCTCGTAACAGGAAATACTGCTTTTTCCCTCAATATTTTCACTGAAAACTGGATGCATAACTAACTTCAGATCAGTCAGTATTGTGTTGTGATGTCCATTGATTGTTTGTAAAAGGATTAAATGTGATTTTTTTCAATGAATAGTATATGCTAATTATCATAAATGTCAAGTACTTGGTCCTCTGCATAAGTCATGTTGGCAAGTTTTTATCGTAATTGTACATGATTATTCATATCAATTTTTTTTTTACCAGCAAGTTATCAGTTGTGATAATGATTTTTGTTTGATCATTTTGTTACTATTTTAATGTATTTTAATGATAAGACAGCATATTTTAATGCTTATACATTTTACAGTAATTCAACCGTATGACACCATCAGTTTTAACCCTGTATTTTATGAACTTGTATTGTAGTGGCCCTTTGGAAGAGAGTCATTTCAAATAGTGTGGGAAAAGAAGAAAATGTTGGTAGCTAGCATTTTTCTTCCTTTTTCCACAATGTTTTCTACCCTTTTAACCTTTCACCACACAATCCTGAGTTTTAACAACCCTGAGAAAGAAAACTTTTGAAAATTAACAACCCTGAGAAAGAACACTTTTGAAAACATTGAGGGAAAAGGAGAAAATGCTGATAACCAGCATTTTCTCCTTTTCCAACATTGTTTTCTCACTATTCAAGGAAATATACTAGCATTTGAAAAGCATTAAAATTTGCATCTGTATTATTCCTTCAGGGTGTATTTTTCAGTGCGGTGAAGGGTTAAGAACAAGATCTCAATCGTGTCTCATCGAACTCTTTACCTCACGAAAAAATGTAGACTTGTTCAAATTGAAAGCATATACAGACGACAATTTAAACATTGCTCAAATGATGTAATCTGTCTGGAGTTGGGTAGAAAACATTGTGCGAAAAGGAGAAAATGCTGGTTACCAGCATTTTCTCCTTTTCCCACAATGTTTTCATAAGGCTCCTTTTCTCAGGGTCATTACAACTTGGGGCTGTGTGGTAAAGGGTTAATTTGTTGTCAATTCAATGCTTCGAATTTCGACAGAGTAAAAACCTTTGTTCTGTGGTTAACTGAGAGTTTTAAAGATATACCCTATGATTGCTAATGAAGTAGACCATCAACTTTATTTACCTTACTGAACAGCATGCATCATGACAAGATCTCATAGAAATTGCAGTCTGATCTTGGATCAACACTGTCCAATATTTCAACCCTTCAAGGGGTCCTGCATGACTCAGTGATAAAGTGTAGGACTTGTGACCTGGAGGCCCTGGGTTTGAGCCTCTGTGGATCCACTGGGTTTGTTGTGGGAGTGTTCTTGGGCAAGACACTTCAGAGCCCTAACCTAGTGCTGGTGGAGATAAACGATACATGAATATGTGAGCTGTTGCCGAGATATGACGGAAATAATGTTGGAAGCAAAGTAAAACACTATTCAGTCAATTTAACCCTTACAGTGCTTTATAAAACAACAGACATTTTCAGTCTGGAAATAAGACCTAAAAATTTGCAGTATCAAGGTTGTTTATGTCCAGAAATTCTCAGAAAAGGGAACATTGGAGATTGGACTGCATAGTTTTTGCTGCCTGATCTTGATCTACCCTGTCTACAAATGCAACTAAAGTTGTGAAAGACACAGTCTGAGGGTTAGGTCAGACCTACAGTCATACCCTTTTTTTTTAAACAAGAGAGCCATGATGGCCCTTTATCGCTCCACTGCACTAATTGCACTAAATGTATCATCCCTTAATTCACATAGACAGAGACACAAATCATAAGAAGCAGTAAACAACTGCGAAGAAAAAAAGCCTACACCCCTCCCCCCCCCCCCCCCCAAAAAAAAAAAAAGCAGTATTATCTTTTTGAAATTCAGAAATTATGTCAACCCTAATCAAGCATCATTCATACCAAAAATTAATGAACTAGTGCTTTGTCAAGAAGATTTCCAAAACTTAGAAGCAGAAAACATACATTTTCAATGGCAGGAATGGTCAAGTTCTGGAACAAAAAAAGGTAAATGGATATATCTGAATATATCTGTTATAACAGGAGTTATTTCCCTTGATCAGTATCTATATGCTTAAGTCATATTGATTCCATGTATTACAAGCATTTTTAAAGTTTTCACTACTCAAGCCCTTGTAAAACATGCTAATCTCAGAGCTATACTATTAAAAACCAGTTGCTAAAAGTTCACTAAATGAAGCCACATGCAAAATTTGGTGAACCTAGACCTTACAGTTACGAACAAGATGATTCTTTTAGTTTTCAGTTTATAAGTCCATGTAAAACTTGTGAAGCTGCATGCCAAATATGGTTTTCTTACGCCATATAGTTAGAATAAAAAAGAATTTTTAAGTTTTTATGTAATAAGCCCATGCAAAATATGACCCCCACATTGGGCCACTTTTGAACCCAGAGCTATAATTTGAAAAATTTGGTAGAGGTCTACTAGATAAAGCTACATGCCAAATTTGGTAGCCTGGGGCTTTATGGTTAGGAACAAGAAGATTTTAAAGTTTTCATTTTCTCAGCCTATGCAAACCTTGTGATCCCCAGGTCAGGGCCAATTTTGACCCCAGGACTATAACTGAAGAAGTCTGGTAGAGGTCTATTTGATAAAGCTATACATGCCGAATTTGGTAGCCTAATAATAATATTTCAGACAAGAGGATTTTCAAGGATTTTCAGTATTTTTCAGTTTTGTTGCTATGGCAACCAGAGCTTTAGCGGGAATCAGATTCTTTGAAGAAATTCTGAGGAGGGCCATAAAAGGATCATTTTTGAGAAGTTTCATCAAAATTGGATGGGTAGTTTCTGAGATGAAGATGTTTGAAATGAAAGTCAAAAGGACAGATGCACAACGGAGTACCAGGCCATTGGCATAAGCTCACTGGCCTTTGGCAAGTGGAGCTAAGGACAATACTGCAATTATTATTGTAAAAATAAGATCTCTATACCAGGTCTTTCTTTTTGTCTGAAAAATTTCCAAAATAAAAATTTTCTTGTAGGAAGTTTAACCCTTTACCACATAATTTGGAATTTTAACAATACCACTAAGGAAAAAGCCTTTTGAAAACATTGTGGGAAAAGGAGAGCATGCTGGTAACCAGCATTCTCTCATTTTCCCACAATCTTTTCTGCTATTTAAAAAAAATATTTTTCAAGCTACATTAAAATTGTTGTCTGCAAATGCTTTCTGTTTGGTCATGTCTAAAATTTGTCATTTGGTACAGAGTTAAGGGTTAGAATTTGCCTATAATAATTATTCAGTTGGGTGTTTGATGAAATTGGAGCTCAAGCAGGGGTTGGGTGGGGTGACACTAAGTATTTATTCATAAGAGCATATTTACATGTAGCTGTTCACCAAACAATCCTGTGCTTTTGATTTAGACACAATTATGCTGAGCATAAAGTATAATCTTACCTCAGATATACATGTTCAAGGTCTGATATTAACCCTTAGAGTGCCGAATAAACCTATCGGGCATTCTCGTCCTAGAAATATGACCCAAATAGCTGCAATTTCATGGTTGCTTTTGCCTACAGTAATTTAGCAAAACAGACAGTGTAGATCAAAGATCAGGCTGCATGTTTTGTGCAGCCTGATCTTGATCTACACTGGCTACAAAAGGAACTATAGTTGAGAACCAAATGGTTCAGCCAATCAAATGTTGTGTTACTTTCAACTCTAGAAAATTCTGGAGAATAAGACTAACGACGTTCTTAAGAATGGTTAGTGAATAAAGACCTTGAGGATTTCCTCCTTTTCCCATAATGCCTTCAAAAAACCTTCTTCCTAGGGTGTTAAAACTCAGGAAAATTTGGTAAAACGTTAAATTACTTAGTGCAACTTGCTATGCATTGGTCTACAGAGTAGATAAAAATCAGACTGCACAGAACATGCAGTCTGATCTTAGATCTACAAAGTAATATATTCTTATACTGAATATAACAGGATTTAGTTTCTGAGTATTTTCTACTGTTGTATTTCAAAATTAAGCCATTAACCCTTTAATGAACAATCCTTACTACTAACAACACAGAAGAAGGCTTTTGAAAACACTATGGAAAAAGGAGAAAATGCTGCTAATCAGCATTTTCTTGGTGACATTTGATTTGTCATCTGCATATGTTTTGAATTTGGACCGGCGTAAAACTTCAGCATTAAATACATGTAGGTACTGAACATATCAGCATTTTAACGACCTTGATGAAGATGGCCTTTGAAAACATATTGAGAAAAACAGAAAGCACTTGTAAACAGCATTTTCTCCAATACCCACAGTGTGTACTACGTTTCTGGAGACAATTATCATCATTTGAGTCACATTTTGTTTGTCATCTGCAATTATTTGAATTAGGACCAGTCTAAAGTTAAGTGGTTTGACAAAGGGTAATAGGAATAAATCTTCCACTCCTTGGCCCAAGGCCACTGTCAAACCAAAACATTCTTAGGTCCAAATAACCCATTAATGTACAGGCTATTTTAAGACCTGTCAGATCCAACATAAACTATCACAAACTAAACATGTGACACACATTTCAAGGGGAAAAAAAAACTACTGTTTTTAAACCGAATGGGGAACATTGTGCAAAAACCAGCAGATGCTTTCTTCAAGTATCTGCTTTATTTCCTACAATGATAACCAAAGATGTCAATTGTAGAGGCAATAAAATATCTTATTAACACTGTAATTAATCATTTTTGTAATTGCCATTGGTATCATTACAAAAAAAAAGTTTTTGTATATGGCCCTATCAAAATTATGACAGAACACAATGTGAACTTGTAGAAAGATCTACACAGTTTGTCACCTGGTGCTAACCTTGTGAGCAAAATACGGCTTAGTAAAGTTCTTTATCACTAGACCTAAAAACAATATGCAGAAGGTCGATTACATTGGCAATGAAATAGTAAATGCATTTACAACAGCATTTACAGATGACAAAATAAATGTGACTGAAAAACAGAAATTTGTTTTGGGAAGGTTAGAAAACATTATGGGAATTGGAGAAAATGCTGATTACCAGCATTTTCTCTTTTTCCCACAATGTTTTCAAAAGGCTTCTTCTTCAGGATCGTTAAAACCCGTGATTGTGTGGTAAAGATTTAAGACTAAAAGTCTGCCATAACTACTTTCCTCTTTTGGCACTGTAATGTTTCCAAAAGTTGTAAAAGGAAAGTAGAAAAGGTAGGTGGCAGGCACATGTAGTTAAAAATATATTAAATAAAACAACCCTCGGTCTTAAGAAAAAGGAAAAAAATATTCATACAGATAAACACTGCAGATTTATAATATAATAGGCTTATAACCCTTTACCAACAATCCTGTAATTTCATCAGACCACAAGGAAGTCTTCTAAAAACAATGTGATAAAAAGAGAAAAAAACCAATACCTGAGCCTTTTCCTGTTTTTCCACTAATAAATTTCCATCTTTTAAGCCATTGTAATTTGCACAATTAATGCTTTCTATATGGCTAAGTCTAAAATTCTGTTACATGGTCTAGGAAAAAAGTTTTAAACTGATCAATTCTTTCATGTAAAGGGCTTGATAGTTCTTTGTGAATTATCAGACTTAAATATCTTTTGTCCTTTGAGATCCATTTATATACCGGTACCTAAATGTAAAGCAAGAAAGCAAGTTATGTAAATGAATGAATTTGTATCATGTTATGTTCATACAAATGTATAATACAAAACTAACTTATTCGTTGTCTTAAACCTTTACCACACAGTCCTGACTTTTAACAACCCTGAAGGAAGAAGCCTTTTGAAAGCATTGTGGGAAAAGGAGAAAATGCTGGTAACCAGCATTTTCTCCTTTTCCCTAATTGTTTTCTACCCTTCCAAAAATGAACTTCAATTTTTTCAGTCACACATATTTTTTGTCTGCAAATGCTTTCAATTTGGACAAGTCTAAAATTTTGTTATCTGGTAAAGAGTTAATATTTTCTTGATTGTCAGTACATTATTTGAGAACTCTATTTACTCACTGAACACTATATCAATGCATTTATTAGGCACTCAAAAGGCTAACTAATCCACTGCCAACTTAACTCTTTACCACACAATCCCAACTTTTAACGACCCTGTAAGAGAAGCCTTTTGAAAATACTGTGGAAAAAGGAGAAAATGCTGGTAACCAGCATTTTCTCCTTTTCCCACAATGTTTTCTACCCTTCCCAAAACAAATTTCAATTTTTCAGTCGCATTTATTTTGTCGTCTGCAAATGCTTTCAATCTGGACCAGTCTAAAATTTTGTCGTTCGGTAAACTCTTTACCAAATGACAAATAACTTCAGCCTTGTCCAAATTGAAAGCATCTGAAGACAACAAATTTCATGTGGCTCAAATGGTAGCATTTGTCCTTAAAAGGATGGAAAACATTGTAGGAAAAGGAGAAAATGCTGGTACCAGCATTTTCTCCTTTTCCCACAATGTTTCAAATGCCTTTTTCCTCAAGGTTTTTAAAACTCGCCATTGTGTGGTAAAGGGAAAAAACTCTTTACCAGACAACAAAATCTGAGACTCATCAGAACTGAAGCATACGCAAATGACAAAAAATAATTATGGCTTAAATGAAAGGATTTGCCTTTTGAACAGGTTGAAAACATTATGGGAAAAGGTGAAAATACTGCTAGCCAGCATTGTCTCCTTTTCCCAAACTGTTTTTAAAAGTCATCATTCTAATGGTCATTAAAACTCTACATTGTTTTATATATAAAGGGTATAATTATTTTTAGAGCTTTCACTACAAATGAAAAGACATTTTCACCATCTGAATTCACAGAACTCTCTCTCTCTCTCTCTCTCTGTGTCTCTCTCTCTCCTAAAAAGGAAAACATTTTTCTTAAGTAAGGATGACACACAAGAAGGTTTCAGCTGAATATTCACAACGTAACCATACAGTAGCTACAGTAGCAGGGAGATCAGACTGCCAATATTTCAGTGTCTGATCATGATCAATGTTACTTAACCCTTTACCATACAATGCTGACTTTTAACGACCCTGAGAAGTAAGCTTTTTGAAAACATTGTGCGAAAAGGAGAAAAAGAACAGAAAGGTAACCAGTATTTTCCCTTTTTTCCACAGTATTTTTAACCTTTTTATAAACTAAATTTCAATATTTCGCTGTCACAGTTATTTTGTCGTCTGCAAATGATTTCAATTTCGACTACCCCTTTACCACACAATCCCGACTTTTAACGACCCTAGGCAAAAGGCCTTTAGAAAACATTGTGGAAAAAGGACAAAATACTGGTAACCAGCATTTTCTCCTTTTTCCAACAATGTTTCCACCCTTCCCGAAACAAATTTTAATTTTTTAGCAACACTTATTTTGTCGTCTGCAAATGCTTTCTGCTCCAGTTCAAAATTTTGCTGTTTTGTAAAGATTTAAATAACTTCAAGTGAGCTGAAAAAATTTTCTCAAATAAGTATTATTTGTAGCTCATTCATCTCCTGTCATACTGAGGCATGCAGATGGCCTTTATGCACTGCAGTTCATTTTCTGTAAACTCTATTTCAACCTGTGTAAACAATCAGTTTCAGTCATCGTCTTTTGTATGAGGTGCAAGTCTTTCTGAAGCAAGAAAAAGTCACTGTGCTTCATCCCACCATCCGTATTCACCTGACCTTGCCCCTTGTGTCTTCTTTTAGTTTCCAAAGCTAAAAAAATACCTTTCAGGTCGAAAACTTGTTCAGCGCAAACACCTAGGTTCTGTAATATTCCAATGTCTTCAAAGTATACCTAAAAAAGACTATGAAAATGCCTTCAAAGATTGGATCCAGAGACTGAAACTTTGCATAGTATATCTGCATGTTGGAGGTAAATACTTTGAGAGAACAAAGTAAAAATTTCAGTGAAACCTGTGACGAATCAAATTTTAGGTGCTTAGATGCATTCACGTTTGAACACTCCGTAAAGAGTTAAATAACTTCAACTGAGCTGAAAGCATTTTCCCATGTTAGAATTACTGTAGCTCATTTATCTCCTGTCATACTGGACATGCAGATGGCCTTTATGCTAATGATAATTGTACTCCAGTCTAGTATCAAAAGTAAATATCTAACCCACCCTGTTGACCCTTGGAGCACCATATGAATGAATGAAAGGGACAGTTTTAGTTAGGAAATGAAACGTGTTAGTATTGTATGTTCAAGGCACCTTAACCCTTTACCGCATAATGCCTGAATAATAAGACTTAATTCTGAAAACATTGTGGGAAAAAGACAAAATGCTGGTAACCAGCTTTTTCGCTTTTTCCAACAATGTTCTCTACCCTACAAAAGACAGATTTTATGTTTTGACTAACATTTAATTTGTTGTCTGCAAATGTTTTTAGTTTGGATCAGTCTAAAACTTGGCTGTCTGGTAAAGGGTTAATCTTAATAACAAACAAAATATCAGCAATGCTGATCAACAATCAGAATGCATGTCTTGTGTAGTCTGATCTTGATGCAGCATGGCAATGGCAACAAAACTCTTCACCGAGCAGCAAAATATTAGACTAGTCCAAATTGACAGCATTTGCAGATGACAAATGTAACTAAAATGATGGAATGTGTCGTAGAAAGGGTAAAAAACATTGTGGGAAAAGGAGAAAATACTGGTTTCCTACAATGTTTTCAAAAGCTGCTTCATTCCGGGCTGTTGAAAACCAGGATTGTTTCGTAACGGTTTATTTATGATAGGTATCATGTTAACCCTTGACTGCATTACATTTTCTCATGACCCTGAAGAAGAAGGCTTTCGAAAACATAGTGGTGAAAAGAGAAAGTTTGACACCAGCATTTCTCCTTTTCCCACATTTCTTAACCCTCCTGAAGACAAAGCTTGTTTCAGATGCATTCAATTTGTTGTCTGCAATGCTCTCAAGGAGGATAAGTCCAAAATTCTGTGGCCTTGTAGAGAGTTAAACTTACTAATATAGTCCTTCAGAATCATTAACTCATTTTTCTTATGTCAAAGTTAGACAAGTACATGGTCATGTGCACTTAAATACTGACAAGTTATACAGATACATCCCAACCCAAGGCCTCAAACCCTAGACTATATCTTTTCTTTTAAAATCACTTTGGGAAAAAAGGCATTCAATTGCTCTTTCTAGAAAAAAATAATTTTGCAAATACATGACTACATGTTGTACATATTGAAAACGTACATGGATGGTATATCAGTTTCTCCCTACAGTCTTTAAATTTCTCTGAGTTACAGCTTGGTTAACTCTTTACCAAACGAGAAAAATTTCAGACTGGTCCAAATTCAAACCATTTGCAGACGACAAAATAGATGTGACTGAAAAAAGGAATTTTCGCCTTTTCCCACAGTGTTTTCAAATGACTTCTTTCACAGGGTCATTAAAAGTTGGGATTGTGTGGTAAAGGGTTAAATTATCTCTATATAACTTTACCTTACAAAAAATAAAGACAAAATACTGGTCCAAATTGAAAGCAACTGCAGACAACAAATTAAATTTGGCATAAATGATGCACTTTGTACCAGAATAGGTAGAAAACATTGTGGAAAAAGGGGAAAAGGTTAGTTACCAGGATTTTCTCCTTTTCCCACAATGTTTTCAAAACACTTCTCCTTAAAGCTTGTCAAAACACAGGACCAAGTGGTAAAGGGTTAAACATGTACTGCAATTAATTTGGCTGAAAATTATGACCTTATCAGCTCATATATAGTTTTACCTATTACCTCACAAATGTGAAGTTTTTAAATCCATGCAGTAGGCACCTTTTGAAAAAAAAAATGTGGTAGAAGGGAGCAATAGGTTACTACTCCAATGCACAGTTTAACCCTTTCCCAAACAAGAAATTTTAGGCTTTTCCATATTGATAGTATCTGCAGGTGACAAATACTTGTCGTACAAATGAACTTAACTTCTTTTACAAGGCAGAAAACATTGTTGGAAAAGGAGAAAATGCAGGTTACCAGCATTTTCTCCTTTTCCCACAATGTTTTCAAAAGGCCTCTCCCTCAGGGTCGTGAAAACATGGGATTGTTTGGTAACGGGTTAAGCTATAGTTCGTTGTACAAAACAGCTACCAATTTCTAGACTAGGTCATTAATTTTTACAAAGGAATTTGTATTTCATAATTATTGTCCATGTCTGTAGTTTCTTTTATCAGTTGTACTCTATTTTTTAAAAGGTTCAGAATAAGTAGAAAATATTTTTAAGATCACATTTAAATAAACAAATTACTGCTAGCAGAAAACTTGTTCTATCTTTAAAAAAAAAAAGATAACAAGAAAAAAAATGCTCATATCATAGCAACAACTCCTAATCTGCCACAATTCTTTTCACATTTAATTGTGTCGTAAACCATAATTCATTTTGATGATCCATATTTGCAAGGTATGTTTTGATGCCATCTCTTGTATTTATATGTTTGTTTCAGTCAAAATTACTTCTCTCTTTGTCACAATATTTTCCTGATTTCTTTATCTGCCTAACAACAAGTGTCAAGAGGCATTGTTAAGTTGAAAAAAGATCCCCTACATAAGTGTTGTAAAAGGCTGCTTTTGGCCAGAATCTCACAACACATGGTATGCTGTAATTTTGAGAAAAGAATGCGTATTTTGTGCAGTTGATCTTGATCTGTGCCAGTTACACCAGCAGTTACGGTCATAAAACAAAAGGCCAGTTTACATACATGTAATGTTTACTGAATAAAACATATCTTCTTGTCTACATCTGACGCTTGTACATTGTAACAAAGTTTTTTGTTTTTCTAACTCTTTACCAAACAACAAAATTTTAGACTGGTTCAAATTAGAAGCATTTACAGACAACAAATAAAACAGGACTCAGAAACTAAAGTTTGCCTTTGGAAGGGTAAGAGGAGAGTATTACTGTTACTAGTATATGTACCAAAATTGAAAGAGTTTGAAGCTGACAAACTAAATTTAACTCAAATGATGAAATTCGTCTTTCACAAGGTAGAAAAAACATTAGTGGGAAAAGGAGAGAATGCTGGTGACCAGAATTTTTCTCCCTTTTCCTCAATGTTTTTAAAAGCTCTTCTCAGTATCATTCCTAGTCTGACTTTTTGGTAAATGGTTAACCCTTAGAACACTTTTCACTCTTAAGTAGCCATTTTGGCAGGTGTAGATCAAGATCAGACTGCACAAAATGTACAGTCTGGTCTTTGATCTATGCTGTCCACTTTGCTGTGACAACAGCCACTTTGAATTCAGTCTTATAGGGTCTTATTTCCAGAATAAAAATGTCTGTTGGGTTTATTTGGTGCTTTACACATTACCACACAATCCTAATTTTTAACGACCCTGCTGAAGGAGCCTTTTGAAAACATTGTGGGAAAAGGAAAAAATGCTGGGCACAAGCATTTCTGCTTTTCCCATTATGTTTTCTACACTTTCAAAGGCAAATTTCTGTTATTGAATAACATCCATTTCATCGTCTGCAAAAGCTTTCAATTTAAGCAAGTCTAAAATCTTGTTGTTTAGTAAAAGGTTAAGGGTTGACACTGGGTATACAAATGTAGAGATCATGAATTTCACCAAATGCATGAAAAATTTGCTTTTTAGTTCATCTAAATTTAACGTAGACTTTGCATGCAGACAATTGGCAAAAGATAAAATTGCCAATAAAAGAGTCAAAAAGTTTCAATATGAGTAGTTGCTTACAAGTTACAACAGTTTTCTGTGTTCACAATAATTTCTTGGCGACGACATGAATCTTATTCCATAAATACAGGTTAATAAGAAAATTACACTTAGAGAAATAAATACTACACTCACTTTTCCCCATCTTCCCCGACTGCTTGTATAAAAAAGTACCGAACTGGCAGATGAAACGATGGCTTTAAACCAGGTCCCCATATTTTGGTGTTTTTCCTATCGAGTTCAACCGTAGCACTTGCAGACGACGCGTTCACGAATACGAATAAAGAAAAGTAAAATACTGAATAAAAATGTTTCACTACACAATTTACTACAAACATTTTCACTGTTGAAGTAAAACCCAGTTTTAAACTTCGTTTCACATCGATCTTCATCTAACCGTGGGAGGCACCTAACAGGAAAAGGTACACTCAGCATCTGAAACATGTTTTACGCTGCAATACATGTATATTAGGTCTCATTTGTTTGTATAATGGATCATACGTGTTCAACGACAGGAAGTTTTAAATAGTGGGCGGGGCAATTTACACAAGTTAGATAATTTATCCTTCTTGTCTTCAACCAATACATTTTTTATTTCAGACAAGGAGTAAACAATAAGACTTTTTAAAACATTATACATTTGATAGAAACTTGTGGCTTTTGTGACACTGATATGAATTGTATATTTTCTTGTAACCATACTTGTCCTGAATGGTACAGAACGTTACAACGAAGCAGGCTTTGAACGACGAGTTGATCATAAAGTTATAGATCTCATTTCATTCATCTCAAATTTAGTTTTGAGTCAGGTAAAGTCAAACGTCGTCAGTCAAATCATGAAATCACAGACCAATGGATTCACGAGTCTAAGGTGTATTATAATATGGATGCAATCACTGACTTTCATGAAATGTTCTAAGATTTCTGAAGACCAACTTCAGAATATGATTATATATAGATTTAAAATATTAAAATATAAAATTAATGGGCTATATGTCTCCCCAAATTATTATTATTATTATTTTTTTTTTTTTTTTTTCAACTCGTTTAAGTATTAATAACTGCCAAAACTAAACAGGACTGTTGTAAAACTGCATTTGAATTTTAATTAATATCATTTAAAGTATGGATATTATTGTGAAGATGACAATCTGTTATTGCACAGTTGGTCAATGTGTAAATCGCTGGCAGAGAAATTAATTTTAAAACTATGTTAAAACTTGCCGGATCACTCTATCTTTTGTTTTTGTCTGGTTTTAAAATTCACTTTTCTACCAGCGACTAGGACCGACCACACAATTACAGATTGTCATCTTCAGAATATTTTCCATACTTTTGAATGGTATGATTTATATTTAAATGCATTTCAACACCTGCATTGCCGTAATTCGGCCTTAAATACAGCTCTTAAAAAAAAAAAGTAAGGAAGAAATGAGGTGGGGGATGGAGGGGGGGGTAAATTTGTTCGGATAGGTTTCGTATTAAAAATGAAGTAGATCCTCAAAGATTTTTTTTTTTCCTATGAAAACAAAAAAAAAAAATATTCTGAAATGATGCTTCCATCACACTCTGTCTTCCAATTTCATACCAGAAGATTTTTCTTTTTTGTTGTTGTTGTTGTTTCAAGCAAAATAAGAGGTTCTGTTTAGAGAAGGGACTGCAAAACTTTTACTCCTTGTTTGGACCACAAATTCTTGGGGGATGTCAACCCGTTGGAAGAGCCGCATGCGCAGTATCGTTCTTTCTCGCGGATTACCGTTTAAGACGCCATTAACGTTCTCCGAGAAACTAAACGTGATTTCAGAATCTATTTCGAGTGTCCAGCGGTAAATTTGACAGTTTTGACATATCTGTAGTTTTTTTAACGTTCCGATGATTGTCATGGTTTTATAGAAGGCTCAAGTGTTTAATTTCTATTAGATCACCCACAATACGCAGAAAACAGGCCTGAACAACTCGCTTTTTTGTCCGAGTAAACAAAATTACATTCTAAACGCACGTCGTCTGCATATATCGTCTTCAGAATGTAATAGTTCGTGCGCTGATGTCAGATTACGTTAATGCATTGTAGACCTCACTTGACAAAAATGTCCTCTAATCGTATATTTCCGGAGCTCATAAAGTTTTCCTAAACAATGAAGCGTGATGCTTAGCATTACAGTATTTGGGGATTTCCGGCTTTGAGATTGACAGTGTGGTCCAACTATTGTCGACCTACCTAATTTCGAGGGTAAAATCAAGTATGATTGAATCCCTTTTTATCGTGGTACGAACACATTCCACTGTGTGAAGGAAAATTGGAGTTTTGCCTGATATTCCTCTGTTGCAGAAAAAATGCAATGATATCTTGGGTATATTTCTGCAGTAATAGATTTCTGTTTGTCAGTTAACTCATCTTATTCTAGACAGGGTAAAGCACTCGCCTACATCAAAAACGTTCTACTTCCAGAACTATCATTGCATTGAGATGAGGCCCTGGAAGATATTCATGCACATCCTCTTTATGTTTAAAACTTTGGCAAATAAAAAATATGTCATTTTCCAGGTGTTGAGACAATTTTATCAAGAATTTTGAGAAACCGATATAAATAAATGGTATCCGGTTAAAACGTCCCACAGTAAAAATGTCCCACAGTCGAAACGTCCCACTTTCAGTTAAAACGTCCCCCATTTTCCAGTCCGAATTGGTTAAAACCTCCCACTAAAACGTCCCCGTTATTTTAGTAAAATTATTAGTTTGATCTTTGATTATTTCAGAAATTGTTCGCAGTTAATGTTTTACATTTTGATTTTGTCATGTATTGTGATATTTTTTTATACATATATATTTACCCATATCCCACCAAACTTATATTTTCAAGTAGCACAATACCCATTTTCGATTAATCTTATGACATGTACCTTGATTAGTATGATTTAAAAAATCATGAGATATCGTAACTGTATTTTAAAATGGGACTACCTTTCTGTGCGTATCAATCATTTTTTTTACGGGCTTCGCTAAGTAGAATCAAGATGGTGTAATGTAGGTTAAGTAGAATCAAGATTGTATTGGCCTAATAATTATGTAGGCTACGGGTTATGGCCAATATTGTCTCCCTAAATGAATGTTTATTCGACATGCTTTAATGCCTACATGTCTACAATGTTCTCATTGATTAAAGATTTTTTTTGTGCGTAAAGTATCCATTTAACCCTTAACCCTTTATCAAATAATCCCAAGTCTTAATGACCAAGAGAAAGAAACATTTTCTAGACACGGCAGGAAAAGGAGAAAATGTGGATAATCAGAATTTTAATCTTTTCCAATATAGTTTCACAAAAAAGTATGCTTTTCTGTTGGGAGCAAATAAGGATAACAGCAATCACTTTTTATGAGCCACTGATGTGTTTTAGAAAAACATTCTCAATTTCTGCTTGTTAGTTTGCCGCTAAAACACTTATATGGGTGGAGTCAGATTAGTTTTTTCCGTTTTCTTGCAGTGCCCTGGACAAAACCCGTCATTCTATTGCAAAAAAAAAAAACCCTCCGACTCTCCCAAGATTAAAGACATTTCAAAACGGGGCTCTATACGACTAGTTCGCTTTTGAAAAGATAGAAAGCATTGTTTGAAATAGAGAAAATGGAGGTACGTGGCAATATCTCCAGTGACATATTTTCAATCACTTCCTTGGGTTTAGTTAGACTGGTAAAGTTAGAAAACATTGTGTGATAAGGAGAACTCGCCGATAACTGGAGTATCTCCTTTTTAAAAGCAGGGGTGGTAAAGGATAAAAACTCACTCACTCTCTCTCTCTAAATGTATTACATGTACATTGATCTATTACATTAGCTATCGGAAACATTCCCATTGCAAAACAACATGTTTTGCAGGAAGTTTTCATTGAACTTGGACTCCACACCATAGTGTGCAGATCTCAACCTACATGACCTGCCATTGAAATTTTACTGAAATGTCCATTATATTTGATAAAACTATGTAACAGCTGTCTGATAGTGTCACGAAGATCGCAATATTTCATGACTGGGAATATTTCTGGCGCCGTTGGGTCAACGGTTCTTGCCATATTCACATGATTTACATCGGCACCGTCTGAGTAGACTCATGCCAATGCAATGGCACTCATTTATGGTATATCAATGAGTGCTTGTGCATTGGTCTGTAGAATTCTTAAGATTTTTTAGTGATTAAAGTTTAAAAAGTTTATATATTAGTGTGGAAAGTAACACCAGATCTTATTCTTGTTTGGATTTAATTTGGATATACCTACATGTATTTACTTTTCTGTTGGAATATTGGTGTTTATTTTGACTATTAAATATCGAAACTTGTTCCATTCTTCATGTTTCTTCCCTTGTAGTTACAATTTTCCTGAGCTCTCAATCTAAAATAATCATGACTATGGTGGTTTAAAAAGGTAAAGGTTGAAAAGGTCTGAAAAACTCCGCCACAGATAGATCAGATGGTTACCCTTTATAAACAGTCCACACATTAGGCAAGACCAATCACAGTTCACCACCCCCACCACTCAATTAGTTTAATAAATGTTACAACTATTAATAATACAACTTAATGACAAATAATCAAGTTCAAAATTGAATTTCAAATTCATCCACTGTCTGATCATCTTCATAGAAGAACGTGTGTCCCAAGATCCTGAAAACTCCATTGTCAAGGGGAGATCTTTTGTTACTGGCTTTTCCTACTTTTCAAACAATGGTCTCAAAAGTCTATAGGTATGTCTTTAGGGTCATTTGGTAAGCGTTAAATGTTAAAACCAAATTTGCCACGGAAAAGGTATACGATACTTTAACTGCAACTCAAAACTTAAATTGTGCGTGATCATTCTCTATCTTTCACGTTTCCCTTTTTTTTCTCTCTCTCTCGCCCTCCCTCAGTCCCTCTCTCTCTCTCTCTCATGATAAAGCATTTGATTGTTAGATCTATCTCTTTACAAACAACCAAAATTAGACTAAACCATATTGAAAGCATTGGTAGATGACCAATTACATTTAGCTCAAATGATGATTTTTTTTCTATGATATGGTAGAAAACACTGTCAGAGAAAGGAGCAAAGGCAAGTTACCAGTATAAACTCAGTTTCCAACAGTCTTTTCAAAAGCTTTCTCATTCAGAGCAGGGATCGTATACTGTAATATACGATCTCTGTTCAGAGTTATTAAAACTGGGGATTATGTGGCAAAGAGATAATACATGTGTAATTATTATTTGAGATGACCTATTAATTCGTTTACATGAATCTGTGAGATGTGAAACGCATGTATATGCACAATTTAATAACAAAATCTTCCTATTTTGATTTCCTACACAGAGCAAAAAATAACTTAGCAGTATTTCATGTACAATGCTGCCATCGATTGCAAGAACACTGCAGAGCATGCTGCCGTTTTCTGACCTGTTTCTCTTATATTCCCTGTCACTTTATCATTAAACTTCACACAGTATATCACAAATTGTAAGATTCAACAAACTTAACAATTCAGTGCCCTATCTGTTCTTTTCCTGTAAAATAAACTACTGAGTTTGCATTATTATTTGTAAAACCAAAACCTGACTTGATAAAATGCACAATAAATACTTTATTAAAAGTCCCTTATGCTCCTCCTGTACAATTTCGGGATCGGGTAAAGCTGGACAAAGGCAGATAATTATTGAAATGTTAGAAACAAGTCTTCGAAAACCTGCTTTATCGGCAAAAAAGGACAATCTCAAAAGTAACTGATTTATATACTGCCGCCTCAAATTATAATTCATTAGTCATTACCATCTATTTTAACGGATTTTCCTTTTCAGCTACAGGTGATTGATTATACAAAGTTACTTCCAATTAAAATCAACAAAACTGTTAACAAACAACCTTATTCTTTATCATACCTCCAGTTCATACCAAAATTGGTTAAATTAATTAAACACAACAACATTACCAGTAGTGTATAAGAACAAAAAATTTCAAAGTGGGACGTTTTGACCAATTTTTTTGAATGGTGGGACATATTGACCATATTAGTGGGACGTTTTAACCAAAAATGGGATGTTTTGGATGTGGGACGTTTTTACAGAGGGACGTTTTGACTGTAAACCTAAATAAATTCTTCCTGTTATTTTGTAAGCAAGGTTTTACTGTGGGCACCTGTAAAAATGGAGGACAAAAAAATGATGTCTACAGATCTGTATTTAAAATAGCATCAAATATCCCTTTTTGGACCTCTTGTGGATAAAAAGTGAATTCATAATTCATAGTGTTCTCTCATTTCAGTAGACCAGGCAACACAAGCAAAAATAATTTGTAGTGCCTGGAGAATAAGATTTTTATAATTAGCATGTCAAAAATTTCGTCAGCGCCTCTTATTTTCATTCCCATGTTTGGAAAGCGGTGATGTCATCGTTTAATTTTACTTTCCTCTCTCATAAACTGCAGTGACAGGAAAACAAATTCTATAGAACTGTTATACTGATATAGCTTTTGTTACACTGATAAGGTCATCAATCTGATCTAGGGGATAGTGTGATTTTGCACAGAGGCAAATTTTCTTACTATTTGGATGAAAACTTGATTTAACATACCATTTGCAGAAAATTTGTTGAGGTAAGATTACAAAGTGTGTTGACAGTATCTGACCTACATATACTCATGTGAGGACATCCTCAAGGATGTCCATTTCAGCCTCACTTTCGGAATTTGTAAATACCACGATAATGAACTTTTTATTATGAAGAACCCACGATAATACCAGAACCAACTATATACCTATTTTAGAATCACAAAAGATATGTGTACAAGTGTACAATTCTCATGTTCAGCCAGACAGGCTATGCCTTATTCAACTCACCAGTACCAGATTCAGTTGTCCCATGTTACTTACAGGAGACAGGGATCATGTATGGTAAACAAAAGCATGGCAACTAGATACTACATACTATTAAACAAACACTTCCTAGGATTAACTAAAGATTGTCTGACTGCACTTCTGATCTCACTGGTTCAGCATTTCTGAATACAGGATTTGATAAATTCCAGGCTTAAGTACTGAGTTAATAAGTGTCCACAAACATGCAAAAATTCTTTCGCTTGGCCTGAAGTTAGCAAAGATCACCATGGAGACAAGTCTATTGTATTGATACACTTATCCATGATGGTATGATATGAACCACTCCTGGGTGCTCTTTATATGCTCCTGGAGTTAGCAGTCATACAAGAAACTTTTACCTATCATGGAAAATATTCATATTGGTAAGATGAAACTGGAAGAATCATATTATCTAGTAATCTACTGCAACAGCATCATTCCTTTTTGAAAATCCCTTTGTTTCATGTTAGAAAATGCTGGAGAGACTGTCTAGAAGGTCTATTATTAAGCACAAAATCTAAATCTGGAGCTCCCCCCATCCCTCCAGTGGGAAGTTGACACACTCTCAGCCATTTAGCACTTTGTGACTGAAAGTGCCCCTTTTAGGCCTAGCACCCTGCCCTTCTCTGGTCCTCTGATCCTAGCTGGAGCGCTGTAGAAGGGTGAGGCATATCATTAATTTTTAATGTGCAGGATTTGTAGTGTAAGGGGCATTTAAAAATGGTTTTGTTATCAATGACTTATGCTTGTAATCAGCAATTTATTTATTTAAATATGTGTAAACCAAAATTGTGAATTAAGCCCCTCAAAAAGTGGTTGTCACCTACTCCCATACTCTACCAGTAGAGTGCTTTGAGTGTTTGTTGTTGTACTAACTTATTTTCAACAGTTTCTAGTTGCATAAACTTAAAATCATTCCTTCCTTGTGTATGACATGTCAAGGATTGTGAGGGGTGAACTGGTAATTCATTGGCAATTACAATGACTAATAAAAGTCTGGTAAAAAAATACACTTCAGCTTGTCAACATCATGATGCAACACACACATTCAATATGACATAAACACAGCAATTTTCTTTTTTATCAACAAAGCATGGAAATGCTGACCACTTTAGCCACATTTGTGTCTGCAATTCTTGAATTAGGGATCAGGAAAAAAACCTGAATTAAAAATTTAAATAGTTAACACTTAAGGCGCCTTTCATGACTATAGTTGCCTTTGCAACATTCAACCTGATCTTTGATCTTCACTGTCCACTTGGCTGGAACACTGCAGACAAAAGCAACCGTGAAATTGCAAATATTTTGGTTGTATTTCTAGGATAAAACTGTCTGATAGGTTTATTTGGTGCTCTAAGGGTGGATTACCTAAGGATAGGAAACATTTGAGCCATGCTCTGTGAAAAGAGGGCCTTATGCATTTGCAAACAGTACCAACCCAGGTAAGCCTGCTCAGTCCGTGCAGGTTGACCTGGGCAGAAACTTTTATTTTGCTTTTGTTCAATTTTCTGGATGTCAAAGGACCAGTTTGCCTCATCATTTAGTCAGTTGTTACACAAAACAGACTTTAGGAATGTAAAATACTGTGACAACTTACTTGATATCAAGCATCACGGAGATGTAATGAACCCCCTTTTCACAGAGCTTGGCTCATTTACTTTTCATTCATAGGGCTTACTTGTGTTTCATTATTTGATTATACTGTTCTCTTCTTTTCAGTTTACCAAAGAAAAAAAATGTCATCAGGCACTAGGATAAATGACAACCCTCCACTTGTCCAGATAGCTGTGCCCAACCTGATGGAAACAACGTCAGATAATATGGACTCTGGATCAGAACATGAAGGTAAATGGTCCTAATCTATGCATTTTGTCAAAAGAAAATTAGATCCAGATAAAAATTGTTTGGTTTTTAACTCTTCACCAGATGTTAATTTTTAGGATCATCTATACTAAACTCTTCTCCAAATGTCAAAATTTCAGACTCAACCAAAGTGAAAGCATGTGCAGACAACAATACAAACAAACATAGCTCACAAGATGAATTCTGTCTTTAATAGCATAGAAAACATTGTGGGAAAAGGAGAATTTTCTCCTTTTCCCACAATATTTTCAGAAGCCTTCTTTCTTCAGGGTCATTAAAAGTCGGGATTGTGTGGTAAAGGGTTAAAGCACTTTCAGAAAACACATTCATTGCAGCTCAAATTATGGGATTTGTCTGTGAAAGGGTGGAAAACATTGTGGGAAAGGAAAATGCGAGTTAAGCATCCTCTGCTTTTCTTGCAATGCTTTCATTAAACCTTCTCGGTTAGGGTTGTAAAAACTGGGGATTGTGTGGTAAAGGTTTAAATTACAACTTAAATTAATATGAATGCCAAGAATGTTGCATATAGAACTTCTGAGAAAATATTCACCATAATTTCTTTTAAATCTGTACCAGATGACAAAATATTAGACTTAACCAGATTGACAGCATTTGCAGATGCCAAATTCAATGTGGCTTAACTCTTTACCACACAATCCCGACTTTTAACGATCCTGAGAAAAAAAGCTTTTGAAAACATTGTGGAAAAAGGAGAATTAAACGAATTTCAATTTTTGAGTAACATATAATTATGTTGTCGTTTGCAAATGCTTTAATTTCGACTAGTCTAAAATTTTGTCATTTGGTTAAGAGTTACATGATAAAACTTGTTTCTTAGTTACAGAGATTGCTACTTTCCACTGGCTTGCAAAGATTGCTTTAGAATCAAAACATGGATAGAAATGCCTGTAGAAAACATGAAGAATTGCCAGTTCAGGGCCCCCGCTGTTGATCGCCAGTGGTGCCAAATTCGACAATCTAGAAAAAAAAGTCTCCTAAAATAAAGCACTGGCGAATCCACTGGCGACAAGTAATGCCAATACATTATTCCCAAAAGATCTAAGTCACCGACATAAACAATAAGTATCAAGTGTGAAGGACGCACATGCCACTGTTTTTGCAGCTAATCAAGCTGGCGTGTCATTTATGAATACGTGATGGGTGTGATAATGATGTTAATCTGGTTATCTAGGGTAACATGACTGATTTTGAAGTTACCTGCTACCCTAATTGACAATTCTATGTCAAATCATGTGGAAATTTTTTATCCAAAAACTAATTCGTATGAAAAATACATCACTGCAAAAAAACGCAAGAACCCATAACACTACAAAATGTCAATTTCACATCGTCCGATCAGAGACATTTCAGACAGTCTTTTTAGCTTTAAAAATAGCTTAAAGCAGTAAATTTATATGGATATATGTACAGTATAAAACAATAAGTGGATGCTAAAATCTCTGTCTAATGATGACGAAATAACTTTGATGATTTCATGTTTGGATGGGGGGGTTTGGTCTTTTCTTACAGACCTTTTCTTACAAAGACAGCACTGGAAGAAATGTTACAATAAAGGTATATGACATTCATAAGATGAAAGAAGGCTAAAAATAAAAGGATCCTTTAATGGACATGCCCTTTATTGACTTTCCAAAGACAAAAATAAATGATACATTAACCCTTTACCGCACCGTATTGACTTTCAATGACCCAGTGGAAGAAGGCTTTTGAAATCATTGTGGGGAAAGAAGAAAATCTTGGTAATCAACATTTCCTTCATTTCCAACAATATGATTGATCAATCAAATAATTACAGCCATATTTGAAAAGTTGTCTGCAAATGCTTTAAATATGAAAGAGTCTACTATTTTATTGTTTGGTAAACAGTTAACAAGTTGTTTAGTATGAATGTTCATTTATTCATTATAATAAATTGCATGCTAAGACTGCAATTTAAAATTTATAGACTCTCTAACCACTTCATTCCAACATGTGTGTACACAAGACAAGGCATCTTCTTCTTTAATTTTGGCCAAATCTCTCACCAGACTGTGGTAAACCCTTGCTGGTGTTAATAAGTACATAAAGAATTGTCGGATTATGACAATGGCAGTTAGCAGTCATAAGTTTAGTGAGAATGTGAAAATGTTGAAGCCAAAATACCCATTCTTATGGACCACTGATAAAATTTGCGGCGTGGGGGGGGGGGGGGGTGCTACATAAATATTCAAAACTTCTTTAATTTTCATCAAAACTCCAGAAAGTCTGACATGTCGTTACAGTACTGTACAAATATGACTTCTATGTCCCTGCAGCTCACAACCTTGAAAAATCCTAGGGAAAAGGAACATTTCCATTTGAGTGCTTTATGTATGGTGTAAGTGGCATGTACAGCATTAATAAGGAATGGATTTAGTAACTATAATATGAGCCAATAAAACTGAAATGTCTAATGTACTGTGTGGCTCCCTCAGTTGGCTCCTACTGGCCCCAATTTTTATGAGTTGGCAAATTTGATGGCGCACTAATAAAAATTTCCAGGGGAAGCCCTGCAAGTTTGTTGTAATTGTACTGTAAAGTTACCCACACAAAGTTATTTCATAACAAGGGACAAATACATCTTTCACACTGGAAGATTTCTGTTGGCTCCATAACACTGCTTTAAAGTGGCTGACAATGGTTTTGGTGGTTGTTGGTTCAAGTCCCACAGGAGGCATTTTTTTTTTCCAGCTGTATTTTTAGTTTTTTTTTCCCAACTTGAGGAAAACAGTCACATCCTCTTGTTGTTTTTTTTTTTTTTTTTTTTTTTTTTTTTTCTTACAAAATATCATTAATTTTCCAGCCAAAAAGAGTTTTAGGTCAAAATCTGGTTCATGTCCCTTTAAAATGCTCTTTCTTGACTTTTCCATGTTTTTGTTTTTTTTCCAGATAATTGTGATGAACCAGAACTCAAACACAGACGTGTTGAAATAGACTGTGACATCAGTAGCGAAAATTCCGTTAAGGTATGTAGGATTTTTGCTTGAAGTGTAAGAGGAAAAACATGCTGTATGTAAGATTTTTAAAAAAAAAAAATACTCTGAAAAAAACCTTCCACAAAGAATTTGTTCATATGCAGGTTAACTTTTTACCAAACAACAAAATTTTACAACTGGCCCAATTTAAAGGCATTTTCAGACGACAAATTAAACTTCGTCCAAATGACAAAATTTGTCCTTGATAGAAAACATTTTTGCGGGAAAAAGAGAAAATGCTGGTTACCAGCATTTTCTCCTTTTCCCACAATGTTTTCAAAAGCCTTCTTCCTCAGGATCATTAAAAGTCGGGATTGTGCGGTTAAGGGTGAATGGCATTAATTATGACAGATGGGATACCAAGTTGAATATGATAGTGAACGATTTCTCAGGTTGCATCCCAGTGACTGTTAGTGTGAAGGAAGAACAGAGATACTGCCTTTCTGAAGACATTTTGAACCAGGTAAAGATGAAGCTTTTAAATCTGTCAATACATGACTAAGGTGAAGGCAAAATTGTTTCTTTACCAGCATGTTTTGGTTTTTCATTTATTATTTGAAAAATCTGTTAGGTAATTTGGTTATGTCTACCATTTTCATCAAAAGGATATAGAAGCATAATTACCAGGTAATTTGGTTGTGTCTACCATTTGCATCGAAAGGAAAGAGAAACATAATTTTACCTTAAATTTAACCAAGGAAGGAGACTTTTAAAAACATTATGGGAAAGGAGAAAATGCTAGTAGCCGTGTTTTCTCCTTTTTCCACAATGTTTTCTACCCTTTCAAAGGTAATTCCCACACCTTGAATCATATTTGATATGTTGTCTACAAATGCTTTGATTTGTACAAGTCCAAAATCTTGTCTTGAGATAAAAGACACTAAGTTACAGAAATATAAAGAAAAGAGGGATATTTTTTATTGTCATATGTGTCATTTCTGTTTTAGCAAATTCTGTTCAACATAAACAAAGCAATATGTATTCGACTAGACAGTATAGAAAACTCTCTTACTATGCTATGTGATAGAGCGAAAGAAATAGAAGAAAAAGTTGATTATTTAATGACCTCTGCAAAACAGAATGCACACTCTGGAGGGCCCTCGTCAGGCATCAAGAAAGGGTATGTATTTCTTTTTTTTGCCATGTTGCCCTTTGCATATTCCGTGAAAAAATGTGGAAAAGGGGTTTATGGCTTGTTACAAGCATTTGCTTTATTTCCACAATTCTTTCAATTAGAAAAGACAGTTCATATCTTTGCCAAATGACTTTTTTTAATGACTCTTTGTGACACATGGAGGTATTGGTATTTAACCCTTAAGCTGCTAATCGTGACCCACCGACCTTTTGCGGACAATGTAGATCAAGATCAGACTGCACAGAATGTGCAGTCTGATCTTGAATCTACACTGTCCGATACGGTATTTTCTTTCCAGTGAAGTCAACTTTGAAACTGCAATGTTTGGGCTTTTAGTATCGAGTAGAAATTTGCATTTCATTTATTCAGCAGCTTAAGTGTTAATAGATCAAATTGAAGTGTTATGCACATTGTATTGCATTGTTCAGGTCTGTTGAATCAATCATTTAAATGCTTGCACTAGTTTATAGATTTTCTAAGTGATACCACTACAACCAGTTGGACTAAGTTCATGACTTCATGCATTACAGAGTTTACAGATGCCTTATCTCAAAATACTTTTTTGTATTGAAAGAAAATTTTCAGTTTTCAAACCAGTACAGTACTTCTGTAGCAAAGATTAGGTAATCATGATTTTAATTCTCTTCAGACCATTTATTTTGCATTTATCAGACCTCTTCTTGAATATGGGGATGTGGTGTGGGATAATTTGTATCAATATCAAAAGGATGAACTCGACAAGATTCAGAATGAGGCAGCTAGAATTGTTACAGGTTGTACCAAACTCGTTTCTATTGAAGATCTTGATAAAGAATCGGGATGGGAATCACTTGGTGAAAGAAGACGTAAACACAGACTTATATTATTTTACAAAATGGTGAATGGCCTTGCTCCAGACTATCTATCTTCTCTTGTCCCTGTGGCTAATCGCCCAGTATACAATCTACGGAATACTCAAAACTTACAAAATATTGCTTGCAGGACAAATCTTTATAAGAATTCTTTTTTACCTGCAACAACGAATGAGTGGAATAATCTACCACAAAACATGAGAAATGCTGAATCTTTATCCTGTTTTAAACGTCAAATTAACATTGATAAACCAGTTCCCAACAAACTGTTTCAACTTGGCGACAGAAGAATCCAAATTATTCATACCCACCTTAGAAACAACTGTAGTTCATTAAATCAACATCTTTTCTTCAAAAATATCGTCGACTCACCACTTTGTCGTTATGGAAAGATAGAATCTAATAAGCATTTTTTTCTCGAATGTGGACTGTACAAACGCACAAGACAAATATTGAGAACAGCTATCACTGAAATTGCTACATTTAATCTTAGAACTATTCTGTTTGGTGCTGAAGGTTTATCGTTTGAAGAAAACAAAAATATATTTACAGCAGTACACGAATTCATAAAGGAAAGTGGACGCTTTTGATTACTCATAGCCATGTAACTAAAGTTAGAAAGTATATTGTTTCTCTATTTGAGCTTTAACTTGATGCTGTACTGCAAAAAATTTTTTTAGAAAGTTGTCAGTCGCCATACACCCATCTCCACCACCCTACCAATTGTTTTCCAATTTAAAATAAACTGTTTATTTCTTTCTTAATCAATTTCAAATTGTTAATTCTATTACCTATCTTTAACTGTTCATATGTATGTCAGAAATTGTAAAGTAATTGAGCCATGCCCTGTGAAAAGGGGGCTTATTGCATTTGCGAAAACTATCGACCCATATCAGCCTGCGCAGTCAGCGCTGGCTTACCTGGGCCGAGACTTTTCGATATCTTTATATTTTCTGAGTGTCATGGGATAACTCTATCCCATGATTTAGTCAAACGTTAGACAGGAAGAAGTTTATATATCTATAATTAGGTGATGTCTTGCTTGATCTAATGCATAACGTAGATGCATTAGCCCCCCTATTGCCGGAGCACGGTTCAACTATAAGTAGACTTCATTTAATGACGTAACCGTCAATTGGAGAGGAACTATATAAGCTGTACGCTTACGTTCTAATCCTTTTCTTGTTTAAATTTATGTTATATTAGTCTATGTAAATTATATGAATAAACTATGTTTAAACTAATCATGAGTTGTACTATTTTAAAATCATGACTAGTAAATTTGAGCAGTTCATGGGATCACATATTAGGTTTTACTTTGTAGATCATTATGTATTCAGGTTTATGAAAATGATCAAATTAAATCACATGTATAATGTAGATGATTCTTTAGCTCCAAAGTTCTTTTTTCTTTGAACCATATCTGTTTAAGTAAAATTTTAAAATGCAATGTAACTAAGACTGAAAAAAAGTGACATTTTTTTTTTTTTTTTCTGAAAGTCTAGTAACTATAATTAATGGGCTCTTTTGGCCAGAATATATAAAGAAACAAAAACATATTAGATTTAGAGTGTGTTGTCAGATCTTGATTTGCAACCTCCATACAATTATACAATTATAATAATTCTGCCATGTTCTTTGAAAAGGGACTTAATGCATCTCTGTGATGCATGGTACCAAGCAAGTCATCACAGTATTATACATCCCTAAAATCTGTTTGTATAAAAACCTACTGAATCATGAGGTATACTGGTCCTTTGATATGCAGAAAATTTACCAAAAGTTAAAAGTTGGGGCCTAGGTCTGCCTGTGTGGACTGACCTGGGCCAATTCTTTTTGGAAATGCATTAAGCTCCCTTTACACAGAGCATGGGCTCATATAAAGTTGTTACTTTAGCGTCCTTATGGTCAAGATTTAATGGCCAGAATGTTTTGTTTGGTTTTTAGCTCCACTGGCAGAAGGCCAGCGGGCTTATGTCATGGCCCTGTGTCTGTCGTGTGTGCTTGCGTTAACTTTTATTTCAAACATCTTCTCTGCAACTGCCAGCAGCCTATCGGATTTTAACAAAACTTCACAGAAAAGACCCCCCAATAGCTCTCTTCAGAAACTCTTCAACAAATTTTATTCCTATAAAAACTCTGGTTGCCATGGCAACAAAACTGAAAAATATTGAAAATCTTTAAAAATCTTCTTGTCGGAAACCATGAGGCCTAGGGTTACCAAATTTGGTGTGTAGCTTCATCTAATGGACCTCTACGAGAACTCTTCAAATTATAGCCCTGCGGTCAAGAATGGCCCGGCTCCGGGATTTATATAGTGAAAACCTGAAATATCTTCTTGTCCTAAACCATATGGCTTAGGGCTACCAAATTTGGCATGTAGCTGCATCTAATAGACCTCTACAAAACTCTTCAAATTATAGCCCCAGGGTCAAAATTAGCCCTGTCTCAGGGGTCACAAGTTTTACATAGGTTTATGTACTGAAAACTTTAAGTATCTTCTTGTCCTAAACCATATGGCCTATCAGACTGCTATCAAATTTGGCATATAGCTTCATCTAATAGAGCTGTACAAAAACTCATCAAATTAGAGCCCCGGGGTCAAATTTGGCCCCGCCCCGAGGGTCACAAGTTCTATTTAAGTTTATATTGTGAAAACTTAAAACATCTTCTTGTCCTAAACCATATCGCCTTGAACGACCAATTTTGGCATGTAGCTTCACCTAATGGACTTCTACAAAAACTCATCAACTTACAGCCCAAGGGTCAAAATTGGCCCCACCTGTGGGGCCACAAGTTTTACATAGGCTTCTATATTGGAAACTTAAAGTCTTCTAGTCCTAAACCATATGGCCTAGGGCTACTAAATTTGGCATGTAGCTTTATCTAATAAAGCTTTACAAGAACTCTTCATACTATAGCACCAAGGTCAAAATTGACCCTGCCCCAGGGGTCCAGTGGAATGATACAGGGCCATCATGGCCCTTTTGTGTTATGTATTAAAACTTAACAAACAGTCCACTTTGTTTTGATGACCTTAGGAAAGAGGCTTTTGAGAATGAAATTTTAAAGAGGATTGAATGCTGGTAACCCAGCATTTTCTCTTTTTCCCACAATGAGTTCACCCCTTCAAGGACATCCTTTGGTTTAAAGGCACATTTGATTTCAAAATAAACAAGTCAAAAATTTTTTGGTCTTGTAAAGTTCCAAAGCAAAAGTAAAGGGTTACAATAAAGTAGTCATATATTCTAGTAATGGTTAAAGACTCAGAAATGGAAAAAAAACATAAATCATGAGCAGTAAGCTTTTTGTGAATGTGAATAATGCTTTTGATTTATAGATATGCTTGTACTGTCTTTCAGAGCATTTGTGGTGGGCTTACCTCAACATGGCTGTAAAACAGGTAAGTGCTTAACCCTTTACCGAACAATTCTGTGTTTTCACGACCCTGGGGAAGAAGCCTTTTGAAAATATTGTGGGATAAGGAGAAAATGCTGGTAACCAGCATTTTCTCCTGTTCCCACAATGTTTTCTACTTTGTCAAAGAACTTCAGATCATTTATACCACATCTAAATTTGTCAGGTGCAGATGCTCTCAATTCAGAAGGATGTAAAATTTATCATTTGGGACAGGGTTAATCTGTAACCACACAATCCTGAGGCTTTTGAAAACATTGTTGGAAAAGGAGAAACTGCTGGTTACACATTTAAGGAAAAATATCATATATGGAGCCACATTTAATGTGTTGTCTGCACATGCTTTCAGTTTACAACAGTCTAAAAAATTTCATTTGGTAAAGAGGCAATTGTAGAGATAGACATCTTTTTTTAATCAATGTAAGTTTCATTTTTATACATGTAAATGTGAATAAAATGTGAATTGAAGCATTGGCAATAGAATGCTTTTGAGAAAAAAAAAATTTGGTGAATAAAGAGATTACTTTGAAGGAGCAGTTTCTCTATTAGCCACTTTATGTTTTTGTTAGGACAGCCCAGGTAGCGCAGTCGTTAGTGTGCAGGACCATAGAACAGGGGTCAATGCTTTGAATCCCCAGCTGGGCCCATTTCTTCCCTAGGTTTGATGATAGTCATTGCAACAGGGTTCATTCCCCTCCCTCACTGCTGATCAATTCAATTCAATTCAATTCTTCTTTATTGTACATACAGGCCGCTGGCCCAAGATACATATCAAAATATATAAATGAATATTTACAGTTATCGGATAGATTTAACTCCTTACCAAACCACAAATATATAGTCCTGTCCAAATTTAAAGCATTTGCATTTCAAATTTAAAGCATTTGCAGACTTCCAATTGAGGACAGCTGAAATGGCAGAATTTGTCCTTGATACATTAGAAAAACATTGTGGGGAAAAAAAAAAAACGGCTACCAGGGTTTTCTATTTTTCCCACGATGCCCTCGAAAGGTATTTTTCTAGGGTCGTTAAAACACAAGATTGTTTGGTTAAGAAGAAAATGATCAATGATGTAATTAGATCTTGAAACTAAGTATTAGAGTTTATTTCAGTTTCTTTTATCTTCATGACTGCATTAATGTATATTGCTACTTTTCTGACAGTAGATTCTTTTGAATTTTGCATGAGACTGTAGAAACATTCTTTACTTATATTACCTCTGTACCAGTTAAAAAGTAATCATTGTCTCTCTACCCTATATTGAAAACATTCGAAAAAAGCATGGTACTCATCTTCTATACATGAAAGATTATAGTTTTGTCTGCAGAAGTTGCATATTCTGTCAGCTTTTTCTACACCAGTATGCCTGCAAAGTTCTATATTAAATTTATGATTAGAACACCTAAATCTTGCAAGAGATATTCTCAAAGAAACAGATAAATCAATACACAAATATTTTTCAGGATTTAACATTGATTTGAAAAGCTTGTATGCTGAACAACGAGAGTCTGTATTAACAAAATCATTCCAATTTTGCTTCATACAGTCTCTAATTCGTTGTTTAAAAGTACTTAGAAATAGATCTTGGTTACCAACTGTTCGGGACAACCAAACATGCCCAAAGCCATAGAGATATAATAAATGTTTTATGTTTGAAGCCCATGTTTGTCTATCAGTATCATCTAAACTTTTTAACATTATATAACAATTTTTAGGAAAACGATAATCAGGCATATGCAGTAAGTTTAACCAATATCTAATACATTTTGGATAATAATCAACACATAATTGTGTCCTCCCACACTCTCCTAAAGCCATGCAATTGTTTTATAGACATGCTAACACCTAGAAAATCTTTACAAAACTTATATTGAACCCTTTCGATGTGATCTGAGAACTCGAAACCCCAAATCTCAGCACCATGTAGAAGAATGAGCTTAACCATTGAATCAAATAACTTGAAGTAATCAGAGAATAAAAAGCGTCCAAATTTTTGCTGATATGATTTGATACATAATATAGACTTTTTTGCCTGCATTACAAGTTTGAGTTTTGCAGATTTCCACGACAGAGTTGGGGTATAAAGCAGGCCCACATATTTATAGACTGACGTTACATTTACTGGGGTTTCATTGTAAGTCCAGCTTTCATAGCTTCTTAATGGCCCGGCATTACGAAAAATCATGATTTCAGTCTTAGACTGATTTATACTCATGCCTGTATTTTTACAGAACTCTGAGATAGAATTTAACTGGAGTTGTAGATTTACAGCTGTTTCGGAACAATTTGCCACGTCATCGGCGAACAAAATACAAATAATTTCTGGAATATTTTCCGTAACAAAAATACCCCTGTGTCCCTTTTGCCTTAAGAAGGTACATAATTCGTTAATATACAGGTTAAACAGGATCGTACTTGTTACGTCCCCTTGTCTTGTACCGATGTTACATGCAATGGGACTCGTTACAACATCATTTACGCGTATATATCCACGGATATCCGAATACATAGCCTTTAATACTTTTAAAATATTTCCATGGATACCATTGTTCTGCAAACACTGAAAAAGATTATAGTGTACTATTGAATCAAATGCCTTCTTAAAATCAATGTAGAAAACATAAAACCTCCCCCCTGGCTTGCTAATATATTTTTGAACCATGCTTTGCAGAGTGAACAAATTATCGGTAGTAGAGTACCCGGCCCGAAAACCAGCTTGGGCTTCGTCTATTTTATTAAGACTATCAGACCATTTAACCAGTCTATCACGAAGAATAGTAGAGAAGATTTTATACATTACGTTAACAAGTGATATACCTCTGTAGTTAGAAGGGTCTTCTCTAGAACCCGATTTATATACTGGAACGATAATACTTTCCCGCCACATGTCTGGGAATACACCAGAAGTTAAAACTGTATTAAATAGTGAACTAAAAATAGGTGCAATATCATTACATGTAGCTTTATAGAACTCAGCCCCTATGCCGTCGGTACCTTGAGATTTTCCCGTTTTAAGCTTCTTTATGCTTTGTACAACTTCAAATAGATTGATCGTGTCATTCAAAATTGAAGAATTTTCATTGATCTGTTGATTAACACGAAGATTTTCAATCGAAGGTTGATCACTTTTTGACAATAGATTTCCAAAATATTGCCTCCAGTTTTCTATACCAATTTTTGATAAACTAATTTTTGAATCTCTGGTATTTTGTTTTAGCAAAGACCAAAAATTCTTAGGATCGTTTTTAAAAGATAGTAATTTTTGTCGATTTTCGAACTGATATACTTTCTTTTTTTGTGCACATAGCGATTTGAATTTATTTCGAGCACTTTTATAGGCATTATAGTCACACTGTTTATTTTCAAGTCGGAAATGTCGTAAAGCTGAATATTTTAAGTATTTTGCTTCATCGCATTCGCTATCCCACCATAGTTGATATTTTACATGCCGCGTTTGATTAGATTGATTAAGTATCATTTTTGCACCCGACGCTTGATAAATATCAGGTATTAAAGAAACAGCTTGGTTTACATCATTTTCTACTAGATTTGTCAGTAAATATAAGTATTCAGCGATTTTAAGGGTAAAAGAGTTGAGAAAATTCTCCTTGTGTAAATCATTCCATATAAATTTATGAAATATATGATTATGTACAATTGTATTTTCATTACTAACTAGCTGTTCTGACTTTTGCAAATCTTGTATTTTGTGGGTAAAACTTAATTTACTGTGTATAGGTAAATGGTTGGATTCATCTTTTTCTAGAACATTAAAATACGTTACAAACTGGAAAAGTGGGGAAGACACAATATGATAATCAACTACACTTGTGCCATTTTCGGACAGACAAGTAAATTCTCCAGACTTATCACCATGTAACCTACCATTCAAAATATGTACACTATTTACACAACAAAATTCTACAAGTGATTTGCCGAAATTGTTACAATGCTCTAAATCTTTATTATTCCTAGGAATAGAACAATTATCCGAATCATATTCAACAGAAGTGTTAAAGACATAATCCAAAGAATCATCAATAATGAAATCACATAAATTCTTGGTATGTGCGTTAAAATCTCCCGCAATGTACAGATAACAAGATGGGTATTTCTGTCTAATATATGTAACATTGTTTTCAAGGATTGTAATGCCATTTTTTATTTCCTTATTATCATAAACAGTAGACCCTTCTGGAGAGACGTAAGTTATGTACAGTATCATATCCTGCATTAAGTCGAAAATACCTGATTTAATGTACAATAGGACACTGTCTTCGAAGTTGCGATCTAAATTTTCAACAAACCCATTTTCCATCAAAAACTTTTTTACAAATACTCCTACACCTTCGCTATTTCTAATCGACCTCTTTGTTCTTTTCCTGACTGAATCAAAGTAAACATAACCCTGCAAAGTTTCTGAAAATTCACCAGCTGAATCGCTCCGTGTCTCTAATAAGCCAATTATATCAAAGTTAGTCAAATAAGACAATAGATGATCATCGTTTATAAATTTCTTAAAACATCAGATATTCCACGTGAGAATGTTTATATTTTGATTTGGGCCATGGCCGATTTGCTAAACATCTCCACCTGCCGCACTGGATTGTGTCATGTTATCACAACCTGATTATCAGCGGTTGTTTCGTCATCGTGCTGATTACCTGTGTCTACCCCGATTTGCTCATGCTGACCTCCTTGACCCCCGATACAAACGATCTGATTGGAGCGCTCGTCATACCTGTATACCTGTCGCCCAATTATAAGTTTGTCATACTTCAAACGTGCACTTTTACCCTTCGCTCTTTCTGCCATCAAACGTTTACCCAATTCCCTTCTATGTTTTTGTATACGGTCTGTGAAATCCTCCTTAACGCTCAACTCGGAATCTGCCTTAAACAACTCTCTAGCTCTTAACAAGATCTTTTCCTTATCTTTGTATCTACTAAATTTAACGATAATAGGCCTTGAATTGGAATGAATACTACCGAGTCTATGTGCTGTCTCAATTTTAACTTGACTATAGTCGTCCATATTCATAGTTCCCACTATAAAATCACGTACCCTTTGCTCCGATTCCGCCCACGACTCTTTTCCGTTTTCCTGCAAACCGTAGAACCTTAGATTGTTACGCCTGGAATGTGCCTCAAGTGTATCTAGCTTAACATTTATCTTGTCCAGGTCTGATCTTAATTTCTTATTTTCGGCATATAAACGTTCATTCTCACTCCTGAGTTCAGTTACAGTGCGTTCAATTCCATCAATTTTGGTGTTAAGGGTCTTTGTTTCTACGATGCTTATATGGAAAGCAGCCAGTGGCTTAGGAAGAATATGTGTGGAGTACTAGTTACAGAAACTCCAGGAAAGCATGGATAGGTGCTCTGGTCACCACGATATAACTAAAATAATATTGAATTTAGCATTAAACACCATATTTTCAATCGATTATGTTCTTGCTAGATCTGTCTTCATCAAGCTGAAATTAGCTGTATATTTTTACACATTTCGTCATTTGACATTTTTGCTTTCATCTGGACTTAATCAAACACAGCTCTTGAAGGAAAGAATTCATACATTTTGACATTTCTGACTTAAGAAATCTTTTTACTACATGGAGAGTCACACCACACCTGCTCTTTTGATTGTTCAGATTTATCTTGGGTTGCCAGTTTCAGCCTTGTACTTTTACTAAAGTAGTGTCAAGGCATCATGCCTTGTACTTTTACTAAAGTAGTGTCAAGGCATCATGCAAGCTATTGTGACAAAAAGGTTTATTCCCTCTTTACCAAATATTGTGTAAATTATGTTGTGTTAGCAGCTTGTGACTTTCAGCATTTTTGGTAGGACTGGAAGGGACATATAAAGGATGCAATGATTGATGATGTTGCTACCCTCACATAGCTAAAGCAAAACAACTTAACATACCAAGCAAATAGTTATAAAATATATTAAAAATGAAAATATATTAGTAATGAAAGATGTTTTTTTTTTTTTCATTTCAATAGAACCAGTTGATGGTGCATCTTTAAACAGTGTTGATAGTATAGCTAGTTTAGGTCCCAATGTTACACTCATAACTTTAAACAGTGAAGGTAAGTTTTTGTCATTAAAATATATGAGCCACGCTCTGGCAAAAAAGGGCTTAATGCATCTTCACAATGCAGGATACCAAGCAGGTCATCAAAGTATTATGGAGTAAAGTATTATAATCGATTTTGTATAACAACTGCCTGAATTATGAGGTACACTGGTCCTTTGAGCTGTAGAAAATTGACTAATGGCAAAAGGTTTTGGGCCAGGTAAGCCTGCACAGGCTGACCTGGTCGATATTTTTTGCATATGCATTAAGCCCACTTTTCACAGAGCATGGCTGATAATGCTTTTATTACATAAAACCTCTAGCAGTGTAGGAAAGGCTCACTAGTGGCCAAAAGAAAACAATTATGAGATCAAATTTCAGGCTAGTTCATTGTATGGAAGTCACTATGAGTGTGACAATGTGTTAAATTACAGTCTCTCAGACTTTCTGTTGTTGGCAGCAAAAATAAACCTTAAAACTAGAATGAAGTTGGCAACATGAAAATAACTCATCCGCATGTACTGCTTTTGTTTTACAGATGTATTCTGTAGGTTCAAGTCATTTTCCAATTATCAAATACACTAAGAAGTTCAAATCGATTGAGTCCATTCATTCAACTGGTAATTCATCTTCGCAAGCCAAGGATACTAACTCCACTTTGTTCGTTACGTACCCTTGGCTGCTCGCCTCTTTAAAAATCGAAACTCCCGCTGCGCCACCTATCGAATATCACGAGTTGCGTAACCTTTGCTGATGTTATTTCTGACCAATCAAAATGCTCATAATAAAATTTGTTAGGCTATGCATCAAATATGGCTGCGCTTTCAGATTCATCACAATTTTCTGAAATTAATCGGACATACTATGATTCGTAATCATTTGGCTGTGGAACCCGTCCTAATATTTCACATAATTGATCATGAACTATAAAAAACTCATGAAATATCGATCGTCTACTCCTTTTTGGCAAATTTTCGTCACAAACACAACAACTTTCGTTTTTGTCGGGCGCTGCCATTATTGTTTTCTGTTTCACGGAAGATTTCTTGTTACGGATGGTTTGATTGGACACTGGGGGTTTTGATCGCATCCAATGAAATGGCGCAGCGGGAGTTTCAATTTTTAAAGAGGCGAGCGGCCAAGGGTACTACCTTAGTATCCTTAGCTTGCGAAGATGCTGGTAATTACACTTACCAAGGTTATAGTGTATGTTTTTATGGCACTCAAATGTCACTTTAAACAGCATGTTAGATGTACCAGAGGGGCAGCGCTCTTACATACACTCAAAACCAGTACTTTAAGATTCTGTGCGGACTGATAATAAACTTTACTTGCTGCACAAGCAACTATAGTTCCAAGAGGCACTATAAGGATTACTTTGCCAATTTACAGAGGATTATCCAAATGGAACATGGTTGGGAGATGAAAGTAACGTTGAAATGAGAGTCAGATGTGCAGTTAGTGCCAGGTCAGAACTTTGTTTTTTTTTATTCACTGTTTTTAGTAGCTCACCTGAGCACATATTTGTTTGTTTATATGGTATTTAACACCATTTTCAGTATTATTTCAGTGACATCATGGCGGCCAGTGCACCCATCCATGCTTTCTTGGAGATTCTTTTAACAGTTCTTTGCACAATATTCTTCCCAAGCCTCTAGCTGCTTTCCCACATAACCATCTTGAAAACAATGATCAGCGGTGTGAGATAAATTCATCCTGTTGGAATGACTATCATCGATCTTCAGACAGAAATTTACCAAGCTGGTGTTGGACTGTATCCAAGAAAAATCAACATGTTTTTTATTATCACTGCTGTTGCAGAGAAGTAGCCATTGGTCTAAAAGCAATACAAACAGACAACTTTTTAGGAATTGCCTAGAATATGTTGGTAAAGGGCATACTGGTATCTGAGATAAATGAAGTACTCCGGAAAAAGTGTTGGGGGCAGCGCTCTGGGAAAAATGGGGTTCAAAGCATCATGGTAACTAATGCATTATACCAAGTAAGTCATCACATGTTTATTAATGTATTCAAACTTTTTTCAGTTTAAACAATTCCACTTTTATTATCTTTTAACACAGATATGCGCGCTAAATGACCAAAGCTGTCAATGCGCCATAAAACAACATACATTCATTCATTCATCACATGTTTATGGATCCATGAAACCCACTTTGTGTAACAACAGACTGAATCCTGAAGTGAAATGGTCCATGTACATGCAGAAAATTTACAAGTCACAGAAAGTTTCAATCTATGTCAGCCTGTGTGGGCTGGCATGGGTCGATACTTTTTGCATATGCATTAAGCCACTTTTTCACAGAGCATGACTCATTTAATGTTGATTTAAAATCTTTTATTTTTCAGTGATTTACTTCACATTCATTCCAACTGTCGAACTCCTGAAAAAATGGCTTTAACCTTATTAGATTATCTTTTTGATCGTGAAACACAAGCAACATCAAATTTGTCTGGGATGGGAAAGCATGGGAAAAATCAACTAGACCCTTTAATGATATATGGAATTAGATGTAAGTATGGCTAATTTTCCCTTTGTAGCTTAGATGTTTTGGAAGAAAACGTCGAGGTTACTGTCATAGCCCTGTCATCATCTGTGTTGTCATCGTCTTGCAAAAACTTTGACATTTTACAATATCTCTGTTATTACTGAAGTTATTGACTTCAAGCTTGGATAAGTTGTTAACTATCAAAAGGGGACTCATACAATGAGGGCTGGTTACCATGAAAGTAGTTTTGACACAGTTATGCCCTGTTTTCGACTTAGAAATTTCACTTAAAATCATGCAGCTGCAGCTTAGCATTGGCACCAGCATGCAGTGCTCTTGTTTTTAATCTTAAATGTTCAATAACTCTAGTAGATGGAATCAAACTTAGCTGTGCTATTTGTACTCAAGTACTTAATCACTATTCCCACATTATACCAATCAAGTCATCTCATAATTATGGATCTGGATCCATAAAATCCATTTTGTCTGACAACTGGCTGCACCCTGAGGTACAATGATCATTTGACATGCAATATGTGTCCAAATAGCAAAAAAGCGGAATGCACAGGCTGACATGGGTTGATACTTTTTGCATATGCATTGAGCCCCCCCCTTTCTACAGTGCATGGCTGATTTTCATGTTTTATCAAAATGCAGAATGCAGAACAGATCATTGGATGCATGATTAACACCAAGTTGTTTATCTTTTCACATGGTTTCCTGATAATGTCTTCTCAAAAGTTAAAAACTTTTATTTTTTGCCAAAGGGTTTCTATAAAACTGTGTCACATAATTATGTGTGGAGATACTGCAATCAGCATCTTTTTCCCTCACTGTTTTCTGCCCTTTCAAAGACATATCCAGTTAGAGCCACATTTTAATCAGTCTGTCAGCTGCAACTGCTTTAAGTTTGAGCGAGTCTAAGATTTTGTAATATGCAAAAAGAGTTAACCCTTTACCACACAATCCCAACTTTCAACGACCCTGAGGAAAAGGCCTATCGAAAACATTGTGGGAAAAGGAGAAAATGCTGGTAACCAGCATTTTCTTCTTTTCCCACAATGTTTTCTAACCTATCAATGACAAATTTCATCATTTGGGCCACCTTTTAATTTGTCGTCTACAAATACTTTCAATTTTGACCAGTCTAAAATTTTGTCGTTTGGAAAAGGGTTAATAAATTTAACAAACCATGATGCTTACTTCGCGATATGTACCATGGCTATGGGCTGTCAATTCAGTTTCTGCAGAATATTGTATTTGATGTTTCATGTTGATGTTTAGACCAGAATTTTAGATTATCAAACAATTTTTCAGTGTGTCCTTTTTAAGTGCATTCACCAGTAGTATGCACGTGTAGCTTAAAAATGTTAGTTAACTCCGTGAAAGAGGTAGCAAAACTACATGCTTCTATCGAGGAGACCTAGTCAAGAAGATGCCAGAAAGGCTTACTTGCATTATTATATTTTCTCTTATGAATAGGAAATGTTTGTTCATTTGCTTACCAGAGAAAGAGTTACTTTTTAACCCTTAAGCTGCTAAGCGTGACTCACTGACCTTTTGTGGACAGCATAGATCAAGATCAGACTGCACAGAAGGTGCAGTCTGATCTTGGATCTACACTGTCCTATAAAGAGATATCTTTCCTCCAAAAGTACCTTTGAAATAGGGAAATTTGGGTGTTTTACTATCGGCTTTAAATATAATTTATTTAGCACGATAAGGGTTAACACATTCTGTATTTTTTATTTTCTTCTTACCCTTCTTTTTTTTAAAATTTAGGTCATTTGATACATAAGTTTGGAATAACTGAGCATGACTGGCATAGAATCAAACAGAACATAGACTCTAAATGTAGAACAGCTTTTCGAAGAAAACAGCGAGGAATGCCTCTCACTGTAAAGGCATTTAGAGGGAAAGCTTCTTCAAATTATCCACTAATGGGTGATATGATTAGTGATGAAGAATCACTGAACCATGAGGATGTTTTACACTTGCACCATAGAAATGTGAGAATTTTATTTTTTTCTATAAGATAAAATGTTATTTACCTAACCACACTTTAACCCTTTCCCAAACAAGCCCTGGTTTTCACGTGTCTGCAGTACAAGTCTTTTGAAAACACTGTGGGAAAAGGAGAAATTGCTTGTAACAAGCAATTTCTCCTTTTCCCACAGTGTTTTCTACCCTTTTTGAGAACTTTCTGTCATTTTCATCAAATTTAAAATTGTCATCTGCAAACTCTTTCAATTTGGACCAGTCCAAAATTTGTCATTTGGGAAAGGGTTAATTAGAATAATGATGATTTATTTGACTGAATT
Organism: Tridacna gigas; assembly: GCA_945859785.2. Classification (NCBI taxonomy): domain Eukaryota; kingdom Metazoa; phylum Mollusca; class Bivalvia; order Cardiida; family Cardiidae; genus Tridacna; species Tridacna gigas. The sequence continues at coordinate 56,622,302 of OX244034.2, forward strand.
TGGTTACATCAGTGGATTTTAGACAATGGCTTCAACAGGCATATCTTGAAAAAACATTTCAGTGGTAGATCTGATGGCTAATAGGAGCAATCAAAACTGCTGCTGCATTGTTTTCAGAGTAAAATAATCTGCCAGACTTGTATGGGACTGATTGACAGAATATCTACATGCACACATTCTTTAGACATGAACAAAGCGTTTAGTATCTTCTCATTAAGAAAAAAAAAAACAATAACCCTTTTCCACAGAAGAAAATATTTGGCTTGTCCGAATTTAAAGCATTTACAGACTGCAAAAAAAAATTGTGGATCATAGGATGAGCATTGTCTCTGAAAGGGTAGAAAACATTGTTGGTAAAGAAGAAAATGCTGGCTACAAATGTTGTCATATTAAACGAGTCCAAATTTCTGTCATCTAGTAAAGGTTAAATCTCCAGATCCCACTATAAGGGCTAATTTCAATCATAATACTACAGTTATGACTTGGACTAGAAATTGGACTGAATTAATCCTTTACCACATAATCCCGACTTTCAACAAACCCTTGTTAACCCTTTACCACACAATCACAAGTTTTAACGACCCTGAGAAAGGACCCTTTTGAAAACATTGTGGGAAAAAGAGAAAATGCTGGTAACCAGCATTTTCTCCTTTTCCCACAATGTTTTCCACCCTATCAAGGGCAAATTCACCATTTTAGCCACATTTAAATTTTCGTCTTCAAACTCTTTCAATTTGGACCAGTCTACACTTTTTGTCGTGTGGTAAAGAGTTAAATATGAAAATATTTGTAGATGACAAATTCATTGTCGCTCAAAAAGTGATCTGTCTTTGTAAGGATAAAAAAAATTGGACCAGACAAAATTTAAAGCATTTGCAAGAGACAAAAAAAAATGTAGCTCCAATAATTATTTCTTTGATAGGGTGGAAAATGTTCCTGGAAAAGGAGAAAAATGCTGGTTACTAGCATTTCTCTTTTTCCCAGTGTTTTCAAAAGCCTTTTCCCTCAAGGTCCTTAAAATACGGGATTGTTTCGTGAAGGGTTAAGAATAAGCTGAAATAGAATCTTTGTGTAGGTTTATTAGAGTGCCATCTCTAGGTACAGTGAAAAAGGATGGTTTTCATTTTGAATCTCTTTAAAATCTGATCATTGGGTTTAATTCCAAAGTGAATAATCCTGTGTTTTAACAACCCTCATCTAGACAGCGTCTAAAACATGTTGCTCTTCTTCCACTATGTTCGCTATCTAATTACAGAAAAATGGTTTCATTGAAGATGCATTTAATATGTACTGTGCAAACACTTTCAAGTTAGACGAGTTTAATACTTTGTCTTCTGGTAGAGTTATGAGAAGATTGCAAGCTCCAATTTTAACTTAAATTTTTGTTCCTTCTCTTTTGAAACAGAGCTCAGATGTCTATTTACAAGGTGAGCTCGATCTCCACCAGTCAGTGGCTATGCATGGGGATTCAAACCTGCAGGGTGAGATCCAGGTATTACATGCCACCCCAGAACAAATCTCTCAACTACAACATGCTCAACATATCCAAATACTACAAGGAGATCAAGTGATTCAAGTTCCTGTACCGGTAAGCTTATATTATCTGCATCAATTGCTAACAAAATAGTCAATTCTTTCACTGCAATTAAAAGTGAGTTAAATCTTTACAAGACTACTGAATTTTACAGTCGTCTACATTGAAAGCATTTGCTGATGACAAAGAAAAAAAATATATATGTGGCTTTGTGTGGTAAAAGGTTGATAAATTGTCAGAGCAATAATTTCAAAGCTCATGCAGTTGACAGTTTTCTTAAACATGTTGGAAAAAGAAGCAATTTCTGGTGAAAATTTGGTGCTCTTCACTTTCCTTTTATGTCCTCCACATCATGAAAAAAGAAAAAAGACATTCTTTTCCTTTGAATGTGTCTTAAAAGTGTAACTTGCTTCAGTTTCTTGTATTTCAAAAAATAGACTGTAACCCAATTGGCTAAATCTCTACTTCCAAAATGCAATTTCCTTCTAGTTTTCAGCAGACCGTTTTATGAATGGATCATGACAAGGTTGAAACTGCTTGTAACGAGGAATTTCTTCTTTTGTCACACAGTTCTCACTTTTGTTTATATTACCAACCATGATTTCATACATCGTACCAGTCATCTTCTTCCAAACTCATTTGTTTCTGATGGTGATGAGTTACAATTGTCTCTTCTCGGCAGTAAAACTTTATTTCTGTTCTTCTCAGCATTTACAACAACTGAATGCCTCAGAATTACCAGAGCATATACAAGTAGCAGTGTCCAGCATTTATCTATGACTGCTAATATTCTTTATCTGTACTTTCAGCACATACAACAACTTAATGCCTCAGATTTGCCAGAGGGTATACAAGTAGCAGTGTCCAGTGTCGGTCTTTCACAGATAGAGCCCAATTTATCAATACAGAACATTACCTCTGAAAATAATCCAGAATTGATTATAACACAGAACAATAACTGACCAAAGTCTTATTCAAGTTTTTTGGGCCTCTATAATTCATGAAGTTGGGCTATGGAAAACATTGTAACATTATGAAATGGCTCATTCACTGTCACAGTGATTTCTCTGATGACATCACACTCAAGTGAATGCCACCTTGATTAATATATTACCAGAAGCTATCAAAGTAGTCCATAAATCATTTGTACAACAGGGTGGAAATGGTGATTTGTTTGTTTGTATTGGAGTTTAACGCCTTTTTAACAGCTTAGGTCATATTGTGGCGGTCAGTGCACCAATGCATGTGTTTCCTAGCTTTCTCACACCAGTACTGACACAACTTTCTTTCCAAGTCACTGACTACTTTTCCCACATGAATTAGAGGTGAGAGGGGGGAAATTGCTGGAAAGAAAGTTTGCCTCAACCGGGTATCGAACTGGCAACCACCAGGTCATGAGTCAAGATATGCTAACCAGAGCTACCCCGGCTGGCTGGAAATGGTGAAACCAGGCCTAAAAGTATCCTGTATTTCACCACATTTCATTTGGGGTTGTACACTATACACCATATCCATATAAGCACTTTTTCATGAACCCTTTCATTGCAATAGTCCAAAACTGGGACTTTTGCAGATGGCATAAATAAAGAGCAGACTGTATAGAACATGCATTCTGATCTTGGATCTGTAGTGTCCTCTTGTTTAGTCAAGCCCGTGGGAGAAATATCCAAGTTTCAAAGGATTTATTCTAATTCTCATGATAGAATTGTAAATCATCTATTGACAGTTCAACAATTTAAGGTTGGATACTTATGTCCATGTATTTTCAAATCTCAGTCTTGGTTAGATCACTATACAAGTTTTAATGTTACTTGCAATGGTGTTTTATTTATATTGTAACATCCATTGCACCTTTCTATACTTTCTCGTTACATTTTATCAGCAGAAGGACAGCATGAACAATTATTCAATATTTGGTACATTTTGCATTTGTCAGTTTTCTCAAGCATTTTTTGCACTCCAAGGGCTTCAAAATATGCATATTAGTTGAATAAAACCATTATATCAGAACATTGTTCTGAATTCCACTTATCTATAGCTATGACTGTGCAAATATCAGGAACATGTATTGAGATTGGCAAGAAAATATTGAAAATTGTCAAATTACCAATTTCTAACAATTTTTCCATTTCTTTAACTTTGTTAACCCTTTACCACACAATGCCACCTTTTGACGCCCCTTGGAAAGAAGCCTTTGGAAAAACATTGTGGGAAAAGGAGAAAATGCTGGTAACCAGCATTTTCTCCTTTTCCCGCAATGTTTTCTGCCCTATCTAAGAAAAGTTGCACCATTTGAGCCACATTGTAATTGTCGTCTGCAAATGCTTTCAATTTGGACAAGGCTAAAATTAAAGGGTTAAAGGCTTTTTCAGTTACTTCAAAATGTTCACCACCTTAGCGAAAGGACACAGGCCAAAGCTTTAGATTTTATTTCGATAAATTACAGCTCAGTTAATGGGAAAGGATGAAGTGCTTTGAACAAGCTTAGGATCCTTTCCCTAAGTTGTCTTTGAAATCTGTATTTCAGAGATCTAGATCTAAAAACTTGTACTTGGTTATAGAATGTTGTCTGATGTTTTGAATTTTTTTGTAATTATTATGGCTTGAATAAAGAAAGCAACTACTGAGATTAAAAAATAAATTTTGTTAAATTTTTATAACTGCCTTCTTCTCTTATTTGGAGTTACCCATTCATTGAGTGAAGATACTTTTAGGTGTCTTTTTCTTCTTTATCCACTGATACAAAATTGGAGCAGACAAATTTGAAAAATCCCTGTTGAATATATAAAAGCAACATGAAATAAGATTTAAATACAGTGGACAGAAGTGGATTTCTGTGGCAAAAGGACTAGTTCTTCACAAAATCTTTTATTTTCTTTTGCCAAAACTTTTTGTCTGCTGCAAAAAGAAAAAAAAATCTGCTGGTAGTAACTGTCTAGATCCAGCATTAGACTGCATATTTTATGTACTCTAAACTTGATCTCTGATCACAGAGGCCACCCAAACAATATTGATACTTGGTTAATTTTTTATTCCTTTATCAAAAACCTCAAGTTTAAACAAAGAAGTCTTATGAAAACATTGTGGAAATAGGAGAAAATTCTGGTAAGCAACATTTTCTCTCTTCTGCACAATGTTTTCCAAACTTTCAAAGACATCTCGTCTTTTGTGAGATGTGTTTTAATTGACAAAACTATATAAGTTTGTCATCTGTTAAAGAGTTAACCAGTCCTGTATCTCTAGTATTAGTTCTTCCCTTTCCACAGACCTGATTTTTAACGACCCTGGGAAAGAAGGCTTTTGAAAACATGGTTGGAAAAAGAAAATGCTGGAAACTACTGTTGGCAAATGCTTTCAGTTTGGTCTATATCATTTTTTTTTTTTTTTTTTCTTTCATAAGCTCTGCTTTTTTCAGAGAAAACGTGTAGATATTGTCATAGCCATGTCATTGTCATCTGCTTTGTGCAAAAACTTTGACATATTATATCTATGTCATCATTGTACATATCTATTTCAAACTTGAACTAGTTTTTAACTATCCACAGGGGAACCCATATAACAAGGGCAGGTAACCATTAAATTTTTGACATTTATGTCCCTTTTTCAACTCTGAATTTTCACTGAAAATCATTCTATTTCTACATGCAACTGCAGCCGAGTGTTGGCAACACCATGCAGTGCTCTTGTTTAACCCTTTCTCAAACAAGCCCTGGTTTTCATGTGTCTGCAGTACAAGTCTTTTGAAAACACTGTGGGAAAAGGAGAAATTGCTCGTAACAAGCAATTTCTCCTTTTCCCACAGTGTTTTCTATCCTTTTTGAGAACTTTCTGCCATTTTCATCAAATTTGAAATTGCCGTCTGCAAACTCTTTGAATTTGGACCAGTCTAAATTTGTCGTTTGGGAAAGGGTTAATAAAGAGATAAATTCCCACACAATCATTCACATACATGTTTTTACCACATTCCCTCCAAACAAATGAAATATTGTGGATAAAGAAGAAATTGCTAGTAACAAGTACAAACAAAATTTTGGACTAGCTATTTTGAAAGCATAATAATACTGCACATCTGCACACTTTCTGCTTAATAGAGGTACAAGTTTTCAATAGAATAAAGCTTAACCAAAGGATGATTTAGTAAATATACCTAAAAGCAGGACAGAGAGACAGAAGGGCTGCCTACACAAATATTTGCTTTGTGTGCAAGTTGGGAGGTAATGTACAGCACTAATGGTATGATTGCATTTTGTGGAAACTGTTTGATTACTGAATTATAAATTGTTGCTGGATTCTAATGCCAAGTTTGTATGACCAGAAAAGTAGGAAAAATTCAGTATTTTTTTCCCTTGTGCAGAATGACCTTTGAAATATTACTACATGTATGTACAGTGAATGTTGTGTCTGTTAAGACTTGTACTTTGATTCTAGGTTTTTTTTTTTTTTTGATTACAGAATTCCAGTGTTTTAGCCTCGGGCCTGCCTAATTAGTAATTACCGGAATGTTACGGTGCGTAATTTACGGAATGTAACAAAATGTTACCGAATGTAGATGCCTAATTCACGAAATGTTATGGAATGTGGAAGCAGCAACAACGAAATGTTAACAGATGTAATTTTAAAAGCCTAAATACCGGAATGTAGCTAATTGTATATAACACACATACACGTACATGCACGCACACTAAAAAAGCAGACCTAATGAGAATGTAGCTAAATGAAAAACAAGAGGGCCATGATGGCCCTGGATGGCTCACCTGAGTAGAGTGCCTTAAAGGTATTTCTTCAATTTGACCAAGTGACCTAGTTTATGACCCCAGGTGACCCAATTTCAAACTCATATTTCACAAAGACAAACATTCTGACCAATTTTCAAGTCACTTGAGCAAAAAATGTGGCCTCTAGAGTGCCCTAAAGGTATTTCTTTAATTTGACCTAGTGACCTAGTTAATGACCCAAATTCAGACTCCTGTGAGATTTTATAAAGACAAACATTCTGACCAATTTCCAAGGCAATTGAGCAAATAATGTGGCCTCTAGAGTGCCCACAAGGTATTTCTTTAATTTGACCTAGCGACCTAGTTTATGGTTCCAGGTGACCCAAATCCAAACTCATCTGATATTTCATCAAGACAAACATTCTGGCCAAAATTCAGGTCATTTGAGCAATAAATGTGGCCTCCAGAGTGCAAACAAGGTATTTCTTTGACCCAGTGACCTAGTTTATGACCCCAGTTGACCCATATTTAGACTCATGTCACATTTTATAAAGACGAACTTTCTGACCAATTTTCAAGGCAATTGAGCAAATAATGTGGCCTCGAGAGTACCAACAAGGTATTTCTTTAATTTGACCTAGTGACCTAGTTTATAACCCAAGATGACCCAATTTTGAACTCAATGAACTGGTTGTGTTTAGATGGGCAAACAAACTTAGAAGAGAATCACTACATACCAAATATCAAAGCTCTACGCCTTCCAGTTTCAAAGAAAAATTTTAAAGTTTTCCTTCTTCGTTCCTATGTTCGAACTTGTGACCCCTGGGGCAGGGCCAGTTTCGACCCAAGCAGCATCCTTGGAACAAACTTGGTAGAGGGCCACTAGGAGATGCTACATACCAAATATCAAAGCTCTACACCTTCCTGTTTAAGAGAAAAAGAAATTTAAAGTTTTCCTTCTTTGTTCCTATGTTCGAACTTGTGACCCCTGAGGCAGGGCCAGTTTTGACCCCAGGGGCATCATATGAACAAACATGGTAGAGGTCCACTAGGAGATGCTACATACCAAATATCAAAGCTCTATGCCTTCCAATTTCAGAGAAGATTTTTAAAGTTTTCCTTCTCAGTTCCTATGTTCGAACTTTTGACTCCCGGGGCAGGGCCAGTTTTTACCCCAAGGGCGTCATATGAACAAACTTGGTAGAGATCCACTAGAAGATGCTACATACCAAATATCAAAGCTCCAAGCCTTCCAGTTTCATAGAAGATGATTTTTGAAGTTTTCCCTCTTTGTGACCCCCGGGGCAGGGCCAGTTTTGACCCCAAGGGCATCATATGAACAAACTTGGTAGAGGTCCACTAGGAGATGCTACATGCCAAATATCAAAGCTCTATGCCTTTTAGTTTAGAGAAGAAGGTTTTTAAAGTTTTCCTTCTTTGTTCCTATGTTTGAACTTGTGACCCCTGGGGCGGGTTTGACCCCAGGAGCATCATATGAACAAACTTGGTAGAGGTCCACTAGGAGATGCTACATACCAAATATCAAAGTTCTGCGCCTTCTAGTTTCAGAGAAGAAGATTTTCAAAGATTTTGCATTTTTTTGCCTTTTAAGGGTGGAATTCAATTCTTTGAACAAGTTTGGTAGAGCTTCACCAAAGGAACATCCCCCCAAGTTTCATCAAGATTGGCCCAGTGGTTTAGGAGAAGAAGATGTTTAAAGAAATTGTCGATGGATGCCTGATATAAGGCGATCACAATAGCTTACCTTGAGCACATTGTGCTCAGGTGAGCTAATAAATGTAGGCGATATACATGTACGCATGCACGCTCCCAAAACAGGTATGAAAAATAAATTTTCACAAGTGGAACATTAAAAAAGATTTAAGACAATGTTGCGGAATGTAGATGAAACTATAAAATATAGATATAAGCCATGCTCTGGCAAAAGGGGGCTTCATGCATCTCCGTGATGCATGATACCTAGCAAGTTTGAAATGGGTCACGTTGGGTCAAAAAGTAAGTCACAGGGCAAAATCTTAGAAAAGCTTGTGCACACTCTAGAGGCCACATTTTCAGTCTGATACTCATGAAGCTTGGTCGAAATGTTTGTCTTGATGATGTCTCAGTTTTCAAATTGGGTCATGTAGGGTCAAAAAGTAGGTCACTGGGCCAAATCGTAGAAAAGCTTGAGCGCACTCTAGAGGCTACATTTTCAGCCTGATTGTCATGAAACTTGGTAAGAAGATTTGTCTCGATGATGTCTCTGACTGTTCTGAAACTGGGTCATGTACGGTCAAAAAGTAAGTCACAAGGCCAAATCTTAGAAAAACCTTGTGCACGCTCTAGAGGCCACATTTTCAGTCTGATACTCGTGGAACTTGGTAAAAATGATTGTCTGGATGAAATCTCGGATAAATTTGAATTTGCGTGTCATTAGGTAAACTAGAGGCGCTTGAGCGCCTGTATCGCTCCACAGGCCTGATATTTCTATAATGGCGAAAAGAAGTTTTTAACAATTACCATTCAATCCTGCATTTTAGCTCACTAAAGAAAAAAGGTATGGAAAAAACTTGTGAGAAAAGAAGAAAAAAAATGGTAACCAGCATTTTCTTAGTTTCCCACAATAATTTCTATCCTTTTTTATATATGTCTTACTAATTTGAAGATATGTTGTCTGCAACAGGTCCTTTCACAAATGATTTTGGGTGGGGAAACATCAAAATATAGAAAATATGTCTTTCTCAGGGTCGTTAAAAGTTGTGATTGTGTGGTAAAGGGGTAATCTAAAAGAACAGCTAGGAGGGCAAATGAATGAATGTTATAGCAATATAGATCAACTTACATCAATACACCAGATAGAATGAAATATGCTGGCATACAATGAACACCTAATCCCTAATAATCAACTTTTCACAGTTAGAATGTCTTCTGTGGCAAACAACACAAAATGGTCTACAAATGCATTTACATAAATCAAATATCCTGCTCCAGGGCACAGATTAATTCTGGTGTACTGAAGTTGCGGGATCAGTTTGACTGGGTAACATTAATGCCTTATCACAAATGTAAAGCCCTGTCCCACTGTGTACCAGGTCACCAGGATTTACACCCCTTCTCTGTCCACTCTGCATTTACTCATTAGTAGGTCAACAAACCTTTACCAGAACTAATAAAAGTGCAGAGGTTCTCTTGTTCTATATCAAAAGGACTATAAAGTACCTACAACATGGGGGTTTTGTTATTAAAATACTTTTTCTTTTTTATCTTGGCATGGTTACTCAGGCTTAGTAATAAGGCAAAATTGAAAAGCTCAAGTTGTGAAAGGTGCTCAAGCTTTTATCTTATTTATGGCCAGTGATATTTATTACTAGTACTAACTAATAGCATATCATTGGAGTAAATTGTGATCTTAATACCAAGGAAAATGTGTGGGCTTAAATAGGACAGCCCTGACTAGGTCAAGTCAATCCAATTTTCTTCCTTTTTCTTTGTTAGTCGATAAAACTAACACAATAAATAGTTTTGGAGAAGAACATTTTTTTGAAATATAAGCCTTGTCTATAAAAAAATGTGTTTTTAGATGTATCATTTTTTTAAAAGGAATTTGGTATACAACCACCATAGAAACAATTTGGCAGACAACCACCATAGGAACTTACCTGCAAAACAACAATGAAATCCAATGAATAGTTTTAGAGAAGAAATTTTTCAAAGATTTTACTTTATACCATAAAAGGAAAATGAGTCTCCCATAAAAGCCATGTTTTTTGACAGATCATTTTTTTTTAAAGGAATTCTGTAAACCTGTATCTAAGGAACATTCATGCAAAATAATAATGCTATCCAAATAGCGGTTTGGGAGGAGAAGATTTTTAAAGGTTTTTTACTTTGGTTGCCATGGCAACCAGAATTCTTCATGGAACACAATTATTTGAAGGAATTTGAAAGAGGACCACCAAAGGAACATTCCTGTGAAATTTGGTAAAAATCCAGTCAATAGTTTCTGAGGAGAAGTTTTTTAAAGAAAAAGTTTACGGACGCACGCACGGACGGACGGACGCACGACGGACACAACGCCATGACAATAGCTCGCTGGCCTTCGGCCAGTGGAGCTAAAAAGTAGGTCACTGGACCAAATCTCAGAATAACCTTGTGTACACACCAGAGGCCACATTTTCAGCTTGATACTCATGAAACTTGGTCAGAATGTTTGTCTGGATAAAGTCTTGGAAAAGCTTGAAATTGGCTCATGTCGGGTCAAAAAGTAGGTCACTGGGCTAAATATTAGAAAAACCTTGTGTGCACACTTATGGCCATATTTTCAGCCTTGTACTCATGAAACTTGGTCAGAACATTTGTCTGGGTGAAATCTCAGAATAGAATGATACCGAGTCAGGTCAGGTCAAAAAGTAGGTCACTGGACTAAATCATAGAAAAACCTTGTGTGACTCTCTAGAGGCCACATATTTAGCCGGATTAGAAATTCAAAAATGGGTTAAACCATTCAAAGAGTATATCACTTACACTCTTGCGTTTTAAATCATCACAACCAGGATCTTTCCAGCCTTATCAATCCCAGATGATCTTACTCAGATGAGCACTTTAAGGCTAATAGCCCCTTGTTCGACATTATTTCACTTACAGATCTGTCATAGCGGCCGCTGCACCTACCTATGCTTTATCTATAGTTTCTTTAATCGGGGTGCATAGATCACCAAAATCAAATTATTTATAGCTCTTTTCCCCGCACGTCCATCGTCGAAAAAGTGAACAGTGGTGATGGAGGAATGAATCCTGTCGCAATGACTATCATCAATCCTGGGAAAGAATTTCGCTGAGCCATTGGGTAGCTAACAGTTTTATGGATAAAAAGAAAATAAGAGAAAAACTTCTAGATCTAAATCCATTAACAATTCTTCATAACATGTGAATAAATAGATCTAGATCTCTATTATGAATAAAAAACAAAATCAAAAACTTAAAATCTTTCTTTCTCTATAAACATATACCAATACTAATAAAAGTTGGTCAGAATGCTCGTCTTAATATTGTGAAATAGATTAGAAATGGGTCATAATTGGTCAAAAAGGTGAGCCGCTTCATGACCATCATGGCCCTGTTGTACTACAATGTTTACTACACTTTGACAGATTCATTCACGACCCATGGATTACAAGCTCTAAATCTTACTGGCTTAAATGCTGAGCTTTGCTAGAATGCAAGGCAATCTGCTGATCTTTTTAATTAGACTCACACTGCCGTTTTGTCTCCAGCCAAAAGATGATTTTTTTGCGTAGTCAGTCAGTCCTGTCCTTCCCTTCCCTCCATTTCTAGCTCCACTGGCCAAAGACCAGCAAGCTAAAATATGTCATGGCCCTATGTCAGCTGTGCATGCCTATGTAAACTTTTATTTCAAACATCTCTGAAACTACTCATCCAATTTTGACCAAACTTCACAGAAATGATCCTGCCATGGTCCCCTTCAGAATTTCTTGAAAGAATATGATTCCTGTAAAAACTCTGGTAACCATGACAACAAAACTGAAAAATATTGGAAATCTTTGAAAACCTTGTCTAAAACCATAAAGCCTAGGGCTACCAAATTTGGCAATGTAGCTTCATCTAATGGTCCTCTACTAAATTCTTCAAATTATAGCCCTTGGGCCAAAATTGGCCCCGCCCAATGGAGGGGGGGTCACAAGTTTTACATGGGCCTATATATAGGGAAAAGTTTAAAAATATTCTGGTTCTAAACCATGTGGCCTAGGGCTACCGAATTCGGCATATAGCTTTATCATGTCGACCTCTTCTGAGTTTGTTCAAAATTTAGCCGTTGAATCTAAATAAACCCCACCTCACATGTTTCTTTCATGGAAACTTTCAAAGTCTTCTTGTTTATAACCATATACAGCCTAGATCTTTATTATTTGGTATGTGGCCCTGTATCTTGTTTACCTCTATCAGGATTCAAGTAATAGTTTATAAAATAGTTTGAAATCATAATAACAGGTCAAAAATGGACTCGCCCTTAGAGGTCACAATTTTCACATGGGCATTTATAGAGAAAACTTTATCAGGCTTCTTGTTTGAATGCTTTCGACCTAGAATTGTAATTGGAGAGGTCATCAGACCTCTCCAACACTGGTCACTTTATAAGGCAGACTGCCTCAGAAATTGCTGTCTAAATCTATGTTGTTTAGCGAAATTGCTCCGATACACAGTCTGTTTCATCATATGCCAAGCCCCCGTAGCTCAGTCGGTAGCGTACAGGAGGTCGCTGGTTCGATTCCCGGCTTGGCCAATTTCTTTCCAAGGATTGATGATAGTCACCACAACAGGATTCATTCCTCTCTCACAGCTGACAATTGTTTCGATGATGGTTAAGTGGGAAAGCAGCCAGTGGCTTGGAAAGAATATTGTGTGGAGTGCTGGTAAAAGAAACTCCAGGAAAGCATGGATAGGTGCACTGGCTGTAGTGATATAACCGAAATAATGTTGAAAACGGCGTTAAACACCATTACAATCAATCAATCAAATGTTTCGTCATGGTTTTATAAAATAAACCAAAATAAAAAAACTGAAATAGGAAATAGACGTGGTCTGCTTCTATATGACGGTTTTCAAAAAGCATTTATTATATCGATTTGATTGCAAATGACCTCTCCAATAGTTGTAATTTTTCAATAAACAAATAAAGCTAAGCGAAAAAAAAAAGTATTTCATTAAAAAAGAGAACACCACAGGAAAAGATCACGTGACTTGAAAACGCGGGACGAAAGTCGTGACTGTCATGCAATGCATAATAGGTTTCTACGCAGCGGCAATCATATAATACCTTATTTTTTTGTCTACATCTACCAAAATACATTGAAATGAAAAGCCAACACACTATTTAAAAAAAAACATCGATGCTGACTTCTCCTGGCTTCTTTTTTAAAGGAGCCAACTTGTCTTTGGTACATGTATGTATGGTTTGCCAGTGGTGTGGCCCTTATGTTAGTTCTTCTAGCTGAAAGCCAGCAGAGCCTATGTCATGGTGTGGTTTCTATCTGTTGGTCTATAACTCTTTTTTCTTGTTAACATGATAAAGTCTGTATCTGTGGTTGGAATTTCGTGAAATTGGCACAGTTTATTTATATCATTAATAGCTCGAACGCTATTGACTTGGAAAAAACCCTGACAATCAGAGTGTCTGATCCAGAGTACATGATTGCGAGAATTGCCCATGTGTTTCATCATTCACACACACTTTCAAAACCTGTGCACGACAATCGCACACAAAAAATATTTAGTGTTTGATCACTTGTTACCGCTCAAACATCGAAATATAAAAACACTTTCACAGGCTGTTAACTGCATTAGCTGGGCCTGGCATTAGCTTATTCCTATGAATCAAGAGTGACTTCCCTTTCTTACCTCACATATTTTCAATTTACAAAAAAAGTCTGCCATTTTTTCCTTCTCGATTTAAATATTGATTACAGGTCTCCAACACTTACTTGTCCAAAAAAAAATATGGCAAAGTACTGCCTTTTCATCCAAATGCCAAAGCTGTTAGGATGAATTTATTTTTGACATTAATTTTTGCACATAAAGCGAAACAAATAGAAGGCGATATTGACAGTTTTGTTTTCTGGGATTGATAAGTTGGAAAAAAACACTGAATTACTGATTACAATTAGTTTTGGAAAAATCTGTTAATCAACCAACAAGTCACGGCCTATGCAAAGCAGAGTTGAGAGTAAATGATGAAAGTGAGGGATTACATATGATACTTAGATATTTGTTCTGTTTCTTTCATTTTGTAGTTAATTTTGGTCCCCCATACTTTGTAGAAATCCACCATGCTTTTCACAGTGATGGGGGACAATCCCCAACATTTTTCAAATCCTGGATCAGACACTGCAATCAGTAAGCAAAAAGTAGCCATTTAAAGTTGAAAATTGATATTTTTAGCTCTACCGGTTGTAAACCAGCAGAGCTTAGGTCATGGCATGGTTTTTCGTCCGTCCATCCATCCATCCATTAGTCTTTTTCTTCTTTACGCAATAAAGTCTGCATTTCTGGTTGGATTTTCCAGAAACTTGCTCAGTTTGTTCATCTCATCATTAGCTTGAACCCTATTGATTTTTGAAAATAAAAGAAAATCTGATGAACAGTGTGGGAAAAATAGCCATTTAAAAGTTCCAATTTCAATTTCTTGTTTACGTGATTTAAGTCTGCATTTTCTGGTTGGATTTTCATGAAATTTGCAGTTTGTTTATCTCATCAATAGCTTGAAACCTAATGATTGTTTAAAAAATCTGACAATTAGCGTGGGAAAAGAAGCCATTTAAAGTTCAAAATTTCAATTTCTTGTTTACGTGATTAAGTCTGCATTTGTGGTGGGATTTTCGTGAAACTTGCACAGTTTGTTTATCTCATCAATAGCTTGAACCCTATTGATCCTGAAAAAAAAAATCAACAATCAGTATGGGAAAAGTAGCCATTTAAAGTTCAAAATTTCAACTTCTTGTTTACGCGATAAGGACTTGGCATTTGTGGTTAAATTTTCATGAAACTATCACAGTTGCTTTATATTATCAATAGCTTGAACCCTATTGATTTGAAAAACATTCAACAATCAGTATGGGAAAATGAGCCATTTAAAGTTGAAAATTTACATTTCTTGTTTACACAATTAAGTCCGCATTTTTTATCCAATTCTTTCGAAACTTGCAAAGATTATTTGCATCATTAAGGGGTTGAACTCTCTTAAAAATTAAGAAAATCTAGCAATCAGTTTAGGAAAAGCAGCCATTTGATGACTTAGTATTGTTTACTTAGCACAGTCCACATTATTAGTCACATTTCTTTGAAACTTGCAGGGATTGTTTAATACAATGAGTACTGAAAATCTATCAAATTTGGCTGGATTCCAAATTGGTTTTGAGAAATTGAACAATTTTTTTTCACTGTTTGTTCAATTCAGCATGCCTACTTGTGCTGTTTTAGTGGGTTCAAGCCCAGTTGCAACAACCCGCCCCCCTTTTTTTGAGGGGGGGTGCCCGTTTGTCTTTTTTCTTTTTGCATCATGAATTCATAATGCATGCTAGGAAAAAAGCAAAATCACTGCCAATAGAGCAATTCAAGCCTTCAAGGGCCCCTAGTTTGTTTATGTGATAAGTTTGGATTTTGCACTGGCAGAAGGCCAGGGGTCTTATGTAATGGCACAGAGTCTGTTGTGCATCTGTCTGTCCATGCATGTGTGCGGCCGACTGTGCATGCGTTAAGTTTTATTAAAAACATCTCTGAAACTATCCGTCCAATTTCAATGAAACTTCACAGAAATGATCCTGCCCTGGCCCTCTTCAGAATTCTTCCTAAGAATTTTATTCATGGCTACAATACTAGACTACTGAAAATCTGTAAAAATTTTCTTGTTAGAAACCATAAGGCCTAGGGCTACTAAATTTGGTATGTAGCTTCATCTGATAGACCTCAACCTAATTCTTTGAAATTACAGCCCTGGGGTCAAAATTGGCCCTGCCACAGGGATCACAAGTTTTACATGGGCTTACATAGTGAAAATTTAAAAATTTTATTTTTTCTAAACCATAATGAATAGGGCTAGCAAATTTTGCATGTGAACTAGTGAACCCCTACTAATGTTATTCAAATTTGCACCACCCCAGGGGTCAACTAAGTTTCCGATACAGTGTTAAATGATTGTAGGAACTATGTGAAACTTTCAGTACATCATGTTTTGCCATGCGTTTTATGATAAGCTTCTGTCTGAGGCATAGGGTAGATATATATGTATCTACAAGTTAAATGTTTCCCACTATTTAGCTGACCAAAGCACAAAATGCTCAAGGTGAGCTTTTGTAATCATGGTGTGTCCGTCATGCGTTGTCCGTTGTGCGTCATCCGGGTCATCAACATTTACCTTGTATGCACTCCACAGGCCACATTTTCAGTCAGATAGTCATGAAACTTTGTCAGAATGTTTGTCAAGATAAAATCTTGGTCAAGTTCGAAATTGGGTCATGTTGAGTCAAAAAGTAGTGCTAAATACAAGAAAAACATTGTCTGCACTCTAGAGACAACAATTTTAGCCTGATGCTCTTGAAAGTTGGTCAGTGTTTGTCTTAATGATATTTTGGGCAATTCAAAATTGGATCATGTTGGGTCTAAAAGTAGGTCACTGGGCCAAATCTTAGAAAAAGCTTGTGTGCACTCTAGGGGCCACATCTTCCGCCTGATACTCATAATTCTACATGAAATTATTTGTCCTGATAATATATCGGACAAGTTGGAAATTTGGTCATGTAGGGTCAAAAAGTCGGTCACTGGCCCGAATTCTACGAAAAACTTCTTTCAACTCGGGAGGCCACATTTTCAGCTGGATACTCATGAAACTTGGTCAGATTATTTCTCTTGCTGATATCTCAAACAAGTCTGAAATTGGGTCATGTTGGGTCAAAAAGTAGGTCACTGGGTCAAATTTTAGAAAAAGCTTGCATGCACTCTAGGGGCCACATTTTCAGTCTGATACTCATGAAAGTACGTCAGATTATTTGTATTGATGATATCTCGGTCAAGTTCGAAACTGGGTCATGTCAGGTGAAAAAGTAGGTCACTGGGCTAAATCTTAGAAAAACCCTGTCTGCACTCACTTTTTCAGCCGGTTACTTATAAATGTTGGTTAGAAAGTTTGTCTTGATGATAATTTGGACATGATTGAAATTGGGTTACATTGAGTCAAAAAGTAGGTCACTGAGCCAAATCTAAGAAAAAGGTTGTGTACACTCTATAGGCCACAATTTCAGCCTTATACTCGTGAAACTTGGTCAATGTTTGTCTTGATGATATCTTGGACAAGTTCGAAATTGGGTCACATCAGGTCAAAAAGTAGGTCACTGGGCCAAATCTTAGAAAAACCTTATATACACCATATAGGTCACATTTTCAGTCAGATACTCATGAAACTTGGTCAAAATGTTTGCCTAGCTAATATTTTGGACAAGTTAAAAATTGGGTTACATTGGGTCATAAAGGTAGGTCACTTGGCAAATCCCAGAAAAAACCTTGTGTGCACTCTAGAGGCCACATTTTTCAGCCTTATACTCATGAAAGTAGGTCAGATTATTTGTCTTGACAATACCTTAGATGTGATTGAAATTGGGTCATGTCATTTCACAAGTAGGTCACTGAGCCAAATCTAAGAATAACCCTGTGTACACACTCTAGAGTTATCAATTTCAGCCTGATACTCATGAAACTTGGTCAGAATGTTTGTCTTGATGATATCTCGGACAAGTTTGAAATTGGGTAACATTGGGTCAAATGTAGGTCAATGGGCCAAATCTTAATAAAACCCTGTGTGTCCTGCAGAGGTTATATTTTCAGCCTGATGCTCTTGAAACTTGGTCAGAATGTTTGTCTTGATGATATCTTGGACAATTTTGAAATTTGGCCATGTCAGGTCCAAAAGTAGGTCACTTACACTCATGAGTTTTACATCACTCAAACCAGGATCTCTTCAACTTTATGAACCGTAGATGACTTTACTCAGGTGAGCACTTTAGGGCCAATGGCCCTCTTGTTTATTTAATTTTTTTTGAATTCCTACTTTTTCCTTCTTTCTCAGTCCTTGATTAGAAATTGGCTGAGCAGGGGATTTGCACCAGCAACCTCATAATCTCAAGCCCTGTATGCAACAGACTGAGCTACTTGGCTTGGCAGACCACCAATTAAATGAGGCTCAATATTTGGAAATGAAAGGGTAGAAAACATTTAGACAAAACCCTGGTTATCAGGATTAATTTCTCTCTTGTGCTCTGTCCACAAAAAGCAATTAAAGAAAATCGTAACCTTTTCCAGTGAGCTTTGAACATTGACTATGGACACAACACTCACAAACGCTTCTGACCTAGCCTTGCTCTTGATTTTTGACCTGTGGATAAGGTTCCTGCACATGACACATTGTTAATATGTGGTTGACAATGTTACAAAGTCATACTGAAATTCTGCCTTGACCTTGACCTCAACCTTTGACCTGCCAAGATGGTTCTTGGGTGTGACATATTGTCTATGTGTTAACAATTCTACAAAGTGATACTGAAATTCACCCATAATTAAAAAAAATTACATGAGGGACACAAACATGACTGTCCAAAATTCCTTGTTTTAAAACATATTTGACCTAGGTAGACCTTGACCATTTGACCTACTGAGATGGTTCTTAGGCACGACATGTTGTCTTTATGTGGTTAACAATCCTGCTGAGTTATACTGAAATTCATTCATAATTAAAAAAGTTACAGGCCGAAAACAAATACTACCCCCCCCCCTTCCCACAAAAAAAAAAAAAAAAAAAAAAAAAACAAGAGGGCCACGATGGCCCTGGATCGCTCACCTGAGTCAATCGGCGAGATTTCACTCCAGGGTCATAATTGAAAGTACTACATGCCAAATAAAAATGATGTTAGGCCCAATTTCAAACTCATCCAATATTTTTTATCAAGACAAACATTCTGACCAATTTTCAAGTCAACTGAGAAAGAACATGGCCTCAAGAGTGACCACAAGGTATTTCTTTAATTTGACCTAGTGATCTCGATTATGACCCAGGTGACCCAATTTTAAACTCATCCTAGATTTTTTCAAGAGATTTTATGAAGACAAGCATTCTGAACAATCTTCAAGTCAATTGAGCAAAAAATATGGCCTCTAGAGTGCCCACAAGATATTTCTTTAATTTGACCTAGTGACCCAGTTTATGATCCCAGTTGACCCAAATTCGGATTCATCTGAGATGTTATCAAGACAAACATTCTGACCAATTTTCAAGTCAATTAAGCAAGAAATGTAGCCTCTAGAGTGCCCTCAAAGTATTTCTTTAATTTGACCTACTGACCTAGATTATGACCTCAGGTGACCCAATTTTGAACTCATCCTAGATTTCACCAAGACAAACATTTTAACCAATTTTCAAATCAATTGAACAATAAATGTGGCCTCTAGAGTGCACACAAGGTATTGCTTTAATTTGACCTAGTGACCTAATTTAAGACCCCAAATGACCCAAATTCGCACTCATGTGAGATTTCATCAAGACAAACATTCTGACCAAATTTTAGGTCATTTGAGCAATAAATGTGGCCTCTAGAGTGCCCACAAGGTATTACTTTAATTTGATCTAGTGACCTAGTTTATGACCCAAGGTGACCCAATTTCGAACTGACTGAACACATTGTGCTCAGGTGGGCTAACAAACTTAGAACAGGTTCACTACATACCAAATAACAAAGCTCTATGCCTTCCAGGTTTAGAAAAGAAGAATTTTAAAATTTTCCTTCTTTGTTCCTTTGTTCGAACTTGTGACCCCCTGGGCAGGGCCAGTTTTGACCCCAGCGGCATCATTTGAACAAATTGGTAGAGGTCTACTATGAGATGCTACATACCAAATATCAAAGCTCTACACCTTCCAGTTTTAGAGAAAAAGAATTTTAAAGTTTTCCTTCTTTGTTCCTATGTTCGAACTTGTGACCCCCCCGCCTTAGCAGGTCCAGTTTTGACCCCAGAGGGATCATATGAACAATTTTGGTAGAGGTCCACTAGGAGATGCTTCATGCCAAATATCAAAGCTCTACGCCTTCCAGTTTTCAGAGAAGAAGAATTTCAAAGTTTTCCTTCTTTGTTCCTATGTTAGAACTTGTGACCCCCGAGGCGGGGCCAGTTTTGACACCAGGGCATCATATGAACAAACTTGGTAGAGGTCCACTAGGAGATGCTACATACCAAATAGCAAAGCTCTATGCCTTCCAGTTTCAGAGAAGAAGAATTTTAAAGTTTTCCTTCTTTGTTCCTATGTTCGAACTTGTGACCCCCAGGGCGGGGCCAGTTTTGACCCCAGGGGCATCATATGAACAAACTTGGAAGAGGTCCACTAGCAGATGCTAGATACCAAATATCAAAGCTCTACGCCTTCTAGAATCAGAGAAGAAGATTTTCAAAGATTCTGCTATTTTTTTCCTTTCTGTTGCCATGGCAACCAGAGTTATGGGTGGAATTCAATCTCTTGAACAACTTTGGTAGAGCTTCACCCAAGAAACATCCCTGCCAAGTTTCATCAAGATTGGCCCAGCGGTTTAGGAGGAGAAGATGTTTAAAGGAATTGTGGACAGATGGACGGACAGATGGACGCCGGACAATGACCGATCACAATACCTCACCTTAGCACTTCGTGCTCAGGTGAGCTAAAAATACATTTGACCTTGCTGTGACCTTGAACTTTTAACCTTCGGACATGATTTGTACATTGACATACATGATTTGTACATTGACACATGGTCTCAATATGGTTAACATTTGTCCAAAGTTATTTCTAAATGAGGTTGTTATAGAGAAAAAAGTTATGGCCTGAACAGGAATTACTACTATCACCCCCCCCCCCCCGCACTTGACCTTGCAAGGTTTTTTGAATGGTGTTTTATGCCACTTTCAACAATATTTCAGTCCTATTACGGCGACAGCTCACATATCCATGTATTTCCAGTACTAGGCTAGGGTTCTGAAGAGTTGCCCAAGGACACTCCCATGAAAAACACAGTGGATCCAGTGAGGCTTGAACCTGGGGCCTCCAGGTCACGAGTCCTACACTTTACCAATAGGCCGTGCGGGACCCCAACCTTGCTAGGACCTTGGCCTTTAATCTATGGACATGACTTGGGCATGACAGGTCGTCTTGATGTGTTAACATTAAATTTTGTACAAAGTTTTTTTCAATAAGTCATGGACGAAAAAAGTTGTGGCCCAGACATGAAAACGGATGGACAGGTGGATGGACAGGTGGACGAACTAAACAAAAACTGTAATTATGCATGCTGTTTCCATCATCTAGAATTTCCTTGTTTGCTCTCTAGAAGCCACATTTTCTGTCCATTACTTATGGAACTTGGTCAGAATATTTGTCTTGATAGTATCTTGGTCAAATTCAAAATTTGGTCATGTCTGATCTAAAACTAAATCACTGGGACATGGAATAGAAATGTGTCACCAAAACAGATGCCCCCCCATATTATCAAAAAGGTCAGTTTTGGAATAGTTCCAAACTGTCTCTGTCTCTGTGTGTGTGTGTGTGTGTGTGCGTGTGTGCGCGCCATGCTCTGGCAAAAGGGGGCTTAATGCATCTTTATGATGCATGATAACAAGCAAGTTATAAAACAATTCTGGATCTATTTAGTGTATGAATCGCATATACAACGTTATTTCAGTTATATCACAGTGGCCAGTGCACCTATCCTTGTTTTCCTGGAGTTTCTTTTAAGAATTACTCCTCACAATATTCCTCCCAATCACCATCATTAATCCTAGGAAAGAAATTAGCCATGCCAGGGATCAATCTAGTGATCCCTGTTTTCAATTCCTGTATGCTACCGACTGAGCTACCGGGGCTCAGCTATTGTATAGGTGAAAATTTTCACCAAGCACTGTGACCTTGACCTTTTAGCTGGTATGCAGTTTTGCTCACAACATGTCTGTTCAAAGGAATTGTTTGTGCCAAATTATTTTGAAATCCAACAATGCACATCAATGTCAAGGGCATGAATACCACCTTTTCCAAGAACACACAGACAGGGTAACGCTATATGCCTGTGCCATTTTATGGCAGGGGCATAATAAAGGCAGATGGCTGCAAAGATAACTTTCGAAGTATAAGTCTGAGAAACTCAATCTTGTTTTTGCTAGCAAGTAATTTTCAACAAAGAATAAAAAAATCATGACTGCTGCATGCACTGCTGATAATCTGCATCTGAAGTGTCAGGGAGGTAACTCCAGCACTCGGGTCAGAGTTATATATATCATGACACCCCAATTTCATGTTCTTAGCAGCTCTACTAACTACCATTAAAATGACTCCGCTGGTTAACTCTTTACCACACAATCCCGACTTTTAACAACCCTCTGGAAAAAGCCTTTTGAAAACATTGTGGGAAAAGGAGAAAATGCTGGTAACCAGCATTTTCTCCTTTTCCCACAATGTTTTCTACCCTTCCCAAAACAAATTTCAATTTTTGTGACACATTTATTTTGTCGTCTGCAAATGCTTTGAATCTGGACTAGTCTACAACTTTGTCGTTTGGTAAAGAGTTAAAGAGTTACGGCCTACAGAAGATTTTACTACCAGAGAAGATCACTAAAAAAATAGATGGAGTAAGCCAGACTTAAAATTCTTCAACGCACCTCCTTGATGTATTCCTATTCATTACCACCGAAATATGTTCATTAGTAGAGGAGTTTTGACGTTTAGACACATTAACAACCATGGGAAATGACTCATAGAGCCAGGGTTGTCTTTTTTTCTATGCAGCATACCCACATGTAACCTTTACAGCTTGATGAAGCATGAAAATATATCAACAGGTTAAAGGGTTATGGCCTTCACAAAATTTAGCAACTATGGGGGATAACTCAAAGAGCCAACTGAGAACTGTGACATTGACTTTTTTAACTAGGTGGCAGGATTCTTGCATGGGACACATCTATCCACAGTGATCTTTTGTGCCCAATTATTTCGAAATCCAAATTGGCTAGACACAAACCATTGTTACTATAAATGTAGCAAAAACTGTCAAACTTCAACTGAGCACTGTCACCTTGGCCATTTCAGCTAGCAAAATGGTTTTGGCATGTCTATCCATCGTGATCATTTGTACCATACTGTAAAACCGGAAATGTTCCCATCATGGGAATCTCTGTGTAATAATTGATCAAAATCATGAAGATAACCTCTAGCATAAATTTAACCTACCACCAGCATAAATTTAACCTACATTAATGTAATTTGGAAAAATTTTGTCAACCTTTCACCTTTTACCACCTTTTTTTTAAATTTTTTAATTAAATCTGCTGAAAACATGTAATGCAAAAGAGGTAATTGGCATACAGATCGCCATACCTGTACGCGTAGAGATAAAAGAATGTATTTACACCTGATACAATAATTATCAAAATGTTTGTTAATTCATGTGAAAACCATGATTGCAACACTGCAGATGTAATGCACCTGGAAGTTATTGTCTGGACAGGAATGCCTGTCATTGCCATAACTGTAACAAATATTGACAAAGTTCATCCAAGCGCTCTGACTTTGACCTTTGAGCTGGCAACAAGAATGTTTCGCATGACAAGTCTATCCATGGTGATCATTTGTGCCAAATTATTTTAGAAACAGACCATGCACCTGGAAGTTATTGGCCAGACAGGAACTCCTGTCATCGCTATAACTGTAACAAATATTGATAAAGTTCAACCAAGTGCTGTGACCTTGACCTTTGAGCTTGCAACCAGACTATCCATGGTGATCATTTGTGCCAAATTATTGGAGAGGTCATCAGACCTCTCCAACAGTGGCGAGTTTAAAAGGCAGACTGCCTCAGAAATTGCTGTCTAAATCCACATTTTTTTTCAAAATTGTTCTGATACACAGTCTGTTTCATCATGGTCTTATAAATAAATCAAAATCAAAAAAGTGAAATAGGAAATAGACATGGTTTGTTGTTATATCACGATTTCAAAAGCGATTTGTTACATTGACTTGATTGCAAATGATCTCTCCAATAATTGTAATTTTTCATTAAACAAATAAAGCTACATGGAAAAAAAACAAGTTTCATTAAAAAAGAGAACACCATGGGAAAAGATCACGCGACTTTGAAAACGCAGGAAGGTCACGTGTCCGTCATGTAATGCATTAGACGTTTCTACGCAGCGGCAATCATATAATGCCTTACTTGTTTGTTAACATGTACCAATATAATGTATTGAAATCAAAAGCCAATAAACTACTTGAAAACATTGATGCTGACCTCTCCTGGCTTCTTTTTCAAAGAAGCCAACTTGTTTTAGAATCAGACCATGCACCTGGAAGTTACTGGCTGCATACCACCACCACTATTTTTTGAACACACACTTTCCAAAACTAATTTCATTTTTTCCATCAGTTTTATTTTGTCGTCTGCAAATGCTTTAAATTTGGACTAGTCTAAAATTTTGTCGTTTGGTAAAGAGTTAATTAAAGAGTACATTAATTTTGTACTCTGAAGATTGTGGTGTTGCAACATTTTCAGATGACTTTAAAATAAGCTACTGCTTACCGTCAGATCCTGTGCGAATGTTCAGATTCATTTATATACTTGCTTTACATTTATTGGTAACAAAGCAATGTCTTTGAAACTGCAGATGATTTCTTTAGACTGAATTTATATCCCTTTGCTGATGTATGTAGCCTTTCACCTCAAAGCGGTTCTTACGAACAGCCCTACCCATTTTTCTCTTTTGAGACCTCAAGCCATCTCTTTATCTTAGAGGTTCTTACTGACTTAGTTATATGGGAAAAATGTACAAATATAGGGACTCGGTACCAAAATGAAAGAAGAACAGAATAGAAAGAAAATAAAATTCCACTTCCATCCAAATTCTTGCAACAAATATGTTGGATTTTTTTCCAAGCCACTGGCTGCTTCCACATAGCCATCCTGAAAACAATGGTCACCGGTGAGAGAGGAATAAATCCTGTTGCAATCACTATCATCAATCTTTGGAAAGAAACTGGCTGAGCCTGGGATCGAACCAGCAAACCCGTTTTCAAGTCCTGTACGCCACTGACGAAAACAATGAGAAGTGCCAGACAGGCAGATGAATTCAAAAGAGGAAGATGATTAAATGTAGTTTTACACCGCTTTCAACATTATTTCAGTCATGTCACATCGACAGCTCACGTATTTATGTAATTCCTAGGTTCCACCAGTACCAGGCTAGAGCTCCGAAGTGTCTTGCCCAAGGATACTCCATGAAAAACCCAGTGGATCCAGTGAGGCTCAAACCTAGGACCTCCAGGTCAGAAGTCCTACACTTTGACACAGTGCCATGCAGGACCCCCAAAAAAAGAAAGGGTAACAAAGAAAGTCTAGGACATTCAGAAGATGGAAACCATACATACATGTGCCAACACTTGGCTGCAGTTGCTTGATTTTCAGTAAAAATTTGAAGTTGAAAAGGGGCATATCTGTCAAAAAAACTTTGATGGTTATCTGCCTGTTTTATGGGGTGTCAGGAGAAATCGGCCCCTGGAGAAATCGGCCCCTGGAGAAATCGGCCCCAAAACGCTTGGGGCCGATTTCTCCGGAGAAATCGGTCCCTGGGGACGATTTCTCTGGAGAAATCGGCCCCAATTGAAATTTTGGAGAAATCGTCCCCAATGTCAAATTTTATATATATAGATGTTGCTTTTTCAGAAAATATATTTTTTTCTCTGGAGAAATCGGCCCCAATAGAAATTTTGGAGAAATCGTCCCCTATGTCAAATTTTATATATATGTATTTTGCATTTTCAGAAAATTATATATATAGAGGTTTTTTCCATTTTGGTTTTATTTAACACATACCCTGTGTAAGCCTGGTCTTCTTTCAAGTTCAGAATTGTCCCCAAATGGAATATTTGCAATCGTCCCCAAAGTCAAATATTTCTATATTGACTTTATTCCAAATTTGGAGAAATCGTCCCCATTTCGATTTTTAGACACAGCGTCACAATGATTCATACTCTCGTTGGAGAACTCTTTCGTTAATGATCGATTAACTTAATCCATTAACACACAATCCCGAGTTTTAATAAACCTGTAGGAGAGGGCTTTTAAAAACATAGTGGGAAAAGGAGTAAATGTCAGCACTTTTGCACTTTCTCCTTTTTCCAAAAATTTTCCCCTCATCAAAAACAAAAACAATTCTTCCACTTATATTTAATTTGTTGTCTGCAGATCCTTTGAATTTGGACCCGTCTAAATTTTTGCCGTTTGGTAAAGAGTTAATTACACAAAATAACTGAGTCACTAGTAGTACTATGAAAAATGATAGAAAGAGAGAGTCAGAAAATGCAGCGGAAGTATACAGTGTGAGAGAGCGAGTGTAATACTCGATCGAGAAAGAGAGAGAGAAAGAGAGAGAGAGAGAGAGAGAGAGGGGAGACAGACATAGAAAGACACAAAAGGTTAGAGACAGACATCTGATGGTTCTAAAAACCATTCTGTAACATGAACAATATTCATAAACAGAGAGAGAGAGAGAGAGAGAGAGAGAGATCTGATCCGACGAAGAACAACAATATGAAATTGATAATAATTACCTATGCCGAACATGCAGAAAGGGAGAGAGAGATCGAGAGAGAAAGGTGAAAAAAAAAAAAAGGTTTTAATTACATGATAAATACACATATATGCATCGTGAGCATTTATATTTCATAATTCGTTTAATATCAAATTCAAACAAACACAAACATTCAACAATCTTACAGGTGTAGGCTACCTGTGTGAAGGTGTGAAAAAAAGAACAATCAGTGTGAAAAACTATGAAAATTGCCATAAAAACAACAAAGAAGGTGTAATCAAATACAACTTGAAACAAGACATGGCTTACACAGTGTATGTGTTAAATAGAACCTAAATGGAAATTATATTTTCTGAAAAAGCAACATCTATATATATAAAATTTGACATTGGGGACGATTTCTCCAAAATTTCTATTGGGGCCGATTTCTCCGGAGAAATCGGCCCCAAGCGTTTTGGGGCCGATTTCTCCAGGGGCCGATTTCTCCAGCATTCTTTTATGGGTT
This sequence comes from Tridacna gigas, assembly GCA_945859785.2. NCBI lineage: Eukaryota > Metazoa > Mollusca > Bivalvia > Cardiida > Cardiidae > Tridacna > Tridacna gigas. The sequence continues at coordinate 56,649,207 of OX244034.2, forward strand.
CCCTTTTTCATAGTTAATAAATTGTCTAAGCTTGAAGTAAATTATGTGGTTCAAGTACGGGTCTGTAAAAGGGACAGGAAAGAGTCTAAAAAAAACTTTGCACATTTCTGCTATGTAAGCCTGTGTTGCTGCTAGCTGGCTAAATATCTTAGCCAGGGGTACAACTATGTCTGCAGATCACACTTCCATTCTCTTCAGATTTGCATCGCTAAATGGCCTTAAAATTGTTACTCTACTAGGTCCACCTAGGCTTATCAATCATAGGCTTTCATCACTGAAATAAAAAGAAAAAAATCACACCAGCATTCATCCTATTACGATATATACATGTACAAAGAACGAAAATATATCAAGAAAATGGTGGCTTCACATTTAAGGGAGATTACTAATTTATGAAAGGGACAGATCTGTCAACTGCTTTAGCATTCAATAATAATATAGTTCATTGTATTTACCATGTAAATAAATTTGCCTATTGTATAAAACCTTTGAATTTTCACAAAGAGATGGATCTTACCACATGCTGATGCCAATGTTCAGTCGCTTGATTTTCAGTGAAATTCTTAGTCGAAAAAGGGGCTTACCTGTCAAACATACTTTGATGGTTACTGCCCTTGTTGTATTACTGGTTCCCCTTCTGATAGTTAACAACTTGTCCAAGTTTGAAGTAGATATCGTCAGTAACAAGAGATATTATAAAATGTCAAAGTTTTTGCATGACGCCGCAGATGATGATGATGCTAGGGCTACAACCATACCTGGATGTTTTCTATACAAACAGCCAAGCTAATTAGGAAGAGCAAAAATAGGGTGTCCACAATTTGAGTAAAGCAAATTTCCCTGACTTTTCCCAGAGTTCCCGATCACGCAAAATCGTGCGTGAAACACGTAAATGAAATAAAACACGTACAAAATTACAAACCTATACGTGAAATCACGCACAAAAAATACAGAAGATCACACAAAAAAAGTAGGAAACACCTGCATAGAACAGTTCACGCAAGTGCGATTTGCAGAAAATATAAATCATCGGAAACATTTTGGATTTCCAGCTTTCTATTTATAGAATATTTACATGATCGGCGTACTCGGTATTTATTATCGCGATCAATAATATTGCAGACTGGGACTCGTTTGTTTCCAAATAAATCCTTACTTCAGCTCTCCTTTGTTTAACGCAGTCGATAAAAAAGCGTTTTGTCGATGTCAACGTCTTTCGTCTGAAAACCTGTATTTGGAATATCTCAGAAATATAGGCCTAATTTAGACGCTTTCGGAATTCAGAATTCGGGTTCCCGTAGGCGAGCAAGGTACACTAGTTGTAGAACCATTCAAAATGTAGAAAAAAGAATTCACTTCATGCAGAAAGACTTATCCATAAATGAACGGACATGAAAGATTGATCGGTCCATAAAACGCGGAAACCCATGACACAACAAAATGCTCCATTTTACATTGTCCGATCACAGTCACTTTCTACTGTCTTTTCAGCTTTTAATAGGTGTAAGCTGTAAATTTCCACAAATATCTTGATATAACGAACTTTTTTGGTGCAAATCATCTGTGTCGATTGCTTTGAGAATCATTACTGTCATAATCTCAAAATCAAATATGAAATCTAGAACCCCCCCCCACAACTCAAGGGGTAAGTGTGTACTCCTGAAATAAAAAGCTAGTGAGAACACTGCATATTGAATACAGCAGTCTTCAGTCCGACTTCTACAATGTTTAATGTAGATAAGGCATGTGAAAAGATGAGCATAAAGACTACTAGTTAACACTTTGACAAACAATTCTTTAAGTGTCAGTTACGTTTAAAAATGTATATTTACATAGTAGATCTATATGATTGTTCTGCATCTGATCGAAAATGAGGCATTAAGTAAACAATTTAGAGTTGTGGGCTTATTAATTTTTCTCTTTTAATTTGTACCCCCATTTTTTGTCTTATACCCCCATTTTTCAATTGTAGGGGGTACAAAACCCCCAAATAAAATTTTCAGTGGAACACTGCTTTTCCCTAACTTTTCCGTGACTAAAATCAAATTTCTATGACTATGTTTTTGTACTTTGCACATATAGTTCCGGTATCTGTAGGCCTCCTCCTCCTGTACAGCCAATCCTTTCCACCTTTTGCCGTACCAACTGTAAATGTATTACTCTTAAAACATGCATTTTTTAATTCTGTTTGTTTTTCTTTGAAATTATACTCTATTTTTCTTTTTCTACATACATACATGTACATATGTAAAGGGGGCTTATTGCATCTCTATAATCCATGACACCAAGCAAGTCATTACATAATTATGGATCCATAAAATCTATTTTGTCCAACAACCAACTTAATCATGAGGTAGAGTGGTCCTTTTACAGGTAGAAAATTTACCAAAAGCAAAAAGTTTCAACCCAGGTCAGCCTGCCAAGACTGACATGGGTCAATATTTTTTGGCAATGCTCTAAGCCCCCTTTTCACACTGCATGGCTCAAATGTATTTTCAGAAGTTTTTTATATTTTGGATGAGTGATTGAAATTAAATGCATGTCAATACAGGGAAATCTGTTGGCCTCCTCCTCCCCTACAGCCAACCCTTACCACCTTCTTACTACCAATTTATCTTATTAGGTTAGCATGTAAGGTAGGACCACTTGTAAGCCTGACACACCTAGAAACTTGTCCTTTGGTAAAGAGTACTGGTTTAAGTTAACCCTTAACCCTTTACCGCACAATGCCACCTTTTAACAACCCTGGGAAAGAAGCCTTTTGAAAACATTGTGGGAAAAGGAGAAAATGCTGGTCGCCAGCATTTTCTCTTCTTCCCACAATGTTTTCTACCCTACCAAAAAAAGTTTGCACAATATGAGCACATTAATATTGTCGTCTGCAAATGCTTTCCATGCTAAAATTTTGTCGATTGGTAAAGGGTTAAAGTGCTGAATTCATGAAATGGACCTTTTGAAACAGGGAAAAAAAGTGTACATCAAAGATCAAACTGCACATTCTGGCAGTCTGATCTTGATCTATACTCTCTGCAAAAAGACTACTCAAGTTGGTTCCAGCACTTTATGGGTTAAGGCTGAATGAAATCTGTTGAAGTGAATTTTAAGATCAAACTTGAATGAATTGGTCTAACTAATTTATTGCTGTAAAAAAGCCTTTTTGAAATAAATTGTAACGACTTAATAAGAAATTTAGAATATTCTGAAAAATTAGTGCTCAGGTAAGTTGTTCTTACCAAATTGTTGATTTCTCTACACTAAATTTTATCCAGGAAATACAAGTTTGACAGAGAGATGGTGCAGAGATGATTCTTTTGTGAAGTAAGTCTTGGTAGCCAAGACGATTATACCTATCTGACCAGTATCAGCAAGCCTAGTTCTGGTAAGGGACCAGGTTTGATCCCACCAGTTTAAGTCATGGTTAGAACTATCTGTAAGTATGGTATTTTTGTACAAGCTGGTTATTGATTTCCATTCAGGAAGATTTACTTCCAGCAAATATCAGGTTACAACTAGGGCAAATGGCAGCAAGCCTAGTACTTTTGGCAGTAAAATCTTGATCTGTGCTACATATACAGATCTATGAAAGCCATTTTTTTTTAATTTTGAAAATGGGTAAAAGTAGATACATTTATATATCTTTATAAAATCTGGCAGAAAAATCTTGAATTTCTAAGGTTGACTTTGCAGATGCAACACAGCTGCCCCTGAATAGACCGACAACTTTTCAAGCTTGCCTTGATCCGTCATTGGTGGCAGCTCCTTATTTGTGAGTGATTTCTTACCTGCCATTATCTTCACTTCAGCAATAACTAGGCTGCCTTCTATGGAATACCATGGCTACAATTTTTCTAACCATTACTTCTACTGATATGAATCTTACCCTCCCCCCACATTTATGGGTAGAGAAAACTAAACCATCAGGGGATGAATCTTATACAACCATCTGCACCCAGATAAATTGACATACCTTCTGATTTGCCGTGAACCATATTTGTGTGTTCAGAATCTTTCCAAAAATCTTAAGAATATTCATTGTAGACATAAAACTTCCATTTTTCCTGGATTCAACCATTAATCAACTGAATTCTCTCTGTCAAACTTACAGATTCTAGATATTAGTAAGTGCAGGGAACTCAATCATTAGGCATGGACAACCTTTCTGAGCAATTGAATTCCATGCCAATATAGCTCTCTCCTAAACAACTAAACTTTAGACACATTGAATTTGAAAGCATTTGCAATCGATAAAGCCACTCGAGTGATAACATTTTACATTTACATGGCAAAACACTGTTGTAAAAAGGACAAAATGCGATGGTTACCAGCTGACCCTTTACTACATGACAAAATTTTACACTTGTCCAAATTGAAAACAATAAATTTTGCAGATGACAAAATAAATATGGCTACTTTGGTGAGATTTGTCTTTAAAAATGACAGAAACATTGTGGGAAAAGGAGAAAATGGTGGTAACCAGCATTTTCTCCTTTTCCCACAATGTCTTCAAAAGGCCTCTATCTCAGGGTTGTTAAAACTCTAGATTGTGTGGTAATGGGTGAAATGGTGTTTTCACGAACCTTCTTCCTGTGGGTCATTGAAACATGGGATAGTTTGGTAAAGGGTTAGTATTTTTCAACTAGACTTTGAAACATTTCCATTGATTCGATCATACCCATTCCATCTTCAGAATAAAGCTCAACAGATTTAACTCCCCTCCTAAAACTCTTTACTTTTGTAATTAAAGAGATAAAAATTGCTTTTGTCTTTTCCGTTAGAAAAAAGCTGAGGACTGTGGGAGCATTAAAGATACATCTCTAATCATTTTCAGCCAGTTTTTAACCTTTTTTATCTTTATTTTCAGTCAGTTTTTAACTTGTATCATCTTTATTTTGTGAAACTACAATCATTCTTGTATCTTCATACCAAATGTTGCCCCCAACAGCTATAATGTTGCACAGATTATGACAGAAAATGCATTTCATTTTTTGGTAGCCTTAAAAAAAAAAAAATCACAGAACATTGTTATTTCTGGTTTTAAATGAGGACTAATTGTAGCCATTCCTACACACTTTCAAGTTTTGACAGTGTTTATTCTCTCTCGCTGAAAGGATGTACATTTGATTACAAGGGCCATCAAATGAAGAAATGACCATCTTTACATTTATCCCAAAATAGACCCATAAGATTCAACTCCTGGCAAAATGGACATTGAACTGCAAATTTTTGGAACAAACAAAAGTAGATAAAAAGTTCAGAACTTTACCTCAGTCAACAGCCCAGTCTTAACCCATGAATTGCCTTTGACTTATCTTTCCACAACTAGACATCAAAAGTGAAAGAGGAGTCACAGAATGATGAGGTAAGACCAGTCATGTCATTTAGTTGCGGATGAAGGAGAAGATTTATGATGTGATGTGTGCAACCCCTAGGACTTTCATTAAGCCTTAGAGCGCTGAATAAACTGATCGGACATATTCATCCTAGAGATACAACCCAAATAATTGCAATTTCATGGCTGCTTTTGTCTACATTGTTTCAACAAAACGGATAGTGTAGATCAAACATCAAGCTGCCCATTTTGTGCAGCCTGATCTTAATCTACACTTGCCTCAAAGGTAACTATAATCATGAAAGGTGCTTAAGGGTTAAATATAATAGGTATCAACTGGAAGCTTACACTTCTCAGCACAAGTGCTTGAAATTAGATGCATGTCAAAATATAGGGATAGCTGTTGGCCTCCTCCCCTAAAGCCAACCCTTACCACCTTTTTTACTACTAATTGTCATTGTATTACTCTTTGTATTTTTAATTTTGTTTTTCTTCATTTTATTTGTTCTGTTTTTCTTTTTTTACATACTGTATTTACAAAAGTAATCTATACTACTGGATGTGGTGTTTGAAATTAGATGCATGACCATTCATGTACTTGTCAAAATTTCTTGACTTTTTTGCTTAAATTTCAATATTCCCTGACAATTCCCTGACCTTGAACAACTAACTATTAGACACCCTGTGTAAGACTTGTCTGTTTGTTTTGTGTTTAACTCTTTACCAAACGACAAAATTTTAGACTAGTCCAAACTGAAAGCATTTGCAGACGACATGATAAATGTGACTGAAAAATTGAAATTTGTTTTGGGATGGGTAGAAAACATAGTTGGAAAAGGAGAAAATGCTACCAGCATTTTCTCCTTTTCCAACAATGTTTCCAAAAGGCATCTTTCTCAGGGTCGTTAAAAGTCGGGATTGTGTGGTAAAGGGTTAATTCTTTACCACATGACCAAATTTTGGATTTGTCCAAATCAAAAGCATGTGTAAATTTTCTGAAAAGGTGGGATTTGTCCAGGAACGGCTTGAAAATATTGTGGGGAAAGGAGAAAATACAAATGGGAAAATGGCTTGAAATACATCAAGGGAGACAACTATTGCATTACATTCATGTGACATAATGTTGATCCTCTTACGACATTCCTTTGCATGCAAAATGCTAAAATCAAACAGGGCCCATAAGCTGAATCTGAAAAAAACACCAAATGTGAACAGCACCCATGGATAAGAGAGAGAGATAGACCAACAGAAAGAGAGGCCGACAGAAAGACAGACATCAGAAAGAGAGAGCGAGACTGTGGCCAAGCCCCCGTAGCTCAGTCGGTAGCATGCAGGACTTGAGAACAGGAGGTCGCTGGTTTGATCCCCGGCCTGGCCAATTTCTTTCCGAGGATTGATGATAGTCAGGATTCATTTCTCTCCCACCGCTGACCATTGTTTCGACAATGGCTATGTGGGAAAGCAGCCACTGGCTTGGAAAGAATATTGTGCGGATTACCGGTAAAAGAAATTCCAGGAAAGCATGGATAGGTGACTGGCCACCATGATATAACTGAAATAATGTTGAAAATAGCATTAAACACCATACAATCAATCAGTCTCTACAACTGTATCAAGTACCATGATATCTGTAAAAATAGTCTAACAAACTAAGTTAATAAAGATTCTGATTCTGTTAAAAATTACGGAATCATTCTTTGCTTCAAAGTCACCAGCCCTGTCTTAGGATTTAACCCTGTACCACACAATCCCTAGTTTTAACAATGCAGGGGAAAAAGCCTTTTGAAAACATTGTGGGAAAAGGAGAAAATGCTGGTAACCTGCATTTTCTCCTTTTCCCACAATGTTTTATACCCTATCGAAGACAAATTCCAACATTTGAGCCACATTTAAATTGTCGTCATTTTTTGTCATCTGGTAAAGAGTTAAACCCTTAAATGTGCTTCCTGTTACTCCACATTGAAAGCCAAGAGGAGCCACAGAATAATGAGGTAAAGTGATTCATGTTATTTAGTATTTTAGTGATAATTGTGTTATCATGTTCAAATGGGAACAATGACTTTCATATTAAATCTCAAATAAGTAGAGTTTCCACAAATTTAACAGTCCAGTTTCTTTACTTGTGAAGATAAATATTTGTTGATTTTTATCTGTCAGTGTTTTACAAGAAATTTTGATTCCCGGCAAAACAAGAAATTTTGGGCCACACTTTGATTTCTTGTCATAATTGTATGGCGATGTGCAGCACACAATTTTATTCTTAAAATGAGCACTCCAGCGAGTGCATTAAATATGTGATATGTTAAAAATTTAAGCTCATTAATATCTATCACTTAGACTAAAGATTTGGTTCAATAATCATGTTTCATGCTAAATTTTCTGGTAATAACATTTAGGAACCGTATTTTGTTTGTTACAAAGTCATCAATCAAGCAGTTTGGCCGTAACCCATCAAATCACCTTTAACACCATATTCTATAACTCCACATTAAAAGTGAAAGAGGAGTCACAGATGAGGTAAGGCGAGTCGTGTCATTTAGTTACAGATTTAGGGAAAGATCTAATTATGTACACAACTTCTACATCTTTCACCAAATAACATAGATGTCAGCTCGAAGGATGTCCTTTGTAAATCAAATGATAGGATTTTGACTACAAGACTCTAAGCATGTAACAGATGGAACCAACTATTAATGTATGATTTAATTTACCTTGGCAAAAGATCACATATTCATTAAACTTTTTATATTTCAATTTAATATCGTTAATACATAATTATGACTTTGGCTTACCTGAATCAATAACTACATGTACTTCCAGGCTTACCTGAATCAATAACTACATGTACTTCCATTCTAAGTTTTCGGGCACTAAACTCCATGGACCATACTTAGCAATAAAGTCAGTCACCAGCTAGGTCCATGAATCACCTTTAACCCTGCTTTTCATCACTCCACATTGAAAATGAAAGAGGAGTCACAGATGAGGTAAGGCGAGTCATATTATGTAGTTACTGATGCGGGATGAGGAGGATCTTGTATAAAACTCTGCAAACATTCTGTGATGGCAGCATACATATTAATATATTAACCCTTTCCCAAACGATAAATTTTAGACTGGTCCAAATTGAAAGAGTTTGCAGACGACAATTTTAAATTCGATGAAAATGGCAGAAAGTTCTCAGAAAGGGTAAAAATCACTGTGGGAAAAGGAGAAATTGCTGATTACGAGCAATTTCTCCTTTTCCCGCAGTGTTTTCAAAAGACTTGTACTGCAGACACGTGAAAACCAGGGCTTGTTTGGGAAAGGGTTAATAGGCTTGTTTCTGAACACACTTCAATGCATGGAAATACTTGTTCATGTTTAACTTCAACTGAATCTTATTGATATATGTTGCTTACACAGTCTGATTCAATAACCATTTTCAATATCAAACTGCTATTCAGTCACAGATGCCAGGAAGACCTCATAATGAACACAACCCCTACATCTTTCATTTAGGCCTAATAACATAGGGATCAACTTCTTCACTTAGTTTTCTAAGAGGCATTGTTAGAATCATAATCTCTTGTAAAACACTGTTAGATACTACAAAGAATATTTTGTCTGGAAGTGTAAAGAACCTTGGCTGTTTTATTTAGTAAATATGTGCAATTTTGGAGTTCAAATTACTGGATAATACTTTTACAGTCGGGATCTCTACCTTTTTTTGTAAGACCGTAATCATATGTAATCGGAGCTATATGAATTTGATAACACAAAATTGATGAGTGTTATTGATGTGTGTTATAGATCACATTATTACTTATCCTTTTATACTTTTGCTATTAATTTACATGACTTGGACTATCTATTCAATAACTAATTTCATACTAGGTTTTCTGACACTAAAATCTATGGACCACATTTTGTAATAAAGTCGGTCACCAGCCAGATCTAACCCATGGATCATCTTTAACCCTGCTTTCCATTACTTTTTATTGAAAGCAGAAGGGGGGTCACAGATGAGCACCGCGAGTCATATAATGCAGTTACTAATTGGAAAGGGGGGAGGTATGATTTGAAACTCTGCAATTCTTCTGTAATGACGGCTTATAAATGGGCCTGCAAAACTTTCTACCGCACAAACAACCTTGAGAAAGAGGCCTTTTGAAGACATTGTGGAAATTGTGGGAAAAGGAGAAAATGCTTCTTACCAGCATTTTCTCCTTTTCCCACGTTTTCTGTCCTTTACATACAGACAAATCTCATCATATGAGCCATTTCTAATTTGTTGTCTGCAAATGCTTTCAATTTAAACAAGTGTAAAAATTTGCTGTGAAGTAAAGGGATAAATATGCAATTCAGTGCATGTAAGAACCTTTTGATGTTCAAAACTGTTCCATCAGTTTTGAAAAGTTATGTCCCTTTTTTGTTTTTCATAATTTCATGCTCCTAAAAGCACACAAAAAATATCAATCTCTTTCAAAGCCAAATTATAATAAAAAAAAAAAACTTTCTTTTCTATGACTAACAGTATGATCCACCCCAAATGAAAGAAACCATTTAGTCATAGTGTAGACCAATGTAACAAACTGCATAGATCAATGATCAGGCTACCCCTTTTAATTGTTTACCACACAATCCCAACTTTTAACGACCTGTAAGAAAAGGCTTATTAAAAGACTGTGGGAAAAGGAGAAAATGCTGGTAACCAGCATTTTCTCCTTTTTCCACAATGTTTTCTACCCTGTCAAGAAATCATCATTTTAGCAACATTTAATTTGTCGTCTGCAAATGCTTTCAATTTGGTCCATTAAAAACATTGTTGTTTGTTAAAGAGTCAAGTTGCAAACTGTGAACAGGGACAAAATGAGATGAATGCTAATAAGGCTTACACTCCTGCATGTATTAGAACTTTTATATAACAAAAACAAGTCGGTTCAATACCAAATGACAAACTTGGCCAATATCAATAAACTTGGTTAACATCAGCAAACCCGGCCAATACGAGATAAATTTGGCCAATATCCATCAAAACAAGGCCAATATGGCTCGGTCAATAGCAAATCCAAAATGGAGAACAGATCCCAGAGCTCTGTTGATTAATAAAATTGTCATTAAGTAATTCTGTATTGGCTTTCGGTCCTGGGCATATACCGGTACCTGTAATATGGACAATACAAAAATACTTCATTAATAACATTTAAAGTAGAAGTGTACAGCCAGGAGTTACCAAGGAGAGTATTCAATACTGGCTCATTCTTTGTTGTACATTGGTATTTGGTGAGGTATTCTGGTGAAAGCAGCCTTGAAATTGCAATCTACTGGGACCAAAGCCTTAATTAACCCTTGTGATCCAACACTCATTCAAATCCTCTCGTGACACATTGTGTTTTGCTAACTAACCTGTTAATGACAGCATGGCGCTGGCATGGCACTGTTGCACAAAAGTGGTAAACCAGGATCCTACTGGCAATCTTCAGCACATCAGTGGTGGCAAACTGAAGGTTCTCCATCCCAAGCTGGGGCTTAACTTGGATAGTCTGTGGTCATAATGCACAATCAGGCTTCTTAGCTGGGATAGCCTGAGCAACATCAGGTGTATGAGAATGTAAACCCATTTTTAGGGTAAAAATACTGCCGGTTTATGGTATAAAAACCACTCTTCACTTAGACAATTCGGGGCCAACACTGTGACTGTGAGAGTAACAGGGACTGGTAAGTTTAGAATGAAATAGTCCCAACTCCTATCTGTATTTCTGCTAAATACCGCTGACTGTAACCCCTTAGAGAGCCAAGTACAACTTAAAGATCATGTGGCAGACAGTGTAGATCAAGATCAGACTGCAATGTATGCCCAGTCTTATCGTTGATGAACAATGTCTGATATTTTGTTTAGTATTCTGGTTAAACTGCCTTATAATCATAATATGTCTACTCTTTCAATTTTAAATGTCTTTTTTACATTGGGCAGGCACTAAATATGGGTAACATGGTCAAGCTTATACCATTAACTCATTTAGAATGATATTGCTCTTCCATCTATGTTGCTAAATGAGTTAACAATTCAGTTTGTCTTTATTATACCTTAAGTGAACAGACAACTATAAATAGAATATGTATAATAAAACAGGAGGCAAATGAGGGCCTGAATCACTCTATTAGCAGTTATTTACCAGCATATTTTAATGTGAAAAAAAACATTTTCCTCTGTCTGTGGCTGATTTTATTGCACTGGTAAAAATTCAGGATATTTAACTCAGAAAGAGAGAGAGCAGAGTTGAATAACTGGTGGGATTTGGGGGAAACGCAGGTCTTATATTTGAAATGAATAGACCAAGATGTTTAGATTCTCGCTACCAAAATGAAGATACAATGTCAAATTGATAGATCATTTCAGACCAGCAGGGTCCACACATTCACCAGCCACTTCTTAAGAACGTTCTCAGTCTTATTCTCATGAATTTTCAAAATTGAAAGTAACATAACTTCTGACTGGCTAAACCATTTGGTTTAGCCAATCAGGAGTTGTGTTACATTCAAATTCTGAAAATCATGGAGAATAAGACTGAGAATGTTCTTAAGAATGGATGGTGAATACAGACCCAGAAATGTTGATCTGTTCAGGGGAAGGTAACAACAAGAAATTCATCCTCTCACAGGTTTTCTTTTTTTATCAGAGAGAAAACTCCTTGTACAGATATTAGGTTACTACCTGCCGGTAAAATACATCTTGGGAGGGTTAGATTCAAAGCAGTATGATATGAGCCAAGCGCATGTTTTCATTCAGAAAAAAAATTTATCATGGTCCATGGGCTATAAATTTGATAGAATTTGGGCCAATGCCAGCTACCCTAGTCCATTTAGGGTCTGGGTTTCAGCTAGATTCCCAACATTTTAAGTCATGGTTAGAACACTTGTAAGCAAGATATTTATACAAGCCAATTAAAGATTAGGGCCCTGCAAATTCTTCATTTAGTACTTTGGGAGAATTTACTATTTTGATGACTAATATCAGGTTATGACAAGATACAACATCAGCTTGCCTAGAACTGGGTTTCACACACTATGTGTAGTCCGATCTTGTCTTTTTGCTATCACTAATACTTGAATTGCTTTTTGTGATGAAAGGGTAAAGTAAACCCATTAATGTAACCTGAAAGACAATCTTTTTTTTTAGCTGATTGTCTTGTCATTGATGAATACAACTGTCCCTGAATAGACCGACAACTTTTCTAGCTTGCCTTGATCCGTCATTGGAGACAGTTGACATGGCTGTCCCTGTATGGATCGACAACTTTTCTAGCTTGCCTTGACCCATCATTGGTGACAGCATCATCTCCCTATATGTGGACACTTGCAAACCTTCTATTAACCGAGACTTGAGCTGGTGCTGGGTTAATTAGCTTGTATAAAATGTCTGAACATACAACTGTTCTAATCATGATTTGAACTGGCAGGAATTTTACTCAAAAATATAAGGACGAAGGGAGGTAATCTCTGGGAGGCAGAACTTCAGACAATTATCTGTCTTTGAAAAGTAAATAGTAAACTGGGGGGGATGAGTGTCTAACAATTATTTGCTCTTGAATAGAAAAAAGCTGTGAGGGGATGAATTTCTTATGATTATCTGCCCCTGATCTAATCAGCAAGCTTTCTGGTTTGCCTTGATCCCACATTGATGACAGTTTATCTTCACTTATGCATTTATAACCAAAATACATGTATCTTTCAGATTCTTTGTAAATTCCACTCACTAATTAAACTCTATCTTACTTAAATGGTGGTAAAGAAAATGAAAAGTGTCTGTCTTTTCATACTTGTGTTTAGTTCCTTATCAACAGGAGGACCATGATGGTCCCATATTGCTAACCTATGTAAACAAGGGCTGGAACTTGGCATTGCAAAACATAAGTAGCCTATTCTTGCTTTTGCTCATATCTTTTACTGTTTTTGAGAAACAGTGACCTTGACCTTTACTTTTGATGTACTGTTTATTTTTTTTATTTCCATTTTCAGTTAATTATTCTTAACCTTTATCGTTACCCATAAAATGATCATATGACCCTAATTTTGCTTGACTGAATTGGAGTTTAACACCATTTTAACATGGCAGTCAGTGCACCTACCCATGTGCTTCCTGGTTTCCTCACACCAATACTGACACAACTTTCTTTCCAAGCCCTGACTACTTTTCTTACATGCATCGGAGGTTAGAGGCAAAAAATCATCGGAAAAAAGTTTGCCTCAACCTGGTACTGAACCCACAACCACCAGATCACAAGTCGGACATGCTAACCACTGAGCTACCCAGCCGGGCTATGACCCTAATTACCTGATAATTATAAATGCTAAGAAATTAAATGTGAGTCCATACAAGATTACTTATTTCTTATAACAACTTTTATGTTAAACATGTGAACCCTCCACCCTAACCTGGTTAGGGGCAAAATACAAACAACTGTGATAAATTATGATGCTTCACACAACTTGTATAGTCTCTAGACTTTACAGTTTCTATTTCAATTTGATAGTGTTTCTGAAACTCTCTATAATACTTGAGTAACAGGGAAGGGGCCTTCTTTGACCCCAGGGACATGATCTGAACTTTGATCATCATATTGATGCTACAAACCAAATATTTAACTCTAGGTCTTGTTGTTCCAGACAAGATAATAAATGATTGTACGGTGTTTAATGCCATTTTCAACAATATTTCAATTATATCGCAGTGGCCAGTGCACCTATCTATGCTTTCCTGGAGTTTCTTTTACCAGTACTCTGCACAATATTCTTTCCAAGCCACTGGCTGCTTTTCCACATAACCATTGCGAAACAACAGTCAGTGGTGAGAAACAGATGACAAGCAATAGCATTAAATTTGCTCACCTTATTTAACCCTTTACCATGCAGTCCAGAGTTTTAACAACCCTGACAAAGAAAACTTTTGAAAATATTGTGGGAAAAGGAGAAAATGCTGGTAACCACAACTTTTACTCTTCCCACAATCTTTCCTATCCTTTAAAGGACAAATTTATGTTTCACATAACATATGATTTGTTGTCTGTAAATGCTTTCAATTTGGGAAAAACTAAAATTTTGTAATGTGGTAAAGAGTTAACCCTTTCCCAAACAAGCCCTGGTTTTCACGTGTCTGCAAAACAAGTCTTTTGAAAACACTGTGGAAAAAGGAGAAATTGCTCATAATGAGCAATTTCTCCTTTCCCACAATGTTTTCTACCCTTTTTGAGACCTTTCTGCCATTTTCATCAAATTTAAAATTGTCGTATGCAAACTCTTTCAATTTGGACCAGTCCAAAATTTGTCGTTTGGGAAAGGGTTAAACATCAAATTTGCCCTTTTTGAATGAATGTAACCATCAAGTTTCTTTACCCTTGCAAAAAGAAACATGTGAGCCATGCTCTAGCAAAAGGGGGATTAATGCATCTCCATGATGCATTTTACCATGCAAGTCATTATGTAATTATAGATCCATTAAATCCATCCTGTCTATCAACCAACTGAATCATCAGGTACACTAGTCCTTTGACATGCAGAAAATTTACCAGTAGCAAAATGTTCTGGACCAGGCTGACCTGAGCCGATTTTTTTTGCAGATGCATTAAGCCCCGTTTTCACAGAGCAAGGCTCATGTAAATGCACTTGTTACAGTTTTACAAAAAATTCTGATCCACGACAAAAAATAACCTGAACAAGCCCCTTTCTATAATACATGAATATGGGACATACTATGATTTTTTTCCTTTTCTCTTAATTTCTTTTATCATCATTGGTTGAATTACCTTACAAACTTGCCTGTTTAAATGAGTAAATACTTAATTTCACTTTGAATATTTAATATATAGGTTCCATATAAGATTTTCTGGTAATAAAATCTTGGTTTTGTTTGGTTTTGTTTGTTTGTTTGATTGTATTGCAGTTTAATGCTGTTTTAGCAGCTTAGATCATATCATGGCACTCAATGCACCTATGCACAGGTTTCCTGGCTTTCTCACACCAGTACTGACATAACTTTCTTTCAAAGCCACTGACTGCTTTTCTCACATGCATCAGAGGTGACGGGCGAAAAATTGCCGGAAAGAAAGAGTGCCTCAACCAGGTATTGAACCGGCAACCACCAGGTCACAAATCAGATACACTAACCACTGAGCTACCCTGACAGATTAAAATCTTGGCACTATACTTTGTCAATAGCCTCGTCTTAACCAAGGAATCACCTTTAACCCCGTATTCTGTTTCTCCACATCGAAGCAAAAGAGGAATCACAGATGAGGTAAGGTGAATCATGTCATTTAGTTACAGATGCAGGGAAAGATCTAATTATGTACACAACTCCTCCATCTTTCACCAAATAACATAGGTGTCAGCTCGAAGGATGTCCTATGTAAAATCAAATAATAGGATTTTGACAAGACTCTATCAAGTAACAGATGGAAGCAATCATTAATGTATGTTTAAATTTACCTTAGCAATAGATCTCATCATCCTCTGATATATGTGAGAAAAGTAGTCAGTGACTTGGATAGAAATTTGTGTCAGTACGGGTGTGGGAAAACCGGGAAACACATGCATGGGTGAACTGACCACCATGATACGACCTTAGTTGTTGAAATGGCGTTAAACTCGAATAGAAACAAAGATCTCGTCATCGTTAAACTTTTTTTTTTATTTCAATTTACGGTAATCTCATTAATTTGTATGTCTCTGACTATCTGAATCAATAAGTTTTAAAATCTATGGACCATACTTTGCAATAAAGTCAGTCACCAGCCAGATCCATGAATCACCTTTAACCCCTTCTTTCCATTTCTCCACATTGGAAACAAAAGAGGAGTCACAGATGAGGTAAGGCAAGTCATATATGTAGTTATTGAGGCGGACGGGGAATCTTATATAAAACTGTGCAATCTTTCTGTAATGGCAGCATACATATATTAATACACCTCTTTCTGTACACACTTCAATCCATTGAAATACTGGTTTATGTTTAGAACTTCAATTTAATCTCATTGATATTATACCTTCCACAGTCTGATTCGATGACCAATTTCAATATGTGTTCAGTCACAGATACAATTTGCATGACTGTGATTATCTGAATCACTAATTCCATACTAGGTTTTCCGGCAATAAAATCTATGAACCATACTTTGCAATAAAACCAGTCACCAGCCAGATTTATCCCATGAATTACCTTTAACCCCGCTTTCCATTACTCCACATCGAAAATGAAAGAAGAGTCACAGATGAGGTAAGGCAAGTCATATAATTTAGTTACTGATGCAGGAGGAAACAGCACTGGGGTAGGGAAAACAGTGCGATCTTGTATAAAGCTTCAACATACAATCATTCTGTAATGACACCATACATGAAAATAGATTTGTTTCTAAACGCACATCAATGCATAGAAATGTTGAGAACTTCAAATATTAATGTGTCAATTTGACAGGCTGATTCAGTAACCTTGTTATTTAGTCACAGATACTGGGGAAGTTCTTGGAATGCACACAACCCCTACATCTTCCATTCAACAACATAGCTATCAACCTATTCATATACTTATTCTTTATTGGGCATTACTAGATTTTTTTTGCAGTGAATCAGAATCTATTGTAAAACACTGGTGAATGCTATTTTTTGTCCCTAAGCGAAAAGAAACTGGGCTTTTAAATTCAATAAGAAGATGAAATTTTGGAGTTTAACTCTTTACCACACAACAAAATTTGACTGGTCCCAATTGAAAGCATTTGCAAATAACAAATTATATGTGCTTCAAATGATTGGATTTGCTCCTGATAGGTATGAAAACATTGTGAGAAAATGCTGGTTACCAGCATTTTCTACTTTTCCCACAATGTTTTCAAAACACTAATTTCCAAGGGTCATTAAAACATGGGATTGTGTGGTAATGGTTTAATTCACTGGATGGCCATAACTCAATATGATTCCCAAAACTTTTTTCAAGACCTGATATGTCATAATACCTATTTGAATATGATCACACAAACTTGATGTGTGTTGAAATATTTGATCATGTGTTATTCCCACAGGCCTTTTCTAAAAATTACCCTTGAAAATCAAAAATAAATTACCGGTAACAGGCTATGACAAAGAAAATCCCACAGAAAACTATTTTACAGATAAATACTTTTTTTTTTTAACTTCTGAACTGTTTAGGAAGGATTGACTTACTCTATACAGATTCTCTTTTTCAAAGTTTGGCAATGAAAATCATCTTTAGCCCCTTTAACCCTTTTCCACATAATCCCGAGTATTAATGACTCTGAGGTAGAAGGCTTTTGAAAACATTGTAGGAAGAGGAGAAAATGCTAGTAACCAGCATTTTCTCCTTTTCCCACAGTGTTACACAGATTCCAACGGATAGAAAATGCATTTTGTTCTTTTGCAGCCTTCAAAGGAAATCACTGTTGTTGTTTCCAGTTTTATAAATGAGGACAAACCCTCGAGTTTTTCTATCCCTTACACCATATTTCTTGGTAATTTATCTATGTTTATACAGCTGACCAAATTCTGAGCCATTCTACACTCAAGTTTAACAGTGTTTTTTTCACTCTGGTTGTAAGGATGTATCTTTAAACGTCTGATTTGTTAGTGTTTATGTTTTCATTCATAGATTAGTGTATTGACAATAGGCTATTTTTTAGGTCAAAAGTAGTTTCAGCTCTATGTGCTTTTCTATAAATATCTTCGGTATATCAAAAATAGATATCACATTAACAGGGTTCCCATTCACGCACATATGTGCGTGATTCACGCACTGAACTCAATAATCACGCACAAAAATATGAAGTGAAACGTGCATGCACGCACAGGTTTCAGGGCTCCCGTTGTTGATCACCAGTGGCGCCAAATGGGATAAGTTAGAAAAAATGTCTCCAAAACTTAAGCGTAGGCGAATGTCATGGCAACAAGTAATGTCTTTACATGATACTTGAAAGATCTAAACTCTGACATCTACAATAGGTATCAAGCGTGAATGTCACTGTTTATCACCGCTAATCAAACTTGTCATTTATTTAAAAGTATTAATGGTATCAATTCGCTTTTCTAGAGTAAAATTGCAGGTTTTGAAATTACATGCTATTCTTATTAACAAATCTATGTCAAATCATGCGGAAATACAACTGCAAAACTTCACAGGCATGAAAAAAACATCACTGCAAAAACATGAAAACCCATGACACAACAAAAATTGATTTGACATTTCTAATCATAGGCATTTCAAACTATCTAATCAGCTCTATCAATGACTTTAAACAGTAAATTTACATAAACATCTCTACAATAAAATAAGTGAAAGCTAATTAGTGTCTGAAATTATGGCCATCAGGTTGTAAGTTGTTTACAGATTTAACCCAGTGACCTACATGTACTTTTTGATCTGTCTTGATCCAATTCTTAACACATCTAAGGTGTTATATGGACAAAAATTCTGTTCAACTTTCACGAGTTACAAGCTGGAAATGTGGCCTCAAGAGCATAGACTAGTTTTTCTAAGATTTGACCCAACATGACCCGTTTTCAAACAGTCAGAGGTATCATCAAGATAAACATTCTTACCAGTTTTTAAGACAGTAAATGTGGCCTCTAGACAGTATACATGGTTTTCAAAAGTTTTGACCAGGTGACCTACTTTTTGACCTGACATTACCTATTTTTAACTGTCTAAGAAAGACATTCTGACCATTTCATTTTCTAGTGTGTATATATAAAGTTTTTCAAAGATTTGACCTGACAGAACCTTATTTCAAACTCGACCAAAATATTCTCAAGATAAACATTTTGACCCAGTTTTAAGATGGATTGAAAAATGTCGGCTCTAGAACCTACACAAAATTAAAGTTGACGATACATGACAGACACAACACAATCACAAAAGCTCACCTTGAGCACATTGTGCTAAACTGAGATGAAAACTCTTTTTTTCTACCCCAATTGTTTTGTTTGTATGGTGTTAAACATCATTTTCAACATTACTTAAATACCTCAGTGGCCAGTGCACCTATCCATGCTGTCATGGAGTTTCTTTTACCAGTACCTTGCACAATATTCTTCCCAAGCCACTGGCTGCTACTCCACATAACTATTTTTGAAATAGTGATCAGCATTTCATTCTGGAGGAAGACATTTGCAGAAGTCCAGGGTACACAGCATTTTCTGTTTTCATTTTGTTTTAAAGATTAAACCAATCATTGGAATTAAATTTTGTCATCTGCAAATTCTTTCAGTTTGGTAGAACCTTTACCACACAATCCCAGATTTTAACGACCATGAGAAAGAAAGCTTTTGAAACTATTGAGAGAAAAGCAGAAAATGCTGGTATCAAGCATTTTCTTCTTTCCCCACAATGTTTTCTACCCATTCAAGAGCAAATACTCTAATTTGAAAACTATTTGAATTGTTGTCTGTAAATTCCTTCAAAATGGGCAAGTCTAAAATTTTGCTGTGTGGTAAAGGGTCAATTATTCATTTGGGAGAGGGTTTAAGTGCCTGCCTATATGGAGTGGAACTTAAATTAATAAAAAGAACAGATCCAATGTGTCTTCAATTAGGCTGCATGTACCAGAATACCTAACAATATCAGATAGTGTATATACATATCACAGATCAGACTGCATGTTTAGTAGTCTGTTCTTGATCTAAACTCTGAGACGGTAGCTTGAAGCTATACTTGACTCTCTAAGGGGTAACAGTCTTGGTTTTCAGCAGAGATCTATACAAATAGAAGCTGGGGAAGATTTCAGTCTAAACTTACCAAAGTGCTCACCAACTGAAAATCTATACTTATGATTAACCTAAGGATCTTATTGATACCCTAATTCTCAAAGTCACAGTGATGGTCCTGGTCTCTCCTAGTGAAGAGTTACATGTATACCAGGAGAAACCAGAGGTGTTTTTTCCCTGAAATGAGGGTTTACAGCCCCATACACCCAATGTTGTACAGGTTTTGTCCCAGTTCAGAAGTCGGATTGCATGTAATGACCAAAGACCTTCCAGGCCATGCCCTGGTTTGGGACAGAGTACCCTAGGTTGGCCTCAAGTGATGTGCCAAAGATTTCCTGTATTCTTCCCTCTTAACACGTTTGTGCATGGTCAGGCTGTTGACATGCTGGCATAAGCAGGTGAGCAAAACATAGTGTGTCCCTCAAGGCGAATTATGTGCTGGATCAACAGGATTCATCACATCTTGGTCCCAGTAGAATGCTGTTTCCTTTAGAAAAGGGGCTACAGTGCTTGCCATAAAAACAGAATGACAATTAAATCAAGAAAACCATAACATACTGCATCGCTCACAAAAGTAATGTAAAACTAAAATTATACATGCAAATGGCAAAAGATGAATCTCCCACCATTTTACTATTTCTATACTTGTCATAATAGGAGGGCCATTGGCCATTAAGCGCTCATCTGGGTAAAGTCATCTAGGATTGTTAAAGCTGAAGAGATCCCAGTTGTGGTAATGTAAAATACATGAATGTTAGTGACCTACTTTTTGACTGACATGGCCTATTTTTGCAATTGTCAGTGATATCATCAAGACTAACAGTCTGACCATCTTTCATGAGTGTCAGACTGAAAATGCAGCTTCTATCATGCACATAAGGCTTTTCTAAGATTTGTCCATGTGACCTACTTTTTGACCGGACAAGACCCAATTTCAATACTGATATGTCATCCAGACAGTCTGACCAATTTTTATGACTGAAAATGTGGTCTCTAAGTCAGCACAAGGTTTTTCTCAGACATGTCACAGTGACCCATATTTTGACCTGATGTGACTAAAATTTAGACTGTTACTAGATATCAGACCAAAACATTCTGACCAAGTTTCATGAGTATCAGACTGAAAATGTGACATGTAGGGTGCACACAAGGTTTTTCTAAGATTTGACTCATTGACCTACTTTTTGACCCAATGAGACCCAATTTCAACTTTGTCAAAGGTATCATCCACACAAACATTCTGACCATGTTTCATGGGTATCTGACTGAAAAAGTGGCCCCCTAGCATGCACAAAAGTTTTCTCTAGGATTTGGCCTAGTAACCTACTTTTTGACTCCACATGACCCAATAGTAAAATTGTCCAAGATATTATCAAGACAAACATTCTTACAAACTTGTATGCACATTGGATTAAAAATGTGGCCTCTTTCTAGAGTGCCAAAGTTTTTCTATGATTTTGCATAGTGACCTACTTGACCTACTTTTTGAGCATGTGTCACCCAATTTCAAACTGGTCCAAGATGTCATCAAGACAAACTTTCTGAGTAATTTTTCTGAGTGTTGGACTAAAAATGTGGCCTCTAGAGTGCATACAAGGCTTTTCTAAGATTTGGAGGTGTTACCTACTTTTTGACCTGACATGACCCATTTTCAAAATTGTCTGAGATATCATCAAGACAAAATATTCTGACCAAATTTCTTGAGGATCAGATTGAAAATGTGGCCTCTAGATTTGGCCCAGTGACCTACTGTATCCAACTTAATCCAATTTCAGGCTTGTCCAAGATTTTATCAACACAAACATTATGGCCAAGTTTCATGAGCACAGTGTAGGACCGGAAGTATGCATTGTATGTGACTTGGGATTCTGTACAGTGACGATCTGTCACTTGGTGTTAAAAATTGTGTTCACACGGTGAGTCAAGCTGGTGATTTCTCATTTATTTTGATAGTTATTGTAAACTATTCATATTCATTTATTTGCTTGTTTTGTGTCGATCATACCAGGAACGCGAATGTGCATTGTAAACTTTCCGTATTGCAAAAGCGATGCCGTGATCAGTTGACCGTTCTAAAAATACAGATGATTTTGTCCCAAAAAGACGCCGTTTTTATTCGATTACTCAACATTAAAACCCCGTGTCTCAACGGAAAATGTATAAACAGTCTTTTTATTCATATCTTTGAGAAAATATGTCAAGGTTTGGTAACAAAGTCGACTACAACCTTCATTATCCTCTGTTTAAAATGGAACGTTGAGAAATTTTCGGCTGTACAGTCACCTGAGATCTATTAACAGCTTGCAAGTGACTGTACAAATTTCTTTTCTCAACATGTCGTTTTAAAAGATGGATAAGGAATATTGCAATCGACTTTGTGACCAAACTTTGACATGTTTTAACAACAATATAAACAAAGAAACTCTTTATACGTTTTTCGTTGAGAGAACGGGTTTTTAACGCTGAGTAATCAAGAAAAAAACGGCGATGTTTTGGGATAAAATCATCTGTATTTCTAGCATGGTCAATGATCAAGGCATACCCATTGCTCGAAGGAAGGTTCTCAGCGCACTTACGTGTTCCTGACATGGTCTATACATAACAGACTTATAACTGGATATGAATATTTTATAATAACTATCAAAATAAATGAAAAATCACCAGCTTTACTCACCTTGTGAACACAATTTTACTACCAAGTGACTGATTGTCACTGTACAGAATCCCAAGTCACATACAATGCATACTTCCGGTCCTACACTGTGATGAGTATTGGACTGAAAATGTGTCCTTTAGAGTGTGCACAGGTTAATTGTTGAAGACTGCACAACTGATGACAGACACTGCATAATCACAAAAGCTCACCTTCAGCACTTCATGCTCAGGTGAGCTAAAAACAAATGAGACACACTCTGGCAGAAGGGGATTTAATGCATATCTGTGATAAATTATACCAAGCAAGTCATTACATAATTATGGACCCATAAAATCCATCTTGTCTTACAGCAGACTGAATCATTAGGAAGAATGGCTCATGGACATACAGAAAATTGACCGATAGCAGAAGGTTTTAACTCATGTCAGTCTGTGGGATCTGCCTAGGTTGACATGGGACGATACTTCTCTTAGATGCATTAAACCTCTTTTCTAAGAGCATGACTCAAATAGGTTTACCTTAAATTAACATTCTGCATAATCTGAATTTCAAGACTTGTCACCACGTGAAGTTTCCTACATATGGTCCATAGAATGAAGCTGTTGCAGAGTCCACATTGTCTGGTTTTAGTAACAGAGAGCTTGATATTTACCTCAGGCATACAATGAAGGGATGTGTGTCATCTGCATATCAAGACCAATAGTAACTGTTATTGTTGATTCTGTATCATTTTCTATATTTAGTAATGGTGAACTTGGCCCTTATCTTTAACCACAGAAATAATCATATGATTGTTAATACCAGATATAAACCATCTCCACCACATAAGTTCCAACAAAAAGAGTTTGATGTAAAATTTGATTTTGTTCTAAATATGTGAACGCCCCCATCCCCTGGCCATACCTGACCCAAGACAGTAAAATTTGAACAGCTTTGATAAGGGAACATTCTATGATGCTGCACACTAAATACAAAAACTCTTGGTCTTTGGATTTCAGACAAGAAGGTCTTTAAATTTCTATAATTATGTGTAACAATATAACTGCTATAAAACATATGTGACTCTGAGGGTGGGGCTATTTTTGACAACAGGGGCTACAATTTGAACTTGGAAAAAGGACATCCCATGAATTAGCTGCACATCAAATATCAACCATCTCAAGCCTTTGGAATTCAGACAAAAAGATCTTTTACAGTTTCCTTATTATTATTTTGTGTATAACCTGTTAACTCCTGGCTGGGGCCATTTTTGACCTTTGGAACACAATCTGAACAACTTTGATAAAGGGCCATATCCTATGATGCTACATCAATATTCTAGACCGTTCATTTCAAGACAAGAAGATCTTCCAAGCTTCCACAATAACAAGGGTAAAAAGCATAAAAGCCCCAAAATGCAACCTCTCCTAAATTGGTTAAAGGCCAACTTACAGTAATTATATGGACACCCTTTGTAGTAGCCCTGTTAATAATTATCTGTGCCAAGTTTTATACCATCTTACTTGACTGCGAGATTTTTATGGGGTTTTTTTTATTTTCTTTTTACACTTGTAGCAATATTGGTCAGGTGACCCAAATTGTTTGAACAACTTTTGTTCCCCTAATTGTCATAAGTGGGTTACACATGAAATTAATTTCATTTGACATCACAGTTTTTGATGACAAGTCACTGTTGTAATTGTGGACTAACAGATGGACAGACAGGTGCCGGACTGCATGCTAGATCACAAAAGCTCCCTTTGAGCACTTTGTGCTCGTGTGAGCTAATCAATAAAAGACAGATGCATGCACTGCGAT
The DNA here is from genome assembly GCA_945859785.2 of Tridacna gigas. Lineage (NCBI taxonomy): Eukaryota > Metazoa > Mollusca > Bivalvia > Cardiida > Cardiidae > Tridacna > Tridacna gigas. Next base: position 56,673,737 of record OX244034.2, read on the forward strand.
TTTGGGTGGACAAAAGCACCAAGACCAAAAGCCCCATGTTATTTGATAAAGTGATACATTATGCGGAATTGACTTTATATCCTCTTATTTGCATTTTGGTTGGAATGATTGGTTTCATGTTCTAGCAAATTAAAAAAGCTATTTTGGTATATGAATTGATGAATAATTTCTTGCAATTTCCTTCCTTTTCAAGAGACGCAAGATATCAATGATTGTTGTTTGAAATATATATGTAAACACATGAGATGAGCAATGACTTTTGATCTACAATATTCAACCCTTCTTCATTCTTAAGCTGATAAGTAACACTGGAGATGTTTTGGCAGACAGTGTAGATCAAGATCAGAATGCACAAAACATGCAGTCTGATCTTTGATCTACACTGTCCGATACAGTATTTTTTTCCAGTATAATTAACTTTGAAATCACAATGTTTGGGATTTTACTAATGAGTGAAAATTTTCATTTCATTTATCAGCAGTTTGAGGGTTAAGAATAGATGATGGGAAAGGTAATGGAGAAATACAAGCAGAAGCATTTAAACCTTTATCATAGGATTACAATCCTAAGTTTGAATGACCCTGATAGAGAAAACCTTTGAAAACACTGTAGGAAAAGAAAAAAAAAATGCTGGTTACCAGCATTTTCTTCTTTACCCACAATGTTTTCCACCCTTCCACATCCAAAAAGCAATAATATCTGCCATATATAATCGTCTGCAAATGCTTTCGATTTGGACAACTCCAAGTTTTTGTTGTTTGGGAAAGAGTGAATGAGCAGTAACTGCTTTTTACAATGTTTTCAAAGAAAATTGAAAATACAAAATTGTATTGGTTTTTACTTTCTAGTGCCTATAGGTCTCATTTTTCATAAACATACAGTAAAGGCCAAAAAGTCTGAAGTTACACATAATGATATTATAATATTATCAGTCTTTTTTCCGTTTTTCTGTTTTAGGTATGAGGCTTTTGTCCATACCCTGTGAATTTAAGGCTGCTTTCACCAAAATACCTCACAAAATATTAGTTAATAGCTGTGAAAAAAAAGTTGGCATATAAAATACTGTTGAGGGGACAATGCTCCAATGTGGGGCTGAAACAAGTACAAATATTGTACACAGATACCCACATGATGAAAATCTACAAGTACCCAGGACTGGTACCCACATACATATACAAGATTATATTGCTTCATGAAGTTGGATGCCTGCTTCTTCTGGGAAAAAATTAAAGCAGATATTTCAAGCTTAAGGTAACATTGTTTGATGTTTAGAAACATTTCATTTACTTCCTTATAAACAAGAGGCAAAATGCAGCTTATGTGCAATTGAGCTGAGCAAAATCGTCAGCACTGTCAATATGGAAATGGAATATGATGTTCAAGCATCCATATAAAATGTTAACCCAGGAGCAAAACAAGAAGACTTTAACTCTTTACCATACAATGACGAGTTTTAATGCCTCTGAGAAATAAGACTTTTGAAAACATCATGGGGATAAAGAGAAAATGCTGGTAACCAGCATTTTCACCTTTTCCCACGATGTTTTCTAACCTTGCAGAAACAAATCATGTAATTTGAGCCACATTTAATTTCTGGCCTGCAAATGCTTTGAATCTGGTCCAGTCTAAAATTTTGTCATCTGGTAAAGAGTTAAAGGTATATTGAACTATTTTTGCAATTTCACCTAACAGAATTGTTCAGGCATGTACATGTATTAACAATTTACAGAAATTTGTACAAAATATAATATTTTGCAAACATTGTGAGAAAGGAGAAGAGGCTGGTAACCTTTCCCAAAACAAATTTAAATTTTTAAGTCAAATTTACTTTGTGCGTCTCCAACTGCTTTCAATTTGGATTGGTCTAAAACTTTGTCGCCTAGTAAAGAGTTAAAAGATAAATCTTATTCTTTGAGGCATAGCTACTTTGTCACCATGCTTTCAATTTCAGAGTCTAAATCTTTCATTTGGTAAAGAGTTAAACTAAATCTAGTGTGATTTACCTGATTGAAGATTGAGAAGTTACACAATACATTGTCCTGAGCCTTGAACAACTTGATAAATGAGGTCATATTGAGAGTAAAACTGAAGAACTACTTTTAGCATCACTTTAAAAAATGCTTAGCTTTAACTCTTTACCAAACAACAAAATTTCAGGCCTGTCCAAATTGAAAGCTTTTGCAGACGACAAATTAAATGTAATTCAAAACATAAAATTTGTCTGCCATAGAGTAGAAAACATTGTGGGAAAAGGAAAAAATGCTGGTTACCAGCATTTTTCTCCTTTTCCCACAATGTTTTCAAAAGGCTTCTTCCTCAGGGTCATTAAAACTCGGTACTGTGTGGTAAAGTGTTAAACAATTTTTTTGTCTACAGAAGGCCTCTAGTGAACCCTGGTTTACTAACCAGTAACTCACACTCTTTCTCTACAAAACCAAAAACTTCTCGCATAAGTCATTATAAATGAAAAGTTCAAGCACCTCTTACAACTATAGTTGCTTTTGCAGTCAACGTAGATCAAGATCAAACTGCACTAGATGTGCAGTCTGATCTTTGATCTACATTGTCCACTAAGCTGAGAATTTCTGGAAGAGCCTGCAATCCCAGTGATATGGATCTAATCTGTTCACTAAAAAAGAATATCAGGTTTTGATTGATTGTATGGTGTTTAACGCCGTTTTCAACATTATTTCAGTTATATCGCGGCGGCCAGTGCACCTATCCATGCTTTCCTGGAGTTTCTTTTACCAGTACTATGCACAATATTCTTTCCAAGCCACTGGCTGCTTTCCCACATAACCATCGTTGAAACAATGGTCAGCGGTGAGAGAGGAATGAATCCTGTCACAATGACTATCATCAATCCTCGGAAAGAAATTGGCCGAGCTGGGGATCAAACCAGCGACCTCCTGTTCTCAAGTCCTGTACGCTACCGACTGAGCTACGGGGGCTTGGCATGTCAGGTTTATTCGGCACTCTAAGCGTTAGCGAAATTGTACGGTTGCACTGTATTGACAATTTGTACCTTACCAATGGGTAGTTGGGTACTCGTTTCAGCCCTAGTTACAATAAAAGGGACACTTTCCAAATCAGACAAATAAATACACTTGAAACTAAATATAAAAAAAAATAAAAAAAAAAAAAAATCTTGGAGGGACAAAGTTTTGCCTATGTGCATTACGATGGGACATTTTTCAAAATCAATGTGACAATGTTATTTTATTTCTCCCTTACCAGACTATGCAGAGATATCAGAAAATGTCAATTTTTCAAATGAGGATGACCAATGTAGAGATGACAACAGGACTATGAGAATACTTGGGTGTTTTCTTTGACAACAGCCCAGTTAAAATGTTGGAAAAAAGTCCTTCCTTTTCCCACAATGTTTTCTACTAGCCGAGGAATCCCATTACTTAACCCAACCAAACTTAATTTGTAATCTGAAAACTTTAATGCCCTTAACTCTTTACCACGCATTGACAAGTTGCAATTCCTCTGAGAAATAAGACTTTTGAAAACATTGTGGTAAAAGGAGAAAATGCTGGTAACCAGCATTTTCTCCTTTTCCCACAATGTTTTCTATTCTTTCAGACAAAAATTCTATCATTTGAGCTACATTTAATTTGTTGTCTGCAAGTGCTATGAATTTGGGCCAGTCTACTTTTTTTTATCTGGTAAAGAGTTAATATGGATTTACGTATTTAAGTTTTAAAAGTTTAACATGCGATTAGGAGTTTGAATCCTCAACGTCTTAATATGTCATGGCCACAGTGACTTTTTTATCTATCCATCAAGAGCAAAGTACGAAAGTACTTATATCTATTACCTCTCACTGCGAAAAAATAACACTGACTTTTTTTTGACACTAAAGAAATGAACACTCTGTTGCCATGGTCAGGAATAAAGCAACAAACAGCACAGATCAAAGAACATACCAGTATGATCTACAACATGCAGCCTGATATTGACCTATGCAATCCTGGAAAACTACTTACGATGCCTATGATGGTAAAAGAGGAAAAATAAAACCAATAACATAATTTTTAGAAAAGATTTTTCTTAACTATAGTTGATGTCCTTACATGTGATTGTTTCTATTACTTCACTTTTGACAGAAAAAGAAAAGCCAAGAATGCGTAAGGTTGACTTTGCAAATGAAACACAGCTGTCCTTGTATAGACTCCTCAAGCGTGTCTTGATCTGCCATTTGTGATAGCATCACATTCCTGGGTCCAAATTTGCAAACCATTTTTAAGTATATTCTTAGTCTCATGCCGAAGGATTTTCTAGATTTGAAAGAAACACAACTTCTGATTGGCTAAACCAAACCTGGTTTAGCCAATCAGAAATTGTTTTACTTTCAAATCTAGAAAATTCTTGAGAATTGAACAAAGAATATTCTTAAGTCTGATTGGTGAATACAGACCCTGTTCAACTCTTTACCACACAATCCCCAGTTTTAACGATCCTGAGCAAGAAGCCTTTTGCAAACACTGTGGGAAAAGGAGAAAATGCTTCGCAGGTTGGCTTCTGCTCCCAGGTTTAAATAATCAGCACGAGAAATATAGTGGCCTTAATTGTTTTTGGAAAAATGCCAAAATTATATTAATGTATAAAATTCATTAATTACCTTTATAAGCTTGTTTTTTTTTTTTAAGAACAATAAAAAAAAAAATTGTTATAGCAAAAAAATTAAAATAGAATTTAAATTTTCTCTTTAATCTTCCACCAATGTCTCCCCAGCAAAACAGTGGTAAAATGAAAAAAAAAATGTATAATTTCAACAGTTTTGTATCACTTTTAAAAGGAACTTGGATTTTGAGTTCAACAAAAGTATTTATGGCTGGATTTTAACATACCTGGTTGCATAAATTCAAAAATCTGAACTGATGACATTTCACCAAAGAACGATGTTACCCCTTATTTCAAATGTATCCCTACCCCCACCCACTCCACCCATCATCACCTGGATGGACCAGAATATTTGCAATTCAGTACCAACATGACTAGTATGTCTACTGTAAAATTAATACTTAGGCTGCTAAGAACGACTAACTGACCTTTTGCGAACAGCGTCGATCAAGATCAGCGTCGATCAAGATCAGACTGCACAGAATGTGCAGTCTGATCTTGGATCTACCCTGTCCGATAACAAGATATTTTTCCCTCAAATATAACTTTGAAATATTCAAAAATTATGAGTTTCTCTATCGTCTTGAAAGTTTTATTTCACTTATTTAGCAGATTGAGGGTTCAATCCAGCTGATGCAGACGACAATTTCAATGTGGCTCAAATGGTGCAACTTTTCTATGATAAGGTAGAAAACATTGTGGGAAAAGGAGAAAGTGCTGGTTACCAGTTTTCAAAAGGCTTCTTTCCCAGGGTCATTCAAAGGAAGCATTGTGCTATAAAGGGTTAATTGTTTGCAATGTTCAGGTGATTGCTTTTGTTTTTGTTGTTCCATTTGAGCCATGCTCTGTGAAAATTGTCCTTGCATGCTCTGTGAAAAAGCATCCAAGGACCATTCTATCTCATGATACAGTCGGCTGTCAGACAAAATGGATCTTATGGATCCATAATTATGTGATGAATAGCTTGGTACTATGCTTCACAGAGATATGCATTAAATCCCATTTTCCTAGAGTATGGCTCATTTATTGAGGCTCATGTTCAAAGGACTAATCAGATAAAAATCTGCAAAGAGAGCTTGCTGTCCAATCAGCTGTTTGATTAACACTACTAACTAGTACAAGGTACTTACATTACCAGTCTAGGATGGTGCTACTGCATTATTGTTTTCAAAGTGTGAAGCTCGATAGTCTTATGTATGGTAACTTTTACCTCAATATAAGCATCTCTCTGGTCAAATTATACATCTGCAAAGAATCCAATAAGTCCAAGTAATCAGCAATACAAATATATGAGGTATGCTCTGGCAAAAGGGGGCTTACTGCATTCCCATAATGCATGACACCAATCAAGTCATCACATGATCATGGATCCATAAAGTCCATTATGTCTAACAACCCACTGCATCATGAGGTAGAATGGTCCTTTGACATACAGAAAATTGACCAATAGTGAAAAGTTTCGGCCCAGGTCAACCCTAAGAAAGAAGCCTTTTGAAAACATTGTGGGAAAAGGAGAAAATACTGGTATCCAGCATTTTCTCCTTTTCCCACAATGTTTTCTACCTTATCAGATAGCTTGAGCTCATTCATACCAATTTTGAATTCGTCGTCTCCAAATATTTTGAATTTGCTAATCCATACCCCGAAGCCTTGATTCACAGTTATTTCATACCATAGCAAAATAACGTAGTACAGAATGATTCTTTTTTTGTGCTATTCAATATTTTCCTAAGTGTTATCCAATAACCCCAATACTACTTTTCAACAAAATGAAAAACAGTGAGGAAAAAGACGCAATTGTTCTTGAGGTTACTGTTATTATTGTACTTCATATTGAGCCACAAAAGAGATTCAATATTCATATTCCAGTATCTCCTATGCTGTCTTTCTTTTTTAAAGATAGTTTTTCAAAACTGTTTTGTCTGTCAAGGCTTTCATTATTAAAAAGTCTAGTTATTTTGTTACCTGGTAAAGAGTAATTCTTTACCACATAATCCCGATTTTTAATGACCCTGAAGAAGACGACTTTCGAAAACACTGTGGGAAAAGAAAAAATGCTGGTAACCAGCATTTTCTACTTTCTCGACAATGTTTTCCAATCTTTGAAAGGAAAAATCCCATTATTTGAGGCACATTTCATATGTCAACTGCAAATGCTTTCAATAAATGGACAAAATTTGTGTAAAACTGTTTTGTGGTAAAGGGTTAAATCTACCTGATGTAGACATTTTAGATTAGTCCCATATATAAAACAGTCTGAAAAACTGAACCTCATTTTACAACTATTTCTTTTGAAAAATAATTTCTGAGGGATTATTAAAAGTAGAACTTTACAACAGTATGCATTTCACGAGTACATGTTAGGTCAAGCTGCGTGCATGTGTAATGACGTGTGGAGCAGATGAGACCAAAAGTTTGAATCTGCTTAAATGCGTGCATGGGTAATGACGTGTGGAGCAGATGAGACCAAAAGTTTGAATCTGCTTAAATGCGTGCATGTGTAATGACGTGTGGAGCAGATGAGACCAAAAGTTTGAATCTGCTTAAATGCATGCATAGGTAATGACGTGTGGAGCAGATGAGACCAAAAGTTTGAATCTGCTTAAATGCGTGCATGTGTAATGACGTGTGGAGCAGATGAGACCAAAAGTTTGAATCTGCTTAAATGCACCTCTTTACACACACAAGAATACCAGATCCAAACACACAGAAATAGACTGTCGCAATCTTTCTTTTATTTCATACCTTCCATCAAAACAGTTTATGCAAAAATCAGGTGACAAATAACAGACAATGATTGTATTTATAAATCAACTGAAATGGGATTTTTGTGCTTCCAAAGTAAGAGCAGCACATTTTTGACTGAAAGAGCCAAACATGAATACATCAAAGTTACTGTTACATAATAGTCCATGAGCACAATAATGCACTACACAGAGTACATGCATGATAGTAGGGAAGAACAATATAGAGTACATCTGTGATAAGAAAAACCTTTTCTTGTCTGTTGTGTTTGAGATTATGTTCATATTTTATTCAGATCATTTATAGGTATAAGGTATAAAATAAATAGAGGATGGGGGAGGGGGTGTTCAGTGAAAGATCAAGATTTATTTCATCCAGTGAACATCATTGGTAATATTTTCACAGGTGGCACAGCCACAAGTGAAAATATTACCATATAATGTCCACGAAAATGGTGCTGCCACGACAGAAAATATAACTGTATGATGTTCACGAGATGAAATAAATTTCGATCTTTCACTAAAAAAAAAAAATTCTATTCATTTCATGCTTCTAACCCTTTCTCGATATTTCATGCTTCTAACCCTTTCTCGATATTTCCATACCAGGGAGTTAATCAATCGGTAAATTCACTGGTCCAAACAGTGAAATTATCAAACCATAATCCACCATTATTTCCAGATAAACTACAGAATTCACTGATTGATTGATTGAATGGTGTTTTATGCCGCTTTCAACATTATTTCAGTCATATCACAGTGACATATTCATGTATTTCCTTGGTTTCGCCAGTACTAGACTAGGGCTCTGAAGTGTCTTGCCCAAGGACACTCCAAAGAAAAACCCAGTGGATCCAGTGAGGCTCGAGCCTGGGGACTCCAGGTTGCAAGTCCTACACTTTACCACCAGGCTACACAGGACCTCCATAAACTACAGAAAAGCATGAAATAAATATAAATGTCACACACAAAGACAAAGGGTAAGAGGGTAAAATTTAGGGTAAGATAGATACATGGATGTCTTGGGGACTATTAACAAAAAACTTACAACAATCATCAGTCTGCATACAGAAACAATGTAGACCATTATTTAGCTCATGGCACCTTTTCCTTAATATCTGCACATAGTTCCACTATGAATTGTGGATTGGTGTCGTTTCTCAAAACCATCAATCTGAAAGAAACACAAATAATTATGTAAAACTGTTTTTTGAGTACTGGAGACCTAAGAAAGTGGGGTTAACCCTTTACAAAACAATCTCCAATTTTTAACACTTAGAGCGCCGAATAAACCTACGAGACATTCTCATCCTAGAAATATGACCTAAATAATTGCAATTTCATGGTTGCTTTTGTGTACAGTGATTCAGGAAAGCAGACAGTGTAGATCAAAGATCAGGCTGCACATTTTGTGCAGCCTGATCTTGATCTACACTGGCCGGAAACACAACTATAGTCGTGAAAGGCACTTTAAGGATTAATGACCCTTAGGAAGAAGGCTTTTGAAAACATTGTGGAAGAAGGATAAAATGCATGTAGCCAGCATTGTCTCCTTTTCCCACAATGTTTTCTACACTTTTAAGTTTTTACTAAATGACAATGTCACTCAGATCTTGTCCAAATAGAAAGTGTATGTAGATGTCAACAATAAATGAAATGTTACTCAATACATGAAAATTGACTTTCAAAGAGCAGAAAACATTATGGGAAAAGAAGAAAATGCTGGTTATCAACATTTTCTTCTTTTCTCACAATGTTTTCAAATGCCTTCTTCTTCAGGGTTGTTAAAACTTGAGACTGTGTGGTAAAGGTTTAAAAGACAGAAAAATGGACCCATACAGTGAACAGTCGATCCAAGTATTGGTCACTGGCAGGAAAATGAATTTCAAAACTACGTAAAATGTAAACAAAAGATAGCGTGACCTGGCAACGTTTGACCCAATTTCTTAAATTCATTTTTCTGCTAGTGACTTACACTTGGACCTACTGTACAATAACTGCTTGCTATCTTCACAATATTTTCCATACTTTAAAGTGTTATGATTTAAATTCAAATGCATTTTAACACCCACACTGTTTAACTTTGGCTGCTACTGGGCCTTTAACATACTGTCATAATAAAAAATATATTTCTACTGGGAATTAGAATATAAATAGATATACCATACTTAACTCTTTACCAAACAAAAAAATTTTAGACTTGTCCAAATTGGTTTTGTATTAAGAGTTTAACGCCTTTTTAACCCTCTACCGCACAATGCCGCACAATTGACGAACATTCTCTTAATGTGTTCGGTTTATTCATTGTCGCTAAAAAAAATCTTCCCTATAGCTGGAATAAAACTGTCTTCAATCACGTTTTGTTAAAATACTTTTATTTATGATATTCTCCTCTTTTTTCTTTCCTTTGAAGACTGAATACTATGCATGTTCAATAAGGGGATGACCGAATCTAAGTTGTGAGAATTTGTGGTCAAACCCTCATCTTATTTGTATTGTCTGTAAAAATGTATTTTATGTAAGAATTTGTAAATAATGACAATAAAATATGTTTAAACTAAACAACTGACGACCCTGGAAAAGAAGCCTTTAGAAAACATTGTGAGAAAAGGAGAAAATGCTTGTAACCAGCATTTTCTCCTTTTCCCACAATATTTTCTACCCTATCAAAGAAAAAGTGCACCTTTTAAGCCACATTGAAATTGTCGTCTGCAAATGACTTCAGTTTGGACAAGGCTAAAATTTTGTCGTCTGGTAAAGGGTTAAAAGCTTAGGTCATATCATTGATATCGATGCACCTATGCATGCGTTTCCTGATTTTCTCACACCAGTACTGAAACAACTTCCTTTCCAAGTCAGTGACTACTTTTCTTACATGCATTAGAGATAAGAGGCCAAAAATTGCCAGAAAGAAAATTTGCCTCAAACCTGTATTGAACCCACAACCACCAGGTCATAAGTCAGATACACTAACCACTGAGCTACATGTACTTGATCCAGCTTGTCCAAATTGAAAGCATTTGCAGAGAGAAAATAGATGCAACACAAACATTAAAATTTGTTGTATAGAATGGTATAAAACATTGTTGGAAAAGGAGAAAATGCTGGTTACCAGCATTTTCTCCTTTTCCCACAATATTTTCAAAAGCCTTCTCTCTCCGGGTTGTTTTAAGTCCAGTTTGTGTGGTACAGGGTCAAGGAATTATTAAGGTCAGTGGAACACCTAACACATGTCAGCTAACACATGGATATTTGGCAAGGGCAGCTACAAAATGACAAAAATTACTTACAAAAGCAATTATTCTGTGACCAAAAATGTAATAAGAAAAGTTATGTATTTCTTGGCTGATAGAATCTCTTCCTGAATATCTGCATGGAGGTCCATAACTGATTGTATATTCCTTAAAAACCAACAATCTGTAGGAAAAAAAAATAAAACCTCCCTATTTTTCAACCCTCGTACAGTGTTATATATAAATACATGAAATGGACATTCTCAGGCAAAACTGAAGAAGCAGATGTTGTTTTAAGACTGTTTTTGTCAGGGTATCAGGATATCTGGAAAGTAGCCTGAGGTGTAATCGAGTATCAGACTACAATGTTTTTTGCACTCTGATCTTGATCTACACATGTCCGATATAAGCAATTTGATCTGGGTTCAGAGCTAGAGGGGTTAATACTAGAGATTGATTAATTGATTGAATAGTGTTTAACGCCACTTTCAACATTATTTCAGTCATATCACAGTGCTCACAGGTCACATATTCATGCATGTCCAGGGTTTCACCTGTTCTATGCTTGGGCTCAGAAGTGTCTTGCCCAAGGACACTCCTATGTAAAAGCCAGTGCATCCAGAAAGGCTTGAACCCATGATCTCCAGTTGCACAGTTGCAAGTCCTACAATTTGCCACCGAGTCATGCAGGTTATTGAAAACAGTGTGGGAGAAAAAAAAAATGCTGATAACTAGCTTTTTCTCCTTTTCCCACAATTTTACCACCCTTTCACAGACAAAGTTTAACCCTTAGGCTGCTAAGCATCATTCATTGACCTTTTGCAAATAATTTAAACCTGTCTTAAATATTGTTGTGTGGTAAAGATTTGAAATATGTAAATACTGAACAGAATGAAATGAAGTTTGTACTGTGTGTAACACCATTTGCAACACTATTTCAGTTAAACTGCAGCAGCCATGGCACCTTTCCATGTTTTTTTGAAGTTTCTTTGACCAGTACCTAGCACAATACATTTCCCAAGCCACAGGCTGCTGTCCCACCTAACCATCATCCAAACAATGATCAGCAGTGACAGAGGAAAAAATCCCCTCAAAATGACTACCATCAATCCTCAGACAATAATTGGTCAGGCTTGGGATTTAAACCAGCAACATCCCAGATTTTAAACCCTGTATGTAACCAACTGATTTATAGAATGGTGTTTTACGCCCCTTCCAACATTACTGCAGTCATGTCATGGCAACAGATCACATAAATAATATGACAACATCTTACAAAATTTAAATAATGACAACAACTTACAAAATTTATCAGTCTGTGGACAGAAATATCACAAGAATGTAGTTCATTTTTTTAGGCTCACAGCATCTTTTTCTGAATATCTGCATAAAGTACCATTATTGATTGTAGGCATTTTTTAAAAACCAACAGTCTGGAAAGAAATAAAATGTTATTTAAAATAACAATAGCTGCCAAAAGTAAACAAAATGGGTGTTAAAATGCATTTAAATCATACCATTTAAAAGTAAGGAAAATATTGTGGAGATCACAATCTGTTATTGTACAGTCATTCCAAGTGTTAGTAGCTGGCAGTGAAATTAATTTCAAACCTAGGTTAAATGCTGCCAAGTCAATCTATCTTTTGTTTACTTTTGCCTGATTTTGAAATTCCATTTTTCTGCCAGCGACTTACACTTGGACTGATCACACAATAACTGATTGTCATCTACACAATACAGTAGTTTCCATACTCTTAAATGGTATAATTTTATTTCAAATGCATCTTAACACCTGCATTGTGTTTATGGCTGGTATTGGGCCTTTAAACCTCCCTTTTCTTCAACCCTTGTGCATACAGTACTGAATAAATGAAATGGACATTTTCACGCAGACCTAGAGAATGTGGATATAGCAATGTCAATGGTGGGGTTTTTTGTGTTTGTTTTTTTTTTTCAGGATATCTGGAAAAGTAGATAGTGTGGATTCAGGATCAGACTGTATGTTCTTTGCAGTCAGATCTTGATCTACAAAGTCCCATATAAGCAATCTGGAGTCAGTACCACAAGAACCACTGGGACTTTCACCAAGTACAAAGGCTCCTGAAGTTCCAAATGGTTCATGCTCTGTGAAAAGGGGGTTTAACCTTTTACCACACAATCTCGAGCCTTAACAACCCTGATAAAGAAGCTTTTGAAAACATTGTAGGAAAAGGAGAAAATGCTGGTAACCAGCATTTTCTCCTTTTCCCACAATGTTTTCTAGAGTACCCTTTAGAGAAAAATTCCATCATTTCAACCTTATTTAAAATGTCATCTGCAAATGCTCTCAATTTTGGCAAGTCTACATTTTTGTTGTGTGGTAAAGAGTTAATGCATTCACAAAAAGTTTTCTCCCCAAGTTGGCCTGTGTTGTAAAATGCTCAGTATAATGCGTTACAAAGATCCATCTAACCCCCTTTTCCCCAGAACCCTACTCAAATATTTTTAAAACTCTCCTGAACTTTACTTCTATTTCCTTTTCAAAGATAAGAATCATCACATCCTGAGTGACAATGAACAGTCTTTCTTTCAGGGCCAATTCACTGACATGTCAGTCAATGAGCCCTAAAACCTTTGCAGGCAAGCATGTTTCACTTCATATTGTTGTGCATGATTATTCAATAAAGTGCGTGCATCATGCACGTATGTGCATGAATGGGAACGCTGTAGACAATCAAAACTTTTAAGCCCCCCAGGAAGAAGGCTTTTGAAATCATTGTAGAAAAAGGAAGAAATGTTGGTAATAAGCATTTTCTCCTTTTCCCACAATGTTTTCTACCCTATCAAAGACAAATTCCATCATTTGAGCCACATTTAAATTGTCCTCTGCAAATACTTGGACAAGTCTACAATCTTGTCGTTTAGTAGAGTTAACCCTTTACCAGACAATCCCAAATTTTAATGACCCTGAGAAAAGAAGCCTTTTAAAAACATTGTTGAAAAAAGGAGAAAAATGCTGGTAACCAGCATTTTCTCCTTTTTCCACATTGTTTTCAACCCTGTCAAGAACATATTTCTTTCTTTGAACCACTTTTAATTTGTAGTCTGCAAATGCTCTCAACAAGTCTAAAATTTTGTCATTTGGTAAATAGTAACTGCCTGAGCTATCAGGCCCAGCCAGAGTGACAAAACATCAGTGGGTTAAACCTTAATCCTTTACCACACAATCCTGAGTTGGAAAGCATTGTGGAAAAAGGAGAAAAGGCTGGTAACCAGCATTTTCTTCATTTCCAACAATGTTTCTACCCTATGATAGACAAATTTCTAATTTTGAGTTAACCCTTTACCACACAATCCCGAGTTTTGTTTGTTTAATTGATGTTTTACGGCGCATCGACATCTATGGTCATTTTGCGTGCATAAAAGGTAATGTTTTAAAAATGAAAAATTAAAATATTATTTTGAAAGTTATATTTTATTATAGAAATCTATCTCTTTTAGGTATTCTAAAATGTTATTCTGTTTTACGTCTAGAAATAAATTTTGTAAGCTGTCAACGCTAAAATGTTTTGATCGTATACGGTCGAAATTTTTACCCCGAGTTTTAACGACCCTGAGAAAGAAGCCTTTTGAAAGCATTGTGGGAAAAGGAGAAAATGCTGGTAACCAGCATTTTCTCCTTTTCCCACAATGTTTTCTGCCCTATCTAAGACAAATTCTATTATTAGATTCACATTGAAATTGTTGTCTGCAAATGCTTTCAATTTGGATCAGTCTAAATTTTCCTTTTGTGGTAAAGAGTAAACCTACATTTAATTTGTCGTCTGCAAATGCTTTCAATTTGGACAAGTCTAAAATTTTGTTGTTTGGTAAAGAGTTAAGCCCTGTCAATAACTGGCCAAGCTATCAGGCTCAGCCAGAGACACATAGCATCAGTAGGTAAAACTTAACCCTAGAAGAACTTTTCATGACTATATTTGCCTTTGCTGCCAGTGTAGATCAAAATCAGACTGCAACAAGCATGCAGTCTGATCTTTGATCTACACTGTCTGCTTTGCTGAGACATTCTGGACAACAGTAACATTGATATTGCTCTTACTTATTCTCTTTTTTTCTAGAATAGAAATGTCTGTTAGGTTTATTTGGCACTCTAGGGGTTAAGGTCGGTTGAAATATGGATATGGGGGTTGGAGCCTAAATAATGGCAAGGACTTACAAAATAATCTGTCTGTGGACAGGAATATCATAATAATATTGTCTATTTTTCAGCTTTTGGAAGTTTTTTTCTGAATATCTGCATGAAGTTCCATTATTGATAGTAAGATGTTTCTTAAAACCAAACATCTGAAAGAAAAATGTAAACACAGTAGTAAGCAGATGAGTTGAAAATTAAATCATTACCTTAATCCTTAAAACACTCACTGACTTTTTGCAGCCAGTATAGATTAAGATTAGACTGCACATTCTGTGTAGTCTGAACTTGCATCTACACTGTCCAATAAGAAGATATCTCTCCCCAAAAAATACCTGAAATGGCAGAATTTGGGATTTTACTATCAGCTTGAAAGTTTCATTTAACTTATTTAGCAGGATAAAGGTTAAAAACATAGAAAAAAATGTTAATTAATGTAGATCTACTAGTGAAAGGACCGAGCCTTGGTAGCTCAGTCGCTAGTTTGCAGGACTTGAGAAAATGGGACCCTGGTTTGAATCTCCAGCCCGGCCAATTGTTTTCCAAGGATTAATGATAGTCATTATGATAGGATTTATTCCTCTCCCACAATGCACTGATCATTGTTTCGACGATGGTTTGGAAGTGCAGCCAATGACTTGAGAAGAATATTGTGCCAAGTACAGGTAACAGAAACTCAAGGGAAGCATGGACATGTGCACTGGCCACCACAATAAAACTGAAATAATGTTGAAAACACCATTATAATCAATCAATCAACTACAGTTGAAATCAAGTTGAAGAGATTTGAGATGTGCTCTGTGAAAAGGGGGCTTAATGCATCTGCGAAAAGTATCAACCCAGGTCAGCCTGCGCAGTCCACACAGGCTGACCTGAGCCAAACTTTTCGCTATTGGTCAATTTTCTCTACGTTCAAGGGCCATTCTACATCATGATGAAGTCAGTTGTTAAAAAGAGTGGCTATTATCGATTCATAAGTAACTGATGTGTTGCTTGGTATAATGCATCACGGAGAAGCATTAAGCCCCCTTTTTGCCAGAGCAAGGCTCATTTCTTTTTGTAACCTCCAGTTTTTATATGAAGGCCCTTGTTCTATCATTGAGGCACCTGGAAAATTTTATGGTAGATCAGCAACTTTATTTGGTTTTGCATTAACATCTAGATCTACAGAAAGACTATTTTTCTTTTGTCTAGTAGTAGGTCAATTTTGACAAAATATAGCAAATGAAAAAATTGCTTATAGACAGCAATATGCCACAATGTTTTCCCATATATTTAGGTACTAAATCTTCATTAGATTGATTTTTGCACAATCCTGACTTTTAACGGACTACAGGAATAATGTTTTCCAAACCATTGTGGAAAAGGGAGAAAATGCTGGTGACCAGCATTTTTTCCTTTTCCCACAATGATTTCTATTCTATGAAACACAAGTTTCATGTTTTGAGTAACATCTAAATTTGTAGTCTGTAAAACACTAAAAGAAGAAAGAGTTATTACTCTTGATTGAACCTGTTAGTGCCTCTAGATCTATTCACCTACTGTCTTCCAAACAATCTGAAATAAATGTCGGTAACGTAGCCTGGACCCAGACAACGGTAGCTTAAAACGACGGTGCATGAGTTTGTTTTGACGGAAAAATACCGATTACAGTGAGGCGAAATTGAAGGCCAGAATAGTTGTCGCGCCTTTACATTAGTAAAATTTCAAACGAAACTCGAGGGCGGGAAATCCCATTTGAAAGAATGAATAGGCTCGAACAGAGCTTAGAGGCAAACAAAATAAGATTAATTACCATGCTTATAAGTAGACCATCAACTTCACATAAACAATCTGTAAAAGACAATGAATGAATCACAAACATACCTCTTTGTTCCAAATTCGAACATGCTTGCCTTTCCATGTACCAACATATGGCCTGAACATTTGAGTAGTCATGTGATATGTTGTGATCGATTTTGATTGGTTAAGTTAGGAATCAACAATTTTAAACAAATAAAATTTTCAATAACATCAGATTTTTATTTTAAGTAATTGACAAATCCGTTTTTTTTTTAATTGATTTTTATTCCAAACATGAAACATGTCTGATTTTTCTTTAAAATTTACCCTTCAACACAGACTGGAAACTTGTTTAATTACGAAAAACCTGTCTACTGGCTTCCTGTCGCCATCATCTGGTACCCGTGGTTAAAACTGGTGCACATTGTTCATATGAAAAAGGCATAGCCTCAGCACAAGCGACAAGAATAATTTATTTGTGAAAAAAATATCAAATAATTCAAACGGCAAGCTCGATCTTGAAATTATGAAGGTTTTAGTTCGAATCCCGGCTTTAGAGGGTTTTCAAAGGTCATTGCGATAGAAGACATTCTTCTCTCTTAGGTGTACATACATGAGAAATATAGGATGATCGGTATGTATTCTCTTAACGTTCAGAATCAAGACATCTTCCCGACAATATTTCATTCAAAGCTGTTGTCTGAAAACATTGCATGAAAAGGAGAAAATGCAGGTAACAAGCATCAAATTCCATTAAAAAGCATGTTATTCCTTTTCCTTCAATGTATTTGCCACCCTATCGAGGACAAAGCTCAAAGTTATTCAGCCACATTTTAAATTTGTTGTCTGCAAATGCTTTCAGTCTAGGATGTTCACACTATGGACCAACGTAAAGTCTCGCAAATCGGAAGCTGCCGTCACTGTACACCCAAGATCAGTTACTGCGCCTGCTTTAACACGTTTCATACAACAGGCTCAAAAATGAATTATATTTGACAAAAACTCTTCAGATACATATCATTTGAAAGACAAGATATTTTTCTGTTCACATTTACTGCGATCTAAGACATAAACCTGTAATTTTTACACATGAAAGCAAAATAGCTTACAATCCCTGATGTTTGCTGTTGCTGTGACGGCTAAATTTTTGCTTTCTATTCTTCTGGGGAGACTTTAACTCTTTACCAAGCGATAATATTTCGGACTGGTCCAAACTGAAAGCATTTGAAGACGACAAATTAAATGTGGCTAATTGCATTTGTTTCTGAAAAGTTAGAAAACATTGTGGGAAGAGGAGAAAATGCTGGGTATCAGCATTTTCTCCTTTTCCCGCAATGTTTTCAAAAGGCTTCTTTCTCAGGGTCGTTAAAAGTCGGGATTGTGTGGTAAAGGGTTTAAACACTTTCTGATTATGCACACAGATAAAGAAATCATTCAACTTCGCTTACAAATATCAATAAGAGTACTCGGTGTTTTTCGTCTTGAAATTATTAAACATTTTTGGGGGATACTATCAAAAGGTTGACTGTACGATCAGCGGACCAATGTTTATTTCTTATCGTACAATTAGCTATCAGTTTTCCAGTATCTATATAATATAAAAGAGGTTCTATGTACAGCATGAAAGTGTTTTTTTTTCTTAACTCTTATCCTGCTAAATAAAAGAAATGAAACTTTCAAGCCGATAGTAAAAACCCGAATAACGTTATTTCAAACTTATTTTGGAGAAAAATGTCTCCTTATCGGACAGTGTAGATCCAAGATCAGACTGCACATTCTGTGCAGTCTGATCTTGATCTACACTGTCCGCAAAAGGTCAGTGAGTCGCGTTTAGCAGCCTATGGGTTAACCTAACTGTAACAAAATGTTACAAAATGTTACGGAATGTAGATGTCTAATTCATCTACGGAATGTTACGGAATGTGGAAGTAGCAACAACGAAATGTAATTTTAAGAGCCTAAATACCGGAATGTAGCTAAATGTATATAACACACACGCACACATACAAGTACGCACGCTTAAAAAACAGACCTAAGTAATGAGAATGTAGCTAAATGAAGAATAAATGTAGATAACATACACGCACGCGCGCATGCTCCCAAAACAGATACGTAATGTAAATTTTCACAAGTGGAATATTAAAATAGTCAGATTTGGAAAATGTTACGGAATGTAGATGTAATTATGGAGTATTAATGGCCATGCTCTGACAAAATGGGGCTTAATGCAAATATTAGATATGATTTGCTTCAGCGTAAATTCTAGGATTTTATCAAATTTCATTTGATTTGCGGAAGTAACCTAGGTTAATTGCTTAATTCAAAATTAAACTGGTTTTCAAGTTTGCAGCTCACTCTCTTTACTTATATTCATGTATGTCCAATCATGCTTTCAAATGAAAGTACATGTACATGCACACATATAAATGAAGAACTCCTGAAATTACTTTGATTTGATGTGATTTTCGTGAAACAAATATGCAGCGGACGGCTCAGAAACTATCCTTATGAATTAATATGCAACAGACGGCTTTGAAACAGTCCGTATAAAGTGACGGAGTGGCTATTTACAGTTAACTGTAAATAGCCAAAAAACGCTAAAATGGATATTTACAGTTAACTGTCAATAGCCAAAAAACGTAGGTCAGACCTCGATGCTCATTTTAAGCCATGAATAAAATAATGTCGCTTGGTAGACTCACTTCTCAAAAACATGGTTGAAATTGTAACTCATATTGCTTATTAAAACAGTAAAACTTCAAAACCTATTTTAACTGTAAATAGACAAAATAGGTAAATTTGGCATTTACAATTAACTGTAAATAGCAAAAAAACGTAGAATTAGCTATTGACATTTAACTGTAAATAGCCATTTTAACGGTTTTGGCTGTGTACAGTTAACTATAAAGAGCCAGTATTGCGGGTTTTTTTTTTTTGGCTATTTACAGTTAACTGTAAATAGCCTCTGCCATAAAGTAAACCTGAATTGGTGAACAATACATAAGTGATGCATTATAAGACAAAATTGCAGCATGCGGCTTTGAACTATCCGTATATAATACAGTCAACGTGACTGAGACAAAAATAAAAAATATAGAAGCTGGAACGAGTTTGCAGCAGACGGCCTTGAAACTATCTGTATACAACACAATCAACACGAATGGGACAGCATTGTCGCAAATGCAGAAGCTGCTCGGGGCGAAAAATTTCTCCATTCCGCCACAGTGCTGTAAGGGGTAGTCTATCGCGCTACAGAAGGTCGTCTGTAGCAGGCGATGGATCGATAGAATGAAATTAAACCCCGCCGCAAATAGAGAAGTCGCACACCTCGAGTGACCTTTCCAACCGCCACGATGTTTTTATATACGCCCTCTCACACCAGTGATGTGAAATAGCAAGCCCTAATACTCCGGCATTTTTAGACTTTTGAGAGCGTTGTTATCGACCGATATCATTTTACCTCACACCCAAAACCTCACATAAAAAGGAATAGGGTATACTAATAACAACATCTATTCTTCAACTTGTTAATGACAAAATTCGTATAGACAAAATTATAACAAGACATAATGTTGATGACTGCAGTATATACAGGTGTCATGCCAACATGAAACAACATGAAAGCCGGGCAACGCCCGATGCCTCAATACCCAGACCGTGGTGGATAATTTATACGAGTGTGTATCGGGCGATGCCTTTCCGAGTTTTGAAAGCTACCTGCGCGGTTGCCATTAGGACCAACCGATTTTTGAAAAGAAGATTCTCATACGGCCACCATCCGATCTAAGCTAACGTCTTCCAGGCGCCGGATCCGGCCGGGTAGCTCAATTGTTAGCGTATCCGACTCGTGACCTGGAGGTTGCGATTTCGATACCCGGTTGAGGCAAACTTTCTTTTCGGCGATTTTTCGCCTCTCACCTCTGATGCATGTGAAAAAAGCAGTTGGTGACTTGGAAAGAAAGTTTTCGTAAGAAAACCAGAAAGCACAAGCGTAGGTGCTCTAATGGCCGTGATATGAGCTAAGGTGTTACAACGGCCTTGAACTGCAATACAAACGAAATCCAGGCACCAGACAGAGATTGGTACTCGGCCAACATGCTTTAATCATTACTCGATGACTCCCCTACCCACCCCGGCACCCCGTAAAAAAGGCGCGGTCGCCATGAAGTTAATACTCAAACCTTCGATGAGTGCCGTCCGACGACCAAATTTTCAGCTGCCACGGTTGGGTTCCGGAACATTTCGTTGTGCGATTCTGGAGTTTAGGCTTTACGTTTCCGTGCGAGCTTTATGATTGATTGATTGATTGATTGATATTCGCGCAGCTTTCAACATCATTTCAGTAATCTCACGGTGACAGCCCACTTGTTCATGTTCGTACTGGCTTTCACTAGTTCTTGCAGCCAATTTTCTACTCAACGTACAGGAGCAATCAAAGAAGCTTAGATAAACAATGGTTTCCCATCCCTGCCACCCCACCTACTACATCTGGCTATCTTTATGTTTCATTTGTGAAATTTAACATTTCGGGTCTGTTTTGCGTGCGTGCGTGTGTGCGTGTGTATACGTTATCTGCATTCATTCTTCATTTAGCAACATCCCGGTATTTAAACTCAGTTTAAAATTACATTTGGTTACATTTCGCTTTTGCCGGTTCTACATTCTATTATGTTTCATGGGTGAAAATTTACATTTCGGGGCTGTTTCGCGTTCGTGCCTGCGCGCGCCCCCGTGCGTGTGTTTGTGTGATCTACATTCATTTAGCTACATTCCGGTATTTAGGCTTTTAAAATTACATTTTGTTGTTGCCGTTTCCACACTCTGTAACATTCCGTGAATTAGGCATCTAAATTCCGTAACATTTTCTTTAAACCTTGCTATTTAATGTTCCGTTGATGAAAGTGTACATTTCGGGTCTCTTTTGTGAGTGAGCGTGCGTGCGTGCATGCGTGTGTGTGTGTGTTATCTTTATTTATTCTTTATTTAGCTACATTCCAGTACCAGTAAGTTAGACTTCTGAAATTACATTTAGTAATATTTCGTTTTTGCCGTTTCCACTTTCTGTAACATTCCGTCAGTTAGGCAGCTAGATTTTCTAGCCATTTCAATGTTATATTGGTGAAAATTTACTTTTCAGGTCTGTTTTATGTGCGTGCGTGCGTGTGTGTTTTGTCTGCATTTATTTTTCATAGAACTACATTTCGGTATTTAGGCTTTTGAAATTACATTTCGTAACATTCCGTTGTTGATGCTTCTACATTCCTTAACATTCCGTGAATTAGGTACCTACATTCCCTAACATTTTTAACATTTTGTTACATTCCATGAATTAGGCATCTACAGTAACGTGCAAAAAGTATTCGTTATATGACAACTCTTTACGTCGCGTTGGACGGCATTGCGCGTTTTGTCTCCCTTCGTATTTAAGGGACATACATATATCCCAGATAAAATTATATTGAATCGATACGTCATACATGACGTAATACGATGTGACGTAAAATTCATAGAAATAGTTGGTTTATGTAGTCTTTGTCTGCGTGTTTTCAATATGGGGAGAAAAGGCTCGGAACTTACTAGCGATCTTAAAAATGTTGTTGTGGATATGTTTAAGAGTGGAAGTTCGATTGCAGAGATTTCTCGGACATTAATGAAGCCTTAGAGTACAATCTGGAGTGTTTTGAATAAGTTCAAAACGCTTGGAAGCACTGAAAATCAACCGAGATCGGGTCGGCCATGTTTAGTAACTAAACGGGATTATCGCGGTTTGGAAAGGACAGTTAAATGCAATCGTAGGGACTCATTAGTGGACATAACCAATAAATTCAATGAAGGGGCGGATTAGAAAAGTGTCTAAAAGAACAGTGCAATATCATTTACATAAACATGGATTTAAAAGACGGATAAATAGGAAGAAAGTTGTGATCAAGGCAGTAAATAGGGCAAAACGCTTGGCTTGGTGTAGGGAGAAGAGAAGATGGCCAGTCCCGGGAAGATGGGACAAAGTTATATTTTCTGATGAAAGCCAGATTGTGATCGGCAGTAATCAGCGTGTGTGTATTTGGAGGAAACGGGAGGAAGGCTACCGACCTGATCTGCTACCGCCGTCAGTGACAAAGGTTGTGAAAGTCATGATATGGGGATGCATCTGTTGGCACGGTGTTGGGACTTTAGTGAAGGTTGATGGCAACATAAATGCAGAGAAATATGAACATATCATTAACGACAATTTATGGCCAGTTGTTGCTCGACATTTCCCGAATGACAGGTATTTTTTTCAAGATGACAACGCCCCTGTGCACCGAGCTGGTAGGGTCAACATTTACAAGGCAAGAAACAACATTAATTCGATTTCATGGCCAGCTCAATCCCCCGATCTGAACATCATTGAAAATCTGTGGCTTCTCATTAAGAGAAAATTGTCATCTCGTGTAACATTTATAAATAACGAACAAGAATTATTCAATGAAATTAATAGAATCTGGTCGGACATTTCACCCGCTTATATTCAGAACCTCTACAATAATATTCCTCGGCGAATTATGAATGTGATTCGGATGAAAGGACATTTATCAAAGTACTAAGGTACGAAAATGAGATTATTAGTTGTTTAAGATGTTTATTTAGTGTCAAAAATATTGTTTAAAAAAGCAAGAAATAAAACCGCGACTAATCCAAGATGGCGCCGATAACGAATACTTTTTGCACGTTACTGTACATTCCGTTACATTCCGGTAATTAGTATACCCGTTTTAGCCCCAACCCCCAATTTGTTTACATGGTGGACGGAAATGTTGCTAGGCTATGTAACGCGGTTTCGTGTTTCACTAGCATTACAGTTGTTCTTACACCGGCTTCATAAACATAAAAAGTAAGAAGAAAAATCTTTATAAGTGGCTCTAAGTAAAATGATCATACGGTATATTGTCTTTAATGTGATTCGTAACTTGGCCTATGTTCACATTATCAATTTCGACCTCAATATTATCGTAACATTTTGACATGTTATTTTCAGACCCATTTAAACTTCTAAAGAACGCAGGCTGACCTGGGTTGAAACTTTGTGCAACAGGTCAATTTTATGTATGTCAAATGACCATTTTACCGCATGATTTAGTCAGTTCTTAGACAAAATGAATTTTATAAAGCCATAAATATTTGATGACTTGCTTGGTAAAATGCATTAGGACCCCTAAAAGAGCTGGGATGATGTCATTGATACATCGTGATACTGCGTGATGCCATAGTAATAGTATATTGTGATACGAACATGGTGTATTGATACAAAACCATATTTGTAATTTCCCACCGGGTTTCACATTTGGCGCCATTTGCAGAAAAAATTTGAATGTGGTGCAGAAAAAATACAAAGTGGTGAATGTGAATAGCGTTGGTCTTATCATTTCATGTTGCCAGACATTTTACTGCTGGTTGCCCATTCGGCACAAAATGAATAGTGACCAAAAGTAAAACCGGTAACCTGTCTGTAGGTTGACATCGATAAGGTGTTACATGTATATGTCGTCATAGGTGATTCTTTACACTTTTTGTAGGACAAGCTGGTCATTTCCTTGTTGACTCTTTACCACACAATCCAGACTTTTAATGACCCTGAGAAAGAAGCCTTTTGAAAATGTGGGAAAAGGAGAAAATGCTTGTAACCAGCATTTTCTCCTTTTCCTGCAATGTTTTTTACCCTTCCCAAAACAAATTTAAATTTTTCAGTTGCATTTATTTTGTCATCTGCAACTGTTTCCAATTTGGACCAGTTCAAAATATTGTTGTTTGGTAAAGAGTTAATTAAAGAAGATTAGATACATAGGAAGATCCATAATTTCCTTGCATGAGATTTTTGTTCTCAACAACAAAGTGTAATCGGTTTTTGTGCTGACATTTATGGAAGTGTTTCTTGTTTTTTATTATGCCGAACTATTACCGTTGGTGATGCATCCATTTGTAGATTAAATGAAATTATGATTGAAACAAATGGATCTAGCCATTTCAAGGCTGATCAACTCTTTCCACTAAAGGATATTAAATGTCAAAAATGATGTAGCCAATGATATTGTTGTCAAATGACAATGTCTTTTTGATCAACTGATCTTTGAAGAGTACCGGTAGTTTCTACACCCATTTATGGTGTTTTATGTAAAAAAAATGTTTTGGAGCAACTAAGGTCCGTATTCACCAACTGTTTTTAAGAACTTTCTCAGTCTCATTCTCCAGCATTTTCTAAATTTGAAGTAACACAGCTTCTGAATGTCTAAAGCAAATGATTTGGCTAATCAGAAGTTGTGTTACTTTCATATGTTGAAAATCTTTGAGACAAAGAATAAGACAATAAATAAGACAAAGAATGTTCTTAACAATGTTTGGTGAATATGGACCCAAAAAATGAGGAGTAGCTTGTATGATTACAAGTGAATATGTTTTAACCCTGTACCACACAATCCTGACTTTTAACAACCCTGAGGAAGTAGGCATTTGAAAACATATTGTTGGAAAAGGAGAAAATGCTGGTAACCAGCATTTTCTCCTTTTCCAACAATGTTTTCTGTCCTATCTAGGACAAATTTTGCCATTTTAGTCACCTTTAATCTATTTTCTGCAAATACTATGAATTTTTACCAGTCTTGAATTTTTTCGTTTGGTAAAGAGTTAAACAGTAGACACTTAACCAGCAAGTTCTGTCTTGGGCACAATGTTTTCAAAAGTGGTTGCAGCAAGATTTAAAAGGTCATCTACAGGAGGGAATGAGTTAAAAAATAATTCTTTGTAAATACATTTTATTATAGATGCCGAATATGACTGTATAGAATATAATTCCCTAGACATTGAAGACACAAAACAAAGAACAAAATGCAGAATACATACAACACTGGTGAAAGAATCCCCCGTGAGAAGAAATTTGACCAAGATGAAAGACTTACCAACAAACACATTCAGACTTTACAGTTTGTCCAAGAAGTTGTCAATGAAAACAAGGAATTGAAGAAAAGAATAGAGGAATACCAGGTAATAAATTATCGCAATCCATTTGAGCCATGCTCTGTGAAAAGGGGGTTTAATGCATCTGCAAAAGAGTATCAACTCAGTTCAGCCTGCGTAGTCTGCGCAGGCTGACCTCAGCTGAAACTTTTCGCTATTGGTCAATTTTCTGTATGTCCAAGGACCAGTCTACCTCACAATTCAGTTGGTTATTAGACACATTGGATTTTGTGGATCCTTGATTAATGATGTGCTAGCTCAGAGATGCATTAAGCACCCTTTTGCCAGAGCAGGACTCATTTCTATTGAATGGAATACATGAATCACAAACTGACATTGTGGATACTGATAATGGATATTTCAGCCAGTAAACAAGACCCAAGTATGTGTACATGTGTCGCAATATTTACAGACTCCTTTTGGTCAACTGTCTCCAAACATACTGCTATAGATCACAGACAAGACTCTCAAATGTCTGTAGGATGTACTAGATCTATAGCACCTGCAAAGGACTGCACCCAGTGGCCTTAGCCTAAATTCAGATCTTTAGAACAATGATTGTGATTTTTTTCTCTTGAAGGTCTAGGTCACAATCAGAGGATTGGCAAAATCTAGTTACAATGGTTTTACAGGAAAGCTTTTGCCTCCATAATAAACATGGACTCGTCAGATTTTCAAGATTTTTTTTTTTCTTTCAAGCTGCAATGGATTTACCCCTCTTGTCATGCAAATCAAACCTATAACTTGGGGCATGAGGTTTACCACCTGTGGCACGTTTGTAATGCCCAGGATTAGTTATTCAGGGTCAGCATTCACCGACCATTGAGAAAATTCTTATTCTTATTCTCCATGATTTTCTAGATTTTCTATACTTGAAAGTAACACAATTTCTGATAGGCTAAACCAATCAGAAGTTGTGTTACTTTCAAATATAGAAAATTGTGGAGAATAAGACCCAAGAATGTTCTTAAGAATGGTTGGTGAATATGGACCCAGGATTTGTAAGTTTGAATGCAAGCTTTCCACAGATTGATGATAGAAGCCATAGCCATGACATAAGTAAAGTATTCCAGAGAACAGTCATAAAGGCCAGACAAATGAAAGTTGTATGAAACTCTGACATTCCTATGCCCTGCACTACCATTTTCAAAATACCACTTCCTTTCCAGTTGAATGAGTCAAAATGTGCAGAATTACATGCCTTAGCGGAAGAAAGCAAGGAGAAGATCAAAACAGTTCAAGAACAGTACATGAAAAGAGCTGATGAGATCAATGCTATGATGGCAGAAAAACATCGTGATGAGGTAAATTTTGATTGTCTCTGATATCTGCTCATGTCCGTATTCTTCAAAGATTTGATCTGTGTGCTATGATGTATCACAATCCTGTACAGGACAAATATTAATACACGGTGCGTAAATTGCTGCTTAAAAGCGCAGGCGGAAAATAGCAATCAATAACATGTCTGTGGAAAAATCAAGCCACTTTTCTGTACAAACTTCTCGAAAAGCAAAATGATAACAAATAAGGAAAATACTTTTTTTAAGAATACCAATTGTTTACTGCAAATCTCTGTAGACAGTTTCTAAATATAGACATGGGGAAAACTGGACTTTGTGCAACAGACTTACAACAAAAATAATGTCCGCACCTTGCTGGGCTCATACAGGGGCTTTTTCCCAAGCTTATAGGGGCTATGTTTATAAATGGCTGGTGCACAGGTTATATACATGTACTAGGTAACCATGGCTGGATGAATTGTCTAAGGTAGGTTTTAGTGAGTAAACATACATTTTATTTTGAACTTTGTTGCATTGATTACCGTCTTGAAAAGTAATCTGGTTCTGTACCCAGAATGCCTATATCAGATAGGGTATGTATTTGAAAAATGCCACCTAGTGAAAGATAATGGATTGTCTGGTTTCCAGGGAAGGGGGAGGGAGAGATCAAATGGACTGTTACAGACACAGCAGGGTTTTTTTTCACATCTGTCATGTACATTTGTAACAGTATGTACAAAATGAGAAATAGTTTTCACCAGTGTATGATTCAAGGGACTTGAAGGCTTACTAAAACACTGGCTGGCTTTAGATCATCAAGCTTTATGAAATACACAATTGCAATACTGCCAGTTGAAAAATTTAGAAATAGACTGTATATTCTGAGACATGTTTTCAATACCACTCAAAATCCTCTTCTTTTGGTTTACTTTTTGGTAGGTCTCATAAAAGCTGTAATGATATCAGGAATGAGTTAACTCTTTCCCAGAAAACAAAATTGGAGACTTGTCCAAATTGAAAGCATTTGCAGACAAAATAAAAGTGACTCAAAAAATTTAAATTTATTTCTAGAAGGGTAGAAAATATTGTGAAGATAGGATAAAATGCTGATTATCATTATTTCCTCCTTTTCACACAATGTTTTCAAAAGGTCTTTTCCTCAGGGTCATTGCAACTCGGGACTGTGTGGTAAAGGGTTAACTCTTTGCCAGATGACAAACTTTTACACCTGTCCTCATTGAAAGAGTCTACTTCCAAAAAAATAAATTTCACTGTAATGGTGGATTTTGTCTTGAAACCCTTTACCAAACAACAAAATTTTAGACTTATCCACATTGAAAGCATTTTAGACAACAAATCACATTCAACTACAATGATTGAATTTGCTCTTGGAATTGGAGAAAAAATTGTAGGAAAAGGAGAAAATGCTGGTTCCTACAGTCTTTTAAAAGGCCTCTTTCTAAGGGTCCTTAAAACTCAGGATTGTGTGGTAAAGGGTTAAAGTTTATACAATATCGTGAGTAAAGGAGAAAAAGCTGCTAATCAGCATTTCCCACTTATCCCACGATGTTTACATAAGTATTCTTTCTTGGGATTGTGGCAACATGGGATTTGTTTTTACAAAGGTTAACTCTTTACCACACAGTTCCGATTTTTAACAACCGTGAGAAAGAAGCCTTTTGAAAACATTGCGGGAAAAGGAGAAAATGCTGGCAACTAGCATTTTCTCCTTTTCACACAACATTTCCTACCCTTCCCGAAATAAATTTCAAATTTTGAGCCACATTTAGTTTGTCGTCTGCAAATGTTTTCAATTTGGACTAGTCTACAATTTTGTCGTTTTGTAAAGAGTAATCACAAAATTTCTTTATTTATGATATATTTTCATTTCTAGATGATGAAAGTTGTACAGGAAAAATTGGATCAAGAGAGAAATTACAGTGAGCATATAGTACAGGTAAATTGATTGCAACAACCACTTTCATCATAAACTTATACAGATTCATAACCTTGAAACTGGGGCTTGATTGTCACAGGTAGCATGAAAGTGTGCATTAGCATTAATTTGCATTGAAATTAAACCTCACAGCTCAAAGTTAATCAAATGGGCTTTCTTCAGACTTTGAAAGGCCAAACACTGAAGTCTAGGGTATTTTGCCAGAATACATGTATTTCACAAAATAGCTGACAGTGTAGATACAAAATCGACTGCAAATTCTGTGCAACCTGATCTTGATCTGCAATGACAACATTGCTGATCATAATCTACATGGTCTGTAAAAACTACTGAAGTCATGCTTAGTGCTTGATTGATTAATATCCAAATATTCCTTTAAATTTGAAGGGCTCTGTTACAAAGTACATGTATGTGTCATACCTATGTTAATGCGCTGTCTAGAAATTTAAAGGAAGTTAATCAATCAAGTTAAAAAAAAAAAAAAAAAAGGATGTAGACTATTGGTAATATACAATTACAAAGGGAATAAATTGAAGATCGTTTTTCTACTTCAAGAGAAGAACAAATGTATCTAAAATCATCCAAAATGTCTGAACCTTTTTAGTCCGAGAGGAGACCCTGAATCTACTCAACCAGATTGAATATTAAATCTCTTGTTCTCCTCTTGTTGGTGCCTGAAAGCTTCTCCTGAAAACCTTGTGTTGATCCTTTACTCTTCGTAGGTTGATGCAAAAAGGGAATAAGAACATAGATATGAGCCATGATCTGGCAAAAGGGGGCATAATGCATCTACGTGATCCATGATATCAATGAAGCCATCCCATAATTATTATGCATCTATGTGATCCATGATACCAATGAAGCCATCACATAATTATGGATCCCACAGTAGCCACTTATTTTAACTACAGACTTAATCATGAGATAGATTGGTGCTTTGATGTACAGAAAATTGGCCAACAACAAAAAGTTTTGGCCCAGGTCAGTGGACTGCACAGGCTGGTCTTGTTTGATATTTTTTGCACATGCATTAAGCCCCTTTTTACAGAGCATGGCTCATGATTGTTAGAGTTTTTTTTCCATTTTTCTCTAGAAGGTATGTGACATAATAATACTTTGATTTTGAAAATAATTCAACTTATTGGTAAGGACAATTTATCTCCTGTCTACATCTTCCCAGCTCTACAGAGCATGGCTCCTGATTGTTAGAGTTTTTTTTTTTTTCATTTTTCTCTAGAAGGTACGTGACATGATGATATTTTGATTTTGAAAATAATTCAACTAACTGGTAAGGACAATTTATCTTCTGTCTACATCTTCCCAGCTCTACTGTCCATGTTATTCTATCTTTCTATGTGTGGGTTTTTTGTTTTTATTAACTCTTTACGAAATGACAAAACTTTAGACTGGTCCAAATTGAAAGCATTTGCAGACGAGAAAATAAATGGGACTGAAAAATTGAAATTGGTTATTGTAAAGGTAGAAAACATTGTGGGAAAAGGAGAAAATGCTGGTTACCAGCATTTTCTCCTTTTCCCACAATGTTTTCAGAAGGCTTCTTTCACAGGGTTGTTAAAAGTTGGGATTGTGTGGTAAAGGGTTAATCGCTGTTTTCTCCTCCAGCTAAAAACAGAAATAAATCAGTTGGAGAGAACCAACAATGAGTTGATAGAGAGA
Organism: Tridacna gigas; assembly: GCA_945859785.2. Lineage (NCBI taxonomy): Eukaryota > Metazoa > Mollusca > Bivalvia > Cardiida > Cardiidae > Tridacna > Tridacna gigas. Next base: position 56,704,201 of record OX244034.2, read on the forward strand.
ATCAAGCACTTGATGGAGTCACAGGACAGAATTGAGGTTTGTCATATTCTGTGGTTTTACCTTCTGGCCAAAGGCCAGCCTGCTTCTGCCATAACCCTGTGTCAGTAATATGTCTGTCCATGCATCCATTCATGCATCCGTCCATGCATCCCATGTGTTAAGTTTTATTTTAAACATCTTCTCTGAAACTACCCATCCAATTTTGACCAAACTTTACAGATGTAAATGATCCTGCCATGGTCTTCTTATGAATTTTGAAAGAATTTGATTTCTCTTAAAATTATTGTTGCCATGGCAGCAAAATTAAAATTATTGAAAATGTTTGAAAATTTTCTTGTCCAAACCACAAGGCCTAAGGCTACCAAATATGGCATGTAGCTTAATCTAATGGACCTCTTCTAAGATTCTTCAAATTTTAGCCCTTGGGTCAAAATTGGCCCCATCCCAGGAGTCACAAGTTTTACATTTGCTTACATAGTAAAAACTTTACATATTATCTTGTTCCTAACTATCAGGCCTACCAAATTTTGCATGTAGCTTGTTCTAATGAACTTCTTCAAATTCAAAGCCCTGGGGTCAAAACTGGCGCTACACCACAAGTTTTAAATGAAATTATATATTGTGGAGACTTTAAAAACCACCTCGTACCTAACTGTAAGGCTACCACATCTTGCATAAATTTAGCTTTATCTAGTAGGCCTCTACCGATATTGTTAAAATTATAGCCTTGGGGTCCAATTCGGCTCCTCCCTGGCAGTCACAAGTTTTACATGGGCTAACATTGTGAAACTTTAAAAATCTTCTCATTTTCTAATCATTAGATCTAGGGCTACCAAAATTTGCATTTATTTTTATCTCGTGGACCTCCACTAAAATTAGCCCTTGGTCGAAATAGGCCCTGACCTACAAGTCACAAGTTTTACATAGGCCTATATAGTGAAAACTTTTAAAATCCTCTTGTTCCTGACCATGCGCTGCAGCTGTAATATTTTGTGAGTGTTATCATGTAGTAGGCTTCTTCCAAAATTGTTCGACTTAAAGCTCTGGTGTCAAAATTGGCTTCACTCCATGGGTCATAAACTTAATATGAGCTCACAGAGTGAAAATTCTAAATTCTTCTTGCTCCTAACTATAAATCCTAGTGCTACAAAAATTGGCACATAGCTTCATCTAGTGCATCACTTTTGAATTTGGCAAAAATTTAGCCCTGGGATTGAAATTAACCCAGCTTCAGGGGTCTTATGTTTTACAGAGGCTTTACAAGAAACTTTGAAAAAATTCTTGTCATTAACCATATGGCATAGACCTGTATTATTTGGTATGTCACTTAATCTTGTGGACCTCCACCAGCTTTCAAGTAATTATAGCTGTGTAGTCAAATATGGCCTCACTCTGGGGTCACAACTTTCACATGGTCTTTTACAGAGAAAATTTTAAAAACCTTGTTTGAAACCATTTGGCCTAGTATTATAATGTTTGGTAGATGTATGTATTTATTAGACACTAGGGCAGTACAGGACCATCATGGCTGGCCTTTTCTTTTTTTTCTTAATCTTAGTTAAAATAATTAAATTTATCCCACTTAAATTGCAGTCTTTTATGATTCTAAATGTCTGTCCAACACGTATCAGATTTCTGTATAAATTTGTATGCATTGTCAGGTGATTTCACTTTCCTTGTAGCATAATATGGACTTTGGTATTACCTCATTAGCAGGTTACATTTTTATTCAGAAAGGAATATGTGTCATAAAATAGTTAATAGAGAATTTCACAATTAGGAAAAAAGTCTTATTTCTTCATTTTTAGGTCTTAAACGCTGAAATAGAAGATTCAAAAAGGATCATTGGAGATTTAAAGATAGAAGTAGATGCCTTGAGATCAGAAAATGAGCAGCTCTCTGGTGAAAAACATTCTCAGTTCTCCCAAATACAAAGTCTTCAGTCAATGAAACAACAAAATGAGGCCTTAGCACAAGATCTCAAGTCCATGGCTCAAAAAAACATGGAATTACAGCATAAGATTTCCCATTTAGAGGCTGAAGTGAAAGAAATCTCTGCAGCAAGAGAACATATTGACTTGATCGACAACCTCAAACATAAACTCTCAAAACTTCACAAAGAAAAATCTATCATGGCAGAAAAGGAAGAGTTCTATCAGAAACATATTGGAGAGTTGAAATATGAAATAGAAAAGTTGAAAGAAAAGATTCAAAATGCGGAAGTCACAAAGGACAGAGTGTTGGAGGAATATTATAAAGTACACAGTGAGCTGCAGTATCTTAAAAGACATAGCGCTGGTGATAGTCAGAGCGCAAATTTTAAAGATTTTGTCCGCTTGAAACGTGAAGTGGCACTACTGAAAGAAGAAAATTTGGAATTAAAAAGGACTGGAAAACATTTAGGCGCTAGTTCCAGTACAGCCAGCCTGCCTATGTTAAGATTTGAACCTGACTCCCAGATAATGAAAGTTGCATCAGATAAGAAATCCATTAAATCAAAGAAGCACATGGCTGTAGCAGCCAAATGAAGGAATTTATGCTGAAAACCTTGCCAACTTCTACGGATTTTGGAATATATTCTGAAAATAGTTTGTAAGGAAATGGGTGAATTCCTGACCAGAACCTGTACTGTAATAGTTCATATCTTATCAAGATAGTTCTTGAGGACTTATAACCCAGGTTTTTTTGTGAAACGCTTTTAAATCACTGTATTTGAGTCATGCCCTTAGGGTTCAGTGCATCTCTATGATCCATTATACCTAGCAAGTCATCACATCATTATAAAGCCATAAAATCTATTCTGTCTAAGAACCTACTAACAGGAGGTAGAATGCTCCTTTGACAAGCAGAAAACTGACCAATAGCAAAATGTTTTGGCCCAGGTCAGCCTACACCGACAGTGCAGGCCGACATTGGTCCATACTTTTTGCAGATGCATTAAAGCCTCTTTTCACAGAGCATGACTCATTTATTATTTGCACTTGTGCTGGTTATGAAGACCAGTAACTCTTTCTTCATCATCATCATCATCAGCAACACCATCATTCTTAATCTTTCATTGCACAAGCCATTCTTAGACCCACCAAAAACTTTACATATTAGGCAAAGGATAAGAAAAAAAGGAAAACTTTGCTTTTGGCATTAGTGAAAACAGTGGGAAAAGGGGAAGCTGCTTGTTACCAGCACTTGGATTTTTGTCCGTACAATATTTACCATAGCTGTCAACCAAAGGGCAAACAGAGAAAAAAAAACAACTTTTTATAGCAATAGATTAAATATACTGCTGCTACTTCTTAAAGTATTATTATCTGTACAGTTTACTGTTAGTCTCTGCCATCAAATATTTTACTGGTATTTTGCAGATTTACAGTTATATATATATATATGAATATATGAACCATACTTTGTGAAAAGGGGGCTTAACCCTTTCCCAAACAAGCCCTGGTTTTCACGTGTCTGCAGTACAAGTCTTGAAAACACTGTGGGAAAAGGAGAAATTGCTCGTAAAGAGCAATTTCTCCTTTTCCCACAGTGTTTTCTACCCTTTTTGAGACCTTTCTGCCATTTTTATCAAATCTGAAATTGTCGTCTGCGAACTCCTTCACTTTGGAACAGTCCAAAATTTGTTGTTTGGGAAAGGATTAATGTATCTGCAAAACATACATTATGTTGAATCAGGTCAGCCTACCCAGTCTGTGCAGGCTGACCTGGGCCAAAACTTTTTGCTTTATATTATCTGTCAATTTTATGCATATCACAGTACATTCTACCTCAGGATTCAGTCAGTTGTCAGACAGTCAGTCAGTTGTCAGACAGTCAGTCAGTTGTCAGACAAAATGGATGTTTTGGATTTATAATCATGTGATGTCTTGCTTGGTCACGCAGATGCATTAACTCTTTCCCAAATGACAAATTTTGGACTGGTCCAAATTGAAAGAGTTTGCAGACGACAATTTTAAATTTGAAAATGGCAGAAAGGTCTCAAAAAGGGTAGAAAACACTGTGGGAAAAGGAGAAATTGCTCGTTATGAGCAATTTCTCCTTTTCCCACAGTGTTTTCAAAAGACATGTACTGCAGACATGTGAAAACCAGGGCTTGTTCGGGAAAGGGTTAAGCTCCCTTTTGTCAGAGTATGGCTCAATTATACGGTACATTTGTAAGTTATCGCTGTCATTTTTATGTCTGCATCAAATACTTGTACTATTGTATCCTGATTTAGGGGATTTGCTTGTACTTTTGTACCCTGATTTAGTTTAACCCTTTACAAAATTTTACCCATGTCCAAATTGAAAGGATTTGCAGACAACAAATTAAATAAGACTCATATGATGATTTCTGTCTTTGACTGGGTACAGGGTTTTCCCTGACTCCCTGTTTCTTTGAAATTGGACCCCCAAATTTTCTAAAGGACCCCCAAAATTTATATGTTTGCCTTCTTTTTTCCATTTGAAGGGGGTCAAATGACCCCCACACCACCTAGTCCAGGGAAAACCCTGCTGGGTAGAAAACATTGTGGGAAAAGGAGAAAATGCTGGTTACCATCGCTTTTTTTCCTTTTCCCACAATGTTTTTAAAAGGTGTCTTTCTCAGGGTTATTAAAACTCAGGATTGTGTGGTAAAGGGTTAAGTGGAAGGTATTTTACCCTATTACTCATTACTAGATGTCAAAATTGTAGGCATGTCCAGTTTCAAAGAATTTGCAGATGGCAAATTAAAGGTGGCTCAAATGATGAGCTTACCTTCGATGGTGTAGAAAACATTGCAGGAAAAGGAGAATATGCTGGATACCAGCATTTTCTCCTTTTCCCAGAAACATCACAGGAAAAGGGGAATATGCTGGGTACCAGCATTTTCTCCTTTTCCCACAATGTTTTCAAAAGCTTTCTTTGTTAAATCTCAGGTAAAAGGTTAAAGTTAGGGGAAATAACTTCATTATCACAGTTGCAAAGGTGTTTTGGCCTGAATATCACACTAATTATTGGACAGTGTACATTCACGATCAGATTGTGTATTCCTTGCATTGTGATCCTGGTCTCCACTGTCTGTATTAAAGAAAATTAAACTGTGCCAATAGGGTCCATATTCACCAGCCATTCTTAAGAGCATTCTTCGTCTTTTTCTCCAAAATTTTCAAAATATGAATGTAACACAACTTAGGTTTGTTAAACCATTTGGTTTAGCTAGTCAGAAGTTGTGGTACTTTCAAATTTAGAAAATCTCAGATATAAAGACTAAGAATGTTCTTAAGAATGGTTGGTGAATACAGACCCGGCCCTTAAACTGTTTGCTAAACAACAAAATTAAAGTCTTGTCAATATTGGAAGTATTTTGCAAATGACAAATGCTGCTCAAATGATGCTAGTTTTTTTGTGAAAGAGTAGAAAACGTTGTTGAGAAAGGAGAAAATACTGATTACCAGAATTTTCTCCTTTTCCCACAATATTTTCAAAAGCCTTTTTTTCTCATTGTCATTAAAACTCCGGATTGTTTTAGTAAAGGGCTATCCCTTTACAACACAATCTTAAGTTTTCATGACCTTAACCCTTTGATAATATAGTGAGAAAAGGCAAAAAATGCTAGTAACCAGCATTTTCTCCTTTTTCCATCTCTCCTACTCAGTGAGAGAACCAAAGCTTATTTATACAGATTTCATATTTATCGTCTGCAGTTAATTCAATTTGGAGCACACAAAGGGTTAACGGTTAGTATGAATAGAATAAGTGATGCCTTATTCACCAGCCACTTTAATTATTATCTTATGTACAAGTTGTATCTAAATCCAAGGCCATCTATGCTTTGCTGAGAACTCGTTTCAGCCAATCAGATAGCTACTTTTGAATTGTTCTTTAGAAATGAATTTAGAATGGATGATGAATTCAGTTCTTGGTAAATAGTCACTCAGATATTTTGATCAATATACATTTGAGCTATGCTCTGTGAAAAGAGGGCTTAATGCATCCGCGAAAAGTATCAACCCAGGTCAGCCTGCGGAATCTGTGCAGGCTGACCTTAGCCGAAACTTTTTCCCTATTGGTCAATTTTCTGTATGTCAAAGGACCATTCTACCTCATGATAAGATCAGTTGTTAGACATAAAGAATTAAAAGGATCCCTAACTATGTGATGTCTTGCATCACGGAGATGCATTAAGTCCCCTTTTACCAGAGCATGGCTCATTTATTTATTTACATTCATTTATTGAATTTTAAAACTTTATTTCATATGATCATACATATTCATGACACACAACTGGCTGCCTTCTCTACACAATGTGTTTCAATTATGCTCTATGTACGATTGTGTTTCCAATTACATGTATGTACACTTGATAGATATTTTTACACATAAACCCCAACCAACAAAGTTGGAGGGGAAACATATTAGTTTTAGAATTTCTGTTTGTTGTTTTAATCCGTCCCTGCAACTGTCTGCCTGTTCGTCCGTAGACATTTTTTTTTTTCTGTTCTGTAACTCCAAAGCCTTTTGACTATCTCCAGCACCGAGGCTAGAATCATGCTTTTTGAGTGGAAAGATATACTATCCTCTAGTTAAATACTATTTTATTATAGGATAGTATATCTTCCCTCAAGTAAATGTGATAGGTACTCAAAATAATTCCCCTCCAAGTCACTGCACTGTGGTGTGGATAATATGTCTTGTTGCAAGGCAATGTATTTGTCATCTCGGATAAACCTTGTTCTATTTTATTAATTCAGATTTTTATATACAGATTTGAAGTGTGATATTTTTGAAATGGCAATAAATTGCTTTCAACATGGGTTTGCTATTTATTTGATGGAGAGAGAGATGCTATTTTATTTGAAGGAGAGAGACAGCGAGCTCTTAGACCATCTGATTTTGCAAAGACTTGTTACTTCAAAAGCTGAGCCAACTACCGGCTCAGCTTTTGAAGTAGCAAGTCTTTGCAAAATCGGATGCTAAGTCTTTGCAATCAGAGTTAAAGTATCAGAATTTAGAATTAAAGTTGAATTTAGAACCGCTTGTGAGTTCGATTCAAGATATCGTTTTTATTTAAACCAGATTGCATTGTCATGTCATGCAGCCTGATCTTGATCTCCACAGTCCACAAAAGTAATCAACAATTCCAATTGTGATTAGTGTTATACGAGTAAATCAATCGGTTTACTAGTCAGTCAAGCGGATTATATTACCAATCAGACGAGGAAACCATATTTCGCAGTTTTATGTATATTGTAAACAGAACAACAAAAATACTTTTTTTTTCCTTTTGTTTTTGTCAATGTATCAAGGTGGATCTCAGTGTAGTCCTACTGTCTCTCAAGAATTACTTAGCATAGCGGTATAACTCATTTCAAGCCCGCTTACTGCTTTCCAACTAGTCGAAGCAATGTTTGGATTTTGGCAAGGTCAGGGTTCGAATGTACACGCCTGGCATTCTAAACTACTGACATAATTCATCTGCCGGTCGAAGTTTTACTGGAGAACGCCACCGAATAACTAGTACCAATCTATCCACTAGCCTGCCCATCCATCAATCAGTCCATCCACCGATCATTCCTCCCTCCTGTGTCTCTGTCTCTACCTGTTCACTCATCTATTTAATAACGATTGGCCGACAAATTATTATCACTTTTTTTTATCAAAAATCCCACTATATGGTCCAATGTCTTGGCTGGCGACTTAAGATACTGATATCCATGTCACGGTGAATATTATAGTTAAACCTTATCAAACAATCCAGTGTCTTAACGACCCATAAGAAGACATTGTAGGAAAAGGAGAAAATGTTTGTAAACAGAATTGTTTCCTTTTCTTTCAAGGTTTTCTGCTTTTTTAGAGACAAATTCCATCATTTTCTCCACGTTTAATTTGTCGTCAGCAAACACCTTCAACACTGACAAGTCAAAAATTTTACCTTCTGGTAAAGAGTTAACACTTTACCATACCAACCTGAGTTTAACGACCTTGAGGAAAAAGCCTTTGGAAAACATTGAACGAAAAGGCGAAAATGCTGGTAACGAGCATTTTATCTTTTTCCCCACAATGTTTTCTGCCCTTTCATAGATGACCCCCTATTTTTTTTTTTTTTTTGGGGGGGGGGGGGTCACAATTAGGTTGTCGCGATGCTTTCAATTTGGACATGTATGAAATTTAGTCGTCGTGTAGAGTTTGCGTTGTCAGATAACGTTTACGATAGTAATTATCAGAGCATGTTCAACGCGGGGTCAGCTGATTATTTTGTGGGCTAAATTGAAAATTTCGTCTTGAATAAGGTAAGACTTAACTGCCTTCGCTGTTTTCAGTTTCATGTTTGTCAGGTTTATGCAAATCCAAGCTTTTTTGTTGTTGAACATATTTCCGCATGTATAGTACTTTTTGCATTCTGCAAAAGACCGATTTGGGAAACGATTCGACAAACGGAGAAATTTTCAGCAGCGAGCAACGTCTGCTCTAATGGCAGCGTTATAAGAGAATGTCTTCAATGTCGCATTCTGCAGCGAGTAACGTCTGCTCTAATGGCAGCGTTATAAGAGAATGTTTTCAATGTCGCATTCTTCAAATCTGTCGTCAGTTAGTGATGTTTTCACCGCCATTTTACCCACACTGTCTCTGTTCTACCACGACAGAGACTGTTAGTTTCCATGCATGATCCGTAATGTCTCACGCCAAATTATATAATACCACAAAACACATGTAATACAATGCTTACAGATCAGTTGGAAGACAAGTGATCCATGCTTTGTGAAAAGGGGGGCGCAGGCTGACCTGGACCGAAACTTTTCGCTACTGATAAACTTTCTGTATGTCCAAGGATGATCAAGTCGGTCGTTAAAAAAGTGGCTATTATGGATCCATAATTACCGGTATGTGATAGCCTGATTGGTATAATACACCACGGAGATGCATTCGACCCCCTGACGCTAGAGCGTTGCTCACTTTATTTCGCCCCTGACGGGACTCGAATTCGCTAACATTTCGTCGAGCCTTTTACGTTACCAGCTGTATTATCGGGGCATGATTAAGTGAACGCTTTGTTCCCAATGGCGACTTTAATGGCTTTTTCGGACAGTATAGATCAAGATCAGACTGCACAGAAGGTGCAGTTAGTTGAGTACATCATCATACTAAATACATTACATTTTCAGGGACCTTACTATCTGAACTACCAACAATCTGATGTACTGATTCATCGAGGATGTCGCTTTTAAGATTTATTTTCATTCCCGTTGGGATGATTTTTCAACTGATTGAAAAACTTCTATTCTCACTGGTAAGGTTTTAGAGAATATGCCTATACATTCACGAATTTACGAAAGGGTTTTTTTTATGTTTTCTGCTGATCACCTTTTGTCTTTTGTGACTGTTCATCCTGGCCTGTTACCTCGCCATCACACCTCTACTTCTTCACCCACCTGTCTCTGTCTCTCTGTCTATCTCTCTCTCTCTCTCTCTCGCTCGCTCTCAGACGGTTTCTCGCCATCACCATCTTTGTCATTTTCAGAAGCAACTAAAAATCATTACATTTTCTTCTAAGTTACGTCTACATAATGTATTTTCAAATGAATGAGCACGCTAAATTGTATCAATACAATTTTATCTTGATATTTTCAGATCGATTTATACGATGAATATTGTTATTCGCCCCTTCAAACTGGCTTATCTCCCTTGGTCTCCCGGATTCCGCGATACATTGACGTAAATGGCCGAAGATTCACGATTTTCACGGCTAACATCGTTTCCTGGTCTCGAATGGCCCTCGTGATCCCAGTGGCTTGGTGTTTGAAGTACGTAAATATTATTTTTAAGATAGTAGTATTTTGATAGTAATTTAGTTTTTGTCCTTTTTCAAAAGGTTTTTCAAGGTGTATTTAAATTAAGCACATGACAGATCTAGTCGCTTTTAAATACAGGCTCTGTGTTGCGTTTTTATCTTTTGACTAGAACTTTACGTTCAACCTTTTGAAAACATTATGGCTAAAGAGAAACTACTTGTTTCTCCTATCGCTACAATATTGTCTACACTCTCTGAAGCAAGTTCCATCATTTGAGCCACGTCTTGTTTGTCGTCTGCAAACGCTTTGAATATGGAAGAATCTAAAATTTTGTCATCGGGTAAAGAGTTAATACAAGAGAAATCTTAAAAGAAAGGAAGTATCTATACAGGCTAAGATTTACTTGAATGTTCTTTCACTCTGCTTTCTGCACAATTCTGCCGTTCTGTAGTCTAGATGGAAGCGGTTTTAGTTATGTTTACACCGTTCCAATCCTGTACAAGGCCTGGAACTTTTCAAAAATCGACATGTCCACCAATATAAAATTTCTTATCTGACCGTTCGCAACTGCGATTATCCCTTCCTTTCTTCCTTCCTTATCTTCCTTCTAATTCATTCATTCATTCTTCCTTCCTTCCTTCTAATTCATTCATTCATTCATTCATTACGTGCCATTGAAAAAGTTTTAATTCCATTACAAATTTTTACAGATACGACTATACGATCGTCGCGTTTTGCATGATTCTGTTCCACGACTTTCTAGATCACCTGGACGGAATCGTAGCCAAAGTACAGAGACAAGTTTACGGACAGCTAGACGATCCTCTGTTGGGAGGCTTTATGGACGCGTTCTGTGATAAGGTAGAAACGTGCAGGGACCTTTAGCCATGTTCACTAACTAACCATTCTCAATATCGGTAGAGTTTTCAGTGTCTAAGACCAACCATCGAATAGGATATGACTTTCTACGTGTGTCAGCCAATCCGATGGATAGTTTTGGAAGTATAGATTGGTTATAGTATATGAGCCATTCTCTGGCAAAGGGGGGCTTAATGCATCTTCATGATGCATTATACCAAGCAAGATATCATATACATGTAATTATGGATCCCTAACAGCCACTTTAATTTTTAAACAACCGACTATATCATTAGGTAGACTGGTCCTTGGACATACAGAAAATTGACCAATACCGAAAAGTTTCGGCCCAGGTCAGCCTGCGCGGACTGCGCAGGCTGACCTGGGTTGATACTTTTGGAAGATGCATTAAGCATGGCTCATATATAGTCCTTGAGTATTGATAAGATACACTTACTTTGATCGCATTGAAGCTACTATTGAAAGAGGTGTGAACCTGATTCTAACAAGAAAATGTTTTGTCCTCAATTAAATCGTATACATCCCCATCAAAACATAATAATAATAATAATTATCATTATTATTATTATTATTATTACTATTATTATTGAGCAAAAGATTCTGCAAGTATCTTTGTAAGAAGTCAATACTCAGCATGAATCAATGTTTGATAAGTGACTACAAGTGAAAACACTTCGTCAGAAGGATATTTCGCTCATTACGAGCATTTTTTTTTTTCCTTTTACGACGAGAGCTTTGAAATAGTCTACTAGGGTACTCAAGTTGCTCTAAGATGGGTATGATTATGAAAGCTTGACCGGTGAAAAAAGGGGCTTATTCAGATATGTAGTTGCACAGCAAACTTAAAAGGAGTTTTATCAGTGAACTGAATAAGTCAATAGTTAGCAAAACCATCAATAATTAAGAAAGTGAAATACTGGGGGGAGGGGGGGATGAGACATGCCCTGTGAAAAGGGGGCTTGATGCATTTGCAAAAATATTGACCCAGGTCAGCCTGGGCAGTCCGCGCAGGCTGACCTGGGCCGGAACTTTATTGCCCTTGCTCAGTTTTGTGCATGTCAAAGGACTAATGCACCTCATGATTCAGTAGGCTGCTATACAAAATCTAATTAAAGGATGTATAATACTGTGATGACTTGCTTGGTACGATGCATGAAGGTGATGCATTAAGCACCCTTTTGCCAGAGCATGGCTCAAATTACATATATATTGTTTCCTCAACTCTTTACCAAACGACAAAATTTTAGACTGGAAAGTATTTTCAGGCGACAAATTTAATGTGGCTCAAATGATGGGGTTTGTGTCTGAAAGAGTAGAAAACATTGTGGAAAAGGAGAAATTGCTGGTTACCAGCATTTTCTCCTTTTCGCACAATGTTTTCGAAATTTTTATTCTTTAGGGTCGTTAAAATTCGGCATTGTGTGGTAGAGGGGGTGGAGGAGGGGGAAGGAAAACGACAACGAAGATGATGATGATGATGATGATTTTTAGTGGAAAGCGCAATTTATTTTTTTCAAAGGGAGAAATATTTGAAGAAAAGGAACCTGTTTGGTTGATTGTTATTATTTTCAGATAGTGAACTGCCTGGCCCTGTGGTCTATTCTACTTCTCACAGACTACAGTTCTATGACAAACCAACAGATACTAATGTATATAAGTCCCTGTGTTATAATATTGACCTACGAAGCAATCCTTGGGGTGGTTCGAGTGCAGGATTATTTCCGAGCAGTTTATAACAGGTAATATTGGTTGACATGACCGATAGATGGACGGGCAGACAGACTGTTAAATATTGTGTGACGCACCCAACGACTGAAGGTGAAAAGTTAATGTTGAAGATGACATTGCTTTGTTGATATGAGTCATACTCTGTGAAAAAGAGGCTTAATGAGTCTGCGAAAAGTATCGACTCAGGTCAGCCTGCGCAGTCTGCGTAGGCTGACTTTTCGCTATTGGTCAATTTTCTGTCTGTCAAAGGACCAGTCTACCTTATGATACAGTCGGTTGTAAGACATAATGAATTTTATGGATTCTTAATTATGTGATGACTTGCTTGGGATTATGCATTACGGAGATGCATTAAGCCCCCTTTTGCCAGAGCATAGCTATTAAAAAAAAAAAAAAAAAAAAAAAAAACATAGAGTGCTAAATAAATGAAATGGACATTCTAAGTCGGAACAAAAAAATAAATACATATGTTGGGTTGTCAGGGCAAGGTTTTTGTTATTATAAAAATGTGTTGCAAAATAGCAGACAACGTATATCTAAGATCAGACTGCACGTTCTGTGCAGTCTGATCTTGATCTACACTGTCCGCAGAAGCAACTAAAGCCGGGCTCAACCCTATAACCATCGTATTAAAGAGGCTCTGTTTTGAATGTAATTTTTTCATCAGAAATAAACAAGGTTCCACATATCTGGGCTGGGGTACTGCACTGCCTTACCAAAGGGTACTCAAATGCGATCGTTGCCGCCGGCATCTGAACCGACGGTTTAACTCTTTACCACACCATCCCGACTTTTAACGACCCCGAGAAAGAAGCCTTTTGAAAACATTGTGGGAAAAGGAGAAAATGCTGGTAACCAACATTTTCTCCTTTTCCCACAATGTTTTCTACACTTCCCACAACAAATTTCAATGCTTAAATAATATTTAGTTTTTCGTCGGCTAAAGCTCTCAGTTTGGACTTGTCTAAAATTTTGTGGTTTGGTAAAGAGTTAACCCGGTACCACGTGGGACCCCGTCCATTAAAACCACAAGGTGGATTACACTTTCCTCCTGACCAAGCAGGCCTGGGTCCCTACTTACCGACCATTCTAAACTTTGACATTCTTAGTCCGATTCAGGGTTAAGAAAGTAATACGATTTCTGATGGCTCAACCATTCGGTTTAGGCATTCAGAACTTTTGTTTGCTTTGAAATTTGGAAAATTCTTGAATTAAACTAAGAATGATATTAAGACCGGTTGGTGGATACGTGTCATTGGCTTTATTTTTCTTTGTCGAACCACAACATTTTTGCTACAGGTTTTCTTCTTCATAAATTATTCATGTCTGCTTTTAGAGAATATGGAAATATCAAAACACAAAACGCGCCAAATGTTGCAGCTGTGATGGAGGGAAAACTTAAAGAGAAGCTCGAATCTATGGGGATCGCTTTTTTGTGCCTCGCCCATAGCGCAGTTGTGCCATGCAGTTGTATTTGTAAGTTAACTCTTTACAAAACGACAAAATTTTAGACTTGACCAAATTGTTAACATTTGCAGACGATAAAATTAATTTGACTCGAGAATGAATTTCGTTTTTGTAAGGGTAAAAAAAAAATAGTGGGAAAAGGAGAAAATGCCGGTTACCGGCATTTTCTCCTTTTCCCACTATGTGTTCAAAAGGGTTCTTCTACAGGGTCGTTAAACTCGCGTCTGTGTGGTAAAGATTTAACCTTTTTCCAAACAATCCCGTATTTTATAAACCTGAAGAAGACAACCAGCAGTTTCTCATTTTTTCCCACAAAGACATATCCCATAACTTGACCTTTTTGATAAGTCGTAATTATCAATCATTTGAAATTCGAAAACCGAGTAATGAAGGAGTTTTGTATTGTTCAAATGACTCCATCTTCAGGGCAAATGAAATTTCCTTGGCAAATTATATAGACGGATATCTCTGATCTGCCGTTTCAAAGCCATGGCGGTGCTAATTTTTAAGGTGAATTTCAGAAACGAGTTATGTGTATATGACCTTTTTAATCTTTCACCTACAAAATTATCAAGTTCAGGGCTTTAATCGACCTACTGCAAATGAATAGACCTTTAGATGATTGAAAATACTTGGACACTGGTTGTTTTATTATTCCATGATAGAGTAATTTGACGATTCATGAATTGTATTTCAGCCGGCTATTCAGGTTTAGTCTGCCTATTGTTGTCAGTTCGTCTTGCCCATGCGAGTCTACAACACAAATTAAAGGCAAGGAATACAGCTATGAAAACCGAATCTCACAAAGCTGATATAGCTTCTGATCGAAAAATTGCGAAGGTCATTAAAACAGAACTACAAGCTGCAGATGACGAAAACAAAGAGGGGCCACAAGCTAATGTCGTGAGTTAAATTGGTTGTATGTTCATTGCTTTTAAAGAACGTCAATGTTATATTAGCCAAGTCACATCCTACTAAATTCAAAACTTGATATATTTCTCTCTCTCTCTCTCTCTCTCTCTCTCTCTTTCTCTCTCTCTCTCTATGTTTTTTTTTACATTAAAACTCGATTTTTTTTTAAATTTTATATTTTTGTATGTGCCCGATGACTCTATTGGTAACAAAATACTATTATATCTATAACGGGGATAGTGGGTCACTGGGTAAAGGTTAACCCTTTATATTACCAAACGAAAAAAAATTGGGCCATCCCAAATTGAAAGCATTTGCAGACGACAAAATAAATGTGACTCAAAAACTAAAATTTGTTTTGGGAAAGGTAGAAAACATTGTGGGAAAAGGAGAAAATGCTAGTTACCAGCATTTTTTCCTTTTCCCACAATCGGGATTGTGTGGTAAAGGGTTAAATGATTTTTCGGTTGAAATAATTGACACGAAATAAAACTTGAATATTATAAATAATAAACTACATTTCTAAATATATACAAGCGGTGCGGGTGGGTGGGGGGTGGAAAGGGGATTCAGTGTATCTCCGTGATGTATTATACTTGTAACAAGCAGTTCATCTCATGAATAATTATGGATTCATAAAACCCAATTTATCTAACAACCAACTGAATCATGAGTAGATTGATCCTTTGACATTCAAAACAAAAATGACAAATGGCAAGAGGTATCGATTCAGATCAGCCTGCAGGGACTGCGCGGACACACGATATTTTTTACAGAAGCGTTAACCCCCTTTTCACAGATTATGACTCATACATATACAATGATACCTAAATTCTGATACTCGTAAGCTGCTTCTTTTGGTTTTTTCTTGTCTATACGAATGACATAATATCGAACGTCAAGTATACCATAAAAAAAAAAACTGCATCTGCATATGCATGTATTGTTTTTGTTTTTTGTTTTACAGAATTCAGGTATACAAGCAGATGTTAAACTAAGTTATCGCAGAAGGTAAGGGCATAATGTCAAAGTGCATCAACATCATCATCATCATCATCAATATCACATCATCATCATTATCATCATCAGAATAAAATGCATGTAAAGCTATCAAATTTATTGACTTCGATTACGAATCTTCACAGATTTGTTTTCTTGCAATTTAACAAATACATGTCTTTGTTCCAAAGGTGTTGAAGGTCCGATTGTTGATCGCCTGGAAGATGGTCTTCGACCGTAGAGTCCTTTAACTTTTCCAGCGCCAATCACAGGCGTATCGTTTTCTGACGAATTTCGCCATCCATATAATGTAATATATGAGCCATGCTCTGTGAAAAGGAGGCTTAATGCATCTGCGAAAAGTATCGACCCAGGTCAGCCTGCGCAGTCCGCGCAGGCTGACCTGGGCCGAAACTTTTCGCCATTGGTCAATTTTCTGTACGCCCAAGGACCAGTCTACCTCAAGGTTAGGTCGGTTGTTAAAAAAAAAGTGGTTATTACGGATCCATAATTGTGTGATGGCTTAATACGTACAATGCATCACGGAGATGCATTAAGCCCCCTTTTTCTAGAGCATGGCTCATACATATTACAATGTATAGATGGCGAAAATTGTCACAAAACGAACGCCTGTGGGACCAATGTATAAAATCGACCTCTTTTGACAGTTGAAAATACCATACATTTAAACCCAGAAAGATTTTCATGCTATAGGCTTGACTAAACAAGCGGACGTTCTGTTCAGTCTGATCTTGATCTATACCACCCGCGAAAGCCTTTGTTTTCATTTGAAAAGGGTTAAAGGGGAAAACCGCATTTTCGACGAGGACTGCTCTCCACTACTTATACGTTAACCTTGTAACACACATACGAGTCAATTACGTCTCTGTAGCGAAAACTCTTTGGACGGCTTTCCTAAACTTCCGAACTTGCTTGCTACAGTTACTCGTGGAATATAATTTGAGCGGCACTTTGGCAAAAGGGGGCTTAATGCATCTCCGTGATGCAAGCAAGTCATCACAGTATGGTAGACCCACAAAATCCGTTTTATATAACAACCTACTGAATCACGAGGTAAACTGGTCCATTGACATGCAGAAAATTTATCAAAAGCAAAAAGTTTCGGTCCAGGTCAGCCTGCGCGCACTGCACAGGCTGACCTGAGTCGATACTTTTTGCAAATGCAGTTAGCTTACTTTTCACAGAGCATTGCTCATATATAAAATCATGAATCTGTTTTACAGGCAAAGTGTGTTCGATGGATACGACTCCGATATTGACGAAATAGATGAAGAAGAAGATGATGAAAACGAAGGTTTTGAAGGAAGAACTGAAGAGCGGGAAGAAGACAATAAAGTAGAGGATGAAAAACAGGACCTTTCACAGAAAGACGACAGCAGGGGGGATGGGCGACCGAGAACCCTTTCCCGGTCCCAGTCTGTACCCGTATGGAATCCGTCGTCAAGGATGGTGGACAGGGTGTACACTGTGGGCTGCTTTGACCTTTTTCATGAAGGTCATGTTAAACTGTTAATGCGACTCAAAGGTCTTGGTCGAAAGGTAAAGAATGAATCAGTCCTTCTGTCTGTCTTTTTGTCTGTCTGTCTGTCTGTCTGTCTGATCGTCTGTCTGTCTGTTCGTCCGTCCGTCTGTCTTTCCCTTTCTCATTAGTAATGTCTACATTTCTACACGCTCTCCTTTGCAATGTTTCCTCTTACTCTTTATCAAAGATGGGCCAAATATATCTACGCCTTGTATCTATTGCTTGTCTGACCTCAAGTTTGCCTTCTTAGGTGTACCTCTCTCTATCTTGCTTGCCTGTTAGCTCTGCTGTCTTCATCATTATCGTTGTTTAGTATTTATCAATGTGATTGTAATTATTTTCGTTTCAAAAAGGTTATAGTTGGAGTACACGACAGTCGAAGCATCTTTAAATTAAAAAAGAGGGTTCCTATAGACGGCACATGTAAAAGGATGGGCAACGTGAAGAAATATGCAGATGAGGTGAGCCGAGTACCCGGCGGAAGGTTAATTTTTCACCACGCGGGAAAAAGTAGACATGCCTAAATTGAAAGCATTTGCAGACAACAATATAAATGTAGCTCAAAATATGAGAAAATGCTGGCTACCATTTTCCCACAATGCTTTCAAAATGCTTCTTCTTCAGGGTCGTTAAAACTCGTCATCGTGTGGTAAAGGGTTAACCCGCTACCATACAATCCCGACGACTAAGAGCTTTGGGGAAGAAAGCTTGTTGTGAAAACATTACTGGGAAAAGGAGAGAATGCTGATAAACAGTATTTTCCCCTTTTCCAAATATGAATTAACCCCTTCAAAGACAAAGTCTGCAGTTTGAGCCACATTTAATTTATAGTCTGCAAATGCCTTGGATTTGGACAAAGCAAACATACTCTTTTCAAAATAATTAAAGAAAATTATGGTAAAGTGTTAATTCTAGTCCTTAAACCGTGTATCAAAATTATATCTAAGAGGTTGTTGTAAATGAATTCACAAAAATATGCTCAACATTTGATACCCACTCGCACCTCGTTGTTTTCACTGTTTGTTTGCAGTTTGAAGCTATTTTTACTGGAATTTAACTTACATAAGTTCGACTAGTGCAGATTTCAAGATGCTCAGATATTTTTTTGTAATAACCAAAAAAAGTGCTCACCAATCATTCTTGTTAACACTTCTAATCTAATTTTCAAGAAATTTCTAAGTTTCAAAGTAACGAACTTTCTGACTGGCAAATGGTTTAGCGAATCAGAAATTGCGTTACTTTCTAAATCTAGAGTAAGTCTAAAAATACAATCTAGAAAGGTTGCATGGTGAATACGCACCCAGGTCTGCTTTTTAAACTCATGTTCAATGCTTTTCAGGTTTTCTGCGTTTCTGGGACGGACCCAACGCCTTTCTTACACTGCATTTACGATCAAGACGAAAGCCTTACAAGTATGTATATTCGCGGGGATGACATGAAAAACTTTCCCGCGCGAGAGTTCACGGAGAGAATTATGCCTGTACATTTCCTACCTTATACACAGAGCGTCTCTTCGACAAAGATTAGAAAAGAAGTATATAATGCATCCAAGTTTGGACCGCACGTTAAATATGATGACCATTTGATGTTTTATTAGGCTGTTTTCGAAAGAACTGAATCTTGGTAACTCCTACCCGCCGCCAGGAACACATGCAGATGATATTTCTTCTTGTGTGATTTTTGGTAAGAAATTAGTCTAAAATCGCTTTCAAACAAACAAGCATACAAACAAAATACACGTAGACCTGAGTCAGCCAACCTAGATATATTCCTCTTTTGTCAGCAAATATTTATTTTCATTTTAACTGACATATTTATACAAATTTAAATGAAAATGATTTACCTTTTTCTTTGTTATGTTGTCGTTCTGAAAGTATGTGCAATAATATTTTGATTTAGTGTAGTCATGTTTAAATAAATCTCCTCTGAAGAAAAAATAAAAGACATGTTTGTATCAATGATTTAGAACTGCACGTTTTTCATTTGACACGGACATTATGCATTTTCTAATACGCCTATAAAGTGTGGTAGACGACGCTTTGAAATTATCATTAGCTCGGGATGACTGAGCTCTGTCCCAGACGACAAAGTTCTAGACCCGTCCATAACGAAAGCATTTGCAGACGACAATTATAATGTGGATGAAATTATGGGATGTGTCTATGAAATTATACACAACATTGTAGGAAAAGGAAAAATGCTGCTAATCAACATTAACTCCTTTTCGCAAAAAGTTTACAAAAGCTTTCTCCGTCAAGGTCGTTTAAACTCGGGAATGTATGATATAGCGTTAACTCTTTACCAAACGACAAAATTTTGGACCGTGCCAAATTGAAAGCATTTGCAGACGACAAATCAAATGTTGCTAAAATGATGATTTCTGTTTTGGATAGAGTAGAAAACATTGTTGGATAAGGAGAAAATGCTGGTTACCAGCATTTTCTCCTTTTCCTACAATGTTTTCAAATGCTTTCATTCTCAGGGTCGTCATAAGTCGGGACTGTGTGGTAAAGGGATAAAGACTCTTGTTACACTGAAACCCGGAAAGATTTTTATCTTACAGACTTTACTAAAGAAGCAGACGGTATGTATCCAAGACCACGTCCTGTACAGGCACAGAACGTGCAGTCTGATCTTGAATCTACATTGTCAAATAAGAGGATTTTTTTCTCAAAAAAATAAGTCTGAAATAACATTATACGGGTTTTTACTATCGGCTTGAAAGTTTTATTAAATCACCTAGCAGGATAAGGGTTAAGTTACATTTATTGTTATTTGGAATTGTCGGTCTACGAAACTTCGGCTGAACCAAGGAGACAGCTCATTTATTTATTTATTGCCTTGCTTTCAATAGCACTTGGCTGGGGATCTTGCAGTGGCTTACCAAAGGACAAACTCAGGTAAATAGAGCCGCTTGCGGCAACCAAGCCAGCATTTACTGATTTTAAATTCAGTGCCTAATTGTCAAAGCCACATAGAGCTTCTTAAGGGTGGAAGATTGATTGATTAGTTGGTGTTCCAAACTGCTGGCTGTTCTCCACATAAACATAGTCGAGCTATGTTCAGATTTGAAAGAGAGATGAATACTGTTATAACAACTGTCATCATTTAAGAATTTGGCCGAGCTGGGATTCAACCAGCGACACCTGGGTATCAAGCCCCGAACGTAACAAACAGAGCTATAGAGCTCGGCTCTCAAGGATGAAAAGAATGGAAACAAGTAAAAGTAAACCAAAACCAAACGTGTTTACAATGTTTTATGCTTGAAGCTTTAAGATTTTTAACAATTATAATCAGTGCATTTAATGGCAGTAGTAGTTTATATACAGATAGGTTATACATATATACAATCATATATCCAAGCTTTAACAATCAGTCTAAGTAATGGGCTACCTCCTCTGTGAGGAGAATCGACCGAGATCAACCTGTCCCTTCATCCAGTTTGATCTTAATATACTTTCTCCGATATCCTGGGTCTGTATTCACCAACCATTATAAAGAACATTATTAGTCTTATTCTCCAGGATTTTCTAAATTTGAAAGTAACACAACTTGTTACTGGCTAAACCAAACGGTTTGTCGAATCAGAAGTTGTATTACTTTCAAATAAAAAAATTCTGGAGAAAAAGACAAGAACGTTCTTAAGAATGGTTTGTGAATACGGACCCTGATAATTGATTAACCATTTACCAAAAAAAAAAAAATAAAACTCGTTATCTAACAACGCTGATGAAAAAATAAAAACCTTTAAAAACATTTTGGGAAAAGGAGAAAATTCTTGTTACCCGCATTTTCTCCTTTTCCCAAAATGTTTTCAATCTTTTAATGACAAATTATACCACATATGCCAAATTTTACTTGTCGCCCGGCATTGCTTTCAATATAAACAAGTCTACAATTTTGTAGATAGTTATGAAGGTACATGTATTAACCCTTATGCTGCTAAGCGCCACTCACTGACTTTTTGCGCACAGTGTAGATCAAGATCAGATTGCACAGAAGGTGCAGTCTGATCTTGGATCTATACTGTCCGATGAGGAGATAATTTTCTCCACAAAATAAGTTTGAAATAATATTATTCCGGTTTTTACAATCGGCTAAAACTTATTTAATTTAGCAGGATAAGGGTTAAATCAACAAACAGAACCTAAGAACACTGTCTGATTGTAGTGATTATTTCATTTCGCTAGAATGAAGGCTGCAATTGTGGTTGGATAAATGTGCAAAAAGAAGTTTGGAATGGTTGGTAAGAATAGTAAATATTGCTAAATTGCTGGAAAGAGAAAGAGACAATAGCACTTAATAACAGATAATCACAAATAACACAAACATGGCTGATAACGTTTAGAATGTACAGATGAATAAAAACAACAGCATTAATCAAGCAAAACTGAAGATCAAAATCCATATAGACATATGACCTTTGGCCTTCTGTCTGTAAATATGAAGATTCCGGTATATGTAGACAGCTGCCGTGCCGTCATCATAAAGACAAAGATGCGGAAACTGGTGATATATAATGCATTTATTATATCCTGCGCAATATGACGGTAGTATTGTCAACACAAAGTCGGCAACAGAAGAAGTAATAATAGAAAATGCCTGCATTTTAATCCGCCTCAAGACTGTTTTCATGTACAAATAAGCGGCACTCTGAGAAAAGGGGGTTTAATGCATCTTTGAATGCACCATACCGAGCAAGTCGTCCAGTAATATGGATACATTTTGTCGGAAACAGGCCGAATCATGAGGTTGCAAGGTCGTCTCACAAGCAGAAAATTTACCAACAGCAAATAGTTTCGACCCGGGTCAGCCTGACATGGGTCGATACTTTTTGCAGATGCATTAAGTCCCTTTTCACAGAGCATGGCTGGGATGGTCTGACCCTTAGGCTGCTAAGCGCGATTCACTGACCTTTTGCGGACAGTGTAGATCAAGACCAGACTGCACAGAATGTGCAGTCTGATCTTGGATCTACACTGCCTGACAAGGAGATAATTTTCACAAAAAATACCTGTGAAATAGCAAAATTTGGGCTTCAGCATTTTATTTCATTTGTTTAGCAGGTTAAGGGTTAATTCACAACTATGTTTTTACCTTGGTCTATGGCTTACAAAGAAAAACGGATCTTCGTTCTACAGTACTATAATGAATTATTACTGAAATCTATTGTTTGCCCCGTTAACAAGCTGACGTAGACGGACAACTTTTTTTCCCCCGACAGTTCAGCTATAGTCACGTGACAATCACTCACGTAGCACTTGGTGTTTATAGTAGTCCACAACGGGATTCAGAGTTCAATTATAACCTGCAAAATCTTACCATTGCTCGTAGGGAGATAGTAATTTTGCCCTCTTTGCCACTAGATTTGTTCGTTTCTTCCCAAATTCAGGAAATTAAGTTCAGATCATTTGTTCAGCAAAGCGAGGGGTGGGGCGAGTAATTACGACAGGAAAGACACCTTTGAATAAAGTATCTCTTTCTCGAAATAGTTCGTCCTTTTCTTAAATTTGTTATCTATCAAGCATGTATAACTCAGAGCAGACCTAAAAATCACCTTTTCACAAAAATATTGCATACTCCCAAAGGTTCATATTTTTGCACCGCAAAGTAGCTTGGTAATAATAAAACGGTTTCACTAAAAATAAACCGTTTTATGACACATTTAGTTTTCGAAATGAAGCCTGTTGTTCTTCGACCCCGGGTTTTAGGGTAAGGTCAACTCCGAATTTTCCACTGTGAAGCTCACGGAGAAAGTTTCTGTTTTCTTCTTGCAACAGTTCTTCAGCTAATTGATCTGAAATGTACATGGTAAATTGATCTTTCATTTTCATAAAGTGAACTTGCGTCTTTCATCTCACAAATCAATTTGCTCTTTTGACCATTTACCACATGACAAAATTTTAGACTTGTCTAAAATGAAAGAATTTGAAGACGATAAATCAAATGTAACTCAATTCCTGAAATTTGCCTTTCATAGAGTAGAAGACATTGTGAGAAAAGGAGAAAATGCTGGTTACCAGCATTTTCTCCTTTTCTCACAATGTTTTCTAAAATCTTCTTTCTCAGGGTCGTTTAAAGTCGGCACTGTGTGGTAAAGGGGTTAAGAATGCTTGAGCTTTAAAGCGAGAAGAAAAAGGCTTTTACTCATGGTAAAGATGAAGATTCGACTGCACAGAACGTGCAGTCTGATCTTGATTCTACACTGTCCGATAAGGAGATACCCCCCTCCTCCAAGAAAGGAGTAAACTTTGAAATAGCAGAATTAGGGTTGTACTATCGACTTGAAACTTTCATTTCACTTATTTAGCAGGTTTAGACCTAAGAACGATTCTCTGTCCTGGTTAACCTGACATTCAGGCCCTGCATTTGAGTCATTCCAACAAACAAGGTACACAACTATAGTAAACCTTAAGAAATATGCATTCTTACTTGCTCTTTATCAAAATCAGACCTTGAGAACATTATATGAGTGTATTTGTTTTGCAGTTTTCTTAATGTTTTTTTGTTTTTTTATTAATAAAGACGCTGTATTTAAGGGACTGATACCAGTCTATGTCCTTGTGTAAGTGACGAGTTAAACAACGCGTTTTAATCCGTCATCTCCGCAAGCCAATCAAATTGCCTGTTACAAATCTTACCGTGATCAATGCGTCACAAAGCGGGATAACGGAAGAATAAAGAAAGGAAGCGACTTACTACAAATATCCTGGATACAGCCAGCATTAGGTCCGTTGTAATCGTCTGGAAGGTATTCTTCAGGAAGAAGTGACATTTCTAACTTGTCATACACTGTGGATAAGTTTTGTCCGTGAACATGTACCTGGAAAATACAGAGGTGAGGTTAGCCTGGGTCCAGGCGGTAATATTTTTCAATCACTCCATATCGCGGACTCTGTTCACGGTCCATACAGATCTGTGGCAAAACGGTTTATCGCTTCCTTAGTTATTACTCTCATTTTTGACAAAGTAACGAGCGAATATAATAAAGGGGAAAAATGATCGGGCTGGAACCCAGGCTAAAGTGAGTTAAGTTAGTATGTAGAGTAAGCTGGTGACCGGTCATTTTATACCCAAGTCATCACGGAACGTTTTGGGTTTGGGTGGGTAATGAATTAAGGATAGGAGGGCTTCCCTAGACATGAGTGGGAACATTTTTAACTTGCTAATACATGTTTAAGCTTCGATTTCTGGCCATGTTTCTGACGTCAAGCCACATTAATCTCTGATTTTAAACTGTTTCTGAAACTTTTTTTTAATCTCTTCGGCTGCTAAGCGCGACTCAAGGACCTTTAGCGGACAGTATAGATCAAATTCAGATTGCACAGCACATGTAATCTGATCTTGGATCTACACTGTCTGATTTTTTTTCCAAAAATACCCCTGAAATAGCAAAATTTGGATTTTTGCTATAGGCTTCAAGGTTTCATTTCATTCATTTAGCAGTTTAAGGGTCAAAGAGTCTTATTTTACAGGACATTCCATCTCCGGAAGTGAAGGGCGTGCGATCTTCATCGATATATATTGCCGCCATGAAAAGTAAATCACTACGCCTAAAGCTACTAGAATTCATTAACACATATCGTGCACATAACGCCCCCTCGTGTCTTTTGTGAACTTGAAGTACGAACCTAACAGTAGCATCATTACAAAATATATTAATCTATATCTGTTAAAAAATTAAAAGCATTCCGCTGCAGTTTCCTGCGATTTAATGACTGCATTGAGAACAAACAACTCTTTAAATCACTGACAAATCTGGAAATGCTCTCAAAGTCTAATTCTTGTGGCACTGCTTTTACCTTCGGAAGTGCAAGCCCAATCACCCTAAACAAAATGTACTACCGCTTTGGAAAATAAATCTCTTACGCCACTTCTGCACTTCATTAACATACGTCATGCGCATCACGCCCACGAATTCCGTTTTCGTCATAGCTTGCAGCGTGTCACTACTTGGTAGGAAAAAATGCACCATTTTACTTCCAGTTCTTGAAATGATTCGTAAGTGGTCAACAGGCAAGAGTATGGGCTTTACCGGACGGCATAAATCCAAGACTATACTGTTCAGAACGTGCGGTATAACCTTGGATCTAAACCGTCCGCTTGTTTAGTCAAGTGCTTAGGCTGCTAAGCGCAACTCAAAGACCTTTTGCGGACAGTGCAAGTCAAGATCTGAGTCCACATTCACCAACCATTGTTAAGAACGTTCTTAATCATATTCTCCAGAATTTTCTATATTTGAAAGTAACACAATATCTGATTGGCTAAGCCAAATGGTTTAGCCAATCAGAAATTGTGTTGCGTTCAAATTTAGAAAAGCTTGGAGAATCAGACTAAGAACGTTCTTAAAAATGGTTGGTGAATACGGGCCCCGACTGCACACAACATGCAGTCTGATCTTGGATCTACACTGTCCGATAAGGAGATATTTTTCCTCCCCAAAAAACCTAATTCTGAAATAGCAACATTTGGGTTTTCTACTATAGGCTTAAAAGTTTCATTTATCTTACATGTATTAAGCAGGTTAAGATTTCTGAGTTTCAGCGGGTTGTGTTTTGAGTCATCGAAAGATGTCGAGTTTATAAACATACTTGGCGCTTAAAGTGTAAACGCCATCTCCAACTGCGTTTCATCAACTGGTTGCTTTCTATACATGAATGGAGTACAAATTAGGCTCATCGATGAGAAATAGATGTATTCTGTTGCAATTACTAAGATATAGGCTATAAGTGTCCGTAAACGTTTGGTCGGGCCAGGGTTCGAACCAGCGGATAACAAGTCCTATGTTTTACCAGTAGCCTACCAAGCTTTAGACTAAGTATTTGAGCCATAATGAGGCAAAAGGGTGCTTACTTTATCTCTGTGATGCATGATACCAAGCAAATCATCACATGATTAAGGATCCATAAAAAATCCATTTTGCCAAATAAACGACTGAATCATGCGGTAAAATGGCCAACAGCAAAACGTTTCCGCTCAGGTCAGCCTGCGCGGACTGCGCAGGCTGACCTGGGTGGATACATTTTTGCAGATGCATTAAGCCCCATTTCACAGCGCATGGCTCATTCGTAAAAGGTAGAATCTTACCCTGTTCCTTAACTTTTCGCTCATCATGGGTCGGATCATGTTGAAGATACTTTCAAATACTGGACCTGTGTTGTAGTAATGCAGCTCTTTTATTCGACCAGGCAAGGCTTTCTGAAAATAAACAAGAAATATCTTTAACAAAGGCAGACGGCGTAAATTTACCAGGGGCTCTTTGAATAAGAAATGTTTACATTTTTTACCACAGGGGCCCTTAAAATAAACATCTCTACATATTTGACCAATCACAAATTTCTATTTATTTTTTATCAGTACCAAAAAGTAGGTCAACAGCCAGAACATTCAGCTACACCCAAAAAAAATATACAGTAATCATTTCATGCTTTTCGGTAGTTTATCAGGAAATAATGGTGGATTATTCACGGCTTTGACTAGTGAATTTACCAATTGATACACTCACAGGTACAGAAAAACCGAGAGCTCCCCTGCCCTTCACGAGTCCCAAAAAAAGAGGCAAAGGGGCTAGAAGCATGAAAAAAACAGATTTCTTTTTCGGTGAAATATGGAATTTTATTTCATCTCGTGAACATCATACGGTAATACATCTGTTTTCACTCGAAGTTGCGCCAGTCGTGAAAATACTCCCGATGCCGTTCACTCGATGAAATAAATTTCGATATTTCACCGATAAAAAAAAAACGCCCCTCTTACATCTCAACTAGAACTGTCGAAGGCCGACGAATAGCCGTCCACTTCGACCGGTTGCCTTGGTACTGTATCAGGAGAACAATATGAAAAGGACATTGCACCTTCAATGGTCGACCAATCACAGTGAAATTTACAGGTGCACAAGTTCCCACGGTAAAAAGGCGTTCATTACAATTTCAGCAAAACCAGTTTAAGGTTAACCCTTTACCACACAAGGCCGACTTTTAACGACCTTGAGGAAGAAGCTTTTTCGAAATATTGTGGGGAAAGGAGAAATGCTGGTAACCAGCATTTTCTCCTTTTCCCCACAATATTTTTTAACCTATCAAACAAAAATCACATCATTTGAATCACACTGAAATTGTCCTCTGCAAATGCTTTCAATATGGGCTGGTATAAATTTTTGTCGTGTGGTAAAGGGTTAACTCTTTAACAAACGACACAATTTTAGACTTGTATAAATTGAAAGCATTTGCAGACGAGAAATAAAATATGGCTCCAATGATTGGATTTGTCCTTTTAAGGTAAGAAAACCTCGTGGAAAAACGAGAAAATGCTGGTCACCAGCATTTTCTCCTTTTCCCGCAATATCTTTAGAAGCTCTCTTCCTTAGGGTCGTTAAAGCTCCGGATTATATGGTAAAGGGTTGAAATTATAGTAGGATAAGAGGACACAACATTGCTTTTACGGATAGATGCACGGTCAGACAAACGGACAGAAGATAAGCCGGCAACCTGATTTCACTGTACCCCACATAATAATTCGAATGTACGTAGACCAAAGATGGTGGTGGTTTTTCACGTCCCTATCAACGATATTTCAGTTACATGTATTTCAGTCATATCACGGGGAAAGCTCAAGTATTCATGCGTATCCCGGGTTGAACCAGTACTTTGCAAGGGCTCTGAATTGTTCCCCCCCCACCCCCGAGGACACTCCCACGAACTAAACCGGCGATTCGAGTGAGGATCGAACCCGGGACCTCCTAAATACGAAACAAACACCTTCAACACTGAATTATTTCCGAAAAGCTCTGTATATTGATAATCGAAAAATCACTCGAAAGAGTACGAAAGGGTTAATAACAAAACAAATTTTAAGACACGTTCTGACTTCAAGACGACAGGTAAATATATGGCATAAATTATCTTTATTCACCAAGCATTCTTAAGAACATTCTTAGTCTTATTCTCCAGAGTTTTCTAAATTTGAAAGTAACGCAACTTCTGATTGGCTAAACCATTTGGTTTAGCCAATCAGCGGTTGTGTTACTTATAAATTTAGAAAATCTTGTAGAATTAGACCAAGAAGGTTCTTAATAATGGTCGGTGAATACAGACCTAGATTTGAAAATGCATAAAACATATTGGAAAATGGAAAGAGAAAGAGAGATAGAGAGACAGAAAAAGTCAGACATGCAAATGCAAGAATTTATTACCTGTGTTACTACCATACATTTTTTGGTGTTCTCCATACCGGAAGCCACAAAATGATGTCGAGTAAACCCCGTCATGTCAATCAAAAATACTAGTCCGTTTACTTGGATGTTTTCGTCAAGAAGTATATAGTCGAACAGCGCAAGGTTGGCGCGCATGACGTCATCAAATGTGTTTTTCTTGCCTTTTGGATCCATAGCACCTGTAAAACAGATTGTTTATCGTTTGATTTTGTGGTGAATTTCCAATTCTATCAGAAATCAATCTTTTATAGCAATTGAACTGTTTTTGTACATCTTGTTGGAGTTAATATATTTCTTCTTTTCGCTTTACAAGGTTATAACAGTATTATCTAAAATGGCAACCGAAATCAGGTTTTCGAAAGTCACGAGCTGCGCTCTGGCAAAAGGGGACTTAATACAAGTCTGCGATGCATGATACTAAGCGAGTCATCCTAATAATTATGGATCTATGAAATCCGTTTTGTCTTGCAACCGGCTATATCGGGGCGGTGGGGGGGGGGGGGGAGATAAAATGGTACTTGGACATGCAGAAATTTTACAAATAGCAAAAAGTTTTAACCCATGTCAGCCTGCCCAGGCTGACATGGGTCGATACTTTTGGCAGATGCATTAAACTGACGATTTTAACATCTTTTTTTTTTTCTTTCTTCTTTGTGTTTAAACCTTCAAACAGGTATAAAAATACATAAACATTTCAACCCAGTAGTAAACAGTGAGTTTTATGCAATCTGATCTTGCTCTACACAGTTTGAAAAGGGTCTCAAAGTCGCACTTAGAAATCTAACCGTTATTGTGACTTACCAAGTCTAACGATGACAATTTTTCTTCCATTTTTATCTCGAGTCGGCAGTGGAATGTAGATTCTACAATATAGAGTTAGAATAATACAGAATAGGTACCCCTTTCCATACTTATTGGAGTTTTACAAGTCTGTGGTAAGCTTCTGGAAAACTTGAGTCGGGGTGGAAGAAACAAATGCCTTTTACAAGAAATTGTTCCTTTTTCCTTACTGTTTTCAGCCAATACCACGTAAGCATCATATGCTATAAGCCTGAAATTAAGCCCCTAATACATATGACATGGGCATAGGAAACGTACAGTTAATCAATAGATTGGTAAGGGCAATTCCAGCTGTTTTGACAGACAGCAAAAGTCAAATCAGGCTGCATGGTAAGTTAGACCTTATTTGGGATCTATACTTTCTGATGTTTGATGTGATATATTTGTCAAACCGAAAAAAAGGTTACATAAATATATTCTTTCTGACTGATAAAAAAGTCTCACTTTCTTTTTGGAAAGGGTCGGGCTTTACTACGAATGTTGGTAAAGAACATCGGCAACAATATCAGATACGTTACAGTAGGTGAAACCGAAAGAAAAAAAGAGAGCCAAATCCAAAAGCGTAGTTTTTTTTTTCTCTGGCATAAAATCATCAGTCCCCTGTGGCAATAAATCAGGGGGAAAGAGACAGAGAGACAATGAGAGGCATAGAGGGACAGAGGTAACCAAATTCGAAAAAGAAAGGAGAGAGACTGATAAACATTCAGACGGAGAGAATAACAAATCGAAAGAGGAGAAAACGTTATTCTTTACAAAATGTTACCTACCCTTGTTTAATTATGTCTTGTATTTTGTTGTCCCCTGAATCGACCCCTAAATACCAGTCGGAATACTTCGTTCTCACCGTCCAGTAGTTTTCTAGCAGGTCACGTGCCCCTAACTGGCTGAACTTCCGGGCCCTCAGAAAACTGAGTAAGTATTTCGCATCTGAAGGTTTAAAAGACACACTGTGAAAAATCTAGCATCTGAATGTTTAACCCTTAGGCCGCTAGGCGCGACTCAAGAACCTTTTGCGGACAGTGTAGATCAAGATCAGACTGCACAGAACGTGCAGTCTGATCTTGATCTACACTGTCGGATAAGGAGCTGTTTTCCCAACCCCCATAACTTTGAAATACCAAAATTTTGGTTTTTACCATCAGCTTGAAAGTTTCATCTAAGTTATGTAGCAGGATAAGGGTTAAAGGTAATACGAGTCATGTTCAGTCAGAATTCCATCATATCACTTTATGGACTAACTCTTCCGCAGACAACACGATTTTAGGTTGGACATACTGAAAGCACTTCCAGACGACAAACGAAATATGGCTAAAATGGTGAGATGGTTGAAAACAAATACGAGAAGAGGAAAAACATGCTATTTGCCTGCACTTTCTCAATTTTTATCCATTTTTTTTTTTCACAAAAGCGTTCTTCCTCAGCATCGACAAAACACGAAATTGTTTGGCAAGAGGTTAACTACAACAACCACGTACGTATAATGTTTGTAATTCCTACAAAAGCCCATTTTCCAAAATAATTGAGTCATCCCCAGTGAAAAGAAGGGTTAATACATTTGCAGAAAGTATTCATGTCATCATTCATGTCATGTCATCCTGCGCAGTCCGCAGTTGTTAGACTAAATGGACTTTATGGATCCGTAGTTACGTAGGGACTTGCTTGATAATTACAATGCATCACAGAGATACATTAAACCCGCTTCTCCCAGAGCGTAGCTCAATTATTGTTTATATATTGTAATGTCACGTGAAAGGATTTTTTGACCATTTTTATTAAATTACTATGTACTATATTTGGTTCATGTCACGAAAATATGCGTCCTGTATTCTTCTGTTATGCGAGCATACTAGTAATTAGATACGGCTAAGTCGGAAGTCAAACTCTAGGCACTTTGATTATTAGAACCTAACGTTACCAACTGAAATACTGCGGCTTTGAGCCTATGTAAATATTACTTATTTTTCATATACACTGTATTGGCTATAAATTGTCATCAGTTGTTTTGTTATATAAAGCTTTCGTTATGTTTAAGAAATTAAATACCTGACGGTGCGACAAGTCATTAAAACAGCAAATAATTAATTAAAGTGATAACGATCCGTCAACAGAAAAAATAAAACCGAAAACCTGACAACTAATTTGACACGTGGTGCTTCATTTTGCATGTAATGAAATGCAATTGAAATGTTATTTTAAGTCACAGCATTTATCAATTGCTCTGCAGGTTGTAACACTTTTCGCAATCTATCATTATCAGGGAGTGATATAAACCCTTATCCTGCAATATAAAAGGAATGATACTTTGAAGCCGATAGTAAAAATCCAAATTTTCATATTTCAAAAGTATTTTTGAAGGAAAGATATCTCCTTATCGGACAGTGTAGATCTAAGATCAGACTGCACGTTCTGTGCAGTCTGATCTTGATCTACGCTGTCCGCAAAACGTCAGCGGGTCGCGCTAAGCAGCCTAAGGGTTAATGCATTTCTTAAAACATTATCCGTCGCTTAACAAAACAAAATTTTTTGGAAGTTAAGAGAGTTATTCTGGTCACCCATAGACTTCTGTTTTAAACCCTTTACAACACAACCCCGAGGTTTAACGACTCTGACGGTAAACGTTTTGCAAACATTTGTAGGAAGAGAAAATGCTGGCATTTAGCATTTTCTCCTTTTTCCACAATGTTTTCTACCCTACCAAAGAGAAGGTTCATCATTTTAATCACCTTTACTGTTTCATCTGCAAATGTTTCGAATTTGGACAAGTCTAAAACTTTACAGTGTCATAAAGAGTTAACTTTTGACCATAATTATGGAAAAAAACACATTTTTCCAGATTACAGCATTTACCGACAACAAAATAACTTTAATTCAAAAACTAAAACTTGTCCTTGGAATAGTAGAATACACGGTAGGCTGGTCTCTCTTTTCCTCCATTTTTCCCCCCAAAAGCCTTCTTCTTCAGAGGTGTTAAAACTCATGTTTTTTTTGTAAAGGGTTCAATGGTTATAACTGATTTAAAAAAAAAATCTTGCAGCTACAACCTGAAAAAAATGATAGTTACTCTGGGTATATAAGCAGGAGATCCTCTGTGAAAAGGTGGCTCCTGCAAAAAGCATCGACTCTCGTCGAATACAGAGGCATACACCGGTAGGGTGCTAAGCGCGACTTGCAGACCTTTTGGAGACAGTGTAGAATCTCAAGATCAGACTTCACAGAACGTGCAATCTGATCTTGAATCTACATCGTCCGATTTGGTGGATTTTTCATTCCTAAAGTTTGAAATAGCATCATTTGAGTCCTTACTATCGGTTTGAAAATTTCACTTCACTTATTTAACAGGATAAATGTTAGAGGTCCCCTTTTTTTACAATAATGTGCTAATTTACCAGTCTGTATTATTGTAATGACCGAAAGTAAATCAACATATTTTTTTTTAAATGCGTGTAATGAATAACTAAATATGATCTATTTTTGTGCATCATTGTGTAATCTTCATGCTATACTATATGAGCCATGCTCTGTGATAAGGGGGTTTAATGCATTTGAAACAGTATCGAGCCATGTCAGCCTACGCAGTCCACGCAGGCTGACATGAATTGACCCTTTTTCTGCATGTTAAAGGACCATTCTATCTTATGATTCAGCCGTCGTTCGACAGATGTAGTACTGTTTTATAACACTATCCAATCGTTCATAAAGTGACAAAAATAACCATGAAATTTATAGCCCAATTAAACGTAGATGTGTTAAATATGATCAAAGTATATCCCTTCTGCTGCCTTACAAATAGATTAACATTTTTCCAGGTAAAAATAGTACAATTCCAATGCAAATGAATATATTTTTGAGTCAGTTCATGGAAGCAAGAAGCGGATGGTGTCGATCAAAGATCAGACTGCACGTTCCGTGCAGTCAGATCTTGATCTACACCATCCACAAAAGATACCTTATTCATCAGTGGCGATGAAAGTGTTTAATGCAATTGAGAAGATTTATTGACCTATCGGATTTGTTTTAATCCTTAGATCTACTAAAAGATGAAATAGTACATATTTAGTCAGCATAAAGAACCTGGCGATGGCGGCTGCGAGGCTAATTTTGGCTAGTAACAACTCCGACATTGTCGGACAGTGTATGATACAAGATCTGATTGCATGTTTTGTGCGGTCTGATTTTGTTCTAAAGTTTCAGCACAAGCAACCGTGTTGAACTTGGGGCTAAAACGTTTAATTATTTTCGTCTGGCTTGTTTTAATTTTTTGACTGCATGTCTGCATTTAAAAATCTGTCTATTTTGTGCTTTGTCATGAATGGGAAAAATTTTGTCGCATTATTGCGATGCACTGTTTTTCTGTGAAGAAAAAGAAAGGAAACATGTCTCGAACAAATGTTATGGTACATGTTCTTTTCTTTCTTTTCATTATTATGAAATTGAAAACAGTAAAACAGATAATTTTCACCTCGTATAAAAAGCTCCAGAGAAACTCCATGTCATCTTTGGAAAAAGTAGATAAAGAACATACAGACAATATCTGACGAAATCATCTTTACTGTTTAACTTTTTGTCGGTGTTTATGGCTAACAACGTGCATTCAACGTAAAAAGAAGTCTAAACGATAAACAGTCCACCAATCCCTCCCTCCCTCCATCCATCCATCCATCCAGCTAGCCAGCCAGCCACCGACCGACCGACCGACCGACTGACCGACCAATCAACCATGTAATTGAACAAAAAAAAACAACTCACTTACCTGTCGGTGTTTAAATCAGTTCTGTTGATGTATCAAATCTCTAAAGGTTTTCACATCCATCCGTCCGTCCGTCCGTATGTCCGTCCGTTCGTCCATCCATCCATCCATCCATCCATCAGGCCGACCGACCGACCGACCAGGTAATTAAACAACGAAACCACTTACCTGTCGGTGTTTTTAACCAGTTCTGTTGCTGTATCCAATCTCTGAATGTCTTCAATACGCCGAGTGTTTCTTTTGGGTCTTCGTGCAGCTCCTTCTTGGCCTTTTGTAAACTGTATTGGTCTAGCGAACAGGTGTACGTCTTCTCGTCTGCCATAACTGTTAAAAGATATAGAGGTGAATAAGTATCATTTCAGTCCCTACCCATTTTCCAATACAAACCTGCCGAAGAAGAATTTAACTCTTTACTAAACGACAAAATTTGAGACTTGTCCAAATTGAAAGCATTTGCAGCCGACAAAGTAAATGTGACTTAAAAACTAAAATTGCTCTTTGGAAGGGTAGAAAAGATTGTGGGAAAAAGGGTAAAATGCTTGTTACCAGCATTTTCTCCTTTTCTCACAATGTTTTCAAAGGGCTTCTTTCTTAGAGTTGTTAAAACTCGACATTGTGTGATAAAGGGTTAAAAAACACTTTTCAAACAGAAAGTTAAGGTTTCACTTTTATGTGTTAAATGTGATATATTTTATATATTAATATAAGTGAATACATTGCAGCAAAAGGAGGGTTTACAGGATGCGGTCTCTTTTTGCTACAATGTTTTCAAAGTGATCTGCTGTGTTAAAACGATATACAAAAAGATTTGACAAAACTCTTGGTAAGAAATTGGATGTTTTTATATTAGTCAAAGTTAAGTCATGTAAACAAAAAAATGTTAATTCGAAGCAAACAGCTTCATTAAAATGCACGACCTGGACCCGTATTCACCAACTATTCCTAATAAAGTTCTTTGTCTTATTTTCGAAGATTTTTCTAAATTTGAAAGTAACATAACTTCTGATTGGTTAAAGCACCTGCTTTAGCCAATCAGAAGTTGTGTTACTTTTAAATTCAGAAAATTCTGAAGAAGAAGACTAGGAACATTCTTAAGAATGGTTGGTAAATAGGGATCCTGGTGTCACACCATCAGCAGCTATTCCGCAATTAATTATATGGAAGTTTACAGAAAAGTAACATAATGTCTTTATGTCGGTTCCTGAAATGATATATAGATTTGAGCCATGCTCTGCGAAAAGAGGATTTTAATGCACCTGCTAAAAGTATCACCTGCTAAAAGTATCACCCATGTCAGCCTGTGCAGTACGCACAGGCTGACCTGGGTCCAAATCTTTTGTTATTGGTCAATTTTCTGCTTGTCAAAAGGACCAGTCCACTTCATGAATCAAGTCGGTTGTAAGACACAATGTACTTTGTGGATCCATAATTATATGATGACTTGCTCGGTATCATGCATCTCAGAGATGCATTAAACCCCATTTTCCTAGAGTATGACTATTTTTTTGTCGCCTGGTAAAGCGTTAAATAGCCTTTGCTTAAAAAGCCCACATATGAACTTGTACTGTTACGCACACAATTGGCCAGCATTCCTGTTTTAAAGGTCCTCATGAATTTTAATCATTTAACGCTAATACTCAAATTGAATACGTCTCCTTTCGCAATATTTGTATGAAAAGGTGATCGTCAGAAAATTATAGCAAAGTAGACATGGCAGACTTCGTGGTAGATTGTGATGCTTCTAACTTTTATCAAGCTGTATGCAGCACGAGGTCTTTTTGAATACTGTATTCATGTATCAAGTACAGACTACAGTCTTATCCTGGGTCCGTATTCACCAACCATTCATAAGAACATTCTCAGTCTTATTCTTCAATATTTTCTGAATATAAAAGTAACACAACTTCTAACTGGCTAAACCAAATGGTGTAGTAAAAGGCAGTCCAAGAGCACAAACACTTGGAGGCAATACAAATTTGTTTTTTTTAACACCATGGATGACCCTTTTCTTTTGTTGAAAAAACGTAAGTCCTTGTAAAAGCGATGATTTAAAACCTTTCGGATAGCAATGCCACTTTAGTTTGTTTTTATAATCATTCTGGATCAACATCAGATCTGTCTTTATAACTTTGTCGGAAAAAAGGGCGTTTGTGGACAGCATAGAGCAAAATCAGACTGCACAAAACGTGCAGTCTTATCTTGTATCTATGCCGTCCGATTGTAGTGTCAAAATCTTTCTTGGTTTTAGTGGACTGTACTTTCAGCTGTATACAGAGGTCTAGTAAGAAAATATATTGCAAAGAAAGAGTGAAGGAACTGTCTTGTGTTGTATAGTGGTTGCCTGAGGCTAATCGCCCACACGAAAGCCTGAAACTAAGCATCGCGCATTTCAAATCTAAATTTGTGTCGCCATCTTTAAATCACTGCAGTTGGGCAACACATGATTTATTTTTCAATTCACATAATCTGCATAACCCTTAACTTAATACAGTTCCAGTAAGTGAACAGTTTGTTTAGATGAAGATCAGCTTTCATTGCATCTGTATCTGATCTTGGATATACTTTCCGATTATCATTTCAGATATTCAAAGCCCAAAACCTCTTTTGGTGTCACATCACTGCTCTTTTGCTACAATGAAAATAGAGCAAATATTAATTATCTTTGACCCTCTGTTGTACAGGAGTTGGCAAACTCAGAGCTGTGTTCTTTGGTTTTTAACAAATACTTGTCTAGTGACACACACAAGAATTTAAATAAAATGGCACCTCAAGGACTGATTATTCGCCATTAAAACTCAAACACACACGATTAGCCTTGAATCACAGTAAAAAAAAAAAAGCTCTTCCTGGTTATAGACCATGTTTCTCTATGTTGTCACGGGCACAAAAAATAGTTCTCAAAGGAATAGCGAACTTACACACAGTTTCCAAGAAATCATTAAATCAACACCTGAAACCTATTTTAGACTCTTCCTTTATTTTCTTTCCGATAAGATACACGTAGTGCAGCAGAAGTGCTGTTGTCAAATTTTTAAATGGGACTACTTCTGATACTACGACCCGGAAGTAGTTCGAAGTGGTGTGTCACCTGTTAGATATTCTAGGCCAAAAACGTGTTTCAGATATTCTAGGTCAAAAAACTTTATTTTTTTTTTCCTTTGTTGTTGTTGTTATTGTTGTTGCTGTTGTTGTTGTTAAGATTCCTTATCCAAATACTTAATTGCTTAAATGGAATTATGATTGTGCATGGTTCATTTAAAAAAAAAAACTATCCGGAAGTCTTGTAAGATTCCGGTAAACTTCGATTTCTCGAAAAATCGAGTGTTCAAAATATTACTGGATATAGTACCTCTGTCATACGACTTTTCTCCTCCTGGCTTGCAGCTAACCACTCTTGAAAATGAAATGACGTGAATTTTACAAAGATAGTTTCAAAGTAGATAGCTGAACATTTGATTATCCCATGATTGACGACCCCGAGCAAGAAGGCTTTTGAAAATGTTGTATATAAAAGAGAAAAAGATAACCTACAGCATCTCCTTTTCCCGTAATGGTTTCTACACTTTCAAAGACAAATCCCATTATCCGGGTCAGATTAAATTTGTAATGGGCATTTTTTTTAAATTTCGAATAGTCTTAAACTTTGTCTTCTGGTAAAGGCGTATTATTTGAAGAAAATACTTCAAATTAGCTCATTAATATTTCTTTATAAGGTAAAATTTAATGTAACAGTTTGTAATCCGTTCCAGCTTCTCAAAAAAGTTAAATGATGATGATGATGATATCTAAAATCTGGTTGGAAAAGTTTGCACTTGTTTTTATCACAAAAAGCATGAATGTAAGAGACAGTCTGTAGATACACTATCAAGCCAAGATTCGCCCCTAGGATAAATAGAAACCCTTTTTCCTCGTGAACCGATTACCTAACAACAATTTTTGTACTTTCCAATCTTGATCGACAATGTCGGCCTTTTCATTCTAAACTATGCTAAGATTAATTACTACATTTTGCTGTAAAATTGTATTTTCAGACCTGGAAAAAGACATGTTTTGATGTGCAAGCGAAAAATTGGACGAAAAGACATTTCCTTTAATTAGTAACCATGTTTTACCCTACAATCCAGCAAAGCTAATGTTTGAACTTTGCACTGAAATCAGACTTAATTTTTAACAATTTTGAGCAAATGTCCCTCTTTCTGTACAATATATTTTTCATTAGAAAACCACGTACATGTAGTCTCTAAGCTGTTTCCCCATTCAGTTACCCATTGATACAATCCTTTACATATTTATACATTCATATGGAAACCATATACAGGAAGTAATGGGTTTAAAACAAAAGAATGAAACGCACCGGGTGACTCGAGAAAAGAGAAAGTAAGTTCGAATAGGGCTTGACTTTTGTACTCAGTTAACCTTTCATAGGAAATCGAACATACCGACCTCGACTGTGCAGGTCATATTCATTGTCTATATTATTAATTCCTTTTCACCGCAGAAAATTATTTTCCCCTCAAGTACTTTCATAATAAAGAAGATAGAATAAAGATAAAAGATAAATAGCAGAACACAAACGTAAGACCGGATAGAAAAGTGCGTATTGCTTCAGACAGATGTTTGAGCAATCACTTTTTACCAAGAATTATCTTTATATCTTAATAGATGTAAAACATTTATGCTCTCCTAAATTCCAAGCACTAGCAGACGACAAGATATATGTGACTCAAATGACAGACTGTCATTGAGATAGTAGAAAACATTGTGTGAAAAAGATAAAATGCTGGTTACCAGCATTTTCTCTTTTTCACACAATGTTTTCAAAAAGCCTTCCTTCTTGGGTCGCTAACACAACTTTAGGACTGTTTGAAAAAGGGGTTAACTGCTTAAATTAGTTTGTTTGAATGGTGTTTACACATATTTCAACAAAATTCTATCTATATTTCGACGACAGTTCACCGGTGTATGTGATGCCAGCGTTTTTAACAGAACATTGAGTTCTGCACTGCACGACCCTACTGGACAATCCCTCTCGCGTTGTCTGCGCATGTCAGTATTCTTCGAAGATTTGACCTGTCTGCTATGACGCATCACTATACCCTGTACCGGAGAAATGAATACGCGAAATAGCAAGCAGAAAATTGCTTCAAATAATACGTCTGTGGAAAAATCAAGCCAGTTTTTCGCTACAAAAGATAATGATATTAAACGGGGATTTTTTTAAAATAAAATACCATTGTTTACTGCAAATCGCAGTATACAGTTTCTAAATATAGACATGGGGAAAACCGAGATCGATTCTGTACCGAGAATGCCCATATCAGATTGGTACGGTGGCACTGAGGTGACATGTGCATTTTTTTTTTTGTATTTATCTCGTTCCCACGAGATAATAACTCGTTTTCTCGAGGTTTTTTTATGCAAAAAACAAAAGTCGTTTTCTCGAGTTCTGAAACAATAATGGATGCAAACTACCATGTTGAATGAAACTATGAAGAACGTGGACTCCGAGTAAAAATAGGAATTAGTAGGAGGAATCTGATTGGATGATTATGTCGTGAGCACGACTTATTATCTCGTGCGAACGACATAATGGATGACTTTGATTGGCTGATTATCTCGTTCGAACGAGATAGTATTTCGTTTTTTGCATAATTTTTTTATATGAAAATAAATCGAGAAAATGAAAGTTGGGTGTTTTTGCAAAATTGTTTATAAAAAAAAAAACTCTAGAAAACGAATTTTGTTTTTTGCATAATTTTTTATGAAAAAAAAAAAAAAAACCTCGAGAAAACAAATTATTATCTTGTGTGAACGAGATAAATACAAAAAAAAATGCACATGTCATTTCAGTGCCACCGTAGATTGTTTATGTATTTGGAAAATGCCACCTAGTGGAAGATAATGTCCCTCGCGTCCAGACGCTGAATGCGGAGATTGAACCCGGATCATTTAAACAACAAGTCCAATACCTAAACCCGGAATACATTGAAGGCACCCGAGAAGTAAACTGATAACCAGTGTGTTCTCCTTTTCCCCATTATTATAATTTTCAGACGTTCTCATTTCCGAAGATATTTTCATACACCTGCTTTCTCAGTGTCGCTAAAACACAGGATTGTTTGGTAAAGAGATTAATTAGCAAGTTGCTGATGAGACGGATCTGTCAGCTGCTTTTACGAGTAATTGCTCTGTGAAAAGGAGGCTTAATGCATCTGTAAAATGTATCGACCCAGGTCAGCCTTCGCAGTCCGCGCAGGCTGACCTGGGTCGATCCATTTTGCAATGGGTCAATTATCTGCAAGCCATAGAACCAGTGTACCTCATGCTTAAGTCGATTGTTAGACAAAACGGATTTTATGGATCCATAATTTGTGATGACTTGTTTCGTATAATGCATCACGGAGATGCATTAAAGCCCTTTTTCCTTTATCATAGATCATAATGAATTGTGATAAGTTAGATTTGAAACTACGACACTATTTGTGGTTTTATGTTTGCACCTGTAAGATTCGCAAGTTTCCCAATTCTATACCACGTACGACGAAACATCAATCTACTCGTACAATAAGTGACAACAACCACATTAGCTCGAACCGTCTGCCTTTCTTTCTATGCCAAATTGTCTGTCTGTCCGTCCGTCCGTCTGTCTGTCTGTATGTGTTTGTTTACGTTGAATACCATTTTGAAGAAATATAAAAAAAAAAAAAACGACTTGCCATTTATTATATCCACTCGGTAATGATTTTACAAACTCACGATTTAGGGCAAAAGCAAATGTCGATTACGTCTGATCAAATAAATAACGTTGCACTGAGTTACCTTCGCTGCAAGGCTTCATTATCAATTATAACATTCCTCCATTTGTAATTTCTAGATCACCATGATTCAAGCCTCCCTAGAGACAGGCTAGTTCGCTAGTATTGTACTATAAGACTTGGATATTAACCCTTAGGCTGTTAAGCACGACTCACTGACCTTTCGCGGACAGTGTAGATCAAGATCAGACTGCACAGAACGTGCAGTCTGATCTTGAATCTACACTGTCCGATAACGAGATATGTTTCTTCAAAGTATAAGTTTGAAATTGCATAATTCGGATTTGTACTATCGGCTTGAAAGTTTCATTTAACTTGTTCAGCAAGGTAAGGTTAACATAATCAAGATTATAGTTGTTACAAATGGTAACATTTCAGGTTTCGAGCACTGCCCCTGGCCCTTTCTTACAGTATCTTGAAAATGCCGTGAAAGGACAGCTGGCATGGGGAAAGGATTAACTCTTTACCACACGACGAGACTGTAAACCTATTCAAATTGAACGCACTTGCTTTGTTTGCATTGGAGTTACACTCTGTTTTAACAGCAGGTCGTATTACGGCGGTCAGTGCACCGACGCATGTGTTCCCGGCTTTTTTTTCCAAGCCACTGACTACTTTTCTCACATGCCTCAGAAGTGAGAGGCGGAAAATTGGCGAAAAGAGAGTTCGCCTCAATTGGGTATCGAACCCTAAATCACCAGGTCACGGGTCAGATACGCTAACCACTGAGCTACCCGGCCGGGCCTAGCAGACGACAAGATTAATGTGACTCAGTAAATGAAATTTGTTTTAGGGAGAGTAGAAAACATTGTGGGAAAAGGGATAAGAATGCTGGTAACCACCTTCTTCTTTCTTTTCCACAAAATTTTCAAACGCTTTCTGAGTGTCATTTTAACCTGGAATTGTGTGGTAAATGTATAAAATGAAAAGGCCTATTGACAAATTATGCACAACAATTTTTATCGAACATGAAGTTTGTTCTTCTATATATGAGAACTGCTGAAAATTAAGTGTGATTTAAAGTCGTTAAGAAATTAAGGAAGCTAGGGAGGAATGTATATAGGAAACTGGAGGGTAGGTGAAGGCGAGGCAGGGCTCGGGAGTTGCAAGTCTTATTTCACTACTAGCCATAGTTAATTGCAATAAACCACGTAAAAGAAAACTTGTTTCATTTACTCAGAAAGATAACTCCACTTGTTGTATGTGTAGAGTGCCGCTTTCGAAACTGAACCCGGAAATAACGATAGTAATCGCGACATTAAGATATGAGCTATGCTCTGTCAAAAAGGGGCTTAATGCATCTGGGGAAAAAGTATCGACTAAGGTCAGCCTGCGCAGTCTGCGAAGGCTGACCTGGGTCGAAACATTTTGATTTCGGTACATTTTCTGTATGGCCAATGACCATTCTACCTCAGAATTTAGTCGTTTGTTGGACAAAATGGATTTCAAGGGTTCATAATTACGTGATAACTTGCTTGGTATAATGCAACACGGAGATGAATTTAGCTTCCTTTTGCCAGGGCATGGCTCATATAGGGGTGATGAAGTGAAATGTTATATGTTAAAAAAAATGTTTTAATTTCCGGTTTTGTTTTGAGTGACTGCAATAAGGATCTCTCTGTCTGTCTCTCTCTCTGTCTCCGAGTCTCTCTGTCTCTCTATCTCTGTTTTTAGTAAAGTAACTAACTATCTGTTACCCTTGATTGCTTTGTCTCCCCTCTCTCAAGCCCATTTCTTTTTACTTTTTTTACTTTTCTTACATTAATTTTAGTAAGAAAATTGTTAGTTTGCCTCGAATACAGTACCTT
Organism: Tridacna gigas; assembly: GCA_945859785.2. NCBI lineage: Eukaryota > Metazoa > Mollusca > Bivalvia > Cardiida > Cardiidae > Tridacna > Tridacna gigas. Next base: position 56,746,906 of record OX244034.2, read on the forward strand.
TCTATATATCATAAATCTGACTTTTTTTTATCCGGCAAAAGAGACAAACTTAAGAATTTCAACTGAAGTATGGAAATTGTCAGTCTGACAAAAAGAAGTCATGTATTGCCGTCTAAATGTTGTTTTTTGTCGTAATCTCATAGCATTTCTGACACTGTAGACTCAGATTAGGTTGCATACTCTTTACTCTATGATCCCCTTCTTCGCTGTATAAAAAAAAAAAAAAAAAACGACATCTGTTACATGAAGTCTAAAAACTAAATCTTCTGTCGTGTACAAGAAAACTTGCTGAAAATCATAAGCTATTCGAAAATATCAAAGATCAGCTCTCAGGCATTCAGCCCTTTCTGCGCCATAGGTGAAAACAGGAGCTTTTTGCGGACGGCATAGATCAAGATTAGACTGCACAAAACGTGCGGTCTGATCTTGGATCTATACCGTCCGCTTGTTTATTTAAACCTGTAAGAAAAAACTAGCTGATTGTTTTTCCGTCAGAAGAGGTCGAGTTTATGTACAGTATTTGGCGCCGAAATAGTTTAAAAGGGTCCATGTTCACCAATCATTCTCAATTTGAAAGTAACACAACTCCTGATTGGCTAAACCAAATGGTTTAGCCAATCAGGAGTAGTGTTACTGGCAAATTTAGAAAATGCTGGAGAATGAGACTAAGAACTGTCTTAAGAAAAGTTGGTGAATACGGAGCCAGAGCTTTGTTAATTAAGATTTGAAGAAATATCCATGTTTAAAAAAAAGTTATCCAGTTCAATAGGCTGGGTATGGTAAACGTGTCTATATAACGTATTGCCGAGTTACCATCGTCTCTGAATTAACTTTGCAATCAAAAATGATTAAGACAAAGAATGAATTATGCATAAGATATTACACCCCCGGGGTCCCCCTTCACTTTATTTCCTATATGAGCTGGCATTTTTTCCTTCCTTTTTAATGGCATTTGGGCAATTTTATACGAGATGATTGACTGATTGATTGATTGATTGTATGGTGTTTAACGCCGTTTTCAACATTATTTCAGTTATATCGCGGCGGCCAGTGCACCTATCCATGCTTTCCTGGAGTCTCTGTTACCAGTACTCCGCACAATATTCTTTCCAAGCCACTGGCTGCTTTCCCACATAACCATCATCGAAACAATGGTCAGCGGTGAGAGAGGAATGAATCCTGTCGCAATGACTATCATCAATCCTCGGAAAGAAATTGGCCGAGCCGGGGATCGAACCAGCGACCTCCTGTTATACGAGATGAACTGACAGTTTAAACTATTCTTAGGTATACCGGGCAAATTAAAATATTTTATTATTTAATAGCAAATGTCTTATTCCATAAACAGTGAAATCTGGATTTTCAAACATGCATATGATCACTGAATATATATCGCTTTTGCGATGTACGTAATGTTACCGAAAAAAAAAAAAAAAATGAAACATTGTAGCTTATGTCTTTGATTAAAATGCTACTGGACTGATATGTCAATTACAAACCTTACTGGACTGCTATATCGATTTAAAACCTTACTTGACTGTTATTATCAATTCAAAACAAAAAATCAAAAATTATTAGACAAAGAATGAATTATGCAAGATATCAGACCCTCCCAGGGTTTTTCCCCCCGCTTTTTTCCTATATGAGCTGGCATTTTCTCCTTCCTTTTTAATGGCATTAGGGAAATTTTATACGAGATGAACTGACAGTTTACACTATTCTTTGGTATACCGGGCAAATTAAAATAGTTTATCATTAAAAAGCAAATGTCTTATTCCATAAACGGTGAAATCTGGATTTTCAAACATGCATATTGAATATATATCGCTTTTTCGATGTACGTAATGTTACAAAAAAAAAAACCGTGTAGCTTATGTCTTTGATTAAAATGCTACTGGACTGATATGTCAATTACAAACCTTACTGGACCGTTATATCGATTTAAAACCTTACTTGACTGTTATTATCAATTAAAAACGCTTTTGGACTGATATATCAATTTAAAACCTTACTGGACAGTTATATCATTTAAAACACTACTGGACTGTTGTATCAATTAAAAACCTTACTGCAATGTTATACCAGTTGAAACCACTACAGGACTGTCATATCAGTTAAACACCTTATTGCACTGTTATATCAATTGAAAACCTTACAGCACTGTTATATCAGTTAAAAACATTTGCACTGTAATATCAATGAAAAACCTGGCTGCAATGTTATATCAATGAAAAACCTGGCTGCAATGTTATATCAATGAAAAACCTGGCTGCAATGTTATATCAATGAAAAACCTTACTGGACTGTTATACCAATTAAAAACCTTACTGGACTATTATATCAATTAAAAACCTTTCTGGACTGTAATATCATTTAAAAACCTTACTGGACTGTTATATCAATTAAAAACTTTTCTGGACTGTTATATCAATTAAAAACCTTTCTGGACTGTTATATCAATTAAAAACCTTTCTGGACTGTTATATCAATTAAAAACCTCACTGCACTGTCATATCAATTAAAAACCTTACTGGACTGTTATATCAATTAAAAACACTCCTGGATTGTTATATCAAATAAAAACACTACTGGATCGTTATATCAATTAAAAACCTCACTGCACTGTTATATAAATTAAAGCACTACCGAACTGTTATATCAATTAAAAACACTACTGCACTGTTATATCAGCTAATGATACTGCTGTACTGTTATATCAGTTAAAAACGCTCAAGGATTGTTATATCATTTAAAAACACTACTGCACTGTTATATCATTAAAACTCTACCGCACTGTTATATCAATTTCAAAATTTCTGGCCTGTTATCAATTAAAAACTTCTGGACTGTTATATCAACTAAAAACACTGCTACACTGTTATATCAATAAAAAAAAAAAACCTTCTGGGCTGTTATATCAATTAAAAACGCTCCTGGATTGTTATATCAATTAAAAAGATTACTGCACTGTTATATCATTGAAAACTTTACTGCACTGTTATATCAATATTAAAAACACTCCTGGACTGTTATATCAATTAAATACACTACTGCACCGTTATATCAATTAAAAACTTCTGGACTGTTATATCAGTTAAAAACGCAACTGGACTGTAATATCAGAATATTATTTCTTTACCAGATGACAGAATCTTAGACTCAACCAAATTAAAAGCATTGGCAGATCACAAATTAGTTGCGGCTCAAATGATAGAATTTGTATTAGAACGGCTGGAAATGTTTCGAGGAAATGAGAAAATGTTGGTTACCTAGCATTTTCTCTTTTTCCAAGAATGTTTTCTAAGCTTTCTCCAACGGGACTTTAAAACTCAGGATCGTGTGAAAAAGGGTTAAGTCGCACTTAGTGTACTAAAGGTTATTCTCCATTGTGTTGAGGAAGATGTTTTCTCTTTTCTTTTTGAGTGCTTAAAAGAATACAGTATATCATCATCTGTTCAAATACTTTTCGGGTAGAATTGCATTTTCAGCCCTCAAAAAAGAGTCGAAATTATCTATTTTGTGGCTGTTGATTAAAACAATGAATGGAAATTACTACGAAGCAGCTGGGGGTCTGCGTAGATAAACAATAAATAATTGTAAATCGGTCTACTTTGGGAAAAAAAAAAGTTAAAAAGGAACACAATGATTTTACTGTGAACTAAGGGGCTAACTGCTGCGGGGGGTTTATAAATAATTAAAACCATGCATCAGAACTTCTGACTTCACATTTGTTTTATTTCTTTGCAGGGGTCTTTATTTTTTGCTTGAGTAGACGCGGCTGTTCTTTATTGTAATCTTTTATTTATTTCACAGTTTATGCAAAAAGTAATGAATACACTGATGAACTGTTTGTTCTCTCACCTTCCAGACCAAAATGAACTTTTCTACTAAAATGAGACTTTTTGTAATAAAAATGCAAAAGATTGCTAATTACTCTGTCTGTATGTCTGTCTGTCTGTCTTTCTGCCTGCCTGCCTGCCTTTCTGTCTCTCTGTCTGTCTGTTCCTCCCTCCGTCTGTCCCTCTGCCGTCCGTTCGTCCGGCCGCCCGCCTGCCCGCTCGCCCGTCCTCCTCTATCTGTCCGTCCGTCCGTCCGTCTGTCCGTCTGTGTGTCTGTCTGTCGCTCTCTCTCTCTATCTCCAAGGTCCATGTAGAGTAATACCTATCTTAATGACCGCCTGTATTAAGCAAGAAGCATATGTTGGATCATATTTGTAACAAATCATATATGTAACACATTTGTTACGTACATGATCACATTCGTAACAGATAAAGTGTGTTACAAATGTGTTTGTCCGAAATGGGGGTTGACATGAGAAGCATATATGTAACAGGTTTAGTTGTCTATTTGTATTCAAACAATTAACAGCAATAGCAACATCATTATATTCTTTACACTATTGATTTTATTCTCGATTGCAAAACAATAGTTAGCACATTAAGCTAATCGCTCTCGAGACTCACTCCAACTTGAATCAACCTCAGAGAGAGAGAGAGAGAGAGGACGTGTGGAATAATGATTTTTTGCCCAAGGTACCAGTGCATCTCGAGCGCGCACGTGAGTGTGTCCAGCAACATCCAAACAGCAAGAAAATTGATCTGCGGATTGGAACTCAAGGCAAAACACACATCATACAGTTTAACTTCCAACAATCTGCAACACATGTGTGTAATCACACACACACACACACACACACACACAAACGCATGAACCTCAACGTGACAAAATGTACCTTCGGACATTCTGTCATCACTAGTAGAAAGCTGCAAAAGAGGAAAAATCATGTAATATAAATGTTTTAAAAATATCACTGTAATTGTAATCTTTCAACTGAATGAGTTTTAAAACATATTTATTTCAATACTTGGAGTTATCTGCCCTTGTCTCAGCCCATTTTATATATTTTCCTATATCTATCGTTAAAAGGTAACCATAGCAACCACATCGCAATAAAATACACAAAATAATTTCAACATATTGCCGTAACAATACGGGGTTTGATCAGTGCTTAAACAGTTTTAAGCAAATGCATCGAGTTTTGTAGGTTCTACTAACACGCAGAAATGCATTACGCAACTTTGACTTCATTTTTCAGGTAAATGACGTTTGTAGGGTTCATATAGTAAATTGGTCATAACTCACAAAATAACCTGAATAATCTGTTCAAATAAAGACTAACATACTCCAGAAATATTATACATTCAAAATAACGTTGTTTATCAAATACTCACCAATTGTCCGAAGGTACATTTTCTCACGTTGTGGCCCATATATATATGTTTATATATATATACAGAGAGCAGCCACGATACCGGACATTATATTCATGAATATCCTTTAAAGAGTTGAGGAAATATGGAGCGGACGCGAAAGAGTGACGTCGACGTCACCGCCGATGACGACGATGGACAAAGTGACACAACAAATCAGTATCAAGATATTGGCCCATCTGGTGAATAAAAACCTGCTACAAATGTGTTTCAGATGTAAATATGCATTCTTTTGTACTGTTTTTAAATCAAAATTGACCTGTGACATATGTGATTTCATGTCACATCAAAAACCGGCATCGATCATATTCGTCACAAAATATGTTACATTTATGCTTGATTTCCGAGTCATATATGTAACACATGTTACATATGTGATCATATATGTAACAGGTGTTACATATATGATTTGTTACAAATATGATCCAACAAGCATATATCATGCAAGCATATAATTATTGAGTTCCCAGAAAAGGCAAATAAAATGATGTTAAAGTGTAATAATTGTACCATGTTCTGTGAAAAGGGGACTTAATGCATCTGCAAAAAGTATCGACTCAGGTCAGCCTGCGCGAACTGCGCAGGCTGACCTGAGTCGATACTTTTTGCTCTGTCAATTTTCTGCATGTCCAAGGGTCAGTTTACCTCAGTCGATTGTAAGACAATATGGACTTCATGGATCCATAATTATGTAATGATTTACTTATCATTGATCATGCACCTCTGAGATGCATTAAATCCCTTTTTGCCAGTGCATGGCTCGATTGGTCCAACTATTTCAGCACCTAATGCCGAACATGACCTCTTTCGCCGGCTGAAAATAGAACCCACTGAACATCAGAAGTATTATATTTTGTCAAGTCTTACCTAGGTGACCGGAGGGCAAAGATCCAAGATCAGACCGCACATTCTGTGCAATCTGATCCTGATCTTTGCCGTCCGCAAAAGCACATTATTTCGCCTATGGCGTTGAAATCTCTAAGCAAGCACCTGTCTGAACACTTTCCCTCGAATTTCTATTTTAAGAAACGTGATCATTTCACTGCATTTTTGGTGTCGACCCCGTTTTGTCGACTCTGTTTCGACATAAATTACTAAAACGACAGGCGATATCAAGATCATAATAAATTTTCGTGGTAATTAACAAAAACTGTAGGACATCAAATCAACTTACTGGAGGTTAAGCTGAGTAGGCTTCTGTTGCAAAAAAAATTGGTTCATGAGAGAAATTAATTATTTAAAGTTGGTGAAGCAGTTTGAAAATTTTAAAGATGTTGTAAGAAAAAAAAAATGGCAATTTTGTGAAAGAGATAAATTTATCGAATTTCTGTTAAGCCTGCCATTGGAACACAAAATCTCCAAGTCAGGTATATTCATGAAATAATTAACATCTTAGTATGATAAATTATAGCTTTTTATTTATGTTTGTTCTGGCTGTTAAATAAGAATTAATGAACCCACTAATCAGAGTATTCATAGCGCATTAAACCTTTGCCTGCTAAATAAGTGAAACTTTACTTTCAAGCCCATAGTAAAAACAAAAAAAAAAAAACCCAAATATTTATATGTCAATGGTATTTTTCAGGAAAAAATATATCGTAATCGGACAGTGTAGATCTAAGGTCAAACTGCACGTTCTATGCAGTCTGATCTTGATCTACACTGGCCGCAAAAGGTCCTTGAGTCGTGCTTAGTAGCCTAAGAGTTAATGTTTTTTTTTTCAAGCCAGTGGTTCCACAAGTTGAATTATGTATTCGGACTCTAGTAGGTTAGTCACCACGTTACCTGACTACAAAATTGTAGTATTTTCCGAACGGAAAGCATTTGCAGACGACAAATTTGATGTGTCTCAAGTGATAGGGTTTGTCTGTATCAAGGTTGAAAACATTTTAGGTAAAAGGGAAAAAAGCCTTGATTACCAGCATTTTTTTTCCCTTAACCCAAATTGTTTTCAAAGGCCCTCTTACTTCGGAAATAATTGATAAAGGTTTTAACCGCCAAATCCCTTCCTGTAATCAGACATACAATCCGCAAAAAAAAACCCAGACCATTTGATTTTGTCATTTGGTAAAGGGTTAAACCAAAAAGAAAAAAGACTATTTCATTAGTTTCATTAGCGCCCAAATGTTTATAAAATGAATCATCTCATTACCCCTCCTGAAACAAAATTGCAGCATAAGCCTTTTTGAATATCATTATGAACATGACTCTTATGCGTGATCGGTGAAAAAACACGACGACAGAGAGGCAAAACTCTTGTAAGAGCAGTCTCTCCATTTTTATCAGTTTTTTCTCAAATAGTGGTCTGCTGAAAGTTGAAAACGCCGTCTTCGGGGGTGGGGGATGGGTTGGTGTTAACGAGTTAGTTACCTCTTTACCCGTCGACAATATTTTAGATTAGATCGGTCTATACTGAAAGCATTTGCAGACGACAAATTAAATATTGTTCGAATGATGTGATTGGTCTTTGAAATGGTATAAAAAACATTGGAAGAAAAGAGGACAATGCTAGAAACACGAATAAAAGTTCCTTATTTTCCCACAACGTTTTCATTAGCTTATTTTTTCGGGCACGTCAAAACGCTGGAGAGACGGTTATGAGTCGACAAAAGGGTTTCCTTGTGTAAATTTCATATGACAAATTACTACATGCATATTAATTGCAATTACATCATCAAACCCCTGTCCGTTTAAAGTTTAAACTCGTCACACCCTGAAATAAAATTTACAGCATAAGACTTTAAAAACAGCACTGTAAATTAAAGATAATCAATATGAGTTTCAGTTAAATAAATGAATACGAAAATGTAAAAAAAAGTGGTGGCAATAGGAGTATATATGTAGTTGTTTCCAGTAGACGCCTTCAGTAAAATAAATGAGAAGAACTCATCTTGTTAACCCCTAGCCTACTAAAACGTGAAATAAAATTTTCAAGTCTGTAGTATAAACCTAAATTTTGCTAATTAAAATTATTTTTTTTTTGGAAAATATCTCCTTATCGGAGATATTGTAAGTGTAGATCCAAGATCAGATTGCACGTTCTGTGCAGTCTGATCTTGATCTGCACTGTCCGCAAAAGGTACTTGAGTCGCGCTTAGCAGCCTATGAGTTAATTAAAGACATTTACTGTAGTAAGCAAAGTGTACTTAGTTATCAGAGTTTAACCCTTTCCCAAACGACAAATTTTGGACTGGTCCAAATTGAAAGAGTTTGCAGATGACAATTTCAAATTTGATGAAAATGGCAGAAAGTTATCAAAAAGGGTAGAAAACGCTGTGGGAAAAGGAGAAATTGCTCGTTACGAGCAATTTCTCCTTTTCCCACAGTGTTTTCAAAAGACTTGTACTGCAGACATGTGAAAACCAGGGCTTGTTTGGGAAAGGGTTAAACATATCAGCCAACGTAAGGTCCTCTTCATGTATTTAACTCTACCAAACAACAAAGTTTTGGACATGTCCAAATCCAGAGCATTTTCAGACGATAAATTAAAAGCGGCTCAATTGGTGGAAATTGGCTTTTAAAGCAAAGAAAAACTGTGGGAAAAAGAAAAAAAAAAATGCTGGTTATCAGCATTATCTCCCTTTCTCACATTTTTTCAAAAGCCTACCTCCTCTACGTCTTTAAAGCTCATGATTGTGTGGTAAAGGGTTAAATCGATTCCTAAGGAACAAATGATATTCCTATACATACATACATACACATCTTTATTTGCATAGAATACAAACATAGTCATAGCACAATGGTTAACAAAAATATATATTACACAAGGTAAGTAGGACAAGGAAGATTCAGTAGGGAAAAAAAATGGGAGAAAAAGATGTTAACAGAGAAGGTATCTGTTGTTTACTCTTTCTGAATAAAGGGCGGGTAGATAACACTGGGATCAATTTTGCATGTACATGCATGTTGATCACAGTCCACACTTCCGGCCAAAGAACAAAAGGTATCGGACATTTCCATTTTATGGTAAGTAAGGTAAGGTATCAGACAATTCAGATTTATAGAAAGTAAGGTAAAATGATAAGATTTGGTTATTAAAATACAATAATATAGCAAAGTACTCTGGCGAGAAAATTAAACAATTTCATACTTTCAAAGAATTTTGCAAACGACAAATTAACTGTGACTCATAAACTTAGAGTTCTCTTTAGAAGGGTTGAGAAACATAGTGGGGGAAGGAGAATTTGCTGTTAACCAGCATTTTCCCCTTCTCTCGCAATGTTTCAAAAATTCTTTTCTTTAGAAAATAAAATATTAAACATGCTTAAATTGAAAGCATTTTGCAGACGACAAATTAACTGTGGCTCAAAGACTTATGATTCTCTTTGGAAAGGTAGAAAACATAGTGGGAGAAGGAAAATATGCTGTTAACCAGCATTTTTCCCTTCTCTCACAATGGTTTCAAAAATTCTTTGCCTTGGAGTCGTTAAAACTTGGGATTGTGTAGTAAGGGTTACAATGTTGGAAAAAAGTGTGATAATTAGAAATGACATGTACATAATACGCATTTCCATTCTTTACTCCAGTGTTTTTGTGTATATTGTGTCACCTTTTCTGTTAATGCTACAGGTACACAGTCATAAATTTCGACTCACATGGCGTCAAACAGCTATGGTAATCGCTCCTGACGAGCTGTTTGTTTTTTCCCCTTTCGAAATTCTGTCAAAGCATTTCATTTGTTGAAACAGAACTTATCAAAAACGTTTCCACGCTTGTAATCAGATGCTACTCAAAGAGTACATAATTATCAAAAAATTTCACGTAAGGCAGATTTTCATTTATCTAAAGGCCAACGATTTTTACAATGCTCTACCGGAAATGCAGGGCGTACTGCCGTCGACTAAATGCATCACCGCAAATAAAAAAGTAGATCGATTATCTAACACGCCTTTCGACTTTCTCTGTCTAGGACATTTCATAGAAACTACCATAACCTTTAACCCTTTACTATATAATCCCGACTTTCAACGACCCTGAGGAAGAAGGCTCTTGAAAACATCGTGGAAAAAGCAGAAAATGCTGATAAGGAGAATTTTTTCCTTCTCACACAATGTTTTCTACCCTATCAAGGACAAATTTCGTCATTTGGGCCACTTTTAATGACTTCACAAGGAGACGGCATAGATCACATTCTGTGCAGTCTGATCTTGATATACACCTTCCGAAATCATCCCCTGATTTTGACTATGGTGCTGAAATGGTCAAATGAAAAACTTCAGCCAAAAAAGTTAAAAACCTAAATAACACCCCGATTTTGAAGATTTTTTTTTTTGCCAGAAAAAAAAATCATCGAATGGAACAGTGTAGATTCAAAATCAGATTGCACACTCTGTGCTGTCTGATCTTGATCTACACTGTCCATAAAAAAATGCATTCAGCAGCGCTCAGTACCATCACCCTGAATATTCGAAATTCAGTGAAGAAAAACATTCCAAAGGCGTCTTTATTTTCTCTTGCAGATAGCTTAAGGATAAATTTACTGCTAAAGAGAAAAAAAATGCTGTTATAATCTGATAGGCTGTAGAATGTTTCAGAATTTATTGAGCTGTGAAAACATAGATAAATTACCTATCTGTATGGTGTAAGGGAACAATACATATATCTGAAATCTGCGATTTAAAATCGGAAACGTGACAACAGTGATTTCTTTGATGGCCTCCAGAAAATGAAATGCATTTTCTGTCTGTCGTAATCTATGCAACCGTCAGGGGCAATATTTGGCATGAAGTAATAAGAATAGTTATAGTTTGATAAATAAAGATGAAATGAGTCTAAGATAAGCTGGAAACGAGTATAGATGTAGCTTTAACAGTTTACCAATCAATCACAAGTTTAAACGGCCCTGAAAAAAAAGGCTTTTTGATAACCAGCATTTTCTCCTTTTTCCACAACGTTTTCTAACCTTTCGGACAAACTGCCATCCTTTACGTGACCTATAATTCGGAAAGGTCTAACGTTTGTCATATGGTAAAGTGTTAAGTTAAATTTAGATTCTATAGAAAGCGAAAAAGTGAAACTTCATCTTGGATCTTTCACTAAAGAAGAAGAAGAAGAAGAAGAAGAAAAAGAAGAAGAATGAAAAATGATACTGATGATGATGATGTGGATTTATTTATAAAATGAAAAAAAAAAACAAACAAAAGACGAAAACCAGTATAATCATTAAAAGTATTTAGGATAATTTATTCTCACGTACCATGTCGCTTTTTCCATTCCACTCTGTCACACCACATTTTATAGAAGTAACTTGAGTGCTCTGATTTCTTTCACGTTTGAAACACTGGCTTATAAAGCGTCCTTTAGATTATGATCTTTTAGGTAACTCATTACTTCATATTTTAACCCTTAATCTGCTAAATAACTACTGTACAATGAAACTTTCAAGTCGGTAGTAAAAACTCGAATATTGCTGTTTCAAAGTTATTTTGGGGAAAGATATCTCCTTATCGGACAGTGTAGATCCAAGATCAGACTGCACGTTCTGTGCAGTCTGATCTTGATCTACACTGTCCGCATATGGTCCTTCAGTCACGCTTAGCAACCTATGGGTGAAAGAAAATCCAAAAAGTAAACCATATCATATCGAGTTCACATTATCAAAAAAATAATTTGCTTGAATTTTGTTTGCATTAAATCGAGACATAAAACTTGAATACCGTAACAATTAAGCAGAGAGTGTAGACCAAAATCGGAACGCATGTATGCTCAGGTTGGTCGCACTCTCCCCCCATATTCGGGTATGTTAGGATAAGTGTTAGCCATTTCTATCTTTGTACCGCACGACAAAATTTCAGACTTTTCCAAACTGAAAGCATTTGCGGACGACAAATAACTGACCCAAATATTGAAATTTGTGGAAAGATAGAAAGCATTGTGGGAAAAGGAGAAAATGCTAGTTACCAACATTTTCTGCTTTTCCTACAATGTTCTGAAAATTTTTCTTCGTTGCGGGTCGTTAAAACTTGGGTTTGTGTTGTAAAGGAATAAACAAAACACGAGTCCTCTGCCCAAGCAAAAAAGACTTATTTTTGAAAAATGTTGGGTGGGGGGGGGGGGGGGGGGGAAGAAGAACTGGTTCATACTGATAAATTTCTCCATTTCTAGAAATGCTAATTTTACAACCAATTAAACACTTCAGTTTCCTATTATTTTCCAAATTTTATTCTATTATCACTGTTTGCTTCCTTCCTTATTATGGCTTAACCCTTCCCCGAACGATTCCATGTTTTTACAACCCTATGGAAGAGTATAGTTTTGAAAAAGTTGCCCGAACAAGAAAACTCGCAGGGAATTAGCATTTTCTCCTTTTCCAAAACTATTTTCATCCTGAAGGAGACACGTTCTAGTGTTTTAAAAACAAATACTTTGTCATCTGCAAATGCTTTCTGATAGCCATTAGTAAATTTAATTTTGTTGACCAAATGTTTACTGGAAAACACCGTTAAAAGTACATTTTTGGGCTAAGCACGACTCAATGACCTTTTCTGGACAGCATAGATCAAGATCAGAGTGCACGGAACGTGCAGTCTGATCTTGGATCTTCTCTGTCAGATAAGGAGATTTTTCTTACCAAAAATGTAAGTTTGAAATAGCATTATGAGCGGTTTTACTATTGTCTTGAAAGTTTTATCTAATTCATTTAGCAGGATAAGGGTTTAAAAAACTGATAGAATTTCGATTTTTAGACTGTAAATCCTGTTCCTCATACAAGAGCTTTGTACGACCTCAAAAATAAAAGATTTCAGAAAACGTTGCTAGAGATGTTGAAAATATACCAACCATACTCTGTGAAAAGTGGACTAAAAGCATCTGCGAAAAGTATCGACCGAGGTCACCATACACTAACCTGGGCCGAAACTTTTCGCTACCGGTAAATTTTCTGTATGTCAAAGGACCAGTCTACCTCATGATTCAGCTGGTTGTTAGACAAGATGGATTTTATGGATCCATATTACTGTAATAACTTGCTGGGTATTATGCATCGTAGAGATGCATTAAGCCCCCTTTTGCCAGAGCATATGAGCCATCAGAGATCTATATAAAGTCCATTTTGGCTAACAACGGACTGAATCATGAGGTAGACTGGTCCTTGGACTCAGAGAAAATTGACCAGTAGCGAAAAGTTTCGGCCCAGGTCAGCCTGCGCGGACTGCACAAGCTGACCTGGGTCGATACTTTTCGCAGATGCATTAAGCCCCCTTTTCACAGAGCATGGCTAACTTATATTTTTCACATTTCTTCAGCTTTTCTTCAGCATCTGCTAAGATAGACAAGTGCCAAAATTTCCTAACATTGATGTAATGTCATAGACGTAACTATCTGATTTTTTAACTCTTCGAAAAAGAAGGGCGTCTTGGATTCTACTAAGGAGAACGTGAACAAAAGATCAGACAACAACTTCTGTGGAGTGGGATCTTTGATCTACACTGTCTGATCTTTATCATAACTTGTAGCGAGAAACAGTCTTGAAACTTAAGTAATGAGGTCCAATCTACTTCCGTCGAAATACTTGTTACATTCGTCTTATAGTCGAAGAGTCAAATGAAGAGTAACCTTCTTTAACCTTTTACCAGAAAGACCGCGTTTGTCTACGATCCTGAGTAAGAATGCTTTCGAAAACATTTTGAGAACAGGAGAAAATGCAGATAACCAGCATTTCTTCTTTACCAGCAAATTTCTGCACCCTTTAAAACACAAACCTGTCCGTTTGAGACACATTTTATTTTTGTTGTATGCAAACGCTTTTAATTTAGAGAAGTCAAAAGTTTTTTCGGTGCAGTAAAGCGTTTAAAAGAACAGTTTTGCGTGCAGATTGTAATCGGAAAATACCATTTTGTTCAACAGCCTTCGAGCATGTTTGACTAATGTTTTCCCCCGGGGTGGGTTCAGTAGATACTTACAAAAAAATCCTAATTGATTCAATGACTAATTATTTCGGTAATGGGCTAAAAGTATGGGTGGGGTTTGAGTAGGGTTTGAGAGTAGTTTGGGCTGAGCCCAATGTTGATTGTGTTTTCATGTGGTTTTGCTAAAAGTCTAGATCAAGGTCAGGTTACAAAGAACGGGAAGTCGTGCCGTTCATGAGGACTGTTCGAAAACTGAAACCTTTCGGTCAGAATTAACGTTCTTTGAACCTTAAACCCTTGATCACAACTTTAGCTTTTTCTGTAAATAAAGTAGAAATAAATCAGACCGCATTTTGCAAACAATGTAGATCAAGATCAGAATGCAGTTTTAACTATTTCGTGAAATATTCTTGCTAAAACGCCGTTGAAAGTGCGATGCTTGGCTCTGTTTTCCAGACCGAGAAAGTAGATTTCATTTATTTAGCACTTTCATTCTTTACCAGACGACAAATTTTTAGACTCGTCTAAATTGAAAGCATTTGTAGACGATAATTTGAATTTGGCTGATATGGCATGATCTGCCTTATAAAGGGTAGAAAATATTGTGAGAAACGATAAAAATGCTGGATTACCTGCTTTCTCTTCTTGACCCACAATACATGTACTTTCAAAAGGCTTCTGTCGCAGTGTTGTTTAACTCTTTACTACACAATCACGGGTTTTAACGACCCTGAAGAAGAAGCCTTTAAAAAAAACATAGTGGGAAAAGGAGAAAATGCTGGTAACCAGCATTTTCTCCTTTTCCCACAATGTTTTCTGACCGTCCCAAAACAAATTTCAATTTTTGAGTCACATTTATTTTGTCGTCTGAAAATGCTTTCAAATTGGACAAGTCTAAAATTTTGTCGTTTGGTAAAGGGTTAAACCCGAGATTGTTTGGTTAGGGTTTAAGGGTAAAAAGTTATGAGCCATGCTGAGTTTACCTCAGGCCGAAACTTTTTACCATTGGTCAATTTTCTGCATGCTCAAGGACCAGTTTATCTCATGATTTAGTCGGTTGTCAGACTTTCTGGATCCATGATCACGTGATGACTTACTTTGTATCTTGCATGATGGAGATGCATTAAGCTTCCTTTTGTCAGAGCGTGGCTCTCGCATTTTTTTTTTTTTTTTTTTGTACAGCTTAATACGCTCATTTTGTTCTATACTCTACATTTTGAGAAAGGTTGTAATTGTTTAAAATTTATTATCATATATTATGTTCGTTAGGCCTGTGGCCTGGAGCTATGCACAGAGTATAAAACTAAACCTGAAACTTGATGCCAGCGAACGATTGAAGGACATGCGAATAGTTAAACCCTTTACCGCACAATGACGCCTTTTAACGCGCCTGGGAAAGGGGCCTTTTGAAAACATTGTGGGAAAAGGAGAAAATGCTGGTAACCACCATTTTCTCCTTTTCCCACAACGTTTTCTATCCTATCAAAGAAAAATTGCACCATTTGAGCCACACTGAAATTGTCATCTGCAAATGCTTTCAATTTGGACAAGGCTAAAATTTTGTCGTCTGGTAAAGGGTTAGTAGATATTAGTTTAATCGCTCAATTTTACCTATTCATCCGTTTGTATAATTGTAAATCATTCAAACCTTCAGTTTATCAGTTTTATCCATACAACTATCCATATATCCACCCAACAAGTCAACCAGTCATCCACCGGTTCATTCATAAATTCGATCTATTTTAGGGAAGGAGGGACAGAGGGTGGCAAATGCCAGCCCCGCCATTTATAAATTTGGACAGTTCTTACAGTGCAGCAACTAATAATCTTTTCGATGGAATAATAATAATAATAATAATAATAATGATAATAATAATGATTGTCATATTCAGAAACAGCAGAAACAGCGTGGTCTGTCCGTTTATCAGCATTGATATTGATAGACACTGAACACGCAACCATTCGGGCAATTTTATTTTTAGGCATACCGGCTTACTAGTCGATTGACACGAATGATTTTCCTCGAGGAAACAAAGTATGTTATTTGTAAGTTTTGGGGAAAAAGGAGATAAAATTGATTTTCTAAACCCTTTCTAATTCTTTCCCGTAATGTTTCGAATATGATCAGGTCTAGAGCAGGGATGTAGAAGATAGTCGTGCGAGTACATTAATGGGTAAAACAAATGCGTTTCATTGCACTTCGTTGACACTTAATATCCTTTTTTGTAAACTGACGCAATGATATCGACTGACATCGAAGATTCTTTTCGGAGATAACTTAACTCTTCACCAAACGACAAAATTTCAGACTGGTCCAAAAAGAAAGCATTTGCAGACGACAAAATAAATTTTGAAAAAAATAGGGAATTTTTCTTTGAAAGTGTAGAAAACATTGTGGGAAAAGGTTGCCAGCATTTTCTCCTTTTCCCACAATGTTTTCAACAATCCTTTTCCTTGGGGTCGTTAAAACTCGAGATTGCGTGGTAAAGGATTAAAACATTTACCGTCGTACATAAACAAAATTTTTAATCACAAAATGCTCTGCAACTTTTTTTTTTAACCCTTTACTATAATTGACAAATTTCTAGAGTTCAGATTTAAAAGTATTTGTAGAAGACAAATCAATACTGGCTCTAATTACATGTAGATCTATGGGTTTTATCTCTCAAACGTAAAAAAACATTGTGGGAAAAGGAGAAAATACCGGTACTAGTTATCTTTTCGTACAAGTTTTTCCAAAGTATTCTTCTTCGTGGTCGATAAAAAAAAGGCACAGGATTGTATAGTGAAAACTTAAAGTCATCTTTTCAATTGGTTTTTATAGGCAAATGAAGGTTATCTTTGCAGGGGGGCGGGCGGAAAGGAATTCTACCCTTTCAAAGACAAATCTCACCGATCAACTGAGTCATGTTTAATTTTTCGTCTGCAACTAGTATCGATTTAGACAGGTCTACAGTATTATCGTCTGGTAAAGAGTTAACCCTTATCAGGCTGCTGAACAAGCCCTGGTTTTCACGTGTCTGCAGTACAAGTCTTTTGAAAACACTGTGGGAAAAGGAGAAATTGCTCGTAACGAGCAATTTCTCCTTTTCCCACAGTGTTTTCTACCCTTTTTGAGAACTTTCTGCCATTTTCATCAAATTTAAAATTGTCGTCTGCAAACTCTTTCAATTTGGACCAGCCTAAAATTTGTCGTTTGGGAAAGGGTTAAACGATACTTTCAAGTCGATAGTAAAAGCCCGTATGTTGCTATTTCACAGTTATTATTTATTGGGGGGGGAGGGGGGGGAGATGTCTCCTTATCGGACAGTGTAGATTCAAGATCAGACTGCACGTTCCGTGCTGTCTATTCTTGACTACACTGTCCGCAAAGATCAGTGAGTCGCGCTTAGCAGCCTTGGGGCTAATAATAATATTTTCTTAAATGACGGTTTCACCAAAAGGGGGAAGAAAAACAAACAAAACTGTCTCGGAAGCGTTTACAAATTTGATGACAACTAGAATAAAAAAAAAAAAAGGCCATACAAGTTTAACTATCTGCAG
Source organism: Tridacna gigas (assembly GCA_945859785.2). Taxonomy (NCBI): domain Eukaryota; kingdom Metazoa; phylum Mollusca; class Bivalvia; order Cardiida; family Cardiidae; genus Tridacna; species Tridacna gigas. The sequence goes on from OX244034.2 coordinate 56,764,565, forward strand.
TGGATGATTTTAAATAGTTTCGAATTTCAAATGAAAAATGAGCAAACCTTCAGTTCGTAACAGATATGCATGTTTTATTCATTTCCTCCGGCAGACGACATTTTTTTCGTCTTGCTTTTGAAAACAATGCAGTAAAAGGAGAAATTGCTCGTAACGAGCAATTTCTCCTTTTGCCGCAATGTTTCAACCGTCAGTTGTATTAATGTATGAAACGTTGGTTTTTGTTCATTATTCGTGTATTATACTTATATTTTCAAAAGCCATCTGTTGCAAATTTGTTATATGAGGACATGAATTGAACAAAAAGTTCATTTCTCTTAAAACTTCGTTAATACCCATTAAAAAGCTTACTTTGAAGCAGGAAAAAGAGAATGTTTCCTTTGGTCAATGCACAAAAAGGGGATAAATGGTTTTGAAGAAAAACAATACATGTTTACTTTTTGTGTCAGCTCCCCTGGCATGCATCAGAAGGTTAAAATTACACAGATCGCCACGTCTTATGAAAGTCAGAAATCAAAAACAAAATCATTTGGAATAAACTTCTCAATCAAAAAAAGATGGAAGGACAGGTCTACCATAAGTTTCTGAAGTTGGTGATGTCTTCAGAAGTTAAAAGCATATTTGGAGTGCAACACTCGAAAAGGGGCCCTGGGACATGTGCGTAAAAGTGTGTCGTCCCGGATCAGCCTGTGCAGTCTGTGACTAATCCGAGACGACACTTCCAGCTTTTGTGCGATTTTCTGTTTCACGAAAGTCTACTGTATGAACAAATCTTATGTAGTCGTAAAGTGCCGTCTCGGATTAGCCTGCGCGGACTGCGCAGGCTAATCCGGGACGACACTTTACGCAAATGTCCGAAGGTCTCTTTTCGCATGCTGCGGGCCATTTGATATTCATTAAGGAACAGCTTCGCACATCTGACCAAATGTTCTACAACCAGCAATAGCATTCTGTTTCCACTGCAATTTTTAGAGAGCCGGTGTATTTTGGGGAAAGACCCAATCGACTGAAACGCCATTTTGCACCACTTAGAGAAGCCCATTGGAAATAAATTCTAAAGAAACATGAGGCTCATTGTTGCATAATTTACAGCCTGTTACCAATATTTTGTCGGTCGGTTATGGGCGGTGCTCATATATTTGACGACTTTTAAGTTCAATGCACTACGAGGATACACAGAGCCTCCTTTTTCCAGACTGCCGCTCATATTATAAAGTTGCATAACCGAGAAGTCATGGTATCAACGCAGGAAGCACTGAAATAACCACTTGTTTTCAGTGCAATGTTTTCTTTTGAAGTTTATCTTCAGATGTTATATTTAAATAGACCCACACAAACACGAACGAAATAATTATTTAGTGCTTTAAAGTTGACCGACTCATAAATCACGAAACAGTACATATACACATGGCGTGACGTATATATCTCTCAAAGATTTTTATGTCAAGTTATGATAGGTCTGTAATTAATTCAAATATTCAAGGACATGATTGATACCTCCTATGGTAAAATAGGGAGTTTAACATTAAACAGAATAGAACAGAACAGTTCTGTTCTGTTAAACATTCAAGAATAAATTAAAAACGATTTAAAAGTTGAATGTCTACACCTGTTGGTACTCTATTCCAGTTTTATATATCCACATGCAGTATTGTTAATATACAGGTATGTGCGCTGATTTTCACTCATTTTCTCTTCCTTTTTAAGTATGTATCCATGGTCATATTCTGTTTTCAATGATTCACCGGTTTTTTTTTTTCAAGTTTGAAACGTGAATATTTCTTGGTTGCATTCCACGCCTCTCATACTTTCACACACACACAACCCAACACACAAACAAGGATAGAGTTGATCATATTTTTTACTGTTACTGCTAAACACCTGACAATGGCATGACTTATAGGAGAGGAACTTTATAAACTTATAGCTTTCGTTCCAATCCTTTTCATGTGATTGGAAATTTTAGAACATAAACATGTACATGTGTGTAAACGATTTATTGAATAAAATATATTTAATATAAAGGTTTAATTAATCTACAATGTCAACAAACCTACGACAGATGTACATTAGAACAGACCGGCAAAGTTGTCGAATTATTCGTGCATTAACCCTAGTCGCTCTAAACCAAGTTCCTAGTACGTCAATGTCTGACCGGTACAACGCAATGCGGACTTGTCCAACGTAGAAGGAACGCAGTAAAGCCGATAAGGACATAATCCGATTCACCAACCGTTCTTAAGAACATTCTCAGTCTTATTCTTCAGTCTTATTCTTCAGAATTTTATAAATTTGAGAGTAACACAGTCAAAACGTTAATAAACCCGCAGTAATCACTGGGTGCACTCTGTCAAGTCTTAAAATTAACCCAGTAAATACGCAAAAGACGTGGTGAGTGTTTGATTAAGAGCGCGACAAAACTGATCTGGGACGTGCTTGACGCTATAAAATCCTGGCAGGGGTGTAGTAGAATAGTAAAACTAACTTGAAAACTGTGTTTTTTTTCCCTGCATTTAATCTCTTTTCTTCCTGCGTTTGTCAAGTTTTAAGAACACAGTAAGGTCTTTGTGAACTTGATCGGAGTGTGACTGGGGCAATAAATGAGCGCTATCAAACAGAAAAGATTGCAAAACTTTTAGAAACAATTTTGAAAATCTTTAAAAGACCGTTAACTACGAGGGAAAGAAAAATATCATACTTATAAATGTAAATAACGAGAAGAAAAACTGTTTATATAGAAATGCATTCTTTAATTCTATATGACACAAGGAAAAAGACCCCATACAAAAGTTTTCGATCATATCAAAAATTTTGTCTAACATCAAAAGCTGTTTATACACAAATGCTGAATGGCTGCCAATATCTAATGACGTATTGAAAAACTACTCAATGCACAACAGATGTAGAAATAAAATCTTATATGATTATTAACCACTTTTTTCACCGTTTTTTCTTTCCATGTTGTAAGTATCTTTTTGTCAAAAATGAAATTTCAATGAAAATCTATATGTACACGGTAGAAGAAGTTTTGCACTCCCCGTGTTTTTTACCGGGTTTGATTTTCTGGTGTTTGAATAATATGAAATAGGGTAGAAATTGCAATCAGGCTGGTGCATACCCCAAAATACCAGTCTTTTGCCTATGAAATGAACTGAACTGAGATATCCCTTGACATCATGATAAGTAGGATTTTTTTGCTTTGATATTGCTTTCAAAGTTAAGAAAACCGATAAGCTGTTACGTTTGGTTAAATCTGGGAATTTAATGATGAAGTATTTTAAAACTTACGGCAGCTTCAAAGTGACCTGCAGAGAATGGGCAAACACAATCAGTCAATATTGTGAACTTCCACCCAAGGCTTGCAAAACAACTTACAGTCTTCGTCTCATACCTCTCACAAGAGGCTGACACGGCTCCATCAGTATCCGTGCCATGAGGTCAAGGGATACCTCAGTTTAGTTCTTTTCAAAGGTAACAGACTGGTTTGCTGGTATATGCAGCAGCCAGATTCTTATTTCCAAGCCATTTTATATCATTCACGCCAGAAAATCAAACCAAGTAAAAACACAGGGGGTGCAACACTTTTTTTACTATGTACGTATAGATACTAATAATTACTGATTAACGGCTCCCCTTCTCACCCGGAAAAGCTGAAGGGTCATACTGGAATTACCACGTCTACAAGTCTGGCTTTGTTCTTACTCCTGTGCCTGCTGACATTGGATATTGATACTTATATACTTGAGCCATGCTCTGCGGAAAGGGGGCTTAATGCATCTCTGTGACGTGTTATACCAAGCAAGTCATCACATACGAGTTGTAGGTCCATACAATCTCTGTGACGCGTTATACCAAGCAAGTCATCACATACGAGTTGTAGGTCCATACAATCTCTGTGACGCGTTATACCAAGCAAGTCATCACATACGAGTTGTAGGTCCATACAATCTCTGTGACGCGTTATACCAAGCAAGTCATCACATACGAGTTGTAGGTCCATAAAATCAATTTTGTCTAACAATCGACTGGATCTGGAATGAGACTAGTCCTTGGACAAGCAGAAAATTGACCAATGGCAAAAAGTTTCGACCCATGTCAGCCTGCGTGGACTACCCTTTGCAGATGCATAAAGTCCCCTTTCCACAGAGTATGTCTAACTTATATTAACTATGGAACAGAGACAGAATACGTATCAGCAAGGCCAACGTTTAAGGTTACTACGCAGGGCTACTTACTAGGAATTTACAGACTGTACAGGATATTGCAGGTTATCCATGTATTTCACATTAACCCTTTCCCAAACAAGCCCTGGTTTTCATGTGTCTGCAGTACAAGTCTTTTGAAAACACTGTGGGAAAAGGAGAAATTGCTCGTAACGAGCAATTTCTCCTTTTCCCACAGTGTTTTCTACCCGTTTTGAAACCTTTCTGCCATTTTCGTCAAATTTAAAATTGTTGTCTGCAAACTCTTTCAATTTGGACTAGTTCAAAATTTGTCGTTTGGGAAAGGGTTAAACATTGTAAAGCCATACTATAAATGGCATAACGTTTTGGTACACCAAAAGGACACCTAAGCCCAAGGTCAAGGTCACATGGTATATTAAGAATCTGTACTGCCGGGTACGATGCTTTTCTGCATATGTGTTTCTCGATCTAAACAAGAAATCTGGTGCAAAATCTAGAGGTACCTTAAGTTGATGCAAACGACTCAAAGAAAATACCATCACTGCCAGTTTTTCATTATTGATGGCTTGCCAGCTGTTGCATTACCAAATTCAATGGTAAACTATTTTTGAAGTTTGGTTTGACAATAGAAATCTCTGTAAGCCCCTTCAATCCTCCTGACCCCAACGGATAAAGTGTCTTTGTTCCCCAACCATTCTAAACTGCATTCATATTAATTTTTCATATTTTTCTGAATTGAAAAGTTACGCAATTGCTGAATGCGTCAATTATTGCACTGGCCACCTTCGTTTATATGCGGTTTATATGCGGTTTTTAAAAACAATAAATATCAATCAACGAAAAAAAAAACAAAGGAATTTGCGACTCTGGGTCTGTATTCACCAACCATTCTGAAGAACATTTTCAGTCTTATTCTCAAGGATTTTCTAAGTTTGAAAGTAACACAACCTCTGATTGGCTAAACCATTTGGTTAAGCCAATCAGAAGTTGTGTTACTTTCTAAATCTAAGAATAAGACTAAGAATGAAACTAAGAATGGTAGGTGTATACAGACCCCCGTGTTGAAAGAAATGCTAGATAATCTTTTTATTCTATTTTGGTTTCGGAAATAATATTTATGTCCCAATGTCAAGACGATGGATTCCAAAGTATGAGTCGGAAAGCTAATAAAGGACTACAAAGTGTAAAAGGTGTCTATTATATACTTTAAAGATTTTTAAAAATAAACACTAATTAGTGTAACGTCGGTGATGTTAGACTTCAAATGTCACAGGATTAGAATAAGATTTGAATTCATAATTATTGTTGGCAAATACGGCCCAAGAATTTGACCTTTGTCTTCATCCTTAAAAGGACATGTTCAGATTCCGTGACTCAAAACTAAAATTGCTTGTAATAGACTTATAAATCCTACTTCAAGTGGATAAGCGGCGCTCCAGGAAAAAGGAACTTTATGCATTTACTGCATGATAATAAGCAAGTCATGGCATAACGCGAATCCTACTTCAAGTAGATAAGCGGCGCTGTAGGAAAAAGGAATTTTATGCATTTACTGCATGATAATAAGCAAGTCATGGCATAACGCGAATCCTATTGGTCTAAATCCCGACTGAATCATGAGGTAGAGCGGCACTGTGGAAATTCTACCAATAGCAAAAGGTTTCGACCGGGGTCAGTCTGCTGGGACTGCGCAGGGTGACACTGGTCGATTTTTTTCCCAGATAGACTACAAGAGGCCGATCTGATTTTTATAATCTCACTAAACTTAAAAATAATTCATGACTGAATTAAGTAAGCTAATGGCTACCAAAACACCCGTAAAAAGGGAGACAAAAGATTAAAGGCATTTCCGTAAAGGGCTTCGTAACCCCTTAGTGCATTTTAACCCTTAACTCTTATCCTGCTAAATAAATAAGTGAAATTTTCAGGCTGATAGTAAAACACCCAAAATTTACTATTTCAGATGTATTTTGGAAAAAAAAATTCTCCTTATCGCACAGTTTTGATCCAAGATCAGGCTGCACGTTGTGCCGTGTCGGACAGAAGAGTTTAAGGATCAGATAGAGTAATGTGATGATTTGCTTGGTACATTGCAACACGAAGATGCGTTAAACCCCTTTTCACAGAGAGCCGCCCAGTTGTGTTTTAATGTTTTCATAGTTTATGGCATTTGAAAACATGGGGAAAAGGGGAAAAATCTCATGGGGAGAATTTTCATAGGTCACTATGTTTTCTTTCGGTTCAAAATTCCTTTTCTTTGAATTAACTTTTCAACAAGTCAAAGACTGCAGAGAAATTTTGATTTCGTAAGCTGTTATGTCACTCCCCAAGAACGGTATTGTTTTCTTTTGTGATATAACTTTAAGTTTCCCCTTTTTCGAGTTGTTCTGTCGTTATTGTGCCATAGTATGATTGAGCCATGCTCTGTGAAAAGGGGCTCAATACATCTGCGGAAAGTATCGACTCAGGTCAGCCTGCGCAGTCCTCCTGATTCAGTCGGTTGTTAGGAAAAAAAAGGCTACAATGGATCAATAATTATATGATGGCTTGATAGGAATCGTGGATCACGGGAATGCATTAAGCCCCCTTTTGGGAGAGCACGGCTCAATTAAAAAATTTTATTACATAAATGACATTTTTATGATATATGAGACTAGTTATTAAACACATTATGTTTTTAATTTATAAATTAGATAAGTAAGAAAATGTCACGAAAATGTCAAGACGTTATCGTCAAACTAGTAAATATTTTTGTGATGAAAATTTACTTAAACTCATGAGTTATGTTTCAAAAGTAGAAATTGAAGATTCAAATGACTAGTAAAGGAATTGCTCCTTCCGTCGAAATGATCTATTTTCTTTTTTTAATGTTAGTAATTGTCGATAGACCTGATTTTCATTTGTATGCATCTGCTCTTCTTCACCCAAGAAATCTTGAATTAAGAAGAGCTCAAGAAATGCATAATTTTGTTTTAATTCTTTACAAGACGTCAAATTTTTAGAATTTGAGAAAATTGCAAGCATCTGCAGACGACAAATAGAATGCAGCACTGTTCAAATGACAGGAATTGTCGTTCAAACATTCAAAGAGTATAAACAATTTGGGAAAAACAACCAAAAAAAAAAACCGTTTATTACCAGTATTTTCTCCTTTTCTCACAATGTGTCCAAAACAATCTAAGCAAGAAAGATCGTTATAACTCGGGATTTTTGGTAGGCTAAAATTTTTATGACTTGAATAAAAGGCAGACTAATTCATTTTACAGACGTTTCCTTTTCTTTGATATCTTTTGGCCGTCGCCGTAAATTTAAACAAATATTTGAGCCACGCTCTGGCAAAAGGGGGCTTAATGCATCTCCAAGATGCGTGACACGTATAAAGCGATCAAATAATTATGAATCCACAATAGCGACTTTTTTTAAACAACCGACTTAATCATGAGGTAGAATGGTCCTTGGACATACAGAAAATTGACCAACAGCGAAAAGTTTCGGCCCAGGTCAGCCTGCGCGGACTGCGCAGGCTGACCTGGGTCGATACTTTTCGCATATGCATCAATCCCCCTTTTCACAGAGCATGGCTCGTTTCTGTTTTTATTTGGCGGACGTGTAACACAATGTCAAGACGTTAACATCAAACGCTTCAAATGATGAAATATTAGCGGTAATCCTCATGACTGAAAATAGTGTTGTTTGTTTTTCGAGGGTTGATTGATGAGTCGTAAGCCTTGTATTGAGGGAGTTAAGCTGGGATGTCCTTTTTAAGCCCTACAATTTTCTGACTATTTCAGGCTGTGTACTGGAAGACTGGTCTTATTCAGTCTGTTTATATCGAAGAGGTAGCATTGGTAAGTAGACAAGGCAAGTGACTTTCGTTCCACCAGGACAATACCCTTGGTCACAAGTCTGTCATTGTCATGGCTAACATTAACGGTCGTTGCTTTGAACTGATTGAGCATCTGCCTCATTCGCCTGATCCCGCTTTATCAGACTTTCATCTATATTTCCAAAATTGAAAAAAAAAGAGGCCATTTCCGGTACCTGCTTTCCGTCAGATAATTACGTCATACATTCAGTGGAGGACTTTCTGAACGGTCAAAAAAGAACCTCTTTATCCCTTTCCCAAACGACAAATTTTGGACTGGTCCAAATTGAAAGAGTTTACAGACGACAATTTTGAATTTGATGAAAATGGCAGAAAGGTCTCAAAAAGGGTAGAAAACGCTGTGGGAAAAGGAGAAATTGCTCGTTACGAGCAATTTTTCCTTTTCCCACAGTGTTTTCAAAAGACTTGTACTGCAGACACGTGAAAACCAGGGCTTGTTTGGGAAAAGGTTAAACGTGGCATTGAGGCCATTAAACATCGCTGGCAAAAGTGTATCAATACTGAAGGGGATTATGTTGAAAAACGATGCAGTAAGTCTACCAAAAGACAAACCTTAACTATGACACTAACAGCTTTTGAATCAGCCCTCGTACCGTGTATTAAGCCCAGTTCAGGATTATTTCAGTAGTGTCCAAGTGACAAAGAACATATTCGAGTCCTATGGTTTTTTTTTTTTCTTTTATACATTCGGACTTTACTTTGTCAAAAATGGGGGCATTTTTGACAAAATAATGTCCGAATATAAAAAAGGAAAAAATGATCGGACTGGAACCCATGCTAGTTGCCGAGTGATACTCCCTGATAACCCGGTGGCATCGGCAGGGATCGGACCACAGGACTTTCTTATTACAAATCAAACACCTGGGCAACTGAGCCGTGGAAGATCCCCCCCCCCCCTACTCTTATATTATGTTAAGTAGGTACAATGTAGTTAACCCTCTCCCACAAAATTCGAAATTTGAACAACCCTTTAGAAGAAGGACTTTTGAAAACATTGTGGGAAAAGGAGAAAATGCTGGTAACCAGCATTTTCTCCTTTTCAAACAATGTTTTCTACCATTTGAAATATAGAAATCGACTTTTGGACCTTGTTTGATTTGTCGTCCGTAAAAGCTTTCAATTTGGTAAAGTTCAAATTTTGTTGTTTGGTATAGCAAACACGGTGGCACATCAAAGGTTGCTAATTCGAATCCAAGTCTATAATAAGTATATAACCATTAGGCAGCTAAGTGTGAATCAATCCTATTTTTCGTCATTCTGCGGGTGTAATGCAGAGAAATGACCCTCCCCTACAAAACGACCCATGGGTCATTTCTCTACGTAGAATAATGACCCGGGTCATTCCTCTACGTAGTGAAATGACCCATGGGTCATTTTGTAGGGGCGGTAGTAGAAGTACGAGTAGTAGTAGTAGTAGTAGTAGTAGTATCAGCATCAGCAGCAACAACAATGTTACAGGGGAAAAAAGGGGTTCATTTCTCTACGGGGGTCCTTTCTTTTCATGAGGGGGTCATTCTACTTCAGCTAGAGGAGGGTCCTTTCTCAAAACTCTAGGGTCATTTCTCTACGTAGAATAATGACCCGGGTCATTCCTCTACGTAGTGAAATGACCCATGGGTCATTTTCTAGGGGAGGGTCATTTCTCTGCATTACACGGGCCGCCTTTTTTAAACAATGGCATTTACTAAGCAAAAATGATACAAAAACATAACTCATAACGATTGATTCCTCGTTTTACCACAACATTTTCGTCTGCACACGCGTTTAATCTTAATTCAAATCGATTAACCCTATTTTGTTTTTAAATGCCGTCTGCCTCAAAGTCGTCAATTTTGTCAAAGGGGGGGGGGGAGGGGGGGGGTCATGAATTTATTAATTAACTCTTTACCAGACAACAAATTGTTAAGACTTGTCCAAGTTGAAAACATTTGTGCCATGATCTGGCAAACAGGGTTTTCACCTGTCTGCAGTACAAGTCTTTTGAAAACACTGTGGGAAAAGGAGAAATTGCTCGTAACGAGCAATTTCTCCTTTTCCCAGTGTTTTCTACCCTTTTTGAGACCTTTCTGCCATTTTCATCAAATTTAAAATTGTCGTCTGCAAACTCTTTCAATTTGGACCAGTCCAAAATTTGTCGTTTGGGAAAGGGTTAATGCATCTCCTTGATGCCTGATACCAAGCAAGACCTCACATAAGTATGAATCCATAAACTCCATTTTGTCTACAAACTGACTGAATCATGCGGTACAATGGTCCTTTGACATGAAAAAAAAAAAAATGTCTGATAGCGAGAAGTTTCGACCCAGGTCAGCCTGGCTGACCTAGGTCGATACTTTTTGCAGATGCATTAAGCCACCTTTTCACAGGGCATGGCTCATGTACAGATGACACTTAATGTGGGTTAAATTATGGGATTTTGGGATTTTTCTTTGGGAGTGTAGAAAACATTGTGGAAAATGGAGAAAATGCTGGTAACCAGCATTTTCTCCTCTCCACACAATATTTTCAGAAGTCCCTTTAGTCCTAAGGGTCGTCTAAACACGGAATTATGTTGTAAAGGGTGAAGTGTAGTATATCAATGAATCAAGGTAGTAGATATCAGGTTTACCCGGTACGATGTTTTAAGATAAGAAAGTTCGACGTGCAAAAAGACACCTAACAAAGCCATAAGACAGAGCCATGCTCTGCGAAAAGGGGGCTTGATGCATCTCTGTGAGGCATAGTACCAAGCAAGTCATTACAGTATTATACATCCCCTATATCAATTTTGTATAGCAACCTACTAAATCATGAGGTACACTGGTCCTTTGACATACTGACCAAAAGCAAAATGTTTCAGTCCTGGTCAGCCTGAGCCGACTGCCCAGGCTGACCTGGATGGATATTTTTTGTAAGTGCATTAAGCTCCCTTTTCACAGAGCATAGCTCTAATGAATGAAATCCAAAAGACAGGGGGTAGACGAACGAAAAAGTAAGTTCAACATGTGCGCTTACATCACATAACATACATGAAGTACATGATATAAGTTAGGGATCGTTATTCCAGTCTCGGCCTCCTTATAAAGTAGGGTTTCAAGGGGTCATCGGGCCCAATTTCCAAAAATTGAAAAGATATTATTCTAAATCTAAATTCCAAAGCCAATTTGTCTCAGCCAATCAGATAGCTTGTTTTATAACTTTGAATTATAACATTCCCAAACAAGCCCTGGTTTTCACGTGCCTGCAGTACAAGTCTTTTGAAAACACTGTGGAAAGAGGAGAAATTGCTCGTAACGAGCAATTTCTCCTTTTCCCACAGTGTTTTCTACCCTTTTTGAGAACTTCCTGCCATTTTCATCAAATTTAAAATTGTCGTCTGCAAACTCTTTCAATTTGGACCAGTTCAGTATTTGTCGTTTGGAAAAGGGTTAAAATGAGCCTGCTCTGTGAAAAGGGGATTAAAGGCATTTGCAAAAAGTATTGACATTTGTCAACCAACGCAGTCAGCGCAAGCTGATTTGTGTCGATACGTTTTGTTAGGGTAATTTTTCTGCAAGTCCAAGGGCCACGCTGACCAAGCCGGTTGTCAAACAAAATGGATTTTATGCTTTCATAATTATTTGATGATTTGATTGGTATAATACATTGAACTCCTTTTGTCAGAGCATGGATCCGATAAATGTACAGGGTAAAGGTAACCTTCGGGATGAGTTTAAAAAGTATTTTACCATTTTTTGAATTGATGTTATCTTCTGACAGGATATCGCGACCTCTATGTTCTAGGTGAGGATATTAAATCAGGATCAGCCTATATGCCCATGTAGGTCTGTTGTGATTGATACCCACATATCTCATGTTCAGTCATACCGATAGCTTTTTCACAATGATTCGATCCGATGATCTTTCTTATGTTTCAGACGGATTCATTTCAATTCCAAATTCTTGAACAACCAACTTGCTTTTAAACCGCTACCTTCTACCCACAAAGACCCTATATGAAATCCGGTCGGCGAGACGAGGGGCTAAGAAGAAAAAGAAAAGAAAAAAAAAATCTTGTACAGAAAACCTGTTACCCATTGAACATGTGAGTATGTGTTGTTTTTTCATCGATTGACAAGGGTTATTTACATGATGGTGACAGGTGGTACATGTATATTACATGATAAATACATCTGACATTTGCACCGTATCACTCATTGTTCATTCCGCGTAAGGATACTTTCCTACGGCCCGGAGCTTCTTTTATTTCAAACTTTAATAGTTCTAGGCAGTATTCTCCGAAAAGAACGCGTCATTGATTTTTTTAAGTCAACGATTCATCTTTCCACTTTTCTATGCCTACACCTACAATTTGAATCATATGTGTATACACCTGTACCAAATCAAAAGTTAAGCTAAGTATAGGACTAGGTTCTAAACAGAAACTTTCATTTTCAAATAAATGTCTGTGAACGATAGTTATTGTCAAATTGTACTGTTTGATCAGTGTATCAACAATAAATTTATGATAATGGTCTGAAAATCTGATGTTCATTTCTTTGTTTATCGGTGTTCATTATTGTTTTATATTCACAGAGGTTACACTGCATACAAAGCTTGCATTATTCTATTTCACCGGAAGTTAACCCTTAGGCTGCTAAGCGCGACTCACAGACCTTTTGTGGACAGTGTAGATCAAGATCAGACTGCACAGAACGTGCAGTCTGATCTTAGATCTACACTGTCCGATAAGGTGATATCTCACTTCCAAAAATACCTTTGAAATAGGAATATTTGAGTTTTTTTTTACTGTCGGCTTGAACGTTTCACTTCTTTTATTTAGCAAGATAAGGTTTAACTCTTTCAGCACCAAATAAATCAACTCGATCTCTTTCGATGGCTGTAAACACAATCCGCTGAGACTCAGAATTTTTTTATCGTATATATTTGACCAAACAAGCGGACGGTATAGGTCAAATATCAGACTGCACGTTCTGTGCAGTCTGATCTTGATCTATGCCGTCCGCACAAGCCCCTGTTTTTGCCTTTGGCACTCACAGGGTTAAGCTACATCATAACGCACAGAAAACAGCAACAGCTACCTATAAAGTAGATCGATGTTTGAGGTTGTTCTTATGAGTAAAACAAAGCACCAAAAGGTAACGTTCATCCAATTAAGATAATGACGGACGGACGGACGGACAGACCAATGCCTTTTACAAAAGATTATAAACCAGTAGGACCAATAGAAATATGCACCCATGCAGGAATGACGAATGAGAAAGATTTCCGAAAACGTTGTCAGTTATGTACAACATTTGTTACTTTTGCCGTCTGGATGTACTTTAATCAAGATCAGAAATAGTACAAAACGCGCAGTTTGATCTTTGACTTTAATACAATGCCAATATCCTGACAAAGACAGACTTAAAGTTTCTATATCTTGCAACCCACCATCGACGTTGATTTCCTTTATCTGGTAGTAGACATGACTGAAAGGGTGAACTTATTCACCCCAAGGTTTGTCTACATTGTATACCCACCATTTTTTCCCTCTTCAGTCAAAATCGCAGATTAGATATGACCTAGGGGAGTTTAACATTCTTTTACCTATAAAACTATTTAGACCATTTAAGTGCAGCTAAGTACATCTGTAACCCTTTCCGTGCCTTGGGCAAAAATATGAGCCTTTGTGGACGGCATAGATCAAGATCAAGATCTTTGTCTTTATACAAGAAGAAAACATTGTGAGGAAAAGAGAAAACGCTGGTTTTAAAAGCCTGTCTTTCTCAAAGCCGTTAAAACTTTGGATTGTTGGTAAAGGGGTTAAACAAGCCGTGTTATAAATAGATGAGTACACTCACCATTGGACAGGTGGAAAACCTGACATTTAGATAGACAAAATTACAGAATTTCGTAACGAATTTCGCAATTCATGAAAGACAATAATATAAATCTATTATATTCATTAACTCTTTAAACAACAGGGCTTCTACGGACGGTGTAGATCAAGATCAGACTGCACAGAATGTCTGATCTTGATCTATACAGTCCGGTTGTAAAGTCAAACCTACACGATAAAATTCTATCTAGGTGTCCGTGGGCTGCAAAAGGGGGTTTCATGCATCTCCACGGTGCATTATACCAAGTAAGTCATCACATAATTACAGATCCATAAAAGCTATTTTGTCTAACAACCGACTGAATCATGAGGTAGAATGGTCCTTGGGCATACAGAAAGTTTAGCAAGAACAAAGAGCTTCGACCTAGGTCAAGGCTTGTGCGGACTTTGCAGGGTGACACTAGTCGATACTTTTTGCAGATGGATTAAGTCCCCTTTTCACAGAACATGACTCTTATAAAATGAACATTTATAAGTTACGAGTACCATTTAAAAATGTATATGTTCAGATCATGTAATTTCAATCTTGTTGGGGTCAAAATAGTTAACAATCTACCTGGATGTGTATATCAAAGATCAGACTGCACGGTTAATGTAATCTGATGTTGAATTATACTGTCTGCTAAAACAACTGAAGATGAACATGTCCTTCCAAGAGTAAACAAAAATGAAGTCAGAAAGAGACAAAGAGACTAGGTAATGTCATGTCATTAAAACTGCACTTTTATGCATTGCGTCTACAAAAGAATATGTAAATATAGTTAACTGCGGAAACTGTATGTAAACAGTCATTAAAACATCAGTATGGACATATTTTTTCGCATGCATATGCAATTATCAAAGAAATAAGGACGCTATTTTAAACGATTAAAACCGAGCTTTAGAACTTTGAACCAAACACGCACTCTGTGTAAACTCAACTTTTTCGCCGTAAAACATTTATTAATGTCCACTTAAGAAGATTATGCATTAACTCGCCGGCTGCTAAGCGCAACTCAAGGACTTTTGCGGACAGTGTAGATCAAGATCAGACTGCACAGCACGTGCAGTCTGATCTTGGATCTACACTGTCCGATAAGGCGATATTTTTTTTCTCGAAAAATACCTTTGAAATAGCAAAATGCGGGATTTTACTATAACAGGTTGAAAGTTCCATTTCACTTCTTCTGCAGATTAGAGGTTAACCCTTTACCACACAGTTTTAACGACCCTGGGAAAGACGCCCGATGAAAACAGTGTGGGGAAGGGAGAAAATGCTGGTAATCAGCATTTTCTCCTTTTCCCACAATGTTTTCTACCATATCAAAGAAAAATTCACCATTTGAGCCACATTGAAATTGTCGTCTGCAAGTGCTTTCAATTTGGACTGGCCTAAAATTTTGTCGTGTGGTAAAGGGTTAAGGATATTACTTGCATATTCTTTTAAATCTAAAAAAAAAAATGATCTAGATCAACAGACGATTTGCACTAGAAAAAACGTCATAAAAAGGTCCCACAATTTTAATTTGCAGAAGGTCTGTTCACCATGTTACAAAAAGGTGCAAAAAGAATTAACCTTGGGTTTGAAAAAGAAGTGCAGATAAATGCGTTTGATAGTAAATTTTAGTCAAGGGTATAAATTGGATTGTTTTCGATCATTCAAAGAAACAATTCCATTGTAAATTAAACTAATTGAAGGATATTGTTGTTCATAGCATCGAATCGACTGGCAATATTTGCAGTGGCAAAGTTTTCGGTATTCATGAATGTGTATGCCTTTACGTTGGTGGGTTTTAGTAAACTAATCCTCGTAGCGCTAAACCTGGATTTGATTCCTTGTGCAGGCAGTGTAAATCAGATTGCACAGAACATGCAGTCTGATCTTGGATCTACACTCTCCGCTATTTTGCCATTGATAGTGACAAGGAACAGCCTTGAAATCGCAACATCGTCATCTTTAGGACTGACAGAGGAAATCTGTATCATCTAAGTACCGCTGCAAAAGTAAAATTTGATTACTCCAAAAGCCATGGGCGTCGGGATAGGGCAGCCCTTGCCGCCCAAATATTTTGTCCGATTATATTACAGACAACAACAAAAAAAAAAAACACACACACTCTTGCGACGGGATGGCCACATGAACAAGTGCCATATAGATCTTCGCCCTAATGGGTAAAGAGGCTAACGAATATTGGACAGTATAGATCGGGATCTGTACAGCATCGTGCAGTCTAATCTTGCTCCATGCTATGCGCAAGTGCTTTTAATATTCACATTTGGAATCGAGAAGATCATGGCATGACTCCCTAAATATCTGTCTGAATAGGATTACTAGAGCACTTTCAGTACTTTGATTGTTACAGTTTTCGTCCCGATTTCGCCCCGTAGTAAATAGTTTTTAACTAGAGGCTATTTCGAGCTTGAGCTAACTGGAAGAATTTATCATAACTACCATCTATTTGTTTTTAATTCTGAAGTAGGGCGAATTAACCTGTTCTGTAGTCCTGTAATATTTATGTAAAATGGTTGGCAAAAAAGCGAGAAATCGAACGTTATTTACGTCAAAATTCTCATTCTCAACCTTACGACATTCTCCTTTGTAGAGAGTATTTATAGTTTTCCGGCTTGTATTTGTGCATGAGTCAAAGCTGGGCCCAGTACACGGAAAGGTTAGAAAGTATCTTAGCAGCCTGTTATGGATCTTCGTATCAACCTATCGGAAGGTTACGGGAGATACAAACGGGTATCAGTTTAGAAATATCCTGTTGCTGTTTATTCTGCAGCTCTATAAGGTCATGTAGGATTACAAACTCCTCTTTGCCCTCATACTAATGGACGTGGCTAATATAGGAAAAAAGACAAACTTCTCTTTGCTGTGTTTCTTCTCCAAAAAAAAAACCGTATAACTAGCCGAATCGCCTGCAAAATTAGTCTGTGGGTTCAGTAATTTAAATCTTCATGCTAGATGCTGTTGATATTTGGTTTACCCATCTAATAATCATGTTGTTGTGTAACCCATATCCTTCTATATAAAGGAAATGAAATAGGCAAGCCGACAGTAAAAACCCAAAGTTTCCCATTTTAAAGGTATTTTTGAAGGGAAAGATATTTCCTTAGCGGACAATGTAGATGCAAGATCATACTGCACGTTCTCTGCAGTCTGATCTTGATCTACGCTGTCCGCAAAAGGTCAGTGAGTCGCGTTTGGCAGCCTAATGGTTAATGTGTGACTTTCAAAAGCCTAAACTTGATAAATCTGTTCACATTAACATTTATATACATTTTTAAACATTTATTCAACATCATCTATTTCAATTAAACCTTTTCAAAACTTATTTTTTCCACTTTTAAACAAAAAATATCACATCTTATCTCGAAATGATAGACACTTCTTTCGACTGAAGCCATATTTGTTTGTCATATTTTGAAACTATAGATCTAGATACACTGTATACAGTTAAATCTATCTTCAATAGCAATTTTGGGTGAATGGCCGTTTAACACAGGGAAAATCGCATTCAAAACGCAGATTTTGGAGCTTAAAGTAATGGTAGCTGGTGTTGATTTAGTTTTCAACGTCGTTCTCAAAATATTTCACTCACCCAGTGCACCTGTCCGTGCCTTCTTGGAGTTTCTTTTAACCCTTCAGCTGCTAAGCGCGATTCACTGACCTTTTGCGGACAGCGTAGATCAAGGTCAGACTGCACATAACGTGCAGTCTGATCTTGGATCTACACTATCCGATTGATAAGAAGATATTTCTCTCCAAAAGATGAGTTTGAAATCGTATATTCGGGCTTTTACTATCGGCATGAAGGTTTGATTTAACTTATTTAGCAGGATATGGGTCAACCCTTTACCACACGACAAAAATTTATACCCGTCCAAATTGAAAGCTTTTGCAGACGACAATTTCAATATGGTTCAAATGAAGTGATTTTTGTTTGATAGGGTAGGAAACATTGTGGGAAAAGGGGAAAATGCTGGTAACCAGCATTTCTCCTTTTGCTACAATGCTTTCGAAAGGCTTCTTCCTCGGGGTCGTTAAAAGTCAGCATTGTGTGGTAAAGGGTTGACAGTACTTCGAACGACATTCTTTCCAAGACACCGGCTTACTTCCCGTATAGAAATCATTGAAGCAATGTTCAGCGGAGAGAGAAGATTGATTACTTTCGCGCTGACGCTCACACAATCATCGAAAAGAATCTGGACGGGTGGGAATCTTAGCGACCCCTGCCCTTGCGGACAGTGCACAGAACGTGCAGTCTGATCTTGGATCTACACTGTCCGCATTTTGTTAGATATTCTGACAAAAAAAATCTTTAAATTGCAATACCTGCATCCTGACTAAGTATTCCCATGTTATCAATTTAGCGCGATAAAATGTAATGTACATGTATTTTCAAACCTGTTTTCACCAGAAAATTTCTGTATTTTATAATTTCTACAGATTATTAACCCTTATTCTGCTAAAAGAGTTGAATTGAAATTTTAAGCACATAGTAGAACCCTGAATGTTGCTATTTCAGAGTGGTTGTTGTTGTTTTTTTGTGTGTGAAAAATATCTCCATATTGGACAGTGTAGATCAAAGATCAGAGGGCAGTCTGATCTTGATCTACACTGTCCGCTAAAGGTCAGTGAGTCGCGCATAGCAGTTCAAGGGTTAATCTTTGCGGTCTGATCTTGATCTACA
Source organism: Tridacna gigas (assembly GCA_945859785.2). Classification (NCBI taxonomy): domain Eukaryota; kingdom Metazoa; phylum Mollusca; class Bivalvia; order Cardiida; family Cardiidae; genus Tridacna; species Tridacna gigas. The sequence goes on from OX244034.2 coordinate 56,783,168, forward strand.
AGGCACGCTTTGGTGTCCCTAGCATGCTAAAAGCCAACTCTCAATGTTATCAGCTGTACATCTATACTTCTCACAATTTGATAGGGATCATTCAGATATATTGATATATCTCACGACATTTCAGTTTTGCATTAACCCTTAAGCTGCTAAGCACGACTCACTGACCTTTTGCGGAAAGTGTAGATCAAGATCAGACTGCACAGAACGTGCAGTCTGATCTTGAATCTATACTGTCCGATAAGGAGATATTTTTTTTCACGAAAAAATAAAGTTTTGAAACAACATAGTTCGGATTTGTACAATCGAGTCGAAAGTTTCATTTAGCTTACATAGCAGGATAAGGGTTTAAAAGCATGCATTTTCTTAGGTGGTCTTTTTCGTCTCTGTGGCATTTTAGCACAATGTAATAAATAGCATATACTACACGTATATTACAGGAATCTAATACCAAAAAAGATTTTCTAGTATTTGGGAGGGAAAAAAAAATTTTGAGCATCGTATTTTCACTTATCCAAATGAAGGGCAGCTGAACGTAAGAATACCCGACATTGGCTACTATAATCACATTACCAGAGATCTGAGAAAACATCGATTGATTGTACATGGTGTTTAACGCCGTTTTAAACATTTTTCAGTTATATCGCGGCGGCCTTTGCGCCTATCCATGCTTTCTTGGAGTTTCTTTTCACTAGTACTACGGACAATATTCTTTCCAAGCCACTGGCTGCTTCCCACATAACCATCGTCGAAATCTGAGAAAACAGTTTGGCAGTATTTTCCACAAAGTTTTCAAAAAGCCGTTGATGTCCATTTGTAAATGTATAAAGTTAATCCTTAGGCCAATGAGGACGACTAAACGCGCTTTTGTGGACAGTGTAGATCAAGATCAGACTGCATAGAATGTGCACTTTGATCTTGGATTTACATCGTCTGATACGATCAAAGACAGCATGCGTTACGATCTGGCGAATGCCCTAGATCAAACCACGGAACACACCGCGTGCTGTTTTATCATGAATCTGCACTGTCCGCTTTTTGATACGTGATTATGACCACAGAGATTCTTCATCCCAAAGCAGTTGTGTACAGTCTGATCTAAACCGTCCGTAATTCAGCTCTCGCCGACTAGGTCGAGAGCGCCCACAAGTAACCGACTGCATAACCACAACCTAAGTAGTAGCTCATGGAACGACATGAGCTGGTTGATTAGAGCCGTTGTCGTTATGTAACTGGTATAGAGTTATTAAAAAATTATCAATCAATCAACGGCATAGACCCAAGATCTGACTGCAAGTTTTGAACAGTCCTATCCTAACATAAACCACCAACAAAACCACTTAACTCTTTACCAAACAACAAATTTTAAGACTAGTCCAAATTGAAAGCATTTGCAGACAACAAAATAGATATAACTCAGAAATTGAAATTTGTTTTGGGAAGGCTAGAAAACATTGTGGGAAAAGGAGAAAATGCTGGTTACCAGCATTTTCTCCTTTTCCCAGAATGTTTTCAAAAGGCTTCTTTCTCAGGGTCGTTAAAATTCGGGATTGTGTGGTAAAGGGTTAAAGTTATACAGAGCAGTTTAGGCGATGACCATTCCTTTTCTTCGCATGCAACTGTGAAAACCAAAGATCTACTAATCACGTCCTTAGTCTGTTGACCGTTTCTCCTTTTAACCCTTAACTCTTTACCAAACGACAAAATTTTAGACTAGTCCAAATTGAAAGCATTTGCTGACGACAAAATAACTGCGACTCAAAAATAGAAATTTGATTTTGGAAGGGGAAAAACGTTGTGGGAAAAGGAGAAAATGCTGGTTACCAGCATTTTCTCCTTTTCCCACAATGTTTTCAAAAGGCATCATCCTCAGGGTTGTTAAAACTCGGGATTGTGTGGTAAAGGGTTAAAGCGCCTTTCCCTACTATAGTTGCCTTTACGGCCAGTGTATATCAAGATATGGCTGCTCAAAAGGCACAGCCTGATCTTTGATCTACACTGTCCATTTCGGTGAAAGACTGTAGACAAAAGCAACCGTGAAATTCTAATTACTTGGGTCGTATTTCCTAGATGAAAATGTCTGTTAGGTTAATTCGGCGCTCTAAGGGGTAACTAATCGGGTACCCTTTTCGCTGATTGTGTCTACAGACAATTTGATGCCGTTTTTAAACCTGAATCAACTGCAGATTTACCTGGAACAATGAGTCCAGAGCAACTTGCTTTCAACCTTTAACTCTTTTACCAAGCGACACAATTTTAGAACAGTCCAAATTAACCCTTTACCAGACGACAAATTTTAGCCTTCTCCAAATTGAAAGCATTTGCAGACGACAATTTTAATTTGGCTAAAATGGTGCAATTTGTCTTTGATAGGGTGGAAAACATTGTGGGAAAAGGAGAAAATGCTGGTTACCAGCATTTTCTCCTTTTCCCACAATGTCTTCAAAAGGCTATTTTCCCAGGGGCGTCAAAAGTCGTCATTGTGCGGTAAAGGTTTAAAAACATTTGCAGACGACAACTTAAATGTGGCTCAAATGATGAAACTTGTTTTTGATCGGGTAGAAAACATAGTGGGAAAAGGAGAAAATGCTGGTTACCTGCATTTTCTCCTTTTCCCACTATGATTTCAAAAACCTTTTCAAAGGATTGTGCGGTAAACAGTTAAACGAACATGGTCAAACCAATATATAAAAGCAAATGAGTAATGCTCTGTGAAAAGGGGCTTTAATGCATTTGCAAAAAGTATTGACCCGGGTCAGCATGCGCAGTTAGCACAGACTGATTCAGATCGAAGCTTTTTGCTATGTGTCAATTTCCTGTATTTAAAAGGATGGCCTATCTCACGATTCAGACGGTTGTTAGACAAAATTGATTTTATGGATCCATAATCATATGATAATTTGCTTGGTATAACACATCATGCATATGCATTAAACCCCCTTTTACCAGAGCGCTGCTCAAATATCGAACAATGCGATTTCTAAGGGTTTTTTTTTTTGCAGGAAATCTACCAGTATCAGACAGTGTAGATCAAATGTCTGAACATTCTGTACAGTCTGATCTTTATCTACTCTATCTGCAAAAGTGGCCCTTAACAGTAGTAGATAACTACAGTTCTTCAACGTTTGACGCCACTGCTGTAAACCGCTTTGGTTCTCTTCTTTTCTCTGTGTTACCATATTTACTTTATTTTGATTTCACTATAAATATATGATAAACTCTTACCTTCAGATCAAAAATTCTTTAAAGTATTTAACTGTATAAGTAAACAGAAGCAGTACAATGTAATTCAAACTCTGTTTATAAACTCATGCACAATCAAATATTCCTTCCAAGGATAAATTTCTCTCCCCAGGTACACTAAAACACAACTACAATGCAAGTTCAAACGATGATATAAATTAGATAAATTATTTCTTTTGCAAGGCGACGGTATTTCTCAGTTTAATTTGATGCACTACCTAGCCGGTTGGAGTACGTACATTTTGTCTGTGTATTGGTGTTTTATACCTGACCGTGCGTTGTTTTAACCTAACCGTACGGAATGCCCTCCTGTTTGCATAAACCGAATGCTCTCCTATCACTGTTCAGAATAAACTGTCCCATATTTTCCCAGATTATTTGACGAGAGATTTACGGGTGATCGTTGAGATTTATTAATCTTCGCCTTTTAAAGACTCATGGATTGTTTTATATTGAATTTATCTTTCCGTTTTCCCCCATAACAAATCTCTTTGACAAAATGCTGCAGCCCTCCAAACACTATTTTCTAGAAACATTCTTCCTGAGAATATGTAATTATCAATGAGAAAAAAAAAAGTAAAAGAAAAAATCCCATCTAAACGGAAAGTAATGTTGCTGCAGTGTTTTTCTTTGAATCTTATCTCCATTCACTCTTACAAATCATACATTCAAAGATGGCTGGATATCCACACACAGATTTTGAATGACTCATCTTTAAGATTATATAGTAAAGCCAAATCCGTCATCAGCTCGAACATTTGATTTAATTCGGATTTTCGTTTGACAGACAGATTGGTATATTTGCTTAATCATCTCTGTCCCCTCTCTCCCACTCCCCTAAAAAATGAAGATATCTAATTTGCTTGCGAGCATTGTGTACGTAAGACCATGGGCAACAATTTTGGGTAGCAGGAGCCGGAGTACCTTTGCCTCAGAACTCTCGACATCAGCTGCACTCGCTAAATCTTTTGCTCGTCACTGCATTTAAGAGTTGGTATTTGAAAAAAAAAAAAAAAAAACGGATTCAATGTTTTTTTTTTCAAAATCTTGCTCAACCACAAAGTTCGAATGTCATCAAAATTCAACTCGGGAGTTGACCAAGGCTGGGTTCGTTCTAACAATCTTATTAGAGACTCCTCGGTGCATTTACAGCAGCATGAAAAGCTACGCTCCTTAAACTAAACAATTGAGATTTGATTTAGAAGTTGATAAGTGTTGAAGTACGTATCAGTAAGTTTAAGTCAACAGATATAAAAACGCACCGTTTAAACTTCATCATAAATAATAACCCTTACATCATGACTTGATAACATATCAACTCTTCCGCCATTAACCCTTTGCCAAACAACAATAATGTCTGTCTTTTCTTGACCCTGAGAAGGAAAGGTATTGAAAACATTGTGGGAACAGAAGAAAATGCTGGTTAACTAGCATTTTCTTCTTTTCCCACAATGTTTTCTACTCATTCACAAACAGATTTTATCATTTGAGCCGCACTCAAGATTAGGCATCTGCAACACGTAAACTAAAGACTGGGGAAAAGATTGAAAACATTGTGGTTAAAGGGGCAATGCTGGTAATATTTTTTTTTCCTTTCCTGTCATAGACAGGTTTCATCTTTTGAGCCACACTGGACGTTACATCTGCAAACCCTTCATGATGCAGAGTGGCGAGTTCCAGTTTTGTCCTCTGGTTAAAGATATAAAAAAGAAGTCAAGAGAATGCACGTGAAGAGACAGTTTTGCCCAGTGTTAAGAATGAAGTTGCGGAAGAAGATGTACATCAGAGATCATGCTGTACTTTATCTACAGCCTGATCTTGATCTAGTCCATCTACAAAAAGTTTCGTATGACGCCCTAAACGCTGGAACTGGGGTTAACCGAATACACGAGTAGTTATGTCGGTGGCTATAAATTATACATATTCTATTTAAAGGCATGAAATGAGACAAAGAACCTGACCGGGATCGAACTCCTTTTCACGCACCATTTCTAGCCAATATCCTACTTATCGGGACCTCTTGTGTCATATACAAAGAAAGTAGACAAGATAAGTCTGCCCATCCGTGCAATCTGATCTTGACAATCTGATCTCGACTTCTTTTCGAACTACGATTGCGATCCGATTGCCTTAGCTCAACTCTGTACCAAACAATTTTTTACAACCATGGAGAATAAGACTTTAGCGAACATTGAGGGAATAGGCGAAAACGCTGGAAAGTAGCATTTTCTCCTAACTCTGCAAGGCTTTCTAAATTTTCAAAGACATTTTCACCAGTTAACCCTTTACCACACTATAACGACTTTTAAAGACCCTGAAAGAAACGACTTTTTAAAACATCGTTGGAAAAGGAGTAAATGCTGGTAACCAGCATTTTGTCCTTTTCCCACACTGTTTTCTACCATATCAGAGACAGAAATCATCATTTTAGCAACACTTCATTTTTCGTCTACATATGCTTTCAACTTAGTCCAGTCCAAAATTTTATCGTTTGGTCGTGCGCGATGTTTTTTTTTTTTTGTGTGGTCACAGGCACCAGAAACTTTCAAAGAAATAGCAGAATTGGGCTAATTTCTTGCAAAATTTTCAGATCAATAGACATTTCCTACTATATTTCTGATTAAAAAAAAAAAAAACGTGTAGCAGAAGTATTTTATATCAAAATGCATGTGGTCAAATATGACTAGTTCCGACACACTTCAACCCGGAAGCATTTCATTCCGATGTCAAAACAGTAATTGAACGCTAGTAGTGGCAAAAAGTTCTTCTAACATTTGAGACCAAACAGTTAACCCTTTCCCAAACGACAGATTTTGGACTGGTCCAAATTCAAAGAGTTTGCAGACGACAATTTTCAATTTGATGAAAATGGCAGAAAGTTATCAAAAAGGGTAGAAAACACTGTGGGAAAAGGAGAAATTGCTCGTAACGAGCAATTTCTCCTTTTCCCACAGTGTTTTCAAAAGACTTGTACTGCAGACACATGAAAACCAGGGCTTGTTTGGGAAAGGGTTAAATTGGTACACTGCAAGAACAGAAGGACAGGTCAGCGATAGTGATGGGACATCGGTTAGAAATCATAATCGATCATCGGTTGGAATCGGTTGCTGCTACCGATGCGATTCTTCCGATTATAATCGGTTCCTCATAAATTTGCATGTTTCATTGTAAAACCTTGTATCATTTATGCATTATGCTGTTGTTTGTGTTGCAGACAGACTTTTTGTAGTTTTACCTTTGCACCTGCTTTCTACACACCTTTTGGTTTTTAACCACCTCTGCTTTGTGCTATTTGGCTTTGTAACACAGAAGTATTTCGGCTGATTGTTGTTGTTATCGTGGGAGTGATAAAACCCAGTTAACACAGCGTTTTTTCTCATAGTTTTGGGAACGGGTCCGAAACCAGGCAAATTGGGAAAAATGCGTCGTTTTCTATAAAATTGGGAATTATTTTCTTGATGATTTTAGACACAGTCCTTGCATATCATTTACTACCATAATACAAGGGGTTAGCACAAAACTATTGTAAGTGCCCATATAAATATATGCACTTACAATAGTTTTGCACTAGACCCTCAAATAGAGGTTATTTTCCCTCTTAAGTCACTGAAACTAAAACTGAACTCAAAAATACTACCACGACGTTTTACTTTTATTGTTCAGTATGACATGAAATACATGTACTGTAAATAAATTGGTCTTTTCAAAGGGCAATGTCCCTGCTTCTCATGTTACTGAAAATACCAATTTAGAGTCAAGTGTCATTTGTTTTTTAGTAAGAGGGAATATGGTAGAGGGACTGGGTTCTGGTAGATGGTCTATTTTAGAGGCAAACAGAGTTTCATTACTGACAGTGGGATCAGGGTGGCAGGTAGATTCACACTGAATGGCAGACATAGCTTGCTCACCCTCAAAACTCGAGCTGCTGTGAACGGGATAACTTGGTTACATCTTGTACTTGAAGTGTTTTGATCTCGATCTACGATTGCAGACGAGCGCTTACTTTCACTTTCCTCGAGCTCGTCAACCTCATCTTGGCTAGAATTATGACTTGGCCTCTTACAGATAAAGTCTGTTAACCTTTTACACCCCGTTGGTTTTAACTTTTTTCGGTAATATTTGCTGTTGTGGCTCATTTTCACGTTAATTTACCGTTCTCGTCTCTCCGCGAAATCACATGTCAGACCGAGCGTGAAAAGTCGCAAGTTTTTGGCGCCACAGAAACGAAGCGCCGTTCACTACCGAGTTCTCCGAACTAAATACACTGGACCCCGGCTTGTATTAATAATAGAGAGCACACTCCGGGACCAGTTGATCTAAAAAAAAAAGGAAGTACATGTGTTTGGGAAAGTCATCTTTTTTTGACCAATGACATCGCTGATAATTGGAATATATATAGCTATGGGAAATCCAAAAAATAGCCGACGACTTGGGGTCTTTCGTTTTGGGAATTTCTTAAACTGGATTTTGGGAAAAAAAGGTCATTTTTTGGCATAGGGAACGGGTCCGTTTTACGGACCCGTTCATAGAAGGGGAAAAAACGCTGTTAACAGACACCGGTATATAAAATCGGGTACCCGACCGACGGTGCAGACTTCCTGCCGATCATCGATTATGACAAAGTTCAATCGATAATCGACATCAGGAGCTTCCAACACGCCGCTAATCGATACTTGCCGATTATCGGTACACCACTAGTCAGCGATATGCTTTTGTCTTTGATCTGATTATGAAATTCAGATATTACACGTTTTTGCTTAGATAGGTTTTGTTACAAAACGACTGAAGGTCGAACTATGAACATTCACAAATTTTGAAGCTGTGACATTCGCCACACATAAGGTCAAGCCAGAAAGCAATTGCTCTTCCATGTACATAACAGCCATCATATTCATCGATGTTTGGCGAAATTACTAAATTTTTTACATGATTATTATTTATGACTGCTTGTTTTTTTCATAAAGTACACGTGCGCGCATAGATAATGATGCACGACAAAGCATGTCAAATAATGCATTTGACATCCATCCATCATGTTGCTCTTTTTTGGACAAGCCTATCTTCGCGCTCTCCAGTATATGTTCAGATTTGCTTGTTTGCATATACATCATCAACATTTGGTCGACTATAAACCGCAAAGAACATCGTTTTCTCTCTCTTTATCTCTCTCTCTCTCTCCCCATGCCCCTCATATACAAAGTCCATAGTGTAGTTTTGTCAATGAAACAATATCAAAGGCTATAAAGTAAATGATTAAAGATCAGTAAGCAGAAAATGACTTTCAAATCAACTTTTCATAATCTATCTCTCTCTCTCTCTCTCAACCTCAGTAATTTTATTCATCTTCCTTTTTTGTCTGACCACTTGCCCACTGCGGCGAGGAGGTCAATGAGTTCTAATTTTAATGACAGACATTCTAATTTTTTACCACGGACGTGATGTTCATGTTTCAGTGCCCTTGCACAAGACACTGTAAATCCCCAGCCTAGTACGCAGAAAAACCCGTAAAAGATATCACATTAACACTTCGTCTGCACAGCGCGACTCACTGACCTTTTGCGGACAGTGTAGATAAAGATCAGACTCACAGAATGTGCAGTCTGATCTTGGATCTACACTGTCCGACAGGGATATATTTTTCTGCAAAAATTATGTCTGAAAAAGCACTATTTTTATTTTAGTATCGGCTGGAAAGTTTCATCTCGCTTATTTAGTCGGATAAGGGTTAATGAGCTGTAATCGTGATATCATTGAAATACTGTTGAAAGCGGCTAATCCCGCTACCACACAAACCCCGAGTTTTAACGGCGATAAGGAATTAGCTTTCGAAAACATTGTGGGTAAAGGAGAAAATGCTGATAACCAGCATTTTCTCCTTTTCCCACAATGTTTTAGCAATTTCAAAGACAAATCCGATCATTTTGGGGCCAGTTGTAATTTACCACCTGCAAATGCTTTCAATTTGGACGAGTCTAAAACTTTAAGGGTTGAAGGTGCTGCCTGTCAACCGCTACCAATGGTACTTTGAGACAAGGGCTTTATAAGCTTTGGTTAGCTTTCGTCCCAATCCATTTGTAATTTACGATAACAAATGCATAGTTTAAACTAAGAACTTTTCTTTTTCGACGCCCATAAAATACAAACGCGATACTAGTAATTCAAATACATGGTGTGATTCTAACGCGATTCTAAGGTTGCACACATACCTAAGAAACGCCCTGATCAAGAAGGGGTGTGTATAAACAAAATTGATACAGGCTTCACTTTAATCAAAAGAAACGAAAGTATGCACTCCGTACCCTCCTTCCTTTGATTTTCAAACAGATTTTATTTTAACCCTTATCCTTCTTATCGGGACTATTGATGTTCTGGGCAAAGACTTTCGATAGAGATCAGCCAGTATGTTCAAACAGTCTGATCAAAGTCTACAAGCTTTGCTACCTATATACCATATATCCATATACCTGTGAAGACATTACTCTAGTAATTAAATATCAAAGGATGGTTGGTTCATTTTGCAGAATGAAGTTTAACCCTTTACCACACGACAAAATTTATACCTGCCAAAATTGAAAGCATTTGCAGACAACGATTTCAATGTAGCTCAACTGATGTGATATTTGTTTGATGGGATGGAAAACATTGTGGGAAAAAGGAGAAAATGCTGGTTACCAGCATTTTTCTCCTTTTCCCACAATGTTTTCAAAAGCTTTTTTACTTGTGTTCGATGAAACTCGGGATTGTTTGGTAAATAGTTAAAGGAACTGTACGTCATCATAAACATATGTTACCCTCCAGCTAGGGTCAAATGCTTCAATCGCATAAAAATCACCAACACTTCAGAGGAATGCGATAAAAACAAATGCTGAATTAATGGCAACACGATCTCAACTGCTCGGTCAATAACGTAAGTTTGATGGGGCGTGCTCAGCTGTCAGCAGTTCCGTTATCTTGAAGCCGTATTTAAGTCATATTACAGAACAAGCTAATTTCAAACCAATCGAAACAAATGGCAGGGAGAAAAATTCTCGAAGTAATAGATAATGTCGATTTTAGGATGTTAGAAAAAATATTGAGAGAAAAGGAGGAATTGTTTGTTCCAACTTTTACTCCCTTTCCCTATATTTTTCCCGAAGACAGTATGCTCAAGGGCGTAAAATGCCGTGGTTAGCGTTGTAAATAGTTCGCACAGTGTACCTTAGATTAGTAGTTATGATAGGACTGTTCGAATTCGATACTTGTACTTTATGTCAGGAATTTAGATACTTTTAGTTCTTTGATATCTTCTACCAAAAAAAAAACCCGTATGGTTTTCTTCGTAGGTTATCGTAAAGTGTAGACTCAGATCTGACTACATTTACGTCTGAAGGAAATAAAAAATCTTTTTGTAATGATCAGTTATGCAATGAAACTGTTATGGGAGAGGGGTAAAAATATTGCTGGTTACTGCAAGTGTTTCACATAGTTGATAGAAATAGTCCAGATGATGGCAAGTAGTACCTTGACAGTTGAAAAGATTCACAGATGACTCGTATGTCACTCTCAGAAATAAAAATGTTCAAGTTTCTCACTCTCGTAGCTTTAGTAAAATGTTAAGAAGTTAATTACTTTCATAATTAAAGGTTTGGGAATAATTGTATGTATTATATTAACTTTGTAAACAGGAGCGCACCAAGATACATGTATATACATGTATATACAGCTTTTTATGTATCTCACGGGCACGACGTTTACGTTCCTGCATTGGCAAGCTCAGTGACTGTACAAAATCAACTCCAATTTTTAAACGGCTTCATTGAAAGCTGTTGACAACATAGTGGAAAATAAATGATTATTGCTTACTGAAAGCAGCTGCTCTTAGCCTCTTTTCCTTACAATGGTTTTCATCCGGCGGCGGCGATTGGATAGGAACACGTTTTACTTATTTTCACCTTTGTGTCATTTTCATTTATGGATCCTATTGTAGGATGCATGGTCAAACTATAGACCATGAGACAGAGCCGATAAACGGACCGAGCAACAGACTAACGAATTCCACTATGTTCCAGAGACAACCTTCCGTTTTCAGGAGCATAGCAAGCAAACCATACTGCTATTTTCGGTATGAAAGTACAAGAAATGTAGATTTATGCTTAACAATTTTGCAAGCCGAAAATGAAAAATATCAGATATACAGTTGAAAACGGCATTTAAGGTTATTTAACCCTTCACCAAATCACCTCGTGTTTTGATGATTCTGAGGAAGAAGCCTTGTGAAAATACACGCATTGTGGGAAAAGAAGAAAATAGTGGTTACCAGCATTTTCTCCCTTTCACACAGTGATTTCTACCTTTACTGATACGAATTCTATAATTTAGGTCATATCATTCAAATTCTCTCTGTCTGGACAAAGCTTCTGAGCTTTTGTTGTTTGGTAAATGCATGGTTAAAAGATTCTAAGCTGTACTACAACGTGACACATATTCTGATTTCAATTTCAAATTCTAATACAATAATGAAACATCTAATTGGCTGGGAATCTCTGTCTTAGCCAATCAAGTGGCTCGCCTTCGAATTTAGAATAAAAAATAAATCTGGAATTGTTGTTGAATACGGTTACAAGTAAAGAAGATATTGAATTCTGGTAACTCATAAAAAATTCCCCAATTCAGATATATACCCCTTAAAAAAAGGAAAGGACCGCTCACTGATGGCTATTTATGAACGAATCTCTGCTATTTTAAACCTTAATCTAAACACGGAAACAAGTCCAAACTTCGACACAAATCGTTCTGTAAATATCAAATACACAAGGCACCATATTTGCATTTCCGGCAATGGTTTTTCGTTCCCGTTGGGGAACCGTTTTAGATTTGATAGTCGTCCCATGTGCCTTTTGATGCTTCTACAGAACACTAAAATATATGTTTTAATTGAAAACATTGAAAAAAATGTGAAAAAGTAGCAATTTGCCCATCTTTCACCATGTTTAAGATCCTCTTGTTTTGCGCCCGGCCGGGTAGCTTATTGGTCAGCGTATCTGACTCGTGACCTGGTGGTTACGGGTTCGATAGGCTTACCCTGGTTTAGTCCAAATATTTAGACGTATACATGCTTATTTACCTTTCAACATTTATCATCGGACTTTTCACATTTGATTTTTCTCATTGCATGTAACGTCTAAACGGGTCCCATTCAGTACTATGTAGCAAATCCGATCTCTCTAAAACCAGTATTATAACAAAAGAGAACTTCATTTACCTGTAGGTGGAACTTTTTTTGAAAATATTCAGCCGCTGTCTTGATAAATAATGGGCAGATTCATTCATAATTCAATAAAATCACTCGCAAGTGGGATTGCCGACAGAGTCGCCGCCATGTTTTTCAGTCATGCAGACGGTTGCATAACAAATAAGAATTGACTTTAAGTTTATGAACGAAATCTGTTACAATAATCAAACAAGACCGAAGCGAACAAAATTTCGTTTTAAAAAAAGACATAATACCATTCTGTAAGTTGCATTGACCCGCACATGACGGTTCATTCGGAACAATCATATCTCTTCCACGGCAATTCATAGCAAACCAGAGTGGTGTTGAATTGGAATGGATTTAGCTCATAAATAGGCAAGTTTTGGACAAATATCCTTTTTCAATCGAGAAATTATTCATTTATCTTACTTCTGATGTATATTTTATTGAACATGTTCACTTGAAAGTATCCAAATTTGCTGTTCAAACAGCGACAAAATTCGATGTCGGAGTTTGCTAAAGGAAACTATGAAGGAGCCGATAAGACCCTACGTACACGATGAATGTCAAAATGAAAAATAACGTACGTAGGGGCTTATAAATAGGACTAACCCTGGTTCAGGCAAACTTTCTTTACGGCGAGTTTCCGCCTTCCACCTCTGATGCATGGGAGAAAAGTAGTCAGTGGCTTGGAAAGAAAAATGTGTCAGTATTGGTGTGAGAAAGCCGTGAAACACGTGCATGGGTGCACTGGCCGCCATGATATGACCTACGCCGTTAAACCGGGGTTAAATTCCAATACAAACCAATAAACTTCTCTCGGTGCATCCTCTTATTATGTCTCTTACTATTGTTACTCTAACTTAGTTAAAGTATATAGTATTGCAGCAAATCAAGACCGCCTAGGCAAAATGCAAAGAGGAAACGCAAATATTCTTAAAATTTGACAAAAATTCGTTCTGATTCAATTTATAAATTCCATTCGATTAATTTTCATCCCAGACTCAGACAAATGTAAGCTTTGCCAAGTGCCAAACATGTAGCACATAAACCTGCATTCACCAAACGTTCTTATTGTATTCTTTGTGTTATTCTAGATTTAGAAAGAAATGCAACTTCTGACTGGCTAAACCAGCCAATTGGAGGTTCCGTTACTTTGAAATTTAGAAAATTCTTGTGCATTAGACTAAGAATACCCAGATTAAGAATGGTTGGTGAGTGCAGATCCAGGGCTGTAGAGGTTTTAACCATTTCCCAAACAAGCCCTGGTTTTCACGTGTCTGCAGTACAAGTCTTTTGAAAACACTGTGGGAAAAGGAGAAATTGCTCGTAACGAGCAATTTCTCCTTTCCCCACAGTGTTTTCTACCCTTTTTGAGAACTTCCTGCCATTTTCATCAAATTTAAAATTGTCGTCTGCAAACTCTTTCAATTTGGACAAGTCGAAAATTTGTCGTTTGGGAAAGGGTTAAAAGGCTCAGAGGCATAATTGAAATCAGTGGAAAATGGCATTAAATTCTACCATTCCACAACACAGTTGAGACTGTTCCACAATATTTACAAACAAAAATAGTTATCAAACAAATTGTGTAACAAAATATTTGAAACTGCATAATAAAGAAATTTTGAAAAGCAAACGCTGTATTTCTGAAAAAATGATAAATCTCTAAGGATGGTTATTTATAGAAACATTACAGCTATTTCCAGTTCAAAGTCAACTACAGAAAAATGGCCAAACACTGACACAAGACTTTCATTAAATATCAAAGACATAAAACATTATTTTGGTTTTCTTTTCCTGTAATTGTGTTTAAGAGAATAACGTTTCTCCTTTTTGTCTGTCTGTCTTTCTTTTTCTCTGCAAATAATGTCTTTAATACAACCTTCCCTCCCTCTTTTTCTCTCCCTCATTTCCTGCTACTTCTGCCCCAAGTTTTTCATAGCTCTGTCTGTCTGATTATCTCATACACTCTCTCTCTCTTTCTGCCTGCCTGCCTGTCTGCACCCCCTCCTCTCTCACTCTCTCTCTTTGCTTTCATACACATCTTTGGCAGACATCAAGTTTACAGGCAAATTTCAGACAAAGCTAAACCTAAATAATTTATGATTAAATATAATGTTTTAACAAGTGAAACATAGGACAGTAATTTATAACAAAAAAGATATTATTGAATGGCATGAAAGATAATGTAGAAAAAAGCATAAATACTATAATTATTTCGTTTCTGAAACATTTCCTTGATGTGGCTATTTGGATGAGAAAGTTTGTATCTGTGAAGTGTAAGTAAATGATGGCTTAACCCTTTCCCAAACAAGCCCTGGTTTTCACGTGTCTGCAGTACAAGTCTTTTGAAAACACTGTGGGAAAAGGAGAAATTGCTCGTAACGAGCAATTTCTCCTTTTCCCACAGTGTTTTCTACCCTTTTTTGAGACCTTTCTGCCATTTTCATCAAATTGAAAATTGTCGTCTGCAAACTCTTTCAATTTGGACCAGTCCAAAATTTGTTGTTTGGGAAAGGGTTAAAGAAACATAGCCTGGCTGGCATAAATAACCTATAAAAAATCTTTTTAGCACCATACTTTAATCCTTTACCAAATTAGCAAAGTATTTCATTGACAATGAGGAAAAATTCTTCTGAAAACATTGAAGGAAAAGAAGAAAATGCTGGTAACCAGCATTTTCTCCTTTTCCAACAATGTTTTCTATCCTGTCAAAGGCAAAGTCTTTCATTTGAGCCACAAGTAATTTGTCATCTGCAAAAGCTTTCAATTGGGCACGTCTAAATCTTTATTTTTTTGTTCAGCAGGTGAAGAGTTTAAGACGGATAACCTTCTTATATGTAAAAAGAAATCTTCAAGGGCAAAACCAGGGTTGAAAAATATTTAAGATTATTTTGGATTATAACATTCTATAACCTTTATGCTGCTATATATGGCGTGCAACACACAAAAAGGGACCTTCGTACATATGCGTAAAAGCATGCCGTCCCAGATCAGCCTGTGCAGTTTGTGACTTGACCTAGATGATATTTCCCGTTTTTGCACAATTTTCTGTTTCACGATAGTATACTGTATGAAAAAATCTTATGTAGTCGTAAAGTGTTGTCTCGGATTAGCCTGCGTGGACTGCGCAGGCTAATCCAAGACAACACTTTATGTAAATGTCCGTAGGCCCCTTTTCGCATGTTGAACGCCATATAACAATCTATGTCCCTTGTGAAAATTCCAGACCAAGATCAGCCCCAATGCTTGCAGTTTGATCTTGGCATTCAATCTACTCTAAAACGCGTCTGTACTTGTACTCTTCTCTAAAAAAATTGTTGGAAAAGGAAAAAATGCTGTTAACCAGCATTTTCTCTTTTTTTCACAACGCTTTTTCCCTTTCAAAGATTGATAACATAATCTAACCCAAATTTGATTTGTTGAATGCAATTTCTTGAAATCACAATTTGTTGCCTTCTAAAGAGTGAAAACAATCCCTTCTATATAATCAATGAACTGAATTTAACAGGGCAGCTTTTAAATATGATTACTGGTTTATCTTAATTGTTTCTAAATCTGTCAACAAAAATAAGTACAGTATATATCCTTTGGTCATGGTAGGAATACCCACACATTCTGAACCATTATCTCTGTAGCATTCAAGCCTTGAAAACCTGGGGTCGAGGTTTCCATACCCGGGAACATAGCAAATGGCTTGGAAAAAATGTTTTGCCAAGTGCTGGTACAGAAATTTCAGTACATCTTGGATAGATGCACTGGTCAACATGGTATAACGGAAGTACACACCATTGTAAAACTGCTCCTGTACAAAGCAGGGTTCTCTTGACCACAGTATTTAGAAATTGAGACCCAGAGAATCTGTAGTTTCCTCTCACTTTATGACCATTTGCAACAGTGGTAAGCTTTGTTTCAATGATGGGAGTCACCTCCAGATTCTTAGCTTTGCCAAGAAGCAAGGCTCAACAGAATGCTTGGTGTTGCACAAATGGACAGAGCTCAGTGCAAAGATAAAGACAGCAGGAATTTCAGGGGACCGTACAATAGCTATGGCCCATCATAGAACAAATCAGTCTCCGTCAAATACACCTATGTGGAACATACCATGGATATAGGCAATGAGTCAAAGATGTTACTGGAACACTACTCCGATATATACTCTGGTTGGAGTGTGGTGTCATCTTTGTCAGTAGATGTTGTTAGTTCCTGCCAACCATGGAGGAGCTGGGTTCAGAACTGTCCAAATAAGTACCCAGGAAAGCTGTTGACAATTTTACCTCAACAAAATTCCTGGTGGATAAGCACCCTGAACCATGCCCTAAAATCAGAATCCATCTTCACCAACCATTCTTAATAACATTCTTATTCCAGTTTTCATTGTCATAAGCACCCTAACATTCTTACTCTAATTCCCACTCTAAATGTCAAAGTAACACAGTTTCTGATTGGCAAATGGTTTAGCCAATGAGATATTGTTTTACTTTATAAATCTAGAATAAAACTGAGAATGTCAGTGTCATGTTATGAATGGTGAATACAGATCCTTGAGATCAGAGACTACTGGACACAAGAATGCTGACACAAAGGAATGAAAGAAACATATCTGAGCCTGACAGATCGTTTAAAGCTCTAGATTCTTTCCAACATTGAGTATTGAACAAGGGAAATAATGCCATGAAGGACATTTAATATCAAGGTTATCCACCTTGTTACAACAATAAGCTCACTTAAACTTTTCCTTCGCCCTTAAAGCGCCTTTCACTACTATAGTTGCCTTTGTGGCTAGTGTGGTTCAAGATCAGGCAGCACAAAATGTGTAGCCTGATCTTTGATATACACAGTCCACTTTGCTGACACACTGCAGACAAAAGCAAACTTGAATTCACAATTATTCAGTTCGTATTTATGGGACAAAAATTTCTGTTGGATTTATTCAGAGTTCGAAGTCAATTTTAAGAATGGTTTCAATACTATTATCAATCATCATGACCACAAATCTTCTCTCAATTTTGGATGACTAAAGCATACATGACTCTTGGGAAAAGATCAAAATTTGTACAAATAAGTGATATTGTTGAGGCATGCTCTGTGAAAAGGGGGTTTAATGCAGCTGCAAAAGGTTTCTATCCAGGTCAGCCTGACTGGTGTCAAAACTTTTGGCTGTTGGTAAATTTTCTGCTTGTCCAAGGACTATTCTACCTCAGAATTCAGTTGGTTGTTAGACAAAACGAATTCTATGGATCCGTAATTATATGAAGATGACTTGCTCGGTATCATACATCATGGAGGTACATTAAATCCCCTTTTGCCAGAGTGTGGCTCAGTTATACAGATCAAGTATTGTGAAGAATGGAGAAATTTCTCCTTTTAACCCTTTACCACATAATCCCAACTTTTAACGACCCTGAGAAAGGAGCCTTTTGAAAACATTGTGGGAAACGGAGAAAATGCTGGTAACCAGCATTTTCTCTTTTTCCCACAATGTTTTATACCCTATCCAGTACATAGATCACCATTTAAGCTATACATGTATTTGATTTGTTTTCTGCAAATGCTCACAATTTGGTCCAGTCTAAAATTTTGTCATTTGGTAAAGGGTTAAATGATTTTTACATTTTACTTTCCATTTGGAATAGCCCGTTGTTACATAGGTATCAAAATAATGGCACTTGGATGAATATAAGATTAACTGTTTCATTTGCCTAAAAATTCAATCTACTGAAACTCAAAAAGCTTTTTACCTTTCAGGCTTGACTAAATAAGCAGACATTAAAGATCAAGATCAGACTGCATGTTCTGCGTCTATGCTGTCCATTAGTAAAACCCTTGTTCTTGCCTATGACATTGCATGGGTGTTATCTTTATTAACAATGATTTAGTTAAATCACAGAGCTCAAGAAAACTATTCATGCATTCCAGATTTGTTCTTTAAATGCCCAATAGCAGCCAAAAAGACAATGCAAATGTTAAAATGCATTTAAATTTAAATCATACTATTCAAAAGTATGGAAAAAAATTATGAAGACGACAATCTGTAATTATGTGGTTGATCCAAGTGTTAGTCGCTGGCATAAAAATGAATTTTAAAATCAGGCAAGAAGTAAACAAAAGATAGAGTGAGCTGGCACCTTTTAACCTAGTTTTGAAATTAATTTCTCTGCCAGCGACTAACACTTGGACCCACTGCACCTTAACATTATCGTCTTCACAATGATTACTGTACTTTTAAATGGTATTATTCAAATTCAAATGCATTTTAACGACTGCTTTGTTTACTTTTGGCAGCTATTGTTACTTTAACTCTTTACCAAAAAAATGACAAATATGAACACCTGTCTAAACTGAAAGCATTTGCTGACAATTTAAATGTGGCTCAAACCATGGAATCTATTTTAGGGTAGAAAACATTGTGGGAAAAAGAGAAAATGCTGGTTTTTCTCCTTTTCCTACAAGGTTTTCAAAAGGCTTCTCCCTCAAGGTTGTGATTGTGTGGTAAAGGGTTAACCGGAGTAACATGTGCTCAGCTCTCCAGTTCCTTTCCATTGTAAAGAGTGGCAGAACCAATTTTCAGTGGTGACAAATGAAGCATTTCGGTAAAATTGACTCTCATCAATCCAAAGAAAGAATTTAAGCCAAGATGGGACTTGAGCTCAAAATACTTGGAATTATGAGCCCTGTTCAATACTGAATGTGCATCCAGGGCTCAGCCCTTGGGGAGTGGGGTTAACAAACAACAAACTGAATGACAAGGATAAATGAGAACAACAGCACACACTTATGATAATTTTGTATAATTTATGATTTGAAAACAAAAAAATTGTGTCAATTGAACAAGTTGATTTTCTGACTAAATAAAGAATAGAGCAATACAAAAATTAGAAAAGGATTGTTTTGAGCACTTACATGTAGCATTCCTGCAGCACCTTGATTTGCAGGATAAACATATGAGCCATGTTCTGACAGAAGAGGGCTTAATGCATTTACAAAATGTGTCAACTCAGGTAAGCCTGCTCAGTCCACGCAGGCTGACCTGGGTCGAAGCTTTTTGTTACTGGTCAATTTTCTGCAGTCTACCCCAGAATTTAGCCGATTGTTGGACAAAATGGATTTAATTGATTCATAATTATGTAGTGACTTGCTTGGTATAATGGATCATGGAGATGCATTGAACCCCCCCCCCCCCCCCCCCCCCCCAACACACACACACACACAAGCCCCACCCCCCCAACACACACACACACACAACCCCCCCCAACACACACACACACACAAGCCCCACCCCCCCAACACACACACACACACACACAACCCCCACCCCCCCAACACACACACACACACAAGCCCCACCCCCCCAACACACACACACACACAAGCCCCACCCCCCCCAACACACACACACACACAAGCCAGAAGAGCATGGCTCACTTTTATTTTCATGAAGATGAGATGTGAACTCTTTAGCAGAAAATCTTTGACTAGCCCATATTGGAAACAATTGCAGATGAAAAGCTAAATGTTGAACAAATTATAGAATCTGTCTTTGATAGCACATAAAACATTTGAGCAGTGCAAAAGGGGGCTTACTGCATCCCTGTGATTCATTATACCATGCAAGTCACCACATAATTATGGATCCATAAAATCAATTTTGTATAACAACCGACTGCATCATGAGGTACACTGGTCCTTTGACATGTAGAAAATTTATCAAAAACAAAAAGTTTCGGCCGAGGTCAGCCTGCGCGGACTGCGCAGGCCGATGTGGGTCGAAACTTTTTGCAGATGCATTAAGTCCCCTTTTCACAGGGCATGGCTTAATTATAGTTGGAAAAGGATGAAATAATAATTAAAAAAACCTTTCTCTTTTTCTCATGTTTTTTTTTTTTTTTGATGGTAATTCCAGTCATTTAATTACATTTCATTAAATTTTTCTGCTAACGCTTTCGATTTAGACAAGTCCTAAGTTTTGTTGTTTCGCATAGAGTTAAATATTATCATATAAAATGAATGAGTTGATCTGAAATAACATTTGGTTCCCTTGATTATCTCAATTCAGCAAAATGAAGGTTAATATACCAAATCAATGCTAAAAACTAGTCTAATATCTATTTTTTCATGAACTTGATTTGTTGATTTCACTCAAATCCTAGTCTAAAAATGTCTCTTTCCATTATAATGATGGTCTTTGAACTGCAAATAGAGCTGTTGCGTTGATTCTCACAAAAGGTCTGTGGAAAAAAGACAAAGAAAAACAAAACAGTAAAAAGCAAAACATGGCTATGAATAAGACTTATCTACATGTAGGTAAAAAAAAATCCTAACCCATGCACAGGAATTAAATGTGAAGACTATCTGTTCTGTTTTTAGTTATTCCTGTAACAAATATTGAAAACTGTATGGAATGCTCAGTGTTTTTGCTCCTGCATTTCAAATATTAAGCACTCTTTCAGTTTAACACAGTTGAAAGAAGTTAAAATGAAAATTATCATTTTATCTTCTTATCAATCAAAACACATATTTTAATGTAAATATCTATATTAATCATTTACCACACAATCCCCATTTTAAACAACCCTGAATAAGAGGCATTTTGAAAACATTGTGGGAAAAGGAGAAAATGCTGGTAACCAGCATTTTCTCATCTTCCCACAAAGTTTTCTAGCATTTCAAATGCAAATTTCAATATTTGGGTCACATTTATGTTGTTGTCTGCAAATCTGTCTATTTGGACAGGTCTAAAATTTTGCCATGTGGTCAAGGGCTAGTATTAGTCCACATTTAATTATTTCTGATAAAAGGATACAAAGTATACAACTCTAACATTCTATAGATTATCATGAAGTGCCTTTGTAGACAAGGCAAGACCTTCATTACACTGTTATCTTCAGTCTGATCTTGCATTTACACTGTCAATTATTTTCAAAGACATTCTGCAGCAAACAAAGTGAAATTACAATACCTTAGTCTGTTTTGCAATTTGATTGTAACTCTTTACCACACAACCAAATTGTAGTCCTGTCCAGTTTGAAAGCATTAGCAGAAGACGAATGTGATTGAAAAATTGAAATCTGTTTTTGGAAGGGTAGAAAACATTGTGGGAAAAAGGAGAAAATGCTGGTTACCAGCATTTTCTCCTTTTCCCTCAATGTTTTCAAAAGACCTCCTTCTTAGGGTCATTAAAAGTCAGGATTGTGTGATAAAGGATTAAGTCTTTTATGTTAATTCATCATAATGAAGATAAGCTACTAGGATGCTCAGCATGAACCAGGGATACTCTTGTAGATTTAGTCAATATAGATCAAGATCAGGCAACAAAGAAAATACACTCTGATCTTGGCTCTTCATTATTTTAGCAACCCTTCATTAGAAAAATTTTGAAAACTTTGTGAGAAAAGGAGAAAATGCAGGTAACTAGAATTGTTTTCCTTTTCACACAGTGTTTCCAAACCTTTCGAAGGAAAATCCGATGATTTGGGCCACAGTAAGTCTGTTGTCTGCAAACGCTTTTAGGGTAGAAAAGTAAAAAAAAAAAGTGTCATCTTGTAAAGATTCAAACAGTTTGATTACAAGGGTGACTCTGAGCTATACCTGTCATAAGCATCTAGTGGCCCTGTTTCATATGTCCCTTTGGCGTTGGCAATGTAAACAAAGTCGTTGTTAAGGTCATAAATGGCAATGTGTAGACTTCCAGATTGCTCGATAGACACTACATCACGAATGACAACAGCTGGTGATAGCTCTCGGTAGTGTTTTTTCAGTTGTTTGGAAAGTACCTCACTGTAACTGGGACATAGCCAGTCCATGCCTGTGTTGAAAAAAGTGTAATTTATGATGGAATAAGTAAAGAAAAATAGAACATTTATGACAGAATGGAGAATTCAAGCATTCTGATATACATGAATGACAAAAGATTTTGATATATTTAACCCTTTACCAAATGACAAAATTTTAGCCTTGTCCGAACTGAAAGCCGAGCCCCACAGCTTAGTCGGTAGCGAACAAGACTTGAGAACAGGAGGTCGCTGGTAAGGTACACAAGATCCCGTGATATTGCTGAAATAATGACATAGATGTATCTAGCACACAAACCTCTGAAACAGTTCACACTTTAACCCTTAACCCTTTACCAAACAACAAAATTTTAGGCTGGTTTAAATTGAAAGCATTTGCAGACGACAAAATAAATGTTACTGAAAAATGGAAGTTTGTTTTGGGAAGGGCAGAAAACATTGTGGGAAAAGGAGAAAATGCTGGTTACCAGCATTTTCTCCTTTTCCTACAATGTTTTCAAAAGGCTTCTTTCTCAGGGTCGTTAAGAATTGGGATTGTGTGATAAAGGGTTAAGCTGCTAAATAAATTGAATTAAATTAAAGATTCCAGCCAGTAGTGAAAACCAATAGTTTATGATTTAAAAATTTTACTCGTTGGAGAAATCTCACCGTATCAGATAAATATCTGTGCAGTCTGATCTTGATCTACATGGTCCACAAAAGCCTACAAAGTTGTGATTAGCAATGTTAGTGTTAAAACATCGTGACACAAGGGGTATATCCTTGATAATGGGATAATAAGCATGTAAAGAATGACTTGCTACCTCATGAAACCAGTTTTCAGCATAAGACATTTGACAACATCTGTAAAGTTGGGATATCTGTATTCAACATAGTTGAAAGCAATAGTTGTTGGAAATGCAGTAATTGACCAATTATTACCATAATATACAAGATCCTTTATTCTTGGATGCCAGTCTGCCTCTGGTTCCATGTTTGAATCTGTGAAAAACCTGGCATGAGCAGCAGAATACTGGACACCCCGAAACTTTTCATCCTGAAACAATAGCAATAGATACCACAGTACCAACCCATTATTAATTGCTATGCTTCTTAAGTTCTTAACTTTATTTTTCCTTTTAAAAAAATTTGTAATGGCAAGAAATAATACTTCATTTTTGTGCATTTTTTCATTTTAACTCTTTACCAAACGACAAAATTTTAAACTGGTCCAAATTGTTAGCATTTCCAGACGACAATTTCAATGTGGCTCAAATGATAATATTTTTCTCTGATAGGACTGAAAACATTGTGGAAAAAGGAGAAAATGCTTTTTCTAATTACTTTTCCTTTTATTTTGCTCACGTTTCCCTTACAGTTTTCAACCCATGTTATAAACAATAAAAAAGAAAACTGTTCACAATACAAGAAATTAAGACTTACAGATGAACTTGCCCAAGCATGGCCTACACCCAGAATGAGGTCACAGGTTCGTTTTGCCTCAGTCATCATTTTCATTGCCTTTGGGAGAGAGTCGCTGAACTGCAGAATGTCTCTGAGAAAAAACTGGAATTTAAAAACAAATACAGAGCAGAAAATACAGTATTTTGGTGACATATTTTTCTTATATCAACTAGAGCCATTTTCACTGTTTAACCCTTTACCAAACAAGAAAACTTTATACTAGCCCAAATTGAATGCAGTTGAAGACAACAACATAAATGTGACAGAAAAATTGAATTCATTTTGGGCAGGGTATAAAACATTGTGGGAAAGGAGAAAATGCTGGTTACCAGCATTTTGGCTTTCTTTCTCAGGGTCATTAAAAGTCGGCAAGATGGAAAAGGGTTAACATCTTATGGAAAAAATCCTTCAAAATGGCTTATGAAAAAGCAATTTTTTCCCCCAGTTTTTTTTATAATATACCCTATTATCAACTTAGTCATCTAGATCTTTTTCTTTTATTTTTGTATTTATACTGTAACATCATTTTCTGAGTAAGTGAATCACTTTCACCAATTGTATCCTGAAGAAAACTTAATCTGTATTTAAGCCTTGATATTGTTAGTTCCAAAGGTTGACTCTGTGACAGATTTCAAACCAAGAACCTATGACATTAAAGGCTGACTTTCTGCCTCTACACTACTGTCTAGCAATATGTAGCAAGAATGATACAAAAAGTGTGACGATAATAACAAAAATCATGCGTCCAAACTTTTTTGAATGCCAAGGAGGGTTTTTGAGAGTTTCAAAGGGGGAGATTTGGGGTTTCAAGGGGGAGACTTTTTTAGGCATTCCGAAACATCTCTATAAAGATCAGTTTTAAACCATTCTAGGCCAAACATCTTAATAATTGAACAAAAGCCTGATTTATGATTTATTTCTTTTCATTTTGTATTAGATGTTATTGTTTATCAAATGTATGTGAATATTTAGAGCAAAAACAAAATCAATCATTACAGTCATGAATACATGTATATAGAAATCAGTGACTATGGTAAAGAAGCACTGTAATGTTTATAATCAAATGCTACTTTGTCCATTGTGTTTTCATTGTTTTGTAAGTACATCATGTAATTTTGAATTGTTTTTGAAAGATAATCTGCCAATTTTATATTGTACCCATAATGTTTTAGCTTTAAATATAGGCTACAGAGTACCACATTCTATCCTGACATTTTTCATTCTCTTTGGTACTCAATAATCACAAACAGGTGTCTCAAATAAACACCAAATAATCTGTCTCAAATTGCTGGTAAAGTTCTATCTGGAGGACAAACTGTCATATATTATACTGTTTGAAAAAAAAAAGTTGAGACCCATTGAGTTCCTTTTGAGTATCATTTTTGTCTGCGTAAGTTTCAGTAAAATATCTCAAAAGCATAAAGAAAATAAAAAAAAAAAAAAAAAAAAATGCACTTTTCAAAGAAAAAAAAAAAAAAAAAAATTAGAGGCAATCTTCACACAACAAAATTTTGGAAGCAAATGTCAGAATTGGTAATGCTGGGCAACAGTAGGTTCTTTTAATCAGTGCCCCGAGGATTAAGTATATACTCTATCACTGGCAACAAGTCGAATGTTACTACGTCGTTGATTTAAACAATACTGCGATTACCTGCAGGTCAATCTATTTTTAGATAAATTGGAATTCCAGTGGCCAATTTGTGCAGTAAGAGTTTAAAACTTCGTATTTTCACATTGTTTTTGTTACTGATTAACTAAATGTTTTTACTCATTTATGTCTGTGTCCTGGGGATACAATTAGCAATGGTACGTATTTTATGTTTATGGATTTAGACTCTTACAACGTAATTTACCTTTTAACGTCGGGTGAACGACGTTTACCGCTCTGAAAAGTACCTTGGCCCATTCTCAGATATGATTGGTTCACGAAATTGATTCCTATTTATAGACAATGAACCCAACTGACCGTAAAATACACACATGTGTCAACCATTGTAAACTTCGGATAATATACATGTACCTTGGGTACAAATTTATTACACTCTTTTTTTTTTCCCTTATCTTGGAATTTTTCTAAGTCAGGGTTTTTTAATTGTCTGTCGGGGTGATTGGGTAATTTGTCTTGAATCGGGAGACTCCCGATGAAATCAGGAGAGTTGGGAAGCAAAAATATGGAAACTACATACAAAGAAGAGTAGGGAAAAGATGAAAGAACAAATTGTGGGATGAAGTTAAGAATTTTTTTAGCAAATTACTGTGAATGGCACTCCAAATCTGGATTCTTGTCCGAATGTTCTATCTGGAAAACTGACTCCAATTTCTGAGATTGATAGACGCCTGGAATTGAAACCTGAAATAAACAGAGTACTCCCCATGAGTTGTTGGCACTGAAGCTAATGACAGTCATGCTGTAATGGTAATGTTAATGGTAATGTTGTTGCTCTCAGTGTAGAAGGCTCTTGGTTCAAATATGAACAGAGTGGTGTTTGTAAAGTCCTTCATTCTTTACCAAACAATCCCAAGTTTTAACAAACCTAAAGAAGAATTTTGAAAACATTATGGAAAAAGGGGCCAACAGCAGGAACAATGTTCTCTTTACCAGTTGACATAATGTTAAACTTGTCCAAATTGAAAGCATTTGCAGATAACAAATTAAAATTTAGAT
This sequence comes from Tridacna gigas, assembly GCA_945859785.2. Taxonomy (NCBI): domain Eukaryota; kingdom Metazoa; phylum Mollusca; class Bivalvia; order Cardiida; family Cardiidae; genus Tridacna; species Tridacna gigas. Next base: position 56,809,539 of record OX244034.2, read on the forward strand.
GAATTGATGAGATTTGGCTCAGAAAGCATCTGTCACCAGCATTTTGTCCATTTCCATTTATTATGTTCAAAGGACTTTTTCTTTGGTGTCATGAAAACTAGGAACTCTTTGGCCACAGGTTCAAGGCATTTTGTTTAGTAACAGTTAAATCTAATTACCTGTTATGGAACCAAACCAACCAGTCCAACCAATGTTAGCAAATGCAATGCCTTGTGATGAGTGGGGATGGTATACTGTCACTTGGGGATAATCTTTGAAAGGACCTGCATAAAAAAAAAAACATTGTGACATCTGGTCAAAACTAGAACTGTCGCAAAGCAGACAAAAATACCCCTGGGGCACCTTGTCAATGAAGCAGCACAATCAGAGATAAGTTCACCTGTGACCTTGACCTTTGACCCATGTAACCCCAAAACAATAGAGCACCTCCTTGGGTCATGAGGAACACTTGTATAAAAGTTTCAGGGTTCTAAGTCAAACAGCTTTTGAGTTACAGCATGGAAATGAAAACAAAAATGGATGGATTGATGGATCTACGGACAGATGGATGAACAGACAGACATGGTGAAACCAGCATACTCCCCTCTACTACGTAGGTGAGGGGTATAACAATGAGTACCTATATGTCAATCAGCAAGGGCATGAATCCCCTAACCCAAAACAGACTGGTAGGTTATGTGAGAAAAAACACTGAAAAAGAGTCAAAAATGCTTCTATAATGTCAACTGCAGAAAAAGAAGAAAATGCTGGCAACCAGCACTTTCTTTTTTTCCCACAATGTTTCTGCCCTTTCAAAGACTTTTTTTAGGCACATCTAGTTTGTCGTCTCTAAGAGCTTTCAGTAAGGACCAGCCTGTAATTTTGTTGTTTGGTATAGGGTTAAATATCAGTCTGGATTTGAGGATGTGTCATGATTCTTAAAGCCTTGGTATGCCCCTCCTTAATCTATCAATACATCAAGCATGCTAAAATTCGAGAAAAAGCTCTGTAGATCTATGTCATAGCCATAATCATGTATCTATAGAGAATGAAGAAGCTAAATCATCTGAATTAAGCAAATGAAATCAATATTTTCAGCCTCTAGAAAAAGTCCAAGCTGCTATTAAATCTGCAGATTGTTTGCACAGGTGTTCGTTTTGTGACGAACTTCCCCATCTATATAATGTAAAATATAAGACTTACCATATATATTATATTATATACATGGCAAAGTTCGTCATAAAATGAATGCCTGTGGTTGTTTGGCTACAACATCTCACAAAATATCAGACAGAGTTCATCCAAGATTAGACTGCATGGTTTGTGCAGTCTGATCTTGAACTACATAGTCTGCAAGAACCAACAAAAAATGTGTTTGGTTCCAAACTGGTTCATTCACAATCAATCTCATTTGATTTCAACAACAGAAGCAATTAAGCTGTAAATAAAATTGAGCCATGCTCTGGAAAAAAAAGGGCTTAATGCATCTCCATAACGCATCTTACCTAGCAAGACATTACATAGTCAGGGATCCATAAAATCCATTTTGTCTAAAAACCCACTATCATGAGGCAGACTGGTCCTTGGACATACAGAAAATTGACCAATAGCGAAAAATTTCAGCAAAGGTCAGCCTGCACAGGCTGACCTGGGTCGATACTTTTCGTAGATGCATTAAGCCCTCTTTTCATAGAGCATGGCTCAATTATTTGTATACCATCAGTATTCCAATCTAGGGCTCTAAGTTGTAAGAAGGATCCTGGAGTTTTCACTGACTCTCCCCAAGCCCCAAACATTGAACAGTCCCCTTTCCTGTGCAGACACAAATTTCCTGTTAATCTTAAATATATTCGCAGCAGACATCTGTTAACCCTTTACTAAACAAAAAAAATTTAGACTCATTGAACTTGACAGTTTTTACAGAAAACAAAATTAATATAATCATGTGGCTCAAATTGTGGAATTTGTCTCTGAAAGGCTAGAAAACATTATGGGAAAAGGAGAAAATGCTGGTAATCAGCATTTTCTCCTTATCCCATGATGTTTTCAAAAGGCTTTCTTTCTGAGGGTAACTTAAACCCTGGATAGTGTGGTAAAGGGTAAAAACTTGCAAAATGGGAAATATCAACAGTGTATGTCTTTTTTGATCTAATGGTAAAAACCTGTTAATAGTGCAATGTCTTGTCCATAAACCATTGTCATAGAATGCAATTGCCATAACTTTTTATGCCCCTACAGTTGACAGCTTAGAGAAAATTCTGGTAACCAGCATATTCTCCTTTTCCAACAATGTTTCAACCTTTTCAAGATTAAATTCCATAACTTTACCAATATTTAATGTGTCATCTGTGACTGCTTTCATTATGAACAAGTCGAAAATTCTTGGTGATTGCTTTGAATATGAACAAGTCGAAAATTCTGTTTTAGGGTAAGGAGTTAATTCTATAAATGAGGAACGAAAGAGAGAAAAATCTAGACTTACGTTAGTTCTCCAATCATGTGAATCCTCATGATTTTCTGAAAATGAACAGAGGAGTGAAAGAAAAGTAGAACAATTTTACCAGCATTTTCTCCTATTCCCACAATGTTTTCAAAAGGCTTCTTTCCCAATTAAAAGGTGACATTGTGTGGTAAAGGGTTAAAACAATAAAGAATAACCTCTTTACCACATGATCAAAGTTTAGACCTCTTGAAGTTGAAAGTATTCGCAGACAAAAAATCATGGGCAAGTATGACCTAAACTGAGGGATTTGTCTATGAAAGGGTAGAAATCAATGTGGGAAAATGAGACTATGGTGGATATCAGCATTTTTCCATTTTCCAACAATACTTTTATAACCCATCTTTCAAAAGGTCACTAAAGATCCTGAATATGGGGTAAGGGTCAATGCTTTTTGAAATATGGGTAAAAACAGAGGCATTCTTTGAAATCAGAAGCAATATTTTTGGCAATTTTTTTTTTTTTTTAAATTTCGTTTTTAGCAAGAAAAAGAAGCTGCCTGCAGGTGAAACTGTGTTTAAACGCACCAATTCAGATTTTTATATAAGTCTGAATTTGTGTTGCGGGGTACAGAGTTATGCATAAATAATAAGAATTTCCTTAATTTATTTTAATTAAAATCCAATTAAATTTTACGTATATTGGGGCATTAGATTTTCTTAACCAGAACTATATCTTGGTCAGCTAGGCTTTGCAGTAATATTACCATAGCCAGACCAAAAACACTTGACAAATATCAGAAACCTTGCACTTGGCTCTAAAGTGTCTAGTATCATCCACATTTATAGACAGAGCACATTATCTCTTAAGTTGCTAAGCACAACTCACTTTTTGTGGACAGTGTAGATCAAGATCAGACTGCACAGAACATGCAGTCTGATCTTGGAGCTATACTGTCCAATAAGGAGATATTTTTCTCCAAAGGGGTAAGTTTGAAATAACATTATTCGAGTTTTTACTATCTGCTTGAAAGTTTTATCTAACTTTTTTAGTACAATAAGGGTTAAAACTTAACCCTTAAAGCACCTTTCACTAATATAGTTGCCTTTGCGGCCAGTGTAGATCAAGATCAGGCTGCACAAAACGTGCAGCCTGATCTTTGATCTACACTGTCCGCAATGTTAAAACACTACTGGCAAAAGGTAGCCATGAATTTGCAATTGTATTGGTTTTATTCTAGAATGAAAATGACCACTGGGTTTATTCAGCGCTTTAAGGGTTAACTGGATAACAATATTTTAGATCATCCATATCGAGTTTGTCTCTGCACATGATGAATTCTACAGAGCTCAAGCATTGATATTTCCCTGTGAAAGGATAGAAAACATTGTGGGAAATTGAGAAATTGCTGGTTCAAAGCATTTCCTTCAATTTCTAACTATGCGTTCCAAATATATTTCTTCCTTAGAGTTTAAAAGATAAGCAGTTGCTTAGTTAAGTATTAACCCTTTCCCAAACGACAAATTTTGGACTAGTTCAAATTGAAAGAGTTTGCAGACAACAATTTTAAATTTGATGAAAATGGCAGAAAGGTCTCTAAACGGGTAGAAAACACTGTGGGAAAAGGAGAAACTGCTCGTTACGAAGAATTTCTCCGTTTCCCACAGTGTTTTCAAAAGACTTGTACGGCAGATACGTGAAAACCAGGGCTTGTTTGGGAAAGGGTTAAAGGCCTAGTGGCAGCCACAAGTAAACAAAGCAGATGATAAAATCCATCCAAATTTAAATCATACCATTTAAAGTTATGGAAATGACTGTGAAGATGACAATCTGTTTTTGTAAAGCCTGTCTAAGTGTTAGTTGCTGGAAGAAAAATGAACTTTAAAACTAGGTAAAAAGTTGCCAGGATGCTCTTTCTCTTGTTTACCTTTAACATTGTTATAAAATTCATATTTCTGTACCTACTCTACAGTAACAGATTGTCATCTTCATAATAATTTCCATACTTTTAAATAATATGATTTAAACACATTTTAACACCTGCATTGTTTACTTTTAGCCGACACTGGGCATATAAAAATTCTTCACATAAACATAACAGTGTTTACCATATAATCAAGACCTGTGGCTTTAGCCAGGCCCAGAGCCTCTTCAAAGAAGTATTTACCAGTATATCTCTCTGTGGCAAACATTTCTAGGTCTAGGGCTCCATCAAGTCTGGAAGAAAATCATTGCATGTGATGTTTTAAATCCTAGGATGGACACATACACATATGGTGGTCTTGCCAGTACTTTAATAGACACTGTAGATCAAGATCAGATTGTATAGAATGTTCATTTCTGGTCAAAACATATGGATGGATGGATGGATGGATGGTGGGTGGTTGGATGGATGGACGGATGAATGGGATGGACGGACGGACAGATGGATAGATGGACAGAAGGACGCTTGGGCCGGCAGATGGACGGATGGATGGAAACACATTTGATTGAAAGCTAATGATTTCCACAGGCAGTATCTCTAAATATCATACCTTAACTCTTTACCTGTCGACAAAGTTTTCTACTGGTCCAATTTTAAAGCATTAATCTTACAGACAGCAAATTAAATTTGACTCGAGTGACTGAGTCTGTAATTGAAAGGGTAGGTTATGTTGAAGGTAAAGGAGAAAATGCTCATTACAAGCATTTTCTCCTTTACGTAAATTATAATACTTAAAAAAAGCAAATTTTGCCAGGGTTGTCAAAACAGGGAACTGTTTTGTAATGGGTTAAGGATTATTCCTACAAACGGACATGAACTATCAGAACTTTATTGTATGGGTTTTTTTTTAACTCTTTTCCAAATGACACAATTTTAGACTTGTCCAAACTGAAGGCCATGAGCTGACAACAAAATAAATGTGACTCGAAAATTGAAATTTTTGTTTGGGAAGAATAGAAAACAACTGTGGGAAAAGGAGAAAATGCTGGTTACCTGCATTTTCTCCTTTTCCCACAATGTTTTCAAAAGCTTTTTTTCTCAGCGTCGTTAAAAGTCAGGATTGTGTGGTAAATGGTTAAATTCTCAGACAAACATGCTAGGTCTTAGTCATCCTAAGAAAACATTTCAAAGGTTCATAAAACATCTTACCCTACTTCTGCAACATCCTTTATAAACCAAGGTTTGAAGATGTGAACTGTGTCATTATGAGTTAGGGCAGAAATCTGAAATGAAAACTTTACCATTTTAAAATGCTGAGTACAATTAACCCTTTCCCAAACGACAAATTTTGGACTGGTCCAAATTGAAAGAGTTTGCAGACGACAATTTTAAATGTGATGAAAATGGCAGAAAGTTCTCAAATAGGGTAGAAAACACTGTGGGAAAAGGAGAAATTGCTCGTTACGAGCAATTTCTCCATTTCCCACAGTGTTTTCAAAAGGCTTGTACTGCAGACACATGAAAACCAGGGTTTGTTTGGGAAAGAGTTAACCCTTTACCACACAACAAAGTCTAAGACTTGTCCATATTTAAAGCATCTGCAGACAGCAATCTAAATCTGACTGAAATGATGGATTTTGCCTTTGAATTAATGGGTAGGAAACACTGTGGAAAAAGGAGAAAATGTTGGTTACCAGCATCTTCTCCTTTTCTCACAATGTTATCCAAAAGTCTTCTTCCACAGTGTTGTCAAAACTCGGGACTGTGTGGTAAAGTGTTATCCTGCTTTTGTGGATGGTATAGATCAAAGATCAGACTGCACAGAACATCCAGTAACAAGTATCATTTTTTATCTATGTGTCCAGTATCTTTTTTTAAAAAAAAAAGAAGCCTGAAAGTTGTAATTTAGTGTACTAGCATCATTTTTCAAATAGCAAAAATGCTCACTTCAAATGTAAAGTTTTCTGGATACCTGGTACTTGCAATTCAGCAATTAACTCTTTCCCAAAAAGGGTAGAAAACACTGTGGGAAAAGGAGAAATTGCTCGTTACGTGCAATTTCTCCTTTTCCCACAGTGTTTTCAAAAGACTTGTACTGCAGACACGTGAAAACCAGGGCTTGTTTGGGAAAGGGTTAACTCTTTTCTAACCAATGCCCTGTTTTGAGGTAGAAACTTTTTGAAAACATTGTGGAGAAAGGAGAAAATGCTGGTAACCGGCGTTTCATTTCAAATGCAAATGCTTTCAAATTAGACAATTTTTAATTTTTTGTTATGATAAAGAGTTAGCAGGTGATTTACTGTGAGTGCCTCATATTTACCCGTTACCACACAATCCAGAGTTTTAACGACCTTAGTAAAGAACCCTATCGAAAACATTAAAGGAAAAAAAGAAAATCCTGGTAACCAGCATTTTCTTCTTTTCCCATAATGTTTTCAATGATCTCAAAGACAGATACAGTCATTTGTGCCCCATTTTATTTGTCGTCTGCAAACACTTTCAATTTCGACTGGTTTAAAATTTTACTGTGTCGTTAAGAGTTAGGAAACATGCATGCATTTCAGAGAAAGTATATAGGCGTTTGAAAACATTGTGGGAGAAAACTGGTAAAAAGCATTTTACCTTTCCCATAATGTTTTGATCCTCTCAAAGATGGATCTATCAAATCATTTAAATGGTAATGTACATATATTTATTGTCTGCAGATGCTTCTAGGATAGCTACATCTAAAATTTTGTCATTTGGTAAAAAGCTATTGATATTTTGTTACAGCAGTTGTATCTAGTACATTTTCTACAAGTTGTGACATTCTTCGGGCCAAAAACAATAAAATTGCAATATTCTTATTGCTTTCTACTGAACAGCTAAGTTCATTCACTCCATACTAAGCAATACCCAGTTTTATATATATGCTCCCAGTTTGGACAAGTCTAAAATTTTGTCATTTTGCAAAGCATTAACTCTTTACCAAATGACAAAATTTTAGACTGGTCCAAATTGAAAGCATTTGCAGATGACAAAATAATATAACTCAAAAAAGTTGAAATTTGTCTAGGGGAGGGTAGAAAACTTTTTGGGAGAAAGGAGAAAATGCTGGTTACCAGCATTGTCTCTTTTTCCCATAATAGCACTTCTCCATTGGGGTTCTTAAAACTTGGGATTGTGTGGTAAAGGGTTAAACAAAATCAGATAACACGGAATATGTTCACTGATCTAGGATGACATGGGGGGGTAGCTGTTAAAGGGAGCCGGTCTTAGCAAAAGGTTTACCATTACAATAAGCCATGCTCTGTGAAAATGAGACTTAATCCATCTGTAAAAAGAGTAGACCTAGGCCAGTGTGTGCAGTCTGCTCAGGCTGAACTGACCTGGGCCAAAACGTTTTGCTATTGGTCAATTTTCTGGATGTCAAAGGACCAGACTACCTCAGGATTCAGCTGGTTGCTATAGACATGTACAAAGTGGATTTTATGGATCCCCAGAGGCTAATTATGTTATATCTTGCTTGGGACAATGCATTATGGAGATATATTAAGCGCCCTTTATAACTTACTACTTGGTTCTCCAAGTATGTCCAAACAGAGTTAATGAACTGGTAAGCCTTTTCCTGCATAAGTTCACCATGGGCATATCCCATCTCATACGGGGACCCTACAATTGAATGTGAACAGAGTTAACTGATTGGCCCTTTCCTTTATACACTCAGTTGTGTATATCCTATTTCATATAATTTTGATTTGATTTTGCCCTTACCTATCATCCCCATCTATTGCACATTGCAGACCTTGCCCCAAAACAGTTGTTAGTTATGTGAGGGAAGGATAGTATTATATTGAATCTACTTAGTTTGGTATGTTTCATAAAACATTCTGGCAAAATTAACCTTGTGTTGCAATCTCTTGGTAGGAGAAAATGCTGTTTGCCAGCATTCTCTCCTTTTCCTGAAATGTTCTCAAAAAGTTTTCTGCCTTAACTCTTTACCAAAGGACAAAGTTTTAGACTAGTCCAGACTGAAAGCATTTACAGACGACAAATTAATTGTGACTTAAAAAATGAAATTTGTTATGGGACAGATAGAAAACATTGTGGGAAAAGGAGAAAACCAGCATTTTCTCCTTTTCCCACAATGTTTTTAAAAGGCTTCCTTTTTAGGGTCGTTAAAAGTCGGGATTGTGTGGTAAAGAGTCAAGATCATAAAAACACAGATTTGGCAAGAGAAAGATCCTTTGAATAACAAATTACATCATTTGATCTATATTTCAATGATAGCCTAGCTGCAAAGGCTTTCTATCTGGACAAGTCACACATTTTGTAGTTTTGTAAAGAGCTAAAATGTCTTACAAATTGCCATATTGAACCTTTGCTCTCTATCCATAATTTTTCAAGAGCTATCCCTGTATTTTCTTTTAACTCCTAACTTTTAAAGCTCTGGAACCGACTTAAGTTGTCTTTGCAGACAATGTAGATGAAGATCAGACTGCACAGGACAGGATGTGCAGTCTGATATTTGATCTATACACTGTCTGCTACTATGTTACATATTCTAAGGAAACAACCTTAAAATAGCAATAATTTGGGCTGTTTTTGCTGATTAAAGAGGTCCAAATCATCAATTTTGCACTTTAAGGGTTAAAGCGCCAAATAACTCTGCAGGCATTATCGTGTCAGAAATAAGACCCTCATAGTAGTGCCTTCGATCCGAAGGGGAGCTCCAATTTTATTTTTTTATTGTTTCTCCAGTGTATTATACAAGCAATTTAAAGGTTGCCCTTGTCTGGAATGTCTCAGCAAAATGGATAGTGTTGATGAAAGATGTGATTGCACATTTTGTGCAGTCTGATCTTGATCTACATTGGCTGCAACAGCAATTGAAGAAGTGAAAGGCTCTAGAGGAGTAAAGGAAATAACTTCAAACAACTTAAATACAAAAACTGTCTAAAAGAATTGTTAACACCAGAGGGAAAAATGCAACATTTCTATCTGAGCAAATACTCCATTGGACAAAATGTTTTCAATAGTTACTTTCTGAAAAGGCTATTGCATTATATTATTCATCTGAAAGACAGGTCAAACGAAAATCAAATAAACTTTCAATTAAAAAAAATCTTACCCCAAACGTGAACAATGAAAAATGCATCCTCTCCTTCCCCCACACTGTAAAGCTTCCCATTCTTTACTTGCTTGATAAACTGAGGATCTCCATGAAATATGGGATTTAAGTTCTGAACTGCATGTGGGCTGGGCTATATATATGTTGGAAAGAAAATCAAAATAATAACAGCTGTGCACAGTGCTCTATCAGGGTCCGTATTCACAAACCATTCTTAAGAATATTCTTTTATCTAATTTTCAAGAATTTTCTAGATTTGACACAATTTTTGATTGGCTAAACCATTTGGCTGGTTTAGCCAATCAGAAGCTGTGTTATTTTCAAATTTAGAAAATTTTTCAGCATAAAACTTAAGAATATTCTTAAGAATGGTTGGTAAATATGGACTCATATTTTGTATGGTCTTTGTAATTAATCTTTACAAAGCTATTGCAGTATGATGATACATTTCCTAGAAATTATTGTAAATCAGCATACTTAAAAATCCTGAAACTGATGGCCAAATTTTGCAGCAGAATGCTTAAATTTGACGGCGAAAATAGCTTACACTGACTGAGTCCAGAGCAAAATCTATTTATCAAACATGTAATAGTTAACATATTTGATAAGTATAATCATCTGCAAATGTTGGTCAATGGTCTTTCGTCTTACAGCATTAGTCTTTTTCTTCTTTCAAAGGCAATCATTTGAACCACACTTAATTTGCCATATATGCAAATGCTTTCAAATTAGATGAGCCTTAATTTTTTCTACAAAGATAAAGAGTTAATAGGTGATTTACTCTAAGTGTCTCATATTTACCCTTTACCATACAGTCCAGAGTTTCCAGACTTTTGATGACCCTAGGAAAAAAGCCTTTTGAAAACATTGTGGGAGAAGGAGAAAATGCTTGTAACCAGCATTTTCTCCTTTTCCCACCATGTTTTGCCCCCTGTCAGAGAATTTCAACTCGTTTGTACAGATTTTAAATTTGTTGTCTGCAGATGTATTAAATTTGGAAGAGTCTAAATCTTGCTGTGTTGGAAAGGGTTAACCCTTTACCACACAATCCAAACTTTTAACCAGCCTGAGAAAGAAGCCTTTCGGTAACCAGCATTTTCTCAATTTCCCACAATGTTTTCTATCCTTTCCAAGACAAATTTCAAATTTTCAGTCACATTTATTTTGTTGTCTGCAAATCCTTTTAATTTGGACTGGCTTAAAATTTTGACTTGTGGTGAAGAGTTAACCGGATGAAATGTTCCATGAAATTTCATTCATTTAACTCTACCACATGATCTCATGTATTAACAACCCCAGGAGAGAAGCCTCTTGAAAACATTTTGGGAAAAGGAGAAAGTGCTGGTTACCAGCATTTTTCTCTTTTCCCACAATGTTTTCTACCCTATCAAAGAAAGGAATCATCATTTGAGCTTCCTTTCATTTATTCTCTGAAAATGCTTTCAGTTTGGTCTAGTCTAAATTTTTGTTGTTTGGTAAAGAGTTAAACTGTCTGCTCTTGAGCCTTATATGCACAAAGACTCTAAAGTCATCCATATTCTAAATTCAAAGACTAGGGCTCCACATTAGTGGCTGAGACAGAATATCTCAGCCAATCAGTGGCTATAATATTATGTCTCAGAATTTAGAGTCAAGGCAGTAATTAGAACTGTTGGCAATAATATGTCCCCTTGTCTTCATCTCATGGCAAGGTACTGTTCTAGTCTAGTGCATTATATTACATGTACTTGGTGCTCTGAAAAGGCAAAAGAAAAGATCACAAGACTAACCTTTCCACTACATTCTGCAGCGGACACCAGACCATCCTGAAAAACAAACGTAATACAGATGGCAAGAATAAAATCTTGTTTTTGAAACGCCATTTTCCTTTTGATTTTATTAGATACAAATAACTGTTATCTATTAGTTTATCTAGTCCCACTTTACCCATAGAGTAATCATGTACTGAAAGAAAGTTTTTATCTATTAGGCCTATCACTTATCATACATTATCTCATTTGTAAATTATCAAATTATTTGACTTGAAACACAAAACTACATTCATATGAGCCATGCTCTGCGAAAATTAATGCATCTGCAAAAAGTACCGACCCAGGTCAGGCTGCGAAGTATGCACAGGCTGACCCGGGTTGAAACTTTTTGCTATTGGTCAGATTTCTGCAGTCAAAGGACCAGCTTACTTTATGGTTTGGTCAGTTGTTAGACAAATTGGATTTTATGGATCCATAATTATGTGATAATTTGCTTTGTATAATGCTTTACTGAGGTCTCAAAGTGCGGCTCATTGCACGAAAAACTTCAATTTAAAAAATAAAGGCATAAAAATACTGTTTCAAAGATAATTTCATAGAGTAAAAGTTTAAGAGTATATTGATTACTAGTATTTGTGACATTAGTTCCTCACATCTAATTTTATCTCTACAGAGGTTTTTTGAGTTGGAACTGTCTAAAACTATAAAGGGTTATTTTAGGTCGGATAACTGAGGAGTGCTCTGTACCAGACAACACAGTTTTACCTTTATTCATGTTTAACCCTTTACCACACAATTCCAAGTTTTAAAAACCTTACCAGCCTTAATGAAGAAGGTTTTGGAAAACATTGAGAATAATTTTAAGAGAAAATGTTGCTTTGCAAGCACTTTCTCCTTTTCAAACAATGTTTTTTACCCTTCCAGAGGCAAATTGCAGTTTTTGAGCCATGTTTAATTTGTGGTTTGCAAATGCTTTCAATTTGCACAGGTCTAAAATTTTGTACTTTGTTATTTAAAGTTAAAGCATTTGCACATCTATGAAAGAATAAATGTGGTGAAAATGATGGAACTATAGTTTTTGACAGGTAAGAAAACACAATGTGAAAATGAGGAAAAACTGGTTACCAGCATTAAATTTCCTCCTTCTCGTGTGCTCAAGTGGTAGTTTTTATGACTTTGGTTCCTCAAAGTCATAAAAACTAAAAACACTAGGATTCTGCATGAAATATCAACCCTTTACCACACAATCCCGATTTTTGACGACCCTGAGGAAGAAGCCTATTGAAAACATTGTGGGAAAAAGAGAAAATGCTGGTAATCAGCATTTTGTCCTTTTCTCCTTTTCCCACAATGTTTTCTTCTCTATGACAGACAAATTTCATATGTTCAGTTACATTTAAAATTGTTATCTACATAGTCCTAGACTGTACAAATGCTTTCAATTTGACTATGGCGAAAACATTGTTGTGCGGTGAAGAGTGAGATGTTATCTTCAAACTTCATAAAGGAATAATAGGAATAAAGTGCAGAATGGCTTTTGATAGCATTCTAGCAAGATGCATAATTTCTCCATGTGTAACAAATCCTTTCACGGCACTTATATATAATGAAACTTCATTTTCATCAATATCTAATGTTCAGTTATCTTTGATATTCAATGATTTGACAAAACAAGAGAAAATAAGGGAAAAGATTTACAATCTTGCACTGAGTTAAGCTGGATCACACTTATTACAAGATTTACTTTACAAATATTATCACATGCTTGACTATCTTTTGATTATCTTTTCAATTACTGGCGACTTGACAAGTCCCATGACACTATCTGAAATGTATATATATCATAATCTTAATCCTTTTCCACACAATCCCAACTTTTAACGACCCTGAGGAAGAAGCCTTTTGAAAACATTGTGGGAAAAGGAGAAAATGCAGGTAACCAGCATTTTCTCCTTTTCCCACAATATTTTCTACTTTATCAAGGGCAGATTTTGTCATTTGAGCCACCTTCAGTTTGATGTCTGCAAGTGCTTTCAATTTGGACCAGTCTAGAATTTTGTGGTTTGGTAAAGAGTTTATTCTTTACCAAAGAAGCCTGTGTTATAATGATGGCAAAGAAAAAGGCTCAAGATTCTAACATTGTTGGAAAAGGAGAAAAGTAACAAGCATTTTCTCCTTTTCCCAAAATGTTTTCTATCCTTTAACTCTTTACCACACAATCCTGACTTTTAACAACCGTGCAAAAGAAGGCTTTTAAAAACATTGTGGGAATAGGAGAAAATGCTGGTAACCAGCATTTTCTCCCTTTCCCATTATGTTTTCTACCCTTCCTAAAACAAATTTCTATCTTTGAGTCACCTTTATTTTGTTGTCTGCAGTCTACTTTTCCCATAATGTTTTCTACCCTATCAAAGAGAGAAATCCTCATTTTAATGACATTAATTTTGTCGTCTGCAAATGCTTTCAATTTGGTCGGCCCTAAAATTTTGTCTTTTGGTAAAGAGTTAAATATGATTTCCTCCATTTGATTGACAATGAACCCACCATCTGCTTACGCTTTAAATTTGGACAATGTCTTAAATTTTGTCATTTGGTAAAGAGTTAGTGCACAAGCCATAACATTTACAAGGCTTTAAATAGTGGTACTGTTTCTTTTAGAATTTGATCCTAAGCCTGCTAGATATTAGTAGCTTTTGCAGAAATTAGGAAAATAAAGATCAGTCAGGTCAGAAAATGCATCCCAATCTTGGGTATACATGTGCAGTTGGATATATTTTGTAAGAATTTTGTGAAAACAGCAACCCCATTACTGTCCATCTTTTTTTTCTGAAAATGGAATAATATATGTGATATATCAGAGTTCCAGACAGTCAGAGTGATTTTGATTTCAAAATTGAAAATATTAGTTATTCTCCACTAAACCCTATTTTATGGGTACTCATTAGAATCGTCTCACCAAGACGATTCTGAGTACCCACAACATAGGGTTTGGAAGAGAAATAATGGATTTAGAATACTATCACTCCCTCTTATCTGGAGCTCTGATATATGATATATGATTTTAATTAAATTATATCCTGATAATTTGAGTCAGTGAAGCCCATTAGTATTTGATCCTGCCTTGAACTGGCATGGGTTAAGTACAAATACATATTATTTTCATTCATTCACTATTTATCTGATATATGATATCTTTGGTAAAAATCTCTTAATCTCTCCAGTAATAATTGACATTTTGCCGAGGAAACTTACGAATATAAAACAATAGTTAAACTAGAGGTCATCGGATTGTTTTAAATATATCGTGGTCTAAGGGAGAAAAATCGTACAGCCTAAGCTCAAATTCATAAAGAGTAACCTCCCTTACAGTATCCTGCATCCAGGCGCCCCCCCCCCCCCCTTTCACTCCCCTGCCAACAGTGTGAATCAAATGAGGAAATCACAGAGGAAATCACAAAGATATTGTCAATCAATCAAGATCTTTAGCGTAATTTTATCTAAACATCTTCAGATTTAAAAGAGGTTCAAGTAAGTTCTGAAACGGAGTTCCGCTTAGAAGAGAACAAAATACAATCCTTCCATTTGCAGTCTGGTACCCCGCCGTACTTCAAGAGTCCTATAACGTAGTGGTAGGGGCAGGTAATCCAGACTATTCCATTTGGTCATTTAGCTGATAAATGCAACTTCCTGGCAAATTGCGGATACTATCCGTGGGAAAGATTTAATGAAATGCAAAACTTTTCTACGCATATATTTATGAGGCCCTAGTTATTTTCGGAAATCTGAGAGTGAAAACATTCGTGTGAAAATTTTCGTTTTACAACAATTCAGAACATGTACATGACTCTTTAAAATAGCTTGTCGACAAAATTTTAAATTTATGAAAATATGATATCAGCTATCTATGCCCATTCAAGTGTAGGCCTACGTTCAGGATTCTGCTGGTTGATATCAATACATGCACTGCTTAATGTTATATTACTTAAATAAAATTAACATCCCTGGTGAAATCTAACCTTGGTAACCGAACCGTTACATATCACATTTCAAATGTTGGCGGTTGTCGATTGTGTTTACAAAATAAAATCAAGGGAGACTACCCTCTGGTTACAAATTATAATTGTCTTTAATTGCTTTTGTCCTCTATCTGGTGACATGATATAATAACCCTTAAGATTCAGATATACGGATATATATTAAACTACAGATACATTGGGAAAGAAGTTATTTCGATTGTCTGTATTCGTCCGCAGTTTTACACTTTCCGCAACTATGTAAGGGACGTCACCCTGGTGTAACGAAGGACAAAGCTTGTATGAGTTTTCTCCCTTGGACCATTAGAGCATCATTAACAATTTCACCGCACCATTCCCTAGTTTCGATCCTGTTTTAAAATGAAAACTAAAGAGGAGGCTGTAAAATGGCGAACAAATTATTAAACTAATATATATATATATATATATATATATATGAGTCCCGCTGTGGACTCTGTAAACATATTATCGAAGGAAATGAATTTAAAATCAAGGATAAAACTTTTACTGTTAAAGAAGATATGGTTTGTAAAGTTTCTAACTGTTTGTACCTTTTAGTATGCAATGGCTGCCAAGAGTTTTATATTGGTCAAACAGGCGATAAACTTAGAAATAGAATTACAATACATAATCAACAGATTAGGGTCATAGTCGATTGCTTCGAGTATCTCTACTGTTTCCAAAGTAGATGTCCTGTGTACTTGAACCTACTTTTTAAGGTTATTGTTGGCCAGTTTATTTCCACTTTTTTATATATGTTACTTTTTCTATCAGGTGATATAGAGACCAATCCTGGTCCTCATCCCGATTCATTCAATGTCAATAATGATTGTATTTCTATTGTTCACCTTAACATACGAAGTATTCGTAATAAGATTGAATATATCTCTAACTTCTTGTCTGATTTTGATATAATGTGCTGTACAGAAAGTCATTTAGATGCTGACATTTCAGACTCTGATTTGACTATAGACACACATGACAGTACAATGTACAGAAAAGACTTTACTTCACATTCTGGTGGACTTTTAGTGTACGTATCAAACTGCCTATATTCCAAAAGAAGACCTGACTTAGAAAATCGCTCAGTTCACTCCGTTTGGGTCGAGGTCAATTATCGAGCAATGACTTTTCTTCTTTGTATTGTCTACCGATCTCCAAACACGCTAGTGGTCTTCTGGGACCGTTTCAACGTGACACTGGAAAGAGCTTATGAATCAAATGAAAACGTTATAGTTGTTGGAGATTTAAATCAAGACTTACTAAACCCAAACGAAAATAAATTATCAAACATCATGTCTCTAAACAACTTGACTAACGTTATAACAAAACCTACTCGCGTCACGAGAAATACATCTACCTTAATAGATCCTATAATAGTTTCTGATCCTACGAAAGTAATTCAGGCGGACACTTTAGACGTTGACAAAGACATAAGCGATCACAAAGCAACGACAGTTTTGTTAAAATTCAATACACTCCCACAATTATCTTCTAAAAGGAAAGTTTGGTACTACGACAGTGCTGACTTTAATGAACTAAATAGACTAATTGACACGGAAAACTGGGAATTTATAGACACTTTGAACGTAAATGACGGATGTGACTGCTTTACAAGTAAGTTAATTGATATGATGTCTCGATGTATTCCTTCAAAAGAAGTCACCATAAGACCCAACGACAAACCTTGGTATGACTCGGACATAAGACGACTAACCAGGAAACGTGACAGACAGAAAAAATCTGTGACAAAACGAGGACTACCTTCCGACTGGGAAAAATACAAAGTACTGAGAAACAGAGTCAACAACCAAATACGTTTTGCTAAACAACGCTACTTTAGTCACCTTGATGAATGTCTGTCTGATTCTCGTGTTAACAGTCCTCAGAAATACTGGAAATATCTTAGATCACTGGTAAATTCGAACAAAACCTCCGACAAAATACCAATCCTAAAATCTTTCGAAAACGATCGAGAAGTCTTACATTACACGGACAAAGAAAAAGCAGAATGTTTAAACAAATATTTTTCATCTATCTCCACTGTCGATGATTCACAAGTATTTTTACCACAATTTGAATCGAAAACTGACAGCAGACTTGACAACATTGAAATTTCTAGTAACGATATTGAGAGTATCATTAGCACTTTAAACGTGAATAAAGCAGTAGGTCATGATTTGATTAGCCATAAGTTACTGATGAATATCAAAAGGAGTGTTGCTAGACCACTTTCTAAATTATTTAATAAATCACTTCAAGAACGGACGTTTCCGTATAAATGGAAAGAATCAATTGTAAACCCTTTATTTAAGAAGGGCGATAAATCTTTAGTTAGTAATTATCGACCCATTTCCCTGCTAAGTTGTGTCGGTAAGCTAATGGAAAGGTGTGTTTACAAGCATGTTTACAATTACTTGTACTTTAACCGCCTATTATATGATAAGCAATCTGGCTTTCTAAAAGGTCACTCAACTGTCCATCAGTTGCTCGAGATATATCACCAAGTTGTTTCTTCCCTGGATTCTAGGCAAAATTTATGTATGGTGTTTTGTGATATATCAAAAGCATTCGACAGAGTGTGGCACAGAGGTCTGATTTTTAAATTAAATCAACTAGGAATCAGTGGGCCTCTCCTTTCCTGGTTCAAAGATTACCTATCTTGTCGCAGCCAGTCGGTCATTGTTAATACGTCCAGGTCAAGGTCAAGGTCACTAAATGGGAGCGTTCCACAGGGCTCTGTTCTCGGTCCATTGCTCTTTCTTGTATATGTAAATGATATTTCGGAAAATCTTCTAAGTATATCTAGGCTATTCGCTGATGACACCTCCCTAGCTTGTTCTGCTTCATTCACAGCCGACATCGAAGGTATTTTAAACCACGATTTGATCATGATTTCACACTGGGCTAAACAATGGCTGGTTACTTTTAATCCATCTAAAACAGTGGCAATGGTCTTTTCTAACAACAGGAATGTTCAGCTTCCAAATTTGATTTTTGATGACGTCAGAATCAGCTTCGTTGACAACCATAAACATTTAGGACTAACATTAAGCAGCAATGGAAAATGGAAAACACACATTAATAATCTTTGTCAATCCGCATCCAAACTTCTTGGAATGATGAGAACTCTGAAATTCAGACTCAAAAGAGATTCCTTAAATCAAATTTACGTTTCGTTCCTACGTCCTGTCCTCGAATATGCCTCCGTAGTCTGGGACAACTGCACCAAGCGCGAAAAAGAAAATCTCGAAAAAATCCAAATCGAAGCCGCCAGAATAGTCACAGGTATAACGAGATCTGCGTCCATAAAAAATATATATAAGGAAATTGGATGGTTAACCCTAGAGAACAGGCGAAAATATCAAAAACTCATTCTTATTTACAAAATAATCAATGGTTTAACTCCTGACTATCTTTATGAAATTTTCCCAAGAAACGTAAGCACAAGAACAATTTACTCATTACGCAATATTCACCAAATCGACTCGATTGCTTGTCGATCAGAATTATTGGCCAGATCATTCATACCATCTGCAGTTTCTCTTTGGAACGAACTTCCGGACGATGTGAAGTCTTTACAATCTTTATCATCATTTAAATCCTATATCCTAGGAAGATTAGCAGCACCAGTAGTTCCAAAGTATTTCTTTGTTGGTCAACGTAAATTATCCGTAATTCACACAAGAATTCGTAACAAATGCAGTGATCTGAAATATGACCTCTTTTCCAACCATATTTGCTCGGATTGCGCTTGTAGTTGTGGATACGCCATTGAAGACGCTGAGCACTACTTTTTCCAGTGCACCCGGTACACAATTCCGAGACGACAACTTTTTCATGAACTTCGCAGCTTTCATCCTTTAAATGAAAATTTATTACTTTTTGGATCTGAAAATCTCAGATTAGAAGACAATTCCACTATTTTTCTCGCCGTGCAATCCTACATTAAAGCTTCAGAGAGATTTGCATAAACGTCTTATAGCCTGTAAGTCATTTTACCACCCCTGTCTCCAATCACTCTCGTCCATTTAACTGACTTGCCAACCAAGTATTCTATACTTCTCCATCCTTAAACATGTAAATTCTTAATAACTAACACTTGAAATGATTTATTGCATAGCTGGAACATAATTGTCTTCTTTTTCGAGAGAAAAGTACAGAAATAAATACTTATAACAATTTTAGACTTGTAGAAGACTCTCATAGCTTGTAAATTATTTAAAGGGAATGGCCGAATCTAAGTTGTGAGAACTTGTGGCCAGACCCTTTTGCCTGATTTGTATCTCTGTTTGTGTAAACTATGTATGTTGTATGATTTGTATATAGATGGCAATAAAATATGTTTAAACTAAACTAAACAGATTAGGGACCCTTCAACAAGACAAATACCATTGAGTTCTCATTTAGATAGTTGTTGTAAAACAGATCCAAAATTTTCAATTTTGCCATTTTTTAAATGCAAATCACCCGACGTTTCAGCTAGAGTATCAAAGGAAAAATATTTCATAAACATTTTTCGTCCAAAATTGAACTGTATTTAACCGTTGTTCTATGACGTCAAAATGACGTTAGTTACGATGTTTCATTAAAGCGTTGCCCTGATGAGCGAAAGCGAAACCGGTTGGCACGTTAAAAACTGTTTGTAGTGTCATTTCTCTTTTATTATATATTTTCTTGTTCCGGTATTATTCTTCTTTTTGCAATATATATATATATATATATATATATGTGTGTGTGTGTGTGTGTGTGTGTGTGTGTGTGTGTGTGTGTGTGACGTTTGAAACAATAAGAAGTTGACCCATTCGTTTATTATTAAACAACTTGGGTCCCTCATAAGAAAAAGGAATGAAAAATATCAACTCACAAATATGTAAACTATACAGTGTTTCTATCGGCTCAAGAACATCAGTGGAATAACCAGGATTTCATTATTTATAACTCAGTTGCTGTCATTGTTGTGGGAAGGAAAGCATTTTGAAGAAGCTAAGTATCAGGATCATTCAGCAACCTTGAAAATATTGCCACACTCTTTTCCAGACATACTCACGGATAACACATTCAGCCTAATCGATGATAATATTTTATAATGATATCTTCTTTAATATTCTTCCTTTTTTCTTTTGTTGTTGTTTTTTTTTTCATTTTTCCATCCTTTTCGGTAATTTCTCGAAAGACCGCTAATTTAAAAATTTGCAACAATGCTCTTCACGAAAGAGGTGTATGCCGGGTCTGACACGAAAACAACTGGAAGTCTTAAATAAAACTCACTTTGTATTGACGCCCAAAAATCAAAATGCCCGTAAGTTTTTGTGTAAATAGGCCTAACTGTGGTCTAAAATTCAGTTACTGATATTGACTTTAATTTGGAACATTTTTGTTCAACGCGGGATCGGGACGTTAGCCTTTTGGCATATGTTTGTTGTTTACAACATGCAATTCAAAATATTGCACTGAAGAAAGAAGATAAATGCTTTTGAGATAGTAACGAAAATGTCCCATATTTGTTCATTTTCATGCAGGGAAGAGACGGAATTTCATAGATTTCAAATTTTCTATCAGAGGCTTTTTTTTGATCATACGTTCTCTTCTATTTGGCTTTAATTTAATCCTTTACCAGACAACAAGATTTTTGACTGGTCCAAACTCATAGCATCTGCTGTCGACAAATTAATTTTTCCTTAAGGATGAATTTGTCTTTGGGTAGCAAGCATTGCAGAAAAAAATAAACATTGCTGGGTACCAAAAATCTTGTTTCTTAAGGTTCTTAAAACTCTTTATTGTGTCCAAAGTGTTGAAAAGAAACTACACCATTATTGCTGATTCCCATTACTTTGTGAATTCTCATATCCTCATGAATCTATGTTCACTATCAATATTTTGTTGCGATCTCTGTTTCATGACTCCTGTTAAACCTTTACAGACGAAAACATTCCAGAGAAGCTCTCTAAGCGGAAGAAATGTGTCAAAAACAGATTTGAAATTTAAAAAAGTCACATTTGATCAAAAATCATATTTTTCCGCCATGATTCATCATTTGTTTGTACAATACATCATTTAATTTCACGGAAAGCCCATGAATTCAAAGTATGAAACAGGAAATGCATCAGTCATAAGTGTAGAGGCTGTGACCTTTTGGAATACCCTCTGTATGACGTCAGTTGACTACATTTGGAATGACTTTTTTTCGACAATAATTCACAGAGTTATGGGAAATTGTCTGGTCAATTTCTGGTGGTGATCAAATGTATTTTAAGGATAATTTCGCAATGAAAAACGGATTAATTATACATTCCCTGGTTCAAAAATGATTTCTGACTCTTTCCCTGTCTGTTAGTATGCCTGAACTAAATCTATGCCTTGTTTGTCTCTTTGATGGCATGAAAATACCAGTTAGGTTCACGAAGGTACAAGAAAAGGGCATAT
Organism: Tridacna gigas; assembly: GCA_945859785.2. Taxonomy (NCBI): domain Eukaryota; kingdom Metazoa; phylum Mollusca; class Bivalvia; order Cardiida; family Cardiidae; genus Tridacna; species Tridacna gigas. The sequence continues at coordinate 56,831,203 of OX244034.2, forward strand.
ATAGTAGCATAAGCGAATTTTGCCAGTAATATTGCCAATTCTGTCCCTGGGCAATATTTTCTTATCGGTTGCATCATTCAATCCCAAAAACAAATGATATCATAATGGCAAAGGTGTTTTGAGCTGTCATTACTGACATAGTGATAGAAAAATACCTTTCAGTATGGCAAATGTTCATCTGCGACCATTCGCATGTTTTCTACAGCCATTTTACTAGAATGTTTTAGGTGCTGAAGTGATGCTGTGAATTTTGTAATAGAATGTTTTAGGTGCTGAAGTGATGCTGTGAGTTTTGTAATTCATTTTGCCCTCTCTGGGGCCTCTAATTTTTGGAAAACCAGAGATGTCAAAATTGGTTTACTCTTTTTATAGATGGCAATTTTGTACTGTCCCACTTCTAATGATGTTTTCACAGATAAATTTAGATGTTTAAGTTGTAAAATTATTTTTTATGGAAGTATTCGGATACATTACAAAGTTACTTAACCAGAAGGGAAATTGCTATCATTTTGTGAAATCCACAAGCGCAGTTTCCCTTGCATTGGCGAAATTTGATTACACCAGTATATTGCATACACAGTTTTCTATTGAAGTCGATGATGCAGCCAAATAATATTAGAAAATCATATTTATAGACGAAAATTTTTCAGTAAGTTTTCAACTGCAGCAAAAAGGATCATTAACCAACATTATAATTAAACCCAAAGTTTTTATACAATTTTTGATTAGGTTGAACAGTACTTGTTATTGCTAGTCTGAAAAGAGTCATCTCGATTCAAGCACTCTCGTGAATATATTATTGTAAGGAAATAAACAAATGCTCGAGACGGCATCATATCAGAACTCACATGGTGTCTGTAATGTAGCCATACTGTTAACTAACCCTTTACTGAAATGAGAAATTAGCATCTATATACCTATTAGGCACTGCAATACAATTAAATGTGCCTCTGTTAGTACAGATGGCTGCCTTTGTTCTTCATCTGTTGATTTTTGTTTACGCATAGTCCCTGTAGTAGGTATAAACACCCTTTGAAGTGAAGAGTTCAAGAAGTATTGTGTACAGTACAGTCACTTAGTCTACTTTTTCAGGGTTAAAAGTTTTCTGTATTGTGACGGAATTCCGTATTTTCAGGGGCCGACTAGATCATTTTTCCAAATTGTCTAAATTCGAGGAGAAAATTTAAGGGGGGTACCCCAAAATCTCATATTTACAGCATATTACAAGTCAACAGATTTCCAAGTGCCGTATCAATAAAGTTTATTGCCTCTCTGACTTTCATTTGTTCGAGACTAATCCCGGTATTTATGGCTCTCGTCGATTGTAATAGAGATTCCGATACGGAATCAGCCGAATTTAATGGCAGAGTATGCTCGGAATATCTATGGAAACATTTCCGATCATCTATTTGTAAAACGTGTTATGATTTGACCAAAATATATTGGTCAGCCAATAGATACTTATTTAACAGTAGAAGTTTGTCCTTCATCATAACATGGCCGCTGCCTTACAAACGATGGTTTTCACTGTTTATAAATGAAGTTTTTACCTCCCAGTTTTAACACAGAAGAAATCGCAAAGGGTGCAAATGATAAATGGCGATGGGAATGGCTAAACGAAAGAGATTCATGTGGAGAAAGATACTACAACTGGTTAAATAAGCCTGATGTAACTGGCATTGCATTTTGCAAATGAAGCACGACATCCATCAACTACAGATTGAATGGAAGGAAAGCTTTAACCCTTTACCGCACAATGCCGCCTTTTGACGCCCCTGGGAAAGAAGCCTTTTGAAAACATTGTGGGAAAAGGAGAAAATGCTGGTAACCAGCATTTTCTCCTTTTCCCACAATGTTTTCTACCCTATCAAAGAAAAATTGCACCATTTGAGCCACACTGAAATTGTCGTCTGCAAATGCTTTAAATTTGGACAAGGCTAAAATTTTGTCGTCTGGTAAAGGGTTAAGCCTGCATGCAGAAGACAATTTTTTTCTTTAATGATCTGGATATTTGATCACTTTATTCCAAAATAAAAGTAAGCTTTATATTAGACAGTAAAATTTTGATTGTTCTTAATTGAAAGAGATTGGAGATGACAATTTAAAATGTTATAAAATTGGATGTAAGTTTTCAGATGGACAAGTAAACATGCAGGAAATGGAGAAATGCTTTTTATATGCATTTTCTTTTTTTTTCCCCTCAATGTTTTCAAAAGCTTTCTGCATCAGGGTGGTAGATGCACAGGTGTTCATATTAAAAGGTTACTATTTTGCATGTCACACTGAACATCTTTCCTCTAATTCTTATTCCACTAAAATAAAAACATCTAATACTCCCTTGTAAATTAGCCATTCTTAGAGGGAGTATTGTTTTCCTATCTGACAGATTTGATTTTGTTCTTGGATAGGAGTCTTGGACATATGATTTAAATTTACTCATGTGATTGCATCTCAAAGAATCAAGAATTAAATACTAAATATTTCCTTTTTCTCATACTGTATTTTTAAATACAAAAACAATGTAATCTGATCAGGTTCTTTGTACAAATATGAAATAAAAGAGGACAAAAATTACATGGAAGTTAAAAAATGTGTAATTTTCTTAGGTAAGCATATCATATCTTTCAGCATATTCAAGATTTTTTCAACTTTAAAATGCTGAAAATGGATCTTGTTAGAGGATTTTGATGGCATTGATACAGCTAAATCTCAGGAGCCTCCGGGGGCCTCTGGCCCCCTGGACCCACTGGGGACCCTAGCTTTCCCCAGGCCCCCAGCTCAGTTTTCAGTATTTTCAGATTTTTCAACTTTTACCCCTGCTTTTTGAAAAAATAAATATTTTGTAGAGCCTCAGCTACTTCATAGCTAAAAATGCTAGTATCATTCAAAACTTAAATTGCTTTTTCATTTATTGTTCATAGTATGTTCAATCTTTCATTTTTCATTTGCCAGCCAAAAGGAAAACAAGGCACAAGAGGCCAGAAGCAGATTGATACAGAAAATAAACAAACATTACAATTCTACATGTATGTTATTCTAGGTGCAAATGTAAGTATTTTTTCAAAATTTCACGCAAAATATGCTCATAGTTTACCCACATGGCACAATGATAAGGAGATATGCATGCCAGCTCTGTGCAATATTAAAGCTTTAATCCTTTAGGCTTTATCGGATGAAAAAAATTTAGATTCATCCATATTCATAGCATTTCCACATGACAATGAGGCTGATGTGATGCAATCTGTCTGTGCAAGAGTAAAACAAAATGTTGGAAAAGAAGAAAATGCTATTTAGCAGCATTTTTAGCTTGGCTGTTTTGGAAAAAAACATCCATGTATTGTCATAGCCCTGCTGGAGTGGTCTGCGTCTCCATCTGCATCATCTTGCAAAAACTGACATTTTGTAATATCTCTGATATTACTGAAGATATTTGCTTCAGACTTGGACAAATTGTTAACTATCAAAAAGGTAATCTGTACAACAAGGGTAGGTAACCATCAAAGTATTTTTGACAGAGTTATGCCCCTTTTTTGACTTGGAATTTTCACTGAAAGTCTAGCAACCACAGCAGAGGGTTGTCACCTGCATATGGTGCTCTTGTTTCCTTTTCTTACAATAACCATACAATATTTTCAAAAGCTTTCTTCTTCATTTGTCATGATAATATAGGGTCATTTGACAGAGAGTTAATGTCAAGGCAAAGTTGATGCACACTCAGGTCTAGGTTTCAAAGTTCTTGCTGGTGTCTCTGGTTACATTTTTGTGTCCATGGGCAAGAAGCTGCAAAGCCCAAGTGTCATATTGGTAAAACGAAGTCAAGATAAAAAAGGGTTTCAAAGAGCAAGAAAGGGTCTCAAAGGCAGGTGATAGAAGGTTGCCCTTAGCAGCTGTAGTGCCTTAGTCCCTCAGTTCATTTTGATTTCTAGAAAATGTAAGATTGTAGTAGAAAATAGAATGTCACATGATTAATTTTTCTTTTCAGGTTGCTTATTATGCAATCCAGTTTTTACTATTCACAGACACATTTACAACCTTTTATATAGTAAGTATTTAAAGATTACAAGTAAGTTACTGCCTCCTGCAATGATAATTAGCAATGTAGATGTATACAGCGCTATTGCTATTTTAACTCTTAACCAGACTACACAATTCTGGACCATATTAGAAGCTTTAGCAGAAAGCAAACTTGTGTATGGCTCACATGATGAACATCGTCTTACTTAGACAGGGTCACCTGTATTTTGTCTAATTCCTTATATGATCTTATTTAAGTATCTATGGTAGTTTTGTTAGAATTATTTGCCAATAATTCAAAAGCTTGGACAGGTATAACATGGCAGGAGGTAGGGCCTTAACATACAATATTTGAGGTTTTAAGAGTCCCAATAATCTGATTTAGTGTGCGCCAGTGTGATTTAATAGGTAAAACAATTTAACCCTTTCCTAAACAAGCCCAGGTTTTCACATGTCTGCAGTAAAAGTCTTTTGAAAACACTGTGGGAAAAGGAGAAATTGCTCGTAACAAGCAATTTCTCCTTTTACCACAGTGTTTTCTACCCTTTTTGAGTCCTTTCTGCCATTTTCATCAAATTTAAAATTGTCCTCTGCAAGCTCTTTGAATTTGGACCAGTCCAAAATTTGTTGTTTGGGAAAGGGTTAAGGCCAACAGAACAGTCTAGTATACTATGCTATTTTCTTATCATTTTAATTCTTTACCACAAGACAAAATTTTAGACATGTCCAAATTAAAAGCATTTGCAGACAATAAAGTACATGTGACTGAAAAATTGAAATTTGATTTGGGAAGAAAACATTGTAGGTAAATGAGAAAATGCTGGTTACCAGCATTTTCTCTTTTGTCCACAATGTTTTCAAAAGGCTTTTTCTTCAGGGTTGTTAAAAGTGGGGATTGTGTGATAAAGAGTAAAAATATAGGAAAACAGCAAATATGTCTCTAACTGGAAAAAAAATCTTATAAATGTACGTAGCAAAAAAACATGAATTAAAATGTACAGTGGTTATGCTTTAGGAAAAGGTAGTTTAATGGATCTGAAAAATACATGTATTGACCCATGTCAGGCTGCACTGTCTATGCAGGCTGACTTTGGTCAAAATATTTTGCAATTAGTAAACTTCCTGCATGTCACAGGACAATTCTATGTCATGGTAAGGTAGTTTTTAGACAAATTTGGTCAGTATAATGCCGCTTCATGTACATTATATGTTTATTTGCAGGTGTTATCACTCTTTGCTGTAGGTGTTCAGTTAGCAGCTTACAAATTTATGCACACAATTTCTTCAAGTGGGTCAGACATAAATATGGAATCAGGAATGGGAGAGTATGTTGTTGTTTTATGTTTCAGTTTCAATGTAGACAGTGTTTCTGCAGCATGAATTTTTCATGAACTTTCTGGTGTGGGGGTCATTGTGTCCCCTTCAAATGAATAAAAGAAGGCACATACATAAAGTTTGGGTGTCATTTAGAAAAATTAGGTGTCCAGTTCAAAGAAATAGGTGGTTATGGAAAACCCTGCTGCAGTACAATTATGGTTAAACAACCTATCCATGCATTCCCGTTTGTAACAGGAAATTGCTTCTTTTCCCACAATATCTTCTATACACTGAAAAAGTGGGGTATTTGAATCTGTTAAATGTTTCTCATTTGTGTCAGTTTTACTTGTTTTGATGGGACTTGGCTTTATATTGAAAGAAAACATTGTTGGGAAAAGGAGAAAATGCTGGTTACCAGCATTTTCTCCTTTTCCCAAAATGTTTTCAAAAGTCTTCTTCCTCAAGGTCATCAAAATTTTGGATTGTGTAGTAAAGGGTTAATTATTACAAACAGTGATATATTTCTGTATAATTTTTAAACCTATGGTTTGAACCTATACTCTTTGGACGTATTTACAGGCCTTATTCATGGCACCAACATACATGTATAAGGGATTGCTACTTTTCATCGATAGCCCTTGGCCCATACTCGCACCTTACCATTTGCTTTGTAGCCCCAACTGCCCTTTTCCAACTATTGATTTGATTCACGTTTAGTTTTTACTAATACATCTAACTGAAAATTTCATCTTTCAACTATTGGTGGAAAGGCAATTACACATGTACTTTTTTTCTCAAGTTTTCTAAAGCTGCCAACTACAGGGGTAAAAAGTCATATACCATTTATAAATAATATTGTATGATAACAGATTATACACCAACTCTTATACATGGGAAAGATTAACTTTTTCATATCTGTTAGCAGCTACTTGTTGTATATCGGTGTCAGTTGTGGATCTGTAAATAAGCCCGCAAAAAGGCCTGTAGAGGTCACAGAATAAACATGTGATAAATTAACCCTGTACTAAACGATCTTATGTTTAAATGTCCCCCCCTACAAGTGGGCTTTCGAAAGCATTGTGTGAAAAGGGGAAAATGTTGGTAACCAGCTTTTCTCCTTTTCTCACAACATTTTAAACCCTTTCAAAGACAAATATAAAATTAATTTAACATTTAATTTGTGGCAGGCGTATGTTCTCAATTTGTATGAATCTAAAGACGATAAAGAGTTAACTCTTTACCACACAATCCCAAGTTTTAATGACCCTGAAGAAGATGGCTTTTGAAAATATTGTGGGAAAAGAAGAAAATGCTGGTAACCAGCATGTTCTCGTTTTCGACACAATGTTTTCAACAATCTCAAAGACAGATACTGTCATTTGTGACGTTTTATTTTTTGTCTGCAAGTGCAATTGGACTGGTCTAAAATTTTTTTGTGCGGTAAAGAGTTAATCAGGAAGCGTGAGACTCCATATTTATTTCTATCTCTGTAGGGGAAAAAGAAATAAAATCACACGTAATAGGTCATAATCATCATTTCTTTTTTTGCAGGCACGCCAAAGATGTGTTATTATTAACAGCTATTGTAGAAGGGTTGTCACTTATATCTAATTATTTTTGGCTGCTGTGGTTGGTGGTAAGATAACCTCATTTATTTTGGGCTTTTACATGTCGGATCAGAACTAATGCCTATGCACTTGATAATTCTAGAAAACATTGCGAGAAAAAGTGACATTGGTTTCTTTCCGATAATGTTTTTACATATCAAATAAGTACTAATGCTCTTTCCACTTGACAATTCTAGTAAACATTGTGAGAAAAAGTGACATTGCCTTTTTTCCCATAGTGTTTTCTAAGCTGTTCAGAAAGATATTGCCCGCCTGAGTAGCTTAGTGGTTAGCCTGTCTGACTCATGACCTGATGGTTGCGAGTTCGATACTCGGTTGAGGCAAACTTGCTTTCCGGCGAGTTTTCGCCTCTCACCTCTGATGCATGTGAGAAAAGTAGTCAGTGGCTTTGGACAGGAAGTTGTGTCAGTACTGGTGTGAGAAAGCTAGGAAACACATGGGTGCGTCACTGACCGCCATGATATGACCTGAGCTGTTAAAATGGCGTTAAACTCCAATACAAACAAACAAACAAATCAGAAAGATATTTTTCTTTCTTATAAGTCACTGATATGGTAAAGACTTGAGATGAATGGTAAGTCATGGCCCTGACTGGCTCGATGGAAAAGATGTAGGATTGGTAATTAAAAGGAAGAGGGTTTGATCCTCGCTTGAGTTTTTTTCTTTTTTTTAAATAAGGGACTGTCTTTACCTAGGCAAAATATTTCAAAACCCTAGCTTAGTACTGGTGAATCCCAGGACACCATGAATACATGTGAACTGTTACCATGGTATGACTAAAATTTGCTGGAAGCCGTTTAATTTACCATTTAATCTATCAGCCAATCAGATAAATGCTCAACGCTCATGATTGCTTGTACAGTCCCTTTGTGTCTGTATGTTTGAATGATATTTTAAACTGCTTTCACAGGTAAATCAGTTGTATCACATGCCAGCTCACTTATACGTGTACCTTCACCAAATGACAAAATTTTAGACTTGCCAAAATTTAATACATTTGCAGACAACATATAAATTGTAGCTCAAATTAAGGTATTTATCTTAGTTATGGTAGAAGTAATTTTTTGGAAAAGGAGAAAATGCTGGTTACCTGGTTACAATGTTTTCCAAAGCCCTCTTTCTCAGGGTTGTTAAAATTTCTCAGGATTGTTAAAACATGAGATAGTTTGGTAAATGGTATTCATGCTTCCTCTGAGTTTCATCTGAGTTCTATGCTGGGGCTCTGCAGTGCTTTGCCAAAGGACAACCAGCAGGGCAAGCATGAATTAAATTTAAAACTCCAGAGTACAAAACAAGGGCTTGAATGGAAATTGATAAAATACCCTAGTAATCATACTAAACTGATCTTTACTTCAGGCCCCTGGTAGAGCCCTATATATGCTATGGGTCAATATTTTAGGCCCTTGGTTTTTTGCGGAACCTCCACCAGAAATGGATGAAAAAAAACAGAAAAAGTTGGAGAGGAAAATGAGACGTCGCTGACCTTAGAGAAAACATTTTAGCATTTTTGCCAAATCTTCTGCAATATTCCATGTTTTTGTATGTTTTTAACCAGATTTTTTTATATATGTGTTACACTCTGTGAAAATGGGGTTTGATGAATCTACAAAAAGTATCAACCTGTGTTAGTCTGCACAGTCCACGCAGGCTGACCTAGGGCAACACTTTTTGCTATTAGTAGATTTTCTGCATTGCATGCCCAAGGACCAATTTATCTCATGGTTCATTCAGTTGTTAGACAGAATGCAGAGCTCCAGAAAGAGGGATTGATTTTTATTTCAAAATTGAAAATATTAATTATTCTCCACTAAACCCTATGTTATGGGTACTTATTAGAATCGTCTCATCAAGACTCATAATAATGCCATGACTTGCTTAGTATAATACAACACAGATCAGAGAGATGCATTAAACCCCCTTTTCCTAGATCATGGCTCATCCTAATTGCAAAATAACTTTCAGGGAAAACAGGATTTTGTTGAAGTTCATCCATATGCGTTGCGTTGGGTGTCCCATGCAAATATGGGAGAAAAGATTCAGTCTTCATATCTGTAAAATGCACAGTCTGATCTCTTTCTGTCTATTGCCATACCTAATTGATTGTTCTAGCTTTACAACTAGTATATCTGTTGAAGATCAATTGATACATCCTAAACAAAAGTGGACAGTTCTAATCTAAGATCAGAATCTGTATTCATCAAGCATTCTTAAAAACATTTTTTGTCTTATTCTCCAAGATTTTCTAAATTTGAAAGAACCACAATTTCTGACTGGCTAAAACAAATGGTATAGCCGATCCAAAGTTGTGTTACTTTCAAATTTAGAAAATTCTGGAGAATAAGACTAAGAACTTTCTTAGTCAATTGGTGAATCCAGACCCAGACCTTTGTTTTTTTTTTTTTTTTGTTCATGTCTGAAGCTACAGTTCAGGGAAAATTCAAGTGTAGTTGTGCCTGTCAGTTTCATGGTTAAGCAGATTTTGAAATGTTGAGACTTTTGAAATGCTCTTTTTAAACCTTTGCTAAAAAATCTGGTGCTTTTAACACTAGAATTTACAGCAAATATAATATAATGGCAAAAGGAGAAAATACATGTAAGTGACATTCTATCCTTTTCCACAATGTTTTCAGCTGTTTTAAAGTCAATCCTCATTCTCATCATTCTAGTCAAATTTATAAATATTATTTTGTAATCTTCAAATGGCCAGACTATTCTAATACAGCACCGATCTTTGTGCCAGCCATTGATTCAGTTTGTTACCCTACAGGCCATTCTTAAATTGTACCAAAAGGAAACACAAATGACATGAAGGAAAAAAAAATATTAAGAACAGAAAAAAGATTGCTTTTTATGATTTAAAAATTGAAAAACATTGATGGAAAATGAGCAAATGCTTGTAGCAAGCAGTAGCTTATTTTGAATTGAATTTAACCCTTTACCAAACAAGCCAGGGTTTACATGACCCTGAGAAAGAAGCCTTTTGAAAACATTGTGGGAAAAGGAGAAAATGCTGGTAACCAGCAATTTCTCCTTTTCCCACAATGTTTTCTACCCTTCCCAGAACATATTTCAAATTTTCAGTCACAATCATGTCGTCTGCAAATGCTTTCAATTTAGACTAGTCGAAAATTTTGTTGTGTGGTAAAGAGTTAAAATGAGCTGTGCTCTGGCAAAAGGGAGTTTAATACATGTTCTTGGCGCATGACACAAAGCAAAGTCATCACATAACTATGGATTCATAAAATCCTTTTGTCTAACAACTGGCAGAATCCTAAGATAGAATGATCCTTTGACATGCAGAAAATTGACTATAGCAAAAAGTTTGGATTCGGGTCAGCTTTTTCGGACTTTGCAGGGTGACTGGGTCGATACTTTTTGCAGATCCATTAAACCACCTTTTCACAGAGCATGGCTCAAATAGTTTCTTCTCTTCCTTCGCTGTACTCAGAGCGTTTTAAAAATGAGTATTGTCTTGTTTGTGTATAGATAAATGCTGGAAGAGAAAAGAACGGTTAATTTTTTGTCTACTTTATCATAATATTGGAAACTGAAATCTTTCAATATTTTGATGATGCAAATGTGGAAGACCTGTAATTTGATATATATTGTTAAAGGGGCCTATTTATTTTTTAAGCTGTAAATCAAAATTTCTTGTAAAGTACTGATAAATACAACTTGATACATTTTTCTTTGCAATCATATTAATTGCAGGGCTACATTCAATAAAAAGATGCACTTTTGGGCTTTTAAATAACAAAATGGTTGTTTTGCAATCAGTAACTCCATCTATTTTTATAGTTGATGATGTCATCATACTACTTTAAATGCAAATCCTCGTAATTGATGCCTGTTATTAATCATTTGACATTACCATCAAGTCTCTATGAAAATTGGCGCGAAATCTGAAAATACCTAAAGAGGCTATGTAGCCCATTATGAAAATAGCTCTGAAAAGTATTTTATGCTTTACTTAACTTTGTATTTCTACTTTACTGATGATTTGCCAGCTGTTGACTTACTTACAGGTAATTCAGAGATAAATCATTTTGTAAGTCTGGTGAGATTATAAATTTGAGACATGCTCTTGCAAAGCAAGCTTAGTGCATTTCTGTAATGCATGATACCAATCAAGCCATCACATGATTATGGATCCTTAATGGCCACTTTTTTTAACAATCCACTTAATCACGAGGTAGATTGGTCCTTGAACATACAGAAAATTGATCAAAAGCGAAAAGTTTCGGCCCAGGTCAGTCAGTGCAGGCTGATGTGGGTCGATACGTTTCGCAGATGCATTAAGCCCCCTTTTTGCAGAGCATGGTTCATTTCTGAATAGCTCCCTTTAAGTCCATAAGTACAGCTCAAATGATAATTTCTGTCTTTGAAATGGTGGAAACTTTGTGGGATAAGGAGAAAATGCTGATTATCAGCATTTTCTCCTTTTCTCACAATGTTTTCAAAACCCTTCTTCTTCAGGGTTGTTAAAACTCGGGATTGTATGGTAAAGGATTGAGGTGTTCATTTTTTATTATTTTGTATGCATAGATTAATGCATTTAAAAAAGAGTTTTCAGCTCATATCATATCATTAACAAAATAAATGTTCTAGGATCAATTGAGTGGTGTTTTACACTGCTTTCAACTTTTTCAGTCATATCTTTGCAACACATCACTCATTCATTTGTGCCATTGGTTTCACAATAACTAGGCTAGGGTTCTTAAGTGTCTTGCTCAAGGACAGTCCCATAAATACCCAGGACATTGAGTGAAGATTGAACACAGACCTTCAGTAATCTGGGAGATATTTGTACTGTTATATATTTGAACCTTGCTGTGTGAAAAGGGGGTTTAATGCATCTCCCTGATACATTATACCAAGCAAGTCATCATATAATTATTATTATGGATCCTAAAATTCATTTAGTCTAACAATCAACAGGGTCTAGAAGTAGAATGGTTCTTTGACTTGCAGAAAATTTACAAATATCAAAAAGTTTCAACCCATGTCAGCCTGCATGGAAAGCGCAGGCTGACATGGATTGATACTTTTTGCAGATGCATAAGCCCCCTTTTCACAGAGCATGGCTTATTTTTATTTGTCATAGGAAGGCAAAATAGATGATATTGTCCAGAATAAAAGAAAAAGAGTTTCCATAATTTGTATTACAGGTTTTATTTTTTTACCAATCTTTTCGTTTTTGGAAAAGCCTGTTTTTCATAGGAAAAAACTTAAAACAGTAACTTGATACTGCTCCAATATAAGATTCTATGACAAGCGATTTTGTAAAGTCGAACAAACTATTGAATGGATTACCACAAAATCCCAAGGTTTAATGATCCCAAGAAGGAAGGCTTTTCGAAATATTGTGCTAAAAGAAAAAGACGATAACCTTTTCCTACAATTTTTTCTATTCTTTCATAGACTAATATCAGTACTTAAGCTACGTTTTATTTGTCTTCTACAAATGCTTTAGAATTGGACAAGTCTTAACTTTTGTAATCTGGGAGAGAGGTAAACATTATATCATTTTGGAGAATATCTATTCTTCACCTGCCAAGCCCAGTGAAAGCCTTATTTGTAACACTCAGAGATACATACCATGATGTTACAACTTTGAATCGCTGCCTGGCTAAAACTTTTTCATAAGGTTGATGAGTGTCACTGTCACAAGATTTGTTCCTCACTCACCTTCCAATATGAGCCATGCTCAGTGAAAAGGGGGTTATATGCATCTGCAAAAAGTATCGACCCATGGCAGCCTGTGTGGTTTGTGCTGGCTGACACGATTCAAAACATTTTGCTGTTTGTAAATTTTCTGCATGTAAAAAGATTATTCTACCTCATGTTTCAGTTGATTGTTAGACTAAATAGATTTTATGGATCCATAATTATGTGATGACTTGCTTGCTATAATGCATCAAGATTCATAAACCCCCTTTTGCCAGAGCATCACCTATAAGTTTTGGATTTCCATTATGAGAGAAGGCAGTCAGTGGCCTGTAAAGAATGCTGCTCTTAGTACTGGTTGTAAACTGTAGGAACGCTTCGATAGGTGGACTAGTCACTGTGACTTTTTCCGCTAACCATTGTTTCGACGATGGCTATGTGGGAAAGCAGCCAGTGGCTTGGAAAGAATATTGTGCATAATACTGGTACAAGAAACTCTAGGAACGCATGGATAGGTGCACTGGCGGCCGCGATATAACCGAAATAATGTTGAAAACGGCGTTAAACACCGTACGATCACTGACTTTTTAAAACCGAAATGTTGAAAACTGCGTCATGTCAGACAAATGACTTCTTCATAACTTTTGCTTGAGATTTAACCCATATAAAACAATCTATGTGTTAAAGAACCTTAAAACAAGTCTTTTGCAAAAGATGTGAGGAAAAGAAAAAGAAAACTGGTAACTTGTATTTTATCTTTTTCTCACAATAATTATTTATTACCCTGTCAAAGGCAAATCCTATTTCAGTCTTGTTGAACTTGTCGCCTGCAAAGGCTTCCATTTGGTCTTCTCTAGATATTTGTTGCCTGTTAAATTATTAAATTATCACCATAATTACATGTATTAGAGTCATGCTCTGGCAAAAAGGGGTTTAATGCATCTCCGTGATGCATGATACCAAGCAAGTCGTCACAGTTGTACATCCCTGAAACCAGATTTTTATAACATCTTACTGAATCATGAGGTGCACTGGTCCTCTAACATGCAGAAAATTGACCAAAAGCAAAAAGTTTCGGCACAGGTCAGCCAGCGCGGACTGCGCTGGCTGACCTGGATCTATACTTTTGCAAATCCATCAAGCCCCGTTTTCACAGAGCACGGCTCATTTTATGAAGCTCTTGCGGATGACATAGCTAAAGATAGGACTTCTTAGAACATGCAGTCCCGTCTTGCCTCTAGGCTGTTCGCTACATCATCCTAAACTGCCTGTTATATCAAAGAGTCTCTCTCATTACGATCAGTTGGATACCAAAATAGTAAAAGTAACCAAAGTTGATACTACAGTAGAAAACAACACGAGAAAGAAAGCAAAAGTTTCAAAATAAGTTGCTGCTAGTTTCATCAACTTGGATCCTACCAAATAACCCCCAGTCTTTGTTACGTTTTCTATCCCCAACTGTCTCGGTTTTTCACTCCTATGAACGTCACGCAGTTTTTGCTCTTCTACTTTAGAAATGCTTTTTGACTTCTTAGCTTCTTTTTCTGTATCAGCAAAACTAGATTGATTTGAATTAGAGCCATCTGATTTTTCAGCCTTGTCATTTATGAGTTCCTTTTTGCTTTCAATGGCAATGCTGATAATGGATGTAATTATAGTTAATAGACCTGTAAACAGCAGGCATCCGATATATATCACCAGGACCGATGTTTGTTTTGAAGTTTTGGGTAAAACTCCGGAGACAATTGTCATAATTAATACGAATGCCAAGAAAACCGTCACACTGTATGATATTCTTTCTCCAGACTGTTTCGGTATAGCAAAAGTAAACAGTTCAATACGGAAATCAAACCAACTGGAACTATTATGGTTGTGACGTAATACATGGCGCGCCGTTTTAGGTAAAATCGGAATAAGAAGTTGCTGTAATCTTTAATCAACCTTACTTTAGTCGACATCGAGGTTAGTTCCCACTGGCCGTTCTCATACAAATCCCAGTCTGGTTCTGGTGTCTCCGTTTTGAAGACAACGTTCGAATTTTTATTCATCCATGATACAAGTTCAATGTGACAAACTTGTTCATCGAAGGGAAAGAACTTTGTATCGATGGCGCAAATTGTCTGGGTCGTGATGCCGGGTATCCACCAAATTTGTCCGTCCGAAAAAACGGCCACGTTCAGATCATCGAATTCTAGTAAATTATATTCCTTTATTGAATTCGTTACGACAATATCGGGAAACCATATTTGCCCCTGTTTCAGAATTATTTCGGAGACATTGCCGAAGTCACGTGGTTGCCAAGACAAACTAGGATCTTTCCAATTTACGGTTAGGTATGACTTGGATGTAACCAGCTCGTTCACTTCGTCAATGGACACGATGGCGGTCAGTGTCAGTTCTATACTGACCAATACTGGACTGTTGTTAAAGGATGGAATGATATTTCTGTTGTAGTTAGACATCAAATAGTTGTGAAGTTCACGCTCATTCCTTGCAGCCATTTGGTCTAAGAACATAACCAACAAAAATGTCCGAAGGTTCATGTTTCTTCTTTCTTGTTAACTTTGCGTAAACGATTAACTCTTAACCTGCTAAATAAATTACTGTAAATGAAACTTTCAAGCCGATAGCAAAAACCCAAACATTGCTTTTTCAGAGTTATTTTATGTGGAAAAGAATCTCCTTATCGGACAATGTAGACTTAAGATCAGACTGCACGTTCTGTGCAATCTGATCTTGATCTTCACTGTCTGCAAAAGGTTCTTGAGTCGCGTTCAGCAGCCCAAGGGTTAATACAGGTCACAAATTTTGGAAATGATGGACTTTAGTTTTCAATCAGCTACATGTACTTATGACACATGTAGCTACCGTTTCACTCAGTCAGTTGTTTCCAAAGTTTGTTTTCGTGGTCAAGTTCCTATTTTAAAAAACAAGAAAGCATGGACGTTATAGACTGATGCTTAACAGAAAATAAGGTATTTAAGTTACACTCTTTGAATTATATTTTTTTTAAAGAAACAGACACGAGGTGAAATTGTAAAATGTAGTTATATATGTTGCGCAAAGCAAACTTTTTTTTTAAGCTCACCATGGCACAAAATGCTCAAGGTGAGCTTTTGTGATCGTGCTGTGTCCGTTGTCTTTCATGCGTCGTCAGTTTTTACCATTTGTACGCTCTAGAGACTACATTTTCAGTCTGATACTCATGAAACGTGGTCAGAATGTTTGTCTTGTTAATACCTCGGACAATTTTGAAAATGGAGCATGTCGGGTCAAAAACTTATTTACCAAGTTAAATTTTTGAAAAACTTTGTGTACGCTCTAGAGGCCACATTTTCGGTCCAACACTTATGAAAGTTGGTAAGAATATTTGTCTTGATAATATCTCGGACAACTTCGAAAATGGGTCACATCGGGTCAAAAACTAGGTCATAAGGTCAAATTTTGAAAAACCTTTTGTACACTCTAGAGGGCACATCTTCAGTTGTATACTCATGACAGATGATGATGATGTTTGTCTTGATGATATCTCGGATGAGTTTGAAAATAGGTCACGTCATGTAAAAAACTAGGTCACCAGATCGAATATTTGAAAAACCTTTCGTACACTCTAGAAGGCACATTTTCAGTCCAATACCAGTGAATGTTGATCGGAATCTTTTTTTGTGTGTGTGATGATATCTCGGACAGGTTCTGAAATGGGTCACGTAAGGTCAACAACTAGGTCACAAGATCAAATGTTTAAAAACCTTGAGTACGCTCGGGAGGTCACATTTTGCATCCACAGGTTATGAAAATTTATTAGAATGTTTGTCTTGATAATATCTAGCATGAGTTCGAAAATGGGTCACAATGGATCATCAGGTCAAATTTAAAACTCTAGAGGCCACATTTTTAGTCGAATACTCATGAAAGTTTTTCAGAATGTTTGTCTTGGGTCACGTCGCGTCAAACACTAGGTCACGTCACCAGGTCAAATTTTTGAAAAACCTTGTGTTCACTCTAGAGGCCGCATTTTCAGTCTGGTACTCATAGGAATTGGTCAGAATGTTTGCCTTGATAATATCTCGAACAGAAAATGGGAAAAAGCGCAAATCTTTGGAAAACCTTTTGTACATTCTTTAGGCCAAAGTTTCAGTCTAACACTGATGAGTGTTGGTCACAATGTTCGTCTTAATTATATTTACAACAGGTTTGAACATGGATCATGCTGGGTCAATAAGTAGTACACTGAGTCAAACTCTAGAAAAAAAAAGCTTGTGTACAAGTGGCCACATTTTCAGCCAACTACTCTTGAAACTTTGTTAAAGTGCTTGTCTTAATATCTTGAAGAGATTGGAAATTGGCTGTGTTTGGTCAAAAGGCTCAAGTGAGCGACTTCTGGGCCATTTTGGCCCTCTTGTTTTAAATCTATGAGACATTTTCTTTGATGCACCTTTTCCGAGCACAACTGCAAAGTAATTAACAAAATTTACGAGATGATGATGATGATGATGATGTATCGAGTAGTTTCTTCGACTGATAAAAATAGACGCCCTCGGCAGGGAAATATGAGCCGATATATGATATATAAACCATGCTCTGTGAAAAGGGGGCTTAACGCATCTGCGAAAAGTATCGACCTAGGTCAGCCTGCGCAGTCCGCGCAGGCTGACCTGGGCCGAAACTTTTCGCTATTGGTCAGTTTTTTACGTGCTAAAGGACCATTGTACCTCATGATTCAGTTGGTTCTTAAAAAAAGAGGCTTTTTCGGATTCATAATTATGTAATGGCTTGGTACCATGCATCACGGAGATGTGTTAAGCCCCCTTTTGTCAGAGCATGGCTCATATATAATTACGAGTCTCTGACAATTCTCAAAATGATTAATTCTTTACCACAACATCTGTAGTTTTGACGATCCTGAGAAAGAATACTTTTCAAAACGTTATTTTCTCGTTTTCCCGCACTATTTTCTCACCTTTCAAAGACAGACACAACCATTTGAGTCACATCGAATTTGCTGTCAATTCTGACAAGTCTACATTTTAATCGTGTGGTAAAGAGTTATAAAAAAAATGAAAAAAAAATATATATATATATATATATTACCTCAAGAATCGTGCTCATAATAATGAGGCGAGTCGATGTTTTGGTTGACAATAATCGCTTTAAATCACTTTTAATCCAATGTCTGTATTCCCCCTCTTTAAAAATCTCTCCCTACCAAAGGCATACATGTATATATATGATATTTATGATAAGATCTATTCGATATTTTTCGACAACTGAAAATAATATTTCTACTGTAAATGATGAAACCTGTCATATTTTGCAGACTTGTTCCGTGGCTGTTTCGACGGGAATATCATAAAGTAACGGAGAGTATAGATCCAAGATCAAATTCAATGTTCTGTACAGTCTGATCTCGTTATCCACTGCCCAAAGGATCAGACAAAATATCACCTTCGGTTTCCTAAGCTAATGTATAATAATAATAATAATAATAATCTATGATAGATCTACTAAATATGGTAAATTTCCAGTTCTGATCCGTCTATAACTTGATCTCGCTCTGTTACTATACTCTGTTTTATTCTAGAACATTGTCACATGACTAAGAGAAAACAAAGCATATCAATATACCAACAAATGCTTATTATTTGGCTTCTCCCACGTCACCAGAACACAGGAGCATTAGATTTACTGTTGACACATACTTTTATAAATGAGCCATACCCCGTGAAAAGGGGGTTTAATGCATCTGCAAAAAGTATCGATTCAGATCAGTTTGCGCAGTCCGCGCAAGCTGACCTGGGCCAATGCTTTTTGCTATTGGTCAATTCTGTATGTCAAAGGGCCAGTCTAACTATGACTCATTCGGTTGTCAGACAGAATGGACTTTATAGATCTATGATTATATGACGACCTGCTTGATATCATATTTCACGGAGATGCATTAAGCCTCCTTTTGCTAGAGCATGGCTCAAATAGCTTCGAAACGCTTTAACGCCAAATAGATGAAACGGAGACATTCAGTAAGTGAATACATGTATATGTTATAAATTGAAACTTCAAAACTTTTCAGTTGAAAATGTTATATGTAATAGCGAACTATGTGGATCCAACGTTAGACTGCACCCCATGTGCAGTCTGATCTTGATGTACACTACCCAAATGTATAAGGTATTCAAATATACCTTCACATCGAAAGGGTTAACCCTTTCCCAAACAAACCCTGGTTTTCACGTGTCTGCAGTACAAGTGTTTTGAAAACATTGTGGGAAAAGGAGAAATTGCTCGTAACGAGCAATTTCTCCTCTTCCCACAGTGTTTTCTACCCTTTTTGAGAACTTTCTGCCATTTTCATCAAATTTAAAATTGTCGTCTGCAAACTCTTTCAGTTTGGACCAGTCCAAAATTTGTCGTTTGGGAAAGGGTTAAATAAACAGTAACTTCCTTTTACGCTAGGACAAATCATATCTAGATAAAATATTGGACAGTTTTACCGCTATTCACAGAAGGCTAATGGGGTTCACTTTACCCAAAGGCTGCTGAGTGCAACCCAGAGACCTTTTGCGGACAGTGCAGATAAAGATCAGACTGCACAGAACGTGCACTCTGATCTTTGATCTACATTCTCCGATAAGGAGATATCTCCCCCTCAAAAAATAACTTTGAAATAATATTATTTGGGTTTTTACAATCGGTTTGAAAGTTTCATTTAAGTTATTTAGCAGCTTAAGGGTTAACGTTTGGGTGCCATTAATAAATCCATATGGCAGTTATAAAATCACAGGCATTTTGAGTATATAGTAAAGTAAGCTTTGCTCCATTTCGAAAATACCGCCGACAGTTCACATATTAAATGTAGAAAGTTGCAAACTCCAAAAATGAAAAATGCACTGTCAACGCTGTTTTGAAGTATAAGCGTGTACTGCCTCGGGAGCCCTTGAGATAGCATACCCACGAAATGCATGTACCATATCGAGAACATGACAAGATACTGCACAAAAAGTCTCAAAGTTTTTTTTATTTTTTAGTGTAAAACTTCACCCATAGTTTATGGCTATAAACTACCTCAAACATGGAAACCTTGGTCATCGACATCGGGGGAAGGCAAGAAAATGGTCAAACACTCAAGTGAAGTAACGATTTGTTGTTACCGAAACTCAAAGGAACCATTAATGGTGTTAGGCTTAGCCTGGGTTCAGGCGTTAATAATTTTAATAACTCCGTATCATGCTCTCCTTAAAATCGTGGTCTGCTATCGATCTTTGGCAGCTATCTGTTTATCGTTTTCGTTATTATTACACATTAAAAAGGCAAACTAGTCTAAATCAGACAGGACAGAAGGGATGTAAATCCAAATGCCATGTTAATAATGAGATTTTTAAATATCGAATTGTCTCCCGTGTTCAAAGAACAATATATAGCGTAGGTTAATGATGCCCTCTATGCTTCTTGCTTGAATAAGGTAACAATTGTAGACTTGAGCCAGATAAAAATGGACTTTGTTTGTATAATATCATTTACGGCGCTAAATATATATGAGCCATGTTCTGTGAAAAAGGGGCTTAATGCATCGGCAAAAAGTATCGACCCAGGTCAGCCTGAGCAATCCGCGCAGGCTGACCTGAATCGAAACTTTTTGCTGTTTGTCAATTTACTGCATGTCCAAGGACCATTCTACCTTAGGACTCAGTCGGTTGTAAGACTAAATAGATTTAATGGATCCATAATTATGTGATAACTTGCAAGGTATCATGCATCACGTCGATGTATTAAGTCCCCTTTCGCCAGAGCATGGCTTATGTACTTTTTCGACAATTAAACCTGCAATCCAATGAACCTTAGACTGATTTTCATCTTACAGACTAGACTAAACAAACTAGCCGCACACTTTCAAGATCAGATAGAACGTTCTATTCAGTCTGATCTGAATCTATACCTGCGACTGAAGTACCTGTTTTTGCCTATGTATTGAAAGGGGTAACTTTTTTTTTTTTCAACTCGATGAATGGCGTCAAGGATTTACTTTTTATTGCGGATTTTTTAACAGGGTTACATTATCGAACCAGAACCTTATACAATCCTTAATCTGCTAAATAAAAGAGCTGAAACTTTCAAGCCGATAGTAAATACATAAATGTCGCTATTTCAAAGGTATATGTTGAGGAAAAATATCTCCATATCGGACTGTGTAGATCTAAGATCAGACTGCACGTTCTGTGCAGTCTGATTTTGATCTACACTGTCCGCAAATGGTCACTGAGTCGCCTAAGGGTTAAGACTTTACCAAACGATCCCAAGTGTTAACGACCGTGAAGAAAAGGGCTCTTGAAAACACTGAGGGAAAAGGAGAAAGTGCTGATAACTATCCACAATGTTTTCTATCCGTTTACAGGCAAATTCATTGATTAAAGCCACATTTACTATGTCCACTGAAAATGCCTTCACCATAGACAAGTATAAAATATTGTTGTCTGCTTATGACTTAAAACAACGTTTCTTTAAACTTGAAGAGTTCCTTATGATGTCAAACATCTACTTTTCGATGCAGAAATGCATAGGAGTCAAGCTCTGAGAAAACGGGGCTTTATGCATCTGCCAAACAGTATCGAATCATGTCAGCGTGCGCAGTCCGCTTATGCTGACAGGGGTCTAAACTTTTTGCTTTTAGTAAATATTCTGCATGTCCAAGGACCTTTCTACATCATGATTCAGGCGGTTGATAACCAATTTGGATTCTTTTTGATCCATATTTATGTGATGACTTGCTTGATTTAATGCCTCACGGAGATCCATTATACCGCCTTTTCACCAGAGCATGGCCCATAATTATGTTGTTGACGGTGATGCACCTTGTAGACCTACTTCCGGTTTGGCGAGGTTACTCTTTCAGTGCTTAACCCTTTACCAGACGACAAAATTTTAGACCTGTCCAAATTGAAAGCATCTGCAGACGACAATTTCAGTGTGGCTCAAATGTTGCAATTTTTCGCTGATAGGGTAGAAAACATTGTAGGAAAAGGAGAAAATGCTGGTTACCAGCATTTTCTCCTTTTCTCACAATTTTTTCAAAAGGCTTCTTTCCCAGGGGCGTTAAAAGGCGGCATTGTACGGGAAAGGGTTAAGCGGTCCACACGTATTTATAAGTTGGTAGATCAGCGTTCCATTTCTTTCCTACGTTGTTCTCAGATTAGATTGTTTGACAAGGACAAATTTTCAGATTTGGCTGCTAAGCGCGACTCAAGGACCTTTTGCGAACAGCGTAGATCAAGATCAGACTGCACAGAACGTGCAGTCTGATCTTGGATCTACACTGTCCGATAAGTAGAGATCTTTCCTCCAAAAATACCGTTGAAATAGAGAAAAAATCGGTTTTTACTATCGGCTTGAAAGTTTCATTTGTTTTATTTAGCAGGATAAGGGATAATATGGATTTTAGAATCGTTATGTCATATTCAAGCATGCTGACCCAAGGTTCGAGTCCCGTTATAGGCTATCAGGACTGGAATCATCTGACAGAAGATAAATATTCCCAGCGCGAACTTTCTGTATTGCACTTTTTGACTGATAACTTCCCAAAATTATTCAGAGTATAGTAAAATATGTAGTTTTTTTTTTTTACAAAATGATCACAGGAGGCTTTTTGAAACGTTAATTGAAAAGGAGAAAAATCCCTACTCTGAATTTGAAATGTCTAACACACAATCCCAAGTTTTAACGGCCCTGAAACAGAAGCCTTTTGAAAAAAATGTGGGAAAAGGACAAAATGCTGGTAAACAGCATTTTCTCCTTTTCCTACAATGTTTTCTACCTTATTGAATGCCAAAATCATCATTTTAACAACATTTGATTTGTTCATCCGCAAATGCTTTTAATTTGATCAAGCTCAAAATTTTGTCGTTTGGTTAATACGTGTAGCCTTTGCACCTTGATGAGACGACGTACAGAGCAGAGCAGATGCTGTATAGACACCACAGGCTCTAAGGTCAAGGTCACAGCAGAGGATCAAAGGTTAAATGCTCTTGATATCTTTCTGCAGAAATGTATATTCCCGCTTTGCAGAGCTCTTGTTCACACAGCTACATGTATCTATTTATCATGCAACGTTTTTTTGCAGTTCATAAGTTGCGGGTATCATTAAAGAACCAATAAATTCATCAAACGGTTATATGTATGACTATTAATAAAATTCTATCGGCAAAGGAACAGTTCGTATTCGATCTGTAAAACCCTATGACAACAACAATAACAAAGCTAAGATTAACACTTAAAGCGCTCTACCTCGCTTCAGTTGCAGACACTGTAGGTCAGGATCAGACTGCAAAAAAAGTTCTACCTGATCTTGAATTTGCACTATCCTCTACATTCTAACCAATTTTTGCCGAAACAATTTTGTAACAGCAATATCTCAGCTGTTCTAAATAATTTAAAAGGACAATTAAATTAATTCAGTACTTTAATGTGTAACCCTTTCAGCGTTATTAACGGAAACAGAGCTTTTGCGGACGGCATAGATCAAGATCAGCCTGCATGAAAAGTGCAATCGAAACTTCGATCTATACCGTCAGCTTTTTTAGCCAAGCCCACATACAAGATAGTTTCAGTGTATTGTATTTTCAGCCGTCGATATTGGTCGAGTTGATATATTTTGCGCTGAAAGAGTTAAAGTGTCTCCGGTTTCATCAAATGACAAAGTTCGTTCACTACTCCTGACGATTCCGTATGATCGTCTTGTTTGATTCATCTCGGCTTTCTCCGTCCATGATCGTCAGTCCCAAAAAGCACATATGGACTATGACGGAAGAAGTCGGCAAGCATACAGTCGAATAACGCTGACATTGTCTATCTTATTTTACCTGAGAAAACTTAAAACTATTAAACTTAAAAATTATTTTCATAGTCATTAAACTACTCACGATTAGGTCTAAAAGTCGCATTCAATAGATTGAAAAGAACGATAACCGCCTCAAGTGTTAGTAAAACTACGACACCTATCAAGTATCAACATTTTCCACTGATAAAACTTCAGTTTTACTAATTTCTGGTTCTTGTATAACAACTTCCGGTTCCTGTTTGAATACTTGCACTTCTGTTTGTTCAACTTCCGGTTTTCGTATTACATTTTCTTGTTTAGTTTTTAATACTTCATGTGTTTCTTTCGAGTTCGATGTGTCCGTCGACCTCTCGTCGAAATGAACAGTTTTTACATGAACTTTTGGACTATTATCAACATCGACTCGAGTTACGTTCGGTGAGTCTCGAGGCTTGCTTGAAACTGGTCGAAATTTTTCGTTCATTGATTTGCCTGACACAGGCCTAGACCGATCTAATGAGATCACCGAATTTCGTCCAACAGAATTAGCGAATGGTAGCGGAGGCGGGGCCTTCTTAGCCGAAACGGGGCGCGTTGTAAAAATAGAACTTTGGGGTTTTGGGGAACCCGAGGGCATTTTACCCCCAGAAAATAAAGGCAGTCTTGGGGATCGTGATGCTGAATTATTATTGCAGGTATCTGCGGAAGACTCCTTCACTACTGAATCACTCTTATCGACAGTTATAACCACACTTCCGTCCCCGGGCTGTGCTGGTGACTTGATGGCGATTTCCTGATTCTTTCGTCGATCTCGGACCTTCTGAGTCCATCGTCTGAAAAACTCCACAATGGCTGAATTTTTCACTTTCCTCTCGGAATTTCCTTCCGGTTTCCGCTTTTCCCTTTTCTTAAATTGTATCACAGATAGTCTTGCACGTATTAAGTTCCGCGTGTTATCACTTATGTCGCTGGCGTCCTCGCGTATTGCACGCCTGTCGTAACATATATCTACAAGTTTGGCTATTACAAGGGACAGAATGAAGGCAGCTATTAACACGCCGATAGTCACTATCAGTTTGGTTTGTCTCAGCTCGTCATTGCCTTCAGAGTTTGAATCTTCTTGGTCTGAAATAAAAAGAAAAAGCTTGTTAATATTTTGAGCCAGACTCCGGCAAAAGAGGGTATAATGCATCCCCGTGGTGCAGGTCATCAGATAGCTATGGATCCATAAAATTCATTCTGTCTAACAACTGTCTGAGTCATGAGATAGAATGGTCCTTTGGCACGCAGAAAACTGACCAATAGCAAAAAGTATCGGCCCATGTCAGCCTGCGCGGACTGCGCAGGCTGACATGGGCCGATACTTTTTGCAGATGCATTAAGCCCCCTTTCACAGAGCATGGCTCATATCTATATGAGCCATACTCTGTAAAAAGGGGACTCAGTGCATCTGCGAAGAATATCGACCCAAGGTAGCCTGCACAATCCGCCCAAGCCGACCTGGGCCGAAACCTTTCGTTTTTGGTCAATTTTTTGTATGTCCACGGACCAGTGTACCTCATGAATCAGTCCGTTGTTATACAAAATGGACTTTATGGATCCATAAATATGTAATGACATGCTTGGTATAATGCATCACGGAGATGCATTAAGCCCCCTTGTTGCCAGAGTACGGCTCAATATTATATATGCGTCACAGTCAGTGGCATGGTGTTTAATTACATCTGCAAAAAGTATGGATTCATGTCAGCCTGCGCAGTTCGTGCATCCTGTCCCGAGTTGAACTTTTGATATCGGTAATCATTGCATGTCAAATGACAATTCTAACTTATGACTCAACTTGTTTTATTACGAAATTGAGCCATATCATGCGACGACTAGTTTGGCATAATGTATTTACGAAGATGTATTAAATCCCCTTTTCCCAGAGCTCTGCCAAAATATTTATCGGTTTTGGGTTTTTTTTTTTTTTTTAAGTTTTGGTGATCCGTATCGCAAAACATGTAGTCTGATCTTGTATTATTGTTTATGAGTTTGTGTGAATTATTTCATCTTTAACATTATCCAGCTATATCACGGTTAATGCTCGCTTAATCAACCCTGTTTCGATCCATGCTGACTGCTATGGTTGCGTGTCCAGCACTTTACCGAACGACAAAATTTTATACTGGTCAAAATTGAAAAAAATAATACTTTTGCAGAAAATAAAGCTGGCTCAAATGATAGGATTCGTCTTTAGTATGGCAGAAAACAGTGTAGGAAAAGGAGAAACGTTACTTAGAAAAAAAATCACAAAATTCCATGCGCCATTATCCGTGACGCAAGGTATAAGAAACAGTAAGGTTCATTCATTCTTAATCAACACTAGAATTAAACGTCTGCAACTTTTCGTTTTATCTTTTATGATTGCCTTACTCCCAACCCTTTCAGGTAGAAGGCATAGACCAAGATAATACTGCAAAGATCACTGCAGTCTATTCTTGGATCTACATACATAACGTTCAATTTAGTCAAGCTTATTGATCAGATAAAAAAAATCTTTAGAACTGCGTTTCAGTGAATTGTATTTTCAGCCCTCCGAAAGAGTCAGTGTATATATTTGGCACAGAAAGAAGTACATGTAACTTTATACACTATATGAGTAACGTTAGATAAACCACAGGCTTTTGAAGATCTAATGTTGGTCTATCACGTAACACCTAAATTTTCATTTGTCGATCATCAAACAGTGTTACTAAAAATAGCACAGTGGTACATCGCGTCTATATCGTAACACAAGGGACCATGTAGCTTCAAAGACCTATGGTTATCCTTTCATTAATGTTTTACCAATGCAGAAAAAAAATAACACAGTTTAGGCCCCCTAGCTTTACATAGACTTCGAAGGTATTGTGATGCAGGAAAATTTATCTGTTCCATTTTCATGAACCGTGATAGCACTGGACCCGGCTTAAGTTGTTTTTTGCTGACACTGTAGATCAAATTCAGACTGCACAGAACATGCAGTCCCATCTTGGGTCTATACTTTCCGCTAATTTGTTACAAAGAGGTCTTCGAGTTAAAATGGAATCCATCGTGCTTCCCTTCAAATGTATCTCCCATGCTTCCCTTGTGTTACACTGTTAGCTGTATGTCTAAAATAGTCTGTATAAATAAGCCCACATGCTGCACAACCCTTTACCACACAAATCCGAATTCAAACGAGCCTGATTGAGAAGTCTTTTGAAAACATTCTGAGAAAAGGAGAAAATGCTGGTTACCAGCATTTTCTTCTTTTCCCACAATGTTTTCTACCCTTCCTCGCACAACTTTTCCCATTTGAACCACATTTAAGTTGTTGTTTGCAAATGTCTTCACTTTCAGCAAGTCTAAAATTTTGCCTTGTGGTGAAGACTAACATAGATAAAGAAAACCCAGACATAGATGAACTTACTGATTTTAGCTGAATTGAAAAAATAGGGCTTAACCATCTGAGTACTGAAGAGAGTACATAACAAGGCAAGACAGTAAGGACGTGCAAGTAGGTCTCGGTATATTTCGTTCAGATTTTTAGTGTCAGGATCGTACATACTTTCAACATTCTTCAAACATGTACATGCCGAGACCAGTTAAATCAGAGGTGATGTGCAGGGTTGAGGGTTTGAATTTCTGCTTGGTCAAATGAAGAGGCTGTCCAGAGGATTACTGAAAGTCATAGCGATAAGGATCACTCCACTCCCAAAGTTTAACAATTGTTTTGATTCCGTGGAAAAGAAGCCAATGGCTTTGTAGAAATTTGCCTCTAATCCTAAAACTAGTAAAGAGACTGCAGGTGTACAAAGAGTAGGTCGCTGCCCTGGCCTACGTAATGTTACTAAAATATTGTCTAAAGAACAAAAGAAGTTAAAAACGAAAAACGAAACATGTATAATTGAGCCATGCTCTGGCAAAAGAGGCTTAATGCACCCCCGTGATGCATCATGCCAATCAAGCCATCACATAATTATAGATCCATGAAATCTATTTTGTCCAACAACCGACTGAATCATATGGAGTAGAATGGTCCTTTGACATGCAAAAAGTTGACCAGTATCAAAAAGTTTCGACCCAAGTCAGCCTGCAAGGATTGCGCAGGCTGACCTGGATCGATCCTTTTTGCATATGCATTAAGTCCCTTTTCACAGAGCATGGCTCAAATTATTATGTTTAGTTCAATATCATAACATGATCCAAGGTATTCGTAGGATTCAAAGCGGCAAGGTCACCAGTATAATAGTATTTTAATTCAAAATCCCAAACGCAAACGTTGATATTAAACCTAGACGGTAAAAATTCAATACAAAAATAAACACATTGTATTGTAACAAATATGAACTTTGATTTATTTATTCTATAAGAGAAGAAAAAAGGACCGAAATACATGTACATGTGGTTTAGTTTAAACATATTTATTTTACATCGATCGAGAAACAAGTTCTTGCAACTTATACTTTATACTAAATTTCTGGCGACTCTGCTTACTGGAAATTATGTAGTAGGTATTCTACAGTACGGTCCCAAAGTTGACTCCCATTCTCGGGTATCGAACTCGGGACCTTATGGTTACCGTAGGAAAAGACAGAAAGAGACAGACAGACAGACGGCTGGAAGGACGGACAGCTGGATGGATGGACGAACGGATGGCAGACAGCGGGACAGACAGACAGACAGACCTTTTTAGTGCCATTAGCGAAAACCGGGACTTTCGCAGACAGCATAGATTCTGATAAGGCTGGACGGAATATGTATCTATTGTTTAGTCGAGGCTATGTGATAAACAATTTTCTGAGATTCTATTTTTCAGTCGTAGAAAGTGACCGGGTTTTATCTTTCAGTCGTCCAAAGAGATCGAATTTATACAATCAAGGTGGTGAAATACATGAGAAAATACGAAAGCCTGGACGAAGATAGAACGGGGGAAACAAAAGAGACCGGGAAACGACGACAGTAGTAGAGGGTGACTAAAACACCAAACGGGGAAGATAGGATCAGTCCTTACTATTACTTGCATATCAAATTTTCCGACGAGACAAAAGCTTATGATTGCATTATTCATCAGACAGATAGAATTGTTCCCATAGAACTTGCAAATGACAGGCACGGACACCAAGAAAAACTTCTTGGTGCTAGAAAAGACAATGACTACATTGAATGGTTATCAAACAGTCTTAAAAATAGCACGCACTTTACTACTTAAAATATAATTATTATGAAATTTCATATCATAGAGATGCAGAAACTAATTACAATGTACAGTTTTATTTTTACACATGTGTAGACTTACATCTACTTCAACATTTAAATATAATATGAAATATTTGGGTGCAAATAAGAACAGCTCAGTACCAGCACTGTTTCAACTCTTTATCAAATGAAAAAGTCTAAGACTTGTCAACCTTAAAACCTTTGCAGAACACAAATTAAATGGGGCTCAAATGAAAGGAGTTACCTTTGAAAGGATTAAAAGAATTTTGGAGAATGAAAAAAATTGTGCATACCAGCATTTTCTCTGTTTCCCACAAGATTTTCAAAAACCTTCACCTTAAGTATCTTTCACCCTTAGACTGCTGAGCACGATTCAAGGACCTTTTGCGTGCAGTTTGATCTTGGATCTATACTGTCCGATCAAGAGCTTTTTTTTTTTCCCTAAGAATATCTTCAAACTAACAAGATTTGTGTATTACTATCGGCTTGAAAGTTTCATTTCACCTATATAGCAGGATAAGGGTTAGACCTCGGGATTGTTTGGTAAAGGATTGGTTATCTTTAAAACTGATCATCGTTTATCACTATTAACCCTTATCCTGCTAAATAAAAGAAATAAAACTTACAAACCGATAGTATAAACCCAAAAATTTCTATTTCAAATGTACTTTTGGAGGAAAGATATCTCCTTATCGGATATTGTAGATCCAAGATCAGACAGCACGTTTTGTGCAGTCTGATCTTGATCTACGCTGTGCGCAATAGGTCAGTGAGTCGCGCTTAGCAGCCAAAGGGTTAAGGACACACACACACACACACACACACACACACACAAAAGGACATTTTCGATCACTTGTAATGACCAAAACATTGCAAGTTTCAATGCTATTTTAGTTGGAACACCTGACCAAAACATATCCAGTTTAGGTCCGAAATCAAATTGCACACTCTTGGCCCATACTGTTCGAAAGAAATAACTACTTCTGTGAGAAAGGCTCAAGGGGTTATTAATGTCGTAACCAGAATACTTCAGAAAATGGATCAATGTCATTTTGAGTACCTCAGTGCTTGACTCAACGTGACACTGACTCGAACTTTTTCACGACCCATTTAGTATATGAGACCCTTTCTTTCTTGACAGATATAGATCTATATCCGTACAACTCATACAGACATTCTTTGGAAATAAAGCTCTTGAACAAGCTGGAATAAATAACAGAAGATTAAAAAGGTTATGGATGGATGGACAGATAAACAGACAGACGGACGGATGGACGGACGGACGAATGGATGGATGGATTGAAAGACGGGATGGAAGGATGAATAAATCGATTGGTTTTTGATGGGATGGATGAATAGATACTTTCCCCAGTACTATCTTACTATTAGAGTTCGTTTTATTTCACAGAAACTAATGCTACCTCGAATTAAAGTGATTGCAACATTTACTCTTAATATTTACTTGATAATGTTTCCATGGTTATCGATAATAAAAGAAAGACATGTTCAGATATTAGTAAGCCATGCGCTGGCAAAACGGGTTTTAGAGCACCTCAGTGATGCATCGTAACAATCAAATCGTCACATAATTATGAATTCATAATCTATGTTGTCCAACAACCAGATCCTGAGGTAGAAGGTTTTTTACGACATACTGAAAATTTACCAAAAGCAACAACAACAACAACAACATATACTTCATTTTCACTAAGGTACAAAGTTTTGTACAACATTAGCAAATAATTTTAAACTAAATGAAAAGATGTGAGAAAAGATCGACCTCAAAATCTGGATTCTTCAACAGTACTTATATGTAATAAAAAAAAAACCAAGTTCTGTTCGTGATTATTGATCATTAACCCTTTCCCAAACGACAAATCCCGGACCGGCCCAAACCGAAAGAGCCCGCAGACAACAACCCCAAATCCGACGAAAATGGCAAAAAGTTGTCAAAAAGGGCAGAAAACAGGGTAGAGAACACTGTAGGAAAAGGAGAAATTGCTGGTTACGAGCAATTTCTCCCTCTCTCACAGTGTCCTCAAAAGACCTGTAAGACAGACACGTGAAAACCAGGGCTTGTTTGGGAAAGGGCCAGAGATTGGTAAATATACGTATGTATGTGCCGGGAAAATCCCAGGTCCAAGAGTGATTTTTGACGAAGTTGATGTTTTACGAAGTTTAATACAGGTCAGCCTGTTGGAACTCTGCAGGCTGACACGAATCGATACTTTTTACAAACGCATTAACCCTTTCCCAAACGACAAATTTTGGACTGGTCCAAATTGAAAGAGTTTGCAGACGACAATTTTAAATTTGATGAAAATGGCAGAAAGGTCTCAAAAAGGGTAGAAAACACAGTGGGAAAAGGAGAAATTGCTCGTTACGAGCAATTTCTCCTTTTCCCACAGTGTTTTCCAAAGACTTGTACTGCAGACACGTGAAAACCAGGGCTTGTTTGGGAAAGGGTTAAACCCCCTTTCAACAGAGCAAGACTCTGATATATTTACTTCCGTGAAAAATTCTGATGTTTTTCTGATTGCCCACTTTTCCTCTCGAACTTGAGAAGTGTTAAAGAACCCTTTAATGGATCGGCGGTTAAACACATTATCAGTACAACAAACAACTATATAACAATGGAAATTATTACTTCAAAGAACCTAAGAGTAATTTCAAAGCACTTATCGTATTTGTGACAAAAAGAAATCACAATGAAATAAAAGAATAAAAAATGATAATATCTTAAAACTATTACATTTCAAAGGTCCTCCTTTGTTTAATGGTGGTATTTCTTAAAATCTAAAATTAACCCTTAGGCTGCTCAGCGCGATTCAAGAACCTTTTTGAACAGTGTAGATCCAAGATCAGACTGTAAGTTCTGTGCAGTCTGATCTACACTCTCCGATAATGAGATATTTTTCCCTCAGATATAACTTTGAAATAGTCAAAATTATGGGTTTTTCTATCGTCTTGAAATTTTATATCACTTATTTAGCAGGTTAAGGGTTCAGTCCAGCTGATGGTACTGGTCACATAGGTGTACCATCGGACAAGGCTTGCTTAATACCGGTAAAACCGGGGTAAAACACAAATCACAGTGGCCTGACTGAAACACGTCCTTCTTTTGTCACATGTTCACAAACTGCACTGTAAATAAAGGGCTTAGCGATGGTAGAAATTAATGTATTTGGTAAATTCAATACCCATTTATCTTGAATGGCGGAAAGTCTGTATGAAATTATGGGACCTCAGTTTTCCTCAACTGCCAATAAATCTATTACATGCTGATCAGCAACAATACTTGTCAACAACACAACAACACTCTGTCTCTGTCCTTCTCCGTCTGTCTGTCTGTCTGTCTGTTTGTCTGTCTCTGAATCAAACAACTAACAAATACATTTTTTCATGTATGGGTAATCTATTGCCAAATACATTGTGTTCCTTCAAATTACTCTATCAGATATTACAAAGGCAAGCAGTTCATTTGATAATAATAAATGTTTTATGATATCTTTTACAATATAAAAATTACTGACCGCTGCACCCTTACCCAATACTGTAAAGGCTACTTTGAGACTATACAAACTGTTTCAAATTACACAAATGATTAAACATCTAGAGGAAAAAGATGTGGCTTCAACGGTATGAAAAACATTGTAGAAAAGGGAGAACTCGTTGAACTTGTTGCAATTGCTCGCTGTCATCTAAGAGGGAGGGAAGAGTCGTTTTTATGCAGTGAAGGGTAAATAGGGAGATCTATCACCACAGAGGCTACGTTAAAAGGTGTCAGTTACAGGTATAAAAGAAACTAGCTCTGTCTGAAGGAAATGGAAGGAACGAGTATTTGTAGATAAACAAACATCCTGGAAAAAGTAGCTATTTTCTCTCTTCCTATGACAATTTCGAAAACTGTCTACTCAGAGTTTATTTTTGCCCTTCGCCACAAAATTCCGAGTTTCAACGACCCTTGTGTGCAAGGCTTTAGAAAACGTTGTTGGAAAAGGAGAAAATGTTGGTACAAACCTCGTTGTAAGGTCTTACGAGTATTATCATGTATTTTTCTTTATTTAAGGATTGTACGTGCAAGATCAGACAACTCCGGATTTTCTGTCTGATCATGTTTCTACAGCCTTCATTACCTCAAACAACCTCCAAGTGTGATGCAGTGCCGTAACTGTTTAACCCTTAACTGCACAATCCCGCCTTTTAACGACCCTGGGAAAGAAGCCTTTTGAAAACATTGTGGGAAAAGGAGAAAATGCTGGTAACCAGCATTTTCTCCTTTTCCCACAATGTTTTCTACCCTATCAAAAGAAAATTGTACCATTTGAGCCACACTGAAATTGTCGTCTACAAATGCTTTCAATTTGGACAAGGCCAAAATTTTGTCGTCTGCTAAAGGGTTAACCTTTATCAAACTATCCTTTTTTTAAACTTCCTTTAATAAAGAAGATTCCTTTCGAAAACACTGTGGGAAAAGGAGAAATTAAATGTAACAAGAAATTTCTGCTTTTCCCACAATGTTTATTTTACCCTATCAGTGAACTTCTGGCACATTTGTAATATATGATTTCGAATATTTAGTGTGTGAATCTTTTCAATTTGGAAGAGTCCAAAATCTGTAACTTGGGAAGATGTAACTTGTACAAGGGAGGTCTTCTTACTTTCTTTGTCCAAAAGTGTTAACTTTTTGAAAATAACCGAAAGCCAGTTGATGAAAGTTTATAAGAAAAATAAGCGAGTCAGTGTAAAAATACAAAACAAGTTAAGAATAATTTTGTTTATCGGTTTTGGGTGAATTGCTTAGATTTATTTCAAACAAATACACCGAGATATCTATACTGAGAGATAATGACACTTAAGAACTAAGAATTAAGATAAACTTCTAAAATTTACGTGGAAATCATTTTACAATCGAGTAGACAGACCTATGGGCTTACCTACGTTTCCTTGCAAGTGAGTGAGTGAGTGAGTGAGTGAGTGACTGATAATTCATCGATAGTTGGTTCGTTGCTTGGTTAGTTGGAACGTTGAGTGAGTGAGTGAGTGAGTGAGTGACATAATGAGTAAATGAACAATTGTGTGATCCGAATGACTATCGGTCTTGGATAGAACCACTAATCTACGTCAAAGGTGATATCCAATTTGCAATGTTACGCATTCGAATCAATACCTTTTCTTAGGGTATTCAGTTACGTATTAAGTGGCTTAAGCACTACTTTAGCTAATTTTTAACAGATACCCTTTTCCCAAACAGACATGTCAGCAAATTGATGATTTACAGGTAGTCTAGTCTTTTTAATTTTCGAATTCGTATTTGACTACAAGCAGTTGTAAGTTTTTTGTCAGTAAAGCACTTTGTATGGTCGTTCGGTCGTATAAAATTTGAGTCCATGATTAGGAAGGATTTTGCAAACAGTGCATGTACCGATCACTCGCCACTGCTTGCCAAAGCTACCAGTTTTAGGAGGAGTAAAAGTTGCTTCGAACATGGGTCTATGTACGTGATATACGAAGCTGCTTATAAAAATATAAAAAGAGAAGGAAGATCGAGAAAAACTACAAGGAACATGGAGGTAGAATAAAGAGAATCATCGTTCCCATTTAATAAGGAAGCACAAAGATGGTGCCAGGGAAAACGAGTCAGACCCTGGAGTAATATCCCCGGAATATAATTTAACCCTGTACCATACAATCTAGACTTTTAACAAACATGGGAAAAATTCCGTTTGAAAACATTGTGAGAAAAGGAGAAAATGCTGGTAACCAGCATTTTCTCCTTTTCCCACAATGGTTTCTACCCTTTCAAAGACAAATCCCATAATTTTGGCCACATCCACCTTCTTGTCTTCAAATGCTTACAATGTGGACAGGTCTACGAATTTGTTGTATGGTACAGAGTTAATCAAATTTGTTAAAAGTTCATGTACACATCAAAGATTTAAATTTTGTGATTTAGAAAAGAAGATTCCTTTTTTTAATTATCCCCGTATAAAACATCTTACCCCCAGTGCTGAACCAACCCTAGGAATACATAAACGTCTTTGATAAATGGCAAAATAATGACCCTACGTTTAAACTAATTTACCAAACAAACTTTGGGCTGATCCACATTTAAAGCTTTTGCAGACGACAAAATGAATTTGACTCAAATGATGAGATTTTACTTTAATAAGGTGGAAAACGTTGTAGGAAAAGGAAAAACGATGTTTACCAGTATTTTCTCCTTTTCCTTCAAAGTTTTCAAAAATCTTTTTCTCCAAGATCCTTTTCAAAAGGCTCTTTCTTCAAGGTCCTTAAAATTCGTGACTGTGTGGTAAAGGGTTAAACATCAATTCTCTAAGCTTTGAGATTTTAGACAAGAAAATCCTTTGAAATTCCAATAGAAAAAAAAACTTTTTAACCCTTTCCCAAACGACAAATTTTGGACTGGTCCAAATTGAAAGAGTTTGCAGACGACAATTTTAAATTTGATGAAAATGGCAGAAAGTTCTCACAAAGGGTAGAAAACACTGTGGAAAAAGGAGAAATTGCTCGTTACGAGCAATTTCTCCTTTTCCCACAGTGTTTTCCAAAGACTTGTACTGCAGACACGTGAAAACCAGGGCTTGTTTGGGAAAAGGTTAAAGCAGGTGCTGACAGTTTTTTATAACAACCTCCATGTACATGTATCATAACATTTTTTCGGCGGAGGATAAAAGAAAAAAAAAAAAGGAAATATAGCAGTGATTGTGGTTGTGGCGGTATTGATGATGATGATGTTGATGAAAACTCACCAGACATATTTCATTAGCTTATTCCCACGATGAAAAGTTCACTCCTTTAAAACTAGCGACGCAAGCGCATCTTCAAAAAAAAATCTCTCATGTCAAAAACAGATAACAATCCCCACACAGTTCATATTTATTTCCAACAGTTTTCAGTTGCGCATCTTCAAAGAAAAAATCTCTCATGTCAAAAACAGATAACATTCCCACACAGTTCATATTTATTTCCAACAGTTTTCTATTTCTATTTTTTTTTTCTATTTCCATTGGAGTTTAACGCCATTTTAACAGCTTAGGTCATATCATGGCGGTCAGCGACGCACCTATGTGTTTCCTGGCTTCCCCACACCAGTACTGACACAACTTTCTTTCCAAAGCCACTGACTACTTTTCTCACAAGCATCAGAGGTGAGAGGCGAAAAAACGCCGGAAAGAAAGTTTGCCACAACCGGGTATCGAACTCGCAACCACCAGGTCATGAGTCCGACACGCTAACCACTAAGCTACCCGGGCGGGCCCAACAGTTTTCAGTTGCGCATCTTCAAAGAAAAAATCTCTTATGTCAAAAACAGATAACAATTCCCACATAGTTCATATTTATTTCCCACAGTTTTCAGTCTTTAAGAGTCTATCACTTAACCCTTTACCAGACGACAAAATTTTATCCTTGTCCAAATTGAAAGCATTTGCAGACGACAATTTCAATGAGGCTCAAATGGTGCAATTTTTCTTTGATAGAGTAGAAAACATTGTGGGAAAAGGAGAAAATGCTGGTTACCAGCATTTTCTCCTTTTCCCACCATGTTTTCAAAAAGCTTCTTCTTTCAGAGTCGTTAAAACCCGTGATTGTGTGGTAAAGAGTTAAACACCATCCGTTATAAACGAATTCGCATTTTCTTCCTTATGTACTTTACCCTCTATAAGTAGAACTGATAACCAAAAAAAAAAAATAAGGAACGGTATAATCACGACCGTTCACAAATCGTCTCACAAAGTTAACTAATCGAGAACTGTATAAGAAAGCAGATTGGAATAAGAAATCAAATGTAGAGTACAAATAGCAATATAATGTATCTATTGTCCCATTTATGTCCAGTTTTATGTTTGCAGATCGAATTTTTCCAAACTTTATTGACTAAATACGATCTTTTATTGGCAAAAAAGATCTCCCGAATCACGTCTTTACACGAAGTGCTATAAGCATACACATTGAATTTAGCACACGTCACCCTTTACTCAGAAAGAGTATTTTCCATTTTCTCTCCCAAAATTCACCTGGAACCATAAACTGTTTGAAATTTCGGGATAGGTCCTAATTTCAGTGAAGCTGCTAATGTCAGTAAATGCAGTCAATAAATATGGACCATACTCCGTGAAAAGGGAATTTAATGCATCTGCACAAAGTATTGATCCCTATCAGCCTGCCAGTCCGTGCAGGCTGACATGGGTCTAAACTTTTGGCTATATGTAAATTTTTCCGGATCAAATGACCATTCTACCTCATGATTCAATCGGTTGTTAGACAAAGTGGATTTTATGGATCCATAATTATGCGGCGACTTGCCCGGTATAATGCACACGGGGATGCATTGAACACCGTTTTGCTAGAGCATGACTCATATAATTGATGACTTTAATGTTGATGTTGAGGATTGTATTTGGTAACTGTTAGCATCTTCTTTATTTGTTATATTTTTTCCAATTACTTTCTGATATCGCATAGACAACAAAATACTCTTAAATTGACAGAAGAGTTCACTATAGCAGTGCCTTGTAGTAAGTTTTCTGGGCACACTGGTTAATGCCATCGTGGTTTCTTAACTCTTTACCAGACAGTAAAGTTTCAGACTGGTCCAAATTGAAAGCATTTGCAGACGTCAAATTGAATATCGCTCAAAAGATGGGATTTGTTTTTAAAAGGGTAGAAAACATCTTGGGCAAAGGAGAAATCGCTGGTTACTAGCATTTTCTTCTTTTCCGACCATGTTTTCAGAAGCATTCTTCACCAGGGTCGTAAAGACTGTTCGGTGCCAAAGTATTCAAAGGTAGTTGTTACGGTAGATCCCAAGATCAAATCGAGTTTCTTTTTTTTAACCCTTCTGATCTGAATGTTACTCTCCAAGGAAGTACACTGATTTGCTCTAATCGACTGAGCGATTCAAATAAGATTACTAAATGGCATTTCTGACATTTTTTAAATTATCTGTCTCTAGGTATACTGTGAAAGCATTATAAGGCATAGAAAATGGATAATCAGAATGAAAGGGTAGTTGATACAAGAATACAGGTGAAAACACTGAACCATTGAACAGAGATATTTTTTTTCTCGCGAACAATTTAACCATTTGCCACGATGTTTTCGAAAGTGATGAGCTACAGAACGTAAAAAAAAGTCGGACGCAAATGATGATGTGTTAATACTTTAACTACTAAGTGAATCAAATGAAAAAAAAGTCAACCAATAATAGATACCCAAATATGAACCATGCTCTGTGAAAAGGGGGGTTTAACGCATCTGCAAAAAGTATCAACCCAGGTCAGTCTGCGCAGTCAGTGTTTACTGACGTGGAACGAAACTTTTTGCTATTGTTCAGTTTTCTGCTTGTCAAAGAATCAGCTAACCTCATGAATCAGCCGGTAGTAGGACTAAATAAATTTTATGGATCCATGACGATTTGCTTGGCATAATGCATCACGGCGATGCATTAAACCCCCTTTTGCCAGGACATGATTCAATTATTTGCTGCAGTTTCAAAATTCTTTTTGCCTGAAAGTCTCCACGTATCGGACAGCTCATTTTGTGCAGTCTGATCTTGATCTACTCTGTCCATAAAAGGCAATGAGTCAAGCGTTGCAGACTATGAATTACAGCAGATATTTTTCTTTGAGGGTTACAGGGTACTATCTGATAAGTTTGAACTCTTTGCACTTCGCAGCTCAACCACATAAATATGTGTTTGCTTTTACAGACAATGTAGACCGAGATCAGAGGGTGCAGGACCGCCAGTCTGATCTTGGATCTCAAATTTTTCTTCTAGTAGTTAAGTCAAATATTCTGCCAAAGAAAGAAGAAAATACAATTTGGTCGTCTTTTTCCTTCTTAAAAAAAGACAAGTTAACCCTTTCCCAAACAAGCCCTGGTTTTCACGTGTCTGCAGTACAAGTCTTTTGAAAACACTGTGGGAAAAGGAGAAATTGCTCGTAACGAGCAATTTCTCCTTTTCCCACAGTGTTTTCTACCCTTTGTGAGACCTTTCTGCCATTTTCATCAAATTTAAAATTGTCGTCTGCAAACTCTTTCAATTTGGATCAGTCCAAAATCTGTCGTTTGGGAAAGGGTTAATTTATTCAAAACACGAAGGAATGAATGTCACATTGTCAAAAATTACAAATCATATAAAAAAGAACACAATCACCGCCTATCTAATACATTAACGTACGTACAAGTACAATTATGTTTTTACGTCAATCCGAGAGAAAACAGGTTTCAAAAACATAGAAGGATAAGTAAGGAAAATGATCTTTTGCTTTGCAGAGAGCAATTGTTTCTGTTCCTTAACCATTTACCAAACATTCCAGAATTTGATCGACCTAGACGAAAAAGGCTTTCGAAACCATTGTAGGAAAAGGAGAAAATGCTAGCAACTACAATTGTTTTATTTTTATTTTTAATTTTAGCTTTTCATAGACAAATCCAGATATTTTAGCCACTTTTGGATTTATCTTCTGCAAATACTTTCAATTTAAACTGGTCTGAAATTTTGCTGTTTGGTAACGAGTTAAAAAAATGTTCTCCAAAAAGTTAACACTTTCAACGCCATAGGCGAAAACAGTGACGTTTGCGGAAGGCACAGATTTAGATTAGACTGCATGAAAAAAAAAAGTTTTTCTGGGTTGAAGTACATTGTTCTTCCAGCCCTAGATCGAGGTCGATTAATTTATCTAGCACTGAAATAGTTAAAGATAGGCTTCTTTTCCCGTTGGATATTTCTTCTTCGAATAACTTTTACTAGTGTTTTATTGATCTAAATTAACTTTATTCTCTGCTGGATAAGCTCTAAAATTTATTCAGAGTTATATGCGAACAATAAGTAGACCTGAATAGTTGCGCAATATTAATATACAAATAATCTCCCGAATAATAGCCCACGATTAAAGATTTATGCAGAGTAAAGAGTAATACAGAAAAGTTTAAAAGAAATAACATGACGACTTGCTTGGTGTCATCCATAACGAAGATGCATTAAGCCCCCTTTTGCCAGAGCATAGCTCATATGTAAGTTGCTAATGCCGACCTAAATACTTGTGATGTGACATAAAACTATACAAAAGCAAAGAGAAAGCATTGACCGTAGGCTGTCATGTATTTGATATACCTCTATAAGCGTGTAGAGGGTTTTGTAGTACAAATATATTCATGTCGTCTCTATAAAATAAATCTTATCAATATATTGTCCTCGATATCCTTTGCTCCGACTTTTTCTTTAAGTGCCACCCTTTACCCCACTGATCGGGGAAAAATCAATTATAAAATTCTTTCGTATATAATCAGAAACAATTTGAAATTACACTATGTTCAATTTGAGTATACGTATTGTCGTTTTCAGATTTTTTTACATCATGTCTCCCAGTCACTTTATACTTGCGATCCTGGAACTTCTCTACGACAACCTCGCGCGACATTCTATGCTACTAGCAGCTTTCTCATATTAAGAAATTAGACACAATGAAAGAGTATTAATTCTGTCACAGTCATGTTCATCAATGCTCGAAAAGTTTTAACCGGGCCGAGGATCGACCTGGCAAACGCCGGGATTACAGGCACTGAGCTTTGCCACCGAGCTAAAGGAATTCGCCATTGAAAAGGTACAGGAACAATGGTGGAAAAAGCATATCTACACAGGTATATCAGTTCTAAAAATTACAGCGAAACCTGTGTTGTGGTACCGTCAAAGGGTCAACTGGTACAATGTTTGAGGGCTACCAGTATACTGTATATATCCAATTCACAGCCAACCCAGTTAAATTTCGACGGTCATTGCAACTCACCATATTTCTTCTTGGAGATTACTGGCCTGGGACAAGGATGGCATTTTTTCAAACGCTCTTGGTTGCCATATATTGCCTAGTTTACCATACGTGGTCCATATAATTCAACCCAGAGCAAGTGTCATAGTGGAAAAGTACATTTTTATAAGAGCCGTGCTATAGGAAAAGGGGGTTTATTGCATCTCCATAATGCATTATACCGAGGAAGTCGTCACGAATTAATGTATCCGTAATATATATGTTGTTTAACAACCTCCTGAATCATGAGGTACACGTCCTTGGACGTACAGAAAATTTAAAAGTACATGTAGCAAAAAGTTTTGACCCATATCAGCTTGCGCGGAATGCCAAGGCTGACATGGGTCGATACTTTTTGCAGATGCATTAAAACCCCTTTTA
Source organism: Tridacna gigas (assembly GCA_945859785.2). Taxonomy (NCBI): domain Eukaryota; kingdom Metazoa; phylum Mollusca; class Bivalvia; order Cardiida; family Cardiidae; genus Tridacna; species Tridacna gigas. Next base: position 56,872,068 of record OX244034.2, read on the forward strand.
ACAGAGCGGACATGCCTCTTAAAAAAAAAAAAAAAAAACGTGTAGCGACCAATCAGAAATGCCTGTCACCTTAGTTCATAGTAACTGAACAAAAAAGACATAAAATGCAAATTTTTACAGATTACATCAATTTACATGCTTTGTTATTGATTTTTCATCAAATCTCAATAAAAACTCCAATCAATAATGAGAATAATACATAAGTATTGACCGGATCATAACAGAACAGAACACACTATTGGAGTCAACTACAGTTTGTATTTTACAGCATAATAATTGAGCCATGCGTGTGGGGGGGGGGGGGGGGGGAGGAGTTTAATGCCTCTCGGTGATGAATTATACCAAGCTAGTCATCACATAATTATAGATCCATAAAATCCCTCTAGTCGAACAAAGGACTGAAGCACGAGGTAAAATGGCCCTGTGACATGCAGAAAATTAACAAATAGCAAAAATTATCGAATCATGTCAGACTGCACGGGCTGACCTAGGGCGAAATTTTTGCAGAAGCATTAAGCCACTCTTTTCAAAAACTTTGGCTCATATGTTTGATGGAAAGGGGAGAACAGGGAGCGATTAACTGATAACTACGTCAGACTTATAACTATAATTATAGTCAAAGTAGCACCATGCCGAACAGTAACCAGTATTTTCGTCTTTTCCAACAATGTTTTCCACCCTTTAAAAGTCCAATTTCATAAGCTGAGCAACATGTAACCCTTTCATTGCCAATATCGCCTTGAATAGGTTTTTTTTTTTTCCCCAGACGGTGCAGATCAAGATCAAGTCTGATCTTAAATATTTACCGTCCGCTACGTGATGCTAAACCCTGATCAAACTTTGATTGTCTTCACTTTCAATGAAAAGATAGTTTAAGGCCCCTCAGAAATGTTGAATCCGTTTATATTGCAGTCAAAGACTTAATATGTCATCTCCAAGCCGAAGTTGTCAATATGGACCGGTCTACTTTTCCCACAATGTTTTCTATCCTGTCAAAGAATTTATTTCATTTGTATCACTTTCAGATTTGTCGTCTGCAGATGCTTTCAATTTGGACGAGTCCAAAGTTTGGTCGTCTGGTAATCGATTGCACCTTTTTTCCCGCAATGTTTTCCATACAAAATTATCCCTACATACCATTTTTTTTATTGTGTTTTGTTAGATTAATTGTATTTTTAGGTTGGTATGAAATTAATCTATACAATAACGGGTCAATCCTTAGCGCTAAAGAGTTAACTCATTACCAAACGTCAAAATTATACAACTGTCCGGAATTTAAAAAAAAGAAAAATGCAGATGACAATTTAAATGTGACTAAAAACTGAATTTTTCCTTTGGAAATGCCAAAAGTAAAATATTTTGAGAAAAGGAGAAAATGCTGGTAACCACCATTTTCTCCTTTTCCCACAATGTTTTCAATAGTCTTATTCCTTAACGTTGTTGAAACTCGAGATTAAGTGGTTAAAGGTTAACCCTTTCCCACACAAACTCGAGTTTTAACGACCCTGAAGAAGGCTTTTGAAAACCTTGTGGGAAAAGGAGAAAATGCTGTTAACCAGCATTTTCTCCTTTTCCCACAAGGTTTTTGTTCCCTATTCCACACAATTTTCATCATTTGAGACACTTTTTATTTGTCGTCTCTAAATGCTTTTAATTTGGAAGAGCGTAAAATTGTGTCGTTTGGTAAAGAGTTTAACCATCACTACCGCTTGACAAAGAGATCTGCGGTGCCCTTCTCCAAGACGGAAGAATGTTGTAGCTTATTCGTTAAATTCAAATGTCGTTCTTTGTTAGTACACAAACCTTGTGGAACGTCATTTTCTTCTTCTTTGTGTACCGTCTTTATAGAGTTTTCAATACGTCTATATGGCATGATCTATGTATGTACGTACCGCTTTATCGTGAAATATATATGTTTTTTTTTATACGAGTAGTCTATTTTCGATTTTATCTTTCTCTCACTCTCCAATGCATTATATCTGTCTGTATGTACTGCCACTTTGTCTTAACCACTTTTGTCGGTGAGCCTGCCTCTCTCTCTCTCTCTCTCTGTCTCTCTGTCTGTCTCTCTCTCTCCATGTCTCTTTCTCGCTTTCTCTCTCTCAGAGTACTTCGGACGTATGACCGAACACCTGTCACAACACAATAGATTGTTAGATTGTCAAGTTTAGTATGATCTAAACCCAACTTTGATACGTATCATCGTTAAGTCGTTTGTACTGTATCTGTGAAGTTACTTTGTTCCATGTCTTACAGCCTGAAGTAAGTTAAAAACTCTAGGATTCGAACCGCTTAAGTTCAGCATCTAAAAGGGAGATCTAAACAGATAAATACGATCGAATCAATATTAAAAGACATCTATACGCGACTGGGCTACATAAATTTAATAGTACTGAAATGGCGTTGGTATGTTTTGAGGGAGGTGGAGGGGCTCCAAGATTTTAAAGATAGCCTGTACCTCGCACGTGGAAAGTGCCAGTTTAACTTACCCGTCGGAAACTTTTAGCCTTGTCCAAATAGATAGAATTTTCGGACGACAAATTATATGTGGCTAAAATGACAATATTTCTTTATGACAGAGAAAAATCAATGAGTAAAAAGTGCGGAAAAAAGTATTTAATGCTGGTTACTAGCATTTTCTACTTCTATTTTCAAAGGCCTTCTGCCTCATAGTCAGTAATACTCAGGATTGTTTGGGTTGGCTTTATACAAGAGTTAAAAATTAGATCCAGGGCTTTTCTTTCACACACACACACACAAAAAAATAGTTGATACTTTTGCAAAAGGTTCAATCACCAAAGCCTAACAACGGTTGTATTTCTTATTCACGCGTTTTAAGAACATTGAATGGGATTTTTGACTATTTAAGTAGCCTACAGCGAAATTCATGCTCGTAGTCTATTCTTGATTCCCTAAAATGATAGCTTTTCATATGTTGGAGCACATCTTCTCGTCTGTCACATGTCACTGGGTTTCTGTGGGTTTGGGTTTACGTGTAAAGGTCGGGCCACGTTGAATTAGCATCAGTTTTAAGGCCTCGGTAGATCTGTATGATTCATTTATCAAGACGACTTTTAAATTTATAAATACCTATACATGTAGGCTTTGCTAATGTACATGTAGTTCGATAATACAAGGTTTTATCCAAGTTTCAGTCGGAGCAAATACGAGACCCGAAATTGTGCCCACTTTATTTTAAAGCTTTGTTGTTCAACGTTCTCTCCGTATCCAAGTTATCATAGGTACTTTGATTGCTACTATGTTTAGACACTAAATTTTAGTTTTCGATATTTCTGTTTATAGCAGGCGTTTCGCGAGTACACAATTTCTACGCCATTTCATTTAAAAAAAAAAACAACAAAATCTGCGCAGTCCTTTTAAGACAGGTATGTGGCTAAAACACTTCCGAAGTAGTTCGTAAAAAAAAAAGCAAAAATTTCTCCCGACCGGTGGAAAATTTACTCTGTCTACAGAAAAATCAATATTTGTTTCTGATAAGAATTTACTTCATGTTCTCCTTTGTATAGAGTACTCTGGTTGGCAGAGGGCTTCTCGTATCATGACATGTTCGTCAAAACTAAGCTGAAATGCATTAAAGACAAATCTATGTCTAGTACGATTGATTCAGTTTGGACATAAATATTTATAAACTGATCTTGTATTCTCTTCAAAACCAAATCAATCATTTAGCTTTACGAAACATATTTAGAACTCTTTAAAATATCAGCCGAAATCATTTTAGAACTGACCATATTGAGAGCAGAAGAAAAATTAAACGTGGCTCAAATGATGGGGTTTGTATTTGACATTGTAGAAAATATTGTTGAATAAGCAGAAAATGCAGATTACTGCATTTGCAAAATTCTTCGTTCCGCTTCTTAAAACACGTGATAACTGTCATGAATTTGTCGTAGTTACCGGTGAGTTTTTCGATTGAACAAAAAAAAAAGTAGAAAACTAGTGCTTTGCCTCATATTGTTCAGCATTCAGGCAAGAGAGTTTCAATTCAAAACACGTATAAAGTTTCATAGTCACTGGCCAGATTCATTCCCGTGTTAAAGGCATGTGTGTTGGTGAGCTTGGTCGGTGGCAAGTTACGAACTTCCCTAAAATTCTCAACTACACAGGTAATATTAGTAGCTCTGTGGATGGTGCAGATCGTGATCCGACCTTATGTATACCCGAATAATACATGAACTACAGATACACTGCAAATTTTGAAGACCTTGGCCCTGAAACAATAACATGGGTAGAATCATTTGATAGAACTGAACTCATAGCCTCCTGCAGCAAACTTCTAACAAACGACTTTGAAAACCAAAATTTTAATTTATTTATAATCAACATGAACTTAATGTACTTAAATACATTGTACATAAATGTAAAAGAAAAAAGGAAAATGAGGCAGGAGGAGAAACTGTTCAAAACGAGGAATTTCACATTGTCCTATTACTTTATTTACTGAAAAAAGCAGTCAGCTTAAGGAGGCAAGAATGTCGTCCATCATTGTGCAAGATTTTATCCAAGTTTGTAGTTGACCTTATTGTCAAAAACTGACCAAACTTAAAGAGAATGAGCAGTTTGACCTTTTACTACATTATTTTCAAATGTATTAACACATTATCACACATTCATGAGTTTTAACGACCCTGAACAAGAAGGCTTTTGAAAGCATTGTGAGAAAAGGAGAAAATGCTGGTAACTAGCATTTTCTCCTTTTCCCACCATGTTTTCTAGCCTTTCTTTCTGACAAAACCCATCAATTCAGCGACTATAATTTGTCATCTGCACGTGCTTCCAGTTTTTGCAAGTCTACAATTTTGTCATCTGGTAAAGAATTAAGCTACTAGTGACAGTCAGTGGTGTAGGGCAAGATCTCCACCCTCTCACACCAGAGGTTCTGGGTTAAAATTCTGTGATTGGCAGGGTCTATCTTGGAACTACCCACTCAAAGAACTGAGTGCCAGCTGCGTTTTTCTCGAAGCAATCATCGGGAGTAATGGATATAGGGCCTAAAGTTACATAGAACTTGTTTCACAATCAATTTCATGTAATTAGGTTATAAATTTTTTTTTTCACCTTTACTCTTTACCAGACAATTCCATGCTTTAATGACCCTTGGTAAGAGGACTTTTGAAAACATTGTGGAAAAAGGAGAAAATGCTGGTATCCAGCAAATCTTAAGACAACTCTAATTTCTTCAGTCACATTTAATTGGTGGTCTGCAACTGTTTTCAGTTTGGACAAGTCTAAACTTTTGTTGTCTGGTAAACAGTTAAACTCTACCAACTATTCCAACTTGAAAGCATTTGCAGACGACAAATTAAATGTGGCTCAAATCAAGGAATATGTCTCTGAAAGGATAGAAAACGTTGTGGGAAAATGCTGGTTACCAGCACTTTTTCTTTTCCCACAATGATTTTTTCAAGAGCCGCCTTGTCAGGGTCGTTAATACTGGTGATTGTGTGATAAAGGGTAAACTCACGTTGATTGTCTCAACACTGAGACAATGTCTCCAAAACTCATCTGCTGTGGAATACTTTCAGGATGGTAACGAGTTAAATGTTGTAATGGGCACTGCATAGGAAAAGAAACAATCACTTTCTCTCTATGACTTTATCATTTCATTTTTTTTAAACAAATACATGTAAAGTGTAAATGTGTAAAACAAACTACGAAAACAAACAGATCCCTTCTTCACAAAAATGTGATATTTGAACACCAATACTAAGCTCCAGCCATGAATTTACTACTTGTATGAAAAAAAAAAAAAAAAAAAAACAAGAGGGCCATGATGGCCCTGGATCACTCACCTGAGTAGAGTTCCTTAAAGGTATTTCTTTAATTTGACCAAGTGACCTAGTTTATGACCCCAGGTTACCCAATTTCAAACTCATATTTCACAAAGACAAACATTCTGACCAATTTTCAAGTCAATTGAGCAAAAAATGTAGCCTCTAGAGTGCCCTAAAAGTATTTCTTTAATTTGACCTAGTGACCTAGATTATGACCCCAGGTGACCCAAATTTGAACTGGTCTTGGACTTTATCAAAAGAAACATTTTAACCAATTTTCAAATCAACTGAATAATAAATGTGGCCTCTAGAATGCCCACTAGGTATTTCTTTAATTTGACCGAGTGACCTAGTTTATGACCCCAGTTGACCCAAATTTAGACTCATGTGAGATTTTATAAAGACAAACATTCTGACCAAAATTCAAGGCAATTGAGCTAATAATGTGGCCTCGAGAGTGCCCATAAGGTATTTCTTTAATTTGACCTAGTGACCTAGTTTATGATTCCAGGTGACCCAAATCCGAACTCATCTGATATTTCATCAAGACAAACATTCTGGCAAAATTTAAGGTCATTTGAGCAATAAATGTGGCCTCCAGAGCGCAAACAAGGTATTTCTTTAATTTGACTCAGTGACCTAGTTTATGACCCCAGTTGACCCAAATTCAGACTTATGTGAGATTTTATAAAGACAAACTTTCTGACCAATTTTCAAGGCAATTGAGCCAAAATAATGTGGCCTCGAGAGTGCCAACAAGGTATTTCTTTAATTTGACCTAGTGACCTAGTTTATGACCCAATTTTGAACTCAATGAACTCGTTGTGCTTAGATGGGCTAACAAACTTAGAAGAGAATCACTACATACCAAATATCAAAGCTTCCACTTTCAAAGAAGAATTTTAAAGTTTTCCTTCTTTGTTCCTATGTTCAAACTTGTGATCCCCCGGGCTGGGCCAGTTTTTACCCAAGAAGCATCCTCGGAACAAACTTGGTAGAGGTCCATTAGGAGATGCTACATACCAAATATCAAACCTCTACACCTTCCCATTTAAGAGAAAAAGAAATTTAAGTTTTCCTTCTTTGTTCCTATGTTTGAACTCGTGACCCCTAGGGTGGCGCCAGTTTTGACCCCAGAGGCATCATACGAACAAACTTGGTAGAGGTCCACTTTGAGATGCAACATACCAAGTATCAAAGCTCCACGCCTTTCGGTTTCAGAAAAGAAGAATTTTAAAGTTTTCCTTCTTTGTTCCTGTTTGAACTTGTGACCCCCCGCGGCAGGGCCAGTTTTGACCCCAAGGGCATCATATGAACAAACTTAGTAGAGATCCACTAGAAGATGCTACATACCAAATATCAAAGCTCCACGCCTTCCTGTTTCAGAGAGGCAGATTTTTAATGTTTTCCTACTTTGTTTCTATGTTCGAACTTGTGATCCCCGGGGCTGGGCTAGTTTTGACCCCAGGGGCATCATATGAACAAACTTGGTAGAGGTCCACTAGGAGATGCAACATACTAAATATCAAAGCTCTGTGCCTTCCAATTTCAGAGAAGAATATTTTTTGTTTTCCTTCTGTTCCTATGTTCGAACTTGTGACCCACGGGGCAGGGCCAGTGTTGACCCCAAGGGCATCATATGTACAAACTTGGTAGAGGTCCACTAGAAGATGCTACATACCAAATATCAAAGCTCTATGCCTTCCAGTTTCAGAGAACATGATTTTTAAAGTTTTCCCTCTTTGTTCCTATGTTCGAGCTTGTGACCTCCGGGGTGGGGCCAGTTTTGACCCCAAGGACATCATATGAACAAACTTGGTAGAGGTTCACTTGAAGACGCTACATGCCAAATATCAAAGCTCTATGCCTTCTAGTTTTAGAGAAGAAGATTTTCAAAGATTTTGCATTTTTTTCCTTTTTGTTGCCATGGCAACCAGAGTTATGGGTGGAATTCAATTCTTTGAACAACTTTGGTAGAGCTTCACCAAAGGAACATCCCTGCCAAGTTTCATCACGATTGGCCCAGTGGTTTAGGAGAAGATGATGTTTAAAGAAATTGTTGACGGACGAAGGACGACAGATGACGGATGACGGATGACAGACGACGGACGCTGGACACCAGAGGCGATCACAATAGCTCACCTTGAGCACTTTGTGCTCACGGTGAGCTAAAAAGTCAATCATGTGTACAATACTACTTGCAACTTTTTTCTCCTGCACAAAAGTTAATTTTGCATCCAGTATAGACCAAGATCAGACCTCCCAAGATGTGTAGTCTGATTTGGGATCAAGAATGTCTGATGACCAAGAGCAGACCACACAAGATGTATAGTCTGATCTGGGATCTAGAATGCCTGGTGTTATCCAAGATATCTGGGTGTCAAGGTCATTTTACAGAGGGGCTATATCATTAGATTTATACACTCCAAAGGTGAAACAGAATACTAGTTCTCAAAAAACAAGTATGTTAACTGTATTACACTGTATTGCATTAAATTTAAAATTGAGATTTCAGTGCTGCTACTTGAAACACAAAACACACAAATTTCGAACAGATAGTATGCACGAAAATGAACCCTTGCACAGAAAATGAACTTACCAAACAAACAAACTTACACACAGCGCTCCAGGAGACAGATAACCACAAAATGTTGATGAGCAGGAAATTATTGACAATGATTTATAGAGCAAAAGCCTCACTATAGTCCCATATTGCTCACTAAAGTGCAACAAAAGCACTATATTTTTTTGATGCCTTCATCAATTATGTACCATGAAGGTGGGTAAAAATTACAGCTTCTTGACAGGTCAAAAAGGTTTCACTGAATTTAACCCTTTCCCAAACGACAAATTTTGGACTGGTCCAAATTGAAAGAGTTTGCAGACGACAATTTTAAATCTGATGAAAATGGCAGAAAGTTCTCAAAAAGGGTAGTTAACACTGTGGGAAAAGGAGCAATTGCTCGTTATGAGCAATTTCTCCTTTTCCCACAGTGTTTTCAAAAGACTTGTACTGCAGACACGTTAAAACCAGGGCTTGTTTTGGAAAGGGTTAAAATACTGATATTATCTTTAACTATATATATATAACCATTATGCACAAACAAAATTTGGATGCAGTATGACTTTTCTTGCTTGCAGAAAGAGAACTTTACCTATACAATTATAATCAACTTTTGATCCTTCGAGGCATACATTTGGATTTGACGAAGATTATAAAGACAAATAATCTGAAAAAGCATCACATAAAGAATGATCAATAGTATGTAAAATAATCAATTAGACTATACACAATTCTTATTCTACATGAGCTTATGATGTAGTTTTAACACAAAAGACTCATATTCTTGTTTGGAATGATATTTTCATGAATATGTAATAAATAACATTATAAAAATTGGACGGAAATGTACTTAGTTTCCATTACAAAACTGACACCTTCACAATAAATAAAATACATTACAATAAACAAACATACTCATTTCTGAAGTCAGTTTATTTTTTTTTTTATCAAATTTTAATGGAAGGTCCTACTATAGTATAACAAGACAGTTGAAATAAATACAGATTAAAAGAAATATGATCTTCAGAATTACGTCCAGGACTTCTAAGAACTTTTTCAAATAACAAGACATTCAATAATATGGAAACATTGTTCAAAAAAGAGAACTTGCTTCTTAAAAACAAATTTTCCTTTTTTCACTATGCTTTCCAAATTCATAAACCTTTTACCAAAAATCAAAAGTTTTAACAACCCTGAAGTGGAAAGCTTTTGAAAACGGTGTCGGAAAAAGACAAAAATGCTAATTACAAACACTTCCTTTTCCACTTTTGTAACCTTTCGAAGAAAAATCCCATTATTTGAGACGCAAGTTACATGCCAAAATTTTGTTGCTCTGTAAAAATTTAACTTAACCCTTTACCAAATGACAAAATTTTAGACTAGTCCAAATTGAAAGCATCTGTAGATGACAAAATAAAGGTGACTCAAAAATAGAAGTTTGTTTTAGGAAGGGTAGAAAACATTATGGGAAAAGGAGAAAATGCTGGTTACCAGCATTTTCCCCTTTTCCCACAATGTTTTCAAAAGCTTTCTTGCTCTGGGTCATTAAAGTCGGGATTGTGTGGTAAAGGCTTAAGGGGTATACAAAGTCATGCTAGTGTGGTAAAAGAATAAAATAAAAAAGACTTATGCAATTTACAATGGTTCCAGTTCAGCCCTCTTTTCTTTCGGTTTCTTCTTTTTACCAGATAATTTGTCTGCCATTTCTACTTCCTCATATGATGGTAACTCATCTAAAGGTGGTGCTGGTAAATTATCTAAATTTGGTGGATTGTCTCCCTTAAGTGGAGGGAGAGCTGCTCCACCCAGTTTAAATGGTAATGGGGGTATCCCTTTTGCACCAAGGGGTGGGGGAAGGGATGAGATATCTCCAAGCCTTTTCTGTAAAATGGGCTCCCCAGGGGGTGGGTGGAATGTGGGTGTAGGCGGTGGCATTTCTGGGGCTTCACCTCCAGGGTTGATGTTTGGTAAGGGTGTTTCCATCTCATCCCTTTCAGGCGGAAAGTTGGGTGCAGGAGTCGGTGGAATGTCAGGTGTTGGGTTCATTTCTGCTTCCACTAATGTAGAGGTGGCTGGGCGACTAGCCCCTGGAGTGGGAGCTACCTTTTCTCGGGTAGGCTCAGGTTCCTTTATCTTGCTTGGATCTGAAATTGGCTCCTTAACAGCTGTCTGATCTGTGTCTTGAGCCCTCTGATCTTTCCAGACCAGATTTTCACCAACTTGAAGTGCTGTACCAAGCTTAGTGGCAATCTCCTGAACCTACAAAATAAAGATGATTTTTTTTTTAGTTTTTAAATCTAATTGAAAAAATAAATCACTTATCTTTAGAATCTGAACTAACTGAAATGGCCACTTCTAGAGAGCAATAACATACTGAATAACTACAACTCATGTTAAATGCTAGCCTTACAAATATGTGATTTTAGCCCTAACATACTAAAATAGGCTGTTGTATTGGTGTACCAGGATAAAGCTGGCTGTGTATATCATTATGTTGCAGAGACAGAAAAAAAGTAATTTTGTTCTAAAATCTAAAATTCTAAAATTTCGGGTGGAATTCTGACAATAGACTCTCTCATCTCTGGATGAAACATTTTATTTGAGTCTATATTTGATGTCAAACTATTTATATCAATAAGCCTAGTAATAAACAAAATGCAGCAGGATGAAAACTATTCTATCCTGGAATTTTGCGACAATGGTCTATACTGAAACAAATTATCATTGCAACCTCAGTTGACTTTATACAGAACCACATAATTTTAAGCTAATCCATATGGGAAGCATTTGGGGATAACAAATCATTTGTACCTAAACTGACAGAATTTGTCTGTTAAACTGTAAGAGTAGAAAACATTGCAGGAAAAGGAGAAAATGCTGGTAACCAGCATTTTCCCCTTCTATCACAATTTTTTCGAAGGGCTTCATCCTCTTTGTCCTGAGAACGTGGAATTGTTTGATAAAGGCTTAATGACTAATTTTGTAATCCCAAAACCTGTGAAGAAATGCACACACAAAAACATACAAATTATCAAAATAATTTCAAGGATTAACTGGCAAACAGTCTTTTTTAAAAGTATCTTATTTTTACAACAATCCTTAATAATAGTGAATTCATTCATGAGAGAATAAGCACTGTCATAATGATTGTATAATAGAATTCCTATTACAACATACAAATAATCCTATCACAATACATCAATTATCCACAAATATTTCTAATTTCCCATGATTTTCAATCATAAATATCAGTAACAGGTTATTTGGCATGGATCAAAAGTGTCGGGGAACTGTCTTCAAAAGTGTCAGAGAACTGTCTCCAAATCTGTCGGGGAACTGTCTCGAAAACTTGTGTCAGGGAACTGTCTTGTCGGGGAACTGTCTTGATACCGCTCATATAAACATGACACATTACCTCAGGGTCAGTGTTTGCTGGATTGGCAGACCCTTTTACCGCCTTAATCTTTTTCTCAAACTGGGAAAATTGTTTGGTGGCTGATTTTCTATCATCAATATTGTAGAGGAATACAGCATAATTCAGGGAAATCAAGGGGTCTTTTCTGAAATAAGAGGTAAAGCATTTCTATTTACCTGTTGGGCTGCTTCTACTGTTATTTTGATACAGGTAACTATCATAACCAAATTTCCATAGCTGGTAAAATCATGTGCTTTTACTGATGAGCATTTTAACCCAATTAGTTTTCATGAATTAACCCATTACCTGATGACAAAATTTTAACCTTGTTCAAATTGAATGCACTTGCAAACGACAATTTCAGTGTGGCTCAAATGGTGCAATTTTTCTGATAGGGTAGAAAACATTGTGGGAAAAGGAGAAAATGCTGGTTACCAGCATTTTCTCCTTTTCCCACAATGTTTTCAAAAGCCTTCTTTCCCAGGGGCGTTAAAAGGCAGCATTGTACGGTAAAGGGTTAAATGCAGCCATAAAAATGTTCAGTAAAATTTAAATTAACCCATTATAACCTGTCAAAAACTTTTTTTCAGTTTGCAGCAGACCACGAATGAAAGCATTGTGCCAAAAGGAGAAATTTCTCTGAACTAGCAATTTTTTCTCTTGCCAAAAGGTTTTCACATGCTCTTATGTATTGCACCATAATTAGTGTTGAGTATTTATTTTATGTCAGTGACATTAATCTTTAGGCTGCTAAGAGCAACTCAAGGACCTTTTGCAGACAGTCTAGATCAAGATCAGACTGCACAAAACTTGCACAGAAGTCCAATAGGGAGATATTTTTCCCCAAAAAATACCTATAAAATGGCAAAATTATGTGTTTTACTGTCACTTGAAATTTTCATGTAATGTTTTCTGTAGGTTAAGGCTTAATCGTGTCTTCTGTTTAAAATTGTTTCAGCTAGTTGTAAGTCAGAAACTATCAGTTGTCAGCTTTACATTGATTTCATCCAGTGCATCTGCTAAAAGTATCGGCCCAAGTCAGCCTATGCAATCTGCCCAGGCTGACCTGGGTTGAAACTTTTTGCCGTTGTAAAATTCTGCCTGCCAAAGAACCATTCAACCTCCAGATTCAGTCCCTTGTTAGACAGAGTGGATTTTACAGATTAATAATTATGCAATGATTGGCTTCATATAATGCAGCAAAGAGATGAATAAAACAACCTGTTGCCATAGCGTAGCTAAATTATCCATTTAAACACCCTGAAAAAGAAAAAAAAAAGGAGAGAGAAGGGGAACATTCCTTAATGCTTCCATGTTTCCACGACATAAAGAGCTATCTGCACTTATAATATACTCATACAAGGCGTGAGTATGTAATGACTGTGATTACTGCTGATTTACTGATTTTCAAGCTGTTTGAACCAATGACAGTGAGTGTAACATTAAAGTCTTACTGATCAATCTGTAAAGCTTGTTCATAGGCCATTTTAGCATTATCTGTATCTTCAAGGTGTGTCAAAGCCACTGAAAAGATAGAAAGTAATGTAAATGTGATTAATGTAATGAAAGGTTGCTATCTTGCAAAAAGAACAATGATATAAATATATGTACATAACAACATAACAACCACTACACAACTTTGTTAACCTTGCAGCAGACTGCAAAATAAATGCATTGTTAAGGTCGATTTTGTCCAGAATATCTAAACACAGAAGGCATTGAGGATAAAAGATCAGTCTGCATGTTTTATGCAGTCTGATCTTGATCTACACTAGCCACAAAAGCAACTATGGCTGTGAAATGCGCTTTAAGGGTTATAAAGAGTAACCAAAACAGCATAAAACACAATTTTAAAAGTAATACAGTTTTTTAAACTATTTATACTTGTAATAATTCAAATATACTATTATCTGTACATTTGTTGTAACACTGATCTATTGGATTGAAGTGCATGCATTCGTTCTGTTTTCTTTTTTTAACTATTTTCAAAAGAAAAATTAGAAAAAATTCATGAACAGTTTTTCATATGAATATGAGAGACCGGATTGTAAATGTGCACATTCATCCTATAGACAAAATATTATCAAGAATTAGCAATATCTTTTAGATAAATCTATAAAAACTGTTTCAACAGCTAGTTTGCTGGTTCTCCTTTAATATATGAAAACATTGTCCAAGTCCCGTTGTTTTTTTCTCACAGACTGTAATATCTAGAAAGGATTAGTAAGAATGAAATAATTCTTTTTAGCTGGTAAAGTGAAATCTAAAAAAGCAAGTTTTTAGAGGACACACAAGAACCAATTCCAATTTAGCCAACAAAACATGTATACTACATCTTAACCCTTTCCCAAACAAGCCCTGGTTTTCACGTGTCTGCAGTACAAATCTTTTGAAAACACTGTGGGAAAAGGAGAAATTGCTCATAACAAGCAATTTCTCCTTTTCCCACAGTGTTTTCTACCCTTTTTGAGACCTTTCTGCCGTTTTCATCAAATTTGAAATTGTCATCTGCAAACTCTTTCAATTTGGACCAGTCCAAAATCTGTCGTTTGGGAAAGGGTTAAATGAGCAGTGCTTTGTGAAAAAGAGGTTTAATACATCTGCAAAATGTATCAACCCAAGTCAGTCAGTGCAGTCCGCGCAGGCTAACCTGTGTTGGAACTTTTTACTTTTGGTAAATTTCCTGCATGTGCAGGAACCATTCTACCTCAGGATTCAGCCGGTTGCTGGACAAAATGGATGATGCGGATTATATTCATCCATGATCATGTGACGACCTGCTTGGTATAAATCAACATGGAGAGGCATTAAGCCAGAGCATAGCTTAAACCAATACATCATGGCTACATAAGTTGTTGTACAGAAATTTCTAAGCAGATTCCCTTAATAGATGATGACATCCAATACCAGATAAATAGCATTTTCTTTGAAACTTTGGTTTATTCTTCACCATAATATGATAATATTTTAGACTTGTCCATCTTCCAAGCATTTGCAGACAACAATTTAGGCACTGGCTCAAATGATGGGTTTTATCAACTGACCCTTTATCGCACAATCCAAAGATAAACAACCTTGTAGAAAAAGGCTTTTGAAAATGTTGTTAGAAAGAGAAAATGCTGGTTACCAGCATTTTCTCCTTTTCCTACAAAGTTTCCTACCCTTCAAGGGATAACTTCCACAATTTGAACCATATCTATTATGTTGTCATCAAATGATTTGGTTTTGGAGAAGTCAAAAATTGTGTTGTGTGGTAAAGACAAAACGGGTCAAAGAAACTGTGGGTACAGGAGAAAATGTCAGTTGCAAGTCTTCTTGCTTTTCTAGCAATGTTTTCGAAAAGTTGTCTTCCACCAAGTTGTTTGGTAAAGGGTAAGAAATTCTAAGACCTTTGTGACAAGATGTAGGCAACAAATTTTGAATATCCTACCTGCTAGAAGCATGAACAGCTGTGACATTTTTGGTCGTAGGTTTATTGCTGCACTGAGGAAATGAAATGCAGAGGCATATTGCTGCATTGTTAGGTGAACAAGTCCAAGGTTATACAGTATCTTCCAGTCAAAGGGAGCCAAGTAATTTGCACGCTTCAAACAACTGATTGCCTGCAAACAAATAGGTCATTTTGACTCTTTCTCGGCTAAATAATGGATACAACATTTTTCAAGGTCTAAAAGCATACTGATGGAAAAAAGTTTAGCAAGTTCAGAACGGATTGACTTCTGGGGAAAGGGTAGGTACGAAATCATAAAATCAAATACATTTTCAGATATTTGATTCTTACCACCAATGACTCGCATCAATGTTATTCCATAATTTTGTGGCGTTTAGTCTCCGGCGTATGTGAAATGAACTAGGGGGTCAGGCGTAAAAATTCGGACACGGCTCAATACCTAGTGTGCCCACCATTCGCAGCCAAGACTGCCAGACAACGACATCTCATGCTGCAAATCAGTTTTCTAATGACCTGCAATGGGATCCTGACCCATTCAGCTTGCAAGGCACGTTCAATATCACGGATGTTGTTGACATCATGGCGCTCTCTCACCTGATGACCTAAGTGGTCCCATAAGTGCTCAATGGGAGAGAGATCCGGTGATCTGGCAGGCCACTGCAACACATTGACGTTATGGATGCGTAAAATGTTCTGGGTATGCCTCGCAGTGTGTGGACGGGCATTATCATGTTGGAAAATCCCAACGTTATGTTGTTGCAAATACTGTACAACAACAGGCTCAATGATTCCGTCACAGTACCTTTGAGCAGTGAGATTACCAGGCACTATGACGAGATCGGTCTTCCTATCATGATGTATGCCCGCCCAAACCATCACGCTACCACCCCATAACAGTCACGTTCGACGACATTATCTTGGTCCAGCCTCTCCCCTCGTTTCCTCCAAGTTCGAACCCTGCCATCAGCAAATGATACGTTAAACCTGGATTCGTCCGAAAACAGAACGTTGCACCATTGCCTGCGAGTCCAGCCCTGATGAACCCTGGCCCATTGGCGTCTTGTTTCACGGCGTCGCAATGTCAGCGGAATGCCAACGTAGGGACGGCACGCTTTCAATCGAGCGGCATGTAGCCTATTCCTGACCGTCCTGTCGCAAACTCTTGTGCCAGTAGCATTCCTCAGCAAACGACCTAACTTTCGACTAGAAAGAAATCTATTGCGTCGAGATGAAGTCGTGAGAAAACGGTCTTCCCGCTGCATGGTTTTACGCGGTCTGCCTGATCTGGGTCGGTCCGCGACGTTCCCAGTTTGCTGAAATCTGTTCAGCAGTCGACTTATTGTCGATTCGTGGCGTTGGAAATGCCGAGCAACGTCTCTTGCCAACATGCCAGTGGTAAGCATACCGATGGCTCTCTCACGTTGCTCAAACGTCATTCCAGGCCGACGTCCCATCATTGATTTTCAAAGATTTTTTTCCAGTTTTTGTGCTTACGATAAGAAAGCTCTCGAACTGTGTACTGTGTGACCCGCGGAGGATCATCCGTTTTGCTGTGCACATACTGCACGTGATTTTCATGAAAGTTAAGGTTTACGATTACACAATGGCGTAGTGTACAAAAACAAGTGAAATCATGCTGTCAATGGATGGGCACAATTGTTCAATATGGAAACATTTTAGTGACACTGATTTATAGATGAAAACCAAAGGCGTAAAAAACTTGCTAAACTTTTTTCTCTCAGTATATATTATTGTTGCTTTTGAAGCCTATTTTGATAGAAGATTAGTATCAGGTAGCAGATGGTGTAGATCAAAGATTAGACTGCATGTTTTGTGCAGTCTGATCTTGATCTACACCACCTGCATAAGATGTCCAAGGCAACACTGGCAGTGAAAGAGTTAAATAGAGACTTCTAAGAAATATCTAAAAAGAAATAACTTGTCTTAACCTTCCAGATAATTACAACCTGTATCTGGCATATGCCACTCTAATGTACTTTCCATAGAGTGTTGACCAATATCAACATGCTTTCACCTGAACTCTTTCAGCCTGACATATTTCAACTCGACCTCTTTTGATGGCTCAAAAATACAATCCACTTAAGCTCAGACAGTAGCTTTTTTCTTACAGGCAAGGCAAAACAAGAGGGCAGTAGAGATCAAAGATTAGACTGCACATTCTGTGCAGCCTTATCTTGATCCATACCATCTGCAATAGTCCTTATTTTCACCTATGGCAGTAAAAGGGTCAATTGAAGCATGAATGCTGTTGAAAACTAGGAAAAGATGCAACCCTATAGTTTTCAACAACTGAATGTAACCAGTATCTAGCCATTACAACACAGAAATGAGACACGTACTGGCAAAGGGGGGGGGCTTAATGCATATCCGTGATGTACTGTACCAATCAAGCCATCACGTAATTAGGATTCTATAATAGCCACCTTTCTTTTTAACAACCAACTGTATGAAGAGGTAGACTGTTCCTTGGACATACAGAAAATTGACCAATAGCGAAATGTCTCGGCCTAGGTCAGCCAGTACAGAGTGCGCAGGCTGACCGAGGTTACCAGCACAATTATTAAGCCCCCTTTTCACAGAGCATGGCTCAAATACTTTTAACTACCATTATGACAAGGTTTATCAAACAGCAAAGATTGTATGACTTTGGTGAAACTTGGAAGCAGATGTTTAGCAAATCAAAATATGATATAGACAAATGCAGATATAGCCCATGCTGATGAATTTATCCATCTTTCACAGAGTTTTCAACAGGTTTCAAACAGGTTTGAATCTGCATAACGAAAAGGATTTATTCAAAATACAAAAAAACTGAAACTTACTGCCACGTATTTCTTTTTGCCAAAGAAGCACATCCCAATGTTGTTCCATAGAGGTGGACTTTCTGGACAGCTGACAGCAGCTATCCTGTACTTAGTAAGGGCGACGTCAAAGTCTCCATGGCTCTGCATCATACTGCCTGCAGCCATGATGGCCTTGACATGAGAGGGGTCATAGGTCATGGCATTGCCCAGATTTTCAAATGCTTTTTGATACTGGCCCACCTGTGGAATAATGAGGTGAAAATCAAAATCTTCATAAAATCATCACAAAAGAATTCAAAAATAAATGATTCTTAAAGGAAACTAACTGCTTAGGAAATTTAAGAAAATATTTAAGGTAAAAATCCAGTTTCCTTACGATGAAATCTGACATCTGTCCAATTTAAATGGGTTTGCAGATAACAAATCAAATGTGGCTTGAATTATAGAATTTGTCTTTGGAAGGATACATACAAATAATGATGAGGGAAAAGAGAAAACCCTGATTACCAGCATTTCCTCCTTTTTCAGTCTTTTCAAAGGCTTTTCCTTTAAAACATGGGATTGTTCAGTAAAGGATTTGATAAAATGTAGATTTTATAGACAGTGTACAATGATGAAATGTAAATTAACCCTTTCCCACACAATCTCGGGTTTTAACAACCCTGAGAAAGAAGCCTTTTGAAAACATTGTGGGAAAAGGAGAAAATGCTGGTAACCAGCATTTTCTCCTTCTTCCACAATGTTTTCTACCCTATCAAAGACAGAAATCATCATACTTACTTACTTACCTATCAAAGACAGAAATCATCATTTCAGTTACATATAAATTATTGTCTGCGATTGCTTTCAATTTGAGCCAGTCTGAAATTTTGTCGTTTGGTAAAGAGTTAAAAGATCAGACAAGAAAGAATTACATTTAGACTAGTTGAGACAGAAAACCAGCCAAAATGATTTCCATGGTTCTATTAAATTCATCATGCCAGAATTCAGTCAAAGCTGCAAATGTATTAACTTTGTTCACACAAGAAAGCATCCCATTGCTTGTGCAGATTGTTGTAATACTCATAGAGATAAACAAGGACTCAGATACAATGACAAGAGAAATCATAAAAGTGACCAGCTTAATAAGAAAACTGTAATGATCACAAACAACAGAGTTCAACTCTTTACCAAAAACAAAATTTTAGACCTGTTCAGTTTACAAGTAATTGCAGATGACAAATTGAAGATGGTTCAAACAAAGGGATTTGTTCTTCAAAGGGAAGAAAACAATGTGGGTAAAGGAGAAAATGATGGCTGCCAGCATTTTCTTCTTCTCCAACAATGTTTTCTAACCCTTCTCTGTTAGGATCGTTAAAACTCGGGATAATGTGGTAAAGGGTGAATTGGAGGACTGAAGATGACAAATTCTCTGCAGAAAGTGTAACCACAATTTTCTCCTTTTCCAAGCTTCTTTTCAAAAGGTTTTTTCCTCATGGAAAGCACAGGATAAGTTAACTCTTTTATCACACAATCAAAAGTTTTATTGACCCTGAGCTTCTGAAAACATTGTAGGAAAAGGAGAAAATGCTGGTATACAACAATGTCTCCTACCCTCCTAAAGGTAAATTCCAAAAATTAGAACCATGTTTAATTTGCCATCTGCAAATGCTTTGGATTTGGGCATGTCCAAAATTTTGTTGTTTGGTACAGAGTTCAGGATTAAACAAACAAAACATACCTGCATGTATAAGAGACCTAAAGTTGTGAGCATATCCGGGTGTTCTGGGGAAAATCTGAAGAAAAGATAAACAGGGAATGTGTTGGCCAACCATTCTAAAATTTATAAAACCACTCCAAAAACCTTTCTAATTTCAAATTCTCATACTAGTCATCTAATTGGCTAAGACATTTTGTCCTAGCCAATCAGATAATTAGTCTTTAAATTTCATATTATAACTGACTTTAGAATGGTGTGCAAATGCTGAACCAGAAAGTTCATGCAAAAACATAATCACTTGTGAAAAATCATAATTATAATGAATTACCTTTTTTCAAGGACCAGTTACTTCTATTTTTCACAAACAAATGATACAAATCATTTGAAATGATTTAATCTGGTTGTTTAATTCTTTAGCACCCAATTCAAATGGTATAGCATATCAAAGCAGCCAGTACATGTACATCTACTGATGTGTTCTTGATGTTCCTTTTTACCAGCACTATGCACAAGACTCTTTCCAAGGCCCTTGCTGCTTAATCACTCAAACAATGTTGAAACAATGTGTAGTGGTGAGAGAAGAATTAGTTTTGATTCAATTAATCCTTTACCAAACGACAAAATTTTAGACTTGTCCAAATTGAAAGCATTTTCAGACGACAAAATAAATGTGATTCAAAAATTGAAATTTGTTTTGGGAAGGTAAGAAAACATTGTGGGAAAAGGAGAAAATGCTGGTAACCAGCATTTTCTCCTTTTCCCACTATGTTTTCATAAGGCTTTTTCTTCAGGGTCATTAAAACCCGTGATTGTACAGTAAAGAGTTAAAATCATCAACCTTCAAACAGAGCAGGGCTTTGAAAATGTAACGGATTTCCCACCTTATGCAATACTGATGTAATGTTTTTCAAAATTGTGAATTAGATAAAATTAACAGTAGTAAAACTTACTTGGGTGGGTGTAAAATAGTATAATGACACCTGGGTCCGTATTCACCAACCATTCTTAAGAACATTCTTAGTCTTATTCTCTAGGATTTTCTAAATTTGAAAGTAACACAACTTCTGATTGGCTAAACCATTTGATTTAGCCAATCAGAAGTTGTTTACTTTCAAATTTAGAAAATTCTTCAGAATTTGACAAGGAATTTTCTTAAGCATGATTGGTGATCTGTCTCAAATAGTACTTGTCAGCAAAGAAAGAAGTGAATTTTCAAACAGCAAATAATTAAAGATGCATACTCTACTGCCTGTTTGTAGACCTCTATTGCTCCTTGAATGTCATTATTTATCAAATAAATCTTCCCCAGCATAACATAAGACAGCTCATGCCGCTTAAAAGATATTGCTTTCTTCAGACATTCTTTGGCCTGTCAAAGTAGGTGAACAAATGATCACTTATAAATTTGTCTTTTATATGTTATCTACCAACAACATCCAGCTTATTCAAGTTTTCAGCAATCTATCTTCAAGCTATTTCTAAACCAAGCCTAAAGTCACCAGCATTTTCTCTTTTTCCTACAATTTTTTCTTCAGTGTTGTTAAATTCCAGGGTTGTGTGGTAAAGAGTTTATGGAAACATTGTGGGAAATAACTGGCCAGATTTATGGAAACATTGTGGGAGAAGGAGCAATCACTTGTAACAAGCATTCCCCTCTTTTATCCCCAATATTTTCAAAAGCTAGCTGCTATATTTGGAGACCTAAAAGGTATATCTGTATGTTTCTAAGTTAAAAGAAATGGTCTTCCACACTATTGATTCTATCACGAGCACGATCATAATCATAGTCATCTGTAATCACTTTTTCCATCATCCCCATCATCATCATTTATTGTTAAAAATATTAATTTTTCTTAACAACATCATTTCTATTACATAATGACTTTGTATTGTCATCACTGCTCTCCTCATTCTAGTAATAACGGGATTGATCAAGATCAGACTGCATGGAGCATGGAGTCCGATCTTGGACCTATATTGTCTGCTTGTTAAGTCAGGCCAATAACATAAACGTCTTTCTCAGTTTCAGAGGACTAAATTTTAAGCCATCCACAGAGATTGATTTTTTTTTATAAGACGACAAAACTTTAGCCTTGTCCAAACTGAGAGCA
The DNA here is from genome assembly GCA_945859785.2 of Tridacna gigas. NCBI lineage: Eukaryota > Metazoa > Mollusca > Bivalvia > Cardiida > Cardiidae > Tridacna > Tridacna gigas. Next base: position 56,893,927 of record OX244034.2, read on the forward strand.
TTTACAGACAACAATTTCAATGTGGCTCAAATGGTGCAACTTTTCTTTGATAGGGTAGAAAACATTGTGGGAAAAGGAGAAAATGCTGGTGACCAGCATTTTCTCCTTTTTCCACAATGTTTTCAAAAGGCTTCTTTCCCAGGGGCGTCAAAAGGCGTCATTGTGCAGTAAAGGGTTAAATGAGCCATGCTAAAAAGGGGAGTTTAATGTATCTTTGTGAAAATCCATTTCATCTAATAATTGACTGAGTCTGGAAGTAGAATGGTCCTTGGACATGTAGAAAATGTACAAATAGCACAATCTTTCAATCCATGTCAGCCTGCGCTGACTGCACAGGATAACATAGGTCAGTACTTTTTGCAGATGCTTTAAGCCCTTTTTTCACAGAGCATGACTCAGTAATTTGGCAGTGATAGAGTTAACGCTTTACCAGACGACAAAATTTTTAGCCTTGTCGAAATTGAAAGCATTTCCAGACGGAAATTTCAGTGTGGCTCAAATGGTGCAGTTTTTCTTTGATAGGGCAGAAAACATTGTGGGAGAAGGAGAAAATGCTGGTTACCAGCATTTTCTCCTTTTCCCACAATGTTTTCAAAAGGCTTCTGTCCCAGGGTCATTAAAAGGTGGCATTGTGTGGTAAAGGGTTAAAGGTATATACCATGACAAAAGGACTTAGTCACTAATCTGTATAGAAAATGTACAACTGACTACCTGTTAAAAACATTAAATATGGTAGATAGTAATAAGATCAATGAAATTTATATCAGCATTCTTACCCTGTCCATTTCTTTCAAGTACATGTAGCACACACCTTGATTGTGACAGATCTCCTGCAAACAAAAAGACAAAATGTAAGTAGGAAAATCTGTATAAAATTAAGTTTCATTGAATTATGTAACAACATGCAGTTTTCTACTATGAAGAAATGAAGAAACAGTTCTGAAAATAAATCTGAACGTTTACCACACAATTTTCACAATTTCACATTTTTTTCCCAATCTTGAACATGAGCAAATCGGAGCAATTGCTTCTAACAAGGAATTTCTATTTTGCAAACAGTACTTTCCTGAATATCCAAAAAGTCAAAAGTCCCTTCCTCCAATTTTTTCTACTTTTTGTCATTTTTAGGAGTCAGCTCCACAGTTTGTCTACGGACAGCTGTATATTTATTGTTAAACTCTTTACCAAACAGCAAAATTTTGAACCTGACCAATTTGAAAGTGTTTGCAGACAACAAATAAAATTCATCTCAATGACGATTTGTACCTTTGATAGGATACAAAACATTGTGGGGAAAGCCTTCTTATTCAGGGCCATTAAAACCTGGGATTGTGTGGTAAAGGGCTATGTCACACCAAACTCTTATCTACCTGTTTGCTTCTAATTCACAATAATGGCCTCAGGATGTTAAAAGCCCACTAGCAGCCAAAATCAAATGTTTTGGGAGTAAAAATGCAGTCAAATTAAATTCATAGCATTTAAGTCTTTACCAAACAACAAAATTTGGGACTAGACGAAACTGAAGGCATTTCCAGACGGCAAAAAAAAAAAAAAAAAGGTGTAGCTCAAATGATCATTTCTGTCTTTGATAGGGAAGAAAACATTGTTCGAAAAGGAGGGAATGCTGGTTAACAGCATTTTCTCCTTTTCCCACAATGTTTTCAAAAGCCTTCTTTTTCAGGGTCGTTAAAACTCCAGACTGTGTGGTATAGTGTTAAAGGTATGGATATCATTATCTGACAATGTGTCACAGTACAGTCTATCAAAGTTGTAATTCTTGTCAGAAAAAAGAATTAGAAGAAGAACTAAAGTTAAAATTTCCAACTGTAATGCTAGTTTTAAGATTCATAAATAGCAATTTACAAATGCTTTATACAGATATGCAAATGATTTTCAAAAATGTTTAAATCCAGAAATCATGGATGATTCATAATTATGTTCATGTGCAAACAGAAACTTTGATGCTCTGTGGTTGCTCTTTTTCCCTCAATAATTACAAAAGCTATCTTCTGCTGGGACTCATGTCAAAACTGTATGGTCACAAATATTGTGCTATCAAAAGATAAATCCTTCTTTACAGTTTGAAAGACCTTAACCATCTACCACACAATCCTGAGATTTAACGTCATTGAGAAAGATGGCTTTTGAAAACATTGCAGGAAAACGAGAAAATGTTGGTAACCCATTACTATGAGGTAATACCAATAAATATGTGAATGGAAAATGGAATAAACATTTTTTTCTTTTCTTTTAACCACAAAACAAAATTCAAGATTAATCCATATAGACAGCATTTGTAGACAACAAATTGCATGTACCACAATTGATCAGATTTATCTTTGAGACGGTAAAAAGCACTGTTGAAAAAGGAGAAAATGCTAGTTCCGCAAATTTCCAAAAGCATTCTTCCTCTGGGTCATAAATAATAGTATGGATTGGTAACAGGTTAAATGCTTACCCAGTCATTTGCATTCAACTTGGCAGCCTCATTATACACATCAATGGCAGCTTTATGCCTTGCCAACAGAAATCTGACACGAAAAGAGAAGAAAATATAGTTTACTCACAACAACAAATAGCTAAATTGGAACCAACCCCAAGCTTACTAGCTCTGCATGCTACCAGTGGGGTTAGCCATGCTCTGCAGTGGAATCTCAAAGAAGCAACCACCCAGTCAGAAATATCTTGTTCATTGTGAAATATTAACATTCTGAAAAATTAACTCTCTACCAGAGGACAAAATTTTTGACTTGTAAATCTTGAAAGAATTTTCAATCTACAAATTAAACATGCTGAAATTATGAAATTTGCCTTTGAAAAGGTTGAAAAACATTGTGGGAAAAGTAGAAAATGCTGCCAATCAGCACGGTGGTTAAACATAGGGGTAGTGTTGTGAGGGGATTAAAACGAAGATGACATACAATGATCTAGCCACTTGTTTCAAGTTATCCGCACTGCTGGGATTTAAGAGAGCACAGGTCTGAAACATCTCCAGTGACTCTTGTATCTTTCCCTCCATACGCATGATCAAGGCTGTGAAAAGAAAATGATCACATAATAACACAATCACATAATAACAATACAAGCAAAATGGAACAGAAACACACATATACATGTACATGTTTTCTTCACTTAATTTTTCCTTTCAAATAGAACTTATGCTATCAACTCATACCTCCTGAAACAATTATAACTTTTGTGGTTGGGTAGATCGGGGATCAGGCTGCTTTTTGTGCAGCCTGATCTTGATGTGCGCCAAGTAAGGAAGATATTCATGTTTTTGTCTTATCGTGATATACAAACCATATTGTTCTGTAAATATTGTATTGTACCTTTGTGGTGGTATAGATCAGTGATCAGACTGCATTTTTGCAGGCTGATCTTGATGTATGCCAACAAAACAAACTTCGATCTAGATGTATGCCATTTCTATTTCCCTATATGTATTTTACCTGATAATTTCACAAGAATTATTATTTAATCAGATGTATTTACTGAATGGTTTCCGACATCTGCGGTACTTTGCAAGACAGTCTGTGTTGAAAGCATTAACAGACAACAAATTAACTCTTTACCACACAATCCCGACTTTTAATGACGATGTGAAAGAAGCCCTTTGGAAACATTGTGGGAAAAGGAGAAAATGCTGGTAACCAGCATTTTCTCCTTTTCCCACAATGTTTTCTACCCTTCCCAAAACAAATTTCAATTTTTCAGTCACATTTATTTTGTCGTCTGCAAATGCTTTCAATTTGGACCAGTCTAAAATTTTGTCGTTTGGTAAAGAGTTAAGAGTGACCTAAACCACGAGATTTTGTCTTTACATATAGAGGGCATGGAGGAAAGGGGGAAAATTGTGAATATAAGCATTTCTGTCCTTTTCCTACAATGTTTCCATAACCTTCTGTCTGATGGTCATTAAACTATGGGTTTTGGTTTTAATAACTAGGTGAAATAATTGTAAGTATTAATGTTATATAAGAGGACACATAACATGTCATATGCATATTTTCTGAAATGCTGTATTTTGGGCTTGTGGCCTTCCTTTACAATAAAAAAGACTGTATTGTGTTGTATGGTACGCAACAGACTAAGCCTTCTGTAAAAGCATACATAAAGACATTTACCTTGTACATACACAGCATATTCACACATCCCTCCACTTTCCCCAAGCTGTTCCCTAATCATCATTTTACACTGCTCATATTCCTTCCTCACGTAATGTAAATGTATCAACCAGTTTCTTCTTTCAAATATGGGCAGCTCTGGGGCTATTGAAAATGTTGATAATAAAAAAACAAAAAGCATAGCAAGAAAATAGTTGAGCAAAGGTTGAAAGTATGCTAAGAATCCCAACTCTTTCAGAGATCGCTATATAAACTAACCTTTAAGGCACACTAGGGGCTAAAAGTAAACAATAGGAGTGTCAAAGTACAGGCAAATCTGATTTATACCATTTAAAAGTATGGATATTATTATGCGTCTGATGTATTACAGGGCAATCTGTCAAAGTGCCAGTTGCTGGCAGATAGATGTAATGTAAAACCAGAACAAAAGTTGGCACCCTCCTTCAAAAAAAAAGTAAGTAAAAAAAGGGAAAACATTTTGAAGGTATGTTCTTCCTTTAATTGTAAGAAAAAGTTACAATTTATTGCTGCTTTTCCCACAGTTATGTAGTGATGCTGATAGCAATGGAGTATGATGGATTCAAGGGATTTTTGATCACAAGATATATACACCTATACTCTAAATTAAAAGCATTTAGCCCTTAACAAAACAATTCCTAGCTTTTTCGACTCCAGGAAAAAGTTTCGAAAACATTGAAGGTAACCAGCATTTTTTTCCTTTTCCTACAGTTATTTTTCTCCTTTCAACAACAGATCCCACCATCTGAGCCACATTTAAATTGTCATCTGCATCTTCTTTAAAATTGGAGTTTCTAGAATATTGTTGTTTGGTAAAGAGTTAAAGGCAACAAAGTGAAATTATTTCAAAGGGAGATATCTATAACTTTGAAACTTTTAAATAGAGGATCTTACGTGAGTGTTTATGTATTATCATTTTTATTAAACAAGTTGACTAAAATTATGACGCGAGCCTTGGCGAGCGTCACAGACATTTTAGTCGAAGAGTTTTATAAAAATGAAAATTCATAAACACAAATGTGAGGTTCTATTTATCACATCAAATGAATGACAGACAAATAAGTGTCCTGCATCATCACCTTTAGCTTTCATACAGTTCACAGGTCCATGTTTACAGTTGTTGTTTGGTTTCAAATGTGTACAAATACAAGTAGATAGCTCTTTGACATTTATCCCGAAAGCAGAATGAAACAGTTCCTAGAGGGGTTAATTCCACCTATTTCCACAATTTTGTTGATTTTAAAAAACTTCAGCAGCATTTTTTGTTTTTCATTACACACGAAAATAAAATCTTCCCACGTGTATACACCTTAGCAACAATGATGTCATTTTTCCGCCAATTGGTGTAGTGCTATAAATTCCGGCACGTGCTCTGACTGCTTCTCCAGCTTCAAGCACTCATGACTAAAAACTTATCAGAACTGGGTCCCAAAAAACCATAATACACTAGTGTTTTATCGAAAATAAGTCATGGGTTTAATACACTGCTGGAAAAGGGTTTATGTGATAAAGTAAACTACCAACATTTTATCCTTTCTCAATTGTGGTTTCAAAAAGTCTTCACTAGTGTCATTAAACACAAACACAAAGGGTAAATATTCATAGGAAGTATTCAGCCATTACAGACCTTTTTTCGGTTTAGGTTTGGGTTGTGCTGGGATGACTGGAATCTGGGGTGGTTGGTCAATGCCAGGTCCTTCCTTCTCACCATTTCTGTCCACAGATATGACCGTTTGGTTCACCTAAAAGTAAGACATCAAAATATTACAAAGTTTCAGAGATTGAAAAATTATCAAAAACCCATTTGTCCTACAGGGCGAGTGAATTAGAAAAATTACTCACCCTTCTTTTAGGGGTCCGACGAATCACCGAAATACCGAAATGCCACCGAAACACCGAAATACCCCAGATTTTTTTTTTTTATTTTTGATTTCAAACAACTGAAGCTGTGGTGTTTGACACAAATTGTAATCATACTGATGAAGGAGGGTTAGTTTAAAACCTAATGACAAAATAACAACATGCCATTGAAGCCCGACGTGAAGAATGTGCACCGGAATATCCCACCGGTACTGTAAATGTTCACCGAAATACCCGCCCGGCGTAGTAAAATTTGTCGATTCAGGGATTCTAACGCAATCTAACTACAGTAGCTGTGCTTGTGCACAAGGTTGATGTGTCTGATTTTTATCCATAACTATGCTGGCAAAAAATAGTTTTCACTTTTATGTTGGATATAGATGAAATTAAAAATCAACAAATCGGAAAACCGCCAGCCATTTTAAATCTGTGGTTAACACGTTACCAGGCGTAAATTGATAAGACAATTATAATTCCACCCATAAGATTATTAATAATAACCATGCCATTTCAAAAAAAAAAATGACAAACTTACACAAAATAAGATCATATCAGCCGAACGCCTTCAATTACGATTGCATCACTTTAACAGAACAGAACAGAACCAAACTATTTGTGCGTTTCGATGGATCAGAGACCTACATTCTGATTTGGGTCTACTTCGTCCGCAAATGATTTTGTATGTGTGTTTATCATTCAAAGAAATAATAAATTCGTGTGATCATTTGATACTGATAATTTTTCGGGTCTAGATTGGCGTAATCAAGATCGGGTATTTCGGTGTGTAACAGACCAGACACGCGAGTGTTTCAGTGATTGTTCTCCACGTAAATTAATGATGAATATACATGTATTAACAACATCATTCTTCTCATTAATGATTGATACTTTCATTGAGCGCATTTTCAGTTAAAGAAAAAAGAAAGAAAGAAAAATACTGCGAACTAATATCAGTTATCTGAACTTAATATTGAAAAAAAATAGGGGTATTTCGGTGTTTCGGTGGCATTTCGGTATTTCGGTGATTCGTCGGACCGTTCTTTTAGTATCACTCGTCCTACTTTTTAGCCAAGATAGCTTCTGTGTCACCACTATGTGTGGACTTTAGCAGACGATATATTTGTGTAAATGTTTTTAATACCCAGTGGGTCCATTCATTTAGATTTTCCTCTGGGCATTTCCTTGTCGATGAATAATCTATTTCAAATGTTTATTCGTTACATACAGTGCAAAAAGTAAAACAAAACTAAGATGGATCCTTCTATTGCCATTATTCAGCTATTTTCGAATTTGTTTACTAAGTTTTACTCCCTTGGAAAGTTAAATTTTCTTATTTGCGTAACAGAGAGATCAGAATCTTTTCTCCGAATGACAGGAATGACAGTTTTCTATTCCAGAATGCACATGTGATGCTGTTATTCAGTACGAAGGAAAGGATAATTCGGAGGGTATGCAGTGATTTTAACAAAGAGTCTACAAGTCTGTTACCTTCAGTCTGAAGGTGTCTGCTCCGATGCTAATTTTGTGACTGTTCTTCGCATATGCGAAGAACAGTCACAAAATTAGCATCGGAGCAGACACCTTCAGACTGAAGGTACAAGTCTGTATGTTTCGAATTCAATATTGGCAACCACTTAGAGTGTATTGCATTTCAGAAATAACACGCATGATGCACTGCCCAGGTTGCTGACAACAAAGATCTCTTCTTTATTTAGAAAAAAAATGATACTGGCGAATCTTTATCGTAGTTTTACCTCATGTAATTCAGATTTTTCTTGCAATGGTCCTGCTTCTTCGCCGATCGCCTCCATACCGGAAGTTTACTAATGTAAATAGTTCAGATCCGGACTGAATGTTCATTTCTCTTTGATTAGTGGACTTTTTCATCCAAAGAGCATGTCTAAACACAGAAATGGCAACGATGTTTTGCACACGGACTAGAGCATCATCGGCAACTGAAATAAAAGAAACCTGCAAGACATGATCTTTTCTTTCTTAATTACCGATAAACTTCTATCTTTTTTAATCAGTTGAAAATAAGGCAATGCTTATGAGGCTACGCCGAATGGCGTTATCTAAAATCCTAAATACCAAACAATCCCGTCTTTAATATCCCTTTCAGTCTGCAAATGTGTTCAACTTGGACAAGTCTGAAATTTGGTCGTTTGTTAAAGAATTAAGGATCCCAGTGTGTAGATAAAGATCGATGTTGAAACTTCCTAAATCCGACAGAGCTGATCCTGGAACTTAACGGTTATTTTAGGGACAGCTTGAATTGTGATCAAATTGCATAGGGATGTTCAGTGAGATACTCCGAAATCTTATGAGGTATTAAATCGGTTTATTTTGCTATGATAAATAAGTCTGATCTACAATTTGAAAATGTCTATGTCTCAAAAGCTACCTCCCATTTACTATGTTCGGTACTAAAGACATTGACTGAATTGAACTTTCATTAATACTCTTGAAGGTTTGATAGGATTTATGAGTCATGGTCAACTGACACAAGTCATTCTGCTTATAAGACTTACAACAAACAATAATGTATTAGTCAATTTTACAACTAACCAATTCTTTCACAAATCACAAAAAATCACAATTTTTTTTTAAAAAATAAGAAGAACGGAACAAAAAATAAATAAATAAATAAATAATAAAATAAAATAGAAAATAAAAAAATAGTACCGAAAACGTTGCGGGGCAAGAAGTTGTCTATGTTACAAGTCGCAGCATTTGTCCAACCCCCACTACCCATCACGCTTTTCAAAAGCTTTGCCAATCAAATGAAAGAAACCCATTTGGAATGGAACGGTAAACATTTAGCGAAATGAGACACATTCTTATACAAGCAATGTTTTCAAAACAGATGCATTTGCATTTTTTCTTTCCAATGTTACAACGCTTTGTATTTTCTTTCATATAAAACTACAAGTATGCCAAAACTCACAGTATGCTGTGATCAGTTGTGAACAATAGTTAAACGGGCAAGTCATTTCAATAGAAGAATACTGTTGCTGTGTACTTGTATGTATCATGATGTCATTACATGTAGTTACAACAAGAGCAATAGCAGCAGCAAACAACAGCATCAACAACCTTTTCCTATGAAAAGTTTGATTGTTTCAGTTTAAACGAACTCTGACTATCAGATAAAGCTGACATTTTCTTTTATCACTACTTTCTTAACCCATCCCCTAACTGATTAAATCTTTGACCGCAAAAAATGCACGCACACACAAAAAGATAATTCACTTTGTATTTTTTCAATGCCAACTATTATAGTTTCGATACAGTAAAAGATACCTTTTCTTTATAGTTTCAGCATCGTCTAACAGACAGAGCCAATCTCCTCATATTTGTCGGTGGAACTATCTTTGCAGACTGATCTTTTTCCTACACTGTCAGCATAGTATACTCAGTATGTGGCCACATTTTCTTCCTCTAAGTGACATTTTCTTCTTTTCCTACAATGTTTTTATTTTTACTTTTTCAAAAATTGTTTTCACCATCTGAGACACATTGAACTTGTCGTTTGCAAATGCTTTGGATTTCGACAAATCCAAAAGAACATGTTGTTCAGTAAAGAGTTTAACCCTTATCCTGCTGAATAAAAGAAATGAAACTTTCAAGCCGATAGTATAAGCCTAAATTTTCCTGTTTCAAGGGTATTTCTGGAGGAAAGATATCTCTTTATCGGACAGTGTAGATCAAAGATCAGACTGCACGTTTTGTGCAGTCTGATCTTGATCTACGCTGTCCGCAAAAGGTCCGTGGGTCGCGTTAAGCAGCCTAAGGGTTAAAAAAGGTTAGCTCAAAAGCATTAACCATGTTTAGAGTCATATTATTCTTCTATTACATATGAACCATGCTCTGGAAAAAGGTGGTTTAATGCATATCCGTACGTCATCATATAATAATGGATCCCACAAAATCTATTTCGTCCAACAGCCGACAGTATCTTGCGATGGAATAGTCCTTTGACATGCAGAAAGTTTACAAATAGCTAACAGTTTCGGCCCATGTCTGCCTGCGAGGACTGCGCAGGTTGACATGGGTGGATACTCTTTGCAGATGCATTAAACCCCCTTTTCACAGAGCATGGCTCATTTCATATAGACGAAACGTGGTGGGAGGGTAGAGAGAGAATATAGTCAGAGATACAAGGCAAACAAGCCTTAACTTAACAGAAGAAGAAGAAGAGGAAGGAGAGAGAGAGAGAGAGAGAGACAGAGAGAGGTAATCAATCCTGCAAATTACAATCCTTCTTCACATAAAATTCCTCAAGTTCTTGACACGAGCCACATGTTTTTTCGACGAAATGAAGTTTCTGGTGGTCACATGATCCGATATTTCTGGGAGAGTACGAGAGGGAGGAAAACTTGAAAATGACATTTTAACCCGTAACCTGCTGAGCTAATATTGTTCACAATTACAAAATCAGCTTTTGGTGAGTAAGTTAGTTTTTCAAAGATCGTAAAATGAACCACTGATAGAGAAGCAGAGAGTGATGACCAAGATCAGACTAGAAATATGTGCAGGCATATCTTGGTATATACTTTCCTCAATATACATCCAAGATCCTGTCTGGCGTGATAAGAGGTAACGAACAATTTGTTCTACGATGGCAGCATTGACTCTTCACTCCGCCTTTGGAAAATGCTGAAATATTGGCAGTATCATACATTCAAGTATAAACATGAAACAAAATACAAAACAAGTTATTTTCAAAGCACTGTTTCCAAAACACTACAAACTGACATTTCAAAAACAGTTTTATAATGAAGGTAAAAACTCTTTCACATCCTTTTTTTTTTTGTATGTGATACTAAATTACGAAACTGTTCGAAAGTGTAAAGGATGACAAAGTGAACAGACCCCCTGTAAAATCTATAAATTGTTTGTTTGTATATATAATGGGTTTTGAGAACTCTTTCCTCTTAAAGAATCTACAGGTTTCTCGAAAAATTGAGTACTTTATTTTCAAATTTTGATATTTCATGCTACAGAAAATGATTTTAGGGGAAAATAATGCCGTATTACAGAAAAGAAAACTTTAAAGGAAGCCATCAGTCTGTGCTTTCTTGCACAAAACTATTAGAAATGATGACTGGAGAATATGTATTGCTTTAATTCGGGGTGTAAAGAATTAATGCTTTTCGAACGAGACGGAAAGTCGGGAAAGCCCTTGTGGCGGAACGGATCTATCTGGGTTTTTCACCATTCCATGATGCCTGTCCAAGAAGTTAGTAATGTACTATTGATTGCCTTTGTTTTTATCCTGACTACTTTCTTCCCTCTTAAAAAGTCGTTCGTTGAGTTTGTTTATAAATACATGTATCCATGTAATTGCATGTATTTAATTTAGAGTCGCTTAAAATACAGGAATAAAAATTTACAGTTCATATGGCATAAAAATGGCAGTTTAATCATTCTACAGGTGATTTGAAAAGAGCTAACCGTAACACGTATCATCATTTTTAAGAAAAAGACAGGATCAGCAAAAAAGTAGTTATTGCAGATTACATGGCGGAGCTATTTTGAACAAAGGAATTCGTAGCAGTGAGTTGTGGAGGAGACATCAATGTAGAATCGGCAAATAAGATGTAGAATACCGTTAAAATACACTGAATTTCGATATTTCTTTTTTTTTTTTCCCGAGTAAGATCAATTATTTCCAATTCGTGCAATCATTCAAAACAGAAAAAAAGGAGTTCGGTAGCAGCAAACATTTTATCAATTAAACCAACTAATGTAGCTAATTTGCTCGGATCTTGGGATCCCACTGTCATGTGATTCTTCTGCAATCATTCATTAATCATACACATCTCACCTCTGAGTTGTTTTTTTCATTTAAGAACGTACATTCTTTTCTTTAACCCCCATAAGACTTCTTGGTTGCCCTTACTATGACAGTTAGCAATTGGAACAAAATTGTCGTCCTAATTAAAAAGAAAAAAATCAGAGTATTCGAGAAAAAAATGAAATAGCCGATTCCAAAAAAATGTATTTTCTGAGAGGAATGACCGAATCCAAGTTGAAAGAACCTACGTGGTTAGACTCGTTTTGCCTTGTCCTTAGATGATTATGTATATCGTAAAGTTTTGTAAACTTTATTTTTAACTTGGCAAAGAAATACGTCTAAAGGAAACAAAAATAAAGCTCCTTAATTAACTTTGTTTTTGTTCATATTTTACACGGATTTTTTTTTCGAAAAGCAACCAGGAACTTTTAGCTTCGTTTTATTTCATTGCAATCCTGGAACGGATTTAGCCCTTAGGCAGTTAAGCGCGACTCACTGACCTTTTGTGGACAGCGTAGATCAAGATCAGACTGCACCGAACTTGGATCTACACTGTCCAATAAGTAGATATTTTTTTCCAAGAAATAAGTTTGAACTAAAATAATTCGGATTTTTACTATCAGCTTGAAAGTTTTAGTAAGTTTATTTGGCAGGATACGGGTTAACTCTTTACCACATAATCCCGACTTTTAACGACCCTGAGAAAAAAGCCTTTTTGAAAACAGTGTGGGAAAAGGAGAAAATGCTAGTAACCAGCATTTTCTCCTTTTACCACAATGTTTTCCATCCTTCCCAAATCAATTTTTGATTTTTGAATCACATTTATTTTGTCGTCTGCAAATGCTTTCAATTTGGACCAGTCTAAAATTTTGTCGTTTGGTAAAGAGTTAATGAGAAAACAACATCGTGCACGTTGCGGCAAGACCTTTAACCATGTACCAAGAGACAAAATGTTGCACTTGTCCAAACTGAAAGCGATTGCAGACAACATTGACCTAAAATGTAGCTCAAATGATGTGAACTGTCTTAAAAAGGGTACTAAATAGAAAACTTTGTATGAAATGAGAAAATCCTCGTTACCAGCATTTTCCCCTTTTCCACAACATTTTCAAAAGCCCCCTCTGATGGGGTCCTTTAAACTCGGGATTGTGTGGTAAAGGGTTAATATACACAAATAAAGCTTGGCATCTCGCAGGCAAGTGCGTTACAAATGTAGTCGCTAATGTGGACAGTGTAGACTAAGATCAGACTGCATAGAATCTGTACTAAATTCTGATTCCAACAGGCATAGGTCTTTTACTCTGAGTTTTGCAGACAGTGTAGACTCAGATCATACTATAGTAGAACATGTATCTTTCTGAATTCACGATAATTAATTTTGTTCTGTCGTTTTTTTTTTGATACTGAACAATTCATTGGTTTAGTAGCCAGTTGTGTAAGTCAGTGAAACATGCACTTTTTTCGGCGTGGAAGTATCAATTCGTTTTGGACCCTCTTCTTAAACGTATCAAATCATGGTAAACAAATGATATCAGTGGAAAAGCAGAGGTTTCATTGTCTGGCATAACTCATTTCAAAAGATTTTTTTTTCAAGTTCCTTTTAATCTTACTGATGATTCCTGATTTTAATAACCCTGAGACAGGGGGCTTTTGAAAACTTTTGTGCTAGTTACCAGCACTTTCTCATTTTCCCACAATGTTTTCTACTCTTCCGGACAAATCTAAATTTATTACTTTAGATTTATTTATTTGTCGTCTGCAAATGCTATCAATTTGGACAAGTCTAATACGATGTCATCAGTTAAAGAATTCAATGACTGAAAAAGAAAACGGTATACGCTGGTATAGAGTAATATAAATAAAGCAGAAAGGGACCATTGACGTGGTTTTGCATTAAGTACAACTATAACCTGAACGCGATAAATTTGGCATCCAGCTGGATCAATCGATATTCAAAGAATAGTACTTTAGGTGAATTATCGGATAATTAGTGATTAGCACTGTACGGTTTCGAAAACTGAAAAAATTACATTGCGTTTGAAGGGCATTAAACAAACTTTTGACCCAAAATTTTAAAGAGGAGTAAGTTTATATTTCGTAGGTATAAGGAAAAATCATAACGACATGACTCTTGACACTTAGTTCGGAGAAAACAAAAAATAAAATTACCTCCGGCTGGATTCGAATCCACGACCTTTAAAATCGTGGTCTGCTACTCTACCAACTGAGCTATGGAGGCAGCCAAATTATTGATATGTTTACCCTTAAGAAGCTAAGCGCGACTCACTAACCATTAGGGGATAGTGTAGATCGAGATCAGACTGCACAGAACGCGCAGTCTGATCTTGAATCTACACTGTCCGATAAGGAGATATTTTTCTGAAAAAAAAAAAAAAAGTTTAAACTAACATTATTCGGGTTTTTACTACTGGCCTGAAAGTTTTGTTTAACTTAGCAGGATAGATGTTAAAAATATATTTATCCCTTGTAAACGCATTAACGGATATACCGTTACTAACGCGATAGAAAACTTTCAAGTAAAAATACTAGAAGCTCAGTAATTCCTGGTACTTTCTATATGTATTGTTATCGTTCCTTTAATCTAAAACCAACCTTTGCACGGGTATGAACATAGGCAGTCTTTGGTCTTTGTTTGAATTTTATAAAACTTTCGAAATGAAAGCCAGTTTAATGTCCCTTTAAACTGCTGTGTTTATGTTATCGCATTCGCATTATATTATATGGCCAAGGAAAAGTTTTTTTTTTTTTGTATTTTCCTTGTGCGTTTTCTGCTGTAATATCTACATGTATCTAGTTTATTAAGTCAGCATCTAGATATTCACATTCTCTCTGCTGCACAAATGTTTCAATGCCATGTCTATGCTTACATAAATTTGTAAATAATCCTGAATCTGTTTATAATTCTATTCGTAAATAATTCCATGTCAATATTTGTCAACAAATACTAGCTAGAACGTGATGAAATAACGCGTACCTAAGTTTATACCAAACTAATAGAGTTCTTATTTATATCAGTTAAATCACTATTTCTTTTTACATTGTACATTTTTATATGTTGATTCTTTTTCATAAAGTTTTTTCTTGAGCGTGTATGTTTGACATACGTCGAGTAGCTTTTTCAAAAATACTTTTTTCTGTGCTTCCACGTAAATCATGAGCCCTCCTTTGGCAATACTCGTGCGTTTAACTCTTAGATTGCTAAGCGCGAACCCAATGCACACTGTAGATCAAGATCATACTGCACAGACTGTCCGATACTGTGAGATTTTCTTCGGCGAAAAGAACTTTGATTTCGTGATATTTTGTAATTTAGTATGGCCGAGAATTCTTTTTAAGTTTATTCAGGTTTAAGTGCCTTTCACTTACTGTTAGAGGGAGGGTAGGAGTTTATCAAGATCAAAGTGATCAAATTCTGCAGTCTGATCTTCAGCTGCACTGTCCACTTTGCTAAGATATTCTGGCAATAAAACACTTCTTGTAACAACACTTATTTTTGTATGTATTTTTTGTTGTTGTTGTTGTTGTTTATTCCTGACGGAAAATTTAAGAATTAACCTTTAGGCTGCTGAGCGCGACTCAAGAACTTTTGAGGACAGTGTCGACCAAGGTAAGACCTCACAGACTGTACAGTCTAATCTTTGATCTATCGCTTGCCGATAAGGAGATTTTTTTTTTTCTTGAAATGTTTGAAATGGCAACATTTGGGTTTTTATGTACAGACGGCCTGAAAGTTCCATTTAACTCTACCAAATGCAAAAATTGTAGAATTGTCCAAACTGAAAGCATTTGCAGACGACAAGATAAATTTGACTCAAAAATTGAAAGTTTTTGGGGAAGGGTAGCAAACATTGTGGGAAAAGGAGAAAATGCTGGTTACCAGCATTTTCTCCTTTTCCCACAATGTTTTCAAAAAGCTTCTTACTCAGGGTCGTTAAAAGTCGGGATTGTGTGGTAAAGGGTAAACTACTTTAGCGGGTTAAATGTTAATACATGTACACTAAAAGAATAATTTTGTTCGTCTTTCAAGCTTTTTTCTTTTAAAAATGTGTCTTTAGAAAGGTAAAATTGCTTGTATCGAGCAGTTGCACATTGTACGTATTTCGAATACATTGTTCTTCATTTGGCACGATATTTTCACGTGTATTCGCGCATAAAGCATTATACCAAGCCGATTATCCATATCTTATCTCTTTACCACACGACAAAATTTTTAAGCTGTCCCAAATTGAAAGCTTTTGTAGGCGACAAATGACATGTGTCTAAAATAATGGGACTTGTCTTTGAACGGGAAGAAAACATCGTGGGAAAAGGAGAAAATGCTGGTTAGCAGAATGTTCTCCTTTTCCCTCAGTGTTTTCAGAAGCCTCTCTTTTAAGGTCGTTAAAACTCGGGACTGTGTGAGAGAGGTTTAAACGGTGTTTTTGCCGGAAGTTGGTAGGCCTGCTTGTAATGAGCCAAGTGGTTTTAACTTCCTTTTCTAAAATTGATCGCCTACGTTTCAGTCGTTGCTTGCATTGTAAATGGAAATAAATAAATAAATAAAAAGATAAATAAATAAATAAATAAATAATCACAACAGTTACTGTCGTTCATTCATTCATTCATTCGTTCAATCTTCGTTCGTTCATTCGTTCGTTCGTTCGTTCATTCATCAAATATACTATTTCAGGCTAATTTTGTTTTATAGATAAAACTGATAAATAACGCAAACAATTTTTTTATTTGATATAATTCATTTTCTATACTACTATCAAAGGCTTGTTCAAGAAGATTCATTACATTTCCCGAAACCGAAAAGAAAAATTAGTGAAGGCGTTTTTATGGTTTAACAACGCCTTCTTGTTACAGCTGACTCCGCCTACTTCGGAAACCAAATCACTTTTACTTCTCCTCAGAACAGATCTTATCCAGATAACATGACATGCCTTGTTACCATGGCAACCAAGTGTAAACATTCTGACATCAAATATCTCGCCGAGAGCTTTTGATGTTATTTCAGTGATTAATCGTTGGATGGCCGTTTGTTATCGGTATTCAAGCCTATATCACATTATGAAAATTAGAGATTCCTGCATCCGCGCTGTTCCCCATTAACTCTTCACCAAACCACGAATTTTAGACCTTTCTAAATTGTAAGAATTTTCCGTCGACAAATAGAATGCGATAAAAATGAGGAAAGTTGTCTGAGAAAGGGTAGAAAAATTCGTGGGAAAAGGAGAAGATGCTGAGTAACCAGCATTTTGTCCTTTTCACAAAATGTTTTCTACCCTATCAAAGACAGAAATCATTATTTGAACAACATTTAATTTGTCGTCTGCAAAAGCTTTCAATTTGATCAGAGCCAAAATTTTGTAGTTTGGTAAAGAATTAAGATTTACTGGATTTAGATTTATCAGTAGAAATAAATCTTTACCAAACGTCAATATTTCGACCAGCCTAAATTGAAAGCATATGCAGACGACATTTTAAATGTGGCTCAAATGATGGAATTTGTCGTTGAAAGGGTAGAAAACATAGGGAAATGAGAAAATGCTGGTTACCAGCATTTTCTCCTTTTCGCATAATGTTTTCAAAATCTGTCTCAGGGTCGTTAAGCTCGGCATTGTATGGTAAAGGGTTAAACAAGTTTTGTAAATTCTCGTTTCGCACTTCAGTTATCATATCTACATGTATATAATTTTTATTTACATTTTAAGTATCAATTAAATAAAATTTTATTGAGAGAGAGAGAGAGAGAAAAAAAATCCAGCTTCTGTTTGCCTGGAATATAAACTTTACTTTATTGAAACATAGATCTACTTTCAATGTGACTTTCTATTTTCCTTTTAGATCCTCCATACTTTTCTCATAGCTTTCAATTAAAGGACAACGAAAACCGCTGTTTCTGTGCAGTCTGTACTTAACTCTTTACCACACAATCCCGACTTTTAACGACCCTAAAAAGGAAGCCTTTTGAAAACATTTTCCCACAACGTTTTCTACCCGTCCCATAATCGAATTTCAATTTTCTAAGTCACATTTAATTTGTCGTCTGCAAATGCTTTCAATTTGGACTTGTCTAAAATTTTGTCGTTTGGTAAAGACTTTTTAAGCTATGTTAGTTACTGTTTACTTCATTCTACACTATCAACTTATTCTCTCTACTTACGACGGAACTGTACTTTTAGCGTGCCAATGTACATGTGCATTGCCTTGGTCTGTTTTGGCCACAAAGTAATAACATATTAATAATGATGATAATAACTAGAAATTTTGTTGGTTCTAGAAGTGTTAACTTTTAAAGTGAAACCCTTAACCTGCTAAATAAGTAAAATGAAACTTTCAAGTCGACAGTAAAATCCCAAATTTTGCTATTTCAAAGATATTTTTTGGGGGAAAAATATCTCCTTATGAGACAGTGTAGATCCAAGATCAGACTGCACGTTCTGTGCAGTCTGATCTTGATCTTCACTGTCCGCAAAAGGTGGTTGAGTCGCACTTAGCAGCCTAGGGGTTAAGTTAGGGCAAAGAATATTAAAAAAAAAAAGGTGGAAGAAAATTGGAACATAATGCCAATACTGGAATTGTCGGTATTCTCCCTCGTTGCATTCTCCATGGCTACTTCGGCTAGGTATTATTTCTTATGCAGCTTCTGATGGTGATTGATAGAACAGAACAGAGCAGAACATTTTATTTCACGACAAGTACACGGTTGTACATTGTCATACAAAAAAAAAAAACATGAACATCACTAGATCTTGGGCGAGCATGACGGCGAGAGTGACACACACACACACACACACACACACACACACACACACATATATATATGAATGAGCCATGCTCTGTGAAAAAGGGGCTTAATGCATCTGCAAAAAGTATCGACCCGAAACTTTTCGCTATCAGTCAATTTTCTTTATGTCAAAGGACCAGTCTATCTGATGATTCAGTCGGTTGTTTAAAAAAGATGGCTGTTATGAATCCATAATTATGTGATGGCTTGTTTGGTATCATGCATCACGGAGATGCACGGAGATGCACTAAGCCCCCTTTTGCCAGAGCATTGCTCATATTTAGTACTCCCCAGCAAAGCCATAAAACACGTCTCATAATAATTTGACTTTAATTGACGGTACCAAACATATTTATACTTGTATACTAGATAGAAAAAAAAAAGGAACACAATGAATTAGAAGACCTTGTGTAACGCGTTGAATAGATAAGGTTGACTCCTCTAATCTAGAATATCGTTGTAGCCCATATAGCGTCCCAAGTAGGAAGGGGGAAAACAATGAAATAAAAGTCACATCCTCAACCCTTCCCCGGAACTGTAGACTGGTATCAGTCCGTTAAATAAAGCATGTTCATTTAAAAAATCATAAAACAGCAAAACAAATACACTTATATAATATTCTCAAGGTCTGATTTAACACCTGTATTTTAGATAAAGAGCAAGTAATAACATATATTTCTGAGTCTACAGTAGTTGTGTACCTTGTTTATTAGAATGACTCAAATGCAGGGCCTGAATGCCAGGCTACCGGAACTGTTATGCGCGGTAGGAAAAAGTTAATCACCCCCCCCCTCCCAAATGATTGCGAAACACAGGACTTAAAAGAAACTCTTCTTATTCAGCCTATAATGGTTTTACATCAAGAACTGGGTCCTAAACAATAGTTGGCTTCTTCTAATTATCTTGTTTCAGGGGGAGAAAGGTTAAGTGCTTAATTAAACGTGTTGATAATAGCAAGGTACCTCTGAGCGATATCTGTTCGTTTAACAACAGCACCGTGTGTGCATCCAACATAGCTTTCTTGTAGCCCCGTCCTTGTTAATTGTGCAAAGTAGAAGGCGTAATGAATATTATAGGATTATACATGAATATCGGGTTCATTCAAATTTCATCCAGGTCAGTCCTCAACTTTCATGACAGACAAAACGTCATCAAAAATTGTTTTTCGAAATTTTAGCTTAGAAAAAAATAAATCCAACTGCAAAGCGTCTACATGGAACAACAAATCTTGAAAACATTGATTAAGGGATCTTTTGTATTTATCTGCATGGCAGTCGATAGACGGTACATATTGTGAAATACGAGAAAGTGCCGAAGTGAAGTAAAATCCATTGCAATTTTCATGCTCTCAAACTTTTCTCATATACCGGTATATGGGCATTGCTCTGGCAAAAGGGGGCGTAATGCATTATCTCCATGATGCATGATACTATGCAAGTCATCACGTGATCATGGATCCATAAAAGTCCATTTTATCTAACAACCGAATCATGATGTAGACCGGTCCTTTTACATACACAAAATTAACCAATAGCGAAAAGTTTCGGTCCAGGTTAGCCCTCAGGCTGACCTGGGTTAATAATTTTCGCAAATGCATTAAGCACCCGTTCATAAAGCGTGGCTCATATATGAATGAACTATTTTTTCTACAAGTTATCAAAGAAAACTCAATCAAGACGATGCAGATTTAATATAGCTGCCATAACTAAGGCCTCAGTATGACGTCAGATAATGTCTATGATGTAACTTCCGATAAGAATGCGCATGACACTGATATTGTTAGATTATTCCCACAAGTGGTTGTAAGTGCTTTTCCAATTACTGGCGATGCAAAATCAGTGTGATAACCGCCCAATTAGGGCTCGTGTCGACCGATTTTATCCGAGATACCTGGAAGCAGACTACTACTCAAGTTTCTTTGCCATCTTTCATTCTCAGTTATCCATGAGAATATTTCCCACAGATTCTTTCCATGTAGTCTAGATGATCATAACACAGAAGGTGTATACAACTATATAAGATACATGTAACAAAATGTCTGTCAGTTTACCTATTGTTTGTCTGTAGACACCTGTTTGACTGTGCAGCCTGTGAGAAAGCTGCTCTAGCGATTTCCGACCGGGTTAATTTTATAATCTTCAAACGTTTCAAGTTGTTTGACGCTTTCTTTTTTACCTCCCGAAAACAAATCAGCAGACAACAACGAGCCGCATGTAACAGGCCTACGGAAATCCAACATAAAATAGGGTTTACAATAGGGTCATACATGTAAAAACATCGTGGCTGAAGGAAGAATTGCTCGTCATCTGCAGGAGGCAATCATTTCCTAAACAACGAGTTAATCATTCTCTTTCTTTAAATCTAGATCGATAGCCTGCCTGTGATTCACTTCTTTTTATTTTTTTGTGATCATATTTCTAGATGACCGATTCGGCGAGATCGCAAAATGTAAAGACATTAGATACAAGATCAAATGTATCCAATATAAGCGTACAAGACAGATGCGTATTTTTTTTTTTTTGTTCGTTTTCATTTAACCCATTCCCAAACAAGCCCTGGTTTTCACGTGTCTGCAGTACAAGTCTTTTGAAAACACTGTGGGAAAAGGAGAAATTGCTCGTAACGAGCAATTTCTCCTTTTTCCAGTGTTTTCTACCTTTTTTGAGAACTTTCTACCATTTTCATCAAATTTAAAATTGTCGTCTGCAAACTCTTTCAATTTGGACCAGTCCAAAATTTGTCGTTTGGGATAGGGTTAACTAAATATGGTTCCAGTTTGAAAAAAGACTGATAGGACTCTAAGATACGATCGCAATGATAGCTGCACAGCATCAACCATGTTATCGCTTCAAAAATTGTAAATTCGTTTTGATTTTTTTTTTTTGATACAGAGATACTTTTTTTTTTTAAAGTTCATTTAATAAGAGAAACTTTTTTTTTTCTCGTCAAGCAAATTTCGTTTATTTCGTGCTTTTCGATGGTTTATCTTGAAATAATGATGGATTATGGTTTGATAATTTCAGCGTTGGGACCAGTGAATTCAGTATCGATTTATAAACTCAGTACATGTAGTATGGAAGTACCGAGAGGTCCCCTGCACTTCGCATTCTCCAACAACAACAACAAAAAAGTTAAAAGCATGAAATAATTAGATTTTTTTTTCGGTAAAAGATCGAAATTTATTTCATCTCATGAACACCACATGTTCGTCGTGAACATCATCTCGTGAACATCATAGTGGCTGCGCCATTCGTGAAAATATTAACTGTGATGTTCACTCGATGAAATAAATTTCAGTCTTCCACCGAAAAAAAACAAACAAACATACTCTATGTATTTCTTCAGCTTGGCCATATAATGAAAATATTTTCCTTTTTAGGCTAGTTCCATTTAAGTCGAGCTATATCACTATACATGAGTTCATGAGAAAAGTTATGATTCGATCAATTCATTGATAAATGGCTGTTGAACGTCTACAAAAGCTGGTACAATCTAGAGAGAGAGAGAGAGAGAGAGAGAGAGACAGACAGACAGACAGACAGAGAGAGAGAGAGAGAGAGCCTTCCTTTCATAATACATCGTTGTTTTCATGGGAAAGAGATTGACTAATTTTTTACTCCCGCGAAGAAAGCATTTAATTGGTTAATTATCTTATGTTTATTTGAAAACGCAAAACATTAATTTTAGCACTATTATCTTTGCAAGTTCACCATGTTCTGCAATTAAGATACAAAATAAGAAAAAAACAAGAGGACCATAATGGTCCTAAATCGCTCACCTGAAATGCAACTGAGCTCAACACAATAATGCTACATGCCAAATATGAAAGCTCTAGCCCTTACGGTTTGGGACAAGAAGATTTTTAAAGATTTCTTTCTTTATCTCTATGTGAAATCCGAGAACCCACAACATAGGGCCAATTTTTAACACCAGGGCCATAATTTGAAGTATTTTGGTAGAGGGCCACTAGATGATGCTACATGCCATATACGAAAGCTCTAGCCCTTACGGTTTGGGACAAGAAGATTTTTACAGATTTCCTTCTTTATCTCTATGTGAAATCCGAGAACCCACAACATAGGGCCAATTTTTAACACCAGGGCCATAATTTGAAGTATTTTGGTAGAGGGCCACTAGATGATGCTACATGCCATATATGAAAGCTCTAGCCCTTACGGTTTGGGACAAGAAGATTTTTACAGATTTCCTTCTTTATCTCTATGTGAAATCCGAGAACCCACAACATAGGGCCAATTTCAACACTAGGGCCATAATTTGAAGTATTTTGGTAGAGGGCCACTAGATGATACTACATGCCATATATGAGAGCTCTAGCCCATATGGTTTGGGACAAGAAGATTTTTAAAAATTTCCTTCTTTATCTCTATGTGAAATCCAAGAACCCACAACATAGGGCCATTTTCAACACTAGGGCCATAATTTGAAGTATTTTGGTAGAGGGCCACTAGATGATGCTACATGCCAAATATGAAAGCTCTAGCCCTTACGGTTTGGGACAAGAAGATTTTTAAAGATTTCCTTCTTTATCTCTATGTGAAATCCAAGAACCCACAACATAGGGCCAATTTCCACACTAGGGCCATTATTTGAAGTATTTTGGTAGAGGGCCACTAGATGATGCTACATGCCATATATGAGAGCTCTAGCCCATATGGTTTGGGACAAGAAATTTTTTAAAGATTTCCTTCTTTATCTCTATGTGAAATCCAAGAACCCTCAACATAGGGCCATTTTCAACACTAGGGCCATAATTTGAAGTATTTTGGTAGAGGGCCACTAGATGATGCTACATGCCAAATATGAAAGCTCTAGCCCTTACAGTTTGGGACAAGAAGATTTTTAAAGATTTCCTTCTTTATCTCTATGTGAAATCCGAGAACCCACAACATAGGGCCATTTTCAACACTAGGGCCATAATTTGAAGTATTTTGGTAGAGGGCCACTAGATGATGCTACATGCCAAATATGAAAGCTCTAGCCCTTACGGTTTGGGACAAGAAGATTTTTAAAGATTTCCTTCTTTATCTCTATGTGAAATCCAAGAACCCACAACATAGGGCCAATTTCCACACTAGGGCCATTATTTGAAGTATTTTGGTAGAGGGCCACTAGATGATGCTACATGCCAAATATGAAAGCTCTAGCCCTTACAGTTTGGGACAAGAAGATTTTTTAAGTTTTTTCTTTCGGTTGCCATGGCAACCAGAGTTCTTCATGGAATTCAAATCTTTGAAGTATTCTGAAAGTGCATCACCTAAGGATCATTTCTGTGAAGTTTCACTGAAATCTGAAAACTGGGCGGTTTCAGAGGAGAAGATTTTTTAAGTAATTGTTCACGGACGGACGGACACACTGACGGACGGACGGACGCCGGACAACGATCGATCACAATAGCTCACCCTGAGCACTATGTGCTCAGGTGAGCTAAAAACCTACCCTCACATTAGTTTTAAAAATAATCAACAAAAAAGATCCTATATCTAGTTTTATCCGAGAGCTCGAGATATGGATTCGATGAAATAAATTTAATTAATCTCTTTTAAAATATGGGGAAAAAATCAAATTCAAGAGAAAGAATCCCTTATTTCTGTCTCGACTATTTCAATGTGTGTGTGTGTCTTATTTTGTTTGTAAGTTTTTCTTCAACGTAATCTGTATGTAGCGATTTAGAACTTTTTAAATCAAAATTTTCTCTTTGCGGATTTTCTAAACTGACTACAATTCCCATCGATACAGCTATTAGATACAACACATGTGAAAAAACATTTTCGATAACACGTGAGTTCGAAATATTCAGGGTACGAGGCTATCAAATCTTCCGCAATATTTCAGTGTTATGGAAGGTAATTAGACGTATGCAAGGTGCGTTCTATCGATAGCGAGGGCGTTATTTATCTATCTTATGTCAATCAACGGGGCCCGCTACAATTTCCCAGCAGTGCGCAGCGTGCAACGTGTCATGTCGTACTCGGGATTCGTCGTACTTTCGTGCTCCGCTATAATTATTTTTTGACTCACTTTGTTTTTCTCTATATGTAGGGAATTAGATTTCAGATGTCTTTCTTAAGAAACAGACTTAATAGTGCAGAATGAAATTTTATGCGCTCTTCAAAGAAATGTACAGAAACAGATAGGTTTTACCATTTAGATTGGAGACCGGTGATGTCGTAAAATATGAGGAACTCGATGAAAGAAAAATTTGAAATATAAGTCTTGAGAGTACAAAAGAGTTACCGTAGCAATCTCAAAAAAAATCAAAGTGCTGTAAGCACTGTAAGCACTGTAATCGGAGTAAACACTGAGTAACTACAGTGGTTTGAAATCAAATGGTAGATGTTTGAACTATGCATGGGACAAAAAATCCTACACCTTACAAATGAGCCACGTAGGATCTCCCCTTTTTTAAACTGTCTTTTACAAATTAGTAGTTTAACGATTGGTTAAAATATAGGCTATGTTTGCCAGCCGACAGCAATAGAACGTAAAAAATATGTGACAATTCTGATCAGCAATACCCATTATCAAGTTTTAGATATCACTCATAATGAACAGCAGTACCTACCAACCCTTTAAAAGAGTGAAAAAATACAAATATTCTTTTCTGTAACTTTGGCAACTTTGGTAACTATATTGTAACATATAAAAGCCGTGTAAAATATACCTGCATTATAACTTTGGAATTTTTTACTTTTGGCTGCTTGTGGGCCTTTCATTTTTCCATTTTTAACAAGACATCGTATTCATCTTGACAAACTTTCCTACCTATTTTTTAGCGGGCCAAATCGTCCAGTCCAAACGTCTGCTGGCAAATTTCTCCTACATTATACTTTCAAAGAATGTAGATACCCAATAGCTCCCTCACCGTCAACTCTTTACCAAATGATAAAATTTTAGACTTGTCTAAACCAAAAGCATCTGTACATGACGAATTAAATGTAAACCAAATGATGATTTGAACTGTTGAAAGGGTAAAAAACATAGGAAAAGGAAAAGATGGTAACCTGCATTTTCCCCTTTTCTCACATTGTTTTCAACTTCTTTCTCATGGCCATTAACAAAGGATAGTTTGGTTAAGAGTTAAAACACTCAGTTAATCCACTTGCCTTTTACAGTCAGGAGAACAATATCAAACATTAGGCTAGAATTTCATGGTAGTTTTTTCCCCCCATATAGATCTCAAATAAACAGACAATTAGATCTAACATATGAACGTCTGTGATATTGAATTGCATTGCGTTCAAAGGACAGTCTTATCTTTATATTTTATTGTCTTCAAAAGCGACTTTATTTGTCCATAGCCAACACAGGTAACTGTATTTGAGTCATTCTAATCAGCAAGAGCATAACTGCGGTAGCCTTGATCTCTTTATCTGAAATGTGGAAAGGATGAGAATCGACCAATATGGAATAGCTGATGAGACAAACATGTTGCTGACATTTGCACGCTTACAGCGCTAAATTGTTAAAATAGACATGTTAAGTTTGGAAAAGCAGCCTAAATATTGCAGGACCATTGCTGTCTTGAGTAAAAGAACTCGGAAAACTGGCATGACAGATCCAAGATCTGACTGCATGTTCTGAGCAGTCTGGTCTGAATCTGCACTCTCTGCAAAGACTTTTTCCCTGGTCCGTTGATTCAGATATGGATAGTATATTAACAGTAAGTGAGCTTGTTTGTGTTACAGTTTCAGAGTTTTTTATGCTCGATGAAAATGTTCTATTTGACAAAATTTTGAAAACCTTTCAAATGGGTGAAAAACGCTGTGGAAAAAAGAGAACATGCTGAATACATGCAGTTTCTCCAACTATATTTTTAAAGCCCCACAGGATTGTTTGGTCAAGGGTTAATAGACTGATTCTAGTCTGTAGAAACTCATCAAGAAGAAACATGTAAGTGACTGTGTAAAATGGTAGTGCCATTGCTGGAAAGAGAGGAAGAGGGGCTGTGAAAACAATTTAACCCTTATCCCGCTAAAACATTGAAATGAAATTTCAAACCGGTAGTAAAACCCGAATAATTCTATGTCAAACTTATTCTTTTTTGGAAAAGAAATATCTCCCTATCTGACAGTATAGATCCAAGATCAGACTGCACGTTCTGTGCAGTCTGGTCTTGATCTATAATATCCTCAAAAAGGTCAGTGAGTCGCACTTAGTAGCCAAAGGGTTAGTACATCATACGATGAAAGATGCGTAATCAGTCAGTATTGTAAATGGACAGTCTGGGTACTAAGGTAGCAAGCGGTGAATCGCCAGTCCATTTTGAAAATGTTTACGTAATGGCCTCTCCGCGAGGGCCATTAACCTTTACACAACTCTAAAACCTTTGTCCCCACAGCTTCACACGCTTCGCCTCACATATACGATGCCTGCATTAAACGACCAACGGCCAGTTACTATTTTAAACTTACGGCTGTTACGAGTTGCATTTACAATCAGTTTTTCCTTAGGCAGAGCAATCTAAATCTTCATTTTTTTAAAGCAATGTTTCCTTACAAACTCCTTTCTGTTGCGATTTTATTCCCCTCAAGACCAAAATTACCTATCATCTTTTCAACACCTGCTACATATACGGAGAGCACTCGTCACAACTCGGCCGATCCCGTAACTACGTATAACTATCAACGGATCACTCGAAATTTGCCGAATGATATCGACAGCAGACGACTACAAGATGTATTCACATCACCCAATACACTTGATTCGCACTCGTTTCATTCATAAAGTTGGTGCTAATTACTGACCCTATTTCTTATAATCGTGTTGAAAGTAAACTGCTCCAGTTCTTGTTGGCCAGAGATTTTTTTGATACTGTAATTATGACACACTTCAATACTAAACAAATTGTAACCGCCGTTTGTTACATAATTTAAAAGTTATTATGGGATTACTTGACATTACTTAACGCCTCTTTACCGCTAATTACTATTCCTGCGCTTATCTGGGTCAAAAGTGCGGTTATCTGGGTCAAAAGTAGTTTTTGTAATAAGGTCATCATAGCAGGTATAAGCGTTAAAATGCTGTAAGTAAAAGCTGTTACGAGTTGCAGTTACATCAGTTTGCCCTGAGCGGACGGGTTTCCGAAGTTTGCCATCTGTCTAATCGGTCTACCGACCGATTAAAAATCACACAGACAACTATGTATACGATGATTCCATAAATAGGCTACGTCCAGTATGAAATAAAAATATGACTTATGCTCTGACAAAAGAGGGCTTAATGCATCTCCGTAATGAATGATACCAAACAAGTTCTAATATGATTTGGGATCCATGATATCTATTTTGTTTAACAAACGACTGAATCACGAGTTACACTGGTTCTTTGACAAGCAGAAAATTGACCAATAACAAAAAGTCAAAAAGACTGCTCAGGCTGGGTCGTTAATTTTTCCTAATGCATTAAGCCTCCTTTTTACAGAGAGAGAGAGAGAGAGAGAGAGAGAGAGAGACGGAAAAAATTAAATAACCCGGTTATTACCGAACAGACACAAGTAAATTAGATAGGCAAATTAAAAATAAAACGCAACGTGCCCATGATACGTGTATTTTAATTATAAAACAACTAAACAAACATGTTTCGGCTATCGCCTCATCAGTATAACGTAATGAACGACGTTGCCGCCAGTAACAATGTTAACACTGATGAGGCGACTGCCGAAACATGTTTGTTTAGTTGTTTTATAATTAAAATACACACATTATAGGCACATTACGTCTGATTTTTAATTCGCATGCATGCACACACATATATATATGTGTGTGTGTGTGTGTGTGTGTGTGTGTGAAAATTGCCCTGATGATTCCTTAATGGAAGAAACCGGTCGGCAATAAATCTTATTCTTATATTCTCCCATGTGATGTTATTCTTGTTTTATATATATATATATATATATATATATATATATATAGAGAGAGAGAGAGAGAGAGAGAGAGAGAGAGAGAGACAGAGAGGAGCTGTGCTCTGTGAATAGAGGGTTGAATGCATCTCCATGATGCATTATACCAAGCAAGTCGTCGAATAATAATCGATCCAAAAATCCATTTTTGTCCAACAACCGACTAAATCACGAGGTCCTCAGACATCAAGAAATGTAGAAAATTTACAAACAGCAAAAAGTTTCGACCTAGGTCTGCCTGCGTGGGTCGATACTTCTTGCAAATACATTAAACCCATTTTCACAGAGCATGACTACATGTAAATGCACATAAATGATAGGGATGATGACGCCACAGACGATGTCCAGCAATTTTGTGACAGATAAATGACACAAATCCAATTAAAACTTAACTCTCTACCAAACGACAACATTTTAGACTTGTCCAAATTGAAAGCAGTCGACAAAAGTAAATGTGGCTCAGAAATTGAACTTTTTTGTTTTTACGAAGGGTAGAAAACATTGTTTGAAAAGGAAAAAAATGCCGGTTACCAGCTTTGTCCTTTTTCTTTTTCAAACTATATTTTCAAAAGTCTTCTTTTTCAGGACGGTTAAAACACGGAATTGTTTGTTAAAGGGTACACGGACAATTTCCAGGCACTTATGAATACTCAATGATCCATGGTCTGACAAAAGGGGGCTTAATGCATCTCCGTGATCCATGATTCCATGCAAGTCATCACATAATTATGTATCCATTATATCCGTTTTGTCTAACATTGGAGTGAATCATAATGTACACTGACAGAAAATTGACCAAAAGCAAAAAGTTTCGGCACAGGTCAGCATTCGCGGACTATGCAGGCTGACCTGGGTCGATACTTTTTGCAGATGCATTAAGCCCCTACTTCATAGAGCATAGCTCAGATTATTACAGATTTTAAAGTTCTTTTTGTAACGAAACTCTGATTGTGTTGGACAGACTGCAAAGGTGCAATGTCCAAATAGCACTTAAACGAAAGATGGATCAAAATTAAATTCAGTTGTTTTACAATTATTTTCATAATAGTTATTCTCAAAATTAAAATCACAAACGATGCTCTTTTGCTAAAAAAAAACCAAACCCTTTTTATTCGATTTCTCTATATAGATAAGAATTTTTTTAAACTCTTTACAACATGTCAAAATTTCGGACTTTTCTAAATTGAGAGCATTTGCAGACAACAACTTCAGTGTTGCCCAAATAAGTGACTTGTCTCTGAAAGAATAGAAAACATTGTGGGAAAAAGAGAAAATGATGATCACCAGCATTCTCCCCTTTGCCACAATGTTTCCAGAAGCTTTCTCTGTCAAAATCGCTTTAAAACTCGGGATTGTGTGGTAAAGGGTTAAATGATAAAAGAGAGATCCTTAACCCTTTAAGTGCTGGAACCAACTTTACTTGTTTTTGCTGACAGTGTAGATCAAGATCAGACTGCACAGAACGTGCAGTCTGATCTTTAATCTACACTGTCAGCTACTTCATTACATTTTCTGGCTAAAACAACCATGAAATTACAATATTTTGGATGTTTTTCTTCAATGAAAAGGTCCATTTCATAAATTCAGCACGGTAAGGGTTAATAATTATATTAACCTCTATGATGCGACGTTTACGTTGCTTCTTTTCTTATTTGGACATTTACTGGATCTACACTAAAAGGTTTTTGCACACAATTTTAGCCTTCAAAATTTGCTACAAAACATAGAAAGACGTCTGCAAATGGTACAGAGTTTAACCCTTATCCTGCTGAATAACTTACATGATACCTTCAAGTCGATAGTAAAAACCCTGATGTTGCTATTCCAAAGTTATCGTTGGGCGAGAAGTACCTCCTTATCGGACAGTGTAGAACCAAGATCAGACTGCACGTTCTGTGCAGTCTGATCTTGATCTACACTGTCCGCAAAAGGTCCTTGATTCGCGACCAGCAGCCTAAGGGTTACAGTAATGGAACTGACCGACTTTTCTCCACCAAACACAATGAACAGTCTGCTGTGTGTCAAACGTAAAGTGATGACGTATATTTCACAAGTGAAAAGGTCTTTGACATATGGCATAGCCAGGATAGATGGGAGAGGGGTCGAGTTACCAAAGTCAAAAGTAATACAAGTTTTATTTTGCTTCTAAACCCATATCCTGCTAAATAAGTTAAACAAAACTTTCAAGCAGATACTAACGCTCCGAATGTTGCTTTTTCAAACCTTTTTTTTTTTTTATGGAAAAAAAGGGATCCTTATCGGACAGTGCAGATCCAAGATCAGAATGCTCGTTCATGTGCAGTCTGATCTTGATCTACGTTGTCCGCAAAAGGTCAGTGAGTCGTGCTTAGCAGCCTAAGGGTTAAAAAAAAAAAAACACTGACTTTTGAAGACTCCACACAAAGACAAGGCCGTTTTTTTTTTTGTTGCTGTTCTTTGTGTGTGCTAGGATTTGTTATTATTCACCATATCTAAAATCCATCTAAATGTATTGACTCATGCTCTTTAAAAAAAAAAAAGGGGGGGGGGTGTAATACATCTGCAGAAAGTATCGACCCATTTTTGCCTCCGCAGTCTGCGCAGACTGACATGTGTCGAAACTGTTTGCTATTTGTAAATTTTCTACATGTCCAAGGATCATTCTACCCTACGATGAGATTCAGTTTGTTGTTAGACTTTGGATAGATTTTTATGGAGCCATAATTATGTGACGACGTGCTTAGTATAATGTCTAACGAATATGCATTGATCCTTTACCACACAATCCCGACTTTTAACCACCCTGAGAAAGAAGCCTTTTGAAAACATTGTGGGAAAAGGAGAAAATGCTGGTAACCAGCATTTTCTCCTTTTCCCACACTGTTTTCTACCCTCCCCAAAACAAATTTCATTTTTTTAGCCACTCTTATTTCGTCGTCTGCAAATGCTTTGAATTTGGACTTGTTTGGTAAAGAGTTAACCCCCTTTTCCTGGAGAGCCTATGTAAAACAAGAACATCTTTAAAAAAGATAGACGATGTAAGGGGTACTGGAATATGAATATTTAATCTCTTTCTTGGCTCAATTTGAAGTATAATAACGAAAAGTAACCTCACGAGCAATCGCCTCGTTTTCCTCCTCACTGTTTTCCATTTGGTTTAAAGTAGTATTGGGTTATTTGGTAACGCTTATGCAAATATTAAACTTCCAAATAACACAAAAAAAGAATCATTCTCTACTACATTATTTTGCTATGGTATGAACCAAGACCCAGGGGTATCGATGAGCAGTAGCAACGCTTGTTAATAGTGGTTTCATAAATGTGTGGGCAAATGTGCCAGTAGGGGACCGCCGAATAAACTGCATGTGCACATTTTTTACCAATCGCAAATTGCGATCTATTTATTCTTTATCAGTACCAAGAAGTAGGTCAAAAGCAAGCACATTCAGCTACGCCGAAAAAAAATGAACGATGTTAAAGGTAGAGTGTTGTACCGAAAGCAAAGCGTGGTTCTTGTGGCCATCTTTTATCAAAAGCGCAGCAAAGGACAAAAAAAAAAAAAATGGAATGGACACTTTCAAAGATGATCTATTCAGAATTATTTAAAAACAAATCAAACTGCATAGTATTAGGAGAAATTAATTACCTGTTAACAAAGTTGAAAAGAATCCAAGCATCAATGACCATAGTTTCAAGGGGGAGGTATGTGGGGTCGAGCCATATAAATATTCAGGGTTGGAGGTCTTGTAGAACTAACCGACTTTTCGCCCTGGAATAGGCTTACAGTGAACAGCCTGCGTTGTGTCATAACTAAAGCGATGACATTCACTTCACAAATAATAAGTAGGTCGTCGACATAAAAAGAGGGGTCAAGTTACCCGATTGTAAGCCGATAGTTATTCGTACTTTGCTTCGAATAAAAACGGCTGACCTCTGAAGACCCCTTCTAAGTACACAAAAATCTTAACAGTTGTTGTTGTTGTTGTTGATGTTCATTTTTCTGATTATTTGTTTGTTTGTTTGTTTCACACCGGTTTTCAAAATTTCATAATAATCAATAAACACTGGTGTTATCAAGTACAAATTGAGGTATCCGAAATCTAGTGTGTAGCGTTGAAAGTGTAGCAATATCGTTGATATTGCGAACTTTGATCATCCCTAGAAGCTCCAAGTAAATGAACAATGCTCTGTGAAAAGGGGTTTTAATGCATCTGCAAAGAGTATCGATTCAGGTCAGCCTGCGCAGTCCGCGCAGGCGGACCTGGGTGTGTCGCAAACGACCAGTCTTCCTCATGATTCCATGATTCAGTCGTTTGTTAGAAAAACGTTTTATAGATGCATAATTATGATTTGCTTGGTATAATGGATTACAGAGATGAATTAAACCCCCATTTGCCAGAGCATGGTTCAAAGAGAATTGACAGTTTCACTCAAGGTCGTGTTGTTCAGAATTCCTCAAATATGCCTAATACTATAGACTGACAATCCAAGATGAGACTGCATGTTAAAGGGGAAATGGATTCTCTGACCAAAGTTGGAAGTAATCCAATCATAGCCGAACAGACACGAACATGAATAAATAAAATCATTTTTACCGATATATCGTTAAAACTTAAAGATACACAATCCCGAATTTTAAAGACCTGTATGAAAAAGGCCTTTGAAACCATTTTTAAAAAATGCTGGTAATCAGCCGTTTTCTCCTTTCCCCACAATTCTTTATCCCTTTCCAGAGGCAAATTTGAGTGTTTGAATCACGTTTAATTTTTCGTCTGCAAATGCTTTCGATTTGGACCTGTCTAAAATTCTGCCGCTTAGTAAAGAGAGATCATTTAAATTTTCCTGACTTTCCTCCCTTGAATATAATGAACAATATGCTTTGTGTCACAGCTCGTTCCGCAAGTTGATATGTAGGTTGTTGAAATAAAACACGAACAGAAATGAGCAGAGATGGATGGAATAAACCGATGTTGAAATTGACTCTTTACGACACGGAAAAGATTTTAAACTAGTCCAATTTCAAGGCATGTGTGGACGACAAATTAAATGTTAATCAAATGATTTTTTGGTTTTTTTTTTGTTTTTGAAAGGGTTGAAAACATTGTGGGAAAAGGAGAAAATGCTGGTTACCAGTATTTTCTCCTTTTCCCACAATGTTTTCAAAAGCCTGCTCTAATAGGGTTGTTAAAACGGGAAATTGTGTCGTAAAGGATTCAACCATGCAAAAAAAAAACCAACCAAGCTGATTTTCTTTATAAATTATATAAACAGAATAGAAAACAAGACCTTCACAAACTTGATAAACTACGCAGCGTAAATTTGATACTTTCAAAATTTCAAAAAATAAACACCCATGAATTAAAAAAAAATGTTTAACATTGGGTTCCCTTAAAGTCATTTTACAGTGGATTGACTTTTGAATACTGCTTAAACCTCAGAGCGCTGGATTAATAAAACGGGCCTTAATAAAGGAAAACATTCAAAATATTATCATTTCAAGGTTGATTTGGCCAGAATATGTATCTAAGCAGTGTAGATTCAAGAGCAGACTGCATGTTTTGTGCATTCCCATCTAAATCTACACTGTCCGCAAAAAGAACATAACCCTGAAGTTTCTAAAAAAAAAAAGAAACGGAAATTTCCTTTCAGTGGTAAAAACTAAATACTGAGATTTCAAAGCTGATTTCAACTGGAAAAAATAACTTTTCGGACAGTGTAGATCCAAGATCAGACTGCACGCTCTATACAGTCTGATCTTGACGCAAAAGGGGCCCGAGTCGTGCTTAGCAGCCCAAGGGTTAAATTGGTTCCAGCGCTTTATGAGTTAAAAGAACTGAACTATAAACATTCTCAATTCATTCTAACGGCATACAGAAACGTCAGCTGCACCAAATTTTCATTATTTTCTCGTTGTCTTCAGTTTTTTTTTTACAGACATTTTCAGCCAATGGCGAAAACCCAACTATCCCGGTTTCAAATTTTCTTTTCATCCGAACATATCTCACCATAGCGGATAGAGTAGATCAAAGATCAGACTGCACGTTCTGTGCAGTCTGATTTTGGTCTACACTGTCCGCAAGAGCGCATTGAGTTGCTCCTAGTAGCTAAAGGGCCATGCAAGCCCCTTTTGAATCTCAATAAAAAGTTATGTTTGCGAAAGTGAACCATTTTAAGTCGAAAGGATATGGGGAAGGAGGTTGAAGACGTTGACATACATTCTGGCAGACCGGAAAAAAAGTTCGTTGACCGATGCGAAATGTTTGTTCAGGTTTCGGTAGCATGACAAAATACATCTGTGTAAGTATGTGTCTGTCTTGGCTCCGAGAGCCTGACGGTAGAAAGTACAACGGTTCATAAATCATTATATGACACACTCTAGAAATTAGTATGTCTTTTGACATGAAAATTGATTGATTGAGAGAGAGAGAGAGAGAGAGAGGGACGGACGGAAGGACGGAAGGAAGGACGGAGAGAGTGTGCGGGGAAGGGACGGAAGGACGGATTTACGGACGATGTCCAATATCAGCTGGAATTATTTTGACTAAAAAGTCTTGAAACTGGGCCTTTTTAACCTACACAGTGCACATTGTCATAATCCATTACGGTTGTTTGACTCTTTTCTGTTTCATCACAAAATTGATGAATGTGTCTCTTATCATTTTTTTTTTCAAGTTAAAAGTTCAATATAATGCAAATAATTTTTAGATCAAAGAATGGAATCCAAAAATAAAACCCAAGATCGGAATGTGCCATTTGATCTTGATATATCCCTTCGTGAAAGCTTCTGTTATTGCTTATAGAGGTCAGAAATGCACAGGCTTTGAGGATCGTGGATTTTTGTTTGGAAAACACTTCCGAAAAAGAAATAGTACCTACTATGAGAGATTTGGGAGCTTCTCTGAATTACAGTTCCATCACAAATTACACTTCAAATCGTTGCCCAACCCTAAAACCTACAAAAACGACAGTATAATTATATCCAAGATAAGATAGCACTTTTGTGCAGTCTGATCCTAATCTATGACGATCTTAACACTTATCAGGCTTTTTTTTCTTGGTAACTGTGAGAATTATTCAGCAGATAGACATTGCTGTTGTAATAAAACGTTTGAACCCTTTGAGCACTATAGGCTCAAATGTGGGCTTTTGCAGACGGCAAAAATTACGACCAGACTGCACAGAATGTGAAGTCTGATCTTTGATCTATACCCTCCGATTGTTGAGTGAAGCCTGAAAGATAAACATCTTTCCATGGTTTAGTAGATTGTAACTTAAGCCCTCGAAAGAGGTTGACTTTGAATATTTGGCGCTGAAAAGAGTAAGAATGGACACTATCTTATTATTATATCGAATTCTTCGTAGTTGGCAGTCTATTTGTTTTGTGAAATTCGGACATTTTTACATCGATAACTGGACATAATTCTGTACTGGTCATTAGTGTTACCGTCATGCCATATTTTTAACTTTGAATGAGAAGGCGTACACCTCATTTCAGTTTCATTCCCTAAAAACTGTCCAAATCACCACTATCATTATCATCATCATCATCGTCATCATCGCCGTCAGCATCAGCATCAGCATCTGCGAAGAAAATTGCCTTCTCGTCTGCTTGATCTTGGCTTGGTTTGCATCCTTCGATACACAAGTGAATGACTTACCCATTTCTCCACCACAAATATGAGTTGTACTGCCCTTTTAAAAACAGTGTTGGAAAAGAACCAATCGCTTCAAACAAGCAACTAATTCGTAATGTTTCCGATTTTGTCGAAGAATATTTTTTTTTCCCGTTCTTCGCACCGTTTGTGCTTTGTATAATGTGACAAAGTTTTGAAGTCCGTACCAGACGAAAAAACTTTTAGATTTGTCCATAAGGAAGCAATTACAGACGACAAAATTAGTACGGCTCAAATGACGGGATTTATCCATGAAAGACTGGAAAACGTTTTGGGAATACGCAAAAATGCTGGTTACCAGCATTTTTTTTGTTTTCCAACAATGTTTTCAAAAGTCCTTTTCCTTGGGGTCGTTAAAACTCGGGATTGTGCGATATGGGGTTAATAGGTCTAGAAAACATACTTGTTTATTAGGTATTTAACGCCGTTTTCCACATAATTTCAGATGTATCGCGGCGACAAGCACACATCAGTGCCTTTTTTCGAGTTTATTTCACCAGTATTACCAACTTCTTTCCAAGCCATCAGCTGCTTTTCCATATAAACATTATTTACACATCGCTTTCGCTTAGCTAGAAGAATTTGGCCGAGCCGGTATTCGAACACGCGTACAGGCACTTTCGACTGAGCTCTCTCTCTCTCTCACTCTCTCTCTCTCTCTCTCTCTCTCTCTCTCATGCATCAACGGAGGTGAACTGTTGCATCTTGGTGCTACCACGAATGTCCGTTATTTTGTTACCATTTTGACACTAAGGTCTTAATATAAATTGTTTCTTTTTCTCAACAATTGAAAAAAAAAAAAATGGCAAAAACGTTGCAATACTTTGATCTTTTTCTGTTCGACTGAGAAAGATCATGTAGTTACAAAAAACATTTAATTTTTTTAATGCTCACTTATTCGGACCAAATTTGTAGCAGACGCGTTGTCACACATCCTTACAAATTACGAATATTAAACGTAAATAAGGTGCTACTTATACGAATTCAAGTGAAAGCATTGTGAAATATAAGAGAAATTGCCCTAAATGAGCAAACTCTTCTTTGACTCACACGACGCAATACAAGACGCAAATGCAAGACGCAAGCAATTATCTGCAGGCGGTTAGAATTTAACTCATTAAAAACACCAAACGACAAACTTTTAGACTCGTCCAGTTGAAAGGATTTGCAGGAGACAAATAAAAGGTGACTAAAAGTTGAGTTGAAAACATTGCGGGAAAAGGAGAAAATGCTGGTCAACCAGCATTTTCTCCTTTTCCCGCGATGTTTAAAAAAGCTCTCTTAGTCAGGGTCGTTAAATGTCGGCATTATGTGGTAAAGGGTTAAACATTTCATCACCCGAACCATACAATAATCAATTGTCCGATAAGACCCTGTAACAGATATTGCTAATCTCTGGTGCGAAAACCCATTCCACTTTTTTTTCAGTTTAAGACAAATGCGTCTTCAAACGTCACAGCTCAACATCAAAGCATCGAAAAGTAAACACATTTCGGCATTTAAATTCCCATTCCGCTCGGGAACGCAGCAACAATAAGAGCCAACGTGGATCCAGATCTCGTTAGATCTCGTTAAATCTCGTCAAATATCGTGAAGTAATATCACTTAAAACGTGATCTATGAGCGGTCTGGAAAGTTAATCTAAAGTTCTAATTGGTTGCTGATTGAGACGAGATAGGCCAAGAAAACGGCTGAAATACGTCAGTTTGGTACCATTGTGTCTTTTGATGTCGCCGTTGCCAGACCCGAAGACCACAAAACTGTCTACATATCCGACCAATCACTTCACACGCCATTTTTGGGACTCTTCAAGGACCTAGTTAATATAGATCTAAAAGTATATTTTTCCACAGAATATTATATTGACGTATGAAGGGAACACGGTGGCAGCTGGAAAAAATCCACACCATACGTGTCAGCGTTTAAGAAAGTTGCCGGTCTTAGAGGCGTCAGTATGCGACGAATTGGCGGAAAGATTTGCTAAAAATTGTCAAACTTAAAAGAAATAAAGAAAAGAATGGCAATGCTATTATTTTACAGAGATGAGGACTTGATGCAACGTCTCATGGAGGAATGTATCAGTCATCGAAACCTTGGTGTTTCATTTGGGCCATGCTCTGGCAAAAGGGATTTAATGCATCCCCGTGATGTAGGATGCCAGGCAAGTAATGACATCATTATGGATCCATAAAATCCTTTTTTCTATAACAATCGACTGAATCACACTGGCCCTTTGGCATGCAAAAAATTGACCAATAGCAAAACGTTTCGGACTGCGCAGGCTAATCTGGGTTGATACTTTTTGCAGTTTTGCAGTTGCAATAAGCTCTTCTTCACAGAGCATAGTTCATTTGTTTGTTTGTTTTGTATGAATGTTGGTTTTTACGCCGCTTGAACAGTATTTCAATTACAAAGACAGCGGACCTATTTGACGGCTGTCTGGGGGTTAACATTAATTTATGCTGCTTAGTGCAACTCTGCATCACAAAGACAACGGACTTATTCATTTAATCGGCTTTCTGGAGTCAACACTTATACGCTGCTAGGCGCGACCCTGTGGGTTTTTTTTGTGGACAGAGTAGATCAAGATTAAACTGCACAGAACCTGCAGTCTGATCTTAGATCTACACTTTCCGATACGGTGACATTTCTCCAACGAGCAAAGTTTTTGAATCATAAACTATGGGTTTTTACTATTGGCTGGAAATCTCTATTTTAATTCATTTGGCAGCTTAACCCTTAGGCTGCTAAGCGCGACTCCCTGACCTTTTGCAGACAGTGTAGATCCAA
Source organism: Tridacna gigas (assembly GCA_945859785.2). NCBI lineage: Eukaryota > Metazoa > Mollusca > Bivalvia > Cardiida > Cardiidae > Tridacna > Tridacna gigas. Next base: position 56,932,886 of record OX244034.2, read on the forward strand.
GATCCGACTGCACAGAACGTGCAGTCTGATCTTGGATCTACATTGTCCGATATGGTGTTTTATTTCCGGTGAAATCAACTTTGAAATCGCAATACGTGTATTTGGGTTTTTGCTATTGCGTGGAAATTTTCGTTTCATTTATTTTGCAGTTTAAGGGTTAAGGGTTCTTTGCATCTTTGTAATGCTTTATACCAATCAAGCTGTTGCACGACATGGACCCTTTCTGTATAACTTTTTTACCAGACGACAAAATTTTAGACTGACCCAAATTCAAAGCATTTGCAGACGACAAATTAAATGTGGCTCAAATAATTGGATTTGTTTCTGAAAGATTAGAAAACATCACGGGAAAAGGAGAAAATGCTGGTTACCAGCATTTTCTCTCTTTTCCCATGATGTTTCTAAAATTCTTATTTCCCAGAGGTATCAAAACTCGTCATTTTGTGGTAAACAGTTAAAACCCTGCTGAACCATGAAGTAGAAAGGTGCTTTTACTTGCAAAGATTTTACCGATAGCAAAGAAGTTTCGAGCCAGGTCATCCTGCATGGACTACATCGGCTGACATGGGTCGATACTTTTTGCGAATGCACCAAACCACCTTTTCGCAGAGCATGACTCATTTGTTCCAGATTTTCTTCCTTATTAGACTAGGGGCTATGTAGGGCCTTGCTAACGTAGCCAATGGCGCCAGCGGAGATTAGACCTAAAATCTCTACCGTCTATCTTTGTAAAAACTACGATGTAAAGTAACTGACATACACGTAGAAGAAATATCTGACGGAAAGTAACGTTTTTTAACGACATTGAAATGCTCGGAAAATGAGCATTCTCCTATAAAAAATATTTTCCCACAGTTTTCAAAATAGTAAAAATCGGACAAAAGCAAAAAACAATAGACAAAAGATAGATTGACTTGGCGACTTTTAACCTAGTTTCGAAATTAATTTCTCTGCCAGCGCACAATAACAGACTGTCATCTTCACTGCAATTTCCATACTTTTAAATGGTATGATTTGAATTTAAAATGCATTCTAATATCGGCTTTGTTCACTTTTGACAGCTATTGTTACTTTTATACATACAGACACATGATTTTAAATCCGAAGACAGGTTTAGAAGAACATCATACATTGTCGAAATAATCAGATCTCAATTTCAACACCAAACACTACAACGACAACCACATTTTCACGGTTATTTTCGAAAACATCAATAACATTCTTTTTTTTTTAAACATAAATGCAACAGGTAATTTTGTCTTTTCATTTTTAAGTGGACGGAAAACGCATTAGATTAGAAAAAATGAGCCATGCTCGGGCAAAATGGGGCCTACTGCATTTCCATGATGCATGATTCAAGCTAGTAATCACCTGGGTCGGTACTTTTTGCAAATGTATCAAATCCCCCCCCCCCTTTTCACAGGGCATGGCTCTTATACTTTTGATGAAAAGGAAACGGATATAGATCTACGGAATCGGTGATGTCATCTTTCATTGTATCTACTTTTTTTTCAGATAAACTTTTTCTCTGCCGGAAGTACACTTTTTTCGAGAGACTGTTTCCATCATGATACCACAGAAAATGTAAACATCAATTTGACCACATCCTGGTGAATCTTTGATAAATGAGAGCATACATTTTATAAACGGTATCGTGAGAAGACTCACTGAATATTTTTGGAAATGGGAAGACTGCCAGAGACTGATGGGAAAATAGAAGACTGATCCTTAAAGTTCAGAGCAGCCACGAGCAATCTAGGTCTTTTTCACATTTTTTTTTTTAGCATATTAGCAGCGTGTATCTCACGTTGACTGTTATAATTCTGCTAGATCTGTATATGCAATAGAAATTTTTTATCAATTTTTGTAGAAGCCATACTTTTTTGATGTCCGTGAAATTAGGATAGAAGGGAAGGTATTAAAGCAATCCTTAGGCACTTCTTGACATTCGTGTCTTCAACGATAATGACGTATAATAAAAAGGTGTGAACGTTTTTGTACATAGATTGTAAAACAAATGCAACAATTTATAGAAGTTCATGCTCGATGACTGGTTGCTCTCTGGAACCAGGCCCTACAACCCTGCCAAGGTGTAGGTAGTTACAAAGGCTCTTGTCCTCGTACATGTTTGCCTGACAATGCGATTTTTTTTTTTTTTGCCAAAGTTGAGCTCTTTCATCTTAAAATATATGAGCTATGTTCTCGCAAAGGGGGGTTTCATGTATCTCCGTGATGTATTACGCTAAGCAGGTCTTTGCATAATTCTAGATCCGTAAAATCCTTTTTGTGTAACAATCGACTGAATCATGAGGTAGATTGGTCCTTCGATGTGCAGACAATTTACCGACAGCAAAATGTTTCCCACCCATATCAGCATGCGCGGACTGCACAGACTGACCTGGGTCGATACTCTTTTGCTCATGCATTAAACCCCCTTTTTACAGAGCATGACTCATTAAAACTCGACAGCTGAAAGTACAACCCACTGAAACACATAAAAAATTACGTGTATCTTTTGGTTTGACTAAACTAACGAACGTGTATAGATCCAGTATCAGACTGTCTTTCACAAGAGTCTCTGTTTTCACCTGTGGCGCTGAGAGTATTTGCCCTCACTGACCTTTTGCGGACAGTGTAGATCAAGATCAGACTGCACAGAACGTGCAGTCTGATCTTTGATCTACACTGCCGATAAGGAGATATTTTTCTCCATAACATGAGTTTGAAATAATATTAATCGGGTTTTTTAACTATCGGCTTGAAAGGTCTATTTAACCCTTTCCCAAACGACAAATTTTGGACTGGTCCAAATTGAAAGACGACAATTTTAAATGTTGATGAAAATGGCAGAAAGGTCTCAAAAAGGGTAGAAAACACTGTGGGAAAAGGAGAAATTGCTCGTTACGAGCAATTTCTCCTTTTCCCACAGTGTTTTCAAAAGACTTGTACTGCAGACACGTGAAAACAGGGCTTGTTTGGGAAAGGGTTAACTTATTTAGCAGGACAATTGTAAACATTTGTCACTAAGAACATTGAATGGTTCATCTGTCACGGCTAATAGTTTGCAGGAAAGGAATCAGTGGCTGCAAAATGTGTGTGGTGCTTAGTATTAGGTAAAAAAAAATACACCCATGTAATACTGATGAAAATGGTTAAACAAACCAAGTCTAATTCATTTGTTTTTTTCCCTCAACACTTAGCGAATGTCATATGTTGAAAGAGTTATTTTTTTGGGCTACAGTACCTTTATAGATTACCACAAAGAGAAGGCATCTCCATAGATGACTTACAAAAATCATTTATAGCGTTGTTTAGACGGTTACAGAAAACCAAAATAATACATTGTTCAAGACACGTCATTCAACTTGTCACTTGAATAAAACTGTAAAAGCTTAACTCTTTGGCTGCTAAGCGCGACTCACTGATCTTTTGCGGACAGCGTAGATCAAGATCTGACTGCACGGAACGTGCACTCTGATCTTGGATCTACACTGTCTGATAAGGAGATATTTCCCCAACCTCCGTAACTTTGAAATACCAACATATTGGTTTTTACCATCGGCTTGAAAGCTTCATTTAAGTTATTTAGCAAGGAAAGGGTTAAACTGAGGGGAAGAAAGCACTGGGAGGAAACGAAAGATGTAATCAATCAATCATTTGGGGCGATCTTCCCTGATTTTTTCCTGTCTGACCAGATGGTAAAAAGCGCATTCCTGGCTTACGCCTTATCCAAACAGTTTATATTATGTGTAATTATAGAAACTGCCCTCTTCGAGCTTGTACGTTTCACCGTTAGACTTAGATCAGTGACCTTAGACCTTACCCCAAGAAACTGCTTCCGGTTTTCTTTCTTCATTTTTTGTTCCTCTTTTATCTTTGGTTTACAGTGGAAGTTATGTTTAGAGAAAAATCTGAAGTGAAAGGCGAAGAAATACATATGCATATGAAATTTTCCTTCATTACATGTTCTTCTGATGACTATTTTTGTTTCCCGAAAATAATTAGGCCTATCATTATCTTACAGTAAGAATTGAACAACCAGTCCTTCTGGTCGAATCACAAAACTAACAAGCTTTCAAACAAATCTATCAAAATGAACTAACTAACCAACGAATGAACAGAAAAAAAAACGATGACCGAACCAGCAAACCATGTAGGAAACCAACAAAATATCCGATCAACCATCTTGTTTTAGTCCTCGTACAGCGTAATAAAACTCGAGAACTACATACATGAAACTCTCTTGAACTATGCTATAGAATATAGCCTGAATCAAATTCTTGAATGCAGTCATCAGAAATGCATTCACCAGCTCGCCATGGCTCTTAGTGTCCATAGGGTGTTGGAGACTCCATACCCAGACGAGTTTTAGATACACTTGCTTCCATGTGGTATATACCCCTTGCGCCTTGACATTGGTGGCAAAACTAATGCGGTATCATCACAATATTTACGCTAGCACTTAGTTTTTGAGAGTTACGTTGTTTTAATGTGAAATAGCAACTGAGTAAGGGGCTATTGAAAATCTATAGTACTAGTACCCTTTCATAGTGCTTTGTTACTTTGGTTGAGGCTTTGAAGGGCTTTACAAGTCAGAAATAAAACTAAATAATAAAATAGAAATATTTTTTATGGATACATGATTTAATCTATCTAAAAATGCCGGGACAACAATAAAAGATATTTAAAAAATAAGGGCAAAAACCAAGCCTGTTACATTCTATATGACGTTAAAGTTATTTAAAATATTTCATTAATTCTAAATAAATGACATTTAGTCAATTTGCTTCCTGTGCATCCTTCCCCACCCTGGTGGTCTTGGTTTACACTGTAATTATCCAATTTGTGAGTTGTCAGATTGAATTAACATATCAAATACTCACGAACAGCAGACATCTGATTTCTGTTTAAACCGTTAGACGATATCCCTATTTGAAGCCTTAAGTCTTCATAGTAAATCTTGAATTATCAAGAAAATGGCTCCTGTAGAAAAGGCAACACTTAGATTAAAACTCTTTCTTTATTTAATCTATATTTAGACATGTAGATAAGAGAGACAGATTACTACATCTTAAACTAGAACAATGAACTTAAACTCGTCAGGTTGAAATTTCACCGAGCTTTGCCTATAAAGTGAAGTGTAAACTAAATTAGCCTAATACAACCGCCGCGTTGTGATTCCTGCGTGCTTTACAAATTACGGACATCGGGAAAAACAAGACTTTTATGAAATCTGAGAAATTGATCTGCAAGTGTGTGGTTTGTGTTGAAGTTTGTGTAAGAGAAAGCTGAAAGGAAATAGTTGTTCAGAGAGGCAGGGTCGTAGAATCTTGATCATAAGAGTAAATCGATAAATGCTCTGAAAAAAGGAGGCTTCACGCATCTCCATGATTCATGGTTCAAAGTTACATGATCTTGGACCCATAAAGTTCATTTTGTATAACAACCGACTGAATCATGAGATACACTGTTTTTTGACATGTAAAAAATTGACTGCTCAGGCTGACCTAAGTCGATACTTTTCGTAGATGCATTAAGCCCCTTTTTCACAGAGCATGGCTTGGCTCATTTGTATTCCCATATACTTCTGTAAAAAAACTTTAGCTGTAATTAAGTGTTTTGTGAAAAGGATTTTTTTTTTTAGTTTTCCATGCAAGTCGATGACTTTACGAAACTAAATAATTGCATACGGTAAAACAAAACATTATTTCAAAAACTTTTTTTCTTCAAGTAACAGACAAATTTACCAGCCATCCACTTTGTGCCATTGACAAACACTCTTCGCTCGATCACAAAACAACTATATGAGGTCTGGCAAAGGGGGGTGTATATAATGCATCTCCGTGATGTCATGTATGATACCAAACAAATCGTCACATCTTTATCGATAGATAAAATCCGATTTGTCTAACAATCAACTAAATCATGAGGTAGACTGACCCTTGGGCATGCAGAAAATTGACCAATAGCTAAAAGTTTCGACCCATTTGGACTGTGCAGGCTGACATGGTAGATACTTTTTTGTAGATGCATTAAACTCCCTTTTCACAAAGCATGACTCAGATACTCGTACAAAGCAAAAAGGGGCATACTAGTCTGGAAGGGCAGGTAAACCCATTTTCCAGTTCTTAGTGCAACAAATGAGGACTTGTATTCGTAGGCAGCCATTTACAAAAAAAAAAAACAGAAAAAGTTTTTCATTGACGTAGACTAGAGTTTTTGGCCAGTTAGGACATGATTGTATAATTTAAAAGAGAAGAGAGAAGTCGGAAATTCAAGAGTTAGTTATTTTTGTCCTCGAAATTTATCCACCCGTCTTACATTTTCCGCATAACGTTCGACTTCTCACAAGTTCTCGTCTAAACAAAAGTTTAAACCCTACGAAGTTCCATTTAAAAGTATGCAAATATTGTGAAAATGACAATCTGTTATTGTACGGTCGGTCAAAATGTTAGACGCTGGCAGAAAAAAATGAAATTTAAAGCCAGATAAAAAGTAAACAAAAGATAGAACGACTAGGCAACTTTTAAACTAGTTTTAAAATTCATTTTTTCTGCCAGGGACTATATCAATTCGACCAAACCGTACAATAACAGATTGTCAAATTAACAATAATTTGCATTCATTTATGGTATAATTTTTAAGATTCTGTGCTTTTTAACACACGTATTGTTTACTTTTGGCCGCCACTGGGCCTTTAGTTTTGAATTCTGCCTTAAGACACTGTCAATACACATCAAATGCTGACAAATCATTGAATAATAGAAAGTTTTGTCAGAAAATCTGAGTATCTTCCTTTAAATCACTTAAAAACTTGAGCTTCCTCCGTCTTTTTACCAAAGTTCAATGAAAAAAGTAAATATAACACATCAAAATATTTTAAACAAGCATTCTGATAGTATTGCATAGCAATACACAGTCCCCTACCGGCCATATGTATCGCTGGCATGTCAGTGAAATTTTTAAAGTCCAAGGCCCGTAAATGCGTCAAAAAGCAGTGGAGCGGGACGAAACTCGAACTTGATGTGTAAGTCATGGTGGTTGATGTACACACCAAAAATCAGCTCTATATGTAGCAGCGTTTAGAAAAAAAAGTGCGGAAAAATGTTTTATCAGTGAAATTTTGTAAGTCCAAGGCCCGTAAATGCGTCAAAACTCAAACTTGATGTGTAAGTCATGGTGGTTGATGTACACACCAAAAATCAGCTCTATATGTAGCAGCGTTTAGAAAAAAAGTGCGGAAAAATGTTTTGTCAGTGAAATTTTGTAAGTCCAAGGCCCGTAAATGCGTGAAAAAGCAGTGGAGCGGGACGAAACTCGAACTTGATCTGTAAGTAATGGTGGTTGACTTACACAGCAAAAGTCAGGTGAATATCTAACAGCATTTGGAAAAAAAAGTCCGGAAAACTGATTTATTAGTGAAATTTTGTAAGTCCAAGGCCCGTAAATCCGTGAAAAACCAGTGAACCGGAACAAAAGTCGAACTTGATCTGTAAGTCATGGTGGTTGAGTTACACAGCAAATCTGAGATCAATACCTACCAGCGTTTCGGAAAAAAAGTCCGGAAAACTGATTTATCAGTGAAATTTTGTAAGTCCAAGGCCCGTAAATCCATGAAAAACCAGTGGACCGGAACGAAAGTCGAACTTGATCTGTAAGTCATGGTGGTTGAGTTACACAGCAAATCTGAGATCAATACGTACCAGCGTTTAGGAAATAAGTCCGGAAAACTGAATTGCCGGACTGACGGACAGATGGACAGACAGACAGACGGACAGACGGACGGACGGAGTGCAAACCTAAAGTCCCCTTCGGCTTCGCCGGTAGGGGACTAAAAAAGCCGTCATACATGAACGAAAATGTCCTATATTTCATGAGGAATACTGAAAAGGACAATACAAGAGATACACGTGACACAATATCATGCATCTTTAGAATACGTGAGAGGCCTCACTTTTGACACAGAAAAATGCTTAAAAGCCTTTGGGGATTAAGTCTTATCCTGCTGTATACATGTATGTCGTAAGTTTTTTTTTTTATTTTGCAAAGAATGTAAAGCCAGATCAGCCTGAACATACGTGTATCCTGATATTGAAATACACGCACCGCTTCTCTGTTCGTAAGCTCGGTCATATAAACCTCGTTCATTTTCAATAGATTTAACAAAATTTATTTTTGTTTTCGTCAACAATTTAAATAATAAGGGTAAAATATTCTGATGGATGTAGAATATACAGATTTTATTTTCTGTAATTTTACAAGCAACTTGTCTGCCAAATTCTTTACATTTCAATCAATATAAACGTTTATTTATCTACATTTACATGCATTTCATTATCATTTTTACAAATCACAACACAACTTTGTCCAAAGTAGAAGTAGAATGCATTTCATTATCTTTTTTACAAATCACAACACAACTTTGTCCAAAGTAGAAGGGGGGGGGGGGGTTCTTGAAATACAAATGTATGTACAGTATAAAATGTAGCCTCGAGTGTATACCGCGATTTTAAGAAAACAACAGGACAAAATTGAGAATTTAGACTAGAAAATGAACTAGAAAGTATTTGCCTTCACACAGAAATCATTTGTGATCATTTTCATTTTAAAAAATATAATTTAGATATTAATTTCCATGTTTTGCTACATAGTAAAAAGAAAAAGCATCCCGTCTGCCTTCTAGCAAACATAGTGTGACCTAATTCCGGTAGATCGGTAGAAATTACACCTGTAAGTAATAGGCTGCTGCAGTTTTAAAGAAGGGATAATATTTAGAGATAGGAAAAATGGTATCAATTTCTGCCGAGACAAAGAATTGTTTCTGTTTTACAATTGGCTGAAATTCAGGTGCAATGAAACGTTCGATTATTGGTAAGGGTTACGATCTGAAATACGATGTGACGTCATCAAACTACGTGCTATACGAAATGTAAACAATTTCTAAATCACCGGTTCAAGGACACTCATGCAATAAAGGCACTCGGAGATACAGACATTTTTAATTTTTTAGTCTTGAGAAGCAAGACGCTCTCAGACGATTAGTTACAATAATTGAAAGATGAATTATTGTTTTTAACGTTATTGTTTTTGTACAAATCAGACCGAAAATTCATTAGACTTGGAATTGGGCTAGAAACCATTATAGATCTATACCCAGCATTACGATACCGAAATTACTGTACGTGTTCCTCAAACAGTAAACATGAAATAAAACAAAGAGGATATTTAGCAATAAGTATGAATCTTGCCAATTACACATTAATTAATAAAGTACAAAGAATCAATAATAGATCTAGTGTTAATAATTCAACTAAAACATGCATCTGTCTTTTATATTATGATATCGTGGCATATCACAAATTAAAGATTTTGTGGTTTTATTCATATTTGTTTATAAGGCAGAGGAAAATTTACTCTGTGACTGTATCAGGCATAAAGAGGAAGACGCACGAATGCACAGCGACAAATTTAGCTTTGAAAGAATTACTTTACTGTTACAGCAAAACAGTTACTTTGGAAAATGTCTTTCTTTGGGTGCACCAAGCTGTGTTTGAAGACACAATTTCGATTATTCATTCGGATTTTTTTTTTTTTTCTGATTTACAGCTATTTTTAAGTCAATGAATATTTTGAAAAAAAAATTAAAAACATTGATACAGTGTATTTTTCGTCCCTGAGCATCAATCTTCAAAATATGTAATGGCAAGGCTCTGTTCGGGCGTATTTTGTGCAATCTCATTACCTATGCTGTTCGCAAATCCATCTTTATCAGGTAAATCATTAACCCTTTACCATACAATCCCGACCAAGTTTTTAACGACTTTGAGGAAATAGCATTTTGAAAACATTTCCGGAAAAGTTGAAAGTGCAGATAACCAGCATTTTCCCCTTTTCCCACATTTTTTTTATTCTGTATCAAGGACAAACTCTATCGTTCGAGCCACCTTTAACTCTTAACCTCTAAATAAGTGAAATGGAAATTTCAAGCCGATAGTAAAGACCAAAACTTTGCTATTTCAAAGGTATTTTTGGAGAACGATATCTCGTTATCGGACTGTTTAGATCAAAGATCAGACTGCAGGTTCTATGCAGTCTGATTTTGATCTACACTGTCTGCAAAAAGTCCTCGAGTCGCGCTTAACAACTTAAGGGTTAAAGGGTGTCTGCCAAATATTTTTAACCTTTTACCAAACGAAACCTGGGTAAGAAATCTTTTGAAAAAATTGTGGTCTCGCAGTTTTTTTCCCTGACGAAGTCAAATTCCATCATTTGAGTTACCTTTAGTTTGTCGTCTGCTAATCCTTTCAATTTGGATGAGTCTAAATTTTGTCGTATGGTAAAGGGTTGACAGGATGTCTCCGACTGACGGCTTTGCTTGCGTAAAATATTGTGTCAAACGGAGAAATTGCTCGACCAAACTATCCCTTTTGGTACAGTGTTTAACACTGATGGAACTTCAATCCATGATTGAGCCGCGCTCTGGCCAAAAGGGTGTTTGATGCATGTCAGTGATGCATTATACCAAGCAAGTCATCATATGATTATGGATCCATAAAATTCGTTTTGTCTAAAAACCGAATGAATCATGAGGTAGATCGATCCTTTGAGATGCAGAAAAATCGCCAAAAGCAAAAAGTTTCGACACAGGTCAGCCTGCGCGGATTGACCTGAGTCGATATTTTTTGCAGATGCATTTAGCCCCGATTCACAGAGTATAGCTCATATTAACTGTTCATTTTTTACATTTTTTCTTTTTACGAAATCATCCGCAATAAGACTTTTTCACGAGATGATAAACCGATTCCTTGCACAATGCATGCAACTTATTTATAATAACTGTTTACAGTATAGATAAAACCTGTATTAAAATTTTATGATACGAATTATCTTTTTGATTATCTGTCCCAAACATTGAGGGCTTTCACTGGTGTGTGTGTGACAAAATTCCTTTTCAGCCATGGATATTTTTTCCCCTTGTGTAAAAATATTTGTGTCTATATCTCCGGGGAAAAAATGACAAATTAGTTCAATGACAGGCAAGTTTTCGAAAAGCAAAGAGTTCCGGCCTAATTTTGCACGGATCTGACGTGCCTACCTGTCAATCCGTCATCATGATGTCATACAGCACCTGGGTGGCATCTAACCCAGCGCCCTCGACGTGCCTTTAATTGACCTCTGACCTAGATTCCTACGCAGGCAGTTCACTGAAATATTACATGTGGCACCACCGTACTACTTTTTTTCATTGTTTTATCACTTTTAATATTCCCGAGTCGACTATTTTTTTCCGCGCAGTCTAATCTTAGTCTATGCCCTTCGATACATAATTTATTTTTAACCCATAATGCTCTATGCATTACACTATGTGTTTAACGGAAAATGTAGGTCAAAATCAGATTGATTTTGAAGCTACACTATTCATTTATTTCAAGATCTTCCGACATAGAGGGCTTAAGGAAGATATTTATTGAAAGAAAGGGAGCAGTTGCTTACGAAATGCATTTAGGTCTTTTTACCCATATTTCTACCATACAACTGACCCTCATGCTGATATGGTCGACTCAATGCAATTTTTGACGACAGTGTAGACAAATATCAGACGGCACAGAACACCAAATCTGATGCTCTGTGCAGTCTGATCTTGATCTAACCTGTCCCAAACTGGAAGAAGTGTTTGAAAACACAGTTACTGAAATATCGGCCTGGCATTTTCATATGATTGCTGTAGCAGTTTTAGCGTTTCAAAGAAACACTACTCAATAACAGTAGGATATCAATCTAGAAGCAACTCTCTGCATTCCATTCATTAACCCTTTCCCAAACAAGCCCTGGTTTTCACGTGTCTGCAGTACAAGTCTTTTGAAAACACTGTGGGAAAAGGAGAAATTGCTCGTAACGAGCAATTTCTCCTTTTCCCACAGTGTTTTCTACCCTTTTTGATAACTTTCTGCCATTTTCATCAAATTTGAAATTGTCGTCTGCAAACTCTTTCAATTTGGACCAGTCTAAAATTCATCGTTTGGGAGAGGGTTAAATATCGGAGGGAAAGCAGAGTCCCACAAGACGGTTGTCATGTCTACTTTAATGACGAGTAGCTAACTACCCATTGTACAAACGACCTGTAAATGTAATGCGGATGAGGTCACCCGTTGTGCATAACGGAAGAAACACGGAACAGATGCTATTTATTTTGTCGTTGCGATCATCGCAACCCGGGGAGCACTCACTAGAGGTAGGGCACCATTAGCCCAATGGACGACAAAGTTTTAGACTGGTCAATATTTTTGACGACAGCATTTGCAAACGACAAATTAACCCATATCCTGCTAAATAAAAGAAATGAAACTTTCAAGCCGGTAGAAAAAAAACTCAAATTTTCCTAATGCCAAAGGTATTTTCGGCGGAGAGATATCTTCTTACTGGACAGTGTAGGTCCAAAATCAGACTGCGCGTTCTGTGCAGTCTTATCTTAGTCTACACTGTCCGCAAAAGGTCAGTGATTCGCGGTTAGCAGCCTAAGGGTTAAATGTGGCACAAATTATGGGAATCGATTTTGAAATGGTAGAAAACAATGTGAGAAAAGAAGGAAATGATGGTTACAAAAGTGTCAAGAAGGAGCATACATGACATATAAAGATATTGATGCACATAGAAATGAAAAGAAATTATGCTTAGCATCCTTCTGTGTCCCCAAGGGCTATGAAAAAAGGGTTTTCTATGTGTTTTAAACGGCGCGGGTAAAGTGACGAACCTGCGTTTTTTTCCCAGATAAATTGAATTAATATTTTGAAATTAATACTCCCAAAACAATGTTCATCCAGAGTATATTAGATTTGTACTCTTGGAAAAGCACTTGCGTCTGAACTAATCATTCAACCTTTGTAAAACATGAATAATGCACTTGAATAAATGAGCCATACTTTATGAAAAGATGGCTTAATGCATCTGACCTGGGCCGAAACGTTTTGCCGTTGGTAAACTATCTGGAGGTCAACGGACCACTCCACCTCATGATTGAGTCAGCCCTAAGGCAAAGTGTATGTTATGGATCCCTAATTACGTAATGTCTTGCTTGGTATAATACAACACGGAGATGCAATAAACCCCCTTTTGCCAGAGCATGGATCAAATGTTTAAAACATGAACACGTATGAACACAGTGCTGCAAAGTAAGAATTATGCATAATTTCTTCCATGATTTGCAACAACTTCTGCTAATGGTAATGAGGTATACAGGATCATACCTCTGTTCAATTTATATTATTTTATAGTTTTCGGGCTCGACTGGGGACAGCTTGGAGTTTTTTTGCAAATGCAGATCTGGTTTAGAAGAAAATGAAATTGCTAAGTTTAAAAAAATTACGAAACTCGTCGACGAGCTTGTGTATCGATCGGCGTCTTTATTTTCGTTTCCGTTTCCAGCGTTTATCAGCTATTTGTTTCTGTACTGAGAATATGGGGCAAAATATGATTCTTTGTCCGATCATAAATTATTAGCAGAAACATTTGATCATTGCAAAGTATCTTTCAATAATTTTGATGCATTTTAATGTGAAATATTTCTCAAGTTCAACAGAATTAAACCCGTTTCAAATTTTCTAAAATTAATAGCGAAACCAAGTTCATTCAAATACACCGATTAGTTTTAAAGTATTCTAATTATAATATTTGGAAAATAAGACGATTGTTTCCAATGTCCAACTATTTGGATCAAGTAAAGCAAACTTTCACCAGTTTCCGAAAAGAAAAGATCTAAAATCACTTTACTGTTATCCAATGATCTCCCGCAGTTGTGGCACCTGACGTGAGCTAACGAGATCCTGATTATTCCCGCTGTTACAGAGGCTGCAAGATTAAAGGTGGGCGGAGCCTAACCTTGGAATTATGTTCACTGTGTAGCCCCACCCCATTCTGCTCATAATCTAAATACGACAAGATTTCCCGGACATTTTGCTATAGTAGCTGATATAGATTGACTTTTGTTTGTAAATTATTTCGGGGTTGATTTAGATAAGAAGATGTTAGTTGTTGGAAAGAAATCGCTAGTTTGTATATTTTTGTGAGTTTTTGTGTATTTGTGTGATTTTTGCGTGCCTTGGATTCCGTTTCATATATTTACGTTAAACGTTTGTCAAGTTTTCGGCTATTTATTTTGTGTTTTCAAACAAAATGTATTAGACTGCGGGAAACTGTGTTGAAATTGGATTAATTGAAATAAATACAGCACGTTCAGTTTACAAAACAAAAGTAAATATTCTGAGAATCATCGCGTGCCTTCAGTTAGATATTTAATTGTGGACGGAAGGACCACTCCACCCAGGGGGAAAATGGATGGACCACATTTAGCACCTGAGGTAAAAACAATGAGTTCTTTGGACAGTCTTGAAGATATTGATGAAGCTTCACTGCAAAATCTCCATGGTAACATAGACGATGACAATGAGGAAGCTTCGTCCACCACAACCAACCTGTCCGAGTCATCCGAATGTCAAAAGTCGCAAAAGAAACCGACGGTCGGTGTACGCCGTCAAGAGAAACCACCGTATTCTTACATAGCGTTAATTGTGATGGCAATTCAGGCGTCACCGAATAAAAGATGTACATTGAGTGAAATATACCAGTTCTTGCAACAAAGATTTCCTTTCTTTAGGGGCGCGTATCAAGGGTGGAAAAATTCTGTCCGCCATAATTTATCTCTCAACGAATGTTTTATTAAACTTCCGAAGGGTCTTGGACGTCCAGGCAAGGGGCATTACTGGACAATTGACCCCTCAGCCGAGTTTATGTTCGAAGAGGGTTCGTTTAGAAGAAGACCAAGAGGTTTCCGCCGTAAGTGCCAAGGACTGAAGCCTTTCGGAATGTTTAATATGAACGGCATGGCGTCATCATCGTCTATGTTCTCTCCCCATTATGATTTATTCCATCAAAACAATATGACATCTATGAACATGGCATACGGGATGAACCCGGCTCCAAGTTATGACAATAGTTCATTTATACCACAAAATACCGGGTACCAACAAACTAATTACAACCCAACTCAACAACACGCGAATAATTTAGCCAGTTGTAGCTTCAATGTTAATGTGAATGTTAACGGACGATTCGGTCCAAATTGCGCCATGTCCGGTGGAGTTTCGGGAATGAACACCGACTACGCGCACATGACCAACATGAACCCGGTACCCCCTGTCTCGAATCCACTACCTGTTTATGAAAGAGACACAATGCCGTCGAGTTTATCCTCAAACCTAACGCAGCATTTATCAGCTCAGTGGCCTTCTCAGCGCTATGTCAAACAGCAGCCAAACAGTCCTACAGGAAGTACGGGCTCTGTCCCGAGCCTTTCACCAAACAGCAGTGAAAACTCACCTTACCATGTAAATAACACGACCACAACATCCGAGCCAGTGGACCTGGCACTCGCCGGTATGTCACTTTTCGTATTTATTTCAACCCCGCAAAAATAATCATACAAAATTAGTTTAGTCCTATGCAACCCTTTCGAGCACCAAGACGTTTTTCAGAGAAGACAAAGACGGAAAAAATGCGCTACGCTGATAGCACAAAGCAATTTTCTACTCTTAAATTTAGGAAAAATGACTTTCCGTTGAAATATCATTTAGAGCATTTTTTTTCCTTAAAATTACTAGTAACTGCACATCAACCAAAAAGTTGGTTTCATCAATTTCATTATCAGAAATTTATGACAGCCTACGTTTCAAACGCTGGTTACCAGCACTATCTTCTTTTTCCTCAATTTTTCGTAAGTCCTCTCTGTCAGGGTCGTTAAATCTCGGGATTATGTAGTAAAAGGCTCAACTATCTAAAATCCGTATTCGATTGCCCAAAAAATGTCTATCTTTGGCACAACAGTTAATAGCATCATGTTTAAAACTGTTTGAAAGTTCTCGATACAATTGATAAAATTTACTGGAGTTAATAAAATATCTTTATTATAATTAGAAAACTATCATTTTAAGCCTTTACCAGACGACAAAATTTTAGCCTTGTTCAAATTGAAAGAATTTGCAGACGACAATTTTAAATTTGATGAAAATGGCAGAAAGTTCTCAAAAAGGGTAGAAAACACTGTGGGAAAAGGAGAAATTGCTCGTTACGAGCAATTTCTCCTTTACCCACAGTGTTTTAAAAAGACTTGTACTGCAGACACGTGAAAACCAGGACTTGTTTGGGAAAGGGTTAATAAATGCATCTTATTTATTTGTGTCGATCTATGCAAAAAAAAAAATGGGGAGGGGCGGCGGGTTAGAAGTATATTTGATACATGTGGCGAATATTATAAAGAGATTAACTGTAAAGTGGATGAATGTCGATGTTCTCATCAGTATTTGAGAAAATTTCATATCAGACAAATATGTTAAAATCGAAAATTTTATTTCAATCTTGATCACAATGAGAGAGAGAGAGAAAAAAAAAAAACAAAAAAAACTGCTTTTTCTGTGTTAAATTTCTTTCTTTCATCTGATACACTTATATCCTGGCTTGCTGTCTTAACCAAACAATCCAGGAAAAGGACTCTCGAATTCGTTTTTGCCTGCAAAATACCTTTATGTCTGAAAATGTATATCCAAGATCAAATCGCATGTTTCGTGCCGTCTAATCGTGACTACACTGTTCAAAGAAGTGCATTGAGTCGCACCCGGCAGTTTATGGATTAGTGGTCCCTGACACGATCAGTCTTTCTGTGTCAATATTCGATGTCTTTACAGCTTTGGCGTTTCAAAATATCTTGGGCATCATTTTTCTCTTATGAGAAATTGAAGATTTTTAGCACGGCTACATTTTGGGGTCAGTTTAATTTGTCTGACAAATTTAAGTCATACAGACACGATAACCAAAGTACTATGGAGAAAAGGTTTCAAAATTCCTCTGACACAAACTGAAACGTTTTGGATTACAAAACAAAATCCGAGATGAAACTACCCTGTAGGGACATACTCAAATCTGCTTTTTAACCCTTAACCTGCTAAATAAGTCAAATGGTATTTTCAAGCCGATAGTAAAAACCCAAATATTGCTATTTCAGCATTATGCTTTGCGGGGAAGACAGAGTAGATCCAAGATCAGGCTGAATGTTCTGTGTGGTCTGATCATGGTCTACATTATCAGCAAAAGGTCCGCGAGTCACGTTTATTTATACACGTCATCTGCAAATGCTTTGAATTCGGACAAGACTAAAATTTTGTCGTTTGATAAAGAGTTAGAGTCCCATTTCCCGGAGCGCCGGCGAAATATTATACTATATTCATTGTAGTTTCAATAAAGTACAAATGTAAACTGCCGCAGTGAATAAGTTGTCGACAGCACTGCTATATCCAAATAAATTAGCTGGCAGATCTTTCTACTGTGATAATTCATTTTGATAACTTGTCAAGCGATAAATTTTGTGTTTCGTCAAAAAAAATGAATGAAATATGTAGTGTTAGATATTTCATACGACATGCTCCTTTCACAAAGCGTCCGATGCAACAGTGTTATATAAATAAAAAATAAATAAACAAAAGACACACACTTCTGTTAGTCTCGAAGAAGCAACATTAAGTTTTGATAATAAATGGAGTGAAAAGAAGAATCAATGTTCGCGTATGCAACAATGAAAAAAGTACATGCACTTTTTCCACGTTGTTTTTAAGTTCTCAAAGCAAGCGCAAATCTCAAAAGTAATCGTAAATCCGAGAATTCCTAGGGGAAAAGTGGATACACCACCAGTCTTGTATAGAATTACACTTTATGAATAAGAAGCCGTCAGAGCTGATAAGCAATACAGTGGTTCTTTTGGTGAGATTTCCTGCATAATAAATCACCTTTCAACGCTCCTGTGCTGTGGACAATTCATGCTATGAAAACAGTTTGAAAAGCAACCATAATGATTGCTCACGACAAGCAATTTTGTGTACATGTATTTTTGTTTCAAATGTCGTGCTTGCAAATCTAATAACACACTTCGATGGAGTATAATTATTCTTCTCAAAAACTGGTTGTATTTTGTCAGCTTTTGAACTGACAACTTAATCCAGCTGAGAGAAGTTACACATATCCACACGGGAGCGCTAAAGACCTACCAACCACCATACATTTGAAACAAAAGAAGAAGGGTTTGGTAGAACAAAAATCACTATTTTCTGCCACAAAAAATACAGAAATCATTCTTGGGAACAAGTTCCTTACACTCCAGTGTTTTAACTCTTTACCAAATGACAAAATTTTAGACCTGTCCAAACTGAAAAGATTTGCAGACAACAAAACAAAACTGGAATCTGTTTTGGGAAGGATATAAAACATTGTGGGAAAAGGAGAAAATGCTGGTTACCAGCATTTTCTCCTTTTCCCCACAATGTTTTCAATTTTTTTCTTTCTCGGGGTTGTTAAAAGTCGGGATTGAGTGGTAAAAGGTTAAAATCCATCCATTTACTGTACGGGTGTTAAACGAGTATTTGTGTGGAAGGGAGTAAAGTGTTCGTAATGCAACGTGCTAAACGCTTGTCATATGATGCCTAACTCAGATTGCATGACGGCTGCCCTAATCAGACATGGGGGAGAAAAATGAGACCACATGCATTATAGAGAAGTTAGGAGAGTATTTTATATATTTGGAGTGGGTTTTTTTTTTGAGGAGAGAATGAAATGAGAGACAGACTGAAAGAAAAGGATCGAAGAGAAGCAAAGAGACAGGCAGAGATCGACATCATACAAAGATGCAAAGAGAGACAAAAATGCTGAGAGAGAGAGAGAGAGAGAGAGAGGAAGGAAGGACAGAGAGAGACTTTCCATATCTTTGCTCGTCTGAGATTTAGATTATTGTAATCTGCACCAGATAATCACGGTTTTTTAGAACCTTGGGTAAGAAGGCTTTTGAAAACATTGTTGGAAAAGGAGAAAATGCTGGTAACCAGCATTTCTCCTTTTCCTGGAATGTTTTTTCACGCTGTCAGGTTTGAAATCCCATAAACTTAGTCAAATTACATTTGGCAGTTACAAATACTTTCGATATGTGTATATCCACAATCTTTCCGCCCGGTAAAATGTTAATACAACAATTACGTGCCAGAAAAAGATAAACATTTTTCCAACCTGAAAAGTTTACAAGAACAGAACGTCAACTGTATTGAAAGGAGCGACCCCCCCCCCCCTCCCCCGCGCCCCAGCTTTCTGTGTGGGGTGGTCTTTATGGTGCCCTTTTCTAATAAAGTCTACAAAAAATGATTTCACGCCTCGTTTCGAAACCAATACCCCGTGAAGAACTCATGTTAAAGTTTAGTTTTATTGTCACAAATTTGTGCTTCAGAAACAAAAAGCAACTTGTCACCTTTTTTCAACAGGCCAATAAGGCTTTGCTTTTCAACAATTTGCATTTCGGTAAACATGAATATGTTTGCATATTTACGTTGTATTTACGGAATTACTTCAGTTGTATCAACAGTTTTCTTAACAGAACAGAACAGAAATACTGCAATATTAAATCTTGACTAGACGATAAAATTGTAAGCTTGTGTGGTTTATTAAAAACATTAGAAATTAAATGTGGCTTAAAAGCGAAAGGGTTAAAAAATATGGTGGATACAAAAGAAAGTGTTGTTCACCAATTTTTCCACGATGTTTCCCAAAGCCTTCTATCCAAGGGTATTTAACCCTTTCCCAAACAAGCCCTGATTTTCACGTGTCTGTAGTACAAGTCTTTTGAAAACACTGTGGGAAAAGGAGAAATTGCTCGTAACGAGCAATTTCTCCCTTTCCCACAGTGTTTTCTACCCTTTTTGATAACTTTCTGCCATTTTCATCAAATTTAAAATTGTCATCTGCAAACTCTTTCAATTTGGACCAGTCCAAAATGTGTCGTTTGGGAAAGGGTTAAAAGCACGTGGTCGTTCGGTTGAGGGTTAACTTGAACACAAAAGTTCCATCTGCATAATAAAACAATTAAAGAAAAAGAGAGTACAGCTACAAATGAGCCATGATCTGTGAAAAGGGAGCTTAATGATCTGCAAATGTATCGACCCATGTCAGCCTGCGCAGTCCGCGCAGGCTGATATGGGTCGAAACTTTTTGCTATTTGTCAATTTTCTGCATGTCGAAGGAACACTTTTCCTCAAAATTTAGTCAGTTATTGAACTAAATGGATTTTTGGACCCATAATTCATGATGCATCACAGAGATGCACTAAGCCCCCTTTTGCCAGAGCGTGGTTCAAATTTTATGTATGAAGTGAAATAAGGAATATTTTGGTCAGAAATAATTCGAATGATACAGATACTGTATCTAAGTAATGGATTTAATTCGAACATACATGTCTATTGACAATAGAATGCGGTAGCGAACGGACAGCTGGAACGGGTTACTACACTTTTCTGAAAGAAAAGTTGTGTCATTTCACATTTGTATAAAACTTCGTGTCAAACTTGAAAAATACACTAAATTTGTTCGTATCGGCGTAAACTTGACTGTCAGAGGTATAAAGAATATTCGAGTAATATTTCGATAATCCTTACACAGTTATAATTCGAGCTTCTGTCGCAATCCCTTCCGTATTCATAGTATCAAGAGTTTACTGCAATAAGAATGCATAAATGCAAATGGCTCTTTTTTACTGCAGGTAACCGTCCAGTTTCCTATATTTGCATAAAAAGGTGTATTTTGTAGTATCGATCGGTGTTTAACAGAAAGAAAGGAAAATTCGCAAAATAAAAAAAGACCCTTTAAATTTAATACGTATAGTTTAGTTTTAAACATTTCCAGCTGCAGCTGATTTTTTTTGTTTTCGTTTTGTAGTAGAAAACATGTGGAAAAAGTTCGTAAGGATAGACATCCTCTTTTGCCACAATGTTTCAGTCTGTAATCACATGATAAACCATAATTCGTATTTTTCATCCATATCTTAAAACTAAAATATCAAAGTAGTATTCTTCAAATCTGTTTGGGGTGGTAATAATTAGAGAGAAAAAGTTTGTGAATCTAGTGATCACTGATATCGGTACTTTTGATTTGAAAATTACTCAGATTAAAAAAAAAAAAGTTTTCTCTCCTATTTTACTAAACAACCCCATACTTTCGCTATCCTGAGGATGTAGGTTCTTGATCACAACGTTTTCTATCCTTTGAAAGACAAATATCACTGAGCCACGCTCTTGAAAAAGGGGGCTTAATGCTTCTCCGCGATGCAGTATACTAAACAAGCCATCATATAATTGAGGATCTATAAAATCCATTTTGTCCGACAACCGACAGGAATGAGAGGTAGAATAAACCGTTGACATGCAGATTATTCACAAATAACGAAAGGTTTCGACCCGTGTCGGCCTGCGCGGACTGTGCAGGCTGACATTGGTCGATACGTTTTGAAAATATATTAAGCCCCCTTTTCACAGAGCATGGCTCCATTATTTGAGCAGCCTCTAATATGTCGTCTGCATAATTATGTTGTCAATTTGGAGGAGTTCTAAAACTGCGTTTGATAAAGAGTAAAAATGATAGAAGAAAATGGCGGACAATGTAATTATGACGTCACTACTACAATATCTAATGGCCGTTTCACTACATGGAGGCTGAATTTGATAAATCGAAAGTCCTTGACTGCATGCTTGTATAGAATAATGGAAACTGTCGTTTCGTCTATCTTAATGTGTGTTTGCAGTAGCTACGAAGATAAGGCTTGCAATCCGGCTATCCATTTTAGCTGATAAGCCCACTGAACAAACCGTCCATGAAACATGGCGCTGTATTATCTCTGGGTTGCACTACCATTGACAACGAAAAAAACAGTGTAATGAAATGTGTAAAAAATCTTTCATCAAGTTGAAATTACAGTTATTTCAGTTGTACGAGATTGTTTTTCAGATTGAAAAAAGATATTCGAATTCTTTTTGACGTACGACCTTAGGTTTTTCATATATAACGCACTCAACTTGCCCATTTTTTGTGTGTCGTCTACTTTGAAGAACAATTTTTTTTTTGTGATATTCTTATTTTTCAACAGTTTTTTATGAGAAGTTCGTGCTTCAGCACCTTTAGCGCAAATACGCTTCCTCAAGAAATAGCCAAAATTCATGGACACCCGACTCGAGCGCTCGGTTTGGGTATCATCTTCACGTCATTCCTGGCTAGGTCCCTTAGGACTGAGAGCATGGACTATGTTGTATTTCCTTTCCCCTGAAAGTTATGCCAGAATCGGAAAAAGTCAAAATAAAGTTTTGATCCATTTACCCGAAATTGTTATTTTTCTAATCTGTTGCGACCAACTAAATAAACTCGACATTTAAATAGGTCTCACAGGAGAGTTCAGCTGCATATAAATCGGTGCTTTGTTCATAATTTACCGTTAGGTATCGGACGGTGTAGATCTAAGCTCAGACTGCACGTTCTGTGCTGTCTGATCTTGGTCTTCGCTGTCTGTAAAAGCTTAATATATAGGTCGTCATTGGCTGTGACAGAGTTAATTTTGATTTCCATGCTTCTCCTTAAGAAAAAAATACTGACTAAAATTTCTCGTCTCGAACAAGACCACTGAAAAATAAGTCATGCTCTGGCAAAAGGGGGCTTGATGCATATGCAAGAAGTATCGACCCAGGTAAGCCTGCGCAGTCCGTGCAGGCTGACCTGGGCCGAAACCTTTTGCAACTGGTCAATTTTCTGTATGTCCAGGATCAGTTTACCTCATGGTTCAGTCGGTTGGTAGAAAAAAGGGACTTTAGGGATCCATGATCAAGTGATGACTTGCTTTTTTTGTATGATGAATCACGGAGATGTATTAAGCCCCCGTTTGCCAGAGCATGGCTAGAATCGAAGCCCATACAGATATTTTTCAGTTTTGCAGTAGACTGCTCTTGCAAACAGTTTGACAAAAGGAAAAGTTGTTCGCAATGAGGAATTTCTCTCTCGCCACAATGGTGTCACATGCACTTGTAAATTTTCTAAAACCTAGTTTCATGTTGATAATCAAAGTATTACCGTGGTGTTTTTCAAAAGTCATTTTCCGTAGTTCTTTTTTATCAGAAATTAATGAGTTAAATATTTTACCGAATTTAAAGAGAAAATTGAAATTTCTAAATTACTTTTCTTTTTAACTCTGTCGACTTTAATGGGGTAATTTACAGCCATTATCGTTATAAATTAAAAAAAAAATCGGTCAAAACTCTTGAAACGCTTAAATTTCTAGTTTTTATCTCTTATGTAGGCCTATCGCGAAAATAACGAGAACGCAAAAAAAAAACCCCACAACTTTCATATCTTTTTGTGCGGGGGAAATTCCTACCCGAACTCACTTCCGTATCAGGTTTAAATAAGGAAATGAAAAAGTATCGTATTAAAACACGATTTCCAGAACCGTTACTTGTGTATTGATAAAGAATCCAACCACCAAAAATCTATCCTACCTCAATAGAGATCCATCCATCCATCCATCCATCCGTCCGCCCATCCATCCATCCATCCATCCATCCACACATCCATCCATCCATTAAAACAAAAATATACATATGCACTAACGGCTCTAAAAAGCTCATAGTATGTAGCTAAGGGATAATATATGACAGATGCCATTGAAATGTGAACGTTCTGTAAATGTTAGGGCTAATTAGCTTGGTGAGTGAGTACTTTGATTGCGAATTATCTAGTGATAGAGAACTAAGGGCACTATTAACTAGATAGCGAAAACGCAAAATGAATGTAAATATTCGAAATCGACTTAACAATTTATTCCGTTTTAATGAAAACACGGGTAAAGCTACGTGATGTGAGCTGGTGCTATTAATATAAATGAAAAATCAACATAATGCATGAAGCAAATACTGCCACAGACGACTTTGAGAGCATTTTTACAAAAACTAAATGATAACAAACTTAAACTGAGGTGTAACATAGGCATAACAGAAAATGTGCATTTTATAGATAGAAGAGTGCGAAGAGGAAGAACTGAAGAAAAGAAATAATAAAAGTACATAAAACGACGATATGATTAAAAAAAAAAACGAGAGGAGAAGAGACTGATAAACATATGAGCAAAGCCGCTTGTAATAAAAGACTCAAAGGTATTTTAGTTCTTTGACATCATTTCAAACGGCCGTGACCGATTATTTTCTTTAAATCCTTAAAACATATTACAAATTCTGTAATACTCGAAAATGATTGTCATTGGCAATGTTTTCTCATTCGACGCGTTTCGCTACAGTCCAACAATGGAACCGTTGTTTAAATGGTCGCCAGGGGAAAGAACTGACCTGTAGTTACGTTATCTGTAACGAGGTGCCACAGTTAATTTGTGTCATTAATTTTCATTTGCTGTTGAAAACTATTACAATAGCAATGACATTGTCGAAGCTGCAATTTTTTGGCAGCTTATTCGATATTTATTGCTGTTTAGATATTTCTAGCTTCCTTTGGCTATTTGGCAAACACTTCAGGAACAGAAAGCAATTACAATGCTAACTTATCAAATGAACCATCAAAGAAAACGGATAAGAAAATAAATCCGACCTGTTACAAGTTATCTGTTGAAATATTTTTTAGTAATCACCTTAGGCCTATCACTTGTCTTTTTTTGAAATTATAAGTAAGGAATTGCTGGCGTCCGCGATTCCGATATTTACTGACAATTTTAATTCCATTTTTCTGATTTGATTTTCAAATACGAACTTCTTGATTCCATGATTGTGTAGAATGGATGGAAGAGACACTGAGACTGCAACCCCCCTGAACCAAGATAGAATTGAATGTAGGTAATAAAACGAATTAAATGTGTAACTATCAAGTTCCGTTGACAAGATTTCTAACGGGTGCACCCAGAGCAGAGGGCAACACGAAGGTAAAGGATAGAGGCAAAACATTGAAGGCTTGATGATTGGATAATTATTACATTTCTATTGTTTCATAAACAACGATATCGGTGACATGATTCCCTGGAGTTTGTCCGTAAATACTCAGCCCCAGTCGGGAACATTTGAGAACAAAAGTGAATTCATTCAGTGTTGCCTTGACATTTTGCAAATCAAATCAGTTAATGTACTGATAAGATCTTAGTCTTAAAGAAATCCAGAAATGCCCTAGAAGAAAGAACGACTGCAAAAAGTAACCGTCTGCTTAACCGAGATGGAACATATCATTGAATCCCTAGTAAATTAAGAAAAGAAATGAAATTGAAATGGCTTCCTGACATTTGTATAGCAACTTATTTTAAAATATCTTGGACTTTGCTAAAGTGATGATAACATAATCATATCAGAGAATCAATAAAAACTGTACATAACTATCTAGTTATCGTTGCCTTTGCAATTTCAAAATAAGGTACAAATATTGTTGAATGAAAAGGGAATTTTGCGTAGTTCCGTTGCAATAATGTTAATAACATTGACAATTGTAAAAAGTACAAGGGCATTATAATGGACAAAGTTAAAGCGATACAAGCTATGAATTCTTTTCTTATAGACATGTATGAGTTATGTTCATCCCATTGAAAACTCATAGCGAGTACAACTGGAATAAACATTTCCGTAATATTATCGCAAGAAATTTTGTAATTACGAAGTAAACCAGATTTGAAATGAGAATGAAAATGACAATATCGTTATTCGCAAAGAAACCCAGAATTAATTTTTCATACTACGAGTCATGCTCTGTGAACAGCGATTTAATGCATCTGCCAAAAAATATCGACCAGGTATTCACCAACCATTCTTAAACATGTTCTTAGACTTATTCTCCAGAATTTTCTGAATTTGAAAGTAATACACCTTCTGATTGGCTAAACCCAGGTCAGCCTGCACAGTCCATATTCGAAACTTCTTTTTGCTATAAGTAATATTTCTGCATGTCAAAGGACCAGTCCATCTCATGATTCAGTCAGTTTCTAGGTAAAATTGATTCATATTATGCGACGAGTTGCTTGGTATAACACATTACGAAGATACATGAAACCTTTTTTCCCCCACTATTTCAGTGCGCGTATTGTGTCAATAGACTAACTGAACTTAGAATACGCCTTACTTTATTGCCAGGGTGTTTTGTAATTTTAAGACTTGTGAAATCTAATGCACCTTTTGGTGAATTTTTGAATGAAATTTAAAAAAAAAAGATCATATGCCATTTGGGATTTTGCTTTTCCTTTTTCTTTTTGTTTTAAAGTGAGATGTTGAATATTTTACAGGCTTTCTTTGTGGCCAATATTTTGTATACCTAACGCACAATATCGTTTATCCATTTGTTGTAGAAGATTTTCAGTCTCTTTATTGATTTTGTTAATCATGTTTTTTTTTTTTTTTCTATTTGAAAGTTTAATTCCGACCTTTATCTTGTAATCATTTTGGTTTAAGGAAAAACCTTCATCCAAATAAAGACGTAGACGGTGCTTATATACCGAATATCTCATTGTTTACGGAATTAAGATGTGTTGTTTATATACAATGTAGATAATATTTCTGCGGTGTGATAATATAACATATATCATGTAATATTGTATTTGACTGTAAGACGTTCATGTACTTGGATATAATTCTTGTTCTAGATATGTAGATGTTATAAGATCGTCTACCAGGCAAATCTCCTAATGCCGTACTTACTGTCGTTCGTCTTGGCTACATTATTGTTATGCAGAGAAAATTCTTTGTGATTATCTTCCGTTCATATGCAATCAATTTATATATTAGATAAAACATTATTTTTCATTTATTAACTACATTTTGATTTAAGCTTAATGGCATACAATGTCTAATGTCGATATCCTGTACTTTGTCACCGTTTCTGCAAAATATTATATTAAGGATATTTGTTCTTTTCAGTGAAAGATCGAAATTTATTTCATCAAGTGAACTTCATCAGTAATATTTTCACGAGTGGCGAAACCACGAGTGAACATATTTCCTTATGGTTTCCACGAGATGAAATAAATTTCGATCTTTTACAAAAGAAAACCCACAAATATTCTATTTTTTTCATGCTTCTAACCCATTTTTGTGTTGGGACTTACGATGTACAGGGGAGCTCCTGGTATTTCCGTACCAGGGAATTTATCAATTGGTAAATTCACCGGTCAAAGCCGTGATATTATCAAACAATAATCCACCATTATTTCCCGATAAACTATCAAAAAGCATGAAATAAGTATCGATGAAAGCTAAAGTTATTGTTATGGCAAAGTACCGCATCAAAGATTTTTTAATTATTTTCATACTGAGTAATAATTTTAGATACATGTATATGTTATCATACATGTATATGCACGCCCTCTCAATGTAATTCACATTTCTTCACAGCAAGAGTGAAAAGTGCTTTATTTCGTTTACTGTTTGAAAATTGCAGTTATTAAACTTCATCTAATTTCATCTTCATCTACTTGAATTTGTGTTTATTATACTTAATCTCCCCTCTAGCGCTTATATACCCGTTTCTTATTGTAAATTGCAAAGATTTGGTTCTTTCGGTATGAACACATAACAGACACAGAAAGAGTCATCGTGATTTATATTTAATGTATAAATGAATTTCGTAGAGTTTCTTTAAATGCTAACAATGAAAAACTTCCTAAAACGGATAGCAGGTATGTGGCCAGGGACAAAGTTTTTCCGGACAAACATCACAATACGACATCCAAAACAAAGGTAGTTAAATTCTGCAACTATAAGATGTCATACATGGAGCAATGAATAGTCATACAGAGCAGGAGAAATTTGAATCTAATGAAGGTTATCGAAATGAATGGCATATAAATCAACGCCTCGTTAGTGAGAATAATCCCAAGAGAACCGCACTGTGTTCACCCCTTGTCTGATTCCGATGAGCGGAATCTTTATTCCTCGGGACGGGAATGCATTACAGCTAAGTGGTCAGTTACATCGGTCGCTTACACGGCAAATTAACCCTTTCACTGATATGGACTTCTCAAAGCTACCTGGACGTCGGCTTTGATGACACCTTTTTAAGCAAAAACAGATAAAAAATGCTTATATTCTTGTTCACTCTGGTTTCCTATTCTTAAAGGCTAAGAAGATGTATTGATATTTATAACATTCTTGCTCTAAGTTTAAAAGATTTTTAAAACGTTAGATTTACATGGTGTCAAGAAACATTTCTATCGGGAAAAACGGCTAATCGAGTTAGCACTCTCAGTGGGGAACGTGATAACTTAATGTACAGAGACCTAAGTATGCAAGCTGCATAACGGGAAATCTTGAGCTGGTATGAAATAGGACGGAGTGTTTTAAGTGCATTGATTGTACCAAATAATCTTTCAGCGCTATTCATTTATAAAATATCTTATGAAGATATGTAGCGGAATCATAGGAAAAGTAATTGGTTTAAATAATTGCAGCAATATGTCAGACCTTTAGATATGTTGGTGATGTTTGGGGGCAGATGAATTTCCGTTATATGGAACAGTCGCAAATTAATCAAGTTGTTTGAATTTAAGAGTTAAAGGAACAGTATAAAAAATGTGTCCAAGCTCGAAATTTTTGCATTTAAATGTGGCTTGCGGTTCTCTTTTATGATGTTTCAACCGGGGGAAATCGTTTAGAATGTACACACCAGGTGGATCCATACGCCCATTTTGTTTCGCAACCGTCTGGATCACGGGGTAGAATGGTCCTTTGGCATGCAGATAAATTAACCAATAGTTTCGGCCCAGGTCGGATACTTTTTTGCAGACGCATTAAGCACCCTTTTCACAGAGCATGTTTCATATATTTGTACAAACACGAATGCCTGGTGAGATGAAATAAGAAATAAGACCCTTCAACCTAAATAGCTGTTCGATTCTCTGGTTGGAAAAGTTTTGATGGGGCTAAAAATGTGCGAAAGCATATGATGAGCGGTTGCACAGCCTTTTTTATGCTGACGGGTTATCATTGTATTTCCACCAATAATTCAACAACAACAACAACAACATTATTTTGAACAGAACAGGTGTTTAACTCATATCGTCACTAAATGATTTAAGAGAATATGTACATGTAAGGCGATTCACGGTTGTTTATAGCAATAGGCACTGAATCATTGATCTGTTTGTGACCCCATTGTATCAAAATTTTAAATAAATTCACAAAATAGATAAATAGATCATCATAATATTGAAATTCTAATAATCAAATTATGGAGTAAGTTCAAGCAAAGAAATCGTTATTTTAAATATTGAACAGATCTGTTAATCAACCAAGCATTCAAACTTTGAAAAAAAAAAAAACATCAATCCGATAAATCTATTATGTGTATGCACATGTAAACGTATATGTCGGTGTATCTTCAATGCATATGAGCCATGCTCTGCCAAAAGGGGGCTTAATGTATCTCGCTGATGCATGATACCAAGCAAGTTATCACATAATTATAGATCCATAGAATCCATTTCGTATAATAACAGACTGAATCTTGAGGTGCACTGGTCCTTTGACATGCAGAAAATTGACGAAAAGCCAAAAAATAGAAAGTTTCGGTCCATATACCAGTTTTCTCTGCTCACCAGTGTGTGTATGTTTCCTTTTTGTAACTCTATTATATTCCTTTGGGTTACTGTGAAGGTGGGATAGTATATATTTAGCTGTAAAATGCGGGTTGCCTTTTTAAATATCTAGAAATCACAGATGCAGAAGAATATGAAGAGAGTTATATATGATCGGGATGCCAAATCACGCCAAAATAGACGTTATTTATAAAAGGGGGTATTTTATTCATCAGTAACTCTTAAAACGCGTCATACCTCTTAACCCCTTACCAGACGACAAAGTTTTAGTCTTGTTCAAATTGAAAGCATTTGCAGACGACAATTTCAGTGTGGCTAAAATGGTGCAACTTTTCTTTGATGGGGTAGAAAACATTGTGGGGGAAAGGAGAAAATGCTGGTTACCAGCATTTTCTCCTTTTCCAACAATGTTTTCAAAAGGCTTCTCTCCCAGGGGCATCAAAAGGCGGCATTGTGCGGTAAAGGGTTAAAAATGCCCCACTTTATATAATATTTTTCTTTATTTCTTTTACATTGAATTATAAAGTACTATTTACTTTTTAAGAAAGAATATGTTCGCTGATTTTTTTATAGCAGAAAAATGATCAGAAATAAGTCTTTGTTGACATGTTAGAACTTTTGAATAGCTTTTTTGATGTGTCTAGTGCCTTAATTATTCCCTTTTATGCTTTTTACTTTTGGCAAACATCACATTTCGAAGAATCATCATTTATCTGAGTAGTATTTGTTACTTTAAGAACCTTATTTTCTTCAGGTTTGAAATTAAAGCATTTTTTTCTTTAAATTTTGACAAGAGTTGTCCACTTTGATGAACTGTATCTTTGTGTTTTTGCCCCGCAACATAATTATGATTTTCTTTTCATTCTTTTCCTCCGCATACATTATATTACTATCTGAACGAAAATGAAAAAAAAAAAAAAATCTGTCCATGAGAGAAACTATTGTATGTGTCCTTGAACGGAAACTTGCGCTTTTCCAGACGACAAAATTCTTGGCTTGTCTATATTGAAATCCATTGCAGACGACTAATTAAAGATGACTCGAAAGATTTAATTATTGAAATGGCTAATGGCATTTCCCCTTTTTCCCACGATGTTTACAAAGCCAACTTCCTATGGGTCTTCAAAGCACGGTTAGGTAAAGGAACAGCATGTGTTCAAGCATCGTATTTCAGGCTTAGGTCCAAAGCAAATATTACTGTAGGTTGCTCGGCAAGATCTCTGTCAAGATCTCCGGCATTACATCTGTTTAGATATGTGTAACCTACATTTACTGAAACGGCATTCACGCCATCATCCGAGGCGAAGTTTTAGGTATGACCCGGAATGTAATTTCATCTGCTACTTGGTACTGTCAGTATTCGCCAACCATACTTAAGAATATTCTTTGTCTGATTCGCAAGAGTTTTTTGAAATTCAAAGTAACGCAAGCTCTGAATAGCTAAACCATTTGGTTTAGCCAATCAGAACTTGTGTTACTTTCTAAATTTAGAATAAGACAAAGAATATTCTTAAGAATGGTTGGTGAGTACAGGCCCTGGACTATTCTTCATCGTTAAAAATTAAGACAGGCATTTACTGGGAAAAGCTCCATTGATTTGAAAATTGATCAATAAGCTCGTTTGGTAAACTATTCGGCCGGTGAATCGATCGATTCTAGTTGTTTTGATTTGATTGGTTGGTGCTGAATTACAAGTTTAATTAATTCAACCGAATCATTATTATCATTTATTCATTTAATAATGAACTCTTATCGACTTTTTCGATTTATTGATTGATAATTGATGGATGGATTCCTAAATAAATGCATAGATAGATGAATGGATGGTTACATCAGTATATTAACTCTAAAGCTACTAAGCGCGATTCACTGACCTTTTGCAGACGGAGTAGATCAAGATCAGATTGCACAGAACGTGTCAAGATCAAGATCAGACTACACTGTCCGATTAGGAGATATATTAAAAAATACCTTTGAAATAGCACAGTTTGGGTTTTTACTATCGGCTTAAAAGTTTCATTTCACTAATATAGCAGGTTAAGGGTTAACCTATAAAACTGAAGGACACTACATTGATGTTTTATATGCAGCTATTTTTTTACCCTTATCCTGCTAAATAAGTTGAACTTTTAAGACGACAGTAAAAACCCGAATAATACTATTCCAAACTTATTTTTTGGAGAAAATTATTTTCTTTTCGGACAGTGAAGATCCAAGATCAGACTGCACGTTCTGTGCAGTCTGATCTTGGATCTACACTGTCCGCAATAGGTCAGTGAGTCGCGCTTAGCAACTTAAGGGTTAAATGTGCTTGATTTGTTTCAGCAACGATTTTATGATCATTATTATACTCTGTTTTCAACTTTTTTTTTTTCATTTCAACATGCGGCATATCCTATAAACCTAGATTTTTTTTTCTTTAGCAATAGAGAAAAAAAAACTTAGATGACACGTAGTAAATTAACATTTTTTCTGAAATGTGGTGGGTGATAAAACGACTGATAAAAATGATAGACATAGAAAAGTGCCTTGAAGCCTGCCTAACGATCGTGTTTCACATTTCCGTCTTGCATCTTATCTGTTATGCTCCTTTTTTCATTTTGTTAAAATTTATAAGTTGTGAACAAGTTTTTTTTTTAATCTTCGTACTAAATGAATCACTTCCGATTACTATATGTATTTAAACCGTACAGTGCCATCTTTATTCGCTGAATAAAACATAAGTCTGTAGTTTAGTTCACCAACAGTTTTTCTGTCCAAATTCTGAATCCGAAGACCAGCTATTTGATTTGATTATACGGTCTGTATCAGCTAGTCAAATGGCCAGTTATGGAATTTATCGTTTTACTTTGATTTGGAGTGGTTAGTGAATATTGTCTCTCTTTTTTTAAAATCAGAACCAACAGTATTTCTTCAGTCCGCAACACTTTCTCGAAAAGAAACTGGCTCAAGTCCCTCTTGCACCTGCCTTCGGAAGCCTCCACTGTACAAAACATTTTAGATATTGGGATAAACTGAGAAAAAAAAGTATAATCTGACTTGTTGCCTTGTATTCCTTCTTGTCCCAATGTCGAAGTTTTATTTGAAATATATAAGTTCATTTTTAGAGAAGCCATCAAATCACACCAAACATTGCATTGTTGGTGTTCAGTGTTTGACCACGTAAACTATTCAAATATTCAAATGGGGATTTAACATCCACCTTGGTCATCCATTATAGAAAGCAAGTCGTCGCATCATATGAATTCATTTTGTCTAAGACTGGCTAAATCATGAGCTAGAATGACATGCAAAAAAAAAAAAAAAAAAAATACCAAAAGCAAAATATTTTGACCCAGGTCAGCCTGCACGAACTGTGCAGGCTGACATGAGTGGATACTTTTTGCAGATGCATATTACAGCATTTTCGCAGAGCATGACTTATTTATAAAACGCCCCCCTTTTTTTTCTATCTTTCAGGAATGCGGTTACAGTCACAGAGCTATGTTCAAGGCTCCAACTGCGATAGAAAACCGTATTTTCCATATGGAACCAGCAATATGAATTCTACAATAAACCATACGCCATATTATGAAAAGTGTGTCATGTGATCAAGACGTCAATCCCACGTGACTTAAATAAACACGCGTGATATGACTGGTAAAGATGGACAACATGTGCTCGACCAAAGTATTTGTTATCATGATCAGGGTAATTAGGCCATGTAGTTTTGAAATGGCAAGAAATATGTTATATCATGTGCCTTGCGGAAAAAATGTCTTCCTATAAATTTTTCATGTGATCTCGATAAAATGTCATGTGAATTGAAAGAGAAGTGCGTCAAGTGACAAACGATTTTCGTCATAATGACTGTGATGGAACGCTATTTGCATCTAAGATGGTACATGTATGTGATCCGGACCAAAGTGTCATGTGACCTGAACGAAGACCTATAAGACCTGTATTGTTGTGAAGATGTGTTCATTTATGTAGTGTTGAAGTGTTCAGGGAGGCAGTGTGTTTTTATACAGTTACACGAATTATTTGATACATTACTTCTTGTGTTCGCGCAAAGATTTGTTGTCAGAGTGTCAAACAGTTTCATGTTTTGTTGTTTTTTTTTTCCAAAAAGGTACGAGAAGGATAATCGATACTCTCAAACATGGTAAAAAATTAAAAGCTTTAGAATTTCTGTTGGGAAATTTTTGGGCAACACAGTAACACAGCCAAAAGACCCAGTTAAGCTTTGTTGGACAATACACAATTGGTGGAGTGTCATATCAGCAATGAAAAGGTCCGGAATATAGAAATAATACACGTGCTCACAAATGGACGCATGCCATCACCCAAGAACATGGGCAAATATAAATGCTAAAATTAAATGATTGACAAAAAAGTGCCAAATGTTGACTGCAAAAGGTATATAAGTAAATGTTTTAAGTATATTATGATGTTGTTTGTATGTAAAAAATGTAGATAAACATATGTGTATTTATTTATATATGTATAAGTCAGGGTCGTTTCTTTCTTTGTCATTTAAATGTATTTGTATCATATAAAATTATACTTTGCCGATCTCTAACATCACAATATCGTTGAACTTAAAGATTTAGTCAAAAGATTACTTTGTGATTTAACCCATTACTGTACAAGTAACTTAAGAAAAACGCACACACAAACCTACTATTATTACACTTATCTTGCTGACATGAATCAATTTTTTTTCCCCGTTGCTTTAAACCCCTTTTCACAGAGTATGGCTCATATACATGTATATCGGACAATGACTGGTTATTTTCGAATTATCTTTGAAACTTTTCAAGTTATTACAATAGATGCAACAATATCATGACTAATTCTTCAAATGTCGGAACACAACTTTCAGTTTCCGCTGTGGATGGTGAAGATCAAGATCAGACGATCTAGAACATACAGTTTTACCTTAGATCTATACTGTCGAATATCATAATCAAGGAAAAAATATTTTTGAATTGTTTGCACTAGCTACAAATGGTTATTTCATGTATCCATTCGAAACAGCGAAAGGACTGATTTTCGAAATGAATCTCTTTCATTTTTTCTTGTTCAATATTTTGAGCGGCGCTCTGGGAAAAAGGTGGTTTAATGTATCCATGTTAGTAATGTGCTAGCATCCGCGTAATGATTCTAAAATGCGGTTGAATCATGGGTTAAAATGCTATTTTGACATACAGAACATTCACCGATGGCAAAATGTTTCGACCCAGGTCAGCCTGCGCGGATAGCGCAGGATGACATGAATCGATACTTTTTGCAAATGCATTAAACCAACTTTTTTTTTTTAAGAAGTATCGTTCTTTTCTTGAGCTCAATTGCTTTCCTGCCTTGTCACAGTAGTTATTATATACGAAATGTGCCTTATTATGTACATGTAGATCTATAGGACATTTTTTCTCCTTCCTACAGTATTGCCAACAGCATCCAACATATCTAATCAAGTCTTAGGCGGTTACATTGGCATTTCTGATATCGTTAAACATAAGTATTCCACATCTCTGCTACTTTCGTATTGCATAACTTACAATCTGTTTTTATTGCATTTATAAGATGAAAAGGGTCCGTTCCATACCAGATGACAAACTCGGCTGTCATCAGCAAACTCGGCCAATACAAGGAAAACTCGGCCAGTACAGAAAAAAAAAAAGCCAGTCAATATTAAATCCAAACTAGCCGACAAATCTCGGAATAATTTGCCATTCATCAAGTAATTTCATATTGCCCGAGTTACAGGTCCGAGGTCTGCGGGCAAATACCGCAGATCTCGGACTTGTAACCCCGCCAATACGAATTTACTTGATTAGTAACATTTCCTCATAAAACTCCCCTTTTTTCAGTGTAATACAGCCATTACGAACTTTCTTGTCTCACACACGTTTTAGATAAGAAAGTAGAGCCGTATTTGGTCAATACTCTGTAATTATGCACCTCATTTCTTAAGCATTGCTGACCTATGTTCCCGTGTGAAATTGATGGTCAAAATTGGTAATCATGATAAAATTGTAAGTTTAATCATTTTAGATTCAAAACAAAAACAATATAAATTATGCAAGATTCATTGGAACTATTTTTTCGTTCGTAATGTACCTGTCAAAGAAGCGAATAGGCCTCATTTAAATTTCATTACAGATTGTACATGTTTTTACTCTGTTTTAACACATCATGGACTATAATTCTTGTTATACAGTTATGTGATAAGAAGGATCTGACATTTGTTGGCTTTTGAAGTAAAACATTATTAAACTCGCCCACAAAAAATGTTATCAAGCTTGCCAAAGGCTCGCTTAAGAACATTTTCATAGACTCGTTTAATAAAATCTTATCCCGAACACCAACTCATGCCAGGTCCTATTTATATGGTCATCTAAGGACAATATTTATTTTTGTCTTACAGTAGACGAATTTTTAAACATATTGTGGTAAAAAGAGAAACTGACCATTAAAAGCAATTTCTTCCTTGGCCATTATAGTGTCAAATAATTTTAGAGCTCGACTTGTCAAAAACTGCACAACTGCTTTGTTTTCATGACTATGTTTGCTTTTGCATAAACCATTTTAAGTAAAATTATTCTAGCACAACGAACGGAAATCAGGATCATTAAGTTTTTTTCCTTTTACAGATAAGAGGTCATTGAAACATTTTTGTATTGTGATTTTTAATATTGTAGTAAAATGAAGTTTACCAAACAAGACAGGTGTTTACTTTTGTCAGGTCCCCGACCAGGTTATGGAAAAGACTATAACCATTGGCAATGTAGTTACTGACTATTACAACAATAGATTTTGTCAAGTATATTAGGATTTAATTGGGTTCACATGACCGACAACACAGAGTAGCGGAGAGTGTAGACCAAGATCAGACTGCACGTATGGGCAGGCTGATCTTGCTGTACAGTCTCCGCTTAATGCACCTGTGCTTGCACACGGCAGGAGAAGGGTTAAATGTCATTATAACGACATTCTTCGTCATAGGATAGGTTATATCGGTACCTGAAAAGGTCGTTGTGAAAAAACAAACCTAGACGGATGGAAAGCGTCTTGGTCAATTCAATACATGTTCATGTAGGTATATGTATGAAATTCTGACTTAAAGATACATCTATACTCAATTCTAGCCAGTTCTTAACCCATTTCATCTCTACTTTGCCAAACTATAATCATTCTCGTGTCTTCATGCCAAATGTTGCCCCTGACGATTGCAAGGGTGCATAGATTACAACGGACAGAAAATGAATTTCACTTTTCTGGACGCCTTCAAAGAAATCATTGTTTAGGCGTTTCCTGTTTTAAATCGAAGGTTTCCGATATACAGTATGTATTTATCATAAATACAATATATATCGGTAATTTTTCTATATTTACACAGCTGCCTACTTCTGAACCATTCTAAAGCCTATCAAATGTTAACAGCGTTTTTTTCTCTCTGACCGTAAGTATGTGTATCTTTAAGTAACAAAAAATTGTTTAAGGTTTGTAAAAAACGTTCAGACTAGGTGAAATTGCTCAAAATGAGCAATTTCACCTACTGTCTTAAGGTTTTGAAATTGTTTTGTTGCATAAACTTGTGTCTGTAACTGCATATTCCGGTAAAAATGATAGTGTCTATAATGCAGTCTGACTAACTGCATCTAACTTGGACCTTGTGATGTGCAACTAGTCCATACTGAGAGTAAAAATGCTTGTTAAGTTTGATTTCAATCTTTATGCCGGCTTTATGCTTGTTTCTACAGGATTTCCGTTATATCCGGCGACGTCGACAGCACACTTATTTATTTACAGGTTTCACCGGCACTGGGCTAGGACTCTTCAATCCCATGCTAAAGGTGATCAGGACCGCAAGCGGGGAACGAACTTACCGCGGGGTTTTAATGTCTTACCACTTACGCTAGCAGGATGACAGAAACCGACATATGAAGTCATTTTTCAAAAAAAAGCAAAAATCTTCCAATCAAAAGTTTAAGTTTATGTAACTGTATAATATGCACAAAACGTGGACATAATATAGAAGATCAAAATTAGACTGAATTATTATTATTTTTTTTTTCTATTTGATTCTTAAGTAAGGAAAGAACTCTCTCAATTTGTTGTTGTTAAGTATTCTTGTAGATCCTGGGGAAAAGTTTTTTATTCTATTCATCGAAATATTTAAAACCAGAACGATATTTATCGAGCAGTCTAAATAGTACTGTCAGTCTACTTCTAAATCAAGATAGTAACATAATTTCTGATATGCTATATTTCAAACAATGTGGTTAAGCCATTCAGAAATTGCGTTACTTAAACGTTTAAAACATTCTTGAGAAAAGGCCAAGCCTATCCCCCCCCACCCCTCACACACACACACAGACTTCCAAAATTACAACAGGATCCGTATTCACCAACCATTCTTAATTTCATTCATAGACTTAGTCTAGATTTAAAAAGAAAATACATAAATTTTGATTGGCTAAACCATTTAGTTTAGGCAATCAAAAGTTGTGTAATTTTCAGATTTTGAAAATTCTTGAGAATAAGACTAAGAATGCTTGTTTTACAAGGACCCGGGATTTTAATCACTGTTTTTTCCTCACCCCATTTGCGTTACCGGAACATCTAGGGATACCCAAAGAAAAACTAATGCAATAACTACCACACATCTTTTTTTTAAACATAAAAACGACAATCAAGTGAAACGGAGCAAGAAATAATGAATGTCAAATCTTTAAAAGCGTCTATCCACAAGAAAAAAGAGGAAGACAATTTAATGCAACGTTTTACTTCACGTGAAAACTTGTTAAATGATATAAATGTTCCTTTTTTCTCGACTGTAAAATCACTATAAAACCCTTCATCTTCAGTTAAAAAAACATGGATACTCTTGAACCCAACGCCTTTATTGTTCGTTTCTACCATTAACATATCCAAGAACATAAGCCCAGGGTCCCTTTTCACCAATCATTAAATGATAACATTTTCAGTCTTATTCTGAAGAATATTCAGATTTTGAAAGTAACACAATTTCTGATTGGCT
This sequence comes from Tridacna gigas, assembly GCA_945859785.2. Lineage (NCBI taxonomy): Eukaryota > Metazoa > Mollusca > Bivalvia > Cardiida > Cardiidae > Tridacna > Tridacna gigas. The sequence continues at coordinate 56,971,372 of OX244034.2, forward strand.
AAGCCATTTGGTATAACCAATCAGAAATTGCCATACTTTCTAAAAGTAGAAAAAGACTAAGAATGAAATTAACCCTTAGGCTGCTAAGCGCGACTCACTGACCTTTTGCGGACAATTCAGATGAAGATCAGACTGCACAAAACTTGCAGTCTGATCTTGGATCTACAGCGTCCGATAAGGAGATATTTTTCTTTTCTGAAAATAAGTTTGAAATAGCTTTATTCGGGTTTTTTACTACCGGTTTGAAAATGTCGTTTCACTTATTTAACAGGATAAGGATTAAGAATGGTTGGTGAAAACTGTCCCTGGAGGATAAAGGAACCACATTGTGCCATACGGTCGAAATTTCATTCGAGGAGAGGCAGAACTCTGTTTTCATTGGGTTTTCTTTGCGCATATGGGTAAGATATGCCGATCGTTACCCTTTCCGTCCTTTGAGCGCATTTTCATGTTTCTGTGATTGGCGACCTTGTAAAAACATTTTGACAAATGGACAAATACTTGGTTTGAACGATATCTCTACCTGCAACAGTGCATTTATCTGTCAGTCCTATCATGGGCCTTTCACTGTTCTTCTATTCATCCTTTTTCACGCGTTTTTTTTTTAATCAGGATTATTTACCTACTAGAATGATCTGACAGAAAATGTGAATGGGGGTAACTGGTTAAGTAAACATTTAATGGCCGGAAAGCCGCAGAAAAACCAGAGTAAAAGTTTTGTTATCCCGAACAAATAAAACCAAGACAGTTGAGAAAGAACGAGGAAACGCGATCTTAGATAAAACACACAAAAACGAGAGCTGGTAAGCAATGCAATGCACTGTGTGTGGGCTTTTATATAACAAGATTTCCGATCGACTTGGGGAAGTAAAGCCTATGGGGAAAGGTGGGTGGGGATTGCGCCACAAGTGCCCTGATAAAAAGCAAAGACTGATACCCGAGTCATAATCCCAGAAACTAGTCTATAAAACTGACAGGTCCTCGAACAAAACAGCGACACCAGTCTATGACGTCATAGCATCCGCACTGTGTATGTGAGAAAAGTTTTATATACGTGCAATTTGAAGTGCAAGACGAAGAATAGAATTACAAAATGAATGATTGTTGTAGAGCTTTTGCGTTAGGTCTATAATATCAGCCTTCTATCAGTCTGCCTTTGACTTATCAAGGCTTTTATCTGATTCTGCTGGCTTTAACCGGCTACCACACACAATCCCGACTTTTAACAACCCTAAAAAAAGAAGGCTTTTGAAAAGAAATGTGGAAACAGGAGAAAATACTGGTAACCAAAGTTTTCTCCACTTCCGCTGAAATTTTTACTACCCCCCCAAAGACAAGTTTTAGATGCATTAATTCTGTAGTCTGTAAATATTTGAATTTGAACAAGTCTTATTTTTGCGTCCGGTAAAGAGTTAAAGATATTTTCTGCATCAAGCTGGACTGTGCCGATATTAAACAATTTGCTGCTTTCCTGTAGAACTATTTACCAAATGACAAAGTTTTAGACTGACCCAAATTGAAAACTATTGCAGACGATAAAGTAAATGTGACTCAGAAATTGAACGCTGTCCTTACAGAGATAGAAATAATTTTGGAAACAGGAGAAAATACTGGGCCCGTATTCACCAACCATTCTTAAGAACATTCTTAGTCTTATTTCCAAGATTTTCTACATTTGAAAATAACACAACTTCTGATTGGCTAAACCAAATGATTTAGCCAATCAGAGGTTGTGTTACTTTCAAATTAAGAAAATTCTGGAGAACAAGACCAAGAACGTTCTTAAAAATGGTTGGTGAATACTGCTCTTGGTTAACCCAATCACGTTAAATCTCGTGATTGTTCAGTAAAAGTTTGATAACGTAAATATCAACTTCATAGCCGAGAGGATACGGGTTCTACAAAGACCGTATTAAATTGAAAATGTTTTCCTCCTTTTCCCATGATGTTTTCTGTCGTGTCAAAGATCATTCCTATCGTATAGTCCACAACTAATTTGACGCATGCACTTGCCTAGAAGCAGATAATTCTAAATTTTGTCATCTGGTAGTGATTTAACGCATAATATAGTATGTGACCATTCCAGCCAGTAATAAAAGCCGGAGCACAACGATTTCAAAGCTGCTTTTGCCATATAAACTGATCATATCGGGTACGTTTTGTGCAATCTGGTCTCAATCTACAGTGCTCATCTAAGGTCGCTGGAAAATCGTGATAAGTGGTTTGAGAGGTAAGTCTACATCCTGCAATGTCATAGCTTTTGGCAAGATTATCTCACACAGTGTTGGACGGACAACATCTAAACCCAGAATGCATGTTCAGTAAGATGAGATCTGGATCTACACTTTTAGATATATGACAAGTAGGACAAGAAGGCAATATTCCGTCATCTAAAACCTCACAGTAAACTAACACCATTTTTTTTTCTTCGAAACTGGGCATAAATTCACAACGGAAGAATGAAGTATAAAACTCTAATTGAATCTGACAAATGACAAGCAATTATCAGCACCAAGCTACACAGAATAGATCATCTTGATCAGCTGAAAGAAATTATGGGTAAGTTCACGACTTTTATTCCGCGTTTTTAGAATCTAAATTCTGTTTTACTTCATGTTTTTCCACCGGGATTTTCTGTAAATTGTATTCGTCCATAACACCATTTCATCTGTTTTCAGAACGTCTTTTTGTTTTTCAGTTTTATTTTGTGTACCTTGTTTATGACACAGAATGACACAAATTGAGAGCCTCGATGCCAGGCTGGCTTTCACATCTGCAGATCGACATTTGTGAATTACCCTGTGGTCTGCGTTAATTCTTGGCAAATCTCTGTTCTCAATTTGCAAGAATCAACCCGATCCATTTTGGGGGGGTGAAATAAAATTCCTCCGTTAATGGTCGATGGCTGGTTTGCGTTTCCGCCATTAGAGCTCAAGTACTTAGACTGGTTTTCCATAATTTTCCCTCAGTCTTACGTCTGTATCTGTCAGTCTGCGACACAGTCCAGACCTCGTTTGCTGAAGCATTGTGTTTTTAACAGGAATTATGCTTAGATCGGTAATTTATGTGAGCTATTAATGTTTTATTTCATTTGTGGATCGTTAAACCCTTGGAGCACAACAGCAATAATGTATGCGGACAATGTAGATCCAGATTAGACTGAACAGAACGTGCAGTCTGACCTTCGACCTATACTGTCCGATACGCGCGAGTTTTTTCAACATTCAGGGCATTGCAGCAGACAGGAAATGTTTGGCGTTTCAAATTTACATTGTTGCGAATAGAAATGGATTATTTTATCCTTTTTGCTAGAGGGTAATAATGCACCCAGATATTTTTAACCAATGGAAAGTGGCAGTGAGGAAGACAGAACTCTCCAATAATAAAATGCCTGTGCTCAATCCATCCATTATGTAAGAGCCCATACAGCAATCTCAAACAGATTTAGTCAAAATATCTCATTGAGAAGATCGGTGGATTGACTGCACACTCTCTGTAATCTGATTTTACAGCTGCATAAAACTAGATTTTGAATACATTGCATTTTTTTTTTTAGAGAAGTTTGATATTTTGTTGGGAAAATTCACTAGAAAGTGTAGTCTTAGTGTTCGTGGGGGAGAGGGGAACCACGAAAACACTCCCAACACTAGTACTACAAGACTTATTCATTCAACTTCGTTGGGATCTAACCAGCAACCTTCAAACCGATAGCCCGGCCTCCTTACCGACTAGCAACTGTCTATGTATATGAGCCATGATCTGTGAAAAGGGGGCTTAATGCATCTGCGAAAAGTATCAACAAGGTCAGCCTGCGCGCACTGCGCAGGCTGACCTGGACCGAAACTTTTCGCTACTGGTCAATTTTCTGTATTTCCAAGGATCAGCTTACCTCATGATTCTGTAGGTTGTTAAAAATGTGGCCATTAAGGATTCATAATCATGTCATGGCTTGATTGGTACAACGCATCCCGCAGATACATTAAGCCCCCTTTTGCCAAAGCGTGACTTATATAAACTCGACCTCTTTCGACGGCTGCAAAAAAAAAATCCACTGAGCTCAGAAAATTTTATGTAATAGGCTTGACTAAAAAAGCGGACAGTATAGATCAAAGATCAGACTTCACATTCTGTGCAGTCTGATCTTGATCTATGCTGCCCGCAAAAGCCCTTCTTCTCGCCTTTGGCGCTGAAAGAATAACTTCAGGTATCCTGCAAAATATCGGACAAGTTTCTAGGTCAAAGAAGAATTTACCTGCCTTTGCAGACAGTGTACATTCAGATCTACAGTGTCCTTGACGCGTTAGATAAATCAATAAGGGGAAAAAACACACAAGGCCACCAATCACTTAACTTATATTAAGCCATGCTCTGTGAAAAGGGGAACTAATTTATCTGAAAAAAATTTGGTCCAGGTCAGCCTGTGCAGTCCGAGGAGGCTAACCTGGGTCGAAACTGTTTGCTACAGTGAAAGTTTCTGCATGCCAAAGGACCATTCTACCTCATGATTCAGTCGGTTGTTAGACAAAATGAATTTTATGGATCCAATGGTCTTCTTGTTAACTCTTTACCACACAATCCCGACTTTTAACGACCCTGAGAAAGAAGCCTTCTGAAAACATTGTGGGGAAAGGAGAAAATGCTGGTAACCAGCATTTTCTCCTTTTCCCACAATGTTTTTCACACTTCCCAAGACAAATTTCAGTTTTTGAGCCACTTTCATTTTGTCGTCTGCAAATGCTTTCAATTTGGACTAGTCTAGAATATTGTCGTTTGGTAAGGAGTTAAAGGACTAAGATCCCTCATGATTCAGTCGCTTGTTTGTAAAAATAGACACTATGGATCCATAATTTCCTTTCATTTTTCATTTTCCCTTTTTTCACTTTCTGTCTGTCTGTCTTTCTTAAGTCTCTCTGTTTGCACATCCCTCTGTCTTTCTATCTGTCTGTTTGTCCGTCTCCATCGGAATACCATAATTGTATACTTTGGTTTATTACAAGCTGTTTATTGTATATGCATGCAATATGGACAATTGTCTTCGCAATAAAAACTTGAAACTTGAAACATAATTAACTGATGACTTGCATGGTACAATGCATCAAACCCGTTGTTGCTAGAGCACGACTCATATATAGCTTCCATTTGGTAATTAGCCCTTTACCAAACAATTCGATGCTCTTATCATAACCGAGGAAGATGTCTTTTAAAAACATTATGCATGAAAAAGTAGATAATGCTGGTAACCAAAATTTTTTCTCCTTTTTTTTGTTCGCACAGTGTTTTCTATTCTTTCCGAAGACAAATTCCATCACTTGAGTCATAATTAATTTGTCATCTGCAAATTCTTTCCATTTTGGAAAAAAACTGACGTTTTGTCTTTAAAAAGTAATGAGTAAAAACAGAAATGAGCCATGATCTGTGAAAAGGGGTTTAATGCATCTGCGAAAAGTATCGACCCAGGTCAGCCTGCGCAGTCCGCGCAGGCTGACCTGGGCCGAAACTTTTCGCTATAGGTCAATTTTCTATATGTCTAAGGACCAGTCTATCTCACGATTGTGTCGTTTGTTTAAAACAAAGTGGCTATGGGTCCATAAAATATGCGATTGCTTGATTGGTACATATGCATCACGGAAATGCATTTACCAGAGCTCGTCTTATTAATGTATTATGCAGTCTGATTTCACCAAAAACCTGTAGTAAAGGAATAAAACGTAGGGAAGCCTTGGCTTGCCACCCAGATTCTATACCTTTCATTTGACGAATAAAACAATTAATTTTACTCCGATTTTATGGGTGTTTTATGAAGGCGCTCTGTATTTCCAGATAGTTCCGAGATCTACCTGTCTGTCTTGGATGCTTATCTACCAGGATTGGTTTCTTTTTTGTTTTCTCAGGAAAATGATGTCTTCATGTCTTATTGTTCGAGAATAAGGTATTTTCGAGATAGCATTGCCGAGTGGCATCACTATTATAAGGATTCTGGAATAATTCGGCAACGGAAGAAAAATTAAACAAAACGTGTACAAGGGAGACAAAAAAGACAAAAAGTCGTTCAGTCTGTCTTCAAATACCAGCATTTTCTCCTTTACCCACAATGTGTTTTTATAAAAGCTTTTACACCTGGAGCCGTTAAATTAAGGAATCATATGTTGAAGTGTTAGAACAAATCAACGTGACAACAATTATTGTCTATTTTGTTATGTATGGCTTATATTATCTAGGTTTCGTTCGCGCAGGCTAGTCTAGGTACAATAACTTATTTACAGGTATGTCATGTCCTGGCAAAAGGGGGTTTAATGTATCTCCGTGATGCATTACACCAAGCAAGTTATCACATAAGTATGGATCCATAAAATCCATGTAGTCCAACAATCGAGTGGATCTAAAATAATCCTTTGACATACATGAAATTTACAAATAGCAAAAAGTTTTGACGCCTGTCATCCTGCCCGGACTGCCCAGGCTGACACAGATCACTACTTTTAGCAGATGCATTATTAAGCCCCCTTTTCAATGAGGATGGCTCATTTGTTGTTTTGCACTCAGTCACTTCTTATCCTAGTCAGTATAAATCTTTGGCAATAATCTGTTAGATGCTCCTGTGTTAGGAACGACACGAAAATATAAATGTAAAACAGTGATCAGACTGGAACCCTGGCTAGTGAAGGCTGATCTTCGTCTCCACGATCTTCACAAAGGTTATCAGATGTCACAGCATGCAGGATATGGGTCAATCCAGCGGCACAAAGGCTTAGCCAACCGAAAAACACAATACAATACACAAAACTATTTTGTGTCTCTTAGTGTGCCACTAGAGAGCAGTTTCCCTATTCCCCCCCCCCCATTTTTTTTTCACGTATATTTGTATGTTTATTCCTAGATTTTATTAGTGGCCCCATGTATTTTACAATGATATTTATTAAAGTGGTCTGCTGCAAATTTTTATCTTCAGGAAGTAAAAAGTTAACTGGTAGTAAATCTGTCAAAGTAGGCAGGTTGTCCCGTACATAAAATTAATATAAACAACTGTTTGTAAGCGAGATAGATGCCAAAAGTCAAACGGTAAAAAAGTCTTGAAGAGGATGGACCGTATTGGCAGACTATTAAACGAATTTAATCTTAAGTTGGGGATATCTAAAGCAACATGCAATTTGACTGACTTATGTTTTTAGCGAATATTGTATTTACCAACGCAGTGGTGTTTAGTAGTATTTAGACATGATTATTCAGTTTTGATGATGATGATGGTGATGGTGATGACGTTAATGATGTTAATGATGGTAAATATAGGGATGATGATGATGATGAAGACGACGACGAAGACGATGATGATGATGATGATGATGATAATAAAGGAGAAGATGATGAGAAGGAGGATGTCATCACTCCATTGAAGATAATGGTATTGATGACGATGATAGTAATTAAGATCATGATCATGTTAAATAAACATATTTTTAGAAAACTATTAGACTTGCACTCGACTCTCCCAGGTTCAGATTCTAGCGCGGTGCCAGACTGGTTGTAGATAAAACTGATATGTCATACAAGTGCTATCAACAACCTTCTTGACAAATTGTATTCCTTTTTTTTTTCACCCCCATTTCTCGTATAAATGGTCATAAATTTTAGAGGCAGTCTTACCGAAAGGACAGTAAGAAAAAATAGGCTGTAAAAATGGCTAATGTCTTGATTTCCATTGTACAGCAATTCCGATTATTGCGCAGTTAATATCATCGAAAAGGTTCATTTTTGTGCGATATTTCATTTTAGAAAAGAAAGTTTAACCTGTAAAGTGCTGACAAGTTATTGTACGACTGCAGATAGCGTAGATCAAGATCACAAAGCATAGGGTGCATAACTTGAAGCATTATCATGTATCTCTACCTGATAAATTATGTCGTACCCTTGCCACAACAGCATTTAACCCTTTACAAGACGACAAAATTTTAGCCTTTTCCAAATTGAAAGCCTTTGCAGACGACAATTTCATTGTGGCTGAAATGGTGCAATTTTCTCTTGATAGGGTAGAAAACATTATGGGAAAAGGAGAAAATGCTGGTTACCAGCATTTTCTCCTTTTCCCACAATGTTTTCAAAAGGCTTATTTGCCAGGGGCGTTAAAAGGCGGCATTGTACGGTAAAGGGTTAACCCTTATCCTGCTAAATAAGTTAAAAAAAACAAACTTTCAAGCCGATAGTAAAAACCGGAATAATATTATTTGAAAGTTATGTTTTGGAAAAAGAAATCCCCATATCGGACAAGGTAGATCTAAGATCAGACTGCACGTTTTGTGAGTTTCTTTAACCCTTAGGCTGCTAAGCACGACTCAATTGGCTTTTTCAAAAAGTGTAGATCAAGATCAGACTGCACAGAACTTGCAGTCTGATCTTGGATCTACACTGTCCGATTAGGAGATTTTTTTTCTCCAAAACATAAGTTTGAAATAATATTATTCGTTTTTTTTTTTTAATCGCCTTGAAAGTTATATTTAACTTATTTAGCAGGATAAGGGTTAATACTTCCGCTGCAAAACTAATTGATTTTTTTTTTTCTGTGGAAAAAAAGTAGATATCCATTGCATATGCAGATGAATTCAGTCGTAGTATTTAGCATTTGGCAACGGGGATGAAGTATGTTGATCTACATTGTCCGAAAGGATGAGATTTGTTCGGAGAGGAAGATTTGATAGAGCAATATTTGAGTATTTAATCTACCATTTTCTGGAAAATTTCCAGTTCATTTTGTTTAGCCAAAGGGTTATCTGGGAGTAAGGGTTTCACCAAGAAGATAGATGGAATCATGACTGAAATTATCTCGAATAAAATTTCTTCTGTCAGAACCAGCGGGCCTGTAATTTGAACAAATTGTACGGAATAAAGAAAAATAAATAATTTGAAAGCAGATCTAGGATTTTACGTGGTTATGAATTTAACAGATGTTTTTCCGAGGTGGTTTTTTTTTTGTTGTTAGTGGTGATTTGAAAGTGGGAATTTAGGTGTACCTGACTGTGCATACCCTTATCCTGCTAAATAAATTGACTCTTAACCAAACGACAAAAGATTAGACTATTCCAAATTGAAAGCATCTGCAGAGACAAAATAAATGTGGCTCAAAAATTAAAATTAGTTTTAAGAAGAAAAGAAAACAATGCAGGAAAAGGAGAAAATGCTGGTTACTAGCACTTTCTCCTTTTCCCACAATGTTTTCAAAAGCCTTCCTCCTTAAGGTCGTTAAAACTCGGAATTGAGTGGTAAAGGGTTACATAAAACTATCAAGCCGATAGTAAATCAAAGCGCCAAAGGCACTGAAAGCCTGGGCATTTGAAGGGGTGAAGAAGAAGAAAGAAGAGGCCCAGAGGCTCAAAATTTCTATCACATTTGTACAGGCTTGAAACTTCTAGATTACATTTGTACAGACTAATAAAAATATATCTACATTGTTTCACACTCACAGTCTGTAGAGTTAACAACAGAATGGAAAAACATAAATTTGTAAAGGCTCATGCAACCAATCAAAATGAGCAGCAAAAAGGAATAGGCCTACTGCTGATAAATGTGGCCTATATGGTGCACACAACGTTTTTCTGATTCATAAAAGTGACTTACTTTTTGATACTACACAAACTAATATCAACAATGTACGAGATGTCATTAAGACAAAAATTCCAACCAATTGTCAAGAGTATCTGACTGAAAATTTTATCTCTGAGTGCAAACAAGGTTTTCCTACGATTTTCCCCCGTGACCTACTTTTTGACCTGATATGATTCATTTTAAACTTGTCTGAAATATTCATCAAGGCAAATATTCTGATTGATTGATTGATTTATAGTGTTAAACACCCTTTTCAACATTAGTTCAGTTATTTCACGGCAGCCTGTGCACCTATCCATGCTTTCCTTGAGTTTCTTTTACCAGTACTATGCACAATATTCTTTCCAAGCCACTTGCTGCTTTCCCACATAACCATCGTCAAAACAATGATCAGCGGTGAGAGAGGAATGAATCCTGTCGCATTGACTATCGTCAATCCTTGGAAAGAAATTGGCCCAGCTGTGGATGGAACCAGCGACCCCCTGCTCTCAAGTCCTGTACGCTACCGACTGAGCTACAGGGGCTGGACTCAAATATTCTGGCCAATTTCAATGTTAGATTTCACTGTGTTTTAGGGAAACGTTGGTTTAAAATTACAAATATTCTGCCCAATTTCAATTTAAAGCCAAAGCTACCCTAAAACACAGTGAAATCTAACATTTTGACCAAGTTTCATTGACATTGGGTGGGAGGGTAACCTAGTTGATATCCTTTTAGGATTTTCCATGCTTATACTGCTTTTGAAATGTATACAAATAGACCTGTTGGTATTGTAAAGTCAGAAAGATTATCTAGACAAAATTTTGGCCCAACAATTTTCAGTAAATTTGGACCAAAACTTGCTTCTATGGTTTAACACTATTTTCAACATTATTTCAATTATGTTGCAAAGGCCAGTGCCGTTGTCTGCGCATGTCATATTCTTCGAAGATTCGACCTGTCTTATATGACGCATCACCCATCCCCCGTATACCAGGGAAAAGTAGGGCTTATATCGAAGCTATTAGCCTATTACCAAAGCATGTAGGGGCTGTTTTAATGAATGGTCGGTGCATAGGTTACATGCTAGCCGATCATAGCTGAATGAATGGCACCAGGTAGCGTTTTATTGAGTAAACGTTTATTTCATTTGAAATTCAAAGTGACGGTTGTTGTTTTGAAAAATTACTCCGCTACTGTACCCAGGATGCCCAAATTAGATAGATGTGTATTTGTAGAATGCCATCTAGCGGGAGAAAATGAGGCCAGTGCACCTATGCTTATGCCTTCCTAGAATTGGTTTAACTTGTACTTTTTAAGCCACTGGCTACTTTACCACATAAACATAGTTGAAAAAATATACAGCAGCGAGAGCGGTTGAATCCTCTTCCCATGACTATCATCAATTGTCTGAAAGAAATAGGCAGAGCTCAGCAAACCTGGCTTTCAAGCCCTGTATTTAATAGACTGAACCACCTGTTTTGGCTTGGCTTTAAACACAAATGGAAATTTGCACGGCATACTATTAAGACAGATGGACAGATCAGGATCTCTATTTACTTACCATTCCTAAGAACTTTCTCAGTCTTATTCTCCTGAATTTTCTAAATTTGAAAGTAACACTTCTAATTGGCTAAACCATCTGGTTTAGCTAATCAGAAGAAGTGTTTTACTTTCAAATTTTGAATATCTTGGAGAATAATACAAAGAACGTTCTTAAGAACAGTTGCTGAATATGAACTCAGTTCATGTAATCAAAATATGGTCTCAAAAGGTCTCAAAAGTATAAACAAGTTGTCAGTGTTGTGACTAGGGGAGCAAACATTTGAAATCATCCAAGATAATTCTAATTTATTGCAACCCCCCCCCCCCCACCCCGCAAAAAAAAAAAAAAAAAAAGAGTGATTGTAATCTGTCTTGTGTGACCTATGTATTTTTACCAAGATTGACCAAAACTTAAACTGGTGACCACTGTAATTTAAGGAAACAAACTTGCTAACCCAATTTTCATATTTGCAGAGTGGCAATTGTCAAAATCATCTTAACTCCTTATCAAACAACATTTTAGACTTGTCCAAATTGAAATCTACTGCAGACGACAAATCGAATGCGATGCTAATGCTGACATTGGAAAGTGTAGCAAAACAATGTGGAAAAAGTAGAAAATACTGGTCACCAGCAATTTCCCCTGAGCACCTCCTCCAGTATTTTCTAAACCTTTCTTCATCACAGTTGTTAAAACTCAGGATTGTGTGGTAAAGGATTAAATATTATACAGACAAATACTAGGACTAAATGTGGTGAAGATTTGGCCAGAGATGTAGTCTTCAGATGATTGGTGTTTGCTACAGTTTTACTTTTAACTTTATCCAAGACATGGTGCATAAAAAATGATTTGCCGATGGTCAATATTTTGGGGGCAAAACATAGCCCTTTTTGGGGTAAAAAGAAAATGGCTCTCTTTTTTGTAAACATGCAATTTGCTCTCTATTCTTTTTGATTCTTTAAAATTTAAGAACACTGGGCCTGTTCCTGTTCCTGACTTGTTCAGTTCATTTTCTGCATTTTCGAAGTGATTCAAGATACTACTGCTTCTATGTATACCAGCATTTTCCCCTTTTCCCACAATGCTTTCTACCCTATCTGGGACAGATTCCATCATTTGCAAAGGCTTTCAATTTGGTTAAGCCTAAAATTTTATCATTTGGTAAAAAGTTAAAATCAATTACTGCAGTCGAGCCCCATTAGCACAGTTGTTAGCGTACCAGACTTGAGAACGAGGGGGGGGGGGGGGGGAAGGGGGCACTGGTTTGAATCCTTAGCTCAGCCAATTTCTTTTTGATGATTGATGGTAGTCATTACGACACAATTCAATCCTCTCTCTCTTAAGCACTGAGCTTTTATATTGCCTTATTTCTGAATTTTGACGATTGGTAATCTTGGTATTTAGAAGTAGCTAATGATGGCGACAAATTTGAGATTGTTCCCCCATTGCTAATGGTGAAAAATCTAAGAAAACCAGTGATTCACAGACATTAACTAAAGAAAAAAAATAAATCTTCCTAATTGTAGATATATGATGTTACTTATTTCTTTAATTCATGTTTCATTTAAAATTCATTGTAATAAAGTAGGGTGCAATAATGTGGGACAAACAAGCCTGGATGAAAAAGCCCAGGGATGAACATGCCCACGGCCAATCTATAGTTTTTGGACAAACTAGCCTCGAACCAAATGCATGATCGGACGATAAAATATTTTTCTTACATTATTCTTAGTAACATTGTGGATTTACACAGATGAGTACTAATATTGACGGTCGTGAATTGCCCTGCACTCCGACACCTTTGAAAATTCATCAGCTTTGAAATATGTTCCTATCATTTTGGAAGGAGCGGTTCATCTGCACACATTAACTTTATTAATGAATTGACGTCAAATTTGTCTGCAACAACTGGTAGTAAAAATATGGATCAGTAAGCAGTGTGTTAAAAACCGAACTCTTTCAGTACTTATTATCACTTAACCCTTAACTCTTTACCAAACAACAAAATTTTAGACCTGTCCAAATTCAAAGCAGTTGCAGATGACAAAATAAATGTGACTGAAAAATTGAAATCTTTTTCGGGAAGGGTAGAAAACATCGGAAAAGGAGGAAATGCTGGTTACCAGCACTTTTTCCCTTTTCCCACAATGTTTTCAAAAGGCTTCTTTCTCAGGGTCATTAAAAGTTGGGATTGTTTGGTAAAGGGTTAAATTGTTCAATACAATGGATGAAGTTTTCAAGCCACTTATATGCTGTAACATGGCGATTGCAAAATTGTTGTTGGTAGAAAATAACTCATCGTATCAGACAATGTAGATCCAAGATCAGACTGCACGTTCTGTGCAGTCTGATCTTAATCTACACTATCCGAAAAAGAGCATCGAGTTGCGCTGAGAAGCCTAAGGGTTAAATATCCCGTATTGACAGCTTAGATCAAGATCAGATTGCACCGCGTAATAAATCTGATCTTCGATATAAAACGCCTACCACCTGATCCTAATCTCAGGTCAAGCAATTAATTATCGATAAATAGCGGAGGAGATCAAAAATCAAGATCAGATGGCACTTAATGGGAAGTCTGATCTTCGATATAACACGCCCGCCATTTAGGTCTTCTTAACTGGTTGTCCCTGGCTCATATTAGAAAGTTTTATACCCTGTGTAACGTTACATATTCGATTTTGTGTGCCGAGTTCGTAATGCCCAAAATGGGTCGAAATTGTCATGGTCCGAGATGTCATAGGATATCGGGACAACTCTGACAAGAAGAAATAAGGCATCGTTCATACTGGGCTAATCAAAACATATTTATACCTTTAGATACGAGAAGCAAAGTAATTTTGCGAAAATAAATCTTACCGAGTTTTTGAAATGTTCAGCTGTTTTGGGGAAAGAGCACGTCGTCTGCGTTTTGTCATGCACATTGTGTCAAAAAATAGGAAAGACGAAAGATTCCGAGTATTGTTCGGCAACATCACTCGTCACTACTCGGCCGATTCCGTAACTACATCTAGGGATTTGCCAATGTTTCTTCAGTGTTACAGCGCACTAATTTCCACTTGTAAATAAGATCATTAGGGCTTGAAATTCTTAGTCAAATACTTTCGTTAGATTAACATCGCGCATCTCTCACAGTTCTTTATGAACTTAAACCTAACTATGACGTTCAAACCCAAATATTTTTATCATTTTTGGGGGTCGTTTCTTTCAGCGTAGTTAGATGCATTGCAAGCGGTACTTTTCACTTTCACTCGTAACTGCTCGGATCATGTGGATGGGGTTGAAATTTTGGTATACGATTACTACAGCCTTGGGCTTGGCAAGCCAAGCCAAGGCATAAAAACCAGTATAATGCTATTTCAAACTTATTTTTGGAGATATATGTCGGACAGTGCATGTCCAAGATCAGATTGCATGATCTGTGCAGTCTGATCTTGATTTATACTGTCCGCAAAAGGTCAGTGAGTCGCGCTTAGCAGCCGAATGGTTAACTTATTACCTTCAGAAAGAAAATTGCAGCAATCTACTGAGAAAACATCGCCGGGAAAATTTGACCACCAACTTAAATTAAAGTTTAGTAAATGACTTCATGGGAAAATAGTGTAGCAAAAGGAGAAAGTGCTCATCTTTTGTCACAATATTGCAAATATGGGCTGCTACAAGCAGAAATGAATTCGTCTGCAAGTAGTAATGTGCTGTTACTTGATAGAAATGTGCTATCACTTATTGACTGACTTATGCCTTAGCGAACCGATCTTTGCACATTAACTCTTAGGCTGCTAAGCACGACACAAAGATCTTTGCGGACTGTGTAGATTAAGATCAGACTGCACAGAAAGTACGGTCTGATCTTAGATCTACACTGTCCGATGAGGAGATATCTTTCCCCCCAAAATATCTTTAAAACAGTAAAAGTGTGGGTTTTTACAGTCTGCGTGAAAGTTTCATTTCACTTATAGATGCAGGATGAGGGTTAAACATCACTTTCAGGTCAAATCAGGATAGATTTGTACTACATGCACCTACCACTATCCTCTAAGTAAATATCTGGGCTTGTTACTGAGTAGGTTACGTCTGAAGTGATTTCTAAAACGTGAGCAATTTCACAGACATTTTTTTTTTGCCCACGAAATTCCGAACACTCTTCCACCACGAATGAGATAAGTAAATTAAGTGATGACAAGTTTGTTCATTTCAATTTGTTGGCGATTTTTTGATACAGCAGCCTTTCTGATTTTATCCAGTGACTCGACTTTGCTTTCCCACATCGAAATGGGAATGTTGCACGTAATTCATCAGCCGATGAGAACTTTTTTCTCTATTTCTCAGAATAGATTTGAAAGGCATATTGTCCGTAGATAAATGTAGTGGGAAAATCAACCAAGGTAATAGTTTGGAACTGGATTTGATACGAAAACTTTTAAGATTGGTTGAAACTATTTGAACTTTAAACTTTTGACATTATCAGAGAGATGAACAGAGAGAGAGAGAGAGAGAGAGAGAAAGAGAGAGAAAGAGACAGACAGACAGACAGATAGGGCGGACGGACGGATGGACAGGCAGATTAAGACCGAGACAGAGAGAGTATCCGCATGCCCTTTGCCTTGGTTATTTTTTTAAAGGAGTGCACACATTTTATGGAAATATGAAAATACTGCAGATGTTAAGAAGAACATTAAGCAATTTCTCCTTTTACCCCAATGCTATCACACGCGATCATGTACCTTGTATTTTATATGACTCCATGCTAATCATCGTCATCTTAAAAGAGTGCGTTCATTTCTAATCTCGTGTCGTAATGGGGAAAAATATAATAAATTATTGTACCGAATGTTGTTACTTCAGACATTTTCAGATTAAGATTGATTGATTGATTGATTGTATGGTGTTTAACGCCGTTTTCAACATTGTTTCAGTTATATCGCGGCGGCCAGTGCACCTATCCATGCTTTCCTGGAGTTTCTTTTACCAGTACTACGCACAATATTCTTTCCAAGCCATTGGCTGTTTTCCCACATAACCATCATCGAAACAATGGTCAGCGGTGAGAGAGGAATGAATCCTGTCGCAATGACTATCATCAGTCCTCGGAAAGAAATTGGCCGAGCCGGGGATCGAACCAGCGACCTCCTGTTCTCAAGTCCTGTACGATACCGACTGTGCTACGGGGGCTCGGCTTCAGATTAAGTGAAAGGGATCAATACGTAGTCTCTGCAAGTATATTAACCAAACTTGCAGACTTAACGCTTATCTTGCTAAATAACTCAATCCAATGGTAAAAGCCAATACATGTGTTGGTATTTCAAAGTTATGGAGCTTGGGGACATATCTCCTTATCGGACAGTGGAGATCAAAGATCAGACTGCACGTTCTGTGCAGTCTGATCTTTGATCTACACTGTCCGCAAAAGGTCCGTGGGTCGCGATTAGTAGCCTAAGGGTTAATTGTTTAATTCCTTTTACGGTGCTTTGCGAAAATGGTGTCCAATGCATCTCCGTGATGCATTATACCAAGCAAGTCATTACACAATTATTGATCCACAAAATCCATTTTGTCTAACAACCGATTCAATCATAAGGTTGAATGGTCCTTGGACATGCAAAAAATTTACAAAAAGCAAAAAGTTTCGACCCATGTCAGCCTGCGCAGACTGCGCAGGCTGGCATGGGTCGATACTTTTTGCAGATGTAAACACCCTCTTTTCACTAAGCATGACTCACTTGATTCTGGTAACTGATGATAACAAACAGTGCTTGCCATACAAGGGGTTCAAGTTAAAAAATCAGCTAGTCCAAAGATCTTTTCGGAGTGTTTTTGTTGATATTCACTGCAACTGGATAATCATTGCGGCTTGAGACATTTTCACAGCTGAAATTTGTATAGATTTTGATAATGTGGGAAAAAAAATAGCAAAATGTCGGAGAATATTTTAAGTTTAAATAAATTGCTATGGATTGCAGAGTAAATAGATGCCTGTACGGACGAAAATTCATGAAATACTGTCAAAATAGTATCTCATCAAATCAGCGCACTATATAAAAAGAGGGGGGGGGTCTTATTAAGGGAGATAACCTGTACTGAACTTCAAACTTATTCGTCAGAGTTGCATTCCTTAACATGTGACAGATGCAATGTTGTGTAGAAATCTATGAATCTCATTTGCTCACATTTATTTTACTCCCGTAATTGGGAAACCAGCGTTTGATTTTTTTTCCCTCGGAATGTCAATATATTTTTGATCATTTCCGAAATACTTAGTTATTAACGCATTTCCACAAAATATTGGATTGAAGTCCGCCACTGGCGAAAGTTGTATGCCTAACTTTGCAAATATGCAGTTGGCTATATGAGACAAATAGGATGGGCATTTTATTTGTTAACCCTATGACAGACGATGCCATGTTTTAACGTGTCTCTAGATTTTTTTTTTTTTTTGGCTATATGAGACAAATAGGATGGGCATTTTATTTGTTAACCCTATGACAGACGATGCCATGTTTTAACGTGTCTCTAGATTTTTTTTTTTTTTTTTTTAAAGGTGGGACAATAAGAATCAGAAATTACATGTAATGAGCATTTTCTCACTTATCAAAAAGAGCTTTCAACAGAAAGTGCAGTCTAACCTCTGATCCACACCCAGCCCGCTACCAAAGCATGGCCAAAACCAATGGGCATTAGTCTTTTAATTTGCAGTTTACTGGCCTTTAAAACGGTACGAGAGGATCGAGAAGATGAGCATTATTTTCGGTTCGAACATGTTACTTACATATCGGAAGCCGTCTTATCTGGCCGTGTGAGCCCTTTTTCCAATAGCAGTATCATTGGCCCTTATCTTGCCGAAACTATTCTATTTGCTATTGTAAACATTGGTGTCGTTAATTTCTTTGAATTCAATGGGGATAATATGCATGAAACCATTCACCGAAAGTTGCCTCGACTGTAGAACACGATCCGACCGCACGTAGGTCTATCTCTGGCTGATCTTTGTCTATACTCGTCTTGAAATCAATCAAATGGCGCGTTCTCCAGTTCAAGCTCAGTGATTTTGTACTGAACGATTCTTTACATTTTGTGCATTCATTTAATGATAGAGTTTAGTACCTACGGACTTTGATTCTATTATACTATGATCGAGCGCGCTATATAAACAAGGGAAGCAACTCTTGTGTTAGTATTATTCTCAAAGGTACGCATAATCTCCCTGTAATTCAGTCGTTCCCCCCCCTCCTTTCGAAACGAATTTTTTCGACGTAGCTTAATGTGCTGGTTTTTGACTTACTTTTTTTGTATTGATAAGACACGAATAAATAGAAATTTTTGATTGGTAAAAAATGTAGCCATGTTTATTTTGAGGGCCCCTGCCTACTTGTTGGCAGGTTTACGCCGTCTTTCTTTTTAAAGACATTTCTTGTTAAATAATTAACGTATTTTAGGAAGATTCAACTCTTTTACATCATTACCAACTTTATTGTTATCATTTTATAATCATCAGTGTACCGACTACTCAAAAAAACCCATCGGTCTGTTCTTTGTTTACGTTGGTTTAGGTCTATGTATTTTTTGTCACAACCTATCAAAACGACAGCTCACGTTTACATGTCTCCCCTGAGTTTCACCGACGAAAGGCTGTGCTCTGGACTATGCCGTGCCTTGCTAAAGGGTTCTCAAAGGTAACAAGCGCAAAAAGTGAGAATCGGTCCGGAATGTTCTTGTTACAAACCCAATGCCTCATCACTGACATTATTACTGTGGAAAGTGGGGCCACAGAATTCTGCTTTTAAATCTCCAAAGCCCTTAACTCGTTAACTACTGATGGCCACATATAGAGCTGTTGCGGATAGCGTAGATTAAGATCACACTGCACAGAACGGGTAGTTTGATCTTAGATCTACATTATCCGCTACCTCATGCTTGACTTTGACCAAATTCCTCTTCAGGGGTTGTGGAAATCTACTTTTGGACCTGGGAAGAAGTAAAAGTTTATGAGTTGGTAGTGAAAGAGTGAATGAAGATAAACGCTTCATTTACTCAGATACTGAAATAACCGGAGAATCGCGAAACAACAATGAAGACACACAGACTGACGGACGAACGGTCGGACGGACGGATGGACGGACGGACAGGCAGGCAGACAGACAGACACAAGTTTTTTACGTGTGTATTCATGTTATTGCTAATAGTTTCATGTTTCCATGGATACTTTACAAAGTCGTCTGCAACTAAATTGTTTAAAGTAATAACATCTGCCAAAAGTAAACAAAACAGGTGTTAAAATAGACCCACATTTAAATTTACATCATATCATATAAAAGATAGAAATTATTGTGAAGATGACAATCTGTTATTGTATGGTGGGCCCAAGTCAATGCTTAGTCGCTAGCTGAGGAATAAATTTCAAAACTAGGTTAAAAGTTGCCAAGTCACTCTATCTTTGGTTTTCTTTTTGCCTGATATTAAAACTCATTTTTCGGCAGCGCGACTAATATTTGAACCGACCAGACAACAAGAAATTGTCATCTTCACAAGATTTTTCAAACTTTTGAATGGTATAATTTATATTTAACTGCATTGTAAAACCTGCCTTGTCTTTTTAGCCGCTATTGGGTATGCCGAGTTCAATCCGAAAGACCGAGTTATTGTACGACTCTCATTGGCACGCAAAAGGTAAGTCTGCAAAATGATTTTAATTTGGACAGGTCTCAGACCTGTCCGAACTAAAATCATTTGCAGACGATAAATTAAATGTTGGTCCAATGATGGGATTTATCTTTGAAAGAGAAGAAACGATTGTGGAAAAGGTTACCAGCATATTCTCCTGTCTTACCATGTTTTCAAAAGGCTTCTCCCTCGGGGTCGTTAAAACACAGCATTGTTTGGTAAGATTAAAATGGTATGCTACAGAATGGGCTTATGCGTCAATTGAACATCTGCTTCTAAAATAAATCACGTCTTTCTTCAAATTTTCTCACGCGCAGTGAACATCTTGTGCAATCGTACGCTTTATTTTTTCAAAGGACTTAATACGGAACAAAAACTAAATGAAATTGATCCATGATATTGATTTGTTTGGACCCTCGCTGTCTGTGAAATTTACATAAATTTAATAAAATAATATGGGGAACCAGAAATATTGATTATCTTCTTTCATTCTGTAACGCACCCTTTTGATTGGCTTACACGGATCCTGCTTGGGAATCATGCGGATGACTCACTTTTTATTGACCGAAATCGTCTCTAAAAGAGAAGCAGACGTCAAAATGTCGTCTGTTTAGTGTATTTGTTAACATAATTTTTTCACGTCCTAGGCATTTAAGTTTACTGCAACAAAACAATTTCAGAATGTAGTAAGTGTTTGAAAAAAAGGATTTCAGTATGTGGTGGATATTCTGCATTGCCTCCTGTGTTCAAGTTTTAGTTTTTGTGAAAGGTAAGAACATGTAGGGGAAAATATCTTTGATTTTATTTTTTTTTATCTCAACAAATAAATACAAACTGTTTTTTGTTTGTCTGTTTCATGGATTAATTGAAAGCCAGTACTTTCATAAATTGGATCTACTCGTTGTAGCAGGATTTCGATTTCATTTTTTATCATATAAAGAAATTTAGATATATTTTCATCTCATTTCTTTGCCATATATTCTGAATCAAATACTAATTGAAAATTTATATCAGTATTGAGTCATGTGACAATGATCATTTAAATGAGAGCGAGAGAGAAGCTGTGTAGAATTTGGAAGATTTCAAGTAAAATAAAAATGGCCTTTTTTTTCAGTACATATTCCTGTAACAGAACTTGTACGTACAAATGAGCCATGCTCTTGCAAAAGGGGGCTTAATGCATCTCCATGATACCAAGCAAGACATCACATACATGTAAAAATATATCCATAAAAGCCATTTTTGTCTGATAACCGATTGAATCCTGGGGTAGACTGGGCCCTGGACATGCACAAAATTCACCAACAGCAAAAACTTTTGACCCAGGTCAGCCTACATGAACTGCACATGCTGACCGGGATTGATACATTTCGCAGATGCATTAAACCCCCTTTTTCCCAAAGCATGGCTTAAATATACATATACAATATGTTTTTAGAAAAAGAGTCATTGTCCCATAAAAAAAACAATCAAATATTTAGATGTACAATTATCATTATTTTTTCTTTTAACTCTTAAGCTGCTAAGCGTGACTCACTGACCTTTTGCAGGCAGTGTAGATTAAGATCAGAATGCAAAGAGCTTGCAGTCTGATCTTAGATCTAGACTGTCCAATAGGGAGGTATTGTTTCTCCAAAAAATGAGTTTGAAATATTCAAGTTATTAGTAGACTACCGGCTTGCTAGTTTTATTTGACTTATTTAGCAGAACAAGGTTTAACCCTTAGAGTGCCAAATAAACTGTGGGGACATTTTCAATCTAGAAAAAAGACTCATGTAATTGCAATTTTCAGATGGCTTTTTTCCAGAATGTCTCGGTGAAGTGCACAATGTAGATCAAAGATCAGACTGCATGTTTTGTGCAGTCTGATCTTAATCCACACTGGCCATACAGGCAGCTATAGATGTGAAATGTGCTGTTAAGGTTAAGGAGCATTCAAACGTTTATTTTTTTATCATGCATTAGGCTTTTATCTAGATCTAGTTAAAATGTCTATTCTTGTGTCATCCAAGTTATCTGCATGTGATAATGTGTTGACTTGTAGGCCTACTGACAAATTTTAACTCTTTACCAAACAATCCTGACTTTTAACGACCATGAAGAATAAAACTATTGAAAACATTATGGGAAAAGGAGAAAATGCTGGTAATCAGCATTTTCTCCTTTTCCCACAATGTTTTCAAAAGCCTTTTGCTTAAAGGTCATTAAAACTTGTGATTATGTGATACAGGGTTAAAGGGGCATTAATCCAGATTTTTCATAGTCCAGATCTTATACAGTGCAAGGCTTGGCCAATTTCTTTCCGAGGATTGATGATAGTCATTGCGACAGGATTCATTCCTCTCTCACCGCTGACCATTGTTTCCACCATGGTTATGTGGGAAAGCAGCCAGTGGCTTGGAAAGAATATTGTGCGGAGTACTGGTAAAAGAAACTCCAGGAAAGCATGGATAGGTGCACTGGCCGCCGCGATATAACTGAAATAATGTTGAAAACGGCATTAAACACCATACAATCAATCAATCAATATACAGTACAAGGTTTTTTTTTTTGAGAAAATAAATACCAAGACTGCTTAATTTCATCAAAAGATGCTTTAACTCTTTTCCACATGATAAAATTTAGTTCATGGATTTGCAGATGAAAGATTAATGTAGCTCAAAAGATAATTTCTGTCTTTGAAATGGTAGGAAACTTTGTGGGAAAAGGAGAAAATGCTAGTAACCAGCATTTTCTCCTTTCCCACAATGTTTTCAAGGTCTTCTTTTCAATGGTCCTTAAAACTCAGGATTGTGTGATAAATGGTTAAAATGTAGCCAAAAAAAATTAAATTTTTGAATCCTGTTAGTAACAGTATATAGCCATTATTGCATAACAAGGCATAAATACATTTTTAACATGGTAATACAAATGATTATCAGTTGGTCCCATTCTTCAGTTGGTAGACTCACCATGGTTTTGAAGCTTATGGGTTCCAGTCCCACTGAAGGCAGTTTATTTTTCAACATTTTTTTTTTAAAATCAATATTTCCTCAACTAAAGGTAAAAACTCCCATCCTCCCATCCTTATGATCTTTCTTTTCAAAATATCAATCCCCCCCCGCACCCCCCCCCCCCCAAAAAAAAAGAGAAAATTAGGTCAAAATCTGGTGAAGTGCCTTTTTTAAAAGCATTGTATAATAAAGGTGTCTTAATATATGTATGTTAGCAAGGGGAAATGGTTACATGTTTTCAATGTTTTTTTACTGTTTTTTTTTTTGTCTCCAGGTGGGCAAGAAGTTTATGTTTCCAATGGCACACATGTTTTGAGTTATTCACGCAACAGGGGAAGCGGCAACCAAGAGGCTGTAACTGCCGTTCTGGGAAAGGTATGTATTGTACTACAAAGCATTTCTCTAGACTCTGTGACTGAAGTAACTCCATAACCCTTCGCCAAAGAATCCAAAGTTTTTATTACTGGTACGAAAAAGGCTTTTGTAGTCATTGGGGGAAAAGGAGAAAATGCTGGTAACCAGCATTTTCTCCTGTTCCCTCAATGTTTTATAACCTGCATTTTTTCCATTTTGCACAAAATTTTATACCCATTCAAATATAAATACTATCATTATAGTCACATTAAATTTGTTACCTGCTAATGCTTTTGATTTGGAGGAGTTGAACGTTTTGTTGTCTGGTAAAAGGTTAAAAAGAAATTCACCTCTCATATTACATTTTGATACTTTTTCAGCAGACATTTCTCTTTAATGGACATCACAAAAGAAATATTCTTTCTAAAAAAGCATAGAACTAAAAAATGCAAATGGTTTTATTTTTTTTTGTGGGATCCCCTGGGCTCTGTAGTAAACATGTCAGATATCTTATCAGGAAATCTTGATTCTGTCTCTGCTGGCAGGTTTTGTCTCCTTCTGACTGATACCAAGTCAAGTAGAAGTGTCCTTTGGCAAGGCTCTACAGAGCTCCAGTCTAGCACTGTTGAAATCATGAAAATCACATATAAATGAGATATTCTGAAATAATGCTGAATGTAGCATAAAACACCATTTAAACAAGCAAACAAATACTTGTACATGTAGCATAATTTTACTCTTTACCACACAATCCTGACTTTTAACAACCCTAAAAAAGGAAGCTTTTGAAAACAATGTTGGAAAAGGAGAAAATGCTGGTAACCAGCATTTTCTCCTTTTCCAACAATGTTTTCTACCCTATCAAAGCCATTAATTTTGTCATTTTTGCCACCTTTAATCTGTTGTCTGCGAATGCTTTCAATTTGGACCAGTCTGAAATTGTGTCATCTGGTAAAGGGTTAACTGTTTATATAAATTGAGTTAGTTTTACCTGGAAACTGAAAGCTATCTAGAGAAACCTCAATTGATCTATCATATGACTACAGACCCCCTTTTTTCTGACAAAACTTCAATCTCTTGAAGTCTTTACCACATAACAAAATTTTAGGCTTGTCCAAATTGAAAGTGTTTGCGACGATGAACGATAACACAAATGATAGAATTCGCCTTTATAAGGTAGGAAATATTGCGGCAAAGGGAGAAAATAGCGCATACCAGCATTTTCTCCTTTTTCCACAATACTTTATACAGCTTTCTCTCTCAAGGTCATTGAAACTTAGAATTGTTTGAACATGAGATATATGTTATCGGTATTTTTTTCCTTTTCCCACATTGTTTCCAAAAGCTTTCATCCTCACTGAGGGTCGTTAAAGCTTGGGATTATTTCGTAAAGGCATAAGGGTTGGAAAAATAGGTGCTGCAGATTTTTTCCTAATCACCCTGGGAGTTCTAGGTATATTTCTAGAAAGCCCCTGTAAAACTCATAACAAATACAGCACTCACTGACAGTATGCCATTCCTTATGCCTTTCAGCCAGAAACTGTACGGATAATGTGCCGATGCTGTGTTGTCTTTCCAAAAATTTTTCATCTAAAAAGAAATTGCTCATGATAATCAGTCTCTCCATTTGTCACAATGTTTCATTGGCTTTCTGTTTCATTTTTTTTCTGATTTGTCCTTTTATATGTATGTAAAAGTCTTTAACTAAAACTAAACAGTAAGATCATAAACAGGTCAAGATGGACAAGATGTAAAAGGAAACATTACTGCACATGTATATGGCAAAATAAAAAATAAATAAGTAGTTATATATATATATATATATATATATATATATATATATATATATATATATATATATATATATATATATATATATATATATTTGGGCCATGCTCTGACAAAAGGGGGCTTAATGCATCTCCGTGATGCATTTTACCGAGCTTTAGTCATCATATATTTATGGATCCGTAGAAACCATTTTGTCTAACAACTGACTGGATCTTAAGGTAGAGACTGGTCCTTAAATGACACACAGAAAATTGACTGATAGCAAAAAGTTCCGGCCCAGGCTGACCTGGATCGATGCTGTACACAGATGCATTAAGCCCCCTTTTTGCAAAGCATGGCTCATGTTTAACCCTTTCCCAAACAAGCCCTGGTTTTCACGTGTCTGCAGCACAAGTCTTTTGAAAACACTGTGGGAAAAGGAGAAATTGCTCGTAACGAGCAATTTCTCCTTTTCCCACAGTGTTTTCTACCCTTTTTGGGAACTTTCTGCCATTTTCATAAAATTTAAAATTGTCGTCTGCAAACTCATTCAATTTGGACCAGTCCAAAATCTGTCGTTTGGGAGAGGTTTAATTTACATTGACTGAGAAAAAATTTCTTACAACTTTTTATACTAATCTCTCTGATTCTGCTTCCTGGGAACTACATCAGTACTCAAGCAAAATGAGTGGGCCAATAAACAATCACAAAGTTGACGCCCGCTCCCGTGTATCGAACTCAAGACCTTATGGTGATGAGGCCAACACTCTATTTCACAACCATGGACAGCACAAATTAAATATTGCTTTAATACTAGACTTTTTTTTCTTTGAGAGTGTAGAAAGCATTGTGGGAAAAGGCAGAAAATGGGCATGTAGTATGAAAGTATCAGACTTTGCATAAATTTTGCAGACAACAAATCAGATACTGCTTCAATACTAAATTTTTTTCTTTGAAAGTGTAGAAAAAATTGTGAAAAAAGGAGAAAATTCTGGAAACCAACAATTTCTTATTTCTCCCCAGTTTTTTCCACATACACTTTTCAAGGAAAAAATATTATATGTATAGACTTGGTCAAATTGAAAGCTCTTGCAGACAACAATTTAAATGTATCTTACATGATGAAATTTGTATTTGATAGGATAGAAAACATTGTGGGAAAAGGAGAAAATGCTGGTTACTAGCATTTTCTCCTTTTTCTTCAATGTTTTCAAAAGTTGTCTACTTCACAGTTGTTAAGACCTGTGATTGTGTGGTAAAGGGTTAAGGACCCCTTTGGATAAATGGCTTTTGCAAATATAGAGGGAAAAGTAGAAAATAATGGTAACCAGAGTTTTCTTCTTTCTTGCATAATGTTTTCCACCCAGTTAACTTTTTACCACACAGTCCCAAGTTTTAACGGCCCTGAAGGAGAAGGCTGTTGCATTGTCTTCTTTTCCCACAATGTTTTCTACCCTATAAAATACAGAAATCACCATTTAAGCTACATTTAAATTGTCGTCTGCAAATGCTTTCAGTTTGGTCAATTTGGTCCAGAGTTTAAAAGATGAATTCTATCATTACAGCAGCACTTGATTTGTTGTCTGCAAAACTTTTAATTTGGGCCAGTCTATATTTTTGTCATGAGGTAAAAAGACTGAATAGACATCTGAAAAAGTTTTTTTTTCGAATAGATGGAAAATTATGTTTTTTAAAATTTCTCTTCTTCAGACTGGCTATCGAATAGTTGGGCTTGCTGCAGACCTTGGAAAAAAATATCTATTTTGGTCCGACATCAGTGCTGATTATAAGGGCATCTATCGATCAGACCTAGTGGGAGAAAATGTTACATGCATAATTAAAGGTAATCATGTCTATACGTACTTTGAAATTCTTGGCAGTGCAGATTGCAAATTGGTTTACCCTTTCCATGGTGTAGGTAACTCCTCATCTATTTTTGGACAATGAAGATGAAGATCAGATTACAGACAATGTGCATTCTGGTCTTGGATTGAAGCTTTCCTATATAGATATTCATAAATATTATGATTACGGTAAAGAAAACATTGAATTTGCAATGTGTAGGTCTTTCCTACCAACTTCAAGTGTTCAGTGTCTTCTTGAGGCATTAAGATCTTACATTTCTTCTTCACAACTCAATGCTAATTTTGAAAACATTTTGATAAGTGCTCTCCATGAGCAGTTCTCATTTTGGCTCAATATTTTGCATGTACATAGTAATATTTATACGATATCCACATTTTACAAAGAAGAAAGATGATGGCAGGATGTAATGTCTAAATAGTTTTAGGAAAATGGCACCTATTGAGTGCTCATTTCCTTCACTTCCTGTAATACCCTTTAGAACTAAGCACAACTTTTTAGCTGCTTTTCTTTACGGTCTCGCTTAAGATCACAGAGAACAAAATTTTCTTTCTAGTCTTGAATCTACACTGTCTGCTATTTTGAGATACACTGGCCAAATTTATTATGGAAGCCTAAAAAAAATATCATTTCAGGCTTTTTTACTGATGAGAAATATCCTTTTCATCTAGTTTTTTTTTTCACTTTTGAAACAAGAATTTTACAACTCAAACTAATTACTCTCAATGCCTGCATCCTTGAAACCTAACCAGTATCTGTGCAAAGGTATGAATATTTCTCATGATGGCATTGCTCATTTCATGATCAAACCCAGAGCTCATAGCATGTGAGGATGATGCTTGCTCAACCTCTACATACATGTATAACTCTTTACAACACAATCCTGAGCTTTAACAACTCTGAGGAAGAAGGGTTTTGAAAATATTGTGGGAAAAAGAGAAAATGCTGGTAACCAGCATTTTCTCCTTTTCCCGCAATGTCTTGTACTCTTCCTATGAGAAATTTATACCTTTTTAATCACTTTTAATTCATTGTCTGCAAATCCTTTTACTTTGGACGGGTCTAAAACTTTGTCATTTCGTAAAGAGTGAATATGTCTTCTATTTGTTTTAGTTATTCATTTCCCTAAATGTTTTCAACCCTTTTAAAATCAGATTCCATCCTTTATACCACATTTAATTTGTTTTCTCAAAATGTTTTGTAGTATAGACAAGTCTGAAAATGTGTTGCTAGGTAATGAGCTAAATACAGGTAAAAGGAAGTTCTTTCTGTCACAGACAGTGCTTTATTTCCACCAACAGATCAAATAGAGAGTTTCTCATTTACATGGTCCACTTTCAGATGAAAACAGTCATAATCCATTTGCTGAGACTAGTAATTTTGTCTCACAATAAATGTGTTTTGTCTGTACCCTTATTGATTTTGGGGATCTGCCAAAGATTTACCATTGGAGTTTGCAAAATCTTCCCAGCATGATCAGTTTGATTCAATAATTTGTGAGGAAGCCTAATGAAGGACCACTCTTATGTTGTGTTTGTGGTAAGCCAAGGTTAAAGATAAGATTGCTCAGAACAAGCAGTCTGATATTGGATCAACACAGTCTGGTATTTTGTTAGACATTTTTAAAAGAGTTGCTGTTATTATCCAATGCTTTATAAATGACTAAATCATCCAATTCAGTCTTATAGCTGCAAGGGTACAGTAGCCATGTTGGAAGCCTAGTGTGAATCCCTATAGTTGCCACTGTCTGCCTTCTTGAGATAGTCTTTTATAGATAGATTACAATGCATGGATCTTCTTTCCTAACTGGAAATATCACATTATCGTATAACCTGATGTTCAAAGGGCTAAAATAAAAATAGAGTAGATGCTTTATTTGCATAGTGGGCAAGCCTTTCATGATGAATCAATCAATACCCACCAATAGATAAAGACCCATGTGGGAGTCTGGCTCAGTTATTCTACACCTTAATTATTTTTGTGAACAATTTTTTTCTTTTTGTTTACCATTTGAGAACAGTGTTCACTTGTCTCTTTTAAATGGATATGATTTTTAGGCTCTTACTTTATAGACTAGCTTTAGACCAAGGAAAAACTTTTACAACTGGCTCAAATGTAAAACATATGAGCTTTTTTGCAGAGAATGGCTCATATAAATTTTATGAAAATCAATGTTTGAAAAGCAAAAACAATTGGGAACGAACAATTGCTTATCATAAATAATGGCTGTAAAAATTACCCTCAAGTTTTACAAAAAGTGTCTAATGCACCGAGAAATTTGTTGTTTGATAATATTGGATGTCATGCACAAATCTATTATATTCCTTGTGTTTCTTAACTGTTTACCAGATGAAAAAAATTTAGCCTTGCCTAGCTTGAACACATTTGCAGGTGACAACCTCATAGCAGCTCAAATGTTAGATTTCTATTTGAAAGGGTCGAAAAGATAGTGAGAAAAGGATATCAGCATTTTCTTCCTCCCTCAATGCTTTCTGAAGCTTTCTTTTTCAGGGTCATTAAAACTCTGGATTGTGTGGTAAAAGGTTAACCAGTGCTCTAAAAACAATTCAGATGCTAAGTACTGTAAGCTCTGCAAACTGTTGGTACATCCATAGCCATATATGTGGAAGGATATTGCAATTCCTTATTTTAGACTTAGAGCAGAAAAATGATATCTCCCATGAGGCTTTTCTAGCACATTATAAATATACATTACATTCATCAATATTGCAAACAATGTAAAACAATCACCATTATCATGTCATTATTACTCATTAGTATTCCCATGTGGAATTGATATCTAGGCTGGTATTTATCTGAAATGTTCACCATTATAAATGTCATCCTACATGTACACATATTTATTTTCTAGTTTCATTTTAGTTGTCCGATTTGCTTGAATGTTCTTCATTATAAAATCAAGTTCATGTAGTCTGTCTTGAAAGTTTGGGCCATTGGTGATGAGTGCTATTCCATATTTAAGCTGATTCTTCAAAGTAAAAAGACTTTACTCCCATGTTTAGCAGATTTTTTTCTCTAAAAGATGAGAGTTGTGATGACCTAACAATATCAAAACCTGAGCAAAACACATTTTTCTATATATTTTATTTGTTCCCAAATCCTATGTTTCTTTGTTTCATCATACTTTTCCACAATTATCTTATTGTATGGAAGTTTTCCTTTCCCCTGCTTGCTTTTTCATGTTATTACTCAATTAAATTTTTTATAAGAAGAAAAGCGTGATTTTCATACACATATATCATTGACCGATTGATTTTACGTTTATCTATTGTTGCCACCAGTTGCCCATACAGGCAATCCTCCCTGAAGGTTGTTAATTATGTTATGGGGGATAGTGCAAGATACAGGACAAAACTCATCTTAAGTTATGCCTGGTTCTCTGACACGCTTTGTGTATAGCGCAGTCATGATTGGGACCTCCATTAATATCTGATCTGAAAGACAATTTGTAATTTTAGGTGGCCAGCCATGGGGCTCGAACTCACACCCTAAAGTTGCCAAGTTCTTGATGTTTTCAAGTCCTATGCTCTACCACTTGAGCTATTCAGGCTGGTCTATGTCATCCCTCAGTCCTGCTCCTTTCATACTCGTACACAAATACACTTTCAGAACTTTCAGTCCTTTGATTAACTCTTTACCACATAATCCCTAGTTTTAACAACCTTGAGGAAGAAGGCTTTTGAAAATATTGTGGGAAAAGGAGAAAATGCTGGTAACCACCATTTTAGTTGTTGTCTGCAAATGCTTTCGATTTGGAATCATCTAAAATGTTGTTGTGTTGCAAAGGGTTAAAGCAGTGTTTTTGGACTATTTCTCAGATAATTCTTAGTCTGAGTTGTAATGACCCTGAAGAAAAAAGCTTTTAAAAACATTGTGGGAAAAGGAGAAAATGCTGGTAACCTGCATTTCTCCTTTTCCTACAATGTTTTCTACCTTTTGAAAGTGCAAAGTTCATGTTTTGAGTAAGCTTTAGATTTATGTTGGCAAATGCTTTCAAATTTTGTCTTGTGGAAAACAGTTAATGTCAACTCACCCTCTATAGGTGAGGATCTAAAAGATGGCTCATCTTCAGTTGAGTTACCTTTCTGTCAGATAGTAAAACCCTACTAATACAAGATTTATAAACCCAAAGAGCTGAGAAGACCTACGGAAAAGTTCCACAAATGGAATCTGGATCGCAGTCATGTTGATAATTTTTACTGTACCATAAATCATAAGTGTGCTCTGCATGTCAGTGATGCATTACCATAGCAAGTCATCAAATAATTATGGATCCATAAAATCCATTTTGTCTTACAACCGATTGATTCATGAAGTAACACTGGTCCTTTGAAATACAAAAAATTGGCCCATAGCAAATATTTTGTCCGGGCAGGTCAAAGGGCAGCCTTTGTGGTCAGATCCAACATTTTGAGAATCATAACTTGAGTCACACTGCAGACGATGGTGAAGACAAGTTTAAGAAAAATAGAGAATTTTAGTATACTATGTTTTCCCAATTTGCTGCCTTCTTTTCAAAAGCCGTCTAAGGTTCTTGTTGAGATTATGTATGAAGATAATGATGTTGATCGGCCCAATAACCCTTTAGCAAACATCTTAATGTGTCTGGCTGAAGCTGAGGAAAAGGCCTTTTGTAAACCTTTTGGGAAAAGGAGAAATGCTTCTAACTAAGTGCTTTCTTTTTACTGATTACCACTTTAAATACCCATTTCAGCTATTTGGCGCTCTGTTAGGATCAATATGAAACTTGCATACTGACAGATAGCAAATAGGCTGCCCCTTAAAAAGAGGTATTTTAGCTGATTTTAAACAAGAGAAAATGCACAAACAAAATCGGCCTTTTGTAATGAGCCATTACGATCAAATTACTATCAGACTTTGTGGCTATAAAGTCACAGAAATGTGTGATGGAATTTGGAGAAGATTGTTTGGAATTTTAAATGATTCATGCTCTGTGAAAAGGAGGCTTAATGCATCTGCAGTAAGTATCAACCCATGTCACCCTGCATAATTTGCACAGGCTGACATTGGTTAAAATCTTTAGCAGTTAAATTTTCTGCATGTCCAAGGACTTTTCTACCTCAAGATTCAGTCAGTTGTTGGACAAAATAGATTTTATGGATCCATTATGCATCATGGAGATGAATTAAACCCCCTTCTGCCAGAGTCCTACTCAAATGTTTTTATTTCCTCTTTCTATTTTCATCCTGTTTGGTTTGGAATCATAAAACATTCTTTTAAGCTCCCAGAAAAAATTTCTGGGTTGCATATTTTTTTTTTAGTCTGTCCATCCCTCTGTCTATCCAGGCCACAACTGTTTCCCTTATTGCTTATTTTGAGAACAACTTTCCAAAAATGTTAAGCGCATCAAGATAATATGTCATATACCAGAGTCATGTCTGTAGGTTAAGGGTCAAGGTCACAGCATGGGGGAGGGGTGGGGGGGTAGTCTTTATGTGTGGCCTGTAGTTTTTTTTAATTATGAATGATTTTCAATATAACTTTGCAGAATTGTCAACCACATAAAGCCATTGTGCTGTGCACAAGAAACATGCACATTGGTCAAACTTCACAGTCACGGAAAGGTCAAATAACTGTTTTCATGTCCAGACCATTACTGTTCCTATTACTTTATTGCAAAATAACTTTGCATAAATGTTAACGCATCAAAGAGTGTGTGTCATGTGCAAGAGTCATGTCCGTAGGTTAAAGATCAAGGTCACAGCAAGGTCAGATTTGTTTTATAGGGGTAGTGTTTATGTCTTGACTGTAACTTTTTTATTATATGTGACTTTCATTATAACTTTCCAGAATTGTTAAACACATGTAAACGATATGTCATGCACATGGTCAAAGGTCAAGGTCATGGCAAGGTTAGGAGTGTTTGTTAGACTTGTGTCCATAGTCAATGTTCATGTTCACAGCTCACAGGAAAAGGTTATAATATTTGTGAGGGCATCTGTCACTTCTCAGTGACATGTCTTGTTTCATCAGCTAGGAAGTAATGGAACATGTCATATAGAATATTAAATTTTGTCAAAAAGTTCATGTAAATCACAACTCATCATTTAATCTTAAGCCTACTCATGCGGCATTGATCTAATGACTGTTTAGCCCATTACCAAACAATCTTGATTTTTACAGCCAGAAAGACTTTTGAAAATATTGTGAAAAAGGAGAAAATACTGGTAACCAGCATTTTCTCCTTTTCCCAAAATATTTTCTGCCCTTTCATAAACAAATTTCTTATTTTAGATACATTTTTTTTCTCATCTGCAAAATTTAATGCTTTCAATTTGGGCAAGTCTAAATTTTTTGGGGGTAAAGAATATAGATTTTCATGCAATGAACCTCATCTTCAAGTGTGTTTTAGCCAGAATATGATATCATAAATCTAAGCAGTCTGATCTTGATCTACATGGCTGGCAAAGCACAATGATATAAATTGCTAACGGGGGTTAAAATGGAACATTACTTCTGACAAGCTTGTTTCTATACAAACATTATTTAAAAGACAAATATGGAAAGGAATAAAGGAGGAAATGTGAATATAAGATTCTTACATCATTTACCAAACAGTCCCTTTATTTTCATAGAAGAAGGGTTTAATGAAATCATTAGGAGAAAGGTAGAACACTCTGGTTAACAGCATTTTTGTTTTTCCTGATATTTGCTCCACTTTTCCAAAGACAAATCCTGTCATGTGAGCCATATTTAACCCTTAACTCTTTACCAAACAGTGAAATTTATGACTTGATCAAACTGAAAGCATTTGCAGACGACAAATTAAATGTCGTACAAATGACGATTTCTGTCTTTGATAGAATAGAAAACATTGTGGGAAGAGGAGAAAATGCTGGTTACCAGCATTTTCTCCTTTTTACACAATGTTTTCAAAGGCCTTCTTCTTCAGGGTCGTTTAAAGTCAGGATTGTGTGGTAAAAGGTTAAAATGTCTTTTATGAGCGTAGTTGCCTTTTTGGTCACTGTAGATCAAGATCAGACTGCACAAATGTGCAGTCTTATCTTTGATCAACACTGTCTGCTTTGTTGGTTATTTTGGACAAAATTGAACCTGAAATTTTAAAAACTTGCTTGTACTACTAGATTGAAATATCTCCTTGGTTTATTAGGCGCTCAAAGAGGGTTAATGTGTTATCTGCAAACACTTTAAAAATAGTCTAATGTTTTGTTTTCTGGTGAAGAGTTACATTTTCATCCATGTATTTTCACAAAAAACGCTATGGCAAGGCCTAAAACATTCCCCCTGTCTCTCTCTTCCTCCTTCAATTTGCACTATTATCTTTATGTAGCATTTCCATTCTGAAAGTGCTAAAAGGTACCATCATTACAGAAAAAACCGTCAAAGTTCTAAATGACAAAACAGACAGGGAGTCAGTTCCATTATTTGCACAAACTATGTTTATATGTTTTATGTGATGGGCTTACAAGCAAAAACTGAGGTGTTTTTCCAGATGTTAAATCTGCTCTGCTAGTTATTTCTTTACCTGTCTCTTTACTCATCTCCATCCAAGAAGAGAGACTGTCACATTTTATGGGAGAATGTTTGAAAGAAAAGTTGAGACAATCACAGGATAATGCTTATTAACCCTTTACCACACAATCCCGACTTTTAACGACCCTGAGAAAGGAGCCAATTGAAAACATTGTGGGAAAGGAAGAAAGTGCTGGTAACCAGCATTTTCTTCTTTTCCCACAATGTTTTCTACCCTTCAAGATACAAACGTTATGTTTTGAGCTACATTTAAAATGTCGCATGAAAATGCTTTGAGTTTTGACAAGTCAACATTTTTGTTGTGTGGTAAAGGGTTAACCCTTTACCAGACGACAAACTTCAAAGCATTTGCAGACGACAAATTGAATGTGGCTTGAGTGATAGGATTTGTTTCTGAAAGGTTAAAAAACATTGTGGGAAAGGAGAAAATGCTGGTTTCTCCTTTTCCCACGGTGTTTTCAAAAGTCTAATTTCCCAGTGTCTGGTAAAGAGTCAAAAGGGCCAATATTCTGCTTATGTCATCTTTTTTTTCATTCAACTCAACATCTACCATTGTTGAGCTATTAATCATTTTATAAAAATACCACACAATATTGAAATGTCCAACAAATGGTTTCAGCTTGAACGAAATGAGGTTTTGTACACCTTTGTAATGTATTATACCAAGCAGGTCATCTAATAATATGAATAGAATAGAATCTTTTATTGACTTATACATAAGTACATCGTCATCTACCAATTGTTTTCACAAATGTCATGGTACTTAATAGAGTCTCTCTCTCTCTCTGTCTGCTGTCTCTCTTTCTGCTGTTCTCTCCTTCTCTCTCTCTCTCTGTCTGCTGTCTCTCTTTCTTTATGGATCCATTTCATATAAGAAGATTTACTCAACTTGCTGACTGAACAGGCTGACCACATTGATATGATTAGCCGATGCATTAAACAACCTTTTCACAGAGCATCACACACACACACACACACACACACACACACACACACACATATATATGAGCCATGCTGAGTGAAAAGGGGGCTTAATGCAACTGCGAAAAGTATCAACCCAGATCTGCCTGTGCATTCCTCGCAGGCTGACCTGGGCTGAAACTTTTCGCTATCGGTCAATCTTTTGTATGTCCAAGAACCCTTCTACCTCATGATCAAATCACTAGTTAAAAAAAGGTACCAATTATTGATCCGTAATTATGTGATGGCTTGCTCGGTATAATTCATCATGGAGATGCATGAAACCCCCTTTTCCTAGAGCATAGCTCATATGTATATACAGTCTAACCTGTGTTAAGCAAGCACCTAAGGGACTTTCCAAAAAGTCATTGCTCTTTGTAGCAAATAAGAAATTGCTCGTTATGAGCTATTTGTTCTTTTGTCACAATGTTTCCAAAATAGCAGCTACTGCAAGGCACAAAACATTATCTGCAAGAGGTAATGAGTTACATGTAACAAAGAGAAGATCTGTTATCTGCTCCAGAATGCATTCCTGCCATGGGAACTGAACTGTACTTAGAAATAAAAATTCTTTTTTCTAAAGTACCATGCAACCAGGCTTTGTTTCAGGGGAAATTTCTAAAAAAAAGTTTTTAGTGAAAGTGATAATTCATAGTCCCCAGCAGAGATGACTTTAAACTCTATACCACACAATCTCGAGTTTTGATAGCCCTAAGGAAGTCCTTTTGAAAACATTGTGGGAATGTTTACTACCCTTTCGAAGATAATTTCTCTTATTTGAGCCATTTAAATTGTCATCTGCAAGTGAATTCAATTTGGACAAATCTACATTTTTGTCTTGTGGTAAAGAGTTAAGAAAAAATGCAAATTGTTCCATTTTTATCCCCTTATTAATTAATGCTTGACATAGCTTTATACTTCATTGATCGATGGTATGGTGTTTAATGTTGTTTTCCACATTATTTCTGTTATATCGCAGTGACCAGCGCACCTATCCATGCTTTCCTGGAATTTCTTTTACCGGTGCACCGCACAATATTCATTCCAAGCTACTGGCTGCTTTCTCACCTAACCATAGTCAAAACAATGGTCAGTGGTGAGAGGACATACTTCCTTTAGTCACTGTCAAAGAAGGCTTATATGGGTAGTATTTCTACAATGGTATCAGGTGCTTTGCAGACCGTGTAGATTAAGATCAGATTGCACAGTCTGTAGCCAAAGCTACCTGGAATGTTTTATTTCTTGCATGATACAGTACTAAGTCCTTTTGCAGACAGTGTAGATAAACATCACTCAGTGCAAAACATGCAATGTGATCTTGATTATACACTGTCCAATATTTTGTAATATTCTTGGACCAAAATAGCTTAGAATGTACATAATTTTGTGTCCTTCAGTAAAATGTCTTAGAATTTATTTTATTTTTGTTTCAGATGTTGGAGAAGTGGATGGTCTAACTGTGGACTGGGTATCTAAGCACATATACTGGACAGACACAGTAAAGTTGACTGTTGAAATTGCCAATTATGATGGGTCAGGACGACGTATACTTATCTCCACAAAACTCAAAACACCGAAGTCTATTGTTGCTGCACCAATTTTTGGGTAGGTTCCTCATATTTTATATCTCACATAACCGTTCACCTCATGGTAAAATTTTTGACTAGTTCAAAGTCTGAGCATTTGAAAGTGAAAAATTAGATGTTGCTCAAATTATGAGATTTATCTGTGGTAGGGTAGAAAACACTGGAAAAAGGAGAAAATGCTGGTTACCAGCATTTTCTCCTTTTTCCACGTGTTTTCAAAAGCCATCTCCATTAGGGTTATTAAAAGAGGTTGTGTGGTAAAGGATTAATTTGTACACTCACTAATGATGGTTTTTAGGAGCATGCCAGAATTACCATATGGGATAGTAAGACGTTCTTTAGTTTCCCTTGAGAATGACTTTTGGTCCACATTTGAACAATATATCTTGTGTAAAACATGCCACTATTTTTTACTTATACTTGCTTGTATATTTCATTTTTCAATGAAAACATCTGAAGTAAATTGTACATGTATTTTGCACAACCTACCTTTACTCACAAAGACATACAGGGTTATTTGCCCTTGAACATAAACTAAAATAGCATTAGGTTTTATTAAGCTATCACATCATCAAACACCGTCTAAGATTTTATTAATGTTATTTCCAACCATTGCAGGTGGTTGAAGTCACTTTTGCTGCAATTTAATCAAGAGTAGACTGCTTAAAATGCACAGAATGATCTTAAGTCTGTCTGATAGGCTTTGAGACAGTCTGACTTAAAATGTGTTTAACCCTTTTTTACACAATGTTTTAATGACCCTGAGGAAGAAAACTTTCAAAAACATTGTGGGAAAAGGAGAAATGTTGGTACCTAGCATAACATGATATTTCAGACATTTACTGAGTGCATTTAACCATTAAGCTGCTAATCATGACTCACTGACCTTTTGGGAACAGTGTAAATCAAGATCAGACTGCACAAAACATGCAGTCTGATCTTGGATCGACACTGTCCAATATATAGACATTGTTCTCCAAAAGATAAGTTGGAAATAACATTATTTGGGTTTTTACTATTGTCTTGAAAGTTTTATTTAACTCTTTACCACACGACAAAATTTTAGACTTGTCCAAATTCAAAGCATTTGCAGACGACAAAATAAATGTGACTCAAAAATTGAAATTAGTTTTGGGAAGGGTAGAAAACATTGTGGGAAAAGGAGAAATTGCTGGTTACCAGCATTTTCTCCTTTTCCCACCATGTTTTCAAAAGAATTCTTTCTCTGGGTCGTGAAAACCCGGGATTGTTTGGTAAAGGGTTAAATTATGTAGCAGGATAAGGGATAATGTGCTGAGTGCAAGCAAGCATTGCATGAAGAAGTGTACAGTTTTCACAAAGATTACCTGAAATAAGTTTATACTGTTTTCAACAGTTTCTTTATAGCAAAAGGTCAATCATACATGTCTTTCCTTTGTATCACCGCCAAGCCCCCATAGCTCAGTCAGTAGCGTACAGGACTTGAGAACAGGAGGTTGCTGTTTCGATCCCCAGCTTGGCCAATTTCTTTCCAAGGATTGATGATAGTCATTGCGACAGGATTCATTCCTCTCTCACCGCTGACCATTGTTTCAACGATGGTTATGTGGGAAAGCAGCCAGTGGCTTGGAAAGAATATTGTGTGGAGTACTGGTAAAAGAAACTCCAGGAAAGCATGGATAGGTGCACTGGCCGCCGTGATATAACTGAAATAATGTTGAAAATGGCGTTAAATACCATACAATCAATCAATCAATCCTTTGTATCACTAGTATTATATTTTGGGCTAAGTGAATCAAATCACACTCCTAGGTGATGGAGTCACCAATGGGGATTGAATCCGAGTTTCCTTAAACACAAGTTTATGAAGGACCTGTTGTATGAAGAGCACAAGGCAAGAATCTTAGAATTAAGGTATCATTATCTCTAAAACTAAACTTTTGGCTGGCATCTCGATCTGACCCTCAAGTATAGAGGTAATTATTAAATTAGCCAGTACCTGATAATCATATTCTCATTAGCCATCAGGAGATCATCCTTTCTTTCATGGAAACATCTTCAGATACTCGTGCTGTTGAGTCGTTTTAAAACATTGTGACTAACTGGAGAAACTGCTCAAACAAGATGTTCTATGTCCCTTTTTTGGCCTAAAAATTCTTAACCTCTTATCTTTCAAGCCTGATTAATGAGAACAGTAACTGTTGTTACAGTATAAATGAATAGAAGATTAGCTCTTTACCAAACAACAAAATTTTAGACAAGTCCAAATTGAATGCATTTGTAGATGACAAAATTAATGTAACTCCAAAATTTTGGGAAGGGTAGAAAACAATGCGAGAAAAGGAGAAAATGCTGGTTACCAGCATTTTCTGCTTTTCCCACAATGTTTCCAAAAGCTCTCTTTCTCAGGGTCATTAAAAGTTGGGATTATGTGGTAAAGGATTAAAGCAATTAACGAAATTTTAGTAATCTCCTAAAATTGTGGCAATAAGAAGGAAGTAGCGCAAGATGCAAGTTAAGGTAAATATAGTGGTGGCTGCAAACAAGAAATACTGAGGTAGATGGAGAAATTGCTCATAGTGAGCATTTGTCACACTGTTTTTAAGTATTCTGCCATGGATGTGTCATAAGTAGTATTGCTGGAGGAATGAGTCTGTATAACTAACTGTTCTATCCCAATAATGCTAACTGGACAATTGACCTTTTTCTTCACATTTAGATCTACTGTAATCATTAAGTAGGTAGGTAGTCAAGGTAAACATTGTGACAAATGGAAAACATGCACAAATAGACGTACTTTGGCTGCATTGTCTCATTCAGTTACATGTATATGACTTTTGTATGCTCAAGACTTTTCTTTTTTTTGTAAAGAAAAATCATCAGCCGGAAAAGTGTAAATGAAGAAATGGGTCGACAAATTAGGTATGCTAATATACATTGACATGAGTATGGGAAGCAGGGCACCAATCTGTTCCTGTTATTTATTATCCTACTAATTTGTCAGCTGGTACCCATTTCATAGTGCACAGATTATTGTGTTGAAGCAATGCTGTAACACCTGTCCAGGTGTCAGACCTGCTAATAGTAGCCATTATGCTGATTTATTTTGCTATACATTTATAAGAACATACATTTTGAAAGAAATGCAAGCAGTTAAGCTACTTGTGAAGACAAGTTATGAAATGTTTCTTCATTAAGCTTAATACCCACATTTTACAAGGATATTTTTCAAGGAACCTGCTGCGAGTTAGTTTCAGAAGATAATGAGTTAATTAATATTAAACATCCAGCATGCCTGCTTTCAATAGATTTTTTTGTGTACTGGGTTTTGCTTTCATGTTTTCCCATGCAGATTTTTTTCAAAGTAATTAATGATTCCTTCATACATTAATTTCCTTCAAACTTTTCTCCAGAAAACCCTCCAAAAGGGCAAAGATGTAGTTGTTAACCCCTTACTAGACAATACATTTAAGAAATAATCTTCTTCTGTTGTGGTTTCTTTCTCAATAAACCACAGTTTTGAGTTATGAGGCACAATGATTAAACCATGAGGACAATGGCGCTAGTGGTTTGTTTATGTGCCACACTCACAACCATGGTTTATTGAATGATAAACCAAGACAGAAAGAAGATTATTTCGATTCTAACATGACAAAATCTTGATAAAAAGAAAACAAGTTCAATACTTTGTATACAAAAGCAGTGCGGGTTAATTCCCATGAAAAACCCATGGCTGTTCCAGTTTCTGACCAAAAGAAAACCCCACTGTCGAGTCGTAAGTAGTAAAAAATATCAAAACTTCCATAAAAACATAGGCATCAAACACAACAATAATAAAAAAAAAAAACCCACACCGTTTTACTATTTTATTTTCTCCCTTTCAAATGAGAAAGAAGAATGAATGTATCGTCAAGCATTAGAGTCACAGACGCTTCAGCTGCTCTGAATATTACCCTACCCGCTCCCATTTCCATTGCAACACCGGCAGATTTTGATGTTAATCTTCAACATGAAAAGACACTTGCTATACAGGTGTTTAATAGCAACATTCCAAATAGTTCCATCATTGTCAATTTTTATCAAAAGCAGTAAATTTATCAGTAAATCCTGCAGTTTTTCCTAGGTCGAGTAGCGAAAAATGATGATTTATGTCAAGTGACATTCTTTGATAAAATATCCGAGAGAGACATGGAATTGCCACAGGCTACTTATTTGACATGGAAGGACATCAATTTATATTGAATGATGTCAATTTAACCACGCTTCCATTTCACTGTGTTTATAGAGCCGAATTCATCATCATGTATCATTTTAGAATGTTTTATATTGACCCTGAGATAGAAGGTTTTTATAGTCATGGTGGGAAAAGGAGAAAATGCTGGTAAGCAGCATTTCATTGATTACCCCACAACACTTTTTATCCTTTCAAAGACATATTTTATTATTTGAGCTCCATTTGAAGTAGACGTCTGCAAATGCTTCAATTTTGCTAAGTCTTACATTTGTTGTGTGGTAAGGAGTTAATATTATGAAACATGTATGCAAAATGGAACAGATTTTTTCCTGCACTGGGTTTTGCTTCCATGTTTTCCCATGCAGGTTCTAATTAAAGTAAATAGTAGTTTCTCCAATTTCCTCAATGTAAGAGTGTCCTTGGCTAACCACTGTGCACAGACAATGGTACTGTTGAAACCCAAAAACTGTATGAATAAGCAGGTTGTCATGGTGACATGACTGAAATATTCTTAACCCTTATCCTGCTAAATAAGTGAAATGAAACTTTCAAGCCAATAGTAAAAATCTGAATAATGTTATTTCAAACTTATTTTTAGCTCTACTGGCTGAAAGCCAGCAGAGCTTATGTCATGGCGGGGTTTCCGTCGTCCGTCCGTCCGTCCGTCTGTCCGTCCGTCCGTCTGTCCATCCGTTAGTCTTTTTCTTGTTTACGCGATAAAGTCTGCATTTGTTGCCGGATTTTCATGAAACTTGCACAGTTTGTTTATCTCATCAATAGCTTCAACCCTATTGAATTTGAAAAAAATCCAACAAACAGTATGGGAAAAGTAGCCATTTCAAGTTGAAAATTTCCAGTTCTTGTTTACGCGATAAAGTCTGCAAATAACTTCAGATTTTCGTGAAACTTGCACAGTTTGTTTATTTCATCAATAGCTTCAACCCTATCGACTTTGAAAAAAATCCAACAAATAGTATGGGAAAAGTAGCCATTTAAAGTTGAAAATTTAAATTTTCTGTTCTTGTTTACGCAATAAAGTCTGTATTTCTGGTCAGATTTTAATGAAAATCACACAGTTTGTTTATCTCATCAGTAGCTTCAACCCTATTGATTTTGAAAAAAAAATCGAAGAAACAATGTGGGAAAAGTAGCCATTTCATGTTGAAAATTTCCAATTCTTGTTTACATGATAAAGTCTGCATTCCCTGCCAGTAGAGCATATTCAGGCCCTTCAGGGCCTTCTAGTTTGGAGGAAAATATGCAGTCTGATCTTGATCTACACTGTCTGCAAAAGGTAAGTGAGTCACAGCTTAAGGGTTAATTGTGGTGTGAATCAGTTTTCAAACAAAAATAAAAAATATCACCTCACATCTATAAGGAAAGTTTTTGTTTTCTTTCAGATATTTATTCTGGGTTGATCAGAGGGGTAAAAGAATAGAAAGATCATGGTTGGATGGTACACACAGACGGACAATCATCAAGTCTGCTGACCACTGGCCAAATCAAATGGATATCAGTCATCAAGAAGAGTATGTTTGTTTCTTATATATATATATTTTTTCATTTGCTTGTTTGTTGTTGTCATTTTCTTTGGTTTTTTTTTTTCAGTTGGTTTTCAGCGCTGTTGACCCAAGGCCAGCAAGCTTATGTCATGGCCCTGTGTCCATTGTGTGTGGGTCTATCAGTGCGTCTGTGCATTAATCTTTATTTCAAACATCTTTTCTGAAACTACACATCAAATTTTGACCAACCTTCACAGATATGATTCTGCCATGGTCCTCTTCAGAATTTCTTCAAAGAATGATTCTTGTAAAACTCTGGTTGCCAAGGTAACAAAACTGAATGAGTCTGAAAATTTATTAAGTGAAAACTGTAAAAATCTTCTTCTTCCTTTGTGAGCTACAGTTGCATTATTTTGTGAGTATTATAATCTAGGAGGCCTGTTCCAAAATTGTTCAATTAAAGCCCTTGTGTCAGTATTGGCCCCACCCAATGGGTTATTAACTAATCATATGCTTATATAGTGAAAATTTTAAAAATCTTCTTCTCCTAACCATAAATCCTAGGGCTACCAAATTTGGCACTTAGTTTCATCTGGTGGATCACTTCCAAAGTTGTTCAAATTTTAGCCCTGGGGTTGAAATTGGCATTGTCTTGGAGGAAACTTTGAAAATCTTGTTTATGGCCATACAGCTTAAGCCTGTATTATTTGGTGTTTGCTTTATATTGTGGATCTCTACCATGGTTTAAGTAATTATAGCTCTGTAGTCAACAATAGCTTTGTCCAGAGGGTTCACAACTGTCACATGGGCTTTTATAGAGAAAACTTTGGAAAATCTTCTTCTTTGAAACCATTTGGCCTAGAAGTGTTATGTTTGATATGCATGGTTGTATTTATTAGACAG
Organism: Tridacna gigas; assembly: GCA_945859785.2. Lineage (NCBI taxonomy): Eukaryota > Metazoa > Mollusca > Bivalvia > Cardiida > Cardiidae > Tridacna > Tridacna gigas. The sequence goes on from OX244034.2 coordinate 57,014,829, forward strand.
TGGAGCGATAAAGTTCCATCATGACCCTCTTGCTTGTTTTTATTTATTGTGTGTTGTGACACTTGTTCTAGCGGATTATTCGTGATTCCAACCCCAAAACCAAACCAAAACTATCTCTAAGGGTAGGCTTAACCCTTTACCAACAAGAAAACCTTGGACTGACCCATATTGAGAGAACTTACAGACTACAAACAGTGTGGCTCAAATGATCACATTAGTGTCTGAAAGAGAAAACATTGTGGAAAAAGGGGGAAGTGATGGCTACCAGCATTTTCTCCGTTTTCCACAAAGTTTTCAAAAGGCTTCTTCCTCAGGGTCGTTCAAACTCTGGATTGTGTGTTAGAGAGTTAAATATTCCCTTCTTTATCTTCTTCAATAACCAATGGTCAAAAGACTGGGAGGGGTGGTGGGGCTCGGTTCCTAGACCAGATAGAGGTTAGGGGATGAATCTTAGTACAGATAAAGGATATACGGTATTCTGAATAAAAGGTTTTTTATGCTATGAGTCACTCAGAGAACTTTTCCTAGAAATTGATTTTTCAAGACATTTCAGGGAAATATGGAACTCTGTGACATAGTGAAGTCAATAAGCCCACACTGTGATATCCTTTCCTCTGCGGAAAAGGTATTTTTCTTCAGTAATGCCAAAGAATGTCTTTAATAACTTTGATTGCTTGTGTGTTCAGTGTATATCAAGATCAGACTGCACAGACATATGCAGTCTGATCTGAAGCTACAGTTTGCTATAAGTTGAGATTTTCTGGACTACAAGAGCATTGCAAAAATTGGGCATTTTTTCCACTATGAAATGTTAGCGCTCTCTGGTTTTAGATGTGTAAAACTGTTTAACTTGCACACAGCATGAAGTCTGATCTTTAAATTATACTATTCCATACTTTGCCGATGCTACGGTGATAACAGTCTTTAACTCTTTACCAAGTGACACAATTTTAGACTTGTCGAAATTGAAAGCATTTGCAGATAACAAAATTCATGACTCAAAAATTGAAATTTGTTTTGGGAAGGGTAGAAAACATTGTGGGAAAAAGGAGAAAATGCTGGTTACCAGCATATTTGGTAAAGAGTTAACTCTTGCCAACACAACAATATTTTAGACACATCTGAAGTTAAAACTTTTGCAGATGACAAAATAAATTTGAAAAAAAAAAAATGATGGGATATCTGAGAAAGGGTGGAAAACATGTTAGGGGAAGGAGAAAATGCTGGTTACACTTTCTCTCTGGAACAGTACTGTTAACTCTTTACAAGAGGACAAAATTTTAGACTAGTTCAAAGTGAAATCAATAGAATTTTGCAGATGACAAATCCAATGTGGCTCAAATGGTGAGAATTGTCTTGGAAAGAGTAGAAAACATTGTAGGAAACCTGTTGTTACCTGCATTTTCTCCTTTTTCCACAATGTTTACACAAACACTCAACTGTAGGGTCATAAAGTCAGGGGGTTGTTAGATAAAGGGTTAAGAGTCAGTATTTTTTTTTTTTATTCTGGATCTAAAACTGTGATCCCAAAATTATCATTCTTCTCCCCACAATGTCTTCTACTGCCATTTAAAAGTATGAAAATTTTCTTGAAGATGACAATCTGTGAATGTACAGTCTGTCTAAGTTTTAGTAGCTGGCATAGAAATGAATTTTAAAATCAGGTAAGATTTAAACAAAAGATATAATGACCCGGCAACTTTTGACCTTCTTTTAAAATCCATTTTCCTGCCAGCCACTAACACTTGGACCGACCATACAATAACAGATTGTCCCTTCACAATAATTTCCATACTTTTAAAAGTTATGATTTAAGTTTAAATGCAGTTAAACACCTACTTTGTTTACTTTGGTAGCTACTGGGGCTTTAAAAGACACTTCTCATCATTTGAATTGCTTTTACACACTTTCAGCTGAAAGCTTTCAATATGGAATAATCTAGAATGTTGTTGTATGACAGCAAACTATTACAGAACAATACTTTGATTCCCAAAGTAGAGACACAGAAATGTGTCATACTATTGATCTTTTGATTATTGAGTCAGCCAGACAGCATCTCTGACCATATTGTATTGGTTGACATTGTTTTACCTGGTGGAGCTTTCATTATTAGTCATGGGTGGTTTTCTAAATTCTAAAACATCATATCATCTGGAAAATGTACCCCAAAAAAGCTCTTTCTCCATTTGTCAAAACATGTCCTTGATTGTTCATACACCCAAGTTTTCTTGCATATTTGTGTTCTTCACTAGAGGTTATCGGTTTAGAAACTTAACCTTTAGAGCACCGAATAAACCCAGCTGACATTTCCATTCTAGAAAAAAGAGCCTAATAAGGGCAATGTCAAGGTAATGCTATTGTCCAGAAAGTCTCTGTAATGTGGACAGTTAGATCAAAGATCAGACTGCACTGCAAAGGTGCAGTCTGATCTTTGATCTACATTAGCCAGAAAGGTAACTTAAATTGTGAAAGGTGTTTTAACTCTTTACCAAATGACAAAATTATAGACTTTTCCAAATTGAAAGCATTTGCAGACGACAAAACAGATGTGATGAAAAATCAAAATTTGTGTTGGGAAGGGTAGAAAACTTTGTGAGAAAAAGAGAAAATGCTGTTAACCAGCATTTTCTCCTTTCCCCACAAGGTTTTCAAAAGCCTTCTACATCAGGATTGTTTAAAGGCGGCATTGTGTGGTAAAGGGTTAAACTGCATTTACAGAAACTTGTCATCAAATGTTTCAGTATGGAATAATCTAGGTAAAGCATTAATTAATAGAAAGGTATTACAGGGCAATAGTTTAAATCCCAAAGTAGAGACACAGAAATGTTAGATTGGTTACCTCCCCTGATCCAGCAAGTGTATAGGGATCGGTACAGGCTATTAAAAATGGGCGGAATTCTGCCCGTCTATTTTTAGAACAGATATGTCGCAAGATTATTAGAGATTCAGGCCAGGTCACTCTCACTTCCTAAGCAGGGGATTTTCCCATATTTTTGACGTTACGAGTAATTGAATTGTATTTTTGGTATCACCTTTTAATGTTTACGTGTGCTAATATTCTTTTTAGTTTCGATTACCAATTTCAAATTGTGCAAAATACCACAGTGTTACCTATACAGCCAAACTGGAAATATGTAAGCTTCTCTGATTGGCCAATCTGTGATATACATGTGGCCCAATGGAAAGCAACGACACAATAGCCTGTGCCAGTTGTAATATGTATATAGCCTGTGCCAGTTGTAATATGTATATCTACAACAGGGACCAGTTCACAGAAATGTAGATTGGTTACCTCCCCTGATACAGCAAGTGTATAGGGATCTGTAAAGGCTATTAAAAACAGGCGGAATTCTGCCCGTCTACTTTTAGAACAGCCATGATGCTAGACTAATAGAGATTCAAGGGAGGTCACTCTCACTTCCAGAGCAGTATATTTTCCGATATTTTTGACCTCACAAATAAGTGAATTGTATGTTTGGTATCACCTTTCATGTTTATGTCTGCTAATATTCTTTTTAGTTTCGATTACCAATTTCAAATTATGCAAAATATTGCAATGTTACCTCTACAGCCAAACTGGAAATGTGTATGCTGCTCTGATTGGATATTCTGTGATATACATGTAGCCCAATGAAAAATAAAATGACACAATAGCCTGTGCCAGTTGTTATACGTATATCCACAACGGGGACCAGTTCAACAGAAATGTGTCATACTATTGATTCTTTGATTATTGAGTCAGCCAGAAAACATTTATTTCTAACCATATTGGTCTTGTTGGCTGACATTGTTTTACCTGATGGAGCTTTTGTAATTAGTCATCAAAGGCTTTCTTATTCTAAAATATTGTATCATTTGGGAAAAAATACTTAATGAAAAAAAGAACTTTCACAGTTTGTCAAAGTATGTCCATTATTGTTCATACACCTAAGTTTTATTCCTGCATATTTGTGTTCATCACTTGAGGTTATCAGCTTAGAAACCTAAACTCTAATTTGAGTGCCTTTTGAGTGCCTTTCATGACTAAAGTTGCCTTTGCGGCCAGTGTAGATCAAGATCAGACTGTACAAAATGTGCTGTTTGATCTTTGGTGTACTCTGTCCGCTTTGCTGAGACCTTCTGGACAATAACAACTTTGGCATTAAAATTATAAGGGTCTTGTTTGGAGAATGAAAGTGTTCCTTGGGTTTATTCAGCACTCTAAGGGTTAAGAGTATTGCATACAGGTTAATGGGTTAGATGTGTGGCACTATTGATCCTTTGATTACTGAGTCATCTGTCACTTTTTTTCCATCCAGCTCGGTCACAATTTATTGATAGGCATCTTCTTTTTACCTGGAGCAACAATAGCCAATCACTCCTTGAACATTATTCTCTTTCTCAAATTCAAGACTTGGTCATCAGAATGACATACTAACATCAAACAGCTTATGTGATTGCAAGTCTCCAATTATTTTTATAATAAAAATTGAACTATAAGCGTTGGTCAATAAATCCCCTGATAACATTGTAATGATCATGTTTAATCATTTACCACACAAACACAAATTTTAACAACCATGAGGAAGACAGCTCTTGTAAACATTGTGGTAAGAGGAGGAAATGCTGGTAACCAAAATTTTCTCTTTTTCCTACAATGTCTTCTATTTTTCACACACAGTTCATGAACGTATGATCCATGAATCATGTTCATGATCTGTGCATAACCACTTTTTGATATGTTTGAATGGACTTCCCCAAGTCCCAGAAAGTTTATTGCTGGATTCTGGATTCTCAGAGCCAAGAGTCATTTGCACAACCCCCATCTTGAAATAAATTTCTACTCATGATTAAAACAGGGCAAATAGCATCCTTGTCCTCATCTAGCAGCATGTTCTCATATGAACATGAAACGTTTATGTGCATACTGTTAATTTTCATTCCCGCTCTGCCTTGATTCAAATTACAGTATTATGGAGCAATTTGGCATTGACTTTTTGTAACCTAGATTATTGTGATGAACTGCCAATGTAGATAGCGCATTTTGACACTTATTTTCTTTGTTAACCTCATTAATATTCAAGGTTTCAATGGTAAATAGTCACATGACAAGAATCATGTGATAGCCCTATACAAAAATATATCAGAAATCCTTAAATTAACCATGGAAAACAATAGCCGCAGAAAACTTGTTACTGAAAAATTCAGAATTGTTGTTTCTGTTGGTTATTATCTATGCAAGTGCAAGGAGAAATACATAGCATGAAGCTACAAGTATGTCTGCAGTTTTATAAAATAAATACGAAAAATTGTCCTCGATATAATCAATTGAAAATGAGTACTCAGGAGCAGCTTCAAGTTCAGATGGTTACTGCATGCCTTTAACCCTTTACCACACAATCCCGACTTTTAACGATCCTGAGGAAGAAGCCTTTTGAAGACATTGTAGGAAAAGGAGAAAATGCTGGTGACCGGCATTTCCTCCTTTTCCCACAATGTTTTCTAACCTTCCTTAACCCTTTACCACACGACACAATTTTAGACCTGTCCAAATTGAAAGCATTTGCAGACAATAATTTTATTGTGGCTGAAATGATGTGGTTTTTCTTTTCTAGCATAGAAAACATTGCGGGAGAAGGAGAAAGTGCTGATTACCAGCATTTTCTCCTTTTTCCATAACGTTTTCAAAAGCCTCCTTCCTCAGGGTTCTTAAAAGTCATCATTGTTTGGTAAAGGGTTAAACAAATTTCAGTCACATTTATTTTGTCATCTCAACTGCTTTGGACAAGTCTAAAATTTTGTTGTTTGGTAAAGAGTTAAAATGATGTTTTCTAGATTGTCTTCTGTAATTTTATTTCAGGCACTAGGAGAAAGATTTTTAGGCCATATTTTGTAACTCTAAACTAGCAGTAAAGTTCAGAGAAATGTTTTAACAGAAAAAAAAGAATCTTCAACCTCAGTAAAGGCATGAGAAATCCATTTGTCAAATGAGACTATTGATTTTGAGCCAGAACAAATAGATATGAGTGCTTTGGGGAGAAAATTGGTGTAACACTTTTTCAGCTTACGTTAACTCTTTACCAAACGACAAACTTTTAGACTATTCCAAATTGAAAGCATTTGCGTACGTTAACTCTTTACCAAACGACAAACTTTTAGACTATTCCAAATTGAAAGCATTTGCAGACGACAAAATAAATGTCACTGAAAAACTGAAAATTGTTTTTGGAAGGGTAGAAAACATTGTGGGAAAAGGAGAAAATGCTGGTTACCAGCATTTTCTCCCTTTCCCACAATGTTTTCAAAAGCCTTTTTCCACAGGGTCGATAAAAGTCGGGCTTGTGTGGTAAAGGGTTAATGTTGATTCATTGCTTGTATGGTGCTTAATTCCATTTTCAATATTATTTCAGTTATAGTGGGGCAGCCAGTCTGCCTCTCCATGCTTTCCTGGAGTTTCTTTTAAAAGTAATTTGCACAATATTCTTCCTTTTTTGGAAAGCCATGGCTGCTTTCTCACGTAACCATCATCAAAACAAGAGAGAGGAATGAATCCTGTTGCAATGGCTGTCATCAATCGGCGGAAGGAAATTTGCTTAGCTGGGGATTCGAACCTGCAACTTCCTGTCCTCAAGTCCTGTATGCTACTCACTTAGCTTCCAGGGGCTTGGCAGGCTGAATAATACTCATGGTGTATGTAAGTCTGGTGCTTTATGCTTTTTACCAAAGTATTTCAGTAAACTCATGGCAGATTATGTAGCTATTTATGCATTTTATGAATTTATAGTGTTTTTTCTATTTCATTACTTCCTAAGGATACTTTTTGGAAAGTAACTCACAGCTCTGGAAACCATTGTGGCAAAAGTACATTTAGCTCTAGTTCATTTTCCCATATTGCTTTCAGCACCATTGAAGACCTATTAAAGATGACTTGCATTGAAATATTTATCCGCCCTGGAATTTGTGATAACTTTCTATAGGCCCTAGAAGGGCCACTAAAGTAATAGCTTTTCCAGAATTACAGCCTTTTCTCAGCCAGTGGAAGAGCTTTTTAACTCTATCAAATGAAACAAATATTAGACTTGTCCAAATTGATTTTGCAGACAACAAATTAAAGATCAAGTTCATGACTGAATTTGTTCTTGATAGGGTAGAAAACATGGTGGGAAAAGGAGAAAATGCTGGTTACCAGTATTTTTCTTATTTTCCCACCATGTGTTGAAAAGCCTTCTTCCTCAGGGTCATTAACCCTTTCCCAAACGACAGATTTGGACTGGTCCAAATTGAAAGAGTTTGCAGACGACAATTTTAAATTTGATGAAAACGGCAGAAAGGTCTCAAAAAAGGTAGAAAACACTGGGGGAAAAGGAGAAATTGCTCGTTATGAGCAATTTCTCCTTTTCCCACAGTGTTTTCAAAAGACTTGTTCTGTAGACACGTGAAAACCAGGGCTTGTTTGGGAAAGGGTTAAAAGTCAGATTTGTGTGGTAAAAGGTTAAATCTGAAGAAGTTGAAGTACAGCAGTTGTGTGCCCTATAGGTGTCAAATGTCAATTTTTAGCTTGGCTGTTTTTGAAGAAAACATCAGGTTATTGTCATGGCCCTGGCATTGCCGTCGTCTGTGTTGTTGTATATAAACTTTGACATTTTATAATGTAACTATTAGATCATTACTTAAAATTTTGACAAGCTGTTCACTTTCAGAAAGGGAACCCATAACAGGGGCAGATAACTATCAAAGTATTTTTGATACAGTTATGCCCCTTTTTGACTTCAAATTTTCACTGAAAATCAAGCATCTGCAGCCTACTGCTGGTACCTGCATGCCGTGTTCTTCTTATTTCATTATAGCAAAATACTGATAAAACGAGCACTGCATGTGGGTGCCAATGCTCCGCTTTGGTTGATTGATTTTCAGTAAAAATTCTAAATAAAAAAAGGGGCATAACTGTGTCAAAAATACTTTGGTTATCTGCCCTTGTTGTACAGGTTTCCCTTTTGATAATTAAGAAATTATCCCAGCTTGAAGCAAATACCTTCAGCAATAACAGAGATATTATAAAATGTTCAAGTTTTCGCACGACGGCCCAGATGCAGACAACAATGCTGGGGGCTACGGCAATACCTCAACGTTTTTTTCAAAAACAGCCAAGCTAATAGAACAAATTAATAATGTGCATTAACAGAATTAATCATATCTTGAGCAAACTAACAGCAGTTAGATAGGACTGATCTTTGTAGTAATTATTATCATCAAACCTGCGAAAGAATATTTTCAGAACCTGGATAAAATCTCATACCATCAGATTACCCTGTACCACACACCCCGAGTATTAACAATCTTAACAGAGAAGGCTTTGGCAAAACATGGTGGGTGAGAAAATGCTTTTAATCACAACTTCAGTCATTTGAGCCACATTAGATTTCTCACCTAGAAATGCCATGAAATTGGACCTGTCTAAATTTTGTCGTTTGGTTAGGAGATAAGAAGGCCTTCCTGTGTTACAGATTTAGCTACCTGGGCCCAATGCTAATTTTGTTTCCCTTGCTCACCTGCTCTCTTGATTATATTCACAATGCTAGCAGGCAAGTAGCTACTTATATGTGAGTACATGGCTGAATCCACATGATTCCAACCAAAGAAAGATCTGCCATCTTTTGAAGATTTATTTTATGATTTATTCTTCTTAAATTCTTGATCCCCAGTAATAATATACAGCACCTCAGATCATCCTCAGAATGTTCAAAGGATCCCAGGATGTATCTGTGTTTTCAGATTTTTTCTTGGGGCATACCACCCTAAGTTATTGCCTTCCCCGCCACCCCACCCCACCATCGACCATGCCTGAATCCACATGAGTTGAGGGCTAGCATGCCTATGACTGAGGCTAATTTTTGTTGCTTTTAGCTAGAATCAAGTCAGGATTAGATGGTATATTCAGTCTGATTTCAGACTTCCCTATGAAATTGAGGCAGTCAGACCAATACAGCCTGAAAATAAATTGCAATCACCCTCAGATCTCTGATTTATACAAATAGGACATGGAAAAAGACCAGAATGCTGCAATTTCTTCTCTGGTTTTAAACAAGAGCATCTTAATACATCAAACATTGTAGATTGCATGTTTTTTAAAGATTTGTTCATCTAGAATCTTTAAAAAAATGTGAAGGGGTTTAGATTTAAGATCAAACTTTATGTTTAGCATAGCCTGATCTTTTCTACACTGTCCGCAACCACAGCTGGAGTGGTGAAAGGCAGGATATATTTGGGTTAATGAGAAATGGAAAAAAGAATGATCAAAAAGTATCTGCAGAGCTACAAAATTCAAATTAACCCTTTACCAGACAACAAAATTTTAACCTCATCCAAATTGGAAGCATTTGCAGATGTAACTTCAGTTTGACCCAAATGGTGCAATTTTTCTTTGATAGGGTAGAAAACATTGTGGGAAAAGGAGAAAATGCTGGTTACCAGCATTTTCTCCTTTTTTCCACAATTTTTTCAAAAGGCTTCTTTCCCAGGGTCATTAAAAGGTGTCATTGTGCAGTAAAGGGTTAATGCTCTGAAGTTGGCAAGACTGTAGGCAATCGTGCTTCACTGAACCCTTTACTAAGTAATCCGATGCTTTAGTGATCTTGGGTAAGAAGGCTTTTGAAAATATTGTGGGAAAAGGAGAAAATGCTGGTAACCAGCATTTTCTCCTTTTCCCACAATATTTTCTACCTGTTCAAATACAAATTTGGCAAATGAGTCATGTTTAATTCTTTACCACATTATCCTGACATTTAACTACCCTGAGGAAAAGGGCTTTGAAAACATTGTGAGAAAAGGAGAATATGCTGGTATCCAGCATTTTCTCCATTTCCCACAATGTTTTCTACCCTTTCAAAGACAATCTCCACCATTTGAGCCTCATGTGATTTGTTGTCTGCAAAATTTAAAGGTCCAAAGTTTTGTTGTTTTGTAATTCATGAAATTAAAGCTTCATATTGGGCAAGTCTATAATACTGTTGTGTGGTAAAGATTTAATTGTTAATTAAGCTTTTTTTGTTTCTTAATCAGGAATAAAGAAGTGATCTTAATCTCAGACCTTTTAAAAATTTATATTTCCATGAAAAACATGAGGAAAAGATGTAGGAGTGGATGAAAATAACCATTGATTTTGTATCAGTTCTGACAAATGGAAAATGCATAATGATTGATCACGCATTAACCCTTTCCCAAATGACAAATTTTGGACTGGTCCAAATTGAAAGAGTTTGCAGACGACAGTTTTAAATTTGATGAAAATGGCAGAAAGTTATCAAGAAGGGTAGAAAATACTGTGGGAAAAGGAGAAATTGCTTGTTATGAGCAATTTCTCCTTTTCCCACAGTCAGATCAAAAGACTTGTACTGCAGACACATGAAAACCAGGGCTTGTTTGGGAAAGGGTTGAAACCTATTGCTGTTGTCCTCTTGAGTCTTTATTAAGGTCGGTATTCACCAACTATTCATAAGAACATTCTTACTCTAATGGTTTACCCAATCAGAATTTGTGTTACTTTCAAATGTGAATATAAGACTAAGAAAGTCCTTAAGAATGGTTGGCTAATACAGACCCAGTTGACAAAATCTTATTATACAGTTTATATCAATAGCATTTGCAGCCAAAAACCTGATTTATTGCCCAAAATCATTTCCGTTCTCTGATTGTGCTGATTTAGTGACAAGGTGCTAATGAGGGGTATTTGTCTGCTTTGCGACAGTTCTAGTTGGAATGTGTGTTGGTTTGGTTGGATCTGTGGTACAGTTCAAAATAAAAATAATAAATCTTGTTAAAATCATGTTACTTTAAGATTTTTTACAATTTTCTTCTTAACATATACAGAGTCACAAGGAGTGTATTTTGCCTATCAATTGATGCACAACTGGAATGAACGTGGAAAGATCCCATGGGAAATTTTCAAGTATCATGTACTGGTCAGAAACTTGAATTGACTTTGGAACATTCCCAGTTGGACCTATTATTTGCATGACATTAGCAAATGTGAAGGCCTTTCAGGAACACAGAATGTTTTGATGTATGAGATCCATAGAGAAAGAAAATGTGGTGACAAATGAAGAAATTGCTGGTGAACATTTTTTTTTCCAGTTGTAACCATCTTTTTCCAGTCTACTACATCATCATTAATGCATTTGAAAAAACATTGGGGATTTTTTATCTTTTCTTTTAACCCTTTTCTTGCTAAATAACTGAAATGAAACTTTCAAGCTGACAGTAAAAACCCAAATTCTGCTATTTTAAAAGTATTTTTGGAGGAAAGAAATCTCCTTATCGGACAGTGTATATCCAAGATCAGACTTCATGTGCTGTGCAGTCTGATCTTGATCTACACTGTCCACAAAAGTCCTTGAGTCGCACTCAGCAGCCTAGGGGTTAAGGGCCTGATAAGCTTATGCATTTTGTATGTAAGCCTACTGTATTTTTTATTACTTTACAGGCGTCTTTATTGGGTTGATGCAAAATCATTGGCAGTGCTGTCATGTGACCTTGGTGGTAAGACTGTCAAAACAGAAGTGAAATACAAGAAAATAACACGAGGAAAACCAGGCTTTGGGCTTATAGTTTTTGGAAATACTGCTGTTGTGAGCACTTGGATGAACACAGCTATCTACTCCATTCTGCTTGGTTCCAAACGTACTATTTGGCAGCAAGAAACTAAAAACCTGGGCACCAGAGAATTGTTCCATATGGTCAGTTTGAACCCAGCAACACAACCCATGAGTAAGCTACAAATTAATCAACCAATGCGTATTGCATTTAACTTTTATTGGCTTTTAGAAGACCTCTTTTGAAAACATTTTGAAAAAAGGAGAAATGGCTCATAACAATATTTGCAAATTTTTCTACCATTTTCTGAACAATTTGGTATAACAAGGCTTCATGTAGCCATGAATGCCTACTCTCAAAGCAGATTACCTTCCCATCAAGTCTTTTAAGTAGATCTAATCAAATTACATAGACTTGAAAGAAAGGGATTACTGGATAGTGTTACATAGAACATCCTTGACACAAGGAAGAATAAATACGCTAGTCTCAATAAGGGGAACTGACTAATGGTATGGATGGGAACACTACCTGATTTTATGTTAACCCTTTACCACATAATCCTGACTTTCAACGACCCTGTGAAAGAAGCCTTTTGAGAACATTTTGAGAAAAGGAGAAAATGCTGGTAATCAGCATTTTCTCCTTTTCCCACAATGTTTTCTACACTTCAAAAGAGAAATTTCAGTTTTTGAGTCAAATTTTATTTTGTGGTCTGCAAATGCTTTCAATTTAAACCAGTCTAAAATTTTGTCGTTTGGTAAAGAGTTAACCCTTTACCACAAAATCCTATTTTAACAGAGTTTTAACAACCCTGAAGAAGAAGGCTCTTGAAAACATTGTGGGAAGAGGAGAAAATGCTGGTAATCAGCATTTTCTTACTTTTCACACAATGTTTTCTATATTGTCAAAGGCAGATGTCATCATTTGAACGACATTTTGTTTGTTCTCAAATTCTTTCTGTTTGGTTGAGTCCAAACTTTTGTCAGCTGGTAGAGAAGAAAATACTTTGGTGAAATACTGCCTGTTTCTTTTTATGGTACTCTTCAATTTATAGACACTCCAAGACATACTACTGGGACAAAATGTAAGGATTTCCTTCAACTATTGTAAGCCTTAGGCAATATTGGTAAAACTGGAAATGTCTGACCTTTCCACTGTCAGAGGTGCATTAACCCTTTCCCAAACAAGCCCTGGTTTTCACGTGTCTGCAGTACAAGTCTTTTGAAAACACTGTGGGAAAAAGAGAAATTGCTCGTAACGAGCAATTTCTCTTTTTCCCACAGTGTTTTCTACCCTTTTTGAGACCTTTCTGCCATTTTCATCAAATTTAAAATTGTCGTCTGCAAACTCTTTCAATTTGGACCAGTCCAAAATATGTCGTTTGGGAAAGGGTTAAACCACATGCAGTGTCTCTCTGACATATCTCAACTTCCACCACCCACTTCTTTTTCTTGTCTTTGGTTTAGTTAGGTGTGTAACAGTAGATGTCTTCATTAGTTCCCACTGTCACACAAGATAGACTTGGTTATTTTCTTACCAGATATAGACAAGAGCTTTCAAAGAGGGATAACTCTATCAGGGAAGCAATAAATAAGTATTGGCCTTAAAATTATAATTCCCTTGTATCTTTTTAGTTGTTGACTGAATATGTGCATTTCACTTATTTGGCATTAGATCAGTTTGAGTCCTGCTCTGGGAAAAGGGGGCTTTAATGCATCTCTGTGATCCCAAGCAAGTCATCTCATAATTATGGATCCATAATTCCATTTTGTCAACAACTGGCTGAATCATGAGATAGAATGGTCCATTCATATGTGAAAAATATACCAAAAGCAAAAAGTTTCAACCCAGGTCAGCCTGTGCAGACTGCTTAACTCTTTACCAAACAACAAAATCTTAGACCTGTCCAAATTGGGAGCATTTGCAGACAACAAAATAAATGTGACTGAAAAATTGAAATTTGTTTTGGAAAGGGTAAAAAACATTGTGGGAAAAGGAGAAAATGCTGGTTACCAGCATTTTCTCCTTTTTCCACAATGTTTTCAAAAGGCTTCTTTCACAGGGTCGTTAAAAGTCGGGACTGTTTGGTAAAGGGTTAAGCTGACCTGGATGAATACTTTTTGCAGATGCATCAAATTTCCCTCCTCGAAGAGCATGGTTTGTTTATAGTTTATTTTCTTCTCTTTTATAGCATACCACCCATGTATGGAAGAGGATAATGCTGGATGCTCACATCTGTGTCTACCTGGTCAGAGAAACAAGTATAAATGTACATGTCCAACATACGGAGGGCTTGCATTGGCTTCCGATGGCAAAACTTGTCAAGGTAGAAGGCTGGAATTATTTTTCAAGCTGTTATTTTTTTTAAAATACCAAAATTAAAGGTATAAGAATGAAAAGGAAGAATGACAAAACCCTTCATTTGAGAAAAAATTCTGTTATCTAATTATGCTTCAAATACAGACCAGTCTAACATTTTATCACACATAGTAAAGATTTAAGGTTGAAATATTTGGACCATTGATGCAGTCAGACTTGAATAACATGTACTCAGTTTTCTGATCATTTGCTAGAAGCTGTCATTTCTTATTTCTATTTTCAGTTCCAAATGACATTCTACTTGCTACATTTAGTAACCATGGGAAATCTGGTTTTTATGTGAGTGGAGACATTGGTTTTGTGTCGTTGGATCCCAACTGTTCAAGGGAAGTAACTCTTATAAGCCAATCCAGGGAACCAGGAGCTCTTGCTTATGATCCAGTGGAACAGGTGCCAGACTCTATCTAAACCACATCAAATGCATTACTCCAAACATTTTACTAGGATACCAGTCTTTTTCAAATGGAATTTCTTATGAAGAAGCATTTGACATTTCTTTACCAGATTTTAAACTTGACTTGCACACTAACAAAAAATATGTTATAGTTATTTTCTCTGGTTATTTCCAGATCATTATGTTGAAATATTGGATTTTCCAAATCGGATTATTTTTCACAACTGGTTTATAGAGTTATCGATTTGATTGTTTTTCAGATGGTGTACTGGAGTGATCAAGATATATTTGACAGCAGTATATTCAGAGTGAGACTAGATGGAACGGAGAAGTCCATGTTGTTGAACAAATCTCATGGCCTTGGACAAGTGGATGGTAAGATATGTGGCATTGTTTTGGTATAATGTCACACACATTTGCATGTGTCAGTTACTTGTATGGTAATGTTTCTATGTGCTTGCCATATATATTATGTCACTGAAATGGAAAAGGTTCCTGTTGCAGTGACTTCCCCAGAAAGCTTTGAAGTGAATTATGATCTTAATAAATATTGCCTTCAAACATTCATATTGGTAATTATCAGTAAGCTTACATCTGTGGCTGGCAATGGATATATAATCTGTTTTAGTTATTTTTTTTGGATAAAATACTTTTCCGGTGCAATTAAGATACACATTTTACATTTAATTTCTGACCCACTCCATTAGTGCAGATAAAATTTACAGGATGTGTAGACTTGCACCTACATGTAAGACTGTAAGATTTTGTGTCATCATTTTAGTTTTGCCTCACTTGGTCTTTGATCTGTATGTCCAAAATATTGAGATTTGCTTTTAGTATCTTCCCAAGAACTTAGACATCTTTGCCCATAATGCTTGTATATTTGAACTCCCTTTTTTTCTATCTAACACTTCAGTGGGATGTGAAGGTATTTTTCATAACATTTCTATTTTATCTTTGTAGGTTTAGCTTTTGACTCTGAGACAGGTTTGCTGTATTTCACAAGTTTTGGGATATATCACGGTTCACATGATGAGTCTAATTACTCTTGGCATCGAGTGGAGGCAGTGCATGTGCACACAGGCAGTCGTAGAACCATACTGCATGATGTATCTAAACCTGCGTCTTTGGTATTGGACAAAAAACAACAGTATGTGTCCTTTTCAGTAACAGATGTATTATTTGGTTTTTCAACAGCAATAACAATGTCTCATTTCTATCACACAGCTGCTAGGCCAGTGCACCTTTCTATCTTTCCATTCTTCTACACACAGCATTCTGTCCAAGCTTCTGGATGCTTTCTCACTTTAATCTTCTATCAAAATAATCTGGAGGGTCAGTGACCCACTGAAAGGCATTTCAAAACATTGCAGGTAACCAGCATTTTCTCCTCATTTTGCTACAGTGTTCTCCACCTTTTCTAAGACAAATCTCAGCTTTTAGCCACAGTTCATTTATTGCCAACAAATTAGCTTTCAGTGTGGACCAGTCTAAAATTTTGTTGTTGGGCAAGAAGACAACAAAGTCAATAATGTTCAGAGGTGGCAGAGGATGACTATTACCAGTACTCTGAATAAAAGAAGGTTTTGGTATAGCATTGTTGTGTGACCTTGGCTACAAATTTTGCTATTCGAACTGGGTGTGCTATACTTAACTTTTGTATTGTTTTGAAGAGTGACGTGCTGCAAAATAAAAAAAAGGTGTCTGCAGGAAGCAATGTATTAACTCTTTACCACAGGAGAACATTTCAGACACGTCCAAATTGAAAGCACTTGCAAATGACAAAATAAATGTGATTCAAAAACCGAAATTTGTTGTGGAACAGTAGAAAACATTGGTTACCAGCATTTTTTCCTTTTTTCTGACAACGTTTTTAAATGCTTCTTTATCAGGGTAATTAAACTTAGGGATTGGTAAAGGGTCAAATGAACTTCTCACAGGAAGGTTTGGAGTTGAATCTAGTAGTAACTGGTTAATATTTGGGACAACCCACATTATAGCATGAGCAATGGTTTCATGTACTGTAGGTCTCTAGGAAGTAATCATTGGTAGTGATTATCCACCTACTTAATGACAAAGTTTTTGCAAATGACAAATTAATATTCTGGCTTAAATTATGGATATGTCTTCGATTGAGTAGAAAATATTGTGATAAATGGAGAAAATGCTGTTAACCAGTATTTTCTCCTTGTATCACAAATATTTTCAAAAGCCTTCTTCTTAGAGGTCTTTAGAACTTGGTATCATGTGGCAAAGGGTTAAATGAGCTGTGAGACCTTTTTTCTGAAGTTTAAACTAAACTGAGCTTGTCTCACTTAAAGCCAGTGGGCATTTTTGCTCTAACATTGCAGACACTTATATGTCATTGATGCTGGACCTCCTGCTCGTATTGTGCAGTCTGAACTGGATGGTCATAACTATACTGTCCTGGATATAAAGCCACTGACCAATCCAGTTGGAATAACGATGGTGGGTAAAGATTTGGTGATATATGACAAAAATGACAGCACAACAACTGTACTGAGATTTAACACAATGTCCGGGGAGATATTTGCATCTGATATTGGAAATGTAAGTACATTTATCACATAAAGCCTCCTCTGGCAGTGTATTAAACCCATGACTTACTTTTGATAATACACTAGTCTATTATTGGTTTTTGAATCCCAGTTCTGATCAGTTTTTATTCATGAGCACAGAAAGCCTGAGAAACCAGCCATGGCATGTGGCGGAATTTGTACCACTATGCCATTTTGCGGAAAAGTGACGTCATTGTTGCTGAGATGTATACACATGGAAAGTTTTTGATTTTCATGTTTAATAAAAACCAAAAAATGCAGCAAAGGTTTTTCAAATCAACAAAATTGCTGAATTAACTGGACTTACCTCCTCTAGAAACTGTTTCCTTCTACATTCGGTGTTAACGTCAAAGAGTTTGTGTATGTATATGTTTGAAACTGAAATACAGCTGTAAACATGGACCAATAAATGATGTATAGGCTAAAGGTGATGATGCAGGACACTTTTTCTGTCATTCCTTTTATATGATAAATAGAATTTCACATTTATGTTTATGTTTTATCATTTTTATCAAACAAGTTGACTAAAATGTATTAGATGCTCGCCAAGGATTGCATCATACATTTTTAGTCAGCTTGTTTGGTAAAAATGATAATACATAAATGTTCATGTAAGATCCTCGATATATGGTATATTTTTTATGTCTTCTCTAGAAATGACAGTTTCATAGAAAGGTACAAGATAACTAGGTAAACTAGGTAAAAAATAAGGGCTGTGAATTTTTTGCCCTGAAAGAGGAGTGATTCCATTTAGAAGGTTGTCCATAGCCAAACTTTTAAGTTACATGTTTGTCATTGGTAACCCAAATGTACTGAATAAAATACCTGATCTAGAAGCCTGTTGTAATGTCAATGTCCTTTAGCAAGATGCTTTTTCTCGCCATTTTTCACTTAGGAGGTCCCAGAAAATAAGTTTTCCATCACCTTGGTATGGCAGGAGTACTAAAAGATTCTTAAATATGCATAACAAATAGGTTTATGAAACTTCCCATGAAGATAGATAATATACTCTATATAAGAGTCCTTGTAAAATATTTTGCTCCAAAAATGTTTTCAGTATTTTTGTACATCATTTTTTTTTTCTTTTTCTTCAGTACTTGTCCTTTGCATGAAGTTTTAATACATGTATTTGCCCTTTTGAGAAAAAGCCTGAACTATTGTTGGTTTTAAATAATTTCTGTCAAAGATTTTACAAACTACATTCTGCTTATCTTTTAGGATATTGGCAGTGTAACCTCCCATGGAGACAACATTTACTACACAGAGAAAGAAAATGGACATGGTAGAGGAATTCTGCAAGACAATGGAACTGATATGTTCACTATTCTTGAAGACTGGTACCCCAACAATGTTCTGTACTCTCTTTCAACAGCTGTATTGGTACAGGGTAAATACTGCAGTTAACACTTTACCCCACAATTATCAGTTTTAATGAACATGTGGAAGAAGCCTTTGAAAACATTGTGGGAAAAGAAGAAAATGCTGGTAAGCAGCATGGTTTTTCTTTTCTCACAATGTTTGCTACCCTTTCAAGGACAAAAAACACCATTATTTCAACCAGTTTTAAAATATCTCCAGCGAATGTTTTGAGTTTGGACAGATCTAACTCTTTGCAAGACAACAAGTTTTCAGACTTGTCAATGAGAGCATTGGCAGACATCAAAATTACATGAGGCTCAAATGTGGTTATTCTCCTTTTTCACCAAAGTTTTTCAGTAACTATCTACATCAGAATCTGAGTGGTAAGATCCTGGAGTTGTTTGCTAATTCTTCTTAGAATGATTTTCTTCTTTTCTCGATTGTATATGTATATATTACATGGTAGAAACAGTATCTCAGCAAAAAGCTTGTACAAAAGTTGCCAGGCAACTTACTTTGATTTGACAACTTTTTTGCCTCCTTTGGCAAAAGTCAATGCAACGCTATCATTTCTATCTGACAACTAAATACTGTCGGGCTTGATGTAAAAAATGCTACAAGCAGCTTGCAAATAGTATTGTGTTAAGGTCCAAACTGAATGCATTTGCAGACAACAATTTAAGTGTGGCTCTAATGATGGAATTTGTCTTTGATAGGGTAGAAAAAATTATAGGAAAAAGAGAAAATAATGGTTTCCATCATTTTCTCCATTTCCTAAATTGTTTTCAAAAGACTCCTTCCCTTGAGTCATTAATCCTTTACCACACAATCCCGAGTTTTAACGGCCCTGAGGAAGAAGCCTTTTGAAAACATTGTGGGAAAAGGAGAAAATGCTGGTGACCAGCATTTTCTCCTTTTCCCACAATGTTTGCTACTCTTTCAAAAACAAATTTCAATTTTTGAGTCACATTTATTTTGTCGTCTGCAAAAGCTTTCAATTTGGACTAGTCTAAAATTTTGTCGTTTGGTAAAGAGTTAAAACGTGGGATTGTTTGGTGTAGGCTTAAGCACTGATAAAGAAAGTTTTTGCTTTGAATAGTGTTTCATACTTACTTCGAGGACTGCAGTTGTACCACTGTGACAGCCAGTATATTTATGTCTGTCACAGGCTTCACTGACTAAGGCTGGCCCTCTCTTGTGCCATGCTTAAACAAGAGGGCCATGAAGGCCCTGTATCGTTCCATTGGCTAATATGTACAAACCATACACACCAAACATTACAACTCTAGGCCTAAAGGCTTCTAACAAGAAGACTGATAAAGTTTCAATATAAAAGCCCACATGAAAATTGTGACCCCAGGGTGAGTCCATTTTTTACCTATGATTACGTTTTCAAGCAATAATTATGAGCTATAATTAATTGAATCCTGGTTGAGGTCAAAAAGATATAACCACATACCAAGTAATATAGGACTAGGCTGTATGGTTATAAACAAGATTTTCAGTTTCCTTAATAAACCTTGAGGGGCTTTAATTCAATTTGAACAATGTTTGCTAAATTTTTAACAAAGTCAGAAGAGATCCACTAGATGAAGCTTTAGGCCAAATTTGGTAGCCCTAGGCCTAAGAACAAGAAGGTAGGCCCTAGGCTAAGAACAAGAAGATTTTTAAAGATTTTTTACTATTTAAGTCATTGTAAAACTTGTGACCTGGGGACAGGGCCAATTTTGACCCAAGGGCTACAATTTGTAGAATCTGAGTAGAGGCCAATTAGGTGAAGCTTCATACAAAGTTTAGTAGCCCTAGGCCATATGGTTGTATAAGCCCATGTAAAACTTGTGACCCCCAGGATGGGGCCAATTTTGCTCCCAGGGCTATAATTTGAAGAATCTAAGTAGAGGTCTATTAGATGGAGCTACATGCCAATTTTGGTAGCCCTAGGCCCTATGATATAGAACCAGAATATTTTCAAAGTTTTCCCTGTATAAGCCCATGTAAAACTTGTGACCCCAAAGGCAGGGCCAATTTTGGCCCCACGGCTATGAATTGAAGAATCTACATAAAAGTCCATCAGATGAAATTACATGCTAATTTTGGTAGCCCTATGCCATATGGTGTAGAAGGAGAAGATTTTTAAATTTCTAACCCATATAAGCCCATGTAAAATTTGTGACCCCCAGGGTGGGGCCAATTTTGGCCCCAGGGCTATAATTTGAAAAAATTAAGTAGAGGTATAAGCCCATGTAAAATTTGTGACCCCCAGGGCTGGGCCAATTTTGGCCCCAGGGCTATAATTTGAAAAAATTAAGTAGAGGTCCATCAGATGAACTTACATGCCAAATTTGGTAGTCCTAGGCCATATGGTTTAGGACAAGAAGATATTTAAAGTTTTCACTATATAAACTTATGTAAATCTTGTGACGTGACATGGCATGGATGCACGCACGCACGACGGACACAAGGCCATAAGATAAGCCCGCTGACCTTTGGCCAGTGAGGCTAAAAAACTATCACTATCAGTTCGACAGAACAAGCTTTTCTGATTATAAAGCCAATGCCTTAATAATGAGCCAAAGAGGTGCTATAAAAAAATCAGCAGTAGATCTAGTCCAAATACTACTCTATTTACTAAATTTCAAAATGAGACTCTTTGTCTCAGAAAATTTATAAGATGGCTTACATCTTAGAATTTCAATTTAGAATTGAAATTCAAACGGTTGATGAGTACAGTCCAGTGAATACTGTGAATAGGGTGTAATAGATCAAGGAATCATAATTACTAAAATGCTGTTTTACTCTTTACCAGATGACAAAATTTCAGATCTGACCACATGGAAAGCATTTGCAGAAGACATACTGAATCTTGGTCAGATAGTAAGATTGGTTTTTGAGAGAACAGAAAACATTGTGGGAAAAGGAGGAAATGCTGGTTACCAGTATTTTCTTCTTTTATCACAATGTTTTCAAAAGCTGTTTACTTCAGGGTCATGGAAACACAGAATTGTTATGTAAAGGACAGTTTTATATGCCATGAAATTTAAAAAAGAAAACACCTAACAAACCATATCAATTTTAGATCACCAGACATCTTGTCTCAGCTTTGGCTGTAGCCATGACTGTGTTCCCCTGCCCAGTGGTCAAGCTGACCAGCTGAGATGTACTTGTCCAGAGGAAGCTATGTTAGTACTTGGTGCAGATGGAAAAACTTGTCAGAGTAAGATATTATTTTTAAAGTAACATATTTATAACCTAGATGGCCAATAACAATTATTGTTAGTTTTATTCTGTGTAACCATTAAATTTTATTTAAGTCATAATTGTTGCCTAAAAGATGGTCTGAAGTCATAACTCTTTTCAACACAACAAAATTTTATACTCATCCAAATTGAAAGCATTTTTAGATGATGAATAAAATCAGGCTTAATAATAGGAGCTGTCTTTGAAAGCTTAAAAAACATTGTCGGAAATGGAGAAAATGCTGGTAACCAGCATTTTCTCTGTTTTCCACAAAGTTTTCAAAAGCCTTCTTCTTCAGGGTTAATTGTTACAATGTCAAATTTACTTATGTTCTTATGCTTAGCTGTTTATATCTGCCATTTCTTGCTGATTTCTTAAAACAAGGAACTCAAATGTCTGTCATATAGATCTCTTTTATGCTGATAAAATAGCTATTATTTTTCCTAAAATGCCTTGACAAACAGCCTCCTACTCATACAGGACAGATGATAATGTTATATTTTTTATGTGTGATACTGTAATTTTCTTTTGTTTTGTACTGGAATAAATGCTCTACCTAGAACTACTTTTAAATTATGTGAAAGTATCCAGAATTAGACACAATTTGTTGTGTCATTGTGGGAAACAAATCAAGTATGGTACTTGATTTAACCCTTTCCCAAACAAGCCCTGGTTTTCACGTGTCTGCAGTACAAGTCTTTTGAAAACACTGTGAGAAAAGGAGAAATTGCTCGTAACGAGCAATTTCTCCTTTTCCCACAGTGTTTTCTACCCTATTTGAGATCTTCCTGCCATTTTCATAAAATTTAAAATTGTCGTCTGCAAACTCTTTCAATTTGGACCAGTCCAAAATTTGTCGTTTGGGAAAGGGTTAACCAATTCTGCTTTGTATGAAATGTCTTGAAATTTGTACACTAGACTGACATTAGAATGTACCAAATATTTTACATTACTTAATCATGTTGTACAAATATTTATCAATGGAACAGGACCAGCCAAGTTCTTGCTGTATACAGATGCAGCAACTATAGGTATGGTTAGTCTTGATAAAGATACAGACAGCTCACCTGTTACACTGGTCAATTTTCCATGGGGTGATATGATAGATGTGGTCATTTATGATGAAATCAAGGACAGAATATACTGGACAGGCACTGATGGGTAAGTCTTATTTTCTTTATCTGTTACTAAACAACAGATTCTAGACTCTTCCAAATGGATCTGCAGACAACAAATCTGCAAGTTACACAAATGAAACAAAGGTCTTTGACAGGGTAGAAAACATTGTATGCTTGTTACCCACACTGACTCCTTTTTTCACAATGTTTTCAAAAGCCTTGTAATTTAGGGTTGTTAAAGCTTGGGATTGTGTGGTAAAGAGTAAGAGCCATCTTTAATTTCTAACTCCATTACATTTCTGTTTCATTAAGCTGTTACCAGATGACAAAAGACATGCCAAAACAGAAAGCATTAAGACGACAAAATGAAAGGGCTGAAATGATGGGATTTGTCATTGGAATATCCTAAAACATTGTTAGAAAAGAAGAAAATGCTGATAGCCAGCATTTTCATTTTTTCCCACAATGTTTTCAAAAGCTGTTTTCCTTACCACTATGAAAACATGAGATTGTTTGATAAAAGATTAATGACTAAAGCTTTCAGAAAGTTTGTTACAGACAGTGGAATCCTTTCGAAAGATTAAAGTTTGTTCATGCAGTTTTAGATCTGCTTTCAATGTCCCAGTGAATTTTGGCCCTTTGACCAGACCGGAGTCCGTATTCACCAACCATTCTTAAGAATATTCTTAGTCTTGTTCTCCAAAATTTTCCAAATTTGAAAGTAACACACCTTCTGATTGGCTAAACCGTACGGTTTAGCCAATCAGAAGTTGTGTTACTTTCAAACTTGGAAAATCTTGAAGAATAAGTCTAAGAACGTTCTTAAGAATGGTTGGTGAATACGGACCCAGATGACAAAAATTTAAAATTGTTTAGGTTGTATTAACCCTTAATGCACTGAATAAACTCAACAGATAATTACAATCTAGAAATAATAATAAAAATATTGCAATTTCATCCTCTCTTGGTCTTTATTACTTCACCTGATCTGACAGTATTGATCAAAGATCAGACTGAATTGTTTGTTCAGTCTGATCTTGATCTACATTGGCCACTAATACAACTAGTATAGTTGTGAAAGGCACTTTAAGGGTTAAAGCATTTGCAGACAACAAATTAAATGTGCCTCAATGATGGAAATAGTACTTGACAGGTTAGGGAACCTTTTGGGAAATAGAGAAATTCTGGTTAACAGCATTTTCCTTGTATGCAATATTTTTGAAAGCCTTTTCTAATTAAGGTTATTAACTCTTTACCAAACGACAAAATTTTAGACCAGTCCAGATTGAAAGCATTTGCAGACGACAAGTTAAATGTGCCTTAAAAACTGAAATTTGTTATCGGACGGGTAGAAGACATTGTGGGAAGAGGAGAAAATGCTGTTTACCAGCATTTTCTCCGTTTCCCACAATGTTTTCAGGAGGCTTCCTTTTCAGGGTCGTTAAAAGTCGGGATTGTGTGGTAAAGAGTAAAAATATGGGATTGTTTGGTAAAGAGCTAGTAGTGGGATCTAAATATTACTGAAGTTATTAAAGAGATGGAATTTCACTATTAATATCATGAATGGGATATCATCTAGTCGAAAACCATAGAAAAGGATGGATGAAAACTTCATTTTTGACTGGTTTTATTATTCTAGAAAAAGGTAGGCTTTTTGTCATTGTATGAAAGACTGGATAATATTTGTGAAAGCTTAAATTCTATTTTTTTCGTTTGTGCCTTTGCCCCATATGAAAATATCAGTTTTCTAGTTCACTTGGTGAAATGATAGGCTGATCTTGCTTCAAAACATACAACTATCAGCACAGTCTTTATAATTCTACTTATGTTGGAAAACAGCGTGCTTCAAGGAAAAAACCAGGTACATGTATATATGGAGAGATACCTGGTCATTTGAACCCAAGTGCCAAACACTGTTGCTTCTGTAGACAGTGCAGATCAGGATACTGCACAGAGGATGCAGTCTGGCCATGAATCTACTCAGTCTGATATTTTGTAAAATACTCTAGCAAAACTTACCTAAAAACTGCCATATTTGGGTCTTTTTTTCTGACAGGAAAAGACATTTGCCCTTTGGAAGGCCTATTAATTTTTTACCAAACAACAAGATTTTAGACCAGTCCAAATTGTAAGTTTTTGCAGACGACAAAATAAATGTGAATCAAAAATTGAAATTTTGTTTTAGAACAGTAGAAAACATTGTGGGAAAAGGAGAAAATGCTGGTTACCAGCATTTTCTCCTTTTCCCACAATGTTTTCAAAAGGCTTCTTCCTCAAGGTCGTTTAAAGTTGGGATTGTGTGGTAAAGGGTTATGGTTCAGATTTGTACTTTTTTGTTTCAGCTTTGCACTGTATGTGTCCAGATTAGACCATATAAAACCTGCCATAATCTACAAAGAGGAGAGTTTGATCACCTCAGTGGCTGTGGATGAAAGAAAACAGAAAATGTTTTGGACTTCCTACTCCAAAGATGATGAGGGTTTTATTGCAACACTTCAGTTAAAACGTGGGCTGGGTACATATAAACGAATAAAAACCAGACGGAACAAAATTTGGGCTCTGTCATTACATCCAAATGGAAAGTACGTGTTTTGATTAAATTCATCTTGTATTGGTGTGATTCATATTTTGAAAATTTACATTTTTTCTCCACAATAACTCTTTACCAAAGGACAAAATTGTAGACAGGTCCAAATTGAAAGCATTTGCAGATGACCAATTAAGTGTATCTAAAATGATGATTTCTGTCTTTGATAGGGTAGAAAACATTGTAGAAAAAGGAGAAAATGCTGGTTACCAGCATTTTCTCCTTTTCCCACAATGTTTTCCAAAAGCCTTCTTCTTCAGGGTCATTAAAAGTCGGGATTGTGTGGTAAAGGGTTAAAGAAATACATATCTGCATCATATACACAGGTCAAAAATTAGAATCAGGTGGTTGATTTACAGATGAAGTGGTGATCAGAATTTTACAAACTAGTTTACTCCTTTAGTAATTTTGTATTACACTAAATATGCCTCTTCTTGATAGATATCTTCATTGTTTCTGGTCCAAACCATTCCTATCTTCATTCGGTCAGCCATACCTCTAAATTAGAGGTAGTAAGTATATTTAGATAAGAGATTGCAATTTAGTTGCTATTTTTCAGATGGCTGTACTGGGTGGAGCTAAGAAGTGGTTACTATGGCACAGAGATTAATTCCTGTAACACGAAAGGAAAACGAGACATGAATATTCATATTTTATCCACCTTTAGACCTGCAGCCTTGGTGGTGACAGAAGACTCAATTTACATGGGGGATACCAGTGGGGAGGTCATGGTATCAGATTTACAGGGTAAAACAAAAAAACTTTACTTGTCAAGGGTTTAACCCCTTACCACACAATTCTGAGCTTTAACAACTTTGAGAAAGAAGCTTTTTGAAAACATTAACCAGCATTTTCTCCTTTTCCAACAATGTTTTTTGTCCCTTTTGTCCCAGACAAATCTCACCACATGTGCTAAATCTGTATTGTCATCTGCAAATGCTTTCAATTTGGACAAGTGTAAAATTTTGTTGTGTGGTAAAGGGTTAATCCTTCATAAAATGACCCTGTGTTTTTACGACCCGAAGGGAAGAGAGCATGAGAGGAAAAGCAGCAATGAGGGTCCTTTATAAAAGAGCATTAATTTGACAGAATATTTTCATTGTCCATCTACTAATTGATACATAGACTGTTGTGGATGTTTTGGTTCTGTTAAATGTAACGTGCCATTCCACTTTGAAAATGTAACCTTACAGGTGAGATGTGTATGACTTAAAAGGCAACATTGATTAGATTTCTATCTTTAACCCTTTACAACACAATCCTAAGTTTTAACTACTTTGAAGAAAAAAAAAATTTCTGAAAACACAATGGGAAGAGAAGAAAATGCTGGTAACCAGCATTTTCTCCTTTTCCCACAACGTTTTCATCCCTTCCAAAAATGAATTTCAATTTTTGATTATTTTGTCCTCTGCAGATACTTTCAATTTGGACAACCATAAATTTTTGACATAATACCAGCAAACCCCCACCACTGAGCATTTCTATACATATAATTATGTGGCATTGTTTTATGAGTGAAAAGATAAAAAATTGATTAAATTTTCAGCTTCATTCCATTGACTAATAGTGTATTTGATAATACAGAATGAATCTGTAAAAGAAAAACAATTTTTTGACACATCATTTTAATTTTCATGGGTTTTTGTGATACAGTGGTGGGGAGTGGCCGGTAAGCCAAAATTTTGTTGTTTGGCAAAGAGTTAAGTTTTTATGTCTGCTTTTTACTCTTTCATTCTCTCTGTTTCAATGTCTTTCTTTTTTCTGTTTTAATTTACCCAAGCATATCTCATCCTCATCTTTTCAGGAAATGACTTGGATTTTCTACCACTCAAGAACTTTGATATTTCTGGTATTGGCCTGGTGGAGAATTTAATCTTTTACTCGAGTTGGAAAATGGGCTCCTTGAGTGTCATGGATATAATTACTGGCACAGAGATTACCGTGGCAACCAACTTAACAAAACCATCTTCTGTAGCAGTCCACCATCCAGGAGAAATAACAGGTAGGAAACACTTTCTTAAATTTTTAACCACACCTGTTAATCTCCTGTTTCAACAATCCAGTCCATCATTCAATTTTTTACAAGGATGTTTTTAAAAGTCATCTTCTGCAAATTTGTATACATTAATGTCCCTTATATATCCCCCTCTAATAAATGCATCCCCTGCTTTTTTCTTACTCAAAAAGGGGTTTACCAGAAGGCTAATCCATCAATAAAGTTGACATAAATCAGATGGAGTACACTTACCCTAATAACTCTTTACCACACAAGAAAAATATAGACTGGCCCAAATTAAAAGCATTTGCAGACGGCAGTTTAAATGTGATTCAAATAATGGAATTTGTATTAGATAGGGAAGAAAACATTGTGGGAAAAGGATAAAATGTAGCATTTTCTCCTTTTCCCACAATGTTTTCAAAAGGCGTCTTCCTTAGGGTCGTTAAAATCAATGTCACAAGCACCTGACTATTGGATGATACATACACTTCCGATAACATTTTAACTTTTAGGTAACACAAAGTTTGTAAACTAACCTGGAAAATCTATAAGAAAGTGAAAGTATTGAAGACCAGTGTCACGCATTAATCGTGAGTGCAATTTAAGTTCCAAATGAATCATGATTGGCAGTTAAATGGATATACTGCATTAAATACAGAGAGTTTCTAACATGGCGATCACTTAACAGTCAGCACTGACTAAAACCCAAACTGAAATGTTATCGTCATCCTTGGAAAATTCTATGCAGTTTTATCTGTATTAATCCCCCCTCTCAGAAAATGTAATGCCACCAGCATTTTTTTTTCTTTTACCCACAATGTTTTCAAATGTCTTCTTGCCTAGGGTTAAGATGTGGTATCATTTGGTGAAGATTTAAGAGCATGTATTATTGTTGCACTGTTGATCAAGATGAAACAGCGTACATGGTGCACAGCCAGAAACTTTATCTACATTGTTCTCAGCATAAATGCATGATATTCTGCCCAAAAAAAGCTTTGAAAGTACAATTTGTGAGGTCCCTTTTTACTGAGTAAAAAGTTTATTATTTCATTTATTTGTGACCCTGAGGTAAGATAAAATTCAATGTTTTTGTTATGGGATGGATTGAAGCAATGTGTGGTTTTTTTTAAACCAAAAATGCCCATATCATCAATTTAACTCTAAGGTCTAATTAACCTTTACTACATAATCCTGAGTTTCTAACGACCCTAAAGTAGACAGCTTTTGAAAACATTGTGAGAAAAAGAGATAATGCTGGTAACCAGTATTTTCTCATTTTCCAACAATATTTTTACCATCTTGTAAACAAATCCCATCATTTGAGCTACATTCAAATTATTGTGTTTGAATGCTTTTGATATGGACAGGTTTAAAATTTTGTGGTGTGGTAAAGGGCTAACAATATACCGGTATACAATATATCAGATACATGGGGTTATGCTTTTCAGATGAATGCAAAAACAGCTACCCTTGTGAAGAACTGTGTTCCCCTTTTATATGGGGGCAGTATCGATGTTCTTGCAATGAAGGAAAAGTTCTCTCTGTGGATCAACATACCTGTGTCATTGGTAAGTTTTGTTGATAATTTTCAGGTCAAGTATGAGTTTTTTCTTCCCTGTAGCTGATAGATTTAAAAAAAAATTGTGGGATAAGGAGAAATTACTTGTAAAAACAATTCTTTCATTTCCCATAAAGCTTTCCACACTATTTGAAAATAATACATTTCTTTTCTTGAAGTCTTTGGTAAGTTTAACACAAGCCTGTACGATAATTGGTTAGACCTTGTTCTATCTATTTTGGGTAGAACTCAGTTTTACCTTGAGCAAAACCTATCAGGTTTTAACCCATTCATAAAGAGTTAACCCTTTCCAACGCAGAAAGTTTTCAGACTGTTCCAAATTCACAACATCTGCAGGTGACAAATTCAACATTGGTACAGAAATGTTTTGAGTTCTTTAAAATGATGAAAAACATTACTTGAAAAGGAGAAAATACTGGTAAACAGCATTTTCTCCTTTTCCCATGCTGCTTTTCTTTCTTAGAGTCATTAAAACTTAGGATTGTGTGGTAAAGGCTTACTGTAAGTCTTAACTCTTTACCACAAACCCGGCTTTTAACGACCCCGAGAAAGGAAGCACTTTGAAAACACTGGGGGGAAAAGGAAAATATGCTGGTAATCAGCATTTTCTTTTTTCCCCAAGGTGTTTTCTACCCATCCCAAAACAAATTTCAAATTTTCAGTCACATTTATTTTGTTGTTTGCAAATGCTTTCAGTTTGGACCAGTCTAAAATTTTGTCGTTTGGTAAAGAGTTAAGAACTTGCTTTAACAGCTGATTTAATATAAATATTGTAAACTGAACCTTTTCCGCACCCTAGGCTAAAACAGGCTTTTGCAGATGGCATAGATCTATATCAGACTGCATGGAACATGCAAAATTCTTGCAATTATCTTTTGAATCATTTTTGTAGTGTTTGGTTGGTCCGAAATAAGTATGTACATGTATAGTGATGGTTTAATTTTACTTTCAACAATATTTCATTTATAGTATTGTGGATGTTGAATCATTCAATGCATTACCAGTGATTTTTATTTGTAACCTGAGTCAATTTAGGAGCAGACAATTTTGAACACATATTCTAAAATATGAATAACTTTTTTGGATTATTGGTCAACTCTTTACCACACAATCCAACTTTTAACGACCCTGTGAAAGAAACCTTTTGAAACCTTGTGGGAAAGGAGAAAATACTGGTAACCAGCATTTTCTCCTTTTCCCGCAATGTTTTCTACCCTTCCCAAAACAAATTTCAATTTTTCAATCACAATTATTTTGTTGTCTGCAAATGCTTTCAATTTGGACTGGTCTAAGATTTTGTCGTTTGGGAAAGGGTTAAGAACCTTGGTGCATTTGAAATATTTTTGGCAAAAAAAGAAACATAAGAAGCAACCTCTGGTTTTGCCACAAATGATC
Organism: Tridacna gigas; assembly: GCA_945859785.2. NCBI lineage: Eukaryota > Metazoa > Mollusca > Bivalvia > Cardiida > Cardiidae > Tridacna > Tridacna gigas. Next base: position 57,045,023 of record OX244034.2, read on the forward strand.
TGTCCTTTGTTATAACCCTTCACCACACAATCCTGACTTTTAATGACCCTGGGAATAAAGCTTTTGAAAATATTGTGGAAAAAGGAGAAACTGCTGGTTACCAGCATTTTCTCCTTTTCCCGAAATGTTTTCTACTCTATCAAACACAGAAATCATCACTTGAGCTACATTTATTTTGTTGTCTTCAAATGCTATCAATTTGGACCAGTCTAAAATTTTGCCGTTTGGTAAAGAGTCTCATAAGCAATAATTGTCATCTCTCTCAATTATTCCATCAATTTCAACAGAATATATTGTGCAAAAGGGACACTTTCTTTTCTTTCTGGAGACCTTTACTCAGTGTCTTGTGTAATTGTAGGACATATATCTAACAAATTTCTTGTAAATATATACATGTAGTAATCAATTAAATGCATTGTTATTTCTATCTGTAGACTTTGGTAGCACTGCGAAACTTACCACTACCATTGCCATGACAACTAGTCCTCCTGAAACAACAACCACCAACAATGTAGATTCTAGGGACGAATCAAAAAGCACATCATCTAACCCACAAAATGTGTCTTCCCCAAAACCTACAGCATCTACAGATAGAACAGATGTTGTGCCAAGAAATGAGGACAAGTTAAATGACCTTGACCTTGAAATGAACCCGGATGATGTAATTTATGTCAGCACTGAGAAAACAACAAAGAAAAGAGACTATGCTGAACCAAGACCTACAACCTCCACCAAGAAACTGTATATGGGTACAAAGGTCATGACCTCTACCGAGAAAAATTTTGAAATTGTTGAACCAGTTAAGGAAAATGTTGATTTGAACATGAAACCAAAAGGTAGGTATATTTAGAGCATGAAATTGAATGCTTTAATCCTGTGCATATGCAAACAGTCTTTCTTTGTGCTAAGAATTCAATTATATCTTTGAACTAGTACTATATGGAGACTTCTAGAACCCTTACCTACTCAAATCAAATTTTAGAAGCAGGTTCCGTAGCAGGGTGAAAAGAAATTTTGTTTAATTGCTAAAGGACACATTACCGAAATGACTGCTTTTGATATACATGTTCAGATTAAGCCTTAAAAATCTATTCACAAACTTGAAGTCACAATTATAGCATAAGAACTTGAATGCTCATTATCTATAGGATTTGTTAAAATGGCAGGTGTAGGTTTATGCCTGTTCTTATTTTTGCAACATTAATACTTTTGTGAAATGTGTGTTCAGGGGAAATCTTCTCACCTTGAACAACTTGGCCTTGAAATATCTTGATGGCTTAAATTCTTTTAAATCATTGAATGAAAGTCATTACAACAAGGATATCTCTTACAACTAAATGTTGTGTTGCCATTGTTGATGTATGGAGAGTGGTCAGTAATTTTGAAAATAGAGTGTGCATTTAGACCAACATAAATCTATAATACCGTAAATCACACAAGAGACAAAACAAAGCATAGGAAAATACCTTTTTTTTTTGCTAATATGGAAAATGGTTTGGAAAAGCAGCAATAGCATGTTACATGTTTTCAAAAGCTGCTAATGATCACTGTTGGGGCATAAAATGGATATCTGCACTGTAATAGATGAAAAGGATATACTATGTCAGGTATGCATGGATATGACTTTCATGACATAACAAAGATACCATCCAATCATTTACCATGCAATCCCAAGTTTTGACAACGCTAAGATAGAAAGGTTTTGAAAACATTGTAGGAAAAGGAGAAAATGCTAGTGACCAGCATTTTCTCAGTTTCCCACACAGTTTTCTAGTCTTACAAGTACAAATCATACCATTTGAATAAAAGTAAATTTGTTTTCTGCAAATGCTCTAAATTTGGAGTCAGCTGATTTTTTTACCTTAGGCAACATTTCCAAGCAACAGGGCGTATGGAAGATTTACCACGTAGTGGACACTAGAGCGTCGCAACGCCTGGTCAAGACCGCTATATAATGAACACACACCTATGCAATCGTTTTCAAACTGCCACTGCCACTGCTGGTTCACCACGGTACATATAACAACCAAATATCTGCCCAAACTGTACCCAATCATCTGCACGAAGGTGGTCTATGTGGACGTCGTCCTTACTTTGGCGGTGAATTGATGTGACGTCACTGTGTAAATCATATTAATTTGGCACGTACACACTATCAGTAGATAAGGCAACAATGGAATAGCGTTCTTTTCTCTGACAAGTCAAGATTTTCCATTCATCAAAGTGATGGCAGGGTTCGTACATACCGAAGAAGAAATGAACGTTATGCCGACTGTTGTGTACTTGAACGAGATTGTTTTGGGGGGTTCGCAGGTTCCGTCTTGGTCTGGGCAGGCATTGCACATGGTTATCACACACCTCTTGTCGTGATCGATGGGAATTTGAATGCTCAACACTACTGAGATGAGATTCTTGTAAGGCACATCATCCCGCTGTTTCAAAATAATGCCAATATCACTCTGTTTCACCATGATAATGCCAAAAGCCATACAACTAGAGATACTGTGAATTTCCTCAGGAAGAATAATATTGCATTCATTAATGATTGGCCCGCCAAAAGTCCAGATCTAAATCCCATTGAACACCTGTGGGATAACTTGTACCAGTGTGTTAGACGTCGCCCTATTCCACCGTCGAACATCAATGAACTAACACAAACCTTAATCCAGGAGTGGAATAACATTCCACAGGCAAAAATCAACACACTTGTTGGTTCTGTGCGCCAAGGATGCCAGGCAGTATTTGATGCTCAAGGTGGCCATACCTGGTATTAATGTGTCTATGACCCCTACCACATTTAATCAACCATTTCATCAATTTTCCATGAATGTAGAGTGATAAAATTTTACACACAAATTCACATTGAAATACTCTTGGAACACAAGTAAAAATGATGAAACCCTTCTTTCCATATTTACGTATATCTGCACTTAAACACAGCGGAAGTTACTTATTTTGTTCAGTATTATATTCTTTGATTTTAGATATCCCTAGAATACCCAACTGTCCATCAAATGAAGTTATCATCACTAAATTAAGTGAGACGGCTAGCGCGGCAGAAATACCTCTGAAATTTGAAGGTAAGCTGAAGGTGTTGTTATATAAATATGTGTTTCACTGTTTTTTTTTACCTTTTTTTTATCAAAAAACAAAATTTTATGCTCATCCAAATCAGAAGCATTTGCCAACAACTGATTTAGTCTAGCTCAAATTACTCTATTGTCTTAAAAATGTAGAAAACATAAAGGAAAACAGAGAAAATGCATTTTCTCCACTTCCCACATTTTTTTTCTCCAAAAGCCTTACTTTTTCGAGTCCTTAGCTCTTTACCACATGGCAAAATTTTTGACCAGTTCAAATTGAAAGCGTTTGCAGACAACAAAAGAAATGTGGATAAAATGAAGAGCTTTATCTTTGAGAGGGTAGAAAACATTGTGGGAAAAGGAGAAAATGCTGGTTACCAGCATTTTCCCCTTTTACCACAATGTTTTTAAAAGTCTCCTTCTCCAAGGTTGTTAAAAGTTGGGATAGTGTGGTAATGGGTAAAAACACAAGACTGTTTGGTAAAGGATTAATGGGCTGAAAGAGGATGATAATTCTTTTCTTCACAAGATGTGTTTTGACTAACCTTTTTTGTAATCTTTGTGAAAAGGCTTGCCTTAAGAATTTTTTCAAATTTTATCACAGCATTGTTTTGTCCACTACCAATGTTTTCCCATGGTATTTATGTGATCTATTTTTCTGAAGCATTCAAATTAGATGCATGTCAGTGTTAAACACTTCATTCAGCAGTATTAAATTCTCAGCAAGTTTAATAAATTGATTGCCATCAGAAAAATCTTTGTTTGTCATGAAAATCGTTTGCCAAAGATAGAATAAATGCTGTTCAATTATTTTAAAACAGATAGAGGCATTCTGTTATGGGCTGTCTGATAGGTGGATTTGGTACATATGAAAACCAATAGTTACTCTTGATAAATCAGGTGTTGTGTGTTGTCTATTTAACGGTTACAGGAGACACAACGGCACCAGTTTATGTACTTTTAAAATGGTGGTATTCAAGCATTCTTTGGTGTATTAGAAGCACTTCCTTCTAAGCTACATGTTCAGTGAGTTTCCCACTTCAAAAGAGTTACACCTAAATGCTTAGCATAAGTGGAATTGCTAAATTGTGTGGACAGTATATACCAAGATCAGTGTGCACAGAAAATGCAATCTGATCTCAAAAGTTTAAGATAACCAGAATACAGCCTTGATAAAGAGTATCAACAGAATACTACAAAATTCTTCATTCTGTTGTTTTCAGCTTTTGATTCGAAAGGATTATCACTTCCCCTACACTGTAACTATGATCAATCTGATGCTGGACTTCTGGTACCCTGGAAAGGTGAAGAAACAGGAAACCAACATAAGGTTATTTGTAAAGCAACCGATTCCCATTGGCAAAGTACATCTTGCAGTTTTACAGTGATTGTGAAAGGTACATAATATGCTTTTATGTGTTTATTTTATAAGGAATTTGCTATTCATTATGTTCTCTATCTTCTTACTTGCCAAGCCCTGCAGCTCAGTCGGTAGTGTACAGGACTTGAGAACAGGAGGTTGATGGTTTGATCCCCTGCTCGGCCAGTTTCTTTCCGAGGATTGATGATAGTCATTGCAACAGGATTCATTCCTCTCCCACTGCTGACCATTGTTTCAACAATGGCTATGTGGGAAAGCAGCCAGTTGGTTGGAAAGAATATTGTGGGGAGTGCTGGTAAAAGAAATTCCAGGAAAGCATGGATAGGTGCACTGGCCACAGCGATATAACTGAAATAATGTAGAAAACGGTGTTAAACACCATACAATCAATCAATCAGTATCTTCTTACTCTGTTATATGTATGTTTTTCTTGACTTTTGTGACTGTGTGAATTGTGCTTCTTTATCCTGACAACACACATTTGATGTTGAGCCTTTTTAAAGATACTTTTGGGAACAAATAGATCAAGATCAGACTTCCAAGGTTTATGATTAGGGCCCAGCGATAACTTGTTAACTCTTTACCAAACAACAAAAATTTAGACTTATCCAAATTCAAAGCATTTGCAGACGCCACAATAAATGTGACTCAAAAATTGAAATTTGTTCTCAAATGTGCAGAAAACATTGTGGGAAAAGGAGAAAATGCTGGTTACCAGCATTTTCTCCTTTTCCCACAATGTTTTCAAAAGACTTTTCTCTGTAGGATCGTTAAAACCCGGGATTGTGTGGTAAAGGGTTAAAGGACATTTCTGTGTGACTTGTCCCTGCCAGCAAGGACTATATCAAAAATTCATAATTACATATCAGAAGCATTAGCCCCTGTGCCAAGGAATACCCCAATATGTGTTTGGTAAATATTAATCCATTAATACTCACACACTGTTACAATTTTACAGATATGCACCCACCAATTTTTACATATTGTCCATCCGACATGAAAATGAAACCATCCCAGAATGCACTATCAGAATTATGGATGGTTCCAGAAGCTGTAGATAATGTTGAAGTTGTGAAAATAACTGGTTCCCATGGACCTGGACATGCCTTTCCACCAGGAGAAACTGTAGTAAATTATACAGCTGTGGATGGTGCTGGAAATCAGGCCTTTTGTACTTTCAGTGTATTCATTTTGGAAGGTTAGTGTTTGTAAAACAGTGTCTACATCAAGTTTTATTTTAGCTAACTGGTGCTAAATTGCTCAAGTTGAGTGATAGTGATGACCAGAAAATTGTTGTCTAGTGTCCATTCTGTATTGTTTACTTTTTAGCAATTAGCTTATATAATATTGACGAAATAGTAAATATTAGGGATGGGAACGAATACAAATACTGATATTCGAATGTTCGGTTTTTAGTATTCGAATATTCGATTGTAGAACTCCAGAATTATGATTTGTTTTAGTGTCGGAAATTTGAATGTCCGAATACTGGTACACTTTTCGCCACAGGTTTATCTAGCAAAATCAAGTTAAATGTGCGAATTGGATACTTTCAATAGTCAGCTGACTAACCTTTACAGAGATATGTCATCAGTGAATGCGAAGTCAGTCCAATGCCTTGCATAATTTACTTATGGCGAGAACTTTTTCTTCTGCCAGTATCAAAATGAAAGAGGCAAATCAAAGTATGCTGAGTATCGCAAATTCAGCCATCTCGTTTGTCATAAAAAATCACTCGACATAAATTTTAGGTATAATTAACTTAAAAAGAATAACTAATGTGGAAGAATTTCAGGTTTTAATACTAAAACAGTTAAATTGCTTCACGTAAAGAGTAGTTAAATATTATACAACAGCAGCCACGACGACAACAACAACAAACGCTTGCCTTGTGCTTATATCAATGACAAAGTTACGTTGGCAAATCTATCGGCGTAAAATACGACCGATCAAGACTGGACAAAGGTAGTTTTAATACGATAACTAGAAGTCCTATCTAAGGTGTTATGTAATTTAATAGGTGTTAAAAACAGCTTGACACGTGTGAACAACACATCAACAGATACACGGTTGAGTAACAGAGCGCGGGATCACGTCGTTCTTTGAAAGTTTCTTTTTTCCTTTGATGGGGAATCTATCTAGCCGTGTAAAAGTACAAAAAGAATATTCGAATATGAAATTCATATTCGAATATTCGGCCGTTTTTAGAATATTCGAATATTCGATTATTCGGTCCCATCCATAGTAAATATCAAATTTTCATGTCAGGTTTTGAATTGGAATATGTTGGGTCAAAGACTTGGTCAGCATGTCAAATTAATGAATAGTTTTTAGCTCACCTGAGCACAAAGTGCTCATGGTGAGCTATTGTGATCGTGCTGTGTCCGGCGTCCGCCATGCGTCGTCCGTCGTGCGTCGTCAACTTTTTACCTTGTGTACGCTCTAGAGGCCACATTTTCCGTCTGATCCTCATGAAACTTGGTCAGAATGTTTGTCTTGATAAAATCTCGGACGAGTTCGAAATTGGGTCATGTGGGGTCAAAAAATAGGTCACTAGGTCAAATCTTAGAAAAACCTTGTGTACGCTCTAGAGGCACATTTTCAGTCCGATCCTCATGAAACTTGGTCAGAATGTTTGTCTTGATAAAATCTCGGATGAGTTCGAAATTGGGTCATGTGGGGTCATAAACTAGGTCACTAGGTCAAATCTTAGAAAAACCTTGTGTACGCTCTAGAGGCCACATTTTGTGTCCGATCCTCATGAAACTTGGTCAGAATGCTTGTCTTGATAAAATCTGAAATGAGTATGAAATTGGGTCATGTGGGGTCAAAAACTAGGTCACTAGGTCAAATCTTAGAAAAACCTTGTGTACACTCTATAGGCCACATTTTCAGTCCGATCCTCATGAAACTTGGTCAGAATGTTTGTCTTGATAAAATCTCGAACGAGTTTGAAATTGGATCATGTGGGGTCAAAAACTAGGTCACTAGGTCAAATCTTAGAAAAACCTTGTGTACGCTCTAGATGCCACATTTTCTGTCATATACTTGTGAAATTTGGTCAGAATGTTTGTCTTGATAAAATCTCGGACGAGTTCGAAATTGGGTCATGTGGGGTCAAAAACTAGGTTACTAGGTCAAATCTTAGAAAAAACTTTTGTACACTATAGAGGCCACATTTTCAGTCCAATACTCTTGAAAAATGGTCAGAATGTTTGTCTTGATTATATCTTGAAATATACGAAAATGTGCCATGTTGGGTCAAAAACTAGGTCACCAGGTCAAATCTAAGAAAAATGTTGTGTATGCTCTAGAGGCCATATTTTCTGTCCAGTACTCTTGAAAGTTGGTCAGAATGTTTGCCTTGATAATATCTCTGACTAGTTTGAAAATGGGTCATGTCGGGTGAAAACTAGGTCACTAGGTCAAATCTTAGAAAAACCTTGTGTAAGTCCAGAAGCCACATTTTCTGTCTAATACTCTTGAAAGTTGGTCAGAATGTTTGTCTCGATGATATCTCAGTTGCATTTGAAAATGGGTCATGTTGGGTCAAAAACTAGGTCACCTGGTCAGATCTTAGAAAAACCATGTGTACACTGTTGTTGCCACATTTTTTGTTCAATACTCTTTTAAAGTTGCTCAGAATGTTTGCCTTGGTAATATCTTGGATGAGTTTGAAAATGGGTCATGTTGGGTCAAAATCTAGGTCACTAGGTCAGATCTTAGAAAAACCTTGTGTACGCTGTAGAGGCCACATTTTCAGTCCAATACTCTTGAAATTTGGTAAGAATGTTTGTCCTAATGATATCTTGGACCAGTTTGAAAATGTGTTATGTTGGCTGAAAAACTAGGTCACTAGGTGAAATCTTAGAAAAACCTAGTGTATGAATGACTCTCAGAAAGAACCCTTTTGAAAACACTCTTTGAAAATGAGAAAATGCTGGTATCCAGCATTTTTTCCCTTTTTCACAATGTTTTCTACCCCTTCGAGAGACCAGTCCCACAGCTTGATCCACATATTATTTGTTTTATGCAGAAGGTTCAGACTGATGAGTTTAAAATTTTGTTGTTTGGTAATACATATATCTCACAAGACGTTGGAAATTGGTTGTGCTTGGTCAAAAGGCTCAGGTGAGCGACTCCAGGGCCATCATGGCCGTCTAGTTATTCAGAGCCTAAGCTTTGGACCATGTAACCTGATATATCTTAATTCAGTAGAATACTTGTTTTATAATCAAGATGAGATTAAAAGTGGAAGAATATGGGTCAAAAACATGTTCACTAGGTAAGGTGAGTGAAATGCCTTGTCAAATTTCTAGAGATATAACTTAAAGTTTGCATTACTCTTATTCAAACTATTGTTGCTGTTTTTCTTAAACAAGAAACTTTGAGTAGTTCCTTGGTAATTCCTGATGTTGATGATTTTAATCAGGTCTAGCTGGTACATTCATATGACTTATGCTCAGGCAAAAGGGAACTTAGTGCATCTCTGTGATGCATTATACCAATCAAGCCATCACATAATTATGGATCCATTATAGCCACTTTTTTTAACAACCAACTTAATCTTGAGGTAGACTGGTCTCTGGATATACAGAAAATTGACCAATAGTGAAAAGTTTTTGGCCCAGGTCAGCCTGCACAGACTGCATATATTTATATGAGCCATGGTCTGTGAAAAGGGGGCTTAACGCTTCTGCAAAAAGTATCATCCTAGGTCAGCATGTGCAGTCTGTGGCTGAAACTTTTTGCAATCGGTCAATTTTTTGCATCTCAAAGGACCAGTTTGCCTCATAATTCAGTTGGTTGTTAGACAAATTGGATTTTATGAATCCATAGGTATGTGATAACTTGCTTGGTATCATGGATCATGGAGATGCATCAAGCCCCCTTTTGCTAGAGTATGGCTCATATATTGTTGAGATTTTACTGTATCTTCTTTTTAACAGACAAACTGTGTGATCTGCCTGACATACAAAATGGCGGTGTGGTTTGTAGTGACTATGGTGGTTCAGGGGATTGCAGGATCATTTGTGAATCAGGCTATGTAGTAAACCCTATCAGGATCTTTAGAAGACATTTTAATTGCAAGCATCCAGATGACATTGATGCTTTACATAAGATACTTTCTACCCAAGTGCCATGCTTAGGTAAATAGAATAAAATAATTTCTTTCAGTGCTTTTTCAGTGCAAGTGTCTGCTTACATGCCTAAAGCTAATGGTCATGGAAACAATTCTGAAAAAAGAACGCTGTAAATTTTTTCAAAGTCTTTATACTTGAAATGTTATATGAATCTATTTTTTTAAGAAGCTTTTAAATCAGAGTTGTCTAAAAATTGCATATGAGGTAATCAGTGAAAATAAAACTTTTTATATGTAAATTCTTGAAACAAATATCAGCAAATACAACAACAACACTTTAATGTCATTGTTCTGCAATATCACAACCAAAGATTAATTGAAGAACACATCAGTTACATGGCTTATTATGTTGACCTAGTCGTAATTTTACTTAAAGTACTTCACACACATGCGGTATGGAACTTGGATCAGCTCCATGATTAATTTTTTGTATCAGCCTTCCAAAGACTGAAATAAAAGCAATAAAATGTTTTTTATCTTAAAACTTCACTAAACAAAAAGATTTTATACTTGTCTAAACTAATAACATCAGCACCCAACAGTTTAAATGAGTCTCAATGGGATCTATCGCTACAGGGGAGAAAATGTACTAACATTTTCTCCATTTTCTCTTTGTTATGAAAAGGTTTTACGCTCATTATTGTTACAACAATAGATTGTGTGATGATAGGTTAATTCTTTAGTTAAAAAATATTTTAGAGAAGAAATTTCCATCGATCATCAAACAAGAGTTCAGCCTATTGTTCCATGGACCAATCAACAAACACAGATCAGATGTGATGTCACAATTGACAGTGGCATTGACCAATCAACTTGTGAGGGAGGAGTTATGTGCTAATGAGATCTGTGAAGTTGGGAATTTGTCTGTACCCTGTGACAGAGATGTGCGGACAAACAATACATCAGCTTGTATAGAGGATGAAGAGATAAACCTTTTTTCTGTTACTTTTAATGTAACACTTAGAAATGAGTAAGTTTTGTTTTCCGCTCTGCCTTTCTCTCCTAGTTGATCTTTTAACTCTTTACCACACAAAAAAATTTTAGACCAATCCAAATTCATAGCATTTGCAGACAACAAATACAATGGGGCACAAACGACAGTATCTGTCTTTGTGTATCTTTGTCCATGAGAATGTTGAAAACATTTCCTTTTGGATGTTAAAACTCGGGATTGTGTGGTAAGGGGTAAAATTTTCTACCTTGCTGTCTGGACTTGTATGGCACTTCAAAATTTAAAATTAGTTTTCTGAGTTCCTATCACAACAATAGATCTTTTGCCAACAGTGTTGATGAAGATCAGACTTCACAAAATATGCAGGTAGATCGCTATCTTCACTGTCTATGCATTGGAATGTGTCTAGGTCTGTTACTATAGATTCAAAAGTTTCATTATTTTATTTGACTCAAGAAACATAAAACTTGTTTATGTGACAAGAAGGTAGAATGATGTGCCTTTATACATAGTTAGCCAAGTGCTAAGAAATAAAACAAGTTCATTGAATTAGAGAAAAAAAATATATACATGTATGTAATGTGCCTGTAATATAAAGGCTGAATATCTTAAGAAAACAAAGGTGTTAGTCCTAGGTTGTATTGTCTGATCTTCATCTACACTGTTCATGAAATGACTAACTTTGTGAATGGTGCCAAAAACATGAACACCCTTATGCCTTTACTAGACATAAAAACAGGAGACTCATTCACACTGAACACTTACCGGTTCATTAAATGCTGTGTTATTTGGTAAAGGGTTAACTCTTTACCACACTACAAAATTTTAGAATGAATCAAATTGAAAGCATATGCAGACGAAATAATAAATGTGGGAAATATAATGGGATTTGTTCATGAAAGGTTAGAAAATATTGTGGGAGAGGAAGAAAATGCTAGTTACAAGCATTTTCTCCTTTTCTCCACATTTTTTTCAAAAGTTTTTTTTCTCTGTGAGGGTTGGAAAAGGGTTTCACAGATCGAAATCAAATTATAAAGTAATGTTATCTACTTTCAGCACAAATTCAGATGATATAGATGTCATGAAACTTTTACAAGACATACACAAGGAATTGATGAACCTTGCAGCTCTGTTTAAACTAGAACTAGAAGAACACAAGTTTGAAGCTATACAGGACAGCTTGACCAGCACACAGGTCCAGTGGCTTTGTCCACTCGGTCAAATTACAGAGCAGGATATTTGTAGTAGGTTTCCTTTATCCATGAACTGATTTTTAATTTCTAAACACATTTTGTACAGACCATTTTGATTTTTTGTTTGAACGGTTTAACCATTAACCACACAATCCAATGTTGTAATGACTATAAGGAAGAAGGCTTTTGAAAACATGGTGGAAAAAGGAGAAAATGCATTTTCTCTTTTTCCCACAATGTTTTCTACCCTTTTCTAACCTATCAAAGACAAATGCTGTCATTTGAGCCAAATTTAAATTTTCATGTGCAAATGCTTTCAATTTGGACATGTCTAAATTTTTTTCTCATCAGGTAAAGGGTTAAATCACTCGGTGGGGTATAAACCCATCACCAAACAATTCCTACGTTTAACAACCCAAAGAGAGATCGCTTATGAAAACAATGGGGGAGACGGAAAAAAATAATGGTTACCAGCATTTTCTCCTGTTCCCCATAATGTTCTCTACCCTTCTTTACCCTTTACCACACAATCCCGACTTTTAACGACCCTGAAAAAGAATGCTGTTGAAAACACTGTTGGAAAAGGAGAAAATGCTGGTAACCAGCATTTTCTCCTTTTCCCACAATGTTTTCTACCCTATCAAAGACAAATTTCATCCTTTGACCCACCTTTAATTTGTCATCTGCAAATGCTTTCAGTTTGGACAAGGTTAAAATTTTGTCATGTGGTAAAGAGTTAAGACAACTAACATCATTTGGGGAACATCTGATTTGTTGTCTGCAAATGCTTTAAATTTATGTCAGTCTAAGACTTTTGTTGTCTAGTAGAGAGTTAACTCTTTACCAAATGACAAAATTTTAGGCTGGTCCAAATTGAAAGCATTGGCAGACAACAAAATAAATTCGACTCAAAAACTGAAATTCCTTTTTGGTTGGGTAGAAAACATTGTGGGAAAGGGAGAAAATGCTGGTTACCAGCATTTTCTCCTTTTCCCACAATGTTTTCAAAAGCTTTGTTTCTCAGGGTCGTTAAAAGTCAGGATTGTGTGGTAAAGGGTTAAGTCATCTTTAACAACACATCTAGTTAAGCATTGAAAGAAAAATTACAGCAGACAGCTTTGAAAACCCCCTTTAACCCTTTACCAAACAACAAAATTTAAGACTCCTTGACATTGAAAGCTTTTGCAGAAGACGAATTATATGGGGTTAAAATTGTGGAATTTGTTTCTAGAAAGAGTAGAAAATATTGTGGGAAAAAGGAGAAAATGCTGGTTACCAGCATTTTCTTCTTTTCCCACAATGATTTCAAAAGGCTTCTTCAAGGGGGGTTGTGAAAACATGGGATTGTTTCCGAAAAGGTTAATGAACATATCAATAACATGGATTGAGGTATAGTACATAAAGGCCTATCTAATTGAAAACTTCTGGCAAAATGAGAAATTGCATTTTAGCCTCATAGGCAAACAGTCCTGTGGTTTAATGATCTGTGAGAAAACAATGTGGCAAAAGGAGAAAAGTGCTGGTCTATCCTTTCAAAGCCAATTTTCTGAACCACAATGAAATTGTCATGTGGAAATGTTTTCAAGATGGACAAGTCTATTTTTTTGTTGTTGTTGTTTGGTAAAGGATCAAAGGCAATTTCTCCTTTTGCCAGAATGTATAAAAAAATGGTATATATATGATGCATGAAAAAAAGGTCACTTGCAGGTAGTAATGTTGGTTTGAGCTATTTTGTAGAAAGCATCTTAACCCTTTACCGCACAATGACGCCTTTCAACGACCCTGGGAAATATGCCTTTTGAAAACATTGTGGGAAAAGGAGAAAATGCTGGTAACCAGCATTTTCTCCTTTTCCCACAATGTTTTCTACCCTATCAAGAGAAAGTTGCACCATTTGAGCCACACTGAAATTGTCGTCTGCAAATGCTTTTAATTTGGACAAGGCTAAAATTTTGTTGTCTGGTAAAGGGTTAAATAAAGTGGAATAACTCAACCTACATGTACCTCAATCTTGTGTATGTTGCTATACATTATCATGTTTTTTTTTTTCCAGTTGCCTGTCCCCCAGGAACATTCCAGAACATCACCTTAAACATTTGCCAGTATTGTGGTCAGAGTTTTTACCAAGATGCTCCTGGACAAGTTACCTGTAAACCCTGTGATCCAGGACATACAGCACCAGATGGAGCAACCACAAAATCACTTTGTAAGCATTTTATGCATCTTCTTTTTTTTTACATTGAGTTATAGTTTTCTATTGCATTGCTAAGTTCTCATTCTTGTTTTACACTTTCTGCCATGCAAAAGTTTGTAAGCATTCCAAACAAATACATGTAGGTGAATATTCTAAACCATTTCTTGAAATTTGATATATTTGAGTCTTTCATATTACGGTTATGTAAATTGACTTTTTTGCTTAATTGTACTTTTTTTTTTTTAGCTTTTCAAGAATTCAATGTAAAATAAAAGTTTGAACTACTGAACCCATAACCTTTTGGATTTGATGAAAATGAGTTTGTCTTTCAGCTAAAACTTCAGTACCAATAAAACATCTTCATTCTGAATTTTCTCATCTACTTTCAGGTCACTCTATACCATCCATGGATGAGATGACACTATTTGTTATTGTAACAGCCTGTTCATTTGGTGTTGTCTTTCTTTGTATGGCCATCACACTATACCTCCAGTTCCAGCGGCAACAGAAGCGCCATCAACAGACGGTCAGTCAGAAAAAGACAAGATACAACATGACTCCAAATATATATGTTGCTCCACCACCAATACTGAAGTCCAAGTTGGATGAAAACCTCTCCCCAGGTCAAAGAAATTATAGTATAGATAAAAAGCATCCAATTAACATTTACAACAACCATGATTATGAAGAAATGGATAATAATATGTCTGTTTATGAGAACGACATATATAGCACAACTCCAGGTCAAGGTCGTAAGGGACTGCGAGACTATTCTCCAGTCGAGGAAGTACCTACTGGTACCCTATCCAGAGAAAACACTTTCTCTACTTCCTCATACTCTCCACAGTTTGGCGTAAAAAGAGGAACAGTAAGAAGCATGAATACCCCATCACCTGGGCAACAAAGAAAGATGTCACATGACAGCACTTTCTCCAACCAATCACCAAAGATGATGAGAGTTCAAAGAACACCAACCAGTGATACACCATTAATTACACAATCACCTCTGTTGCGTTTGAAACTTGCTGCTTATAACTTGAATCATGAGGATTGAAATAAACTAAGATGACTACAGTTTTAGATAAGCCGGTTACAAAATATTAATATCATTAATCCCAAATCCTTTTGTCTTCAATAGGGTAGAAAACAAAGCTGGAAAAAGAGCAGTTGCTGGTTACCACCATGTTGTCCTTTTCCACAAGGTTGTCAAAAGTCTTCTTCATCTTCAGGATTATTGAATTGGGGATAGTTTGGTGAAAGATACTGAAGAGGATAGAGGAAAAACTGGCAATACTTGTCTCATAACATTTCCTTTCTTTCAATTATCTGTCCTTTGTGTCCTATTGCTAGTTGGTGGAAGCATTTCAAATGGTCCATGTAGTGATAGGTTGAGCTGGATGGCAAAATACAGAAGGAAACTTTGACAAAGCATGTACGATAGTTCTCTTTGTTCATTGAAATAGACTCTGAGGGTATTGCAGACAAGATCAGTCCTGATTCTTTGCAGTAAATCATATGCACTCTTTTATGAACTATTTTGGACTGACCTTAATGTCTTCAAAATAGGGATGACCTCCAAAAGATCTCTAATAGCAATTTTGTGTGTATTAAAAGTGAACTTGATAAATTTATACATAAAATTTACTTCAATTTATGAAATCACTTTCATTGAATGACTCTCTATACAGTGATGTACATCATGTATGTATTTAACCTTTTAAAGTGCTAGAACCTACCCAAATTGCTTTGAAGACAGTGAAGATTTAGATCAGACTGCACAGAATGTGCCATCTGATCTTAGATTTACACTGTCAGCTACTTTGTTGCATGTATATTCTGGCAGAATCGTCTTTGAAATGGCAATATTTGGGCTCTTTCTCCTAATTGAAAAGGGTCAATTCTTTATTTCAGTGCTTCGAGGGTTAAAGTGAACTGATTGCTTTTTTGAAAAATATACTCAATTAAACTTAAGCATCTCAGGCAGAACCCAAGTGCAAAATTAAGCAGATAACATAGACCAAGGTCAATGGACAGCAAGAAAAAAGCTTTCACATTGCAGAACCAGGAACATTTTCATAAATATTTGTGATGTTAAATAAATTTATTCTTATGAAAAGATCCAAAACTCTGTAATACGTCTGTCAAAATGTCATTCCAGTGCACTAAAACTCATGTCTGCATATGTGTATGTATGCTTTTTTATGTGAATGCAACTTGTGTTTTGATGTTGTATTATACACATTATGTAAATAACTTTCTTTACATAGGGATGGGAGTTTCCCATACAAACTTGTCCAACTTGTCCAATTTTTTTATGCCCATGTACAGTTTCAGATTTCACTCATTAAAGGGCAAGTTACAAAAGTCAGAAATTATAAAAAAAAAAACCATTTTATTCCTATAAAAGAAATTATTGAACCGTCAAATCAAATTTTGGCAATATGATAGCCTTTTGAATGCAGTCTCCTGTACTTTAACTATTATCACACAATCCCCAGTGGTTTTTACCCTTTACCACACCATCCAGAGTTTTACGACTCTGCGGAACAAGCCTTTCGAAAACATTGTGGGAAAAGGAGAAAATGCAGGTAGCCAGCATTTTCACCTTTTCCCACAATGTTTTCTACCCTATCAAAGACAAATTTTATTATTTGAGCCATATTTAAGTTGTTGTCTGCAAATGTTTTGAATTCAAACAAGTCTATGATTTTGTTGTGTGGTAAAGAGTTAACTCCCATGTAGTTTTTTTTTCTTTCTTAGCAGGAATGAGAGTGAAGATCAGTCTGCACAGATCTACAATTGCCTCACTTTGTATAGTCTAGGGCAAGATAAGGTTGACTCTGTACAAGATGACAAAGCTATAACTTGAACACATTGAATCTATTTACCAACCACCATTCAGTTGCAGCTTAGCTGATGGGATTTTATTTAAATAGGGTGGAAAAGGAGAAACCGCTGGTCACCAGCTTTTTCTCCTTTTACCACAATGTTTACAAAAGCAAAGTTTCAAGATCGTAAAAAACTGGATTGTTTGGTAAAAGGTTAACATGCAACACAAGAATTCACATTTTATATTATTTCCTTTGCTTTTTATACATGTATGTCACAGAGCTACTTTGTATGCGTTTTTCTGTTTTTGAAAATAATCATCAATTTATTTATTGAAGTGTGAGAGCAGTCTGTGAGCAACATATTATCATTTGACTGTGTGCAATACTTTGTATCTTTTATCTCTCTGTCGGTGTAATTTGAATAAAGTGCTTTGTAGTAATTGGTGTTTTCTTTATTAGTCCCCTACCGGCGAAGCCGAAGGGGACTTTAGGTTTGCACTCCGTCCGTCCGTCTGTCTGTCCGTCCGTCTGTCTGTCCATCTGTCCGTCTGTCCGTCAGTCCGGCAATTCAGTTTTCCGGACTTTTTTCCTAACGCTGGTACATACTGAGCAGAGTTTTGGTGTGTAAGTCACCCACCATCACTTACAGATCAAGTTCGACTTTCGTTCCGGTCCACTGGTTTTTCACGGATTTACGGGCCTTGGACTTACAAAATTTCACTTATAAATCAGTTTTCCGGACTTTTTTCCTAAACGCTGGTAGGTATTGATCTCAGATTTGCTGTGTAACTCAACCACCATGACTTACAGATCAAGTTCGAGTTTTGTTTCGGTCCACTCGTTTTTCACGGATTTACGGGCCTTGGACTTACAAAATTTCACTGATAAATCAGTTTTCCGGACTTTTTTTTCTAAATGCTGGCAGATATTCACCTGACTTTTGCTGTGTAAGTCAACCGCCATTACTTACAGATCAAGTTCGAGGTTCGTCCCGGACTGGACTTGCAAAATTTCACTGATAAAACATTTTTCCGCACTTTTTTTCTAAACACTGCTACATATAGAGCTGATTTTTGGTGTGTACATCAACCACCATGACTTACACATCAAGTTCGAGTTTCGTACCGCTCCACTGCTTTTTGACGCATTTACGGGCCTTGGACTTGTAAAATTTCACTGACATGCCAGCGATACATACGGCCGCTAGGGGACTGTGTATTGCCATGCAATACTATCAGAATGCTTGTTGTCTATAATGTTCTGGCATTCTAGCAGGCTTGAATTGATTGATTGATTGATCGATTAGTCGGTCGGTCGGTCGGTTGGTGTGATACGCGCCTTTTAAGTTAATTTCAGTTATATCATGGGGAAAACACATGCCTTTCCTGGGTGTCATCAGTACTTGGCTAGGATTCTACAATACCTTGCCCAAGGTCACTCCCACATGACCAGCAGACCAGGATTTCCAGATTACACAGTCCTATTGAGGACTCTGGTGAATGTTATAGGACCATTGCAGTTCTTTTGGCTCCAGTTGTTCTCAATTCAATTTTTTTTTTTTGCTGCATGCTCTCTTTCTGTCTCCTCCTTCCGTTTGCCATATTTCTCATTTCTTCTTTCCAGTTCATTCATATATCCATATGCTCATATTAATCATTCTTTCATTTCTTTGTTCCTTCTTTCCTTCCTTCCTTCCTTCCCTTGTTTTTTCCTTCCTTCCTCACTCCCTCCATTCCTTCCTTGGTTTGTTTCTTCCCCCATACCTTCCTCCCTCTTTCCCTTCCTCCCTCTTTCCCTTCTTTCTTTCCTCCCTTCCGTCCTTCCTTCTCAAGTTCATTCATTCATTCATTCATTCATTCATTCATTCATTTACCAAACAAACTCAAAGATTAGCCGTCAATATATGAGCCATACTCTGGCAAAAGGGGGCTTAATGCATCTCCATGATGCATTATCGCATGCAAGTCATCACATCATGATCGATCCATAAAATCCATTTTGTCAAACACTGGACTAAATCATGAGGTAAACTGGTCCTTCTGTTCAAACAGAAAATTGACCAATAGAGAAAAGTATCGGCCCAGGTTAGCCTGCGCAGTCCGCGCAGGCTGACCTGGGTCCATACTTTTCGCAGATGCATTAAGCCCCCTTTTCACAGAGTGTGGCTCATGTAATATGTGATCTGCCTGCAGCAGAATACTTGTTTTCAATCCTATCCATGTAGAATCCTTTGTAGAATCCTTTTCTATTTAGAATCCTGTACTCAACCAGTACACGGCTAGAGATCTGAAGAGTCTTGCCAAAGGCCAATCAAGATTGCCTAATGAATGGCACAAGGGGAAATTATCCTGAACTTCCATATTACAGCCATTAACTCACGAAGGACCCATAAAGTGCACGTCATTGATTAAATTCCACCAGACCACAAAATTTTAGACGTATTCAAATTAAAAAAAAAAGAGCAGACGACCAATCAAATGTGGCCGTAATGTCTTTGAGAGAATAGATAACACTGTGGGAAAAGGAGAAAATGCTGGATACCAGAATTTTCTCCTTTTTCCACATCGTTTCCAAGTCTTTTCTATCCGAGGGTTGTTAAAAACTCCATACTGTGTGGTAAAGGGTTGTACAAAAATGACCAAGCTAACAAATCATGGTTTCTGAAAGAAAAAAAAAAAGTCATGATTTTTCCTGCTAATATATCATCGTTATTTGCCATTCCTGTTAAGTTATAAAACCCGTAGACAAAGTTCAAGACAGAAGTAAATCGTGTTTTACGTAAATTTGTTCAGGGTCATTTATCTAATGACAAGAAACACAAGTTAAATAAATCCCCATGACAAAAAGAAAAAGTGATTTAGTTTGATTTAATTAATTCTATTTGTTGCTATGGAAACGTTTGAGTGTTCTACGAAGATGGTTTGAAATGTAATATCATTCATTCCATGATAATTTGAGAAAGGAAGCGAACCATTGGGAGAACAGGGCTAAAAGATGGGAGAACAGGGCTAAGATCTTTTAGCGTACGTAGTTACAGGGAAAATCGTGGAATGAGTGGATGAAAATTATTGTTGTAAAATATGTTGCACATGAGCAAACAAAAATTCATTTAAAAGTGCATTTTCATTTATTCGCAGGTACTGTAGAAACAGTTTTTCTTTCTTTCTTTTGTTGCTTTCTTTGGTTGCTTTCTTCGATTGCTTTCTTGATTCTTTCCTCCATTCACTTTAAATTATTTCTTCATTTATATTAACTTCTTTAACTACATATACTTAGTTTCTAACAATTTATCTGTGTTACCAAAGTTTTGATTTCAGAATGAATAGGCTATTAATAAACAATGTTATTAATTTTCATGTAGCTAAAACCGTATGGTAACAAGTAAAAAAAAAAAAAATGAACTCTTAACCCTGTGATTTACTACCCTGAGGAGGAAGACTTTGGAAACATTGTGGAAAAGGGAGAAATGCTTGTAACCAGCAATTTCTCCTACTTTTTTCATAATGTTTTCTACCTAATCAAAGACGAATTTTATCGATTAGCCTAGGGATAAGCCAAATTTCATGTCTCGTCTACAATACCTCTCAAAACCGTGCTGTTAATGCGATTAAGTTAAATCTTACGACGATATTATATTAATATTTCAGTACTGATTTTGCATATCATGCGTCCATGATATGCAAGGACATCAGTACTTTGATTACTCCTGACTGAATAAATAAAACGAGAAAAGTTGAAATTTGGAGCTTGACTTCAAGTTCTATGCAAAGGTTACATTTGGCCTGCAATGAGCTTATGGCGCCCGCATGATGCCCGTATGCCTCATTCCGTGCGACCTCCGTACGGCTGCAATTCAATTATCGTAAGGAATCACGGGCAGCGTAGCCTCTACGAATTTGTTTATAAACGACAAATTCTAAAACTCGCAAGCCCGTGTCCCTTAGACACGTCGTGATAGCGTCGTTAGATCCCTGTACTGGGACCGTGCGGAGGCCATGCGGTGACCGTGCGGACAACACACTGTTTTAGATGATCATTTTGACCCAATAAATCGCATGATAGTCGTTTTCCTCCCCCACCCCAACCCACCCGCTATCGCAAGGTTGTCGCACGGTACCCGTTCTAGGCCTTTTCCATACATCTCGGAAAGACATTACAGTAAAATCACACGATGCTCGTACACACGCACCGCATGCCCGTTGCTAACCCAGTAATTACCTATGTTTTTGCTCAAAACTAGCCTGTGGAAGATTGCGAGAAAAAAAAAAAGCTATTTTTGGTAATTTCTTTCAATTTGGAATGATTTATTTATAGGGGCCCCACCCACAAAAAAAAAAACCCCATAGAATGTTTATTGAATTCTAGAGGTCCAGCAATTTTTTTGAGACTTCATTCATTGTACATGTAGTTACAATCATTCCCCAAAGTTTGAGTTATCTTGGTCGCCTTACATAAAAGTCATGTTCTTTCTAAAACATGCTCCAAATGACATCCTCGGCATTGGAGGCACACGTGCATACGTCTTGCAAAATTGTCATATAGCGCTCCGTATTCACTGTTTGAGCTCTCTCATTTTCGTCTTCAAAAATATAGGCCGACAATGCCATGTTGAGAGATTGCTATCCTCCAGATCTTTATCTGAGGGGGTATTTCAAGGATAAGGCCATAGTGTTTTTTTTTTTTTAATTTTTTGTTTTACCGATTTTCTTCGTGAAAAATTAGGGAAGGAGGACGAAAAAAAAAAAATTCACCACGACTATCACTCTATCACTCAGTCACGTCATGGATATTGCAGCTACAAACAAGGAAATATTCAAATTGCTTTCTTTTGAACTATTTCTCTTTATCTTTTGCCAAAAAAATCCTGTTTTTAAGCAACCTCTAGGAAAAGGCCTTTTGAAAACATTGTGGGAAAAGGAGAAAATGCTAATGACCAGAATTTTCCGCTTTTCTCTCTTTGCATGACAAGTCCCATATGAGCTTAATTGAATTCATATCTGCAAACTCACCAGTCTTAGATCACTGGCCAAAGGCCAGAAAATTTCGGTGATGGCCCTGTGTCCGTCCTTGTATCCGTCGGTCAGTGCATGCATGTGTGCATGCGTGCGTGTGTGCGTGCTTGAATTAACTATTTTTGCAAACATGTTCTTCTCTGAAACTACCCATCCAATTTTGATGAAACTTAACAGAATTCTGAATCTCTTAAAACAACATTGATTCCAATAAAAACTCTGGTTGCCATGGCCACAAAACTGAAAAATATTCAAAATCTTTAAAAATCTTTTTGTTCGAAACCATTAGGCTTAGGGCTACCAAATTTGGTATGTAGCTTTATCTAATAGACTTGTACCAGATTTCTTCAAGTTATAGCCCTGGGGTCAAAATTGGCCCAAAATGTGGGGTGGGATGGGGAGGTCTCAAGTTTACATGGGCATATGTAGTGAAAACTTCAAAAATCTGCTTGATCCTATCCATAAGGCATAGAGCTACCAAATTTGGCATGTGGCTTCATCTATTGGACTCTGATTAAGGTTATTCAGATTATAGCAGCGAGGTTAATATTGACCTCACTCAAGGGGTCACAAGTTTTACATGGGTTTATATAGTGAAAACTTAAGTCTTCTTGTTCTTAACCATAAGGCCTAGGGCAACCAAATTTTGCATGCAGGTTCATTGAGTAGACCTCTACCAAGATTGTCCTAATCATAGCCATGGGGTCAAAGTTGGCCCCACCCCAGGGGTCAAAATTGTTTACATGGGCTTATACACTGAAAACTAAATGGATCTTTTAGTTCCTAACCATAGGATCTAGGTTTATCAAAATGCCAATAAAGCACATGATACATTTCTTTAAAAAGCTAGTGGAGCGATACAAGGCTATCATGGCCCTCTTGTTTGAAATGTGGTCACATGGTAGTGTGTGCAGGATGAGCTTGCTGAGGTTGCTCTTTTAAATGTACAGTAGAGCAGCCTTAGCAAGCTCATCACTCATTGTGTTTTGCTGGAAAAACCATGGAAAAAGTCATAATTTACAGTCATGTAAAACATGACTGTGTTGTGAGAGACAGAGATACTGATTTATAACTTCTAGGAACTGTTCACTCATCAAAATAATCTTTCGCACATACAAATAACGTGAAATTTGTTCTCACACATCTTTTATTTAAGGAAAGTTGGAAAATATTGTGCATTTTGTCATTCAAGGATACAATGAATACATCTGCTTTACTTCTACAATGACTGTGTCATGGCAGAATCGGCGATTGAAAAAAAAAACGCGAAAACTAATGACAATTAAAATGGATTCACGACCGTCTGCATGTGCTAACAGACAAGTTTTTATCATGATAGGCCTACAGTTTTTTTTTTTTTTTTTTCTTTTTTTTTTTGTGACATAATTTCACTCGTCTAAGGCATTTTGCCCCTACGAGGTGCGCTTTTGGTTTTATCTTTAGTTAACCCTTCATATTAACTGCTCTGGAATCGGTAGATCTACTTCGTACTCAATAATTTTCATTAGGCGACAATTGTGTCACCAGCGCTTTTTTATGCGGCATTTACATATCTTTAGCAGTATCTTCGAAAATATGTAGATATAGGAAAAATGAAACACGTAAATATCATCAAATTGATGCTGTTCAAGACAACTTTTGAGGAAAGCAGATGTCTCATCTCGACATTATCGGTAATTAAAAATTCCTTTCTGTTACTGCAACTGCATCTAAATCCTTTTTTTCCGAGAATAACCAAGTAGTCTAAATCTAGATATTGATCTAACGAAATGCCGTACCGCACAGTGCGCGCTTCAAATATTTGCTTCTATTTTATTTACGCGAATAGATTTATTCCATTCAATAAAGTTCTGCAAGTTAAAGAGTCACCGGTGAAAAGTTAAAATCAACAAGGAGAACCTCGAAGCTTTTTAATAATCGGAGTGACTATTTACCCGACCGTCGTGTACGCACCGATTAAGGTAAGACCTGTGTAATGGAAAACAGCTATTTCCACTAAAATATCATCCTGCAAAATTAGCTATAATTAAAAATGAGTATTATTGAACTACTTTCACCTTTTCATTTTTTCCATTTTTTCCTTTTTTGAATTATCATTTATAAATTTAAAACCGCTATATTCTCAATTGAAAAAGAGATAATAATTACCTCCCTTTTTAGAAAACAAACAAAAGTATCAAAAAAAAGTTTCAAGATAGACATAAACGGAATTTCTGATCCATTAGAAATGTGCAAAAATATTATTTCGGCATAAATCCTTATTTATCCTTATTTAACTACCAATTAGAATTTTTGCCCAATGTTCACCGGAAGTGCATTACACAGGTCTTACCTTAAAACGGCACATTCGTACACGAGCGTTAGGGGAGAGAACTCATTGTATAACCATCCACAGCTGAAGAAAGCAAGATGGCCGCTGCCGCTATGACGGTTGCGATGTCAGTTGGCCAAAAATTCGCCAATTATGGCGAATTTAAAGAGTTCCTCAAGAATTCTGAGGACTCCACCTTTTGTAAATATGTTGTGGTCGATAGCAGAACGGTCGAGCAAGCCAACAAATCGGTCACCAGGGCTGAGAATAAATTTCCAGCCTGTGCATTTGTTCTGTGACACCCTGTATAAATGACTATTGCCGTGTGCTCCACTGAGACCGTCTACGCCGTGCCGGTTCACATACCATTCCGCGTTTGGTCCAACCCATTTACACAGTGTACCAGGACAAACAAGGGCTTTGCAGAGCGCAGCCTATACGCCCAAAGGGGCTTGGAAGTGAAATGTGTTAAAACTGCCCCCACCAAGGCCTTGTCACTAGAACTATACTATCAAGAAATTGAGGTTTCTTAACACCTTGAAATATAATTAAAAAGGGAAATGCTTCAGATATGAAAGAAAGGCCCTAAGTGTAGATAATATCAAAAGGAAATTGCTCACAAAATAATGGCAATAAGTCAGAAAATAAAAGTGCCAGTTTATGGTTCTTGTGCACTGTACTTCTCAATAATGTGTTCTATTACTGACTATTAGTCTTTGAAGTTTCCAGATAATGGCTTTTAAAGTTTGCAAGTTATGGCCTGGACAAAAATTCAAACTGAAAATTAACAAAGGGCAATAATTAAAAAAATAAAGGTGGCAGATTTATGGTTCATGTGCATTGCACTTCCCTATAATATGTTCTATCAGTGTTTAAAGTTCCAAGTTAATAGCTTTTACAGTTTGGAAGTTATGGCCTGGTCATTCAAAATGAAAATTAACAAAGGGCAATAACTCAAAAAAAGAGTAGTAGAGTTATGGTTCATATGCCCCACACTTTTCCATAATTTGTTCTATCAGTGTATGTAGTTTCTAGTTGATACCTTTAATAGCTTGGAAGTTATGGCCTGAACAAAATTCAAAGTGAAAAGTTGGCTATTTCAGAAATCAAGGGCAGATAATTTTAAAACGCAAACAGCGATCCAAATTTTGAGAGTCACATGCACAACTAGACATCACGGAGATTCATTGTGGCAAGTTTCAAGTAGATCTAATTCCGATGGAAACTGTAGGAGGAGTTGCGCACACAAGAAATTGCTAACGGACGGACGGACGATCGGGTGTATAACATAATACGACCCTTCGGACGTATAAAAAGGATGCCAGCTTCGCTTGTGCATTTGTTCTTTGACACCCTGTATAAATGACTACATTGCCGTGTGCTCCACTGAGACTGTCTACGCCGTGCCGGTTCACATGCCATTCCGCGTTTTAGCCCAACCCATTTACACAGTGTACGCAAGAGTCCGATTCTTCAGTGCGTACACGACCGCATCGTGTACTGAATGAAGAAATCGGAAATAGCGCGCACGTAAGTCGTGCCTCCAAGACGATATTTCATCAGTCCGGGCACGACCGTCGGGCACCCAACAAGTTTTCCTTCATTGAGTACACGACAGTCGGCCTCGCAGTGTATTTTTTCTTCAGTGTGTACACGACAGTCGGGAAAATATCTTCGGCCTTTTATAATTACCTCAAATGCTATTTTTTTCGACAATGTACAAAAATCCGAAGTCTTGTGGCAAGATTGCTGTATGAGTAAACTGTTGACCTGTACAAATATTTTATCGTAAGAAAACGAGTTTTGTTTTATGAGAAACTGTTCTACTGCCAGAGGACCGTTTTCTCATTGAAAGCTATTGAAGCGTAGTAGTGTCCAAATAAGGGTTTGTATACTACTGAGCAAGCGCCGCTAGTACTCGTGAATGTAAAGAAGGCGGGAAGGTAGATCAGAGAAAGACATTATCTAAATGTAGCATCGAAGTTGATTGGACTGTAAATTATATACGTGTATGTTGGTGATTAAAGTTACACGTACATCGTTTGTTAGTTAAATACAAGTCATCAAACGCTTAATTTGTTTACGTGGGAAAGTAGAATGCTAGTGCAGCCATACATGCGGAGCGAGATAGATCTAGATGGCATGATGTTGAGAATTTCTGTCGTTTGCAAGCGATTCGCGTCATATTTTATGAGAGAAAATGTGCGGCAGAATCAATCTTAGTCTATCGAGACATTATGGGAGAAACAACAAGTACCCGTTTACGTCATACTTTTCCTGATTTCTTTAGGTCTGATGTTGACTCGAAATCGTATAAAAAGCAAGACAGTTGAAAATGTTTTCGAAATTCTAGACTTGTTAACCGTTTTCAAGATAGTATGGAAACTGTTGGTGCTTGTAAAAAAATGTTCATGTATACCGGTACACCGTTCTGCTCATTCAGTCGGAACGGTGATGGAAAATAAAATTAAAAAAAAGGTTGTTTTTTTTCGGTTTCATGAAAAAATTGTGTCGGCGGATCGGGAAAACGAAAAATACGAAAAACTGTGGCCTATTGTGTACCGAAACAACCCTCATTGGTGAACCGAAGGCAGCAATCAAAGCAGTGTTTGGGCGTCACTGGGACAATACCAAAGGGAAAGATCGAGATGAAAAGTGGTTCCAGGAAGATGGGGGCCTATTTTGGCATCCGCCGTCCAGAACAGAGACAGTTCATTTGCTTTGGTACTTTGGAGAATGATTGACCAGAGTGAAAACATACCTCGGCTCAATTCTGAAAAGAATGTTTAACTTTTGAAAGGAACTTATTTAACATTCTTTCTATCAACATTGAAAATTGAAAAATCATTTTTTGAAAACTTCATGATCCTTTTCTCAGTTTATATTTTTGCGCAGAAAATAATTTTCATGTTTTTTTTTTTTTTTTTTTATTATTGCTGGCAAAATTTCAGTAATTTATGATTATCTTTTTAACCTTTTTCGGCTAGACAACACGCAAAAGCAAACCATGTATTTTCCCTTATTTGAAAAAGAGCTGCCTTCTGTTGGCAAAATCGAGAATCTTTTCATTACAATACCATGGCTAACGTCCAACATTGTTTTTATTTACCCGTCTATTACTTGGTCACATTTACAGGAGAAACAAAAGTGGCCGGTTAGAAGTGTATTTTAGAAAGAATATGACTTTTATGCAAAGCGACCGAGGTACATGTAAGTGAAACTTTGAAGAATGATCGTACACAGACTGAAGGATAAGTCCAGCATATTTGCTGGACATTTGTAGGATTTAATGAATTATATACAGTATGTTTAATTTTTCTGGAAGGGGTTCACCCTGTATTATGGTATTCATCTTCAGGTTTTTTTTATCTACTTTCTCCTCAGGTTTTTGTTTTGACGGTTGTTTGGAATGTTAAGCTTACACAGTAAAAATCATAATAGGATCATCGGCCAGGCTGAGAGGCGGAGCCCGATAGCTTTGTGGGTAGCGTACAGGGCTGGAAAGCATTGGGTTTCTGGTTCGAATCAGTCTCTTTCCAAGCAGTGATGATACTTACTTACTGCGATAGAATTCATTCTTCTCTCACCACTGACCATTGTTTCGACGAAAGTTATGTGGAAAGGCAGCCAATGACTTGGACGAAGATTTTGCTAAGCACCCGTAAAAGAAATTTTAGGAACGCATGGATGGGTGGGTGCACTGACCGCCGCGATGATATACATGCAAATAATGTCGAAAGCGGCGTTAAACACGAAACAAACGTACAAACAAAAGCTAGCTGCGAGGTTCCGGTCTAAACGCATTAATTTGTCTAGACTATTGAACCTAACCCATAACTTACCTAAATTGACTTTTTTTTCAAATCTGCCGCATAGCACCGTAAAAAATAGTACCGTTTTGTGGCCACCTTTTGTCACCTACAGCGATATCTGATTAGTTTGGACGAAGATTTTGCGAAGCACTGCTGAAAGAAACTTTAGGAACGCATGGATAGGTGCACTAACCGAGGGATAATATAAAAAATGTTGTTGAAAACGGCAAAAAGCACGAAACAAACAAACAAAAGCTAGCTGCGAGGTTCCAGTCTACATCTATTATTAATTTTCCTTGACTACTGAGCCTAACTCATAGCTTACGTAATTTGACTTTTTCAAATCTGCCACACTGCACCGTAAAAAAAGTACCGTTTTGTGGCCACCTTTTTTCACCTACAGAGATATCTGATTAGCGCGAGGCAAAAACAATTACTCTTTGACGTAATTTTCATCACCGGAGGGTTTGTATCGACTCCTTACTATGCGACAAAATGTAAGACTCGTCCAAAGTCAAAGCAGTTACAGACGACAAATCAAATGTGACTGAAATGTTTGAATATGTCTTCGAAAAGGTGGAAAACATGTTGGAAAAGGAGAAAATGCTGTTTACCAGCATAATCATTCTCCTTTCCCCACAAAGTTTTCAAAAGTAGTCTACTTCCTAATGGCTGTTGAAATTCGAGAATGTTTGGTTCAGGGTTTGAATAGACAAGTCATTTGGCGATTCACATCAATCGTGATGCTGTCTTTATCTGTTTCCATAGAAACTAATGTTGATAGAATTGATGTGCGCTGATGAATATGAAATGATTTATTTCGATGTCTTTGATCTGCGAAGCGGAAAATAAGGGAGGAAAAAGGATCTGTTTCTAAAATGTTAACAAGATTGAATTGAGTAGTATATCATGTAAACAAGCAACTCGTATGCATGTTTTCTTTTTTCACGCCGCTCTGAACAGAAAGTACAGTAGAACATGTCAGAGAAGCCAACTGTAATAAGCAAGAATGCATTAACCACTTTCCACTCAAAGAAATTCTGGACAAATCTAAATTTAGAGCATTAAATACATATCATGACAAAGTAACTGTGGGTCAAATGTAAAATATTGTCTGTTAAAAGGAAGAAAACACAGTGGGAAAAGAAGAAAATGCTGGTTACCAGCACTTCTTTTCCCACAATGTTTTCAAAAGCCCTCTCTGTTAGGCTCGTTAAATCTCGAGATTATTTGGAAAGAGTTTAGCAAGCACTTATCGAAGTCTCAAAGAAGGTAAGCGTGTTGAAAAATACCTGTGCTAGGCAAGCATCTGCTATATGACACCACATTTTGAGTGGCTCTTAGGTAATTGCTACAATACAGGCTTGATTGTATTTCAGTCGTATTTCATGCGACAGATCACTTGTTTATGACGTTTCTGGAGTTTGCCATTACTAGGCCAGGGCTCTGCAGTGGTTTGCCCAAGGAAACTTCCACGTAACAAACGCTGCTAGCGGTGACCAAATATATAACCTCTTTATCATTAATTCCTGGATGACCCCTCCAAAACAGCAAGATGTATATGAGCGATGAGTAGAATAACAAGCCCCCGGGCTAGCCCATTCAGTCACAAACATGGTTAAAAAGCTAACCCATCCAACCATCTCCTGGTTAAAAAGCTAGCCCATTCAACCATCTCATGCTTAAAAACCAATCCAACCATCTCATGCTTAAAAACCAATCCAACCATCTCATGGTTAAAAACCAATCCAACCATCTCATGCTTAAAAACCAATCCAATCATCTCATGCTTAAAAACCTATTCAACCATCTCATGCTTAAAAACCAATCCAACCATCTCATGCTTAAAAACCTATTCAATCATCTCATGGTTAAAAACCAATCCAACCATCTCATGGTTAAAAACCAATCCAACCATCTCATGCTTAAAAACCTATTCAATCATCTCATGGTTAAAAACCCATCCAACCATCTCATGGTTAAAAACCAATCCAACCATCTCATGCTTAAAAACCTATTCAATCATCTCATGGTTAAAAAGCTATTCAGTCACAAACATGGTTAAAAAGCTAACCCATTCAACCATCTCACGATTAAAAACCTATCCCATTTCAGCCATCACATGGTTAAAAAAGCTATTTCCTTAAATGGGTTTTCCTTAAATGGGTTTTCCCCTTAAATGGGTTTTCCCCTTAAATGAGTTTTCCCCTTAAATGGGTTTTTCCCTTAAAAAGGTCAAGAGGTCACGAGATAAAACCCTTACTATACTCCCCTCTAAAACCCTACTATACTCCCCATCTAAAAATCCTACTATCTCCCCGTCTAAAAAACCCTACTATCTAAAATCTTACCAGCCATCGTGCGAGTTAAAAATCTTACTATCTTCCCGGGATAAAAATCTTACGAGTTAAAAATCTTACGAGTTAATAAAAAATTTAAAAAAAAAAAAAAAGCTATGATATTCCTAAGCATCTATATATAGTCTCTTCGACTTCTTGTAACACCTGTAGTTTTTTTAGTCTGATGAGCATTTCTTCCTTTTCTTTTTTAAACGTTCGTTTTTCGAACGTAAATTTTTCATTATATGGTAGTTTGAATGTCTTTTTCTAGCAATGGTTACGAAATTTCTACAAACTTCTTTATTCCTCATATCATATTCATTAACATACATCCGCAAATTTTTGTTTTCCTCTCTAAGCTTATCAATACGTTTATTATTTTCCGAGATTTTGTCATTAATCTCGTTTATTGCTAGTAAATTATTCATTTTATTAAGTAATATTTTTTCTTTTCAAGAAAAAATCTTTTCCGTATCCGTCTTGTTCTTATAGTGTCCCAAAGACCTTGTGTTTATTCTATCGCCTATTATATATCTTTTATCATCATCACAAGCTAATGCTTTCTTGTTTATCTCCTCAGTATATATTTCATGTTTATAACTTCTTAGCGTAGGCATAGTTCTGTACTGATCCTCCCCACTAAATAAACACTCTTTGTAATCCTCAAAGTGTAAGTCACAGTCAACCACGCACTTTTTAATTCCTTTACATCTTTTAAGTTCCATACCTTCTATAGTTTTAAAGGCGTAATTTTTTGCTCTTAAACCAACAAACTCCGTCATAATTCTTCCACCAAGTTCGTCTTTAAACTTCCCAACTACTCTTTTATTACTATTATTTTTTAGAAAATGATCATCGGGATAATTGCTCGTATCAAATATTGTGACCTTTTCTGGTTCGATATCCTTATACAAATTGTCAGTTTCTATCTCGAGAATACAAATATCTGTATCGGTATAACACAATTTAACTTTATCGCCATACCTCGCTTTGAAATAATTATAATAAGTGCTATACATATGGATCTTACTAATATCTAAAATACTCATCCCTAAGTAAACGGGTTTGTTGTATTTTATATTAGTCTTCTTCATATGTACGGCTGTTAAGTTCTCATCGAATGTTGTAGTATGATCATAGTTTGGTTTGGCAACAAGCTTTCTATACTGGTAACAGGTTTTGTTAGAAACCAATTGTATATTTACTCTATTTCGCACGTTTTCCATAGTCTTACCAAAAACGGAATTCATCATTAACTTAAAAAACTAGAGTCATATAGGCCGCCCATATATTTATTATTAGCTTTAGAATACCTTTTGCTACACATGCTAATGCAGCCTATAATGCCACGTTCTACCATTAAAAGCATGTCAGGGTCTGATAAAAGTTCGAGATTTATCCCCGTTTTCTTAAGCATAGCATCCATACCTAACCCCGGAGCTGTAAAATACCAACTAGGATCTAGTTCATAGTACTTGCGGCAAATATCCCTAAAGTTCTCAAAAACATCGGCTAAAAGCAATACATCTATTTTATTGTAAAGTTCTAGGTAATCCCTAAAAGTTTTTGTGTCGAAGGTTTCCCAAATCCTCGTTGCGTGAGCATAGTCTTCATCACTAATATGTTTTCTGTTTAAACCGGAGTAAAATGCTTCTTCAGGCGGTAAACTAGGTTCTTCAAGTTTTTCGAAAGAATCTAAGTACTCATAGGGGAAAACTCCTTTCCTCGTAACTAACGGTAACTGTTCTTTCGTAAAGAATTTAGCCGTGGTTCTTAACTGACTTTCATTTAAATAACTTGAAAGAGAATCTAAACTATTTTGCATAAATTTCATACTATCGAGAAATCTAATTGTATGATATTTATATTTTCCGACTGGAACACCATTTACGATACTATTATATGTATCAACCGCAATCTTTTTACTAAAACTAATATATCTTTCCTCATTACTCGGAATACAATCAATCCGCCCTTCGGTTTTACCGAGTATTTTAATGAAAAGATGAGCATCATATCCGCTTAAATTATGAAAGTACACCGGAGTAAAGTTAGGCACTTTAGCCTTTAGGTTACATTCGTTATGCGCGGCGCCTCTATATTTACCCGTAAAATGACAATGATCTCTTACCTTGTAATTTTTTTCGTCAGTAAACCCATCGTCACAAATCCAGCATTTTTCCTCTCGCTGATATCTTGCCTCCTCCTGTATCGTTATTTCAATAGGTTTAGGTTTTTGGTAGAAATTGTAGTAAATTTCTCTTATATCACGCGTTAAAAATTCTGCAAACTTTTCCTCCGCATTTTCTCCGGTATATTTTCTTAATATAGGAGCGCACACATCATCATCAAAACATTTTATAAGATAGAAGAAACTGCAAGGTATATGTTTCTGAGTTTTTGTTGTGTAACTATTTTTAGGATTCGGCTGACAAACGTTTATAGGTGATAACACGCTTTCAAAATCGGCGTATACCACAAAAGGAACCGTAAGTTTTCTACTATGATTTATAAACTTTATTGCGCTGCCCTTTTCTGGCAGTTCTAAAGTAACAGGTTTATGCTCATCACAATATTTCGCGTGTTTTTCTAAAAGCATTTTGCTGCCAAAATGATTTAAACAAAGCATCCAATATTCGACGCCACCATTATCGACTATCTGATCTCTCATTAAACCTCTAAAATTTTTTATCAAAGCGTAGTGGCTTTTTTCTCCTTCTTCAATATAAAGCAGGTTTACATGGCTACTACCCAATTTTTTAGTAGCCCTAATACGGTTAATCTTCTTTTTTTCCGTGTACTCAAACACATTAACGCTAATTTCCGGATTTTGCTTTTCAAACTTATCTATATCCTTAAATGAGACGGGATATTCTATTCCATCCATCTTTAAACTATTTTCCTTTTCTTTTAAATTCTTATCAACTCTATACGCATGCTTGTCTACAGGATTCAACCATCTCAAAATGCACCATAGGAAGCATTTATCATCTTTATTCTGCATGTTAATAACTACTTTTTTGTTCGCAATCCATTCTGGTAAAGGTAGGTGACCTTCAGCTTTTAAAGGATCATAGACAGCTGTATGCAACACTATTTCGATTATATTCCGTAAAACCCAACCGCTATCCCTGTCCAAGAATTTAGATAAATTTTCTAGAATTCTGGCTACCATTCTATCGAATAACTCGTATAAATCAGTTTCCTTCGAATTAATCTCATTTATGTTAGAATGGAAACGAGCCGGTTTTGCTTTATCAGGGTTCGTACCACCTACATACATATAAGCCTCAATATTCATTTTTACTTTTCTTCCACAATTATCCGATAAAATTTTTATCACATTTTCTTTTGCGAGTAGCAGAAACTCTAATGCTATTGCAATATATTTCTCTCTTGATTCTTGTTCAAAATATTTATTTATATCAAATGGCGGACCTTCTCCTCTATATTTTCTTATTTGTCCATTAAGAGCGGTGCTCACTAGCTTAATATCTATTTGATTTTGCCTCTTATGTATTTTACTTATTTTTTCTTTAAGAACCTTTAGCTCGGGTGAAATACTTTTAGGAATTTTAACTCCCTTCAAATCTTTAAATATATCCTCAACTGAAATAGCGGGAGGAGCTGCAGGTGGAGTTTTAGGTGGAGGAACATAAGGTGTCGGAGTTAATATTGGGTTTTTTATATCATCAATATCTTTATCTAATATCGACGCTTCTTGTCCCCTATCTAATATTGGCGCTTCTTGTCCGCTCGAACGCGCAATCAATTGATCTTTTCTAAGACGAGAGTACCCTCTTATATCTCTACTCTTAGCTATATTATGAAGATCTTTAATTGTTTGTTTTCTAACTGGCGCTTCTTGTCCGCTCAAACGCGCAATCAATTGATCTTTTCTAAGATGAGTGATTCCTTTCATACCTCTACTCTTAGCTAAATTAAGAAGATTACTCATTGTTTGTCTTCTAAGTCCGGTAACTGGCCGCCTTGTACTGTCAATAGTGGTTGCTCTCTGATTCCTTAATAGCTCAATTAATTGCGCTTTTGGTAACCGAGAATATCCTTTGAGGCCCATATTCCTAGCTATATTATATAGACCTCTTACTGTAAAATGATGATAATCAATCTCCATTTTTATATAATAGTATTTTTTCTTAAACTATTATATAAAACTTAGGAATGTTTTGTTACGTAGAAATTCTTTATTACCTTTCTGCAAATAGAGCATTCGTTTCTCCCCACGTTTTTAGTATTACACTCCATACACATGCAAACATGCCCGCAAGGGATATTAAATATAGTTGGCTTTTTCGCTTGACATACGCAACGTTCATCATAAATGAAGAAAGGTTTTTCTTTAGGTTCTTTATCATGCCAAGTTACCTCATTTTCGTCATCAAAAATATCTTCGTCATTGGAATCACCGGAAATATATTCGTCAGAATCTACATCATAATCTTCAAAAATATTTTCATCTTCTCCGTGTAATTCTCGATATATACTAGTATGTTGGCTTTGTAAATCTTGCTTCTTACGTTCTATTTCGTCAATTTTTTTTTATATAATTCATCAAGCGCTATGTTTAGTCCTCTCATTTCTTGTTCTATATCGTGTAATTTCCTTTCTTGGTTCCTGGTTTACATTATTATTCTCCGCCATTTTTTATATTTATGATAATAATTACTTAAGCCATTTCATTTTTCGAGACGTTAATTTTATTTATTTATTTTTTTTTCCAAACTTTCCCTTCCCAATTTAAAATCGTTTGAGGACAGCGTTTAATAAATTTACCGGCTTTAAAGATCGATGGGAAAGTATGTATTTCTCCAGTTTCAACATCCTCTAAAGTAACTCTTTTAGGATTTTTCATAATAGTTTTTAATCTATCATACTTAGGATCGATTATCTTTTCTTGTTTAGGCTCTCGTTTTATTACTATTTCTGATTTAGGTATCTCCTTAGGCATTAATTCGTTGCTTAGAAATATCAAACACAAACAAAGGATAAAGGGTTTTATAATCCGCGGGGGAAATGTTAGGATTTGATACTAACTCAACCATGTTATAAAACTTAGATCTGAACAAAGCCGCGTCACCATACGCTCTACTAAATTGATGAGCAACGAAAGACAAATTATAGTCAATCGCGGGATATCTAATGGAATTTAACATAACATAAATATTTTTAACGTTTACGTGGTTAAATATGGCGGGATTTTGCGTTTGATTATTTTGTTTGTCCGTCTGAAAGCCGATAATGATAAAACGCAGTACCTCAGGAGATGATTTAACGGAAAGTCTCCAAGTAAATGTTAATGCTTGAGGAACCGCAACAGAGTCGCATTGTATCATTCTATACCCGACTGGGAATTTTTCTTTTTTCTCGATAAGTTTATAAAGTTCCATCTTCTCCTTATCCGCGGGCATAACGTGGGGTATATACCACGATATTTTAATTAAATTAACTTTACCGTCAACAACAACAGGATTGCCTCCACCATCTAAAGCATCGCTTTTAAATATCGCTTCATTATTATCATTTCTTGTCAAGGTAAGAGTTTGTTTCATTCCATAAATAACTTTATTATAATCTTCGCAAAACCCGAATATATGTTTTAAGGTACATCTTCAGCAGTTTCGAAGAAACTACACATTATATCCGTTTCCAACTCACTCGGATCGGGTGCATTCTTTTTATAATCTTCTATTTCTTTAGCCAATTTTTCGGTTATATCTTCAGTATTAAAATTAGTATCCTGTATTTCTTCTCGATTGTTAAACAACTCTAAAATGCACTTTTTTGGTAGTCGTTCTTCGAAAGCTTTTTTAAGCACACGATATTCGGGTTGGAAAAGGCTTTTTCCAAAAGGGCATAAATTATCGTAGTTGAGCCATTCCGGTTTTAACAAAAGGTTTAGTAAAAGTGTAGTCTTGCCACATCCTGATTTACCCACGATTAGACCCCTAATGCTTTTAGGTAAAAGAGGGTTATTAAATCTACTCGATGCTACTACGTTCCACGATAAATCTTCAACATTCATTTTATATATATTAATAAAAATTTAACATATATAAAAAGATGTATTGCGTTAAATGTAGAAAAGCTACTGAGACAAGCAACATAAATTATGTTGTTACTAAAAATGGAAGAAATATGGCGCGTGGAAAATGTGTGGTGTGCGGTACAACTAAAACACAGTTTGTTAAGGCACCAGGTGTCGCACCAAAAAGTACCGCACCAAAGAGTGTTAAACCGAAGAGCGTTAAACCGAAGAGCGTTAAACCGAAGAGCATTAAAAAAAAAAAAAGAGAAAAAATTTAGGCGGATCAATACTTAATAGGATTATAAATAATTTGCCCGTTGAAATGCATCTCCCTGGTCATAACTTTACTGGCCCCGGTACCAAATTAAATAAAAGACTCAACCCCAATTTAACGCCTAAGGAATGGAGTAAACTGATAAACCGCGTTGATAAAGCCGCGTACCATCACGATATTTGTTATTTAAAAAATCCTACGACGGAAGTTAGAAACAATGTGTGTGACGCGAATATGTTAACGGAGCTAAAGGGAATCTATAATCCGACAATTAGGGAAAAAATGGAGCGATCCGTCGTTAGTAATCTGATTGGAACAAAGAAAAGATTCGGAATGGGAGTTAAGTCCCTTTCAGGGGCCTGGACATTGAAGACGTCTAAAAATAAAAATTCGATATGGTAGCTTTAGCTGAAGAGTTGCACAAACCCGTAAAAAGAAAATTTAAAAAAAGAAGAGTTATAGTAAACGGTATTGATAGCATATGGGCAGCTGATTTAGTAGACATGCAGGCATTTTCTAAATTTAATCGGGGCATAAAATATCTTCTCGCTGTCATCGATATCTTTTCCAAATACGGTTGGCTGATTCCGTTTAAAGATAAAACGGGAAAATCTGTCGCCGAGGCATTAAAGAGTATTTTTAAGGAGAGAAAGCCGGAAAAAATGTGGGTGGATAAGGGTAAAGAGTTTTATAACAAAGATGTTAAAGGCTTGATAGAGTTGTACTCCACCGAAAATGAGGAAAAATCTAGCGTAGTTGAGAGATGGATTAGAACGATGAAAGAAAAGATGTGGAAATATTTTACCGCTAATTCCACTAACGTTTACATTGACGCATTGCCGGATTTCGTTAAAGAATATAATAACGCGAAACATTCTTCTATTAAGATGTCACCAGTAAATGCTAGTAAGGAGGTTAATGAGAGCGAAGTTCGGGAAAATCTTTATCCCGATCGTCCTAAAGTAGGATATAAAAAGCCCAAGATTTCCGTCGGTGATAAAGTAAGGATAGTCAAAAAGAAAAAGACCTTCGAAAAGGGATATACCACAAGATGGACTGAAGAGGTTTTTACGGTTACTGAGATGCAACGTACGACGCCCGTAACGTATAAAATTAAGGATTTCAGCGGAGAAGAAATACAAGGTAGCTTTTACGAACCTGAACTACAAAAAACTAATCAAACCTTGTTCAGGATAGAAAAGATTATTAGAAAAGAAAAAGATAGATCGTTAGTAAAATGGAGAGGTTACCCTGCCAATCTAGCTTCATGGGTTAATAATAAAGCCATAAAAAATATAGCGGCAATAAAAAAAATGAAAGATATCGCGATTAAGAACGTAATTCTACCAAACAAACCGCTAAGCAACTTCGAACTAAAAGATGCCGCGAGAAAATTAAAGATACCTTCTTTTAGGGAAGTATTTTTACGAAACGAATTACCGAAAAAGTGTAGAAAAAAGGAATGCGGTATATTAAACCTAGATGACACGAGTGGTCCTGGCACACATTGGGTCGCTTGGTATAAAGACGGTAAACTAAAAATTTATTTCGAGAGTTACGGCGTGCAACCACCTCTTGAACTAGAAGAGTATCTGACGAATCCGATATTTTATAATATGGATCAATTACAAGGAGCCGGTCAAGTATTTTGCGGTCATTTATGTTTGTTCGTTCTTAAAGAGTTAAGCTCGGGAAATAAATTTCAGCGAATTTTAAATAAACTTTTATAGCTATATAAAAAAGATGCCAGTCGATAAATTCGGAGGAATGGGTGATGATGCTAAATCAGGCGGAGATGGAGCGTCACTTACTTACGTGAATAATAATTTTTTACGTAAAGATGGGACGACGGAAGTTATCGGTTCTATAAATATGAACGGTAATACATTAACGAGGGTTAGCAATCCCGTAAATCCTCAAGACGTCGCGACTAAAAATTACGTCGATTCCAACGCGGGATTATTAGACGAAAATGGGGGTTATCACATGGTAGGTTATTTAAAAATGGGATTTAATAAAATAAAAAACTTAGATGATCCTACGGAACCGAGCGAAGCCGCTACTAAAAAATATGTGGATGATAGCGATAGAGCAATAGTTCAACAACAGGATGGTAGTTTTTCGGCTATAGCGAATATAGATATGCGAGGTTACCAGTTGACAAATCTTTTGGATCCTGCTGAACAGCAAGACGCTGCAACAAAAAGATACGTAGATTCCGCTAATAGAGCTTTTTTTTTTACACGGTCCTGGAGGTTATATAGCGACTGCCGACGTTTCTATGGGAGGACGAAGAATTACTAATATTGGAACTCCTTTAGAACACCACC
The DNA here is from genome assembly GCA_945859785.2 of Tridacna gigas. NCBI lineage: Eukaryota > Metazoa > Mollusca > Bivalvia > Cardiida > Cardiidae > Tridacna > Tridacna gigas. Next base: position 57,083,924 of record OX244034.2, read on the forward strand.
AAGCCGCAAATAAATTTTACGTAGATACCACAGTTTTAGCAAGCAAAGCTTTAACGAAAAACCTTGACGGTTCTTTTTTCGCGGATGGTGAAATAGATATGAAAGGAAATAAAATTAAAAACTTGCCCGACCCTGCCGCTTGGGATGATCCTGTGACGCGGTCTTTTCTTTCCACGCAGTTGTTAGCTCTACCTGAGAGAAAAATAATTAAACCTATAATAAGCGTGTGTGCTGAAGAACAAGGAGGATTGACGGATGGCGAGTATGAGTTTTCCTTCGGTAATGGTAGCTCTGGAAAGGATCATGGGTTAGGAGGTTATTGTATATGGAAGGGGATATCCGCCATTTCAATCATTATTCATGATGAGACTTTCATTATTCCTGATGAAATTTTCAACTATGTTTTACAATTTTAACGTTGACTTACAATTACGTTTTGCCTATTATATTGTCTATGTTGACATTTAAATTACTTTTTTTGTTACTTCATTTTACAACAAACTATTTTTTATCTAATTCTATCATTTTTAATTCTTCATTTAATCCTTCCTAATATATTTGAGACATTTAATTTCATATCGACATTCTTAACACAACGAAAAAGATCGATGTTTAAATTATAAATTATCAACCAAAAGAGTTTTACTAAAAATCATTTCAAAAGTTTCAATTTCCAGTTTATAATGACAACAAGGACAAGTAAAAGACAAACGACGAAATTGAATTCTTCTTTGCGCTGAAATTTGGCCCTTCTAAAATATGGGAGGTAACTCTTAAAAAAACGACTGCTCCCCTGCACGGTGCTACGCTATATTTTTCCCAAGGAAACAAGTCCGCCTGTAAGCAGATGCGTAGTGTGAAAGTCCGTGGTGGTATGAATCACTTTGACAGAGGTAAAATACCGGCAGGCGTGTAGGTTTTTCGGCCAGCAGGGTCGCAATTTTTTGCGACTTACGTCACTTTCAAATGCTTAAATCTAAGACCATACTTAAGTTAGCCCACTTTCAATTAGTGGGTTATGATAAGTATAGCTGGAAGTTTGTGTGTGCCAAATTTGAAGCAATTCGAAATTTTGACATTTACCTCTCATTGACCGGGTCGCACCTCGGACGTTTGGGTTTGAAAACAGATTTTTTTTTTTTGGGGGGGGGTGTCAAAACCCATCAAATTGGGTATCAAAATGTTCGTCTTGATCCCCTGAGTCCACCTATGTCAAAGAGGAAGAGATTGGTGCATATATGAGCAGTCTGCACTATCCAGAAGGATTATAAAAGAATGAAAATTAATTAAAGACAGACTGTCTGTAGGTGCAGTCTGATCTTGGGCTGCACTTCGGCTGCACTTTCATTCAGTTAAAAGTGGAGTATAGTCAGACTGCATGTATGTGCAGTCTGATCTTAGGCAGCACTCTCCACAAACACCATAAGAAAAATGTTGAAAGATATTGAAGGTTCGAGCTTTAGAACAAGACTGCATGTACATGCAGTCTGATCTTAGGCTGCACTCTCCACAAACACCATAAGAAAAATGTTGAAAAGATATTGAAGGTTGGCGCTTTAGAACAAGACTGCATGTATGTGCAGTCTGATCTTGGGCTGCACTCCCATTCAGTAAAGAGTAGAGTATAAGATCAGACTGCATGTTTTTGCATTTAGCTCTAAGGCTGCAATTTTCACTGTCATGAAGTGAACAAAATTTTGAAAAATTTTGTCCTTTGAAAGAGGATGGGTAGCCGTAGAAGAGACTAAGATCAGACTACATATAAGAGCAGTCTGATCTTGACCTGCACTATGTACAAAGATCATGAAGGAAAGAAAAATAAGTAAAGACAGAGGGACTAAGAGGGGCTGCACTTTCATTCAGTAAAGAGTGGAGTATAAGGTCAGAATGCATGAATGTGCAGTCTGATCTTAGGCTGCACTCTCCACAAACAGCATTTGAAAAATGTTGTAAAGATATATTGAAGAGTGGAACTTTAGAATAGACTGCATGTATGTCCAGTCTGATCTTTGGCTGCATTCTTATTCAGTTAAGAGTGGAGGTTAAGATCAGCCTGCATGTTTGTGCAGTCTGATCTTCAACTTCAGTCTTCAATAACATGAAGGGAACCAAATGTTGAAAAGATTTGTCCTTTGAAAGGATATGGTCCTTTGAAAGAAGATGGGAAGCTGTAGAAGAGAGTGTAGGTTAAGATCAGCATATATGAGCAGTCTGATCTTGGCCCACACTATCTGCCCTCTATTCTTCTAAGTATATTGCTGGAATGGTCTAAAATTTGTCGTTCCAGTCTGATCTTGGGCTGCACTATCAGCATTCTCAATCGGTTGGGACTGGAAGTTAAGATCAGCCTGCATGTTTGTGCAGTCTGATCTTAGACTGCACTCTTCAATAACATAAAGAAAACCAAATCTTGACAAGATTTGTCCTTTCAAAGAAGATGGGTTAGGGTTAGGAGAGACTGCAGATTAAGATCAGACTACATATATGAGCAGTTTGATCTTGGGCTGCACTGTCTACAAAGATAATGAACGAAAGAAAAATAAGTAAAGACAGACTGCATGTAGGTGCAGTCTGATCTTCAGCTGTATTCTCATTCAGTAAAGAGTGGAGGTTAAGATCATCCTGCCTGTTCGTGCAGTCTGATCTTAGGCTGCACTCTACACAAACACCATTAGAAAAATGTTGGAGACATATGAATAAATAAAAGACCAAAGACACAACTTCGTCTTTTTAAGCAATGACTTTACTCTCCAAATGGAAGAAGAAATGTGTTGGTTTTATATTGTCCTTTTAAAAGGTACCCTGTAGATTTAAGCCCCGCTCAAAAGGAGGGATTTTGTTCGCTTCCCTCTATTCTTCTAAGTATATTGCTGGAATGGTCTAAAATTTGTTGTTTGAGTCTGATCTTGGGCTGCACTGTCTGCATTCTCATTAAGTGAAGAATGGAGGTTAAGATCAGCCTGCATGTTTGTGCAGTCTGATCTTAGACTTCAGTCTTCAATAACATGAAGAAAACCAGTATGCTGAAAAGATTTGTCCTTTGAAAGAAGACGGGTTAGGGTCAGGAGAGAGTGCAGATTAAGATCAGACTGCATATATGAGCAGTCCGATCTTGGGCAACACTATCTACCCTCTATTCTTTTGAGTATATTGCTGGAATGGTCTACAATTTGTCGTACCTGTTAGATCTTGGGCTGCACTATCAGCATTCTCATTCAGTTAAAAGTGGAGGTTAAGATCAGCCTGCATGTTTGTGCAGTCTGATCTTACATTGCAAGAAATAAAAGAAAATAAAAACTGTTAAACAGCCTTTATTTGATGAAAAATAACATTCTCTTCATAACTTTTTACCTGATCAACCCTTTACCACACAGTCATGACTTTTAAATTAACAACCCTGAGAGAGAAGCCTTTTGAAAACATTGTTGGAAAAGGAGAAAATGCTGGTAGCCAGCTGCCTGTAACCAGCATTTTCTCCTTTTCCCACAATGTTTTGTACCCTTCTCAAAACACATTTTAATTTTTCAGTCAGATTTATTTCGTGGTCTACAAAATTCTTTGAATTTTGATCAGTCTAAAATTATGTTGTTTGGTGAAGAGTTAAACATTAACACTTGAAAATCAGACATTTTAGATTTTTTTTTTTCTTTAACATCAGACATATTAGACTTGTTCTTTCTTTGAAAGCATTGTGGGAAAAGGAGAAAATGCTGTGTTCTACCCTTCTCAAACTTTTAACGACCCTGAGGGAGAAGCCTTTTGAAAACATTGTGGGAAAAGGAGAAAATACTGGTAACCAGCATTTTTTCCTTTTCCCACAATGTTTTCTACCCTTCTCAAACTCTTAATTACACTGAGAGAGAAGCCTTTTGAAAACATTGTGGGAAAAGGAGAAAATGCTGGTAACCAGCTGTCGGTAACCAGCATTTTCTCCTTTTCCAAAATATTTTGTACCCTTCTCTAAACACATTTTAAATTTTAAGTCAGTTGTGGTCTGCAAATGCTTTGAATTTGGACCAGTCTAAAATTATGTTGTTTGGTAATGAGTTAAACATTAACATCAGAAAATCAGGCAATTTAGATTTTTCTTTTTTTAACATCAGACATATTAGACTTGTTTCTTTCTTTGAAAGCATTGTGGGAAAAGGAGAAAATGCTGGTGACCAGCATTTTCTCCTTTTCCCACAATGTGTTCTACCCTTCTCATACTGTTAATGACCCTGAGAGAGAAGCCTTTTGAAAACACTGTGGGAAAAGGAGAAAATGCTGATAACCAGCTGCTGTTAACCAGCATTTTCTCCTTTTCCCACAATGTTTTCTACCCTTCTCAAACTTTTAATTACCCTGAGAGAGAAGCCGTTTGAAAACATTGTGGGAAAAGGAGAAAATGTTGGTAACCAGCTGCTGGTAACCAGCATTTTCTCCTTTTCCCACAATGTTTTCAACTTTTGTACCCTTCTCGAAACACATTTTAAATTTTCAGTCTTTGACTATCAGACATATTAGACTTGTTAGGGTTTTTCTTTGACTACCAGACATTTTAGATTTTTTTTTTAATTGACTATCAGGAATTTTAGTGTTTTTTCTCAAGCACACATTTTAGAGTCTTGTTTTGACTAGTAGTTTATCACACATTTTAGAGTCTTGTTTTGACTAGTAGTTTATCACACATTTTATAGTCTTGTTTTGACTAGAAGTTTCTTGTGGTTTTTTATTTTTTTCTGTCGTTCAGTCATAGGCCACTGTCTTGAGCGTCAGTCTTTTAGTCTGTCTGTTTTGGTCTGTTTGAATATTTTATTAAGTTCCTAATTTTGTCCACAATCTGTTTTGCAGTCAGCTGTCCGTAACGCGTCAGTCGTTTAGTCATAAGGTATTTGACTTTCTTCATTGTCGGTGGTTCTCCTGTCCTAATGTAAATGTCAAAGTCCTGTCTAATAATGTCAGTCATTTCCTGGGTCATAAATTGTCGTTTTCTCCGCCTTATCTGCTCGAGCACCTCATCCTGCTGAGCCTGGACCCTAGCCTGTTCCTGCCTCCTGTCCTCATACTCATCCATTTCCCTTCTAAACTGAACTTGTTCCTCTGATGGTCTAGGGTCCAGGCTCTGCAGGAGGGGTGAGGGAGATGGGGTCGAGACTGTCAAACCATCATGTTTGTCCATCGTCAGGTATGCGTCAAACTGGTTTGCAATCAGGGCAAGCACCAGTGTCAGGAAGTCCATCTGCTTGTTGGAGGCCCCCAAGTTAATCAAGTTCAACACCATGCTAACTATGTCCATTCCATATTTCATTTCAACGCCAGTCCTGAGGGCCTCCGACAAGTAGAAGGCTTCCGTCATCATCTTATGTTTTCTCTCAGTCTCGTTTGCCTGGGCCCGTCTCAGTATCCGAGACTAGTCCAGGTCCGTAACAAAGGTCAAAACTGTCTTATAAAAGTCTGTCCTCTTCTCTGGTAATTCTAGTCTTGAGAGCAACCTTTGTGTCAGTCCGGAATTGTCACTGAAATTAGAACCGTCCATCACATTTGTCTTCGTGGAAGTCTGGTTTGGGCCTGGGGTCTCATAAGTCACAGTCTGGTTCAAGGAAGTGTCACTGTGAGACGGGCTCGTCCGGGTCCGGTCAGTCACAGTCAGGCTCCACGGGTTCTTGTCAGGGTCCGCCCCCGTAGAAGTCCTGTATTTTTGTTACTGTCCGGACGGAGGTCCCAATTTTGTCTTTAAGTCTGTATTGTGTGTCAGCCGTCGTCCGTCTATGGCAGAGTAGTTCTGCCAGGTCGTCAGCGATCAGGGGGTCGTGCTGTTGCATGTCGGTCATCAGTCCTTTCCTGTTGATGGTACAGGAAAACCGTCCGTACTTAGAGCACCTGCTAACAGTCCATGCTCGATTTAGACATCGGTTGACCGATGAACTGCTATCGAATGCTCTCCCCCTGTTCGTAAACAGTCGGTCAGTGTCCGGGTGTAGCTGTGTCTGAAGGTCCTCAAGTCGTCGGTACAAGGCCTCAGACACCGTGACCACCTCAGAGTCCGCGGTGCCTGAGGTCTTGTGCATTGTAACCAGGATGCAGAAGAACGTCCTGTCATCTTTCGTCTCTTCCATCGCGTCTTCTAAGGCTGTCAGCGTCATGTTGGTAACGACGGACGGCCTGCATCCGTTGGGTCATATTGACCCCCATCACCAGGCAGTCCGTCAGACGGTCAAGGTGGTCATGTCTGTCCCCGTCCGTCATCTAGTCGGCTGAGGTAACGTCATCATAGTAGTCTGAAGTCCAGTATGTCCGTCTGGCTTCGGGCCACGAAAGTGATGCCAAATCCCTTGCAGCCACTTCCGCCTTCCGTTCCGCTGCCCTGTTCCTGAGGGACCAGATGAAGACCTGGATGGTGAGGCTGGTCTGGTTCCACCAACCCTGAATGCCTAACACCTCTAAGAAATCCAGAAACTTTAGGAGGAATGTGAAGTGGGACTTCAAAGTTCCTACAACCATCACATCCCTCTGCCTCCCCATCCAGGCCGACACCAGTCCTTGCAGGAACGTGTCCAGCCCGTCCATGCCCATTTCTGTCTTGTCTGTCGTGTGTGGTTGGTTGCATTCGCAGCTGTAATGGCTAACCCCATGTTAGAGGTTAGCCAAGGTCTGAATCTTCATGTATTCTCCTGAAAGGGAAAGAAATAGTTGTTAGCCGATAAAGTCAATGCAACAGGACGCAATCCTGGCTAATGTTAGAAACCCGCCAGTGGCTTGGAATGAATATTGTGCAGAGTACTGGTAAAAAGAAAATCCAGGACAGCAGGGATAGTTGCACAGGTCGCCAGGGCCTAACTGAAATATTGTTGAAAACGGCGGGTAGGGAAGCTGCCAGTGGCTTGGAAAGAATGTGCTGAGTACTGGTAAAAGAAAATCCTGGAGAGGATGGATAGGTGCACTGGTCGCCAGGACATAACTGAAATAGTGTTGGAAACGGCAGGTGTGCAACCCAGCAGCAGCTTGGAAAGAATATTGTGCGGATTTCTGGTAAAAAGAAAATCCAGGAGAGCATAGATAGTTACACTGGTTGCCAGGGCATAACTGAAATAGTATTGAAAACGGCGGGTAGGGAAGCCACCAGCGGCTTGGAAAGAATAATGTGCGGAGTACTGCTTAAAGGAAATCCAGGAGAGCATGGATAGGTGCACTGGTGGCGAAAAGGGAAAAATTAGAGGAGTAGGAGACAGATTTTCAGGTTGTCAGACTATTAATAACTGCTATATATTTCAATACTTTTTGTACTGGCATTAAACCAGTTCTCGCCAAGTACCAGTTCTCGCCAACTTATGTCTTACACGGCTTTACAAAGGTCCATTCTCTGTTGTCTAAGGTGCAAATCACTATTTTTGCTTCTCTGAGTATATGCAGGCTTTGCCCCATTCCTACAAGCAATAAACAAAGTGTCGCTACGCCGTGTTTTCTAAGTCTATTCCGGTCTTTTCCGGTCCATTCATGTCTATTCCGGTAATTCCATACACCGGTCTATGCCTGATCCGGTGAATTTTACGTACCGGTAAAAAATGCATTTTTTCAACGGGTTAATTCTGTATACATGTAACAAAATTGTAGAAAATGGAATTCAGCTGAAATTTCTTTTTTTCCCCTTTTCTCTTCACACATAAAAAAATAAAGAGATAAGCAACATTCATGTGATAAATGCGGTCGGCTACGGCGGTAGCTCAGTCAGTGGTACATCTCTCACACTTTTAGCGTGATACCCGTGTTCGAATCACAAACCTGTCTCACCTCTCCCAAGTTGATTCAACACTAAATCAATAAGAGATAATGTTATTTATACATACCTGTCCAATGCTTAGTAGGTATCATCAGGGCCTGCCATATCTAAAGTTCCGGAAGTCTGAGTAAAGTAGCGCAGCACCGTTAGCCTTTAGGGAGAATTTAGTTTCTCAGTGGCGATCCCTGTCGTAATAATGAGATGTGGTTCCCTGCTTCATATTATCCTTATTGCATTATGCTTGTTTACATTGGTATTTACATTGTGCTTGTTTGTATTAAACTTGTTATCTTGTATTGTTGAAGTAACTTTTGTTAAAATAATTACAATGTTGATATGAAATTAAATGTCTCAAATATTATTAGGAAGGTTGAATGTATAATTAAATATGATGGAATTAGATAGAACAGTTGATTGTAAATTGTAGTAACAAAAAAAGTAATTTAAATGTCGACATAAACAATTAAATAGGCAAAACGTAATTGTAACTCAACGTTAACATTGTAAAACATAGTTGAAAATTTCATCAGGAATAATGAAAGTCTCATCATGAATAATGAGTGAATTGGCGGATATCCCCTTCCATAATTGTATGCCTTCTCCGGGTAGAATTATAAGAGGGTCTTTAACGGTTGTTAAAGGCAATAGGACTTTACCGGAAGATGTGAAAATCAATATAGTCATAAACGGGGTTGAACAGGTTGATTACTCCGTGGTAAAAAAAGCGCGAGAAAATTGCAGTTGCGTAGTTTTTCAACAACCTTTAGAGGTAGATCAATGCGATGTTATAAACTTTATAACTAGGTCCACCCACGCCAGAGCGAAAAATTCGTATTTAACGATATTAATAGAGTTGGATTTATAAAAAAATATATTAAATTAAAGAGTTAATTTAATATATTAAAAATGGAAGAGATTGTTGGAACCGACGCTCTAGAAAATTTATTAAAGAGCATACAGCATGACTGTACGGAACTTATTAAATACGAGCCTTTGTTTAGTAAAAGCGGTCTTTGCGAAATTTACGAAGATAAAGTTCGCGACATATACAGATTTTTAATAAGGCAGTGTAAATATTTTTTACCGGATTATTATAAAAAAAGATCGATGATATTTATTCTTTAGTGGCCGAATTTTTACCGAGGGCAGCTGAGAAGACTGTGGAGATTGAGGAGACTGAGGAAACAGAGGAGAATTTCTAATTCTTTAAAATTAATATTATGCCCCTTCTTTTTTATATACTTTTTTGACGCTTCTTCTTGTAAAAACTCTAATACTTCTTTAAATGCAACTTCTTTTTCAGTCGGATTTTCTTCATCATAAAAAGATAACATAATCAAAAAGTAATCCCGCGATTTGGATTTATAGGCATGCACTCCGTAAGAAAACAAAGCGGGTGAACGTAACCGTAAACCTCTTATTTTCCCATCGGGATACTCATATTCTATCCTCATTGATTGGTAATTATAATTTTTATTTATAACGCTATCGCAAAGTCGTAGCTTTTTTATATTAAAGTCTTGGAATTTTACGAAATTATTTTCTTCTTCTGCCATTATACGCTTTTTATATAAGATTTTTTTTTCTTTAAGTCAAATTTTTTTATTAACTCGTAAGATTTTTAACTCGTAAGATTTTTATCCCGGGAAGATAGTAAGATTTTTAACTCGCACGATGGCTGGTAAGATTTTAGATAGTAGGGCTTTTTAGACGGGGAGATAGTAGGGTTTTTAGATGGGGAGTATAGTAGGGTTTTAGAGGGGAGTATAGTAAGGGTTTTATCTCGTGACCTCTTGACCTTTTTAAGGGAAAAACCCATTTAAGGGGAAAACTCATTTAAGGGGAAAACCCATTTAAGGGGAAAACCCATTTAAGGAAAAACCCATTTAAGGAAATAGCTTTTTTAACCATGTGATGGTTGAAATGGGATAGGTTTTTAACCGTGAGATGGTTGAATGGGTTAGCTTTTTAACCATGTTTGTGACTGAATAGCTTTTTAACCATGAGATGATCGAATAGGTTTTTAAGCATGAGATGGTTGGATTGGTTTTTAAGCATGAGATGGTTGGATGGGTTTTTAACCATGAGTTGATTGAATAGGTTTTTAAGCATGAGATGGTTGGATTGGTTTTTTAGCGTGAGATGGTTGGATTGGTTTTTAACCATGAGATGGTTGGATTGGTTTTTAAGCATGAGATGATTGAATAGGTTTTTAAGCATGAGATGGTTGGATTGGTTTTTAAGCATGAGATGGTTGAATAGGTTTTTAAGCATGAGATGGTTGGATTGGTTTTTAACTATGAGATGCTTGGATTGGTTTTTAACCATGAGATGGTTGGATTGGTTTTTAAGCATGAGATGGTTGGATTGGTTTTTGAGCATGAGATGGTTGAATGGGCTAGCTTTTTAACCAGGAGATGGTTGGATGGGTTAGCTTTTTAACCATGTTTGTGACTGAATGGGCTAGCCCGGGGGCTTGTTAGTCTACTGCTATGCCCTATGAAAATAGGGTTTAATGCATCTGTAAAAAATATCGACCCAGGTTAGCCTGCACAGTCCGCGCAGGCCGACCTGGGTCAAAACCTTTTTTTGCTTTTGGTAAATATTGTGCACGTCAAAGGACCATTCTACTTCATGATTCAGCTGGTTGTTAGACACAATGGATTTTATGGGTCCATATTTGTGTACTTCCTTGCTTGGTATCAGGTATCACGGAGATGTGTTAAAATTAAACTCCTTTTGCCAGAGCATGGCTTATATATTTAGACTAGTTAAATAGAAATGGTCTGTACAGGAACGTAAGCAGTTCTTTCCAACTTTTGCCACTGTGTTTTCAAAAGCGTTTTGCTGCAAGACGAAAGAAAATATCTTCAGAAGGCGATGTGTTAAGCAGAAAGATTTCCTTTTCTATACTTTCAGATCAAAAACACTGACGATTTCTCAGAAGAACAAAATAAGCACGTGGTAACAAGTAGGGATAAAGCAACAAACATGTATGAAAGGATGATATTACACATATAAAGTTAATAAGAAACACTCTCATATAAAAGTTGACGATACAAGAAAAATAATCTGTCATAAAAGAGGACGATACAAAAACAGATCGTCTCTCACAAAAAAAAAACTTCTAGACGACGATAAAATCATTTCTCATAAAAGAGGACGATACAAGAAAGACTCTCTCTCATAAAAGAGGACGATACACACAAAAAAAAAAACTGCTCTCATAAAAAGAAGACGGTACAGAATGATCCAATGTTCTAAGCAGTACACAGAATGTCACGTGGCTGAGTGGTTGTGGAAAGTTGTTCCACTGATTCTTCTGATAATTGGTACTGGGGGAAATGTTGTCAACATTATAGTGTTGTCCCGTCGAAACCTAAGAAGGTGAGGAGATTTTCTGTTGTTGTTGTTATTGTTGTTGTTGCTTTTGTTGTTGAGCTTGGATCGAGCACTAAAAACTTGAGAGGGTCAAACGAGATATCAAAAGTAATATGTAAGAATCAATGAGAACACTGTGAGACGGATGACGATTGTAACCACCTACTGATAATGATAAAAGAATTATGGAACTCTCAAGTAGACTAATTATACATTCACACAAGTGGTGGAAGACAGGAAAAATGGATAACTTATGTAGGTCTACTTGTCGACAGTCGATCACAATCTCAGTTAATTCCCTGGTTGAAAAGGCAAATTCCATTTGTTTGGCACTCCCTGATACCAGTGATAATGTGGTGTTTTTTTTTTAGAGTGAGTGGTCCTTCGTGGCTCAGTGATAATCGAAAAATCCATAGGAGAGTCGCCCTAGTCACGCTAGAGTGTCGCAGAGTCTTAGCCCATTAATGCAAAAACAATAGAAATACATCGCTGTTTGTAACTGGGCTTTCGGCATGATATGAATGAAAAAGTATTGAAACTATAGGAGCCATGCTCTGTTAAAAGGGGCTTAGTGCATCGGCAAAAAAGTATCGACCCAGGTCAGCCTGCGTAGTCCGCGCATGCTGATTGCTGTTGATTAATTTTCTGCATGTCCGAGGACCACTCTTCCTCGATATATTGTCAGTCGTTTGACAAAATGGATTTTATGTATCCCTAATTACGAGATGACTTGCTTGGTAAAATAGATCATGGAGATGCATTTAATCCCCTTTTGCCAGAACATGGCTCATATGTGAAATGCCACGCAGACAAACGAAACCGAATACCGAGTGCAGTTATCGCAGCTTTTATTTTTTCGATTTAATAGTAAACCGAGAAACCGAGTGCATTATTGGCTTTCTAGAAAAGTACTTGACAGTAGTTACTGTTTTTAGCTCACCTGAGCACAAAGCACTCATGGTGAGCTATTGTGATTGTGCTGTGTCCGGCGTGCGTCGTCCGTCGTCAACTTTGTACCTTGTGTACGTGCTAGAGGCCACATTTTCAGTCTGATCCTCATAAAACTTACTCAGAAAGTTTGTCTTGATAAAATCTCGGACAAGTTCGAAATTGGGTCATGTGGGGTCAAAAACTAGGCCGCCAGGTCAAATCTAAGAAAAACATTGTGTGCGCTCTAGAGGCCACATTTTCAGTCAACTACGTGTGAGACTTGGTCAGAATGTTTGTCTTGATAAAATCTCGGACGAGTTTGAAATTGGGTCATGTGGGGTAAAAAACTAGGGCACTGGGTCAAATTTTAGAAAAAAATTGTGTGCGCTCTAGAGGACACATCTTTAGTCAGATACTTGTGAAACTTGGTCAGAATGTTTGTCTTGATAAAATCTAGAACGAGTTTAAAATTGGGTCATGTGGGGACAAAAGATAGGTCACAAGGTCAAATCTTCGAAAAACTTTGTGTGCACTTCAGAGGCCACATTTTCAGTCCCATACTAATGAAACTTGGTTAGAATCTTTGTCTTGATGATACCTTGGAAGAGTTTGAAACTGGGTCACCTCAGTTCAAAAACTAGGTCACCAGGTCAAATCTTAGAAAAACCTTGTCTGCGCTCTAGAGGACACATTTCAGTCCGATACTCATGAAACTTCGTCAGGATGTTTGTCTTGATAAAATCTCAGATGAGTTCGAAATTGGGTCACATAAGAAATACCTTGTGGGCACTCTAGAGGCCACATTTTTCGCTCAGTTGACTTGAAAATTGTTCAGAATGTTTGTCTTGATCAAATCTCGGATGAATTCGAATTTGGGTCACCTGGGGTCATAAACTAGGTCACTAGGTCAACTTACTGAAATTCCTTGTGGGCGCTCTAGAAGCCACAATTCTTATTCAGTTGACCTGAAAATTGATCAGCATGTTTGTCTTGATAAAATCTTAGATGAGTTCAAAATTGGGTCACATAAGAAATACCTTGTGGGCACAGTAGAGTCCACAATTCTAGCTAAATTGACCTAAAGATTGTTCTACATATTTGACTTGATATCTCGGATCAGTTAGAAATTGGGTCACTAGGTCAAATTAAAGAAATGTATTGTGGGCGCTGTAGAGGCCACAATTTTTGCTCAACTGACCTGAAAATTTGTCAGCATGTTTGACTTGATGATATCTTGAATGGATTTGGAATTGGGTCACATAGGGTCATAATCTAGGTCACTAGGTCAAATTACAGAAATACCTTGTGGGCACTCCAGAGGCGGCAATTCTTGCCCAATTCACCTGAACCTTGGTCAACAAGTTTGTTTTAATATCTCGGATGAATTTGAAATATGGTCACATAGGGTCATAAACTTGGTCACTTGGTCAAATTGAAGAAATACATTTTGGACATCCAGAGGCCACATTTTCAGCTCACTTGACCTGAAAATTGGTCAGAATGTTTGCCTTAATAATATCTCAGATGAGTTTTAAATTGGGTCATTATGACCCTGGAGTGAAATTTTGCCTATTGACTCAGGTGAGCGATCCAGGGCCATCAAGGCCCTCTTTTTGGATGGTTTAACCCGTACCCTGCTAAGTAAGTGAAATGAAACTTTCAAGCCGATCGTAAAAACCCAAATTTTGCTATTTCAAAGGTATTTTTGGGGAAAGATATCACCTTATCGGACAGTGTAGATCCAAAATCAGACTGCACGTTCTGTGCAGTCTGATCTTGATCTACGCTTTCCGCAAAAGGTCATTGAGTCGGGCTTAACAGCCTAGGGGTTACACATCAGTCGGCTCACAACACATATCATATCAAACACTGGCAGCTGTTTTACTCGTTATAGTTCATTATAATTAATGTTTCACGATTCGTTCATAACTGAAAGAAAATCAATCTTGTCTTCTAAATATCTGCAAATCATCACATCTCATGGCTTTTCGTTTTAAAATGTCTTAGCAGTTCATCGAGGTCTCTCTTTTTACCAACAGTGATTTTTTATCAGTCTTTTAAGAAATATTAAATATGAGCCATCCCCTGTAAAAAAATGGCGTCATGCATGTGCAAAAAAAAAAAAAAAAAAAACTCAGCCAATATCATCCTTCGCATTCCATGCAAGCCCTGCCCTGGACCGAAACATCTGGCTCTTTGTGAAATTTTAGCATTTTGCATGTCAAAGGACCAATCTACATCGCGAATCAGCCAGTTGTTAGACAAAATGAATCCCATAACTAAGCAAAGACTTGCATGGGATAATGCATACGAAAGACGCTTTGATACCCTTTTAACCCTTTACCAGACGACAAAATTTTAGCCTTGTCCAAATTGAAAGCATTTGCAGACGACAAATTCAGTGTGGCTCAAATGGTGCAGCTTTTCTTTGATAGGGTAGAAAACATTGTGGGAAAAGGAGAAAATGCTGGTTACCAGCATTTTCTCCTTTTCCCGCGATGTTTTCAAAAGGCTTCTTTCTCAGGGGCGTCAAAAGGCGGCATTGTGTGGTAAAGGGTTAACAGAGAGCGGCTCAAACGTGAAAGCCTTTGACGATTTCTTTCAGGTACTCGACCAGTGTGTATCTACTTGTCCTTGCTGTCTCGGACACTCTGGCATTATGGACTTTTCTCCCAGAAAGCACTTTCCGGTATTTACTAGACTTAAACTATCTCAACCTTTCTATTTTACACTGCAAGACGGTTTCTTGGTTGGCCTATACCAGCGGGGCCGTCTCGACCTGGACAGTAGCTCATCTTACCGTTGAAAGAACTCTGATGACCATTTTTCCTATAAAAGCCAAGACGAAATTGACCCCTAAGGTATCCCTTTTCGTGTCTCTGTCCACTGTTATTGTCCTACAGTTATTTACATTACATTTGGTATTTGCTCACAAGATGGGAGAATCAGGCTTGGAAAAAATAACTGCAAATGTTACATCGCCTGAGGTTATTATGAAGTGCAAATTAGTTTCGGAAGAATACAGGAGATTTTTGTATTTCACCTGGAACTACATTGTTTTGATTTGCTTTAACCTGTTGCCAATGGTGGTAGTAATTTCCGGAAACGTTATAATTGGATATGTTCTGTGTAAACGAAAAAGACAAGTCTTTCCAACGGCCAATTTGAATCAGCTGAACATGACCAGGGAGAGGATGGCGGTAAAAATGCTGTTTGCTATTAGCTGCTTCTTTATTTTCTCCACAAGTCCGTACTGTGTATATGCCGTGATAAAAAGCGCTTTTTGGGGGCAAAAAATGACTGCGAAAGACAAAGCTGTTGATCAACTTATCAACGCCATTGTACATATGTTATTATTCAGCAACTTTACTTTTAACTTTGTTATGTATTTCGCAAGAGGAACTTTGTTTAGGCAGGAATGGAATAAAATAGTTGCCTCCGTGGAAAGCAGAGTATCAGTTTTTCAACAGCGTTGGAGACGAACAAAAAAGACTGAAGCAAGTATAGCTGTAAATGTTACTGTTTAGATTTCCATGACAATTCATGGCGAGGTATAGAAAAAAATATTTTAACAATTGTGCACAGTAAAGACGTCATTGGTGACATTACTAACACTGAACGATATTTATCTCCGAACGGATATAGGAACTCGGCGCGATTGGATATATATTAATTATTGAAACCTGTGGCCGCCAAAATTCCGAAAATCTGTGTGACGGCTATCAAAGTTGCTGTGCACTTAACGATTTGTTCAAATGTTGGATTCACTATGTAACATGCAGAAAATTCTGCTATGCTAGAGAGCAGAGACATGATGACAACTTTGCCATTCCATTTGATGCTCGTGACATACAATGTGTATTTATCGTTTTCTGGTATCATCACTGATTTTGAAGCATCAGCATTTATTGTATAACGGACAGAAAGTTTAGAGGCATCAAGCCGTAGCAGGCCGTGGGCTCAAACTGCAGTGCACTCAATGGAAATGTTTCCGTCCTGTAAGAGAAACTAGAAGGGTTGCTGAAAGACCGCTACTGGGACGTCATTGGGTAATCTTGCGACGTCAAGAAAAGGCTGTGCGTTTCGCTCATCAGTGTAATCGTTACCCAACAGCTACTGAAAATGATGCTGACTGCCAGTTATCTTTTCAAATATATAATCTATCTGATATGGGCATTCTGGGTACAGAGCCGGTCTACTTTTCAAGGCGGCAATGAATGCAACGGATTTCAAGATAAAATGTACATTTACTCACTAAAACCTACCTTGTACGATTCATCCAGCCGTGGCTAGCTAGCATATAACCTATAAACCAGCCATTTATAAAAATAGCCCATGTAAGCTTGGGAAAATGCCCCGGTATAAGCCCAGCAACGTGGGGACGTTAGTTTTGTTGTCAGTCTGTTGCACAAATCCGGGTTTTCCCTGCTTACCCGTCTGAATATAGACAGAAACTGTGTACAGAGATTTGCAGTAAATTTTTTTTTTTTTTAAATATTTTCCCCGTTTGAAATCATTTTGTTTTTTTAAGAAATTTGTTGCGAAAATCTGGCTTGATTTTTCCACAGACGTATTTTCCGCAAGCACTTTTTTAGCGGCAATTTACGCACCACGTATTAATATTTGTCCTGTACAGGACAGTGATGCGTCATAGCAGACAGGTCAAGAAGAATCTTGACATGCGCAGACAACGGCTGACTGCCACATAGCCACAATGTTCCAGACCTGTAAAAAAATCGGTTGACCATGGTAGTATCGAAGGTAGCAAGTTTGGGATAAAGGTCCCTATTTACTGGTTTACCAGCCAAGTTCCACTCTGTTTGAGCGCCACCCTCTTCAGAATTCTCCTAAATTACACGGTTTTGGTTCCAATATCTATGTCGTCGGACATATTCCTGCAATGTTGGTCCAGTCTGAAATTGGTTCATGTTATCTGCGAAAAAAATATAAACGTTTTCGCTTATGGCGTTCAAAGGTTTAATTCTTTACCAAACGACAAAATTTTTCACTCGTCCAAATTCAAAGCTGTTGCTCACGACAAATGGAATGTGGCTCATTTGATGAAACCTGAGTTTGAAAGGTTAGGAAACATTGTGGGAAAAGGAGAAAATGCTGGTTACCAGCATTTTCTCTTTTCCCCACAATGTTTACAAAAGTCTTCTCCCTCCAGGGTCGTTAAAACACGGGACCGTTTGGTAAAAGGTTAAATATCGTAAAATGGTAGTAACCCTGTGCTTGGTGTCTGTGGTTGTGAGATAGAGCGTCAGCCTCGTAATCTTAGGGTCCTGAGTTCGATACCCGGAAGAGGGTGTCAACATTGGGATTATTCATTGGCCCACACATTTGGCGCGAGCGTAGCTCCCAGGAAACAGAATCGAGGGAGATTAGTATCAGTTGCAAGAGCTTGTTTCTCAATCGATGTAAAATAAATATATTTAAAACTAAAACTCTGTGCTTCATGAGCTTTTTAACTCTGTCAGCGCCAAGTCGCCGTGAAATGACTGAAATATTGTTGAAAGGGGAGTAAAACATCATTCAATCAATCTGTCAGCGCCAAATATGCGAACTCGGATCTCTTTCGACGGCTGAAAATACAATCCAATAAAACACATACAGATTTCTATCTTACAGACTTGATTAAAGAAGCGGATTGTATAGATCAAACATCAGACTGCACGTTATGTGCAGTCTGATCTTGATCTATGCCGTCCGCAAAAGCCCCTGTTTTCGCCTATGGCGCTGCAAGGGCTAATCTGAACAAATAGGTTAATCAGAGATCGTGGTACCAGTGACGGTGATGTACATGTATTTTTGGTTCTTTCCGCTTTTTCTTCTGACAGAGTAGCTTATGGAAATGAAATGCTCGGCGATGCCGATTTTTCCAATCATACCAGACCTTGAAAATCTTTAACACTGAATCAAGCAAGACAATATTTTGCAAAACATTATTAAGTAAGAAAGAGACGCGCCAGATATTCTTGGGGAGGTATTTTCCTAACACTTTGCGCCATAATTTCGCAAAGGCTTGTGGGAATATCATCAAGATTTGTCGATTATGTGGGATCATTCAAACATGTACTGTGACGTCACATCTGGTATAATGAAGACAGGCGAAGTTCCGCAATGCTAAACTACCAATTGATGCGTAATTTAAACCTCAAAAATGTATCCTTTTCATACGCCCGAAGGGTCGTATTATGTTATACCCCCGGTCGTCCGTCCGTCCGTCCGTCCGTCCGTTAGCAATTTCTTGTCTGCGCAACTCCTCCTACAGTTTCCACCGGAATCATTTGAAACTTGCCACAGTGAATCTCCATGATGTCTAGTTGTGCACCTGCCTCTTAGAATTTGGATCGCCGTTTGCGTTCTAAAATTATCTGCCCTTGATTTCTGAAATAACCAACTTTTCACTTTGAATTTTTGTTCAGGCCATAACTTCCATACCATAAAAGGTATCAACTTGAAATTACATACACTGATAGAACACATTATGGAGAAAAGCAGTGCACAAGAACCATAACTCTGCTGCTCTTGTTTTTTGAGTTATTGCCCTTTGTTAATTTTCAGTCTGAATTTTTGTCCAGGCCATAACTTCCAAACTATAAAAGCTATTAACTTGGAACTTCATACACTGATAGAACACATTATGGAGAAGTGCAGTGCACATGAACCATAACTTTGCCACCTTTATTTTTTCCAGGCCATAACTTCCAAACTTTAAAATCCATCATCTTGAAACTTCAAAGACTAATAGAACACATTATGAAGAAGTGCATTGCACAAGAACCATAACCCTGCCATCCTTCTTTTTGAGTTATTGCCCTTTGTTAGTTTTCACTTTGAATTTTCGTCTGGGCCATAATTTCTAAATTATAAAAGCTATGATCTTGAACCTTCAAAGACTGATAGAACACCTTGTGGAGAAGAGCAATTCACAAAAATCGTAACTGTGCCACCCTTATTTTTTTAGTTATTGCCCTTTAATATTTTTCACATTAGATTTTTGTTTGGGCCAGATCTTCCAAACTATAAAAGCTATCAACTTGAAACAATATACACTGATAGAACAGATTGTGGAGACGTGCAGTAAACAAGAACCATAACTCTGTCACCCTAAGTTTTTGAGTAATTGCCCTTTAATAACTTCACTTTGAATTTTTGTCCTGGCTACATCTTCCAAACTAGAAAAGCTATCAACTTGAAACTTCATACACTGACAGAACACATTATGGAGAAGTGTCATGCACAAGAACCATAACTCTGATACCCTTATTATTTTAGTTATTGCCCTTTATTTATTTTTAAATTTTTACTTTGAATTTTTGTCTGGGCCATAACTTCCAAACTATAAAAGCTCTCAACTTGAAACTTCAAACACTGATAGCAGTAGAGGGTTATATGCTTTTTTTTTTTTCCTTCAATAAACTATTACAGACAATCAAGACTTAACTTTCTTTATCATGGAGAATAACTACTCTTCATTCACGGCCCATCCTTCATTTCAACTCATTTCACTGACAAGCCCTTTCGGGCGTATATGCGCCACTCTGCGAAGCTCTTGTTTGTTGCATGTACCTGCCCAGTTTCATTACGCTTCAAACAAATTATAGTGTACAGTATCCTCCTATTATCTTTTGTTCTAGCAATAAAATCTTTGTCTGAAAATGTTTTTTGCTGTCTGCGTAGCTTTTTCCTTAATCTGGGGTCTTCCGGGCCGTAGTAGTAAAGCCGTTGATTTTCAATCAGAAAATTTTGACTCGGTTTCGCTGGTGGTGGTCACGTTATATTGGGTGTCGATAAGACACTGCAAGCCCAAAATTACTAATGTTAAAACCCGGGAAAGAAACGAACAAACGAGTTGTCTACGTTCTCTCTCAGCAAGTAAGAATTCCAATGGAATTTAATATCGTTATTAAATACTACTCCTTTGTGTTGCAAAATCAGCTTAAGATCCGATTTTACTTGTATTGTATTAGTTTCATGTCAGTTTTTATATTAATTCCAGTTTTTTGTTTCTCGAGAAAATCTGATTTTGCCCGTTTTTAATTAAAGGAGGATTAATAACAATAATAAAGGAAAGAGAACAGATCAGAGCAGAGACTTGATAACCTCCAGTTCCTCAAGCTCTATTCTTTTTTGTTCTTTTGTTGCACCTCCCATGTTAGATAGGGAACACAAAGGCAATCCCTAAATCATTTTCTATCACAATCAAAACGATAATTAATTAAAAAGAAAAATGTTAACGACCCTAAGGAAGAAGGCTTTTGAAATCGTTGTGGAAAAAGGAGAAAATGCTAGTAACCAGCAGTTTCTCCTTTTCCCACAATATTTCAAAAGTCTTTATCTGAAATCTTACGGTCTCCATGGATTTCAAATGCTGTCTAGATAGGTATACATGTACCTACTAGATCTTAAACGGATTTGTTTTTCCAATGTTTATATAAATAATTTATTATATATGTTCATATCAATATGATTGAATAAATATAACGATCGACTTGAAATTCATCGTGGAAATTACTCATTTACTTTGACGACGATAATTTTTCACCGTTATATAATAAAAAAAAAAAAAAAAAAGAGACACATTGATTATAAAAATGAATTTCATAAATCAGGTACAAAGTAAACAAACGATATAGTGACATGGCAACTTTTACCCTAGTTTTGAAATTGATTTCTCTGCCAGCGACTAACACTTGGGCCGACCGTGAATAACAGATTCTCATCTTCACAATAATTTCTATACTTTTAAATGATATGATTTAAATTTAAATGCATTTCAACACCCACTTTGTTGTTGTTACTTTAAATAATCTAATCGTTAATTTCAGGCTTTCCCAAGCAATCAAAACTGCTTATATCCGTTTTAATATACAATTCACCTATGCCTTTGGGTCGTCAAATCTATAAGATCATAACTCTTCACATATCTACATAAAATTCGTTTACCAAAATCCACTTTGTGTCTTTTTCATACGCCAATACAACTGTTATGCAAACATCTTTTTGAATCAGTCAGAACTTTTTTGCACTCAGTTCTGAAGAGTGTACTCATATATTAAAATACACCACAAAACCAAATGTAAAATTACAATACATCAGAATGTGTACAACTACATAGACCAGAGCGTTGGTCGCTTCTTCCGCTGGAGTAAGTTCATTGAAAGTATCGTGGATTACCCAGTACAACATATAAGGAAAGGTACAAATGGTATATACAAAACTTACAATAAACAGCATCTTAGCGTGTCCTTTGTCGGAACTATTTGTGACTTTATTTCGATTAACCGAGTTTTGATGAGCATGAACTCTACGTTTACTTGCTCGAACAGACAAATACATGGAAATATTTCCTGTGAGAAGCATGCAAAAAGGAACGATGGTAAAACAAATCAAAACTATATAGTCCCAAGTAAATGTATAGAATCGATCGAATTCCTCCGATACCCGAGTACACTTTTTCGTCTGTTCCAGTATGGTAATATTTTCATATTTAATTTCGGTCACAGTGTCTTTTAAAGAGTAACCAAATATGAAATGTGCGGTACCAGCTTGCGCTATAACCATGCTTACTAAACATACAATCATGGCTACCTTTGGCGTTATTTTATGTTTAGCTTTTATGGGAAAGGCAAAAAGAATCGCTCTCTCAACTGTCACATTTACAACTGTAAAGCAACTGAACGTTGCGCATGCGTATGCCATCCATTTTAACGTTCTGCAATTCAAACTTGATAAACTTAAATAATCCACTCCGAATCCATTGTTTAACGTTTGTTCCAGAGCTGTAGTCCATAACACGAAAGTATCAGAAATTCCAAGTACCAGGAAATAAATATTTGTCGAAAACCGTCTCATATTTTTCCTTGAGTATACAGTGACAATGATTCCATTCCCAATAGTTCCAACTATTAAAAACACAGGAGGAATAGTTCTCCATAGCAACACAGAATGCCGACATTCGAAGAAAGTGAGGTAATCGCAGCCCATCTCTCGAATGCAGCAAAGCCAAAATAAGGAGACTTTACACAGATCTATATTGTTAAATATTTTGCTCGATCGGTGCGGCAAATAATAAAATAAATGAGCCATGATCTGTGAAAAAGGGGCTTAATGCATCTGCGGAAAGTATCGACCGAGGTCAGCCTGCGCAGTCTGCGCAGGCTGACCTGGACCGAAACTTTTCGCTAAAAGTCATTTTCTGTATGTCCAAGGACCAATCTACCTCATCATTTAGTCAGTTGTTTGACAAAATGTACTTGATGGATCCATGATCACGTGATGACTTGCTTGGTATGTTGCATCACGGAGATGCATTAAGCCCCCTTTTGCCATAGCATTGCTGAAATAAATTGACTCACTACCAAGTAAGCTCTTTCGACGCTAATAGCAATTTTAGATTTTTTACCCTTTTTTTGCAGAAAGTATAGAACAACAACAGTCTACATAGAATCAGTGGTCTTGTCTTGTGTTGTGTCTCAGTCCCCACAAATATCAAAACTAAAATATCTGAATCTATTTTTGAGGAAAATCTATCACACGTCTTTGGGGCTCAAATATTTATCACAAATTTCAATATAACCACGTTGTTTTCGCTTCTTCATGGTAACTTGCTTTTTAAGTTTTCTCGATTTCTAAAAAGAGTATCCATGGTGCGTACGAAACACATTTATAAGTATCCGCAACCTAACACAGATGTCCCTCCTCAAACAGATTTGAGTTGTGCTATATATACCATTTACTTTCATTCGTTCGAGGTTCTTCCTGATCACCATACAAGCAGTTTTCGACAGATCGAGACAGACGCAAAACAATTAAGTAAAATTTTCAAATAGATCAATACCCATTGAGATGAAATAAATATACTTTGAAATGAAAGTATTGCGACAAACGACAATGGTGGTACTACTGAGAAATTTCTTCACTTGCCATGTCATTTTATGTTTTTGGTAGTAGCTAACTTAATCAGTATAAAGGAAAACGGTTCTAAGTGTTATCATTTAGAATCAAAATATGAATAGATTTCTCTGGTGACCCTTGTTTGTTCGAAAGTTGATGACAATTAAACATTAATATTATATAAACCCTTCCCTCTATCAGAAAATTTCGGAAGATACCGCAGTGCTGAACTTCTGATAGCATGCGACAAATCAAAATAGGCCTACTATTTCCAGCAAAAATTGTTTTCTTCTTTTTTTCAGAGTTGCTTCAACGATTTCATAAATGTTTTCTAACTCTTTATCGGTCGACAGAGTTTAAGACATTTTTTTTTTCAAATTGAGAGCTTTTCGAAAGATAAATCAAATCCGTCCCAAAGGACGGAATTTGTCTTTAATACGGTAGAAAACAGTCGGAAAAGGCAGACTGCTGGCTAACAGCATTTTTTGCTTTTCACACAACATTTTCAAAAACCTTCCTTTTGTGGGTTGTTAAAACTTCTGGTTATTTGGTAAAAGGTTCATCGGTTAAAGAGTTCATCATTTGACAAGCCAGTTGACAATGATTTTTTACGTCCCTGCAGAAAACAGCTTTTAACATAGTTGATTGTAAAGGAGTAACTGAGAGTTACACACAACTGCTCCTTTTTTCCCCGGAATGTTTCCATGTAATTCAAGAAGGTCTTAGATTATTGAAGATAGATTTTGTGCCCAGCAAAACACAGTGCATATATGTACACATGTGCTTGAATGAAGAGAGCACTACCAGGATCTTCTAGATTGCAATATGCCAATTTGTTTTACATTTTCCATTTACCGTGAAACCACTTTTAAATTCTATATCCTCTCTACTTCGACTTTTAACCCATACTTACCGACATTTTTTTTACAAACTGAAAGCAACTTACAGACAACAAATTAAATGACGTTCAGTTCATAGTATTTGGCTTTGAGAGAAAAGAAAAAATTGTGGAAAAAGCCGGGAGAAAATGCTGGTTACCAGATTTTCTCCTTTTCCAACAATGCTTTCAAAAGCCGTCGCTGTCGGAGTCTTTAAAACTTGGAATCGATTGGTAAAGATTTTCACTTGCTCTCTCTCTCTCTCCATCTATCTATCTATCTATCCTTTTTCTCTCCCTCCTTGTTTTCATTCTCGTTTGTCTTCTTATACCTTTGGTATGAGAACACAATGTCGGACAAAAAAAAAAAATTGAAAAGATTCTATAGGGAAATATTTCTTTTTCAACACTGTTATGATATATTGTTTCCGTTTCTATCACATCTAAGTAATCATGTCAACCCAACCATTGTGCCTGGTGATAACATCATATTTCAAAGGCCTTTTAAAATGTCAGAAGCATCAGTTTTCTGTAGAATAATGGCCACTTTTCCTTTATTCCCACCTTACTAAAATGGATCAGTTTCTATGTGAAAGTGAGCGCCTTTTGCAGTTCAACGTCAAAGGCTATTGATTTGTAATCCAGAGGTTCGGGGTTCTATTCCCGGTGTCGGCAGGGCCGGGTCGCCTTGGACAGCCGTCAGATACTGCCCAGTCCTTGCCTAGTTCTGGTAAAACAAATTTTACAAATACATAAACCATGTTCTATGAAAAGAGGGCCTAATGCATCTGCGAAAAGTATCGACCCAGATCAGCCTGCACTTTTCTTTATAGGTCAATTTTCTGTATGTCCAAGGACCAGTGTACCTCATGATTAAGTTGGTTGTTAGACAAAATGGATTTCATAGAGCCATAATTATGTAATGACTTGCTTGGT
Organism: Tridacna gigas; assembly: GCA_945859785.2. Lineage (NCBI taxonomy): Eukaryota > Metazoa > Mollusca > Bivalvia > Cardiida > Cardiidae > Tridacna > Tridacna gigas. Next base: position 57,108,709 of record OX244034.2, read on the forward strand.
ATCATGGATCATTAAAACACACCGCGGGGGATGTACTAAACCCCCTTTTGCCAGAGCATGGCTCACGTGTAAGTTGTCACAGTCGCATAACTAAAACATCGCTGAGCACTGTGTACAAGGTAGGTCTTATTATTCTGCAACGAAATTTCTCGCGATCTGATTGGATAATATGCTCCGAATAAATATTGCTGTAAAATGGCAAGGCGAGGCGGCGGCATGATTCGCCACAGCCGTGAACAAATTTACAAGTGCCATGCCAGCTCACCGGAAAACTATTAATGTATCGTTTTAAAGCATGAACAGTTGTTATCACCTCGAATACGTTATTTCCAATAAAAACAGGTTGCAAACGAATTTGAAGGGGAGAATACGAAACAAAAAAGCTTCTACTGAACAAGGATTGAAATAACCAAATCAGGCCTCATGGCCTTGATAAAAATTATGTAGAGTTATTATTTTTCAAAACGTAACTGCAAGTGTTGTTTCTGTGTTAAAGGCCCAGTATTGGCGAAAAGTAAATGGGGGTGTTAAAATGGATTTTTAAATCATAGCATTTAAAAGTATGGAAATTGCTGTGAGGATGAAATTTTGTTATTGCACCAAGGCAGAAAATTGAATTTTAAAACCAAGTTAAACGTAAACAAAAGATTGAGCGACTTGGTTACTTTGTACCCAGTTTTAAAATTCATTTTTCTGCCATCTACATACACTTGGACCGACTATATAAATATGGAATATTATGTCGGGGGTGTTTCCTGTCGGCTGTATTTACTTCTCGATGCGTTGGGAAATTTTGACAGGAAACTCCCCCTGACATAATGTTCCATTTATTATATACCTACAAATGCTAAAAATCAAAACGAATTCAATTAGAGTCAATTTTACTCAAAAACTAAATATTTGTTTGAAAACCTAGTTAATTGGTCGTTAACATCTTTTTATGAATGGCGGATGAATACTATGCAGCATTTTTTCCACCACGCCCATATTGTATTATCATGAAATCAGTAAAAATGGCTGCCGTATACACATGGATACTGTTTGGGTGCTTTCGTTTTTGAAACGCTCAATGAAGTCAAAGTACCCAGATTGAGTTCACAATAGGAAGTCAATATCGTCATCAAATGAATCAGTCGACATTGTGACATAAATTCTTAAAGGTGTACGATCTTCGTGTAGTTTCAAAGCTGTAACGAAAAAATATCGGGCGAAAGGTTAGATCTAGCAGCCGACAGTTGATGTCACGATAATCTCGTTTAATATTGCATTACAATTGTATCTTTTTCAATAAAGGTGAAATGATTAATGAATTTCATTCGTATGCTTTGTTTAAGAGTAAGAATAATGCCATAAAAATGTTTATAGGGTAGATCTACGCTCCACTGCTCATAGGAAACAAACAGATTTTGCGATTTTGCGTTTCTAAAAATAGACTAATCACACAGTCGCCTCCTGCTGCTTGATTTTACTACGTTGCGTAAAATAAAATATGGAAAGAGGTTGAAGGAAGTTCGCTCATGGATTAAGTCATCATTACCATATTTGGAACCGTATTTCAGTGTGGTGATAGAGATTTTTTTTCCCCGTCATGTCTGATTTTATCCGTTTGAGACGCTTGTATTTGAGCCAGAAAATTCACAGGTAGTCTATAATAAAGTAAAATATACCTTTACTTAGTATCTACGCCGACTGGTACGATTCATCAAGCCATGGTTACGTAATGACCAGTCATTTAAAATAAATCATACCATTCAGAAGTAAGGAATTTATTGTGAAGATGACAATCTGTTATTGTACAGTCGGTCCAAGTCTAGATCTAGTACTGACATAATCTAAAAGTAGAATGTGTAGAGTGCATATGTATAAAGAGTTTTTGGTACCAGTCAGAATGATCACAGTAAATGGATTGCAAACTACAAAAAAAATTAGAAGAGAAATTGGCTGACAGCACATTTCCAAGTTTTTCTGAAATGTAGACCTAGATTCTTACCAGATTGCGTTGGTACAGCCAAAACAACGTGATATTATTGATTATACTCAGAGTCGATACCGGTCTTAGAAACGGTCTCAATCAGGAAGATAACGAAAGTCAAACAGAACGATTCATCCAGAATTCATTTTTTTATGCAAAATTAATAGTATATATAGATGTGTGAATACATGTATATGGTAAAATTCTGCAAGACAGTACACTGCAATACCTCCTGCGACAAAATTGCAGCAGACGACCGAGAAAACATTAACTGTAAACAACGGATCATCACAAAATCTAATTCTTCATCAAATCACAAAATGTGATCTATATGCCTGCCTAAATATTGAAAGCTTATGCAGACAACAAATTGAATGCGACGATGATGATGGCGTTGTCTATGAAAGGTAAACAAGAAATATTTTTAAAAAAGATAGACGGCGTAAGTTTGCCTGAAATGGACAGGGGCCCTTAGAGTAAACTTGTCTACATTTTTGACCAACCACAAATTTCTATTCATTCATTTGTTATTAGTACCAAAATGTAGGTCAAAAGCCAGCACATTCAGCTACGGCGAAAAAGTGGGAAAAAAAGGAGAAAATGCTGGTTACCAGCATTTTTTCCTGTTTCCACACTGTTTTCAAAAGCCTTCCTCATTATTATATGGGTCATTAAATCTTGTTAATGTTTCATAAAGAGATAAAGAGTTGCTCATGACTAACAATTTCTCCTTCTGTCACAACATTCCCAAAAGTTGCCTGCTGCAAACTGAAACAAGAACAACACATGCACACCTGCATGTGCCAATGCTCAGCTGCAAATTGGTTTTTTTTTTCAGTGAAAATGTTAAGTCAGAGAAAGGGCATAAATCTATCAAAGTTTGAAACGTATTTCGGGGGTTCCCTGCCTTTCTGGCATGGGCTTCCCCTTAGATAGTTTTTTAGTAAAAATCTTCAGTAATAATTTATGAAACAGCAACAACATAGACATTGACAGTAGTATGACAATATCCTGACATATTTGTTGAAAACAGTTGAGCTAAAACTGTCCATAACGGGGGGGGGGGGGGGGGTTATGAGAAGATTAAAAAAGAAAATATAATAAAACCTGGAATTCAACATAAGCAATGGCACAATGTAGCTTGAGCACTTGACTCTTTCACTGCTATGGGAGCCTGAAGTTACTTCACTGAAGGCATAGGTCAAGACAGACTGCACAGAACATGCAGTCTGATCTTGGATCTACACTTTCTGCTTCTTCGATTTGAAGTTTGACCAAACGGTCTCTTCATTTGTACTGAAGCTGTTTTCTCTTTGTCCTAAAGTTGACTGGCAGCGAAAGAGCTAATAAAACAAAATAAATTTAACTGTTAGAGCCCTATGCATGATTTAAGATTGAAGACTATGTGGATAATGATCAGAATGCGCTGAACATGCAGTCCAATCATGGATCTACATTCTGTTTTTGACACAATATTTCTTTTCTTTCCAAAGATGTTACATGCACCAAATCTTCTTCAACAAATGTGTTTCAGGAGGCAATAAATTCATGTAAACTAAAATATTATGCATTCATTTTATTAGAATCATTTTTAATATGTTTAAACCTTTACCTGGTGATAAAATTTTAGCCTTGTCCAAATTGAAAGCATTAATTGCAAACGTGAATTTCGCTGTGGCTTAAATGGTGCAATTTTTCTTTGATAGGGCAGAAAACATTGTGGGAAAAAGAGAAAATGCTGGTTACCAGCATTTTCTCCTTTTCCTGCAATGTTTTCAAAAGGTTTCTTTCCCAGGGTCATTAAAAGGTGGCATAGTAAAGGGTTAACTCTTTTACCAGACAACAAAATTTTAGTTTTTTCCATACTGAAAGAATTTGTAGATGACAGCTTAGATGTGCCTTAATATGGGTTTTGTCTTTGATAAGGTCAAAACTTTGTGTGGAAAGTAGAAACAGCTGGTGACCAATATTGTCTCCTTTTACCCCTGCAAAATGATTAAAAACCCTTTTTTCAATGGTACATAAGAACACTGGATCTTCCCGTAGAGTTAACCCTTTACTACACAATCCCAAGTTTTAATGGCCCTTAAAGAGAATGCTTTTGAAAAAAATGTGATGGTAACAAGCATTTTCTGCTTTTCCCACAATGCTTTCCACCCTTCCATACAGAATATGCATTGTTTGAACCACATCTATTTTGTCATCTGCCAATGCTTTAAATTTGGGCAAGTCTAAAGTAATGTTGTCTGGTGACAAGTTAACCCTTTACCAAACAATTCCGGGTTTTCACAACCCTGAGAAAGAAGTCTTTTGAAAACATAGTGGGAAAAGGAGAAAATGCTGGTAACCAGCATTTTCTCCTTTTCCCACCATGTTTTCTTCCCTTCCCAAAATAAATTTTAATTTTTGAGTCACATTAATTTTGTTGTCTGCAAATGCTTTCAATTTGGATGAGTCTAATATTTTGTTGTTTGGTACAGAGTTAACTGAGAATGGTACTATTGGCATTCCAATGCAAATAATATAATTACATGTATACACAAAAATGTTAGGTAAGTAACAAGACAATGAAAGATAATTCTGATTTCAATATCATTGAGGATTCTTATCATAAATTTTTTATCGCTTTTCAAAACAGATGAACCACAAGATATTTTAACTCTTTACCACATGACACAATGTTGGACTTTATTGTCCAGATCCAAGCGAATTTTAGAAAACATAAGAAATATGGTTCAAACTGTAGAATTTGTCTCTGTAAGGGTAGAAAACATGGCTACCAGCATTTTCTCTTTTTCAAAGCATTTTCTCTTTTTCCAACAATGTTTTCAAAAGCCTTCTTCCTCAAGGTCATTGAAACTTGGGATTGTGTGGTAAGGGGTTAAACTGCCATGAACAAAGTTATATAGTGCTCAAAATTGATTTAATCACAAAGTACAGCAAAGTTAATCCTAGTGTGCTTTCCCTCAAAGGGTTGAAAAAAAGTCATTAAAGAAGATTTTTTTTTGCCCTATTTACCCTCAAGTCATTAACAAAGAATTCTAATATATATTTATTGCGAACTGAATGATAATCTCAGTTGGCAAACAGCAAGAGAGTTATGTACATTTTTGAACAATCATAAAAAATATGCATAAAACAAAAATGGGACTACCATAAGTTTACACCATCTACTTATAAATATTAAAACAACAATAACAATAAGGCAAATATGCACCCTCAAAATGCAGAAAAAAATATTTTGGTCATTTTTATGCAGTGCAGATCAAGATCATACTGCAGAGAAAATCCAGAATTTAATGTAGTCTGATCTTGGCTCTAAATGGTCCAAAATTTCTGCAACACAGTTTCACTGACAAAGCCTCAAAATTGCAACTACTGGGTCTCTTTTACTAATATATATGAGCCATGCCCTGTGGATAAGGGGCCCAGATCAGCCTGCGCAGTCCGTACAGGCTGACCTGAGCTGAAACTTTTAGCTATTGGTGACTTTTCTGTATGTGCAAGGACCAGGGTACTTTATGATTCAGCAGGCAGTTAAAAAAAGTGACTATTATGGATCCATAATTATGTGATAGCTTGATTGGTATAATGTACCATGGAGATGCATTAAGCCCCCTTTTGCCAGAACACAGCTCATATCTTTTTGATAAGTCTCTACCAGATAACAAATCATCAGACACATCCAAATGTAAAGCATTTGTAGACAGCAAATAAAATGTTGTTAAAATAATGGAATTTGTCTTTGGAGGGAAGAAAACTTTATGGAAAAGAAGAAAATACTGGGTACCAGCATTTTCTTCTGTTCTATAAATGTTTTCAAAAGGTTTCTTGCTCAGGTATGTTAAAACTTAGGCTTATTTGGTAAAGGGTTAACTCTTTACCAAACGACAAAATTTCACACTTGTCCAAATTTGAAAGCATTTGCAGACATCATATTAAGGTGGCTCAAAGGATGCAACATGTCCTTGATAGGGTAGAAAACGTTGTGGTAAAAGGAGAAACTGCTGGTAACCAGCATTTTCCCCTTTTCCTACAATGTTTTCAAAAGGCTCCTTTACTCAGGGTTGTTTACCCTTGATCAGAAACACAGAAGAGACCGTCAGCTAACTCCTTAATACTAGTTACTAGACAACAGAAGTTTAGACTCGCTGGTACTGAAAGCATAAATTTGCAGTCAACAATTGTAGGTTTAACCCTTTACCAAAGGACCAATTTTAGACCCTTACAAATTGAAAGCATCTGCAGACGTCAAATCTAAAAAGTGACATATGGACTGAAGTTCTTTGATGGGGTAGAAAACTTTGTGGGAAAAGTAGAAAATGCCAGTTACCAGCATTTTCTACTTTTTCCACAATTATTTCAAAAGGCCTCTACCTCATGGTCGTTAAAACTTGGAATTGTTTGGTAAAGGGTTAACAATAGCATTTGTAGTTGATAAATGACAGGAAACATTGTGGGAGAGAAGAAATTCCTGTTTTGCAGCATTTCCTCCTTTTCTAGCAATGTTTCTCAAAAGACTTTCTTCTTTATATGTGTAAATTCGCTACATTACATTTATTTGGTCAAGTGTTATATCTAAATAGTATTGACAAAAAAAAAACAAAAGAAAGATAATTTTGATTTTCTGTTCAGTTTTGAATTCAAGCTTATTTGAAAGACAATCAAGAAAAGTGAAAAAAAAATTCCAGATTGTGGAAAATAAAGAAAAAATGTGAATTCTTCAATATTTCACATTTTCCCTTTCATATGTGATAAAAATAATGAAATTTCAATGGTCTGTGTTTTTCTTCAACACTTTATCAAATGACAAAATTCTAGACTTGTCCGAATTGAAAACATTTACAGACAATAAATTAAATATGGCCCAAATGATGATTTCAATCTTTGACAGGGTAAAAAACATTTTGGGAAAAGGAGAAAATGCATTTTCTCCTTTTCCCACAATGTTTTCAAAAGGCTTCTTCTTCAGGGTCATTAAAATATGGTATTGTGTGTAGAATGTTATGAAACTATTTCTTTCTTCCTGTCTATCATTTTCTATCACCAACCCTTTACCAAACAACCTCATGTTTTGAGAAAAAATACTTTTGAAAACATTGTGAGGAATGGAGAAAATGCTGGTAACCAGCACATTTTTCCCTACAATACCTTTTTTCAATTTTTTTCTATGGACAGCTCCCATCATTTGAGCTAAATTTAATTTGTTGTCAGCAAGTGCTTCCAATCTGGACAAGTCTAAATTTTTTTTGTGTGGTAATGAATTAACTCTTCACCATTCAAAAAAATTTCAGACTTGTCTAAATTGAAAGCACTTGCAGAAGACAAAAGTTACTCAAAACCTAAATTTTTTGTTTCCAAGAGTAGCAAACATTGTGGGAAAGGGAGAAATTGCTCGATACCAGCATTTTCTCCTGTTCCCACAATGTTTTCAAAAGGCTTCTTTAGGATCGTTAAAAGTCAGGATTGTGTGGTAAAGGGTTAACGATTCTTTTTCTGGCTTTTTTAATGAGTCTTTTGAAACACGAATAGGTAAATGACATTATAAAAATGCATGTAGATCTATAGGAAAATGAAAAATAAAGATACAAGTTACATTACACACAAAAGCATATAAACAACAAATGGTACAAGTGGACACAAAACTCATAAAAAAATGATAAAGAGAAACATTGGTAAAAATAAAACAAGTAAAAATGGGTATCAAAAATATTAATTCAGTACCTACACCAAACAAAAAACATTTAGACTTTTTCAAATAGAGACTATTTGCAGACAACAAATTAAAATGTGGCTGGAATGATATGATTTGGCTGTCAGAAGATCTAAAACATGGTGGGAAATTGAGAAAATGCTGGTTAACATTTTCTCCTTTCCTGCAATGTTTTGAAAAGCATCCTTTCTCAGGGTATTTTAAACTTGAGGTTGTATGGCAAAGGTTAAACAACTTCATTTAACCTGTTGCCACACAATGCCAAGTTTTAAAGCCCAAGATGATTGACTTTTGAAAACATTGTGGGAAAAGGAGAACATGCTGGTAACCAGCATTTTCTCCTTTTCCCACAATGTTTTCTAACCTTTCAGAAACAAATCCAATCATTTGAGCCATATTTAATTTGTCATCTGCAAATTCTTTGAATTTGGACCAGTCTTTCAATTTTGTGGTTTGGTTAAAAGTTAAGAATTAACAGAAATAAAAATATTCCGAATGATATTCATCAAATCAGCTTCTATAAAAATGTGTATCAATACCGATACATGATAAACAGCTGGTACTATGTATTACAATAATCAAAAAATGTTTTTTCTTTTTAAATTATTTCCTAAAGAATTTCTTCCCCTTTCTTCTTTTAACCCTTAGGCTGCTAAGCGCAAAAACTCACTGACCTTTTGCGGACAGCTTAGATCAAGATCAGACTGCACACAATGTGCAGTCAGATCTTTGATCTACACTGTCCAATAAGGAGGTATTTTTCCTCCACAAATACCTTTGAAACAGGAAAATTTGGGTTTTTACTATGGGCTTGAAAGTTTCTTTTCTTTTATTTAGCAGGATAAGAGTTAAGAAATGTGAGAAATGAAAATGAAAGGCAGAGATAAAGCAGATAAAGCTTGCCACACAAGCATAATTACTTTGATTATAGCACTGTAGCCTTCTTATCCATCTTCAGTTCAAAATTTTTCATTTTGTTTTTGTTGCTGTTGTTGTTGTTTAAGCCACGAATCAGCTGTTAGATGCACTGTGTCACCTTGTGGACTTTGTATTTCTTTTTGCTCTGGTAATGTCTCATTTTTCCTGTAGTAAAATGCCTCTGGTTCACTGGTCTTTCCTTTCTCAGCAATCCTGAATGACAACAAGAGGGCAATTATGGTCCTTTGAATAACACTTTACAAAATGACATAATTTTAGACTTGTTGAAATTGAAAACTTTTGCAGAAAAGATGTTAAATTGGTTCAAATGATGTTATCTGTTTTGGATAGCAGATGGATAAAATTTCATGGAACAAAGGAGAAAATGCTGGGTACCAGCATTTTCTTCTTTCCCACAATGTTTTCCCAAGCCTTTTTTCTAAAGAAAGTTAGAACTCGGGATTGTTTGATACAGAGTAACTACCCCCTTATTTTCAATTATTGCCACTGACTGTTCTCAACCTCTAGGTTGCTAAAGCTTGATTCAGTGTGATTTTGAGGATAGTGGGTCAAGATCAGACAGCACAGAACATGCAGTCTGATCTTGAAATTACACCGTCCATTCCTGTGACATTTTTTTTTTCCAGCAAAAAACCATCTTTGAAACTGCAACATTTGGGTTGTTTTCATAGGCTAAAAAACTTTTTGTTCAATCTATAATTTGAGCAATTCAACAGTTAATTCTTTAACTCTTTACCATACTATCCTCCCTTTTCACGACTCTAGGAAAGAAGGCTTTGAAAACTTTTTGTCCCACAATTTTTTCTTCCCACTGAAATAGAAACTTCATGGTTTGAATAACAATTAATTTGTTGCCTGAAAATGCTTTCAATTTAGACAAGGCTATAAATGTAGGAAAAGGAGAAAATGCTGTAAATGGCATTTTTCTCTTTTTCTATAGCCATGTTTTCTACTCTTACAAATTCCATTATGTAAGCATTATTTGATTTAGGCTTTCATTTCAGATGAGTCCTAAATTGTGTTGTGTCGTAAACGTTAACTGTTTACCACACAATCCCGACTTTTAACGACCCTGGGAAAGAAGCCTTTGAAAACATTGTGGGAAAAGGAGAAAATGCTGGTAACCAGCATTTTCTCCTTTTCCCACAATGTTTTCTACCTATTCCTAAACAAATTTCAATTCTTGAGTTGCATTTAATTTGTCCTCTGCAAATGCTTTCAATTTGGACTTGTCTAAAATTCTGTCGTCTAGTAAAGAGTTAAAAGAAGAAAAAAAAATCAAGCCTTCACCATACTAAATGCATTTTCACACAACCAATTAAATGTTGCTTAACTCTTTACCAAACGACAAAATTTTAGACCAGTCCAAATTGAAAGCTTTTGCAGACAACAAAATAAACGTGAAGCAAAAATTGAAATTTGTTTTGGGAAGCGTAGAAAACATTGTGGGAAAAGGAGAAAATGCTGGTTACCAGCATTTTCTCCTTTTCCCACAATGTTTTCAAAAGGCTTCTTCTTCAGGGTTGTTAAAAGTCGGGATTGTCTGGTAAAGGGTTAAAAAGATGTTATTTGTTTTAGGTAAGGTCTTTAATAAGGTAGAGTACATTTGAGGAAAAACAGCATTTTCTGCTTTGTTTTCAATAGCCTGTTTTCAGAAGCTTTCTTCCCTAAGGACATAAAAATATGGAATCATTTGGTAAAATGTTAATCCATTACCAAACAATCTTGAGTTTTAACGACCATTAGGAATAAAGCTTCTGAAAACACTGTGCTTTAAGGGGAAAATGGTGGTTACCAGCATGTTCTCCTTTAACCCTTTACCACAAAATCCCGACTATTAACAACCCTGGGAAAGAAGCCTTTTGAAAACATAGTGGGAAAAGGAGAAAATGCTGGTAACCAGGATTTTCTCCTTTTCCCACAATGTTTTCTGCCCTATCAAATACATAAATCACCATTTAAGCTACACTGAATTTGTCGTCAGCAAATGCTTTCAATTTGCTCCAATCTAAAATTTTGTCGTTTGGTAAAGGGTTTACTCTTTACCACATAACAATTCAGACAGGTCCAAAATGAAAGCATTTGCAGACAACAATTTAAAAGCTGGCTCTGATGGTAGCAATTGTCTTTGAAAAGTTAGAAAACATTGTGGGAAAAGGAGAAAATGCTGGTTACCAGCATTTTCTCCTTTTCCCACAATGTTTTATGTTTTCTGGGAAAAGGAGAAAATGCTGGTTACCAGCATTTTCTCCTTTTCCCACAATGTTTTCTGAAGCCTTCTACCTCAATGTTGTTAAAACTCGGGATTCTGTGGTAAAGGGTTAACCCTTTACCACACAATGCCGCCTTTTAACGCCCCTGAGAAAGAAGCCTTTTGAAAACATTGTGCGAAAAGGAGAAAATGCTGGTAACCAGCATTTTCTCCTTTTTCCACAATGTTTTCTACCCTATCAAAGAAAAATTGCACCAATTGATCCACATTGAAATTGTCATCTGCAAATGCTTTCAATTTGGACAAGGCTAAAATTTTGTCGTCTGGTAAAGGGTTAAGGACAATGTTTTCAGCCCTTTGAAAGACAAATCCTCCTACTTATACAACATGTATTTTGCCATCTGCAAATGCTTTCAAATTGGACAAGTTAAAAATATTGTCATGTGGTAAAATGTTAAAAAGTCAATACAGATAAATCAAACCAGAACTGTCAGAAAACAAGATGGTTCTCCTGTTGGAAAACTGTTTATGAACATTATGACATTTCTCTGTGAGGTTTTTGACGATCTTGACAAATTTGTCCAGACTGGCAAACACAATGTACACACAGTCATAAGCACTATATCTCCTTTAACTCTTTACCAAACAACAAAATTTTTTACTCGACCAAACTGAAACCATTTGCAGGCAACAAACTAAATATAGTTCAAATGATGATTTCTGTCTTTGATGTATAGAAAACATTGTGGGAAAAGGACCTTTCCCACAATGTTTTCAAAAGTTCTCTTCCTCAAAGTCATTAAAACTCAGATTGTGCAGTAAAGGATTAACCTAACAGAGGATTGTGACACTAATAGAATTCTTAGCCCTTAGGCCATGAAATGTGCCTCTTTAGGGTTTTTATTAGGCATAGATCAAGATCAGACTGGGCAGAAGATGCAGTCTTATCTTGGATCCACACTGTCAGATACTATGAAATGTTTCCAATCAGGAACTTTGAAATCACAACGTTTTGTTTTACATACTTTCTGGAAGAAATTTAATTGATATAACAGTTTAACCCTTACTACACAATCCAGAGTTTTAATGAACCTGAAGAAAAGAGGCTTTTGAAAACATTGTGGGAAAAGAAAAAGAAATGCTGGTAACCAGCATTTTCTCCTTTTCCCACAAAGTTTTCTACCCTATCAAAGACAGAAATCATTATTTGAGCTACATTTAATTTGTCATCTGCACATGATTTCAATTTGGATTAGTCTAAAATTTTGTCGTTTGGTAAAGAGTTAACTCTTTATCAAACATTCCCGAGTGTTAGTGACCCTGAAAAAGAATGCATTTAAAAGAGATGTTGTGGGTATTGGAGAAAATGCCTTTTACCAGCATTTTCTTCTTTTCCATCAAGTATTTCAACCCTATCAACTGACAAATCCTTTTGATTAAATCTGTACTGAACAATGCTTTGTGTCAACAACCCAAAAGAAGAAGGTTTTTTGAAAACATTGTCGGGAAGGGAGAAAATGCTGGATATCCACAATAGTTTCCCTTTCCCACAATGTTTTCTACCTTGCCAAAGAACTTGAGTTCAATTTTAGCAATTTTGGATTTGTCATTTGCAGATGCTTTCAATTCGGAAGAGTCTAAAAATTTGTCATTTGCTTAAGTGATATGCAACTTTTCATCTACAAAATGCTTTCAGAATGAACAAGTCTAAATTTTTGCCACCTGATAGCAAGTTCACGGTTAAAGAGGAAAATTTTAACTTACGTTGTGTATGGATGTTCCTGGCCGGCAGCCGTAGGTTGATCATAGGTGTTATCTGTTATTTTAATGTCAGCCGTCAGATATCCTGGATTTTCTATTCCATCGATATGGTCATTTGTGTAGGATGCAGAGGGAAGATCTGATTCCTTTCCACAGCGACCAATTCTCCTGCAATATATCTTACTGTGTTAACTCTTTACCAAACAACAAAATTTTAGGCTGGTCCAATTTGAAATCATTTGCAGACGACAAATCAAATCCATTGAAATGATGAAATTGTTTTGTAAGAGTAGAAAATGGGAAAATGGTTACCAGCATAGGAAAAGGTAAAATTACTGGTAACCAATATTTTCGCCTTTTCTGGCAACATTTTTGTATTTACAAAGTCCATCGTAATAGCCACAGATAATTCTCATTACCAAACAATAAAAATCTAAACTAATCCAAATTGAAAGCATTTGCAGATGACAAAATAAATATGTATGAAAAAATGAAATTTGTTTTGGGAAGGGTAGTAAATATTGTGGGAAACAGAGCTCCTGATAAGAGGGAGTGATGGTATTCTAAAACCATTATTTCTCTTCCAACCCTATGTTGTGGGTACTCATTAGAATCGTCTTGATGAGATGATTCTAATGAGTACCCGTAACATAGGGTTTAGTGGTAAATAATTAATATTTTCAGTTTTGAAATCAAAATCACTCCCTCTATCTGGAGCTCTGTGGGAAAAGGAGAAAACGTTGGTTATCAGCATTTTCTCCTTTTTTCACAATATTTTCAAAAGGCTTCTTTCTCAAGGATGTTAAAAGTTGGGATTGTATGGTAGAGGGTTAAGACATTTAGACTTACCCTCTAAATACAAAAGCCAGCAAAATCAAGGCCAAAATAACAACTGCTGCAACTGTAACTCCAACACCAATTCCAATTTTCTTGCCCTTATCGTTGCTTGTTCGTGCTTGGCTCACACTTGGGGTTTCCACTGGAAGGTAGGAGAGAAAATAACTGACAGGCATGGAGAGCGACAGACAAACACAACAGACAGACAGGTACAAGGAGTGTTTAAATATGAATGCATCTAAGCACCTAAAGTTTCAGTCTCCTGATCCAAACTTTAAAGTCATAAAGACACTGGAATTCATTTTCTGTCAACACTATTTCAACATGTGTAAACCATTGTCTTTTCTATGAAGTGCAAGACTTTCTGAAGCAGGAAACAGTCATTGTGCTCCCCTACCCTCTGTATTCTCCTGACCTTGCCCCTTGTGACTTCTTTTTTTTTCCAAAGCTAAAAAAATACCTTTCAGGTTGAAAATTTGTTCAACACAAACACCTTGGTTCTGAAATATTCCAGCGTCTTCCTAGTATATCTAGGAAAGACTATGAAAATGCCGTTTTAAGATTGGATCTGGAGACTGAAACTTTGTATGTCTGTTGGAGGTGAATACGAGGGGTGTTCAATAAATACACAGAAACGTGCTGTCATTCTTTCAAATATTGCTTTAACACATTACAATTAATACATATTGTAGATGATTTAATGCTGTATTGACAGAATAAATTTCATGCCAATATCTCAACAACCTATAAAGATATGGTTGTTATAGCAACGTCATCACTCAAAAACAGGCCCAACATCATCCAGAGTCAATTTTACATCGCTTTCTTTGCATTACTTATTAATCGTGTCTTTCACATACCTAGATGAGATAATTGTCTAAAGAATTCTATCTTTTTCGAAATACTCTCCTCAAAAAGTAGTACACTTTTTGCATCGTTTAACCCATGAATAGAAGCTTTTCCTGTCGGCACCAGACTCAAGAGACGCAATCGCGGACTGCGCTGCACTCTTTACGTTGTGTTATCAATGTTGACCGTCTGCTCTTCTGGTCATCTGTCACACTTTCATGACCGTCTTCATAACGCCCATACCATTTGTAAAAAGCCATTTCTTCATTGCTGAATAATGGTATGCCTTGATTAACAGTTGCATTGCTTCTTTTCTAGATTTTCCATTTAAAACACAAAATTTAACAGCAGTTCTCTGTTCAGATCTTATTTTGAAGCACGTGAATAAACAATATGTACACCAAACGCTGAACTGATGTCAGACGTAAATGTGACTTCATGAACGTCATACCAAGAGTTGGTGCCAAATCATGACAAAATTTGGTGAAGATATCTGATCAGATACAAAAGAGATATGTTTTATTGCATTTTGGGCCAGGTTTTGGAAAACAACGTTGCCACAACTACCATATCTTTGTGAGATGTTGAAACAATAACTTGAAATTTATCCTTTCATTACGGTATTAATTTCCCTACACTATGTATCAATATTGCTGTATTCAAGCAATGTTTGAGAGAATTACTGTACTTTTCAGCATATTTTTTTAACAGCCCTCGTACTTTGAGGGAACAAACTGTTCAAGGTTTGAGTTCATAAGCTTTCCCTGATGAGGTGCCTACTCTAGCTTGACAGCTCTCAAGGCTTGTTTAATACAAGTTTCAACAGTATTTCAGTTCTGTCACAGCAGCCAGTGCAGATATCTACATGTTCCTAGTTTTCTCTACCAGTAATACATGTACACACATTACTCCATCAATGACAGTTAAAACAAGAGCACCACATGCCACTGCCAACGCTCGGGTGAAAGTGCTTGATTTTCAGTGAAAATTCTACGTGGAAAAAAGGGCAGTAACTTTGATGGTCATCTGCCCTTGTTGCATGAGTTCCCTTTCCATAGTTAACAACTTGTCTGAGTTTGAAGAAAATATGTTCAGTAATGACAGAGATATTATAAAATGTTGAAGTTTAGCACGACAACGATGCACATGATACCAGGGCTATGCCAATACCTCGATGTTTTCTTCGAAAACAGCAGAGCTATAAAAGAAAGAAAAAAGGATATCTTGAAGACAATAACATGTAAAGAAAAGCACATACTGGAGAATAAATACAAGAGAACCACATGCAGGTACCAATTCTTGGCTGCAGTTGCTTGATTTTCAATGAAAATGATACATCAAAAAGGGGGCATAATTGTGTAAAAATTATTCTTACAGTTATCTGCCCTTGTAGTATGGGTTCCTTTTTTTAAAGTTAATAACTGGTCCAAGTTGAAGTCAATATCTTCAGTAACAACGGAGATATTATAAAATGTTGAAGTTTTTGTAAAACAATAATGACAACACAGATGGAGCTAAGGCTATTGCTATACTTTGACCTTTCCTTAAAAACAGCCAAGCTTATAATAAGGAGGCAACAGGAAAAAAAGGGAAAACAGAAAATATGTAACAAATAATACATGCCAAAACAAAGATTGGTAATTTGGTTCCAGTTTCCATCAGCTTGACAAACTATTTCTGTCACATTCTGGTTAGCAATGAATGGTGTTGTGCACACAAATGAACACCTGGATCCAACTGTTCTGTTACACTGAGAGCTTACCACACCGTTTAGAATTGTGTTTGAGCATAAGATCTCTGTAATGTAAGGAATATAATTCCTTAAAAAACAAAAACATGAGCACACATTCATGGTCATACATGTATCATCTCATATCTTTAATCACTTTTCCAGTTAATCCAGTACACGTCTTTCCATGGTGCCATATTCATGTATTTCTTTTATTATCTGCAAGTTGGTCATGTGACTATAGAAAGGTGCAACTGCCAGTTGGGACTACTTTTGAATTAGCATTTCAATGATTGAATGAAAGAAACAAGAGGGCCATGATGACCCTGTATTACTCCACTGCCTTTTAAATAAATGTATTATGCACTAAACTGGCATTAACAGAGACAATATATCATAAGAAGCCGGTATGGCAAAAAAAAGTTGTATCTTTTTAAAATACAAATGCAAAGATTATGTCAATGATTACAAGCAGGTATAATCGTGGATCATATATAAATGTACTCTAACAAAGATTGCTTGGACAAGAAGTTTTCCCAATTTAAGTAGCAGAAAACATGCTTTCAGTGGCATGTTAAGTTCTGGAACAAAAAAACAAAATGATAGAAAGTCTGCTCTTTATCAAATATTCAGTTCATCTGAGCATAACTATTCACATAAAAATAAATCAATGTCACTTAATACTGAATATTTTCTTGCCAAAGAACTTGAAATACCCAACACCAACAATGTACCAGTGCAGTTTGATAACGAAGGGATTGGTTGGTTATTTCCGTTTATTTATCGTCGCTACCGGTTGCCCATCTGAGCGACGCCCCCAGAAGACGGTTAGTTGTTACGGGGGATAGTGCAAGGATACAGGTCGAAACTACTGAGAGCTTCGCCTGGTTCTTTAACGTGCTCGGCGTATAGCACCGTCACACGGGACCTCGGTTTAATGTCTCATCCGAAAGACTATTAGTAATTTTTTTAGTTGGCCAGCCGGGGATACGAACCCACAATCTGTAGGACATTGTGTTCACGAGTCCTACGCTCTACCTACTGAGCTATATCGGCTGGTATAACGAAGGGAGGTAAATCATAAACTATATATCTGGAGAAAATGAGAGTTATCTCCCTTAATAAGTATAACAAGCTCAAGTTATAAATTTATTGACTTCATGTAAAACAAGGTGATTTTTCATGTTTTCACTATTTAAGCCTTTGTGAAATGTGTTAATCTGGGGGCTATAGTTTTAAAAAAAATTTTCACAGGGCCACTGGATGAAACTATATGCCAAATTTGGTAGTCCTATGCTTCAGGATTAAGAACAAGAAGACTTAAATTTTTCACTATGTAAGTCCATGTAAAACTTGTGGCCCATGGCCCCTGGCCAGAGCCAATTATGACCCCAAGGCTTTAAGGAGTTTGGTAGAGGTCTATTACATGAAGCAATATTCAATATTTGGTAGGTCTAAGCCTTGTTGTTTTGAACAAGAAGATTTTTAAAGATTTTCAACATTTTTCAGTTTTGTTGCCATGGCAACCAGAGTTTTGACAACCAGAGTTTTTGGAATCATCTTTTTGAAGAAATTCTGAAGCAGGCCCTGGCAGGATAATTTCTGTGAAGTTTCATAAAAATTGGATTGGATTTCAGAGCAGATGTCTGAAATATAAGTTAACACATGGATGGAAGGACACACAGATGTATGCACAATGGTCACCAGACTATGAAATATGCTTGCTGGCCTTAGGCCAGTGGAGCTAAAAATGTCTAATATCTGTAAATAGTCTCAACATGATTGTGAACCCACCTCTTCTTTTTCTTACATGTTGAAACACTTCAAAAAACAAAAAAATATTTTTCTTCTTTTGACTGAAACATTTTTCCACAAGAAAATCTCATGTTTATGATGTACCGGTAATTAAGCTTTTTAAGGATTGTAAGTGAAAAACAAAATAAATAGAATAATTTGGTGTTTTGGATTAGGAAAGTTTCCTAAGCTTGGCTCAGAAACTTTTTTTCAGATTCTCTTCAACCCACAAGACAAAACTCCTACGCCTTCATCAATAAACTTTCCAATCCAAGACACTAAATCCATTCTCTTTTCTTACTGTTGTGAACATCTAGAAGTCTTGCTATTTCTCATACACTCCAGGTACAAGCCTTAACCCTTTACCAGACAACAAAATTTTAGCCTTTTTCAAATTGAAAGCATTTGCAGACGACAATTTAAAAGTGGCTAAATGAGTAGTAAAATGGTGCAATTTTCATTTGATAGGGTAGAAAAACATAGTGGGAAAAGGAGAAAGTGCTGGTTACCAGCATTTTCTCCTTTTTCAATGATGTTCCCTCAGGGCTTCTTTCCCAGGGTTGTTAAAAGGCAGCATTTTGCTGTAAAGGGTTAATGACATGTGCCACCATGTTCTCTGCTCATCAATTTGCACATGTTTCCTTTTTGCAACTCTATTATATTCCATTGAGTAACTATGACAGTGAAATGGTATATTTTATCTGTAATATGTAGGTTACCTTTTAAAGATGAAGAAATCACGGATGCAGTGGAAAAACGGGAGACAAGTTACAAACGATTGGTGTGCCAAATCATGCCGAAACAGATGTTAGATTATTACAGGAAGGTAATTCACTTTGTCAATAACTCTTAGAAACACACCGTATCTCATAAAAATGCCCCGCTTGATATACTTTGTTTATTTTTTCACAAGATACTAGAAAGTACTATTTCTGTGCAAAATTTCTTTTATTACAGAAAAATGATCAGAAAATAAGTCTTTGTTGACACGTTAGAACATTTCTCATTGCTGCTGCGATCTGTTTAGTGCCTTAATTGTTTCTATTAATCCTTCTTACTATTGGCAAAGATCATTTTTCTAAGAATAATCATTTATTTGAGCCTTATTTGTTACTTTAAAAACCTTTGTTCAGGTTTGAAATTAAAGCCTATTTTCTGTAATTTTTACAAGAGTTATCTTCTTTGAAGAACTGCAACTGTATTTTTGCTCCTCACAGATTATACAAATCATCTGAGCAAGTATGAAAACAATCTACAGGTATGTAGGAATAACCTGTGGCATATGTCCTTAATTTTTCTCACCTTGGCATAGGTCGTTGGTTTGATTCCAATATCCTTGCTCTTGACAGTAAATAGACATCACATTTTGATTTTTCTTATAGTTAGTATCACACTCATAATTGCATGTTGACATCACTTTTCTATCACATTGGTCACTTACTTTACCCTTTGAGATGGTGTCAGGACAATACACATCTGAAACAAAATAAATGAGTGGCACTCTCAAGTAGGTTTGATGCAGCTTGGTGATGCATTATACCAAGCAAATCATCATTTGATTATGGATTCATAATATCAATTTGTGTAATAACTGACTGCATCATAAGGTAGAAGGGTCCACAGACATGCAGAAGATTGACTAAACACAGAAAATTTGACACATGTTAGCCTCTGTGGACTGCAAGGGCTGACCTGACTTTTTGCAGATGAATTAAACCCACTTTTCACAGAGCATGGCTCAAATCTATGATTCACTTACTCTTTTAGCAACAAATATATCACCTTGATCTCTACTGATGGCTGAAAATACAAGCCACTGAAATTCTAAATGGCTTGACAAAATCAGCCCATGGTTTAGACCCAAGATGAAACTGCACATTCTTTGCAATCTGATCCTGATCTATACCACCTACAAAAGCCTCTGTTTTCACCAATTGGACAGAAGAGATTTAAGATCTAGTTATTCATTCATATTTATTCATCAGATTTTCACCTCCAGACTAGCTTTTTTCCCTCTTGTAGAGGACTACTATTCAAAACAATGCAGCAAAAAGAGCATAATTGCTCATACTGAGCTTTTTTTTTTTGACTGCAAAATTATTGTCATATTCACAGGCAAGGACACAAAGGCCCAGTACATAAGATGATAGCTCAGCAGTGAGTTTAGAATGGTTGATGAATAGCTTTTTTCTGTTTTCTCACCTGTGCAAGGGTTCTTCCCATTAGAGTCCCAAGTTCTATCAGACTGACATGTCAGACTGTTCACCATAGGATGCTGATAAAATCCTTTATTACATGAGAAAGAGCATGGATCCCCAAGTCTGTAGGCGCAGTTTGTGGCGATTCTTCCATTCGGTATTGTATGTGGACAATTAACCGCTGAAGTAATAAAAGTGATATGTAATCAAACTTGTTTTAGGTTTTTTCTATCTGTTTTTATTTAACCCTTTCCTGAATGACAAATCCTTGCACTGGACCAAACTCAAAACATTTACAGACAACAAATTAAATGGTGCTAAATCCATGATTTCTGTCTAAGATAGCGTAGAAAACATTGCGGGAAAAGGAGAAAATGTTGGTTACCAGCATTTTCTCCTTTTCCCCCAAAATTTTCAAAAGCCTTCTCTTTTGGGGTCTTTCACCCTTCACCACACAATCCCAAGTTTTAACAACTCAGAGAAGGCTTTGGAAAACGGAGTTGGCTTTGGAAAATATGTGGGAAAAGGAGAAATTGCTGGTAATCAGCATTTTCTCCTTTTCCCACAATTTGTTTTTTGTTCTTTCACTCACAATTCAATTATTTGAGCTACATTTTTGTCTTCTGCAATGCTTTGCAGTTGCAGGGATCCAAAATTTGGTCATTATGCAAAGGGTTGAAAGTCATGAATGTGTGGTAAAAGATTAACAACCAGCCTGTCAGGGAATGAAAAAAAAATGTTCCTTTTTCAACAATGTTTTAACTACTGAAAAAGTAGTACTTACATTTCCTGCAAATGTTTTCCTTTGTAAAATAATCTATAGTAGGTCTATAGCTAAACATTACAGGAACAACTAATAGATAAGATAATTTCAGTCTGATATAAAGACTAAGATAGACCAATTTCCAAATTATTTTGAATAGTCAAAATTAAAATCCCACAAAGTGGCATACAAAATAAATTCAAAATCAGACTATATAACATTACAGGGTAGCCAGGAATATACAGTATAGATGAGGCCCAATTTATTCAAACCTTTCCTCTCTCACATTTTTTTTTCTTTCTGTCTTTTATTGGTTTCCTATGGCAAAATAGATAATATTATTGACACCTTAAAAAACCACGCACAACTTTGTCAGTTTTTTTAGACAACGTAAATCAAGGTCAGATTGCATTTTGTGGACAATGCTGATCAAAATCAGACAGCAGAAAACTCGCAGTCTGATCTTTGGTCTAAATTGTCTGCTATTTTGTTTTCATTTCATATATTTGATGCATCAATTGTTAATGTTGAAGCCTGGGCTTCCACCTAGCTATAGGGCTGACATATTTTGTGTAGCCTGAGCTTGATCTAAACTGTCACCAAAACAGAACTAATTTTGTACTTTGCTCACCAAGGTTTAACCCTTCACCAAACAATCCCATTTTAACAACTGGGACAAAGCAGGCATTTGAAAACATTGTGGTAACCAGCATTTTCCTTTTCCCACAATGTCTTTTCCCCTTCACATGCAAGTCTCATCATTTCGGCCACTTTTAGTGAACTTTGTCGTCTGTGAATTAATGCTTTCAATTTGAACCAGTCCAAAATTCTTTCATTTGGTAAAAGGTTAAAGAAAAACAAATTGTATTACCTGTGCATAGTATATCATTCTGTCTATCCCAGCCACTGCTTGTACATTTTAACTTCTGTTCATTATTCTCATTGGCTACTGGAGCATAATACCGTGGACAGGTGAACTTGCACTCAACATCAACATAATGTAAACAGTCTACTTCCATGGTGACAGTTAGTTGGTTGGCAGACGTTTCTGTGAATCTCTCATTACACTGGAAAACTAAAATTGGAATAAGAAATCTATGCAACTGAATCCACCTCAAGTATTGTATAGGTGAAGTGGGAGTTTTTTGCTAAAACAGCTGTGGCGAATCATGTCGCCCCAAACCAAAGGAAAGGTGGTGACATGATTCGCCACAACCGTGAGCAAGTTCCCAGGTGCCCTGCCACCTGACCAGACACCGAATTTATTATACTGCATCGTTCATCTTCTGAAGGGTAGAAAACATGGTTGGAAATGGAGCAAATGCTGGTTACCAGCATGTTCTTTTTTCTCGCAATGTTTACAACAGGCTTCATCCTGAAGGCTGATGAAACTCTGGATTTTGTGATAAAGTGTTAATTCATCATTACATTTTTATCTTAACCCGGTACCATATAAATGTGTAGATGGCTTTAAACAGGATTACCGGTACCCTATAAAGAACGTTTCTCCATCAGAAGTTAAGGTCAAGGGCTTTTACAATGTAATTCAAGAAAATAGACACCATTTTGCTTCTAGACTGAAAGACCGAGTAAAACTAGTTTACTTCTTAAGTTACTTGGTGTTGACTCTTTACCAAAAAATAAAATTTTAGACTTGTCCAAATTGAAAGCATTTGCAGACAACAATTTAAATGTAGCTGAAATGACGGTAATTGTCTGTGAAAGTGTAGAAGACCTTGTGGGACAAGGAGAAAATGCTGGTTACCAGCATTTTCGTCTTTTTCCACTTAGTTTTCAATATGCTCATTTCCTTGGAATTGTGCTCTAAAGGATTAAATAGAATTGGGTAGTATATTTTTACCAACCATTTGAGCAGGTTCGTCTGTCTGCTAGTAAGGTCACGTTGTACTCACAAGCACAAGTTCTGCCTGTCTCAGTTGGAAAACAGATAGTACTGCAGTTGCCACGCCCATTTCTGTCACTGCAGGGTTCACTGACTGTAAAGGATGAATTTGATAGAAAATTTGTAACATTTCTTTTTATCTCAAATTGCTCAAACCTTTTTGAATTATTTATCTACATGTATAAAAGGAGATATAGTAAAACTCCTTGATTAAGACCACCTGTGGTTCTTTTCAAAGTTTGTCTTATTAGCCTGGTGGTCTGATTACTCAGTTTCACCTATCTATGAACTGACGTTGAAGCAAAGTCTTACTTTGTGTACATTTGCCTCTTTAAGAAATACATGTAAATTAAGCTCATGGTTTATCTAGGGAAGCCTAAGCATGCATGTAGAAATGACATAGAGAATTTTCACATACATGTATACTGGATATGCATATGTTTGGATATACAATGTTTGAATTTGAATTAATAAACAACTGTACGTCAATTCATGATTGTAGAAATACAGACACACTGTGATGTGTGCATAAAAGAGCAATATATTGAACACACACTTTATTTTCTTTCTCATTTTTATAGAAATTTTTTTAAATTAACACTAATTATTTAACATTTACATATTCTTTTTGACCCAAGTTGAACACTCAAAAGGTGTAAGTATTTGCTGATTGCCATTAATTAGCATAGTATTGACCTGTTTGCAGATTGCTGATTCTTAAACATATCTCCTTGACTTGAAAGTGTCACAAAAAATATAAGATAGTCCCATCTCAATGTCTAATTAATCCATGTGACTTAATTTACAACAGTTTTCCATAAACAGTAAATTGTGATCGCCCAGTTTGACCAAAGTGGTTTTCACCTGAGTCAGCAATGTGTGATAAACTCCTGATTACCTCCCATAGGCCGACTTAATTCTTTAAAATCTCAATTTACTGATCATTGTTAATGTCATGTAACATTGTGATCAATAAACATAATGGTGTCAAGATAGCCGATAGACAAACAAAAGACCAATTGTCGGTCCCTTCCTACCCAAGAATAATGGAATGTGTGGTACAGCAAACAATAGATTATAAACATGCAATAATCAGGTGGTCATTAAGAAGATGTGAAAATTGAGTGGTCATTACATGGCTTTAAAATCAATAGGAAAATTTATATTTGTTCTGAAAAATGGCAGGTGTAATTTCGGATTAATTAGCAGGCTGCTCACTATCTGGGACTGTTGTTCATAATCATAAAGAAGGATAAATACCATTGGAGGGAAAAAGTTGTTCATATATGCAGGTTGCTTGTATTGCAAGAGTAGTTGTGAGCTGAGGTTTTACTATATAAATCTTTTTGTAACAGCACAATCAATATCAATCCAGAGAAAGAAGGACTTGATGAGCAATTTTTCATAACAATGTTTTCAAATAGTTCACAAGAGGCCCAAGTTTGAAGCAAGTATCTTTGAAGATGACAGAGATATCAGCAAATGTTAAAGTTTTTGCATAATGATGACAATAATGGGTTATGACAAGACATGTATGTTTCTTCTAAAACAAAATTGTTGAGTTTCACTTGGAATTCTATTACTGGGTTCAGAATCAATCACGAATGATCACAGAGTATCTATCTTGGCTGACAATGATTACAATATCCACAAATCTCCATAAAAAATAAACTTATATCTAACCTTTCTGTTGGTTTAGAGCAGTGGTTTTATAAACAGATACAGACTCCAATTTTCCAAGTTCGAGACTGTTTCCTAATTCTGTAACTATCTTGGTGTCCAGAGATATTGCTTTAAGATGACTGAAATAAAATATAATTTCAAGCAACATATTTAGCAATTAGAGAAAGGTAAGTTCCAAATGAAAGAGAGTGGCAAGTTGAAACTAAACAAAAAAGGAAGGAGCTAAAATAATTGAGACTATATCAGACTGGAATGTAGGACGTTTCGGCCCCAGACATTTTGGCCCCAAAAAAGGGCAGAGTAGGACGCTTTGGCCTGAATCATATCAGTGGTAAAGGTTGCAGTTACTAAGAAAATTAAGGTAACAAACCACTAATGTTGTATCACATATACATACAGGTTAACAAAATGTAATTTTAAACTATAGATCCACTCCATCCCGCCCTCATCAAAAAAGATTATTCTTAGTTATTTTAATTTAGTTACTTTGGTATTTTCAACTTCTTATTTAGATATATTTTCCACTTAAAAAATGCATTCTTTTGCAAATTGGAAATCACTGTGAATTTTGCCTACATTTATTGTTAACTACAATGTACATGTATCTACCAAATGCATAAATTTTTAGGCTGGTCCAAATGGAAAGTATATGCAGACAACACCATAAATATGGCTGAAAGGGTGGAATTTGTCTCACAAAGGGATAGAAAACTATGTGGCAACAGAAGAAAATGCTGGTTACCAGCATCTTCTTATTTTGCCACAATATTTTCAAAAGCTTTCTTTCTCTGGTTTGTTGAAATTTGGGATTGTGCGGTAATGGTTAAATACTGGAATTGATCAGGGATTGATGGGATGTTTTCTATTTCTATTTCATTTGACCCAAAGGGTCCTAGGGCAAAAACATGTTGTGTAGGAAAAGGTTAGTCTGCTTAACCCTTTACCAAACGACAACATTTTGGAGTCGTTCAAATTGAAAGTATTTGCAGACGACAATTTAAATGTGACTAAGATTATGAGATTTGCCTGTGAAAGAGTAGAAAACATTGTGGGAAATGGAGAAAATGCTGGTTACCAGCATTTTCTCCTTTTCCCACTATGTTTTCAAAAGGATTTTTCTTAGGGTCGTTAAAAGTCGGGACTGTGTGGAAAAGGGTGAACTTTGCCTGTATTTTTTGTAAAATAAGAAAATTGATGAGGGACTCAGATTGGGCTTTTCTATTTGGCCCTAAAAGTCCTAGGCCAAAACAACCAGGGCCAAAATGTCGGGGTCCAAAACATCCAGGGCCAAAACGTCCATCCACCATCAGACAGTACCCCAACAAAGCACTTTAATTCTTTACCAAATGTTGTTTACAAAGACCAGTTCAAATAAAAAGCATTTGCAGACAACATGTTAATGTTGCTCAAATGATGAGATTTGTCTACCACCATTTTCTCCTTTTCTGAAAATATTTTCAGAAGGCCTGTTTTTCTCAGGGTCGTTAGATCTTGGGTTGTTTGGTATTGGTTAACCTTTTACCAGAAGACAAAATTTTAGCTTTGTCCATATTGAAAGCATTTGCAGACGACAATTTCAATGTGGCTCAAATGGTGCAATTTTTCTTTGATCAGGTAGAAAACATTGTGGGAAAAGGAGAAAATGCTGGTTACCAGCATTTTCTCCTTTTCCCACAATGTTTTCAAAAGGCTTCTTTCCCAGGGGCGTCAAAAGGCGTCATTGTGCGGGAAAGGGTTAATCAATTATAACCATACTAGAAAATGACTTAATACATGTACATGTATATCAATTAAGTGTTTTAACTGTTTACCACACAATTCTGTGTATTAACGACCCTTTTGGAGAAGGTTTTAAAAAAAACACTGTGGTAAAAGAAGAAAATGCTGGTAACTAGGATTTTCTGCTTTTCCCACTATGTTTTCTGCTCTTCCAACAACAAATTCTCTTTCACAGACAAATTCTATCATTTTAGCCACATTTATCATCTACAAATTCTTCTCTTTTGATTGGTATAAGATTTTGTTGTCTGATAAAGAGTTAACCCTTTTCCCACACAAAAATTCTTTACAGTATAAAATTTTGTCACGAATTTTAAAAGGAATTGAATATAAAGTTACAAAAAAGGGCCTACTTCTACAAAATGTACTTACTGGTTATTCCAAGCAGTAAAATAGAGGAGTTCCCCATCAGTATCCAGTTCCCGTATATTTGCTACTTTGTCTTGGTAAAACATGTCACATTCCACAAGGTCGAGGTTACATTTATAGATTTTGTTCTCTCTGTGTTCAGTCCAGTAGATATGGTCCGCTACATTAACAAAAACATGTCACATTCAACAAGGTCAAGGTGGCATTTTCTGAATTTTTTTTTTAGCTGAGATCTGTCCAGTAGATACATGTATGATCAGCCATATAATTAACTTTTACCAAACATCAAAATTTTTACCAAACATCAAAATTTTGGACTTGTCCATGTTGAAAGCATTTGCAGACAACAAGTTAAATGAGACTTCTGTGATGAGAATGGTCTTTGAAATTGATGCATATTCTGCTTATATCTATTTCTACTGACAGTGACCTTCACTTTATTTCTTTCAAATTTACAATGGTATTACCCAAGGACTATTTCTGTAAAGATCATTAATTTTGAAATGGACCCATAGATTTGGGGAAAATCTCTTTTTGCATTGCATGGTGCAGAATGCAAAATTGACATCTTGCCTTTCAATAAAGCTCACCTTGAACACTTAATACTCATCTGAACTAAAAATAAAAGGCCAAATTTGTCAAAGTGAAGGCTGTAATTATAAATACTGTTCTCATTGTGCCTTGTCTTGATCATATGGTCAGCTACATGAACAAAATTAAGCTATATTTAGCAAGGTCAAGGTTACATTTATAATAGTTTTTGTGCAACATCCAGTTGACATGATAAGCTACATGAAAAAAAATTACATGATCTAATCCCTTAGATGCTGTTGATAACTTCTTACAGACACACAGATCAGGATCAAAATGCTCTCTCTCTGTCTACACTTGAAAATGCTGCAGAAAAAGAAGCAATTGCCTGTATCAAGTAAGTGCCCCTAAAAAGCTATCTACTGAAGGGGACTAAAACATTGTTATAACTATGTACAGTGAAGAGTAAATCAGTTCGAAAGTAAATTTGTACAGAAGCATTTATTTTGTGAGCAACAGGCAGTTGCATCACATTTACTCTGCTGTCTGCAGATTGCTTACTTAATTCGACCAAAAAATCTAAAAAAGTACTGTCTGGTACAGAGTTAACCCTATACCACACAATCCCAAATGTTCATGACCCTTAGCAAGACAGTGGTAACCAGTATTTTCATCTTTTCCCTAAATGTTAACTAGTCGTTCAAAAACAAATCCCATTGTTTTACCAACATTTAATATGTCGTTTGCCAATACTTTGGATTTGGGCAAGTCCACAGTTTTGTCTTTTGATAAAGAGCTAAATTATCTGTCCTTTGAAGAGAATGAAATATTACAAAAACCAGTAGCAAACTGTAACTTACACTGATGGTCAATAACAAGTCCTTCTAAGAGAGGAAACTCTATTGGCGCATTCAGGGGTAATATCACAGTGTTTGTACCATCTAGATTTGCCCTTATAACATATGAGGCAGAGTAATCAGCTCTTATACCCACATACATCCACCTGAAACATTTATAACAGCACTTACTCTATTTGTTTTTCTCAAAGGACATCACACTTAAACTCCAAAAACACCTTTTTTACAACTATAGTTGCCTTCGCAGCAAATGTAGGTCAAGATCAGACTGCAAAAAACATGCAGTCTGATTTTTTATCTACACTGTCCATTTTGCTGAGATACCACAGACAAAAGGCAGTCACATGATTGAAATTATCTGGTTCATATCCCTGAATGAAAATGTCCATTCATTTTATTAGATGCTTTAACCCTTTACCACACAATGCCGACTCTTAACGACCCTGAGGAGGAAGCCTTTTGAAAATATTCTGGTAAAAGGAGAAAAGGCTGGTAACCAGTGTTTTCTCCTTTTCCCATGATGCTTTCTACTCTATCAAACATAAATCAGATCATTTAACCCTTTCCCACACAATCCGAGGTTTTAACGACCCTGAGAAAGAAGCCTTTTGAAAACATTGTGGGAAAAGGAGAAAATGCTGGTAACCAGCATTTTCTCCTTTTCCCACAATGTTTTCTACCCTATTAAAGACAGAAATCATCATTTCAGCTACATATAAATTGTTGTTTGCAATTGCTTTCAATCTGAGCCAGTCTGAAATTCTGTCATTTGGTAAAGATTATGCCACATTGAAATTGTTGTCTGCAACAATGCATTCAAATTGGACGAGTACAGATTTTTGTTGCGTGGTAAAGGGTTAAGGGGTTTAATGCATCCCCTGCATTACAGAAAGCAAGTCATCATATAATTATGGTTCCATAAAATCTGTTATGTATAACAACCTACAGATTATGGAGATAGAATGGTCCTTCAACATGCCAAATATTCAACAATAACAAAAGATTTTGAACCAGTATTCACCAACCATTCTTAAGAATACATTTAGTCTTGTTCTCCAAGATTTTCTACATTTGAAAGTAACACAACTTCTGACTGGCTAAACCAAATGGTTTAGCCAATCAGAAGTTGTGTTACTTTCAAATGTTGAAAATTCTGAAGAATAAGACTAAGAATGTTCTTAAGAATGGTTGGTGAATACGGACCCAGGTCATTCTGCATAGACTGAGTTGAGTCTATACCTTTCGCAGATGAATTAAACCCCTTTTTCACAGAGTGTGGTTCAAATATGGAAGTTTTTAGTGTACCTGCCTTTGCACAATGATATATGACTCTTTACCACACATTCCTGACTTTTAGCAACCTTGTGAAAGAAGGTTTTTGAAAACACCGTGGGAAAAGGAGAAAAGGCTGGTAACCAGCGTTTTCTCCTTCTTCTACAATGTTTTCTTAAGGTTTGGTCAAGTCTAAAATTTTGTTGTGCAGTAAAGAGATAACTAAGTTTTATACAATAGCGGTTCTTTTTAGCGGTGACAGCTTGAATAGTGTCGTAGGCTGTCTTCAGTAAAATTTCAGTCATAGATGTATAAAGGCAACGGGTAACTAAAAAATGTCTTTCCTGGGTTTCATCCACAATAGACAATTACTGCTAGCAGGGGTTAAGCTAGGGTTTCCAGACTAGCAATCTTTCCAGAGCCCTAATGGTTTACCAGACTATGAAATTGTTGGCTAAAATGATGTGATTTGTCTTTGAAAGGATAGAAAACATTCTAGGAGAAAATGCTGGTCTCCGACATTTTCTCCTTCTCCTACAACGTTAAATCAAACACATTCCTCATCAGGGTCATTAAGACTTGTTTTGTTTATCTTTGTCTGATGTCTTTAATCAACATTATTCTTTAAAGGTCATGTTTCAATGTTAATTAAAGTGAAATAGCTCTCATATTTCTTGTTCTAATTCAACAGGTGAGTGTGAAATACAGTGGTCATTTAACAAACTCGGGTACATTACTGAATTCAACTGGATTCATACACTTCAGATCTACCCTGTATACTCACTTTTGGACTGGGCTGTGGCCTTGTCAAAATAATAGAATGGTTCTGCAGTTTACTCATTCAATAGAATTCATTATTTCACACCTACAGCAAAACGTTCAATGAAACCCTTTTAACCCTTTCCCAACCAAGCCCTGGTTTTCACGTGTCTGCAGTACAAGTCTTTTCAGAACACTGTGGGAAAACGAGAAATTGCTCGTAACGAGCAATTTCTCCTTTTCCCACAGTGTTTTCTACCATTTTTGAGAACTTCCTGCCATTTTCATCAAATTTAAAATTGTCGTCTACAAACTCTTTCAATTTGGATCAGTCCAATATTTGTCGTTTGGGAAAGGGTTAATACAAATATGTAAGTATATAATTCTTAATCCATATTAGAGTTTGTAGAATCCTAAATATGGATTTTTCAGCGCGAGGCTACTAGAGTCCTGAATAAGGATACATGAGTATTTGCATGAGCAAGGTAGTCTACCAAAATCCGTTGTCATAAATTTGTTTTGTCTCACATGTTTTGTTTCATGAAATAGCCCTTTTTGTCGTTTTTGTTGTTTATAGTCAATACAGACTGGATCTGCAGTGTAATCGTCCAATAAAAATCAGAATTTTACTCCAGCATGTTCAATAACCTCATAGTAATATACCCAGGTACGTTAAATAACCTGACATTATGCTTACCCCATCTGTGGATGAACATCAATTGCTACTATAAAATCTCCATATGGTAAGTTATGGAACTCTGGGAAGGCAAATCCGAAACCCTGTGGCGTTAATACCCGTACAGTGCTGTTATAAGGATATCTGCTGTCCGCATAATATAAGTTGCCTGTCGTTTCATCCAGTGCAAAGTCACCAGGCACACCAAAAGCTGAGAAATACAATAATTACTTGATAATTAAAATGCTCTGACTTGTAATTAACTGTATTCAGGTTATCAGAAAAGTCACAGTAAATTTCACTCATAACTTCTCAAAGGCCTAAAACATATACATGTATATCCTTTAACCCTTTACTAAATAATCCCATGTTTAAACAATACTGAGAAAAGAAGGCCTTGAAAACATTGGGAAGAAGGGGTAAACACTGGCAACCACCATTTTCTTCTTTTCCTACTATTCATTTTTTTCCATTCAAGAGCAGAAGCCATTATGTAAACCAGATTTCATTTGTCAAATGGAAGAAATTGACTGGTGCGGTCTCTTCCTATCCTGTGACGTTGATCCCAACTGGGTGAAGAGTGTAGTTGGTAGATCCAATATTCTTCCCTTGTATGTCAAGTGACTTTTGGGTTATTCAGGATCTAAATGTAAGATTTCGATGATTTGGTATTGTACATGTTCAGGGGTATGAGAAACTGTGTTGTAATGGTTGGCTACAGGACTGTCCTTTTTTGAACGTATATCTCTCAGGTGTTTTACCATTACCCTCCCCCCAGTCAATTTCTTCTCGTTTGTCAAGTCTTACACATCTCCCACCACCCTCCCACAGTCAATTTCTTCTCGTTTGTCAAGTCTTACACATCTCCCACCACCCAACCACAGTCAATTTCTTCTCGTTTGTCAAGTCTTACACATCTCCCATTACCCTCCCACAGTCAATTTCTTCTCGTTTGTCAAGTCTTACACGTTTCCCACTACCCTCCTACATTTTCTCCTTTTCCAGCTATGTCTTCTACCTTCCCAAAACAAATTTAAAATTTTTCAGCCACATTTATTTTCTCATCTGCAAATGCTTTCAATTTAAACTAGTCTAAAATTTTGTCATTTGGTGAAGAGTTACAGGGTAAGCGCAGCATATATTGACTCTTTCATCAACCCCAATAGTTTAAGGGTATGTCAAACATTTAAAAAGCTGCCTTTTTGCCATTCCATTGCTTATGCTGCTTATCTTCTCATCTATCCTCTAATGACTACACAGCACACAGTACTTTTTGACTCATTTTAGTTGCGCTTTCTTTGTCATTTTGTTATTTGGTAAAGAAGTACGGGGTAAGCACAGCATAATATTGATGCTTTCATCAACCCCAACCAATGTGATAGTTTAACCTTTCCCAAACGACAAATTTTGGACTGGTCCAAATTGAAAGAGTTTGCAGACAACAATTTTAAATTTGATGAAAATGGCAGAAAGTTCTCAAAAAGGGTAGAAAACACTGTGGGAAAAGGAGAAATTGCTCATTATGAGCAATTTCTCCTTTTCCCACAGTGTTTTCAAAAGACTTGTACTGCAGACACGTGAAAACCAGGGCTTGTTTGGGAAAGGGTTAAAAGACACTTCTCATCATTTGAATTGCGTTGACCTGAAATATGTTGACATTTTACTCTCTGATTTTTTAGGATTTAATTAGGTCACATTACAAAGTCTGACGGATTATTTCGATCAAAGTAGCTTAGTTACCATCTTAGTATATTATCATAGGGATAGTGTTTGTTGAAAGTAATTTACAAGTTAGGGTAAAAAAAAGGTATAATATATGAAACGCAAAATGTATTGTTGACCATGTTATAATTTCTTGTTAAAGAAGCTTTTTCCTATATCTGTTGCTTTTCTGGAACAATTTCATGTAATTAAGCACTTGAACATGTCATGAAAATCATGCTCACCTTATCAGTCATGATCATTTTTTGACAAAAAAATTTTCAACATGCTTCCAGTGACTATCTTGAAATCGAAACTCAAGCAGATGATAGGTATAATGACATCATAAAATGTTTCATATACATGTATGTTGTTCTTAACCCTTTCCCAAATGACAAATTTTGGACCGGTCCAAATTGAAAGAGTTTGCAGATGACAATTTTAAATTTGATGAAAAATGGCAGAAAGTTATCAAAAAGGGTAGAAAACACTGTGGGAAAAGGAGAAATTGTTCATTACGAGCAATTTCTCCTTTTCCTACAGTGTTTTCAAAAGACCTGTACTGCAGACACGTGAAAACCAGGGCTTGTTTGGGAAAGGGTTAAAGTGGTAAAATATGAGGTTTGATAGTTAGAACATTCCAAGTTTAAAAAAGCATATTCATGCTACATAATGCTAGAAAATGAAAGAAACATTTCTATATTTTTAACTTTAGTTTAACATTTGCTGACTTCAACTCCAATGGAAAATATGAATGGGTCATTTCATGACTTGTTGTTTTCTCATTACAATTATTTTTCGTGTACCTGACCATCTAGTGTAGAAACTGGAGCATGTGGAACTTAAGAAAACTTATGCCAATACTAAAACTACTAAATGTTTAGCATTTTTTAGGTCTATGTATGTTTATGCAAGAAACCATCTACGACAAATATATATAACTTATTCCTGCTGGGTTTTAAGATGTAATTAACATAATTGAATTACCATTTCCTCATGAAGTTTCTGCTCGATAGGAAAGGTGTACCAGTAAAAGTAGAACCTATCTTGGGACCAGTACTCATTGCGCATTGACAAGGACACATTCAGTAATTGTAAACTCAGAAAACAGTCAAAAATCACAATTCAGTGCATGTACCTGACATCCACGTTCGTGACTGCATTTAGATTGTATCATTATTCATTTTTAATAACAAACCTACTAAGTCTGTGAAAGACTGATGTTATTTTAAACAGGAACCAGGTTTACAGAGATGGCAATTAATGAAACCTTGTGTCTCGATAGTTGTGCAGGTTTTCCTTAGCAGAATGTTTCACATACTTGACATTTTTTAACATCCCACTTTTGAATATTGCTCAATATTGCACAACTGTCATTTCATGCTTATGTCAAAGCATATTTTGCTGGCAGTTGTTCAAACCCACATTAATTATGATTTTTTTTCACATTCATCATGTTTGTTTTCAGATACTTTCTGGTTATATTTGTGTGTGATGAAAAAATTGATAACGTTCTTGACTTGAATGTTGGCGACAATGATCAACCATAGTTGTCCGCGATTGGATTCGGAAATTAACATGTGGGTACATAGTTTTCCAAAATCAGACATCATCCTAACATTAGAAAATTGACAAAGTTTTGGGTTGCATGCTGAATTAATCTGGCAGGAAAAATTTTTGGCAATCTACTTTGCAACAGGTAAGTTTTCACCGTTTCTAGCACCTGTAACTGACTTTGAATGCGAAATTATGTATGGTAGACAATGGAAGAGGGTTGCACAGCACCTTCTAGTGTTTTCTGTATTTCACTTACCCCTTGAATCTAAAATCCTCTTATTTGTTGAATTGAGGTAATCAGCAAAAACATATGGACTATTTCTTTCAGCCCACACAACCTCCTGTTTTTGTTTATGGAAGAACACACTGTTGAATGGAATGTTATCTTGGTTCTTAAATGCATGAATCTTGCCATCATCAAGATCAATCTGGAATACCTGCCCTAATGTGATATCTCTCACCAGAGCAAAGTCTTTTTCAACAAAGTCTAGAACAAAAAAAAGGATAACAGAAAACTTTACAATCTCATAAACCTTTAAAGCCTTTTCAAAGCTATAGTTACCTTTGCGGCCAGTGTAGATAAATTAAGGCTGCCCAAAAATGAAGTCTGATCTTGATCTACACTGTTCTTTTGCTCAGATATTCTTGACAAGAGTGATTTTGGTGTCCTGGATTGGGAAAGTTTATTGGGCAAGGCGTAGGAATTTTATCTGGTGAGCTGAAGGCCAATTGGATAAAATTCAGGAGCCGAGCCTGCAGCTGTGGTAAACTTTCCTAATCCTAGACAACAACCATCTATTCTATTTATCCTGTATCTCATTTCTAATCCATATTATACCAAATGGAATATCTGGTTCGAAAAAGCACACATATCAACATCTTTTTCACTAAAAATAAAGATAAAAACTATGTAAGGCATCCTTATACTGTATAATGCACCTACAATAATGACGTCATGGCGTGATGTATGAATACATCATGAACATAATGTTTACCTGCGGAAAAATGTGTCGAATGAAGCAAAATATTTCTCTGCTTTTACTGTTTTAAAATGCAAGAAAAAAAAAAGGTTTACATATTGAAACTACTGACATATACTTAACGTTCAGTGACAGTTCTTGCGGCCGACACTTTCATTCAACCATTGGAATGCTCATTTAAAAGTAGACCAAGTTTGCAGGTGTGCACCTCTGTGAAAAGGGGGCTTAATGCATTTGCAAAAAGTATCGACCCAGGTCAGCCTGGTCAGGCTGACTTGGCTGAAACTTTTTGCTTTTGATCAATTTTCTGCATGCCAAAGGTCCAGTGTCCCTCATGATTTAGTAAATTATTATACAAAACGGAATTTATGGATATATAATACTGTGATGACTTTCTTGGCATCATGCATAAAGGAGAAGCCCCCTTTTGCCATAGCACTGCTCAAATATATGGCGCCTGTTATCAAGTCGAAATGATTGCAAGTGATGGGATAATTGCAATTATTTAGGCCTTATTGTTCTATTGAAAAAAATCTGCTGGGTTCAAGCAGCTCTGCAAGGATAAACTTTTTACCAAACAACAAGATCTTAGGCTTGTCCAACTGGAAGCATTTGCAGATGACAAATCAAAAGTAGCTTACATGATGGAATTTTACTTTGTAATGGTAAAAAACATTGTTGGAAAAGTAGAAAATGCTGCTAACTAGCATTTCTCCTTTTCCCACAATGTTTCCAAAAGTCTTCAGGGTCATTAAAAGTTGGGATTCTTTGGTATGGGGTTTCCGCCAATTTCAACTTCGGTAAATTTTTGCAGACAGTATAGTCTAAAATCAGGCTGTAGAGTATGTGTTGTGTGCATCCATGATTTTTCACCATCTACTGCTATGTAAATGCAACTAAAATAATGATATTTGTCTCTGAAAGGGTAGAAAACATTGTGAGAAAAGGATAAAATGCTGGCCACGAGCATCTTCTCCTTTTCCCACCATGTACTTTTAAAAGTCCTCTTCCCATGGGGCATTAATACTCAAGATTGTTTGGTAAGGGTTAACTCTTTACCAAACGACATAATTTTAGACTGGTTCAAATTGAAAGCATTTGCAGACGACAAAATAAACATGAATGAAAAAAGAAAATTTGTATTGGGAAGGACAGAAAATATCGTGGGGAAAGGAGAAAATGCTGATTACGAGCATTTTCTCCTTTTCCCACAATGTTTTCAAAAAGCTTCTTCCTTGTGGTCGTGAAAACTCATGATTGTGTGGTAAAGAGTTAATCATCAAAAAACCAAGCAAGCATACCAGATACACATGTTGCTCCATCATCCAGCAGACGAAATCCTACTGTACAGCTGCAAGTTTTGACTGGCTCTTGCCCATTGTAATGGTTGATGCAAATCTGTTCACATCCTCCATTTTGATATGAACAGGGATCTGAAAATATAAGCTTGTAAAAATATAGATATGAAAAGTTGAAATAATTTGCTCTTTCAGTTTCTACCAGTATGATACTAAAGTGTTGACCATCTAAACTTTTGTCATCTGGCATAGAGCTAACTCTTTACCCAATGACAAAAAAGTAGACCTGCCCAAATTGAAAGCATTTGCAAACGGCAATTTAAATATGGCTAAAATGATGGAGTTGTCTTTGTAAGGGTAGAAAAGGCTAAGGGTAATTAACAGCATTTTCTCCTTTTCTCACAATGTTTTCAAAAGACTTCTTCAGGGTCATTTAAACTCAGTATTGTGTGGTAAAGGGCTAAATCATTGCTGTTATCCCTAAAATTAGACATACATATACAAAAAAGGGACACATTGAGTATTAAGTATAAAGCAGAATAATTTCAAAGGAAACTATCATCATATTTTTCTGTTGATAGCACAAAGAACACTGTGAAGCAAGTACTACTTACTTTTCCTTCAATAATTTCAAGGAATGTATGTAGAGACATAAAAAACTCCTGTATGTGAGATTATAAATTAACTCTTTACCACACAATCCTGACTCTTAATGACCCTGTCAAAGAAGCCTTTTGAAAACCTTATGAGAAGAGGAGAAAATGCTGGTAACCAGCATTTTCTCCTTTTCCCCAATGTTTTCTACACTTTCCTAAACAAATTTTAATTTTTCAATCCCATGTATTTTGCTGTCTGCAAATGCTTTCAATATGGACCAGTCTAAAATTTTGTCATCTGGTAAAGAGTTAACAGGCTCAGTTATGGCCAAAAGTAAGCAATGGGGATGTTCAATGCAATTAAATTTAAATCATACTATTTAAAAGTATGGAATACATTGTGAAGCTGACAATTTGTTATTGTACACTCAGACCAAGTGTTAGTCACTGGTAGAAAAATGCACTATTAAACAAGGTCAAAAGTTGCCAGGTTGCTTTTTTTTATTTACCTTTAATCTTGTTTATTTTTTTTAATTTGTTTTCCTGCCAGCAACTTACACTTGGACCAACCATACAATAACAGATTTCCATCCATACAATAATTTCCATACTTTTAAATGCTTTGATTTACATTCAGATGCATTTTAACACCCCCATTGTTTACTTTTGACCACTGCTGTGATTTTAAGGAGGGCCATTCAGATTTTTATAAACAAAACTTCAAGAACGTTTTTTCACTGGATTTTTAGTACAGCATTTACAGGCAAACCATCAATAAATATATGAAAAGAATAAGATAGAAATATTCTTTAAATGGCTTTTATTCCTCAACTCTTTCCCAATTTTAGATAAGTCCAATCTGAATGTATTTGCAGACAAATTAAATATGATTAAAATGGTTGTTAGAACATGGGTTTCTGTCTTAATTTTCAGTACAGTAACTCTTTACCATTTAATGAAATTTAAGCCTGGTCCAAATCAAAAGCATTTGCAGATAATATAAATTACCAAAATTAACTCAAAACATGTAACTTGTCTTTTAAAGGCTAGAAATCACTGGTTGTTAATGCTCCATATGGTTTGATAAAGAATGATGCTTATTTGATAAAGATGCTTATTTGCATGCCACAGACCAAGAAATAGAATGACAAATGGACAGACAGGCTGATTTAAGAATAGATACTTCAAAACCATCTGTACCGTGAGGGTCCTAAACCATTACCACACAATCCTGAATTTTAACAACCCTATGGAAGAAGCCCTCTGAAAATATTGTGGGAAAAGGTGAAAATGCTGGTAACCAGCATTTCACCTTTTCTCACAACGTTTTCAACCCTTTCACAAAGAACTACATGTATGTACCATCATTTGAATGATACGATTTTGTCATTGCAACTGCTTCCCACTTGGAACAGTTCAAAAATTTGTCATTTGGTAAAGAATTAAAATAAAATGTACAAAAAGCATTACTTGAAACTGTTACGTCTATGGGAGTCAAAGAGACATCCAATACTTTCATATCCACAAACTGTAAAGACTGTCCAAATGATCCAATGGCTCCATCTTGCTGTGTATCTAACAAATAGCTTTGAATCAAAGTACCAGAACTATGGTTTGGGTTTCCCCATGTCAAAAAATTCTGAAAATAAACAACCATTAATGCCAGATTTTTTTGCTTTTTCAGACTGATCAAGAGCTTCTGCAGAAAACAATCCTTTATGACACATCCTCAGTTTGAATGACCCTGCAAAAGCCTTTTCAAAAACATTGTGGGAGAAGGATAAAATGCTGATTACTTCCTTCTTCCAGAATGTTTTCAAAAGGCTTTGTCCTCAGGGTCCCTAAAACTCCCTTAAAAGTCATAACTATGTGGTAAAGGATTAATAAAATAACGAAGTATAATCTAATGACATCTGAAAGCTGACTTCCAATACTATATCAATCTAAGCCTACCTGACCTGAAATTCTACTTTATAATGCACTATCAAAATAAAATCTAACAATGCTAGCAGTACTTGAAATCTTACTCTGTAATGCAGTTACAAACTTAACCCTTAACTCTTTACCAAACGACAAAATTTTAGACTGGTCCAAATTCAAAGCATTTGCAGATGACAAAATAAATGTGGATGAAAAATTGAAATTTGTTTTGGGAAAGGTAGAAAACACTGTGGGAAAAGGAGAAAATGCTGGTTACCAGCATTTTCTCCTTTTTCCACAATGTTTTCAAAAGGCTTCTTTCTAAGGGTCGGTAAAAGTCGCGATTGTCGTAAAGGGTTTTAGCACTTAATAAATGATTTGGCCCTTTTGAATCATGAAAAAACAGCTAAAAATACAGTTATTACTGGCAGTTTCTTTTATAATGTGTAACATAGTAGCAGACAGTGTAGATCAAGATCAGTCTGCACCAACCATGCAATCTGATCTTGATCTGCACTGTCTACTAAAACAAATTAAGTCGGTTCCAGGGCTTGGTGTTACTAAAAAACTAATGTCTATAATTTTGCACAAGTCTGCTGACAGACCCATTTCTGACTTAAATTGACTGTTACTTGAGACCCAATAGTAAAATAAGAGACTTAATTTTTTTTGTGAAGTCTGTTCCAGGGCTTTAAGGGTTAAGTATACCAGTAAATGGGATCTTACTTTGTAGTGTAAT
This sequence comes from Tridacna gigas, assembly GCA_945859785.2. Taxonomy (NCBI): domain Eukaryota; kingdom Metazoa; phylum Mollusca; class Bivalvia; order Cardiida; family Cardiidae; genus Tridacna; species Tridacna gigas. Next base: position 57,148,096 of record OX244034.2, read on the forward strand.
AACAAGCTGAAGTCAGAACTATCCAGAGAAGTAACTTGCTCAACTTGCTTGGTGTCAAAAGCAACTCTTTGTACAGTATTGGTCTCTATCCAATATAATCTGAAACATAACACAAGAGAAATCCAAGTGTTTACCACACTCCTCCTAAATCAAAGTGTTTATAGACCACGTAATGAAATTTGACCAAAATGAAAACCTCTGCCTAAGAAAGGGTAACAAGAGGGCCATGATGGCCCTGGATCCCTCACCTGAGTCAATAGGCGAAATTTCACTCCAGGGTCACTCTAAAGTGCACACAAGGTTTTTCTAAGATTTGACCTAGTGACCTAGTTTTTGACCCCACATGACCCAATTTCATTCTCGTCCCAGATTTTATCAAGACAAAGATTCTGACCAAGTTTCATGAGGATCGGACCAAAAATGTGGCCTCTAGAGTGTACACAAGGTAAAAAGTTGACGACAGACGACGCACACTGCACAACAGATGCCGGACACAGCACAATCACAATAGTTCACCATGAGCACTTTGTGTTCAAGTGAGCTAAAAAACATAAGTCAAAAAAGAGAACCACATGCAGGTGCCAACAATTGGCTGTTGTTTTTCGACTGATAAAAATTACCCTAACAATTTTTTAAAAAGGTCACCCTAGGAACATTTCTGTGAAATTATTTCAAAATCTGACCAGCCATTCCAGAGAAGAAGAATTAAGAAATTCCTCTTCATGTCCCTATGGTGCAATAGCCCCCACCACCAGAGACATGTTTCTTGACAGATCAAAATTTTGCAAACAATTTTTGAAAAGGGTCACCAAAGGAACATTTCTGTGTAATTATTTCAAAATCTGACCAGCCATTCCAGAGAAGAAGAACTTTTAAGAATTTCTTCATGGCCGTATAGTGCAAGTAGCCCCCAGTCACCAAAGCCATGTTTCTTGATGGATCAAAATTTTGCGAACAATTTTTGAAAAGGGTCACCCAAGGAACATCTCTGTGAAATTATTTCTGAATCTGACCAGCTGTTTCAGAGAAGAAGAATTTTTAAGAATTTCTTCATTTCCGTATAGTGCAAGTAGCCCCCATTCACCAGAGCCATGTTTCTTGACGGATCAAAATTTCGCGGAAAGTTTTTGAAAAGGGTCACCCAAGGAACATCTCTGTGAAATTATTTCAAAATCTGACCAGCTGTTTCAGAGAAGAAGAATTTTTAAGAATTTTTTCATATCTGTATAGTGCAAGTAGCCCCCATTCACCAGAGCCTTGTTTTTTGACAAATCACAATTTCGCGAACAATTTTTGAAAAGGGTCACCCAAGGAACTTCTCTGTTAAATTATTTCAAAATCTGACCAGCAGTTTCAGAGGAGAAGATTTTTAAAGAATTTCTTAGAAAATTCCATTTCGTTGCCATGGCAACCAGAGTTTTTGATGGAATCAAATTTTGTGAACAGTTTTTAAAGAGGACCTCCCAAGGAACATTCCTGCCAAGTTTGGTCCAAATTGGCCCAGTGGTTTAGGAGGAGATGGTGTTTAAAGAATTGTTGACGACGCACAACGAACGACGCACGACAAACGACGGACACCGGGTGATCCTAAAAGCTCCCCTTGAGCACGTTGTGCTCAGTTGAGCTAAAACAGATTATGGGAAAAGGAGAAAATGCTGGTAATCAGCATTTTCTCTTTTTTTCTATGATGTTTTCAAAGGCCTTCATTGTCAGAGTGGTTAGAGCTCTTGACTGTTTGATGAAGTCTTCAACAGAAACCCCTAAAAATTCTGATACAGGTGATAGATATTCAGATGGTAACAGATCTGCCTATAAAAAGGAACCATACTCTGACAAAAGGAGGTTTCATTTATATACCAAGCAAGTCATAACATAATTATTGATCTATATATCCATTTTGTCCAACATTCAGCTGAACCCTCAGATAGAATTTTCCATTGACGTGGAGAAAATTAACTGATAGCAAAAAGTTTCAGCCCATGTCAGCCTGCGTGGTCTGCTAAAAAAATTTTAATCCAAAACAATCCTTCAGTTCTAAATATTGTGCATCTGAAATCTGTTTCATGCACATCTACAGTTTCTGGTGCATAAATGACAGTAAAACTGAAAGGGAAGTTTGTGCCATAATTATAATCTACATGAATATCCTCAAGATAGACAGCCAGATTGTTTGTAAATTTGTTCAACACAATTTAAACCTTTACAAGACGACAAAATTTTAACCTTGTCCAAATTGAAAGCATTTGCAGACAACAATTTCAATGTGGCTCAAATGGTACAATTTTTCTTTGATAGGGTAGGAAACATTGTGGGAAAAGGAGAAAATGCTGGTTACCAGCATTTTCTCCTTTTCCCACAATGTTTTCAAAATGCTTCTTTTCCAGGGGCGTCAAAAGGCAGCATTATGCGGTAAAGGGTTAAAACATTATTTCAGCAATATTGCAGGGGCCAGTGCACCTATCCATGCTTTATCATGGAGTTTCTTTAACCAGTACTTCACACAATATTCTTGCCACACCACTTGCTACTTTCCCAAAAAATGATCAGCAGTGAGAGTGGAATGAATCCTGTTGCAATGACTATCATCAATCTTAAGAAAGAAATTCACAGAGCTGGGGATTTAAAGCACCAACCAACAGATAGCTAGAAAGACTGATTCTAGGTTACCTCCAAAACATTTGTTTACAGCGGGACACAACAAGAGCGCCTTATGCAGGTGCAAATGATCAGCAGTACATGCTTTTAACTGAAAATTCTAGGTTGGAAAAAGAGGCATAACTATGTCAAAAATATTTGGAGGTTTACCTGCCCCTCTGTTAAAGGTTCCACACTTGACAGTTAACAACAAGCTTAAGTTTAAAGTGAATATCATCAGTAATGGGAGATATTAGGAAATATCACAGTTTTTACAACATGACGTCATAATGCAGACGATGACAGGGCTGAGACAATACCTTGACATTTTCTTATAAAATAGTCAAGCTAAAGATGAAACTACAAAAACATAAACTTACATCTGCTTTTCATCGTCAACTGTTAAGGATTGTACGCCAGTTCTTCCAGAAACAAGTATTGCCCTATTCTGTCCACCAACCTTGATGGTCATCAGGCTATACATTCCAGCAGTGTCTTTTGACCACCAAGCTAACACCCTGAAAATAATATACAGAAACACAGAGTTGTTCCTATGCCACAGACATGCACTAATTCAAATGCACCCTTCATCACTTTTGAATCCCTATCTTACTGACCCTATGAAAGAAAACTAATGAAAACATCAGAAAAGGAAAAGATGTTAAATTTTAACTTTAACTACAGAATCCTGATTTTTAACAACTCTGACAAAGACAGCTTTTGAAAACATTTTTGGTAAAGGAGATAATGCTGTTAACCAGCTTTTTCTTTTTTGTCCACAAAATTTTCAATCCATTTATAGGAAAATCCAATTTTATCAAGAATTCATTAAATTTTGTCATCTGCAAAACCTTTCAATTTGGATAGGTATAAATTTTGTCATTGGATAATGGGTTAACTCTTTACCAAACATTAAAATTTTAGACTGGCCCAAATTGAAAGCATTTGCAGACAACAAAATAAATGTGGCTAAAAAAATGAAATTTGTTTTAGAAAGGGAAGAAACATTGCGGGAAAAGAAGAAAAATGCTGGTTACCAGCATTTTCTCCTTCTCCCACCATGTTTTCAAAAGGCTTCATTCTCAAGGTCGTTAAAAGTCGGGATTGTGTGGTAAAGGGTTAAGCCAATTTAACCCTGAAGACTTTGGGTACATCCTTTCAAAATATAGGAAATAAACATCATTTAATTTCAGATATATGTAAAAACAATGTGGCAAAAAGGAACATTTTCTTCTTTTGCCATAATGTTTCTACATGTAGCAAGCTACAAGACACAAATAGTCATCTGCAGTTGATAAAATGTTAGTCTTAAACCTTTTCCAAATAATCTAGTGTTTCAATGATCCTGAGGAAAAAAACTTCAGAAAAAAGTGTGGAAAAAGGAGAAAATGCTTGCAACCAGCACTTTTCTCCTTTTCCTACAATGTTTCTACCCTGTCAAAGAACTTTAAATTTTATTTTTATCACCTTCAAATGCCTCTTCAGATACTTGTTACCCTTTAAAGCGCCCTTCATTACTATAGTTGCCTTTGCAGCCAGTGTAGCTCAAGATCAGACTGCACAAAATGTGCAGTCTGATCTTCAATCTACACTGTCTGCCTTGCAGAGACACTCTGCACAAGAGCAACCTTGAAACTGCAATTATTTGGGAATTTTGGGTCTCATTTCTGGACTGAAAATCTAAGTTTGGTTTATTCGGCACTCTAAGGGTTAATTTGGAGAAATCTAAACTTTGTTGTTTGGGGAAGGACTAAACAACACTTCTAAAGCATGGAAAAAGTTCCAGAATACGGACCTTTGTCTATAGAGCATAACAAGATTTGATGGCATCCCTTCTCCAAGATCTGCAACTTTCGTAACGGTTTCAGTCATTGTGTCATACATTTGTAGCGTTCTAGTTGATGACTCAATCCAATATAGATTATTACCATTGACCCAATCAAATACAATACCTTAAAAGAAATTGAAACATTTTAAAGATCCATAGACAAAATTCACAATAGCGAGGTATAGATTTATTAATGAAAAGCATAACTTACTATTATTATCTTTGTTTATCACCAAAGAACAGAAGCACTGCATGCGAGTGCCAACACTTGACTGCAGTTGCTTGATTTTCAGTGAAAATTCTAAGTCAAAAAAGGGGCATAACTGTAAAAAATACTAACCTGCCCCTGATGTATGGGTTTCCCTTTTGACAGTGAACAACTTTTTCAAGTTTGAAGTTAATATCTTCAGTAATAGCAGAGATATTGTAACATGTCAAAGTTTTGGCACAATTATGAAGACATTGACTTAGACACAGGTGACAACACCAGGGTTCGAATTCACCAAGCATTCTCAAAATAGTTCTCCGTCTCATTCTCCAGATTTTTCTAAGTTAGAAAGTAAAACAACTTCTGACAGGCTAAACTATTTGGTTTAGCCAATCAGAGGTTTTGTTACTTTCAAATGTTGAAAATCTTAGAATGTTCCTAAGAATGGTTGGTGAATACCAACCCAGGGTTACGACACTCAACCTTATCCTCGAAAACAGCTGAGCTAGAAATACAAAATACTCAGTCTTTTACAATATTTCAACAACCCTGAAGAAGAATCAAGGCATATAAAAACATTGTTGGAAAAGGAGGAACAGTTTTAGCCAGTATTACTTTTTTTCCCTACAAATTTTTCAAACCAATACAAAAACAGAAATCATGTTTTGACCTAGATTGAACTTTACTTCTTCAAAAGTGCTATATTTGGTTGAATCTTAAATTTTGTTGTTCTAGCTGTAATGAGTTAATTCTTTATGACTAATGCTATAACCCTTAGAATTATTTTACCATCATCTTCCATGAAGAAAAATTCCAACCACTACAATTGATGGACTATTTTTGTCAAAACATTTTGAAACATATTCTGTGCAGCCTGATCTCGATCTACAATGTCCTCAAAACTGACTTTAGTTATTATGCTTTCTGAAGCCAAATACACACTATGGCTTATTACCTATCTAAACGTTACCAGCATTTGTATCAAACCATTTCTAAATATTAGAAATCTGAACTACCCTTTGATTTGAAAGCATCTGGGTCCGTATTCACCCACCATTCAAGAACATTCTTCATTTTATTCTGTAAGATTTTCTGAATTTGAAAGTAACACAATTTCTGATTGGCTAAACCAAATGGTTTAGCCGACCAGAAGTTGTGTTACTTTCTCAGTTAGAATTAGACAAAGAATGTTCTTATGAATGGTTGGTGAATATGGACCCTGGAGTAAAGAAGATGAAACACAACTCAAACTGCTTTCAAAGACAGTGTAGATCAAGACCAGACTGCATAACATGCCCATGTGAGTGTGATCTTGAATCTAATCTGTCAAAAACTTTGTGACAGCCCTTAAGTTAAATCTTGTAAATTAGACATCAAAGTCTCTGATAGATAATTTCTATAGAAAATCTTTTTCATTTCCTTTCAGCTGACAATTCAGTTTGGGGAACTGATGATTTATTCTAAAAACTTAAAGATTAAAATATTAAAGCTAGTAAATCTAGTAAATATGGAAAGATCTTGATTCATTTATAGTACAGTCTATAAAATCAGGCATATTAAACTCTTTACCACACAACAAAATTTCAGACCATTCCAAATTAGAAGGATTTGTAGATGACAAATAAGATGGGGCACAAACGACAATCCGTCTTTGAGATCACTGAAAGAAATTGTGAGAAAAGAAGAAAATGCTGGTTACCAACATTTTCTTCTTTTCCCACAATGTTTTCAAAAGCCTTCTTCTTCAGGGTCATTAACACTTGGGATTGTGAGGTAAGGGTTAATTTTTTATTTACCAGTGATATTTCTATTGTCTGCTACTATCTGCGTTCTGGAAGGATTATAAACTGGCTCATCAATTAGCCTGCTGTATATTGAATTATCTGCTGTAACAAAGTACACAATCCTCTTCTGAATGTCAAGGTCAAACATCATGATTTCATTGGCTGGGTCCTCTGAAGTTGAAAAAAAATAAGTAAAGTCGATGCATAGCAACTTCCTGGCAAATTCTAAGGGCAATAATCTTCACAGCCCTAATGAAAATTGCCTTTATGATGTTATCAGCTAAGATGGCGAATTGCATGTAAATTTACTTACAATGCCTTATAGAAAATCAAGTGATCTTTTGTTTTCTGCAGCTGTGCTAGAAAAGGAAATCTTACGATTTGCCACATCTATGATAATACCTCTACCACACAATCCCGAGTTTTAACGACCCTGTGGAAGAAGCCTTCTGAAAAAATTGTTGAAAAAGGTGAAAATGCTGGCAACCAGCATTTTCTCCTCTTTCCACAATGTTTTCTACCCTATAAAAGCCATATTTCATAACTCATCCCGCATTCAATTTGTCATCTGCAAATGGTTTCAATTCGGACCGGTCTTAAATTTTACTGTATGGTAAGGAGTTAAACACCATCATCCTGACTATTCACTTGAATCGGATCACTTCACAACAATGATTAAAAGGATCATTCAGGAAATTTACACACTTTGTTGAAATACGATGACCTTGAACAAAAACAACCAACTGTCAACTACAGAAACACAGAGGCATAAAAATGGAGCATTCTCTGTGAAATGGGGTTTCATGTACCCTCAAAAATTGTCAATTCAGGTCAACCTGTGCAGTCCATGCAGGCTGACAAAGGTCAGAACTTTTTGGTATTGCTTAATTTTCTGCATGTTAACTCTTTACCACACAATGACGAGTTTTGACGTCTCTGGGAAATTAGACTTTTGAAAACATCATGGGAAAAGGAGAAAATGCTGGTAACCAGCATTTTCTCCTTTTCCCATGATGTTTTCTAACCTTTCAGAAACAAATCAAATTATTTGTGCCACATTTAATTTGCCGTCTGCAAATGCTTTGAATTTGGGACAGCCTAAAATTTTATCCTCTGGTAAAGAGTTAAAGGACCAGTCTACCTCATGATACAGTCCATTGTTAGACAAAATGGATCTTACGGATCCATACTTATACCATGACTTGCTTGGTATAATGTATCACCGAGATGCATTAAACCCCCTTTTGCCAGAGCATGGTTCTTTCTTTGATGTAGTGTTGTCGCTCTTGTGGCAACACTATAAAAGGTCAATTTGTTTGAATGGAATTCAAATTTTTGACGGTACAAGTATATATATTTCAGTTATATTGTGATGAAAAAATTGCATAGAATAGGAATTAGTAGTAGCAGTGACAGCTACTTTCCAAATTGAAATCCATTAAATATTCCATGTGAAAGTCTTGGTTTTGCAAGCAAGAAAATCATTGTTTGATTCCTACAGTAAGCTTTTACCTTTCCTGAGAACTTAATTAATTACCAAGAGACAAATTTTTAGCCTGGTGAAGTTTGAAATGAGTTAAAAAGTTGCCAAGTCACTCTAACTTTTTTACTTTCCGCCTGGTTTTAAAAGTCATTTTTCAGTCTGCAACTAACACAGCAGCTGTACAATAACAGATTGTCATCATCACAATAATTTCATATTTTCAGATGGTATGATTTAAGTTTAAACACATTTAAATACCCACCCTGTTCACTTTGGGCTGCCACTGTGCCTTGAAGTTAACTCTTTACCAAACGACAAAATTTTAGATTCAACCAAATTGAAAGCATTTGCAGACGACAAAATAAACGTAGTTCAAATAATGATTTCTGTTTTTGAAAGGGTAGAAAACATTGGGGGAAAAGGAGAAAATGCTGGTTACCAGCATTTCCTCCTTTTCCCCCAATGTTTTCAAAAGGCTTTTTATCCAGGGTCGTTAAAAGTCGGGATTGTGTGATAGAGAGTTAATTCTTCCAGATGACAAAGTTCTAGACTAAGTTAATTTTTATCCAGATGACAAAGCTCTATACTAATGTTCATGTAAAAAATTTACAGAAGACCTATCAAATGCGGCCCATTTCAAAGGATTTATCTTCTATTGGATTGAAAATACATGTATTGTTGGAAAAGGAGAAATAGAAAAAAAAGGGCAGACATACCTGATGCTATATATGGTTTAGATGTTGTTGAACTTTGAGCGGCAGCAGTAGCAGTAGTAGTAGTTGCAGATGATGGGAAGAGTGTGTAGAATGGACAGGAAATGTAATAAAGAGGATGAAACACGTTCAAAGCTCTAGTGTCTGCCAAACAAATATATCTTTTTGTGGCAGTAACAAAGGCTCGGTGGAATTTACCAGAATTTGTCTCTAAAATAAAAAGAAGAAAACGTGGATAGATGAATAAATGAATCCACTGACAAAAGAATTAATGGATAAATATACATATTCATAGATTGGCCAATTCACAAAAGATTCCTATGTGGAGTAGACACATAGGAATAACTGACACATTGGTTGCATTTTTAATTAATCTTTTACTGCACAATAGTGAGTTTTAATGACATTGACTGTGAAGTCTTTTGAAAACATTTTAGGAAAAGGAGAAAATGCTGGTAACAAGCATTTTCTCATTTTCCCACAATGTTTTCCACCCTTTCACAGACAAATTTCTTAATTGAGCCTAATTTAATTTGTCATCTAAAAATGCTTTTAAAATGAACTAGTCTAAATTTTGGTTGTGTGGTAGACTAACTCCATTCCTTTACAGCCAATATCAGACTAAAAATACTAAACACTAATATTAATTACACAATCACAAGCATTAGAGTCTACGAAAAGTAATGCTCTGTTTTCCAACAGCATGGTACATACTACATGTATGCCCATCGCCGATGTTGACAACTTGTCACGTCTCTATTGGCATTATTTTTTCAACAATTATGTCATTGTTAAAAAAAAAGTTGAAGATGTTAACGAAGATACTAAGTTCTACGAACTTAGAGAATAACCCTCTTACATACATCTAAATCCAAATACTAAATCCAACACTTTGAACTGGCCAATCTCATTAGCATATCATAAAGCCAGACTGAGTTACAAGAGGATATTTACCTATCTGCATGCTTCAAACAATGTTACATGCTTTTGCAGAGCATTTAGGTCAAAATCAGAATAAAACAATATTGCGGTCTGATCTTGACCTATACTATCTGTTAGACTGATTTAAAATTTGGACTTGCGAAAAAAAGTCTGCCAGGTGTCTCATATTAGAAAGATATTGGATGGCCCTTTCAAAAGGCGTGCACAGACACTATTATAGCTTCACCAAGCAATTCCATGTTTGCAGGACCCCTGACAAAAAGGCCTTTTGAAAACATTGTGGGAAAAGGAGAAAATGCTGGTAATCAGCAATGTTTTTTACCCTGTCAAATACTTTAAAAGTTCATATGTATCACTTTCAACATTTTCATCTGCAGATGCTATCAATTTGGAAGAGTCTAAAATTTGTCATCTGGGAAAGGGTTAAAAACAAAAACTGGTATGTGTGCTTCAGTCTTTTGCAAGATGAAAATAATGAATCCATGACATTTCGTCAAAAACCATGTTTGTCGAAAACAATCCCTAGCCCTGACACTTACCCTAACCCATACAAATTGTGGCTCAAATATTCCTCCCAGACAGAGCTTTTTATGAAATAAATCTAGGAATTTAGCAATCAGTATTTCAAAACATACTTGGATTTCGACAAAACACCCTCTCAATGAAATGTCGTGCACCGAATAATTATGTACCTTCACATGCATTTGTTGTTTCATTGAATTTGTAACCTTCATAACACATACATCTTGGTACGGTTGTGGTTGAAACACATATGTGCTCACAAGCCAGTTCAGAACAGTTCTTTCCCTCTAAAGTGAAAAATAAATGACAAAAAAAAAAGAAAGAATTTAAAAGCTAGATAAATAGAAAATGCATTGTAGAGAGAAAATATGAAAAAAAATGGCTTTGTTTAAAAATTTTGATTTACTCACAATTTTTTAATATTTGTTTTAAAAATTTCATAAAATAGATCATTGTGTGTATCTGGCAGATTTAATCTTTTACCAGGCAATCCTGAGTGTTAATGAAACCTCAGGAAGGAAGCTTTGGAAAACATCGTGAGAAAAGCAAAAAATGTTGGTAACCAGCATTTCCTCCTTTTCCAACAATGTTTTTTACCCTTCCAAAAACAAATTTAGATTTTTGAGTCATACTTATTTTGTAGTCTGCAAATGCCTTCAATTTTAGACAAATGTAAAAATTTGTCGTTGGTAAAGAGCTAACAGTATTAGTGTTACACAGAACTGCTATAATGGATCTGTAACTTAAACTGATTAACTTCCTTTTTATGTAATTATTTAATATTTTGATCAATTTTGCATAAACAGAAAAATACTCAACCTAATACTTTTGTGGAAACATTTATGGCATAGGAAATGTGCTGTTTTGTTAAACTGTTTGATTGACTTAAAATTGACTCAAAGGTGAGTTAAGTCTTTACCAAACAACAAAATTTTAGACTTGTCTTATTAATAATGCAGACAACAATATACAAATGGCTTAACTCTTTATCAGACGACAAAATTTTAGACTTATCCAATTTGGAAGCATTTACAGATGACAAAATATATGTGTATCAAAAATTGAAATTTGTTCATGGAAGGGGAGAAAACATTGTGGGAAAAGGAGAAAATGCTCGATACCAGCATTTTCTCCTTTTTCCACAATGTTTTCAAAGGCTTCTTTCTCAGGGTCGTTAAAAGTCGGGATTGTGTGATAAAGGGTTAAAGGATAGAAATTTTCTTAGAAAGGATAGAAAACACATTGTATTGTACAAAAACAACAACTGCTGTTTACCAGCATTTCCTTCTTTTCCTACAATTTTTTCAAAAGTCTCCATCCTCAGGGTCTTTGAAACATGGAAGTGGCTGGTGAAGGGTAAAGAGGACAACAGACAGGTACAAATACTTTTATCTATTGTTTTTTTTTTGTACTTAATTATATGTATAACGATTTTTCAGTGTAGCCGAATGTGCTAGCTTTTGACCTATTTCTTGGTATTATGAAATCAAATGAACAGATGGTAAAACTTTGAATTTGCTGTGGTCTGTTAATTTGAAGGCATGTGATGAAATTTACTCAAGTTAATATGTTATTAACATGTTCTGTTGTTGTTTCAAATCTATTTTCAATTTGTGAATTGTGTAAACCCATATATATGAACACATAAACTTTCTCAGGTTTTCATTCATAATTGTGCATATTCTACACATGGTTTTGTTGAAATTTTGAAATTTTATCAAAGTACTGTACTTTGTCTTAGTTTACTGTGGTGTAAATATGTCTATAGGCATTATTGGCCATATTCCTCTACCTTTCATAAGCCAGTTCTAATTCTGTATTCAAAAGGTAGTTATTTGATTGGCACAGATGTTTTGTCTCAGCCAATCAGCTGGCCATTCTTGAAATTTAAAATTAATGCAATATCCAGAACAGTTTGTAAAACAGTGCTATGCATTATAATACTATATAATACAAAGCATCCTTGAAATATTCCCCGGTATGCATAGCTTGCTTCACTCACCAATCTGTTTCACTGGCTGGTTCTCTATGTTATAGATCACAACACCATAAAGCTCTTCTTCTTTGAATTGTAAAGAGTCTGCGAGTATAGCTCCGCTTGTTTTGTTGACAAAATGGGCTCGACCATCTTGAACGTCTGTTACGACGAGAAGGTCCTGCATAAAAGAGAAATAAAATTCTGATAATGCATAGTTTTTCCTTTCTGCTTATTTATGCTTCAATCTATCCCCTGTTTAACATTTAACCCTTTTCTACACAATCCTGTGTCTTAACGACTCCGAGAAAATAGGCTTTTGAAAACATATAGTGAGAAAACGAGAAAATGGCGATAACCAGCATTTTCTCCTTTTCCCACAATGCTTTCCCACCATCCCCCAACAAATCTCAACATATCAGTCACATATGAGTTGTCAAATACAAATGAACCGTGCTCTGGCAAAAAGCTAGGGGGCTTGATGCATCTCTCTGATGCATCATACCAAGCAAGTCATCACATGATCTGGGATGCATAAAGTCCATTACCTCTTACAACTGACTGAATCATGAGGTAGACTGCATGGTCCTTTGACATACAGAAAATTGACCAATAGCAAAAAGTTTCGGTCCAGGTCAGCCTGAGTGGACTGCACAGGCTGACCCGGGTCAATACTATTTGCAGTTGCATTAAGCCCCCTTTTCACAGAGCATGGCCCAAATGGTTTATATTTGGAAGAGTCTAAAATTTGTCCTCTGGTAAAGGGTCTATCCACACACCATTCATCTCTCAACCATTCTCTTAATACTTTTCATATACAGCTTGTTTCAACAGGCCTCAATTTTCTCAGTTGTTGATAAACAAAAAAGAATATCAGAAAACCACAGAATTGATCAGTCCATCTCTCCGTCCATCATTTTTTCTCAACTTCCGTTCTTGCTTCCTATAGTTTTAACTGTTTACCATTTGTTCTCATCTTCCTTCTTTCATCCATTTAGAGTCTCTCACCTTCGTTCATTCATCCTCTTATTTAACCATTTCATCTCTCCATTCACATAAATAGAAATTACCCTGAAAATTCCTAAATCTCCAAATGCTCCTCCGAATTGTAATCTTACACGACCCTGCTGTGATCCATCATAGTTCATGTATTCCACAGAATCTTTCTCGCTGTCCACCCAGTATATTCGCTGCATAAAAATGTCAGCTTCCAAGGATACTGGATTTTGAAGCCCTCTTGCTAGCAAAGTCTTCCGTCCATCTATATTTCCATCCAGTTGTATTCGCTCTATCTTTGGATGATGCCCATTGTCACAGAAGAACATGTAACTAAAATCAAACCAATACTCTACAAAATTAGCCTTGTACAAGTACAGTATGACAAAATTTTAGCCATGTCCAAAATGAAAGCATTTGCAGACGACAAATAAAATGTTAATTAAAATATGAAATTTGTCAATCAAAGGGTAGAACACATTGTGAGAAAATGTGAAAAAGCTGCTTATCAGCATTTTCTCCTTTTTCCCACAATGTTTTCATAAGCCTTCTCCCTCAGGGTGTATAAAAGTCGGGTTTGTGTGGAAAAGGCTTAAAAAAAGATAATGAGAAAGAAAGCATTTACTTGTTCAAAACATTTGCTTGAATTTCAGCTATGTTTTCCATATTGTTGAAAAATGATTTTCTACTTTTCTTTCATATTTGCCCAATATGATTGTAAATATACATGTACAACTTACTTACGTCTTGAAATTTTCATTGTAATGATTTAGGTTTATTTAACCACTTTAACTCTGTACCAAACGACCTTGTGTTCCCCATACGAGAAAAAAAAGCTTTTGAAAACATTGTAGGAAAAAATGCTGGTAACCAGCATTTTCTCCTTTTCCCACAATGTTTTTCACCCTGGCAGAGAGAAATACATCATTTAAGCCATGTTTAATTTGCTGTTTGCAAATGCTTTGAATTTGGACAAGTATAAATTTCTGTTGGGTGGTAAAGAGTTAAGGGATAAAAGACCATTTGAATGGATTATAATTATCTTTTCAATTAATTTCCTTGTCCTTCTGGGATTCTTAATGGACAGAGCATACATATAATCATTTACTATAAAAAGTGGAAAAAAATTTCTGGCCCAAATACATGTGTCACACGCTGATGAAATATCACACAAGGCAGAAAAATAATCTGTATCTACACACTGTGAAATATGGTTCCAAATATGGTATGATGATGTTTCTCATGCGCGGAAAACATGTGTATTGATATTCGATTTGAATGGTCAAAATTTATGCTGTGTTTTTTTTTTCCGCCATTCATAAAAATGACATTACTAGCTACTACACCATGGGTTGTTTTATTTTGTTTACCAATTAACATACAGAATGTCAAAAACTCCAAAATTTTGTCCTTGAAGGTTTTAGGTATATAATGAAAGGAATATTATTTTGTAGTAGCTTTCCTAGTGCTTGTATTTACTTCTCGCTGTGTAAGAAAATTTTGACATCTCGTTCGACCTTCAAATTTTCTCATGCTGCTCAAATTAAATACAAGCACCAAGAAAGTTACTAAAACATAATATTCCATAATATATCTGTCTCTCTGTCTCACTCTCTCTCTCTCTCTTTCTGTCTCTCAAAAAATGCAACTTACCCTTTTAGGGGATCAACAGCCAACCCTTCCGGGTGCTCTAAATCTCTTTCCAAAATGATTGTGAATTTATTGAAATTTATATAATTTGTGGCTTCAAACTTCTCCATATCACCTGATGTTGCCACAATCCACTTCAAGGCAGAGTCTACCCAATATAAAGTCTTTGACATCCAGTCATATGCAATTTGTACTGCCCCGTTTGCAACACCTACATCTAGATAGTAGACCAAACCCTCTATTGGTCCATCTGTCACTGGGGCTTTGTAGTCAGTCATAGCCAGGATGGACCTGAATAAATGTAATTTCTAGTATACCTTCCATCAAGACTGACCGACTGACAGACTGGCACACCAACAAACTGACCAACTGACTGACCAACCAAAAATGAATATCATATCTGCTAAAGTTAGCTACCATTTTAAAGATAAAGGAGATTGTTCTTGTAAAAATCTTAACCCTTAAGCTGCTAAGCACGACTCACTGACCTTTTGCGGACAGTGTAGATTAAGATCAGACTGCACCATATGTGCAGTCTGATCTTAGATCTGCACCATCTGATAAGGAGATATTCTTTTCCTAAAAATAAGTTTGAAATAGCATTATTTGGGTTTTTACTACCGGTTTGAAAATTTCATTTCAGTCATATGGCAGGATAAGGGTTAATGTCTGGTAAAAAGTTAATGAAGCCATTGTACAAAACAAATTCATTCCTTTCTCACCACTGAATAACTGTAGTGAAATAGGTAGCCTGGATGTGCAGCGATCCTGGCAGCTCAATTGCCCTGTAAGTGAGATTTCCAAGTTCTAATCCTATACTGGCTGCACTTTTTCCCCCAAGGGCTTTATCTAATTGGTGGCAGAAATGGTTGCAATGACCAAAGGAGTCTAATGGATTGGAGGAGGGGAGTAGTGCCCAAAAATTAGGAGGGGAAAGAATGTAGTGATAATCCGCAGCATTGATGTCGTTGATGTGGGAGTAGCTCAGTGGATGGCACACTTGCTCTGTAAGCCGGGTTCATATATAGGTTCAAATCCCAAACTGTCAAAACTTTTTCACCTCAAGAGTGATCTACTTAATAATATTTGGGAAAGCCAGATGCTTCGAAACAGAGTCAGATGAAATACTGCTTAACCCTTTACCGCACAATGCCGCCTTTTGACGCCCCTGGGAAAGAAGCCTTTTGAAAACATTGTGGGAAAAAGAGAAAATGCTGGTAACCAGCATTTTCTCCTTTTCCCACACTGTTTTCTACCCTGTCAAAGAAAAATTGTACCATTTGAGCCAAACTGAAATTGTCGTCTGCAAATGCTTTCAATTTGGACAAGGCTAAAATTTTGTTGTCTGGTAAAGGGTTAAAGAAACTCTGGGAGTGCATATTTGCAATGGCCACCATCATGAATACTGCAGAAGTTGAAAACAACTTTATATCAAACCAAGAAAGGGACACACCTCCCATCAGTCAACATTATCAACGGTAATGCATGAGCTCTTAGAGTTACCTACCTTGAATCTCGATCAAAAAGGTACAGACTCTTTTCTCGGTAGTCTACGTCAACGCTTAAAATGTCAATTGTTGTACTTGAAAACTGCCATGCAGGAAACAGTGCTGGTCTTGGCACTTTTTGGTAGTATGGCATGAAAGGAACGTGAATAAGATGTGCTGATTGTGGCCCTGCCTCTGATGTAAGTAGTACACCTTCCTCCCGCTCTGCCAAAAACACAGCGGGTATATCACTATACAGTAAACACTTACACTAAAGAACTCCTAATAAAATCATTGTGGGGAATAGGAAGAAAGGGTGCTAACCAGCATTTTCTCTCACTCTGCTATGCTTTCTACTCTTTCAATAGCAAATCCTCACATGCTGAGCCACATAGTCAATCATAATGTATTATTTGGTAAAAAGTTAAACCTTGTATTACCCTCAGATGATAATTTTAGCCTTTGTTGACATACACAATGTAACAAACAAGAGGACCATGATGGTCCTAAATCCCTCACCTGAAATGCAACTCAGCTCAACACCATAATGCTACATGCCAAATATGAAAGCTCTAGCCCTTACGGTTTGGGACAAGAAGATTTTTAAAGATTTCCTTATTATCTCTATGTGAAATCCGAGACCAACAAAAAATGGCTAATTTTCACACCAGGGCCATAATTTTACGTGTTTTGGTAGAGGGCCACTAGATGATGCTACATGCCAAATATGAAAGCTCCAGCCCTTACGGTTTGGGACAAGAAGATTTTTAAAGATTTCCTTCTTTATCTCTATGTGAAATCCAAGACACCACAACATAGGGCCAATTTTTAACACCAGGGCCATAATTTGAAGTCTTTTGGTAGAGGGTCACTAGATGATGCTACATGCCATATAGGAAAGCTCTAGCCCTTACGGTTATGGACAAGAAGATTTTTAAAGATTTCCTTCTTTATCTCTATGTGAAATCCGAGAACCCACAACATAGGGCCAATTTCCACACTAGGGCCATTATTTGAAGTATTTTGGTAGAGGGCCACTAGATGATACTGCATGCCATATATGAGAGCTCTAGCCCTTATGGTTTGGGACAAGAAGTTTTTTAAAGATTTCCTTCTTTATCTCTATGTGAAATCCGAGAACCGACAACATAGGGCCATTTTCAACACTAAGGCCATAATTTGAAGTATTTTGGTAGAGGGCCACTAGATGATGCTACATGCCAAATATGTATGAAAGCTCTAGCCCTTACGGTTTGGGACAAGAAGATTTTTAAAGATTTCCTTCTTTATCTCTATGTGAAATCCGAGAACCCACAACATAGGGCCAATTTCCACACTAGGGCCATTATTTGAAGCATTTTGGTAGAGGGCCACTAGATGATACTACATGCCATATATGAGAGCTCTAGCCCTTACGGTTTGTGACAAGAAGATTTTTAAAGATTTCCTTCTTTATCTCTATGTGAAATCTGAGAACCCACAACATAGGGCCATTTTCAACACTAGGGCCATAATTTGAAGTATTTTGGTAGAGGGCCATTAGATGATGCTACATGCCAAATATGAAAGCTCCAGCCCTTACTGTTTGGGACAAGGAGATTTTTACAGATTTCCTTCTTTATCTCTATGTGAAATCCGAGAACCCACAACATAGGGCCAATTTTTAATACCAGGGCCATAATAGTATTTTGGTAGAGGGTCACTAGATGATGCTACATGCCATATATGAAAGCTCCAGCCCTTACGGTTTGGGACAAGAAGATTTTTAAAGATTTCCTTCTTTATCTCTATGTGAAATCCGAGAACCCACAACATAGGGCCAATTTCCACACTAGGGCCATAATTTGAAGTGTTTTGGTAGAGGACCACTAGATGATGCTACATGCCATATATGAAAGCTCTAGCCCTTACAGTTTGGGACAAGAAGATTTTTAAAGTTTTTTCTTTCGGTTGCCATGGCAACCAGAGTTCTTCATGGAATTCAAATCTTTGAAGTATTCTCAAAGGGCATGACCTAAGGATCATTTCTGTGAACTTTCATTGAAATCTGATCGGTGGTTTAGGAGGAGAAGATTTTTTTTGTAATTGTGAACGGACGGACGGACTGACAGACGGACGGACGACGGACATTGACCGATCACAATAGCTCACCTCGAGCACTTCGTGCTCAGGTGAGCTAAAAAAATACCACATAAAAGGTAAGGAGTGGTTAAGGACATTGCTTCATTACCGCAAACATGTTACTTCAGCATAACTCTTTACCAAACAATCCTGACTTTTAACAACCCTGAGAAAGAAGCCTTTTGAAAACATTGTGGGAAAAGGAGAAAATGCTGGTTACCAGCATTTTCTCCTTTTCCCACAATGTTTTCTATCCTTCCCATGACAAATTTCAATTTTTCAATCACATTTATTTTGTCTTCTACAAATGCTTTCAATTTGGACCAGTCTAAAATTTTGTCGTTTGGTAAAGAGATAAAAGAGCGCAGGGGCAGTCCAACAGCGTTACAACTGAGCCACAACAACTACTTTACAAGCAATTTTAAAATTCAATCTTAAACAGTACAACGGGCATTTTAGAGGAAAAGAATACCGATATCCCCTATTATTATGTAATTGGCCCCCTGTAAAAAAATATTGTTATTGTCTGTGGGTACTATCAAGCAGTAACCCATTTAAAAACAACAAAAGCTTAGAAATGTATAAATTGAAAACATTTGCATAAAACAAATGAAATAAGGTTTAAATGATGGAATTTGTCGTTGAAAGGGTAGAAGACATTGTGGCAATAGGAGGAAATGCTGGCTATCAGTTTTTTCACCTTTTATCACAATGTCTTCAACAGGTTTTGTTTTATTAATTATTAGATAATAATTGATCTATGTGCCAATATCTTGTCGATGAGATTAACAAAACAGTCACTTGTCTTGAGGGACCATAATTTGTTTGTTCTTTTCACTGAAAACTTAGGACAGGCTTGACTGTCCATAATGTGTCTGCCTTTTCCATCTTGATGCTTTGTGGTGATATTTAGGCTACCATTCTTAATTCCAAGAATAGCCATCTGATTGGCTGAGACAGAGTATCACACATCTAGTCTTAAATTCAGAAGTAGACTACAACATAGAGGCATTTCTCAAACCTGCCCGTTTGGCTCAGACACAGCATTCTCTAAACATGCCAAGTAGTTTTGGATGTAGAGGTCAAACAAGATAGCAGAATAGTTGATGAGTACCACAATATTTAAAGTAAAGCACTATCAGTCTGTGCAGTCTATTCTTGATCTATCCTGTCCTCAAAAGACCATGTTCTTGCCTGCTGTGCCGAAGGATTTCTTTGTCCAGGTAATTAGAGACATGGACCATTTGAAAAGTTGCTTAGAATGCTCTAAATCTCTTTAAAACTTTTCATGATGCTCTTTGACCTTGAGTTCACCAGTATCAGGAATACAGCCATGGGTGATAGGCTTCTGGGCCTGTATTCACCAACAATCCTTGATTGTATTTTTAATCTGATACCAAATTTAGAGAAAAACACAATTTTTGATCGGCTAAATCATTTAGTCTTTAGTCAATTAGAAACTGTGTTACTTTTAAAGTTAAACAATTCTTCAGAACTGAACAAAAAGCGATAAGGAGTAGTGCTCGTTACAAACAATAGCTCCTTTACTTGTAAAATTTTCAACAAGTAATCATAATTATCTGTTACACTAAATAACTGCGGGAACATTTATTAACCCTGAGGCTGCTAATCGCGACCCACTGACCTTTTGCGGACAGTGTAGATCAAGATCAGACTGCACAGAACGTGCAGTCTGATCTGTGATCTACACTGTCCAATACAGTATTTTCTTTCCAGAGAAATCAACTTTGAAACCGCAATGTTTGGGCTTTTAGTATTGAGTAGAAATTTGCGTTTCATTTATTCAGCAGCTTAAGTGTTAACCTTGAGGCTGCTAAGCACAACTCTGTGTGCTTTTAGGGACGGTGTAGATCAAGATCCGAGTTAAGTGGGTTCCTGTGAATTTCATTTCAGCATTCAGGAGAGGTAAAGTGTTACAGTGTGTGCTGGAAAAGTTAAAAAGATATTAATCTTTGAACCACAAGGTACATGTATTTCCCATATCTTTTCATCAATAGTATCCAACCATCTTACCATATACTGGCAGGGTCCCATTGGTGAAACAAACCAGCACTACAAAACAGTGAAGGAAAAGCATGAAGCTTAATGAAGACATTTTGTTTCCTCTGCTATCACTACTTCGTTTTTTGGCCAAGAAGACTAATTTCATCTGTGTTATGAAACCAAACTGTAATTAAAAGAAATAAAGATGTTACAGATGTGGCACATTTAATGAAACTGAAATATCATACAAAATAAATAATGTGCAATGACACACACCAGTATGTCCATTCTGAACTGTGTACTAGCCTTGTTCACGCTGTACCAAAACACAAAATTTTAGACTTGTACAAATTGAAATCTTTTACAGATGACAAATATTGATTGGATGGTAAGATTTGTCTGTAATAGCATGGAAAACATTGTGGGAAAAGGAGAAAATACCGGTTACCAGCATTTTCTCCTTTTCAGATCATTTGCAGATGACATAATTATATTGATTGGATGGTAAGATTTGTTTGTGATAGCATGGAAAACATTGTGGGAAAAGGAGAAAATACCGGTTACCAGCATTTTCTCCTTTTCAGATCATTTGCAGTTGACAAATATTGATTGGATGGTAAGATTTGTCTGTGATAGCATGGAAAACATTGTGGGAAAAGGAGAAAATACCAGTTACCAGCATTTTCTCCTTTTCCCACAATATTTTCAAAAGGCTTCTTCTTCAGAGTCATTAAAACTCTGGATTGTGTGGTAAAGTTTAAAGCACAGGTTTGACATGATTTAGTGAGTTGCAACCACTGTATAACTACAAAATTGTTGAAAGCAGTGTGATGCACTATTCTAGTAATCAAAATAAAAAAAAATGATGGTGCATGTTGATGAAAATGACAAATATGTCAAGAATACTGGTAATATTGGGAACAAGAAATATCTTTAATCAAAGCGTTGAAAGCACTGATGTGGCATTTGTCAAGGGAGCCATTGTGTGGAATTAATGATTTGAAAAATAAACAAACATTAATGTGGGACGAATAGACCCGGACCAACAAGACAAGGGACGAACAAGCCCAGGGATGCACTAGTTTTGGGACGAACATGGTCAGGAGACAAAGGTTGTGTGTATCATTGCGCCAATAGAAGGCCATAGCGGGTATAGATACTTTCAATAAAAAACGAAGTATTCCCATAATCGTTGGCCCTATCCAGTTTATTTTAATACACCGTTGTTAGTTATATGTCTGAGTGCTATCGAAACACTTATTTGTCTTAGAAAAATTGAGTTTAATTGGGTTTACTTCCTTCGGTTTTGCACAAACTACGATACATGATTTTCAAAATACCGTATTAAACTCATAGTGGCATTGTCTTCGACAAATGCCACAAAAATGATAGACAGTGTAAATTTGCCAGCAAATAGGCAGAGGCGCTTAAAATAAACATGGCCTTCTTTCTGACCAAACACAAATTTCTATATATTCATCTGTTATCAGTACCAAAAAGTAGGTCAAAAGCCAGCACATTCAGCTAGCCAAAGCACAGACAGGTACTATACCATATCACTGTCTAGCTTTCCTTATTCTCTCCTTAACCCATATTAACTCACAAGATTCCCTCTTTTGCACATACATACTCATCTATTTACTCTCCCCCTTCCCAGTACTTTCGCATTTTTTCACCATGATCTGAACCGTCTTAACGCTTTTGGCAGCATAGGTGAAATCAAGGTGTTTTGCGAATGGCATAGATCTAGATCAGACTGCACAGAATGTGCAGCCTGATCTTGGATCTATACCATCCACTTAGTCAAGCCTGCTTTCAATGTGGACAGATCCTTACAGTTGCCAGAAAAGTTTAGCTAGATTTAGACCAGATCTACATGTGGCCACTTTTGCCTATTTAAAACGTGGCGCAAGATTAGATAGAACAAAATGGGGAATGATCTCTCTTTTTATTTCGTGAAATCGCAATATTTGAGGATTTTGCCCATATGAAAGTTATTGGAGAGGCTCTCCAACAGTGGTGAGTTTTAAAGGCAGACTGCCATAGAAAAGGCTGTCAAAATCCATTTTTCTTGCAAAATTGTTCTGGTACACAGCCTATTTAGGCATGGTTTTATAAAGAAACTGAAATAAAAAAACTGAAATAGGAGATGGACGTGGTTTGTTTTTATTTGAAGGATTTCAAAAAAAGATTTATGATACTATATTGATTTGATTGCAAATGACCTCGCCAATAATTGTAATTTTTCATTTAACAAATAAATCTAAGCAAAGGAAAAAGAATTTCATTAAAACAGAGAAAATACACCGCGGATAAAGATCACGATACTTGACACGGTATCAGGAGAACTTGTACCCTGGAGAACTCGTACCATAATCTCGAGAATACAAGTTCTCCAGAGCACTCTAACCCCACAAATGGATATAAAGATAGCTATCAGTATGTTTTAATTTTTGTCTAGACTCGTTTTTATTTTCAGTTTTATACAAAAAATTGTATGGATTTATAATTGGGTTTTTTTGTACAATGTGTTGAAATAACACACAGAGGTGCTTCTGGGATGCGGGGTTGTGAGAATCCCGTAAAAAATAACTCCTGAGCGCAAAAAAGTCGTGCCTCTGTGCCCTACGTACCGCACACTTCAAAAGAGTCGGTGATCCTTTGGGCGTAGGCAGATTGCGCAGGCTGACATGGGTTGAAACTTTTTTGCAGATGCATTAAGTGCCCTTTTCACAGAGCATGGCTTAATTCTCTATTTTCTTATATTTTTAACCTATAAACAAACATGCTCTTCATTTTACATGTCTGCAGCAGAAAACTTTTCAAAATATTGTTGGAAGAAGAGAAACTGCTAGTTACTGCAATTTCTCTTTTTGTCTTATTGGTTTCCATCACATCAAAGCATAATCTTCCACATTAATTATCAAAGTTTGAATAGTTGTCTACATGCACTTTCTGTTTGGGATAGTCCAAAATTTGCTGTTTGTTAAAAGATTAAAAAATGTTACATTTATTTTTAACATGTCTGGTATCATGTACATGTATGGGTCACCTTTATTTGTTGTCATCAGGTAAGATTCTTGCCTATTCAGAGGAATAAGCAAAGCTGTTATTTGGTGCTTGTTTACAAATTGACACTGTACCCTTTACCTCTAAAACAACATAGCTACTTGTAAGCTTTCATTTCAAGGATTTACAAGTAAACTCTACATTATATTTGTTATTACAAGAAACTGCTGAAATGGCCATGTTTTATGTATTAAAGTTTTGTATCATTTTTTGCCCCCCCCCCACCACCCCCAGGGATCACATATATATTACAAATTACATCAGCTATATAGGAAAAAAAAAAATGCAATATTTGGTATGTGTCAATTATGCTATAGGTTGTCTTTTGAGTAGTGGAACTTGGCTGTAAATCCAGAAAATAAGTTTTCTAATGGATATATATTCTGTTTACTTCCATTGTTTCCTTTGTGACTTAATTCTTGTTTTTGCAAAAAGAAAAAGTATTCTTCATTGTATGCTATTGCCCATGTTACTATAGTTAATATTAATACATAGCTCTAGGTATTCTTTTTCACCACCTCTGTTTTTCAGCCATTTTCAACATTCCTGTGTTCGCATTTTGGTTGTTGGCATCTTTGTCGTAACTTCAAAATTGTTGTACCAAATCACACAACAGCCGCATTCTGAAAGGACCATTTCTTCTTTTTACCTTTCAATTGAATGATTTCCCCTTTCCAGAAATGTGTTTGGCTTTTCTGAGCACACAATACAGTACATGCATTCATAAGAGGTTGGTTCCTTTTGAAAATGAGCAAAACTGGATCATCTTGAGTTTTGTGTCGAGCAGGGTCGGGTATATCCGAACAGTTAAGCCTCATCTGTGAAAATTCAGAATTACCCGCAGCTATTTTAGAAATTGCATCTAAAATCAATAGCCTAACGTATGTGATATACTTTCCCACCTTTACGCGCATGTATTTGCCGTGAATACGCTTAAAATAAGTTACATATGTGTAGAGGGTAAGGCGGCTATAACCGAACATGTCGTCTCTACCGAACGGGTACTTCGGGTATTTCTGAACATTTTGAGATATTTAAAAACAATCGGAAAACTAAAGGAAACATCAGGAATCATTGCTTGTAAATTACTAGTATATTCTAAAACACAGTTTTAAAATTCACGATATGTTTTTTAGCTGGTTAATAGCATATGACCTACATTTTTCTTCAAATCTTTACCAAACTCACGTTGTTAGATATTTATAAGAGCTTGGCACCTTTCAAAATTGAGCAAAATCGGATTATGGAGTCACAAATTTACATCCTCTTGAATAAAAAAAGAAACATTTTTTAGCTTGTGAACAGCTTACAGCCTTTATTTTACTTTCAATCTTCACAAAGCCCCCACAGTTTATAGATATGCATGACAGCTGACTTCTTTTGCAAACCGTCGGATTATTGGGTCAGAAATTCCTTGCCCTTAGACTGAAAAAAAAAGAACATCTTTGCTCATACCAGCTCTTAATTTCATTATATCCCCACAACTCTTTGTAAAAACCTGGGCGTGTAGTGAACTGCCAGTAGAGCGGTTCTAGGCCTTATAGGTATCTTGTTCCTAGAATATATAACAATGTGGAACATGTGCTGTTTTGTACCTTCACACTAGCAACAGTGAAAGCAATTCTTTTTTTTTTCCATTCATTTAAAATGCCTTACTTGTTTGTTTACATCTACCAAAGTATACTGAAATTAAAAGCCAATAAACTATTTGAAAACATTGATGCTGACCTCTCCTGGCTTCTTTTTTTAAAGAAGCCAACTTATTATTTCCATATTTTATTTTTTAGCGCGTCGCTTCTTGCAGACGACATGAATCCAACGGAAACTCGAGGTATGAATATAGTCCTTTTATCCTTTGAGTCATCGTCGTCCTTGGCATCATTGCACGGCGACATCACTCATATATGAATCTTTCATTATTTACCTCAGTCTTGGGCTAGTTGTTTACTATTAAATACTTTTCGCAGATGCATTAAGCCCCCTTTTCACAGAGCATGGCTCATATGGTTATAAAATGAAAACATCATCGGACTATCTAGAACCCTAGCTAACTAAAAATTATGTACAAGCTAGCTGTCACTTTAATTTGATATCACGGTCAAACTGTTTTTTCTTTTTCAAAGCCTGCCTTTCTCTTCCATCTAAATATAGATAGATGTATTCATAATTTTACCAAAAAATATCACGCTTCAATATTGTTTGTGTGTTGAGGTTCGGTTACAAAAAAGAAAACTTTGACCTTGACCTACTTTAACCCTTTATCGAACATCCCCGTGTTTTAACGACCCTGAAGAAAAAATGGTCTTTGAAAACGTTGTGGGACAAAGGAGAAAATGCTGGTGACCAGCATTTTCTCCCTTTCTCACAACGTTTTCCCCCGTCATAAAAGTCAAACCCTGTCATTTGAGACACATTTTGACTGTCGTCGGCAAATGCTTTGAATATTAACAGGCCTAAAATTATTCTTTCTGGTAAAGATTTAAATAATTGATTTTTACCTGCTATTAAACTGTTCTTCGTATAAAATGGCGAGACGGTCGTTGTTTGCGAATAAAGCGCACATTGTGGAGGGATTTCTTATGGGCATCATGGGAAAGAAACCAAAACATTATGAGCCATGCTCTGGAAAAAGTGGGTTTAATGCATCTTCGTGATCCATGATACCAAGCAAGTCATCACATAATGATGGATCCACTAAAAACAGCCGACTGAATCCTAAGATACTTTGACATGCAGAAAATTTACTAAAAGGAAAAAGTTTAGGCCAAGGTTAGCCTGCACAGACTGTGCAGACTGACCTGGATCGATACTATTTGCAGATGCATTAAGCCCGCTTTTCATAGAGCATGGCTCATTTACTTCGGTGAGATGTGGAAAACGTCGATGGTAAAAAAAAAAAGCAGAAACTGTTGTATGTAACAAGCAAATGTGTCTTTTTACCCGTACACCTACACATACTGCATAGGCGTAAACAGACTTACATTTATCTGTATGGCCTAGGAATCACTTTGTTAGCATTAGTTTTTTTGTTTTTTTTTTTCAAAAACTGTTCTCTGAAGTATTGTTGAAGTTTGTATTGTCATGAAGGAACAGTTTTATTCCCTAAGGCACCCCGGGTCATAACTTACCAAAGTTTGTCCACTAGTCTAGTGACTAGAGGAGCATGAAAAAAGTCGAATTCATATGGTAAAAAAATACCAATTGCTCCTTCGCCCATATTATCATGTTCGAAAGATATCGATTTTTGGGACGTAAAGAGATGGAGACAAGTACGTATAGTATTAGGTAGCATCGCAGATTATATGGTGCATTTCGTAACTGTCTCAATGAAAAAACTATTTGCGTATTAAATATCTCGTTCAACCCTCTTACCAAACAACTCAGTAATTTATAAATCCTGGGGAAAAATGCTTCTTAAAATATTCTGGGAAAAGGATAAAATGCTGGTAACCACCATTTTTAAAGACATATCAAATCATGCAAGCCACATTTTGTTCGTCTGCAAATGCTTGGAATTTGGAGCAGTCGCAGATCTTATCGTCAGTAAACAGTTACAAAGGTATCACCCTCTGCAGCAAACTTGTAGCAGGCTGCTTCTCATACTTCGCAAAATAGCATAGAAGTGAATGGGGGTTTATTTGTTTGGTATTTTGTCAACATTTTACCGCAATAGAGTAAAGTGCTCATAAAGAATAAATTGGTCCTGTGCAAAACAAAAAAGTTTCATCTGCAGGTCTATCCTTCGCTCATTGAACGCCAGCTCAGCAGCCAGTGAATATTTTAGACATTCTAAAATATCAAATAACATATCCAGTTTCAAGGCAATTTCTGATACAAACTATCTTAGTATTCATTACCAGATCCCCTCCTTATAAGCAGTCTGGTCTTAATTCACATTGTCCGCAAAAAGAAAAATAAATAAATGAATAAAAGTAGGGTTTGTATTTAATTCTTAGAACAACAGACCTAGAAACAACGTTGGGTGCTTTTGTAAATCAGGGAGGATCAAAATCAGACTTACAATTGGGTTATGTTTCAGGATATCGGAAAAACGATCAGCCAACACAATAGTGACAGATCTATGTACTTATCAACTCTAAGCTCGCTTGGTGCAATCCATGTGCTGGTATCATCTGCAGATCAAGTTCTGTATCATACAAAATACAGTCTGATCTTAATTCTCCACCTTCTCAATGGTTTTCAGGAATTCTAGTCCAAGTCGCCTTTATTGGGAGATATAATAGATATCTCTCATGGACTGAAAAGATCTATTCATTTATTCAGTAAACATAAGAAGTAGGTCGTCAGTGCGCAAGTACAAAGCACGAACGTAAACAGGTCAATGTCGACACGGGTAGTTTAGTCAGTAAATTTGTATGTGTTGTCTAACCCTTTACCATAGAGTCCCGAATTTTAACGACCTTGAGGAAAAGGGCTTTCTAAAACACTTATAATCAGCATTTTGTCCATTTCCCTCAATGTTTTCTACCCAGTCAAAGACAAATCACGTCAGTTGAACCACTTTTTGGTGTCTGCAAATACTATGTCGACAGGTCTAAAATTTTGTCGATTTGTAAAGGTTTAAATCGAGTTTTATGTCTTTTTCAAAAGTATTTCAACCATATCACGGGGACAGCTTGATGCATGAATACCATTCTTCGGCTCTTTGAACAATGCTTTGCCAAAGGGCATTACTGGATCGAGCATCTCTACAAATAATATACTTTTCTTTCAACCGTCCAGTTCTTGAATATTCAGATTTTATTTGGACTAATGTATCTCAAAAAAAAAAGATCAAATTGAAAAAGTACAAAATAAGTCTGCACAAATCGTAACTGGGTGTAGTAAACTTGTGTTTTTAGCTGATCTTAATATGGAGTCTGGATGGGTCTTACCAAATAAAAGCAGATTTAAACACAAACTTATATTATTTTTTGTAAAATGGTAAAGGGATTAGCTCCTACCTATTTAAATGCTATAGTACCTGTATCCGTGGGAAGTACATCTTCCTATAGCCTATAAGGTTCTCACACCATACAAAATATAGCTTGCAGAACTAAATTGCCTCTAAACTCATTTTTACCTTCTGTTCTTAATGACTGGAATGCTCTGCCCATTGATGTTAGGAATCTGGACTCTTTGTCAGATTTTAAAAGTTATATTAATAGAAGAAAAAAGTTCCAAACAAGCTTTACTTTTACGGGGAAAGGAAGATTCAGGTTATTCACACTAAGATACGGACTAAATGTAGTGCACTTAATCAACATCTTTAGTATAGAGATTTAACTGATTCTCCTCTATGTGCTTGTGGCGAAATAGAATCAAATCAACTTTACATGTATTTCTTTTGACTGCAGGTATTATAAACCGTTTAACCCAACGTGAATCAGAAATTTCCATTGTTAGTCTACAAATACTTCTTTTTGGTGACGAGAGTCTCAGCCTTGCTGATAATGAAAAAAAATATTTTCAGCAGTTCATTATTATATTACGGACAGTAAACGATCTAAAATTTGAAATGGCTTCATTTCTGATACTTGGTTAAAACTCTGCAGTTTCAGACATACAAGTACCAATATTGCTTATATTGGTACTTGTACATCTTCTCTTCCATCCTCGTTAACCCAGCTCCGATGTATTCCGTATACTACATTCATCGCGATGATGAATGGTAATACTTCACACCTGGGTTAACGAGGGTGCTTCTCTTCTTAAATTCTTATCTTACTTCATAGCATTTCTAAGGTCAGACTCGGTTCTAATGGGTTGATAACTAATGTTTATTTCTCTCCCTCAAATGTTGTTTAAATGTCACGTGAACATATGTGTGTGACACTCACACCCCATACAATTACGCACACACATACACACACAACTGACCATCCGTCTGATGAGGCTTGTAAAGGAGCCGAAATATGACTCTTTTGTAAAACATGAAATACACCTAAAAGTATAGGCAGGGGTAGATTTCCGGGCGGGGGGGGGGGGGCAATTTTCTAGGGAGGGGGTAAGATTTCCTGGGGGCAGTTTTCAGGGGACAGTTTTCCTGGGGGCAGTTTTCGGGGGACAGTTTTCCTGAGGGCAATTCTCCGGGGATCAGTTTTCCTGATACCGTGAAAGAACCAAATGTAATGAGTTATGCCTGTTCTGAGCCTGCAAAACCAGAGAGTTTTCTGAGAGGCTCATGACCAATCGTCACAACTCGACCGATTCCGTAATTACAAAGTTTCAAATTCATCTCAGCAAAATAATGGACTTATAGTTTGTTAACTGGAAAATGAGTCTGAGTAGATTCGAGCAATGTAAGAGATTGAAGTTCATCGTGAAAACGGGCCGAGATCATCTAGTTTATACATGTATGTTCTTTTTTCGCTTTTTCTTTTTTTTTTTTTTTTTTTTTCTTTTTTTTTAATTTAAGAAAAAAAACAAACAAAAAAACAAAAAAAAAAACTGAATTTGTTCACGGTATTTCCTAAATTGTAATGCGCCATTGGCTATGAGCGGTAGGTAAAGTCACCGGATCGAACCCAGTAACCAGATTGGACCATACCCGGACTTAACGGCCGAATTGGACCGGATCGAAAATAATAAGCGGACAGGACCATTCTTCTTCAACCTTGTGTGGATGAACCAAGTTCAATTTAATATTTAACACAACCACTTATTCCACATTCGCTAGTCTGTCAGTACTTTCAGTACTTTTTTTTTTTAATGAACGGATCATTCGGCAGATCTCGGGTAATCCGGCGAAAGATGTAGGTACAGAATCGGTCGAGTTGTTACGAGTGATGAACGGATCACTCGAGGTTTGCCGAAAGGACTGTGACATGATGTACACTAAATTTCACTTTTACAGCGTTTGACGAAACTGAGTAAAACTAAAAAAAAAAACATCATTTTCATAAACAACAATTAAAAAAAACTTTGAGTTTGACATTGACTTGTTTCACATTCAGAAAATACGGACTATGCTTCTATATAATTTATCGTTGAAAGCACCATAGATGCCGACAAAATCTGCCCAATAAAATTATCATTTATATGAAATATAGCATTCCAAACACCACATTCATAATGTATGCATCATTAATTCAAAAACCGGTCTTGCCGAATTTTTGACCTACTCATATTAACCTTTGAACCCTTTACCAAAGACACGTCTAGTTTGAAAATATTAACAGACAACTTAAAAAGCGGCTCAAATGTTGGAACTTGTCTGTGAAAGGATAGAAAACCTTGTGGGAGAAGGACAAAATGCTGGTTACCAGCATTTACTTCTTTTCCCACAATGTTTTCGAAAGCGTTCTTCTTCAGGGTCGTTAAAAATGGGATAGTCTAGTAAAGGGTTAAGACTGATTGATTGTATGGAGCTTAAAGTCGTGTTTAACATTATTGCAGATATATCGTGTCGGCCAGTGCACATATTTATATTTTCCTGAAGTTTCTTTTACCAGTACTCCGCAAAATATTCTTTCAAAGCCACTGGCTGCTTTTCCACATAACCACTGTTGAAAAAATGGTCTGCGATGAGAGAGGAGTGAATCCTGTCGCAATGACTACCATCAATCCTCGGAAAGAAATTTACCGAGCCGGGGATCGAACCCGGTAACGACCTCCTGTTCTTAAGTCTTGTACACTACTGACTGAGCTACCGGAGCTTGGCTAAAAGATTAAGATCTACTTCAGAGTAATATAATTAAGTGGTTAAAACTATTTTCTCATTTTTTCCACTTTTATTTTTCAGCCTTCCTGTCTCAGGGTCGTAAAACCATTTGTTCACTATTTACCCCTGTAGAAATCAAAATATACACCAGAGCTTGGAACTGTAACTTTAGGAGTATGTTGATGTCAAAAACTGGATGGCTAAGAGGGTTCCGTGATGACATCTTATCACGCTATTTGGTGTGCAGTAAACGCCTAAAACAGGTAGGATTCAGTAACAATAGGTAAAATATGTAAGAACACATAATCTTATGCATACTTCGTTCAATTTGACGTGAACAGAAAAATAAGGTCAACCTCTCGCCAAACAAGGTTACTCAAAGTGGGTAAATTTTGGCCATTTTTTATAGTCTGCAAGAAAAGGAGGATCAGATTTGCTCTATCTATCTATCTATCTATCTATCTACCTATTGGATCTATCTATCTATCTATCTATCTATCCTTCCTTCCACCTATCCATCCATCTATCTACCTACCCACCTTTATACCAGGGAAAATTCCGATATTTGAACTAGACTATTTGTCGTTTTCTTCTGCGCCATAGAAGTTGTCCTTTTTTGCAGAAAAGAAAGTTCTCCCCCGAAAATCATTACCAACAGAAGGCAACATCTTTCACATCTTCAGCAGATCAGTTTAGAAATTATTGCAGAAGAAGGAAAACAAAATCTCGTAAGGAGCAGTTTAGTCTATGACCATCGTGAAAGGGCCCTTTTCGAAATAATCCTACTTTTTAACAACCTTTAGAAAGAGCAGCTTTTAAAAAACATTGTGGAAAAAAGGAGAAAGTCGGTAACAAGCAATTTCACCCTTTCCAAAAATGTTTTCTACCCTGTCCAAGATGAAATTCAAAATATGAGTCATATCTTATATTTCGTCTGCATATGATTTCAGTATGGAGAAGTCGTATATTTTGTTATCTGATCAATGGTTTAATTCAACAACGATGTTGCCTCAGACATGTTAATAAATTAACTCTTTCCCAGACGATAAAATTCTAGACTGGTCAAAATTAATCCTTTCCCAAACGATAAATTTTAGACTGGTCCAAAATGAAAGAGTTTGCAGACGACAATTTTAAATGTGATGAAAATGACAGAAAGTTCTCCAAAACGGTAGAAAACACTGTGGGAAAAGGAGAAATTGCTCGTAACGAGCAATTTCTCCTTTTCCCACAGTGTTTTCAAAAGACTTGTACTGCAGACACTTGAAAACCAGGGCTTGTTTGGGAAAGGGTTAAAAGAATGTGCAAATTAAATGTTGCACAAATTATAAAATTTGTCTTTGATATTGTAGAAAACGTTGTGGGTCAAGGAGAAAACGCTGGTTACCAGCATTTTCTCCTGTTCCAACGTTTTCAAATTCCCTTTTTCTTAGGATTGTTAAAATTCGGGATTGTGTGATAAAGGGTTAAATCTAGGGCGTTCTGGCAAGGCTTGAAATTAAGTTGTTGCTTAAACTCTTATTGAATGAAACAGAAATTTACCCGCTTTCAAAGAAATCTAAATTGTGCAGTTTCTTGGGGCAAAGGGCGAGGTACCTGACAGTGTATTAATGATGATCAGATTACACGCTCTGTACAGTCGTATCCTGACATACTAGTAATTTTCACACCGTCCACAAAATTATCTGAAAAACGCTTCTGGCATTACGTGGCTCCGCTTAAAAGGGTGTCAAAGATTTACATAAGTATTAAATTTTCGGTCATACACTTACATAAGTATTAAATTTTCAGTTCTTGCTCGAAAAGGGAAGTATCTAAGCGTAAAACTTTAATATCATTTTACGTGCCAAATAAAACGCACGCGCGTGTTGTATGATTTTGTATGGTTACAATACCCAAGGATGGTTACAGTCTACCAACGCCGCTCTGCGGGGCCAAGGACGCCATCGAGAATAACTCATGATAACTAGATTTAACTGTGACCTGCAAATGACATTGCTAGAAATCGACTTGTGGAATCATCATCAGCATCAGCATCATCATCACAAGGAAGGAAGGGAGGAAAGAAAGAAAGAAAGAAAGAAAGAAAGAAAGAAAGAGTGGTAGGAAAAACAGTATCATGTACATGTAAATGAGCCATGCTCTGTAAATTAAGGGCTTAATGTATTTGCAAAATGTATCGACCAGGTCAGCCTGCGCAGACCTGTGTCGAAACTCTTTGCTTTTGGTCAATTTTCTAATGTTAAAAGGCCTCTCTTCACAGGGCATTGCTTATGTTTATCTTTTAGATGATTTGAAGCAATTTTCAACAGTATTTGACTTAAATGACTTCAACAGCTATCTCATACATATTTCCAGTGTTCCGCGGGTACTAAGCTGGAAAAAGGGGGGGGGGGGATTCCCGTACAATTTCATGATATATACAGAAACGCATCTAAGGGAACTACGAACAGCAAGAGAAAAGATAATGCTGAAAACAACCATGTTATATCACAGGCTGAATGACAAAAACAAGAGGTTCATGATGGCCCGAACCCCTATAGTCTAGCATTTACTGGCCCGTACATATGTGAAGGAAAAACATTTGAAAAGGACCATGAATCGTTCTGCGTAATATCAGCGTCGGACCATCTGTTCTGTCAGAGTTCAGACAACCAACCCTAATGTCGTATATAGGATTTTATATACATATGAGCCATGATCTGTGAAAAAAGGGGTTTAATGCATCTGCAAAAAAAATTGACCCAGGTGGCGCAGGTTGACTTGGGTCGAAACCTTTTCTTTTTAATTTTGGTAAATTTTCCTCATGTCTAAGGACCGTTCTACCTCATAAGTCAGTTGTTTGTTAGACAAAGTGGATTCTATGAATCCATAATTACGTGATGACATGCTTGGTGTAATGCATTATGGTGATGCATTCAACCCCCTTTTGCCAGAACATGGCTCAATTATAATAGACTCGAAAGGGGGAGGTCTCCCCCCCCCCCCTCCTGTCAAAAAAAAGTGAGGAAAAAAAAAAAGAGTCAAAGTTATTTTTTTCAACAGGAAATTCTTTCTATTGTTGTTTTCTGACATGTGTACTTGTAGTGGAAAATGAAAAGAAATAAGATAAAGGAGAAAAAAAGAAATAAAAAATCCAAGCTGTTTTGGAGATTTGAACTGGGTTTTAATTCACGGCAGGCAGTGCGACAGGATTAAAGAAATAAAAGCATAAAAAAAGTATGCTTGTTGAATTGAACAACAAGCAAAGTTGAACAGAGCTTTAGAAGGAATGCATTGTAAGAAGATTTTCCTGCAAGTTTAACCCTTATCCAGCTGCACAAGTTAATTAAAACTTTCAAGACGATAGTAAAAACCCGAAAAATGTTATTCCAAACCTATTTCTTGGAGAGCAATATCTCCTATTGGATAGTTTAGATCCAAGATCAGACTGCACGTTCTGTGCAGTCTGATCTTGATATACACTGTGTGCAAAAGGTCGGTGATTCGCGCTTAGCGGCGTAAGGGTTAAAAGAAATCGGACCAACAAGTAGGCATGTTGTGCGACACAGAATAACTTACCAAATAGCAATATTTCCTGTCAGAACTGAACATTGGATTTTCTTTGTTTTCTTTTAACTCTTTACCAGACGACAAAATTTTAGCCTTGTCCAAATTGAAAGCATCTGCAGACGACAATTTCAATGTGGCTCAAAAAGTGCAAATTTTCTTTGATTGGGTAGAAAGCATTGTGGGAAAAGGAGAAAATGCTGGTTACCAGCATTTTCTCCTTTTCCCACAATGTTTTCAATAGGCTTCTTTCCCAGGGCCGTTAAAAGACGTCATTGTGCAGTATAGGGTTAATCAACTTTAACCCAATGGTAATACAGATAATCTGTGAGGCAAGATTTTGAAAAAAGAATCGGATCAAAAATGCGGATTTCATTGCATTTAACTGTACATTTTCTACTTTTCATGGATACTTTTCCCTCATTCAAATTCAATGGGGTTCAACCTTTTGACGATATTATATAACTATGCAACCCATATGACAAATGTGGACTTAATCGCTTAAACAAGAAAAAGACTAACGGACGGGTGGAAGGACAGACATACCGACGGCGGAAACCACACCATGCCATATGCTAAAAAGCGGATAAGAGTGCATCAAATAATCTGATTCTTGCTGCTGCTGCTGATGATGATTGTTTGTTTGTATCACAGCATTTAACGCCGTTTCTAATATTATTTCAGTTACATCGCGGTGGACAGACATGGCACCTCTCCACCCATTTTGGGAGTTTCTTTTACCAGTAGGTCTACTTCTCACAATATCCTTCCCTAGCCACTGACTGCTTTTCCGTATCGTCAGCACAATGTTTAAGAGGACTGAATCCTGTCGCAAATGACTGTAATGAACTCTCGGAGAGAAGTCGGTCGTGCAGGGGAATCGAACCAGTGACCACCTGGTTTCACGCAATGAAGAGCTAATGGGCTCGACTGATGTTGATATTGGAAGCAGACAGATAATTATATATAAATAAAATACACAGATAAATGGTTATAAAATGAAGTAAAATCTAACAAACCTTCTTTATGACTACTTCTTCCACTTTGACTAAATAGGACTCGTTGTAAACACGATTAACACCCGTGACGTTAAATGCCCACAGTACACGTCCTATATATAATATATTTTATATACGTATATTATATAAAAATCTGGGGTTGAAACACTTAACAATTTACCACACGATAATATTTTGGACCTCTCTAAATCCAAAGCATTTGCAAACGACAAATTAAGTCGGATTCAAAAGGTAGAAAATTTGTAGAAATGGTTGAAACATTGTGGGGAAAGGAGTAAATGCAGGTTACCTGCAT
Source organism: Tridacna gigas (assembly GCA_945859785.2). Classification (NCBI taxonomy): domain Eukaryota; kingdom Metazoa; phylum Mollusca; class Bivalvia; order Cardiida; family Cardiidae; genus Tridacna; species Tridacna gigas. Next base: position 57,184,038 of record OX244034.2, read on the forward strand.
TTTCTTCTTTTTTTTTTTCATAATGATTTTTAAAGGCTTATGTCGTTAACTCGGGGTTACTTTCAAATGTAGAAAATCTTGGAGAATAAGACTAAGAATATTCTTAAGAAAGGTTGGTGAATACGGACCCTGATTTTGGTGCACACGATCGACGAAAACCAGTTAAAAAGTTTAAAAGTAGTCTCAGGGTTTTCAAAAATAACAAAATTACCCACACAGTAAATTCGATCTTGACGTTCTTTAAAAAATAATAAGTATTTCATTTATTTAGTTATTTTCGTACCCTTTTCAATATTATCAAAAGTTCACACGACGGCTGATGTCCCTCCTATACATGTTTGGTTTTTTTTGCGTATACAAAAGCAGTGCTGCGAACAATCAGGGTTATGGTATTTCAGTTAAACGTTTGAAGTCGCCTCCCTTGAAATCGTTTAAATGATACGTAAATGCAGACATACGAGTTCATACACACGTAGATCGTTCGTTCCATGCATGCATCCATACTGTACATTTATCCATCCACACATGCACGACCATCCATCCATCCACCCACCCACCTGTCCATCCATCGATTCATCCATCCATGCTGTACATCCATCCGTACCATGCATGCACACATACTGTACATCTATCTATACATACATACGGTACATCCATACTGTGCATCCATCCATTCACCATTACCTGCATACATAAAGCACGCCCATCCATCAACCCATGCATGAATACAGTACATCCATTCATCCATCCAACCATGCATGTATATATAAAGTATATCCATCCACCCATGCATACATACATCCACCTATGCATGCATACATACTGTTCATCCATCCATCCATCCACCCATGCATGAATATAAAAAGTACACCCAATCCATCCTTGGATACATACTGTATATCCATCCACCCATGCATCAGTACTGTACATCCATCCATCTATCCATGCATACATACTGTACATCCATCCATCCACACATGCATCAGTACTGTACATCCATCCATCTATCCATGCATACATACTGTACATCCATCTACCCATGCATCAGTACTGTACATCCATCCATCTATCCATGCATACATACTGTACATCCATCTACCCATGCATCAGTACTGTACATCCATCCATCTATCCATACTGTACACCCATCTATCCATGCATCAGTACTGTACATCCATCCATCTATCCATGCATAAATAAATACTTGACATCCATCCATCCACACATGCAGGCAGAAATACTGTACACCATCGATCAATTAACCAAACGACAGACGATAGATCGCTCCTCCCACTGATGTCACGTGACCTGCGAATCTAAAAACCCGGACAAACATTACCCAGACACGAGGGCTTAGCTAGGAGACATAATGCAAGTTACCAGAAGATACTTTAACACGAAGTAATTGTTCAAGATAAAATAAGCATGGGAACAATTTGAGAAAAGGTAGATACATCTTTTGGATTTAGGTTTTTCGAAGTTTTATAGGTGAAAATTGAAATAGAGACTGCTTATTTCGAAGTCAGTTGACTTACACCTCTTACGCCACTTACGTTTGATAATGTAGGTACAATACGTGTACATGTAACTCGTGCTACCTAAATATTTCTTAAAGTCATTGGTCTTCAAATGCAATTCATCTTTTACCTGGACAAAAATAAGATTTTTCAAAGTTAAAGAGATTTTTCCATTACTTAGTCCGTGATATATGCTTCAATAATTTCACCACAAATTGCAAGACTTTTACATTACCAAAGGAAATATACATGTTTTTGAACTGGGCAATATGATTACCAGATGTTTGAATTGAAATTAGAAGATACATTAACAAATGATAGGTTTACCAAATTGATTTTTTCAAGTTAGAGGGAAAAACCCGAGGAGAAGAATAAAAGGAATAAAAACATGAATATATTTCTAAGCGTTTGCCGGTAAATACTATGCTGTAAGAGTAATAGAAAAATAAATTGACTTACACATTGAACATGTATAATCCAAATTTCAAACACTAATAATCGTTGAAAGGGGTTATAGACGGTCACAAAGAGTCAGACTGATATGACACGTGTGTGTAATTTTACAAGTAGGACAGTACCAGACGCTTTTGGGGTGGTATACCGATATCAAAGGAATACCGCATAAACCCTTGCTCCACGTTTTGCGTAAAAAGTGGCAACATGTACAACAAATCAAACGAAAACGGCTTGATTGGTACCTAATTGATTTTCGATAAATAAATAATAGTTTAAGGGAGATTAAAAGATTGAAAATAAAGGGAGGGGAAAGATGGTTATATATAGGCCTATAGGGTGGCATATCGTCTTTAACAGGCTTTAAGTTTGCATTCATAGATATGTTAAAATACAGAGACCAATGGGAACAACGTTTTTAATGGTTTACTGATGGAGGAAGATGGCATTTATTTTTAATTTAAACAAAGTCAAAACTGTGCCTACATTGCATTTACTTTAAAAGTGTGGGCGGGGCGGGGGCTGTTTAGGTTTGACTTCTATGAAGACTATATGAAAAGCATTTTTACCCGAATTTCGTCGACTCATATTTTATTTAAGGATAATTTGCGAGGGGGGGGGGATTCAACAAAAGAGATGTAACCAGCATTCAAAATAACAAGTCAACTCAATTTGGTAAGAAAATGAATTACCGAGTATATATTTAAATGAAAAATAAGGTAAAGGAAATAAATAACTGAACATGATAAAATCCTATCAGTTGTCTAAAATATTATCTATACATTTCTTTTAGTAAAGAAACAGGAATCGGTTGCCAAGATTGAAATTCTGGAAAATTTATGACAATAAAAAAGCATGTTAACAAGAAGTATTCATTTATTTTTCTCCTTTTAAATCTGAATTTGTCTTCTGCAACAATAGTTTTACCTGGTGTAACTCTGCATCTTGAAATTGCAGTCGTAAGGATTAATAATGGATATCAAGTTTAAAGTTATTCATCAGTTTTTTCTCATAAAGATACTATACATTTATATATAGTTATAACTCCTAATGATTCAGAATGTCTAGGTTTTATAACGGCAAGACGGCTTCCGCGCTGGATGGAAAAATACTGATCGCTGATTGGCTTATTGATTTTTTTGATTGACAGCTGGCGTTTGGTTAATTCATCAACCCCGGTATGCATACGAACTGTATATCCATCCATCCACCCCTGCATAAATAGAATGCATCCGTCCATCCTCCCATGCAAGCATACAAACTGTCCATACATTCATCCACCCATGCAAGTGTACATACTGTTCATCAGTCCATCCACCCATGCATGAATACATACTGTACATCCATCCATCAACCCATTCATGCATAAGACTGTGCATCCATTCATCCACCCATGCATCCATACATACAGTACATCCATCCATCCACCCATGCAAGCATACATACTTTACATCTATCCATCCACCCATGCATGCATGCACATTTTGCATCAATCCATCCACCCATACAGACAGTACATCCATCCATGCACCCGTGCATGAATAATTACAGTACATCCATCCATGCATACATACTGTACATCCATCCATCCAGCCATGCATGAATATAAACTTTGCATCCATCCATCCACCCATGCATGAATACTGTACATCCATCCATCCACCTATTCATGCATACATACTATACACCCTTCCATAAACCAATGCAAACATACATGTACATGCTGTACATTCATCCATTCACCTATGCATGCATAGTGTACATCCAGCCACCTATGCATGCATCCATACTGTTCATCCATCCATCCACCTATGCATACATACATACTGTACATCCACCCATCCACCTATGCATGCATACATACTGTACATCCACCCATACACCTATGCATGCATCCATACTGTACATCCACCCATCCACCTATGCATGCATACATACTGTACATCCACCCATACACATATGCATGCATACATACTGTACATCCATCCATTTTTTACTGTGCATGCATACATACTGTACATCCATCCATCCACCAATGCATGCATCTATACTGTACATCCACCCATACACCTATGCATGCATACATACTGTACATTCATCCATTTTACTGTTCATGCATACATACTGTACATCCATCCATCCACCAATGCATGCATCTATACTGTACATCCACCCATACACCTATGCATGCATACATACTGTACATCCATCCATTTTACTGTGCATGCATACATACTGTACATCCATCCATTTTACTGTGCATGCATACATACTGTACATTCATCCATACACCTATGCATGCATACATACTGTACATTCACCCATCCACCTATGTATGCATACATACTGCACACCCACCCATCCACCTATGCATGCATACATACTGTACATCCATCTATTTTACTGTGCATGCATACATACTGTACATCCACCCATCCACATATGCATTCATACATACTGTACATCCACCCATTTTACTGTGCATGCATACATACTGTACATCCATCCATTTTACTGTGCATGCATACATACTGCACATACATCCATACACCTATGCATGCATACATACTGCACATCCACCCATCCACCTATGCATGCATACATACTTTACATCCACCCATACACCTATGCATGCATACATACTGTACATCCACCCATACACCTATGCATGCATACATACTGTACATCCATCCATCCACCTATGCATGCATACATACTGTACATCCATCCATCCACCTATGCATGCATACATACTGTACATTCATCCATTTTACTGTGCATGCATACATACTGTACATCCATCCATTTTACTGTGCATGCATACATACTGTACATCCATCCATTTTACTGTGCTTGCATACATACTGCACATCCATCTATCCACCTATGCATGCATGTATACTGCACATCCATCCATCCACCTATGCATGCATCCATACTGTACATCCATCCATCCACTTATGCATGCATACATACTGCACATCCATCCATCCACCTATGCATACATACATACTGTACATCCATCCGTCCACCTATGCATCCATCCATCCACCTATGCATGCATACATACTGCACATCCACCCATCCACCAATGCATGCATCTATACTGTACATCCATCCATCGACTTATGCATGCATACATACTGTACATCCACCCATTTTACTGTGCATGCATACATACTGTACATCCATCCATCCACCTTTGCATGCATACATACTGTACATCCACCCATTTTACTGTGCATGCATACATACTGCACATCCATCCATCCACCTATGCATACATACATACTGTACATCCATCCGTCCACCTATGCATCCATCCATCCACCTATGCATGCATACATACTGCACATCCACCCATCCACCAATGCATGCATCTATACTGTACATCCATCCATCGACTTATGCATGCATACATACTGTACATCCACCCATTTTACTGTGCATGCATACATACTGTACATCCATCCATCCACCTTTGCATGCATACATACTGTACATCCACCCATTTTACTGTGCATGCATACATACTGCACATCCATCTATCCACCTATGCACGCATCTATACTGCACATCCATCCATCCACCTATGCATGCATCCATACTGTACATCCACCCATCCACTTATGCATGCATACATACTGCACATCCATCCATCCACCTATGCATACATACATACTGTACATCCATCCGTCCACCTATGCATCAATCCATCCACCTATGCATGCATACATACTGCACATCCACCCATCCACCAATGCATGCATCTATACTGTACATCCATCCATCGACTTATGCATGCATACATACTGTACATCCACCCATTTTACTGTGCATGCATACATACTGTACATCCATCCATCCACCTTTGCATGCATACAAGCTGTACATCCACCCATTTTACTGTGCATGCATACATACTGTACATCCATCCATCCACTTAATGCATGCATACATACTGCACATCCACCCATCCACCTATGCATGCATACATACTGCACATCCACCCATCCACCTATGCATGCATACATACTGCACATCCACCCATCCACCAATGCATGCATACATACTGTACATCCATCCATCCACTTATGTATGCATACATACTGTACATCCACCCATTTTACTGTGCATGCATACATACTGTACATCCATCCATCCACCTTTGCATGCATACAAACTGTACATCCACCCATTTTACTGTGCATGCATACATACTGTACACCCATCCATCCACCTTTGCATGCATACATACTGTACATCCATCCATTTTACTGTGCATGCATACATACTGTACATCCATCCATACACCTATGCATGCATACATACTGTACATCCATCCATCCACCTATGCGTGCATACATACTGTACATCCATCCATTTTACTGTGCATGCATACATGCTGTACATCCATCCATCCACCTATGCTTGCATACATACTGTACATCCATCCATTTTACTGTGCATGCATACATGCTGTACCTCCATCCACCCACCTATGCGTGCATACATACTGTACATCCACCCATCCACCTATGCATTCATACATACTGTACATCCATCCATCCACCTATGCGTGCATACATACTGTACATCCATCCATTTTACTGTGCATGCATACATGCTGTACATCCGTCCATCCACCTATGCATGCATACATACTGTACATCCATCCATCCACCTATGCGTGCATACATACTGTACATCCACCCATACACCTATGCATGCATACATACTGTACATCCATCCATTTTACTGTGCATGCATACATACTGTACATCCATCCATTTTACTGTGCATACATACTGTACATCCACCCATCCAACAATGCATGCATACATGCTGTACATCCATCCATCCACCTATGCATGCATACATACTGTACATTCATCCATCCACCTATGCGTGCATACATACTGTACATCCACCCATACACCTATGCATGCATACATACTGTACATCCATCCATTTTACTGTGCATGCATACATACTGTACATCCATCCATTTTACTGTGCATACATACTGTACATCCACCCATCCAACAATGCATGCATACATACTGTACATCCACCCATCCACCAATGCATACATACATACATTCTTTCCAGCTTTCCAGCTGATGGAACAGTCCTTCTTTGGCGGGGGTGAACCAGGCTGCTTCCGTTTTTTGACTGTTTTGGCCTCTCGGGTGAAATGATGGACCCATGTTTCATCCATAGTTACAAACCTCTGCAGAAAGTTAGCAGGATCTGCTTCCAAAAGATTTGGATAAGCACGCGACAATGTCCGCTTTCTGTGCTTTTAATCAACTGTCCGAAATCTTTATAGCCAATCCAACGGGATGAGAGCTTTCTCATTGCAAGAAGTTCCGTAAGAATAGAATGTACTCTTTTTATTGAAATCCTAACTCTACTGGCTATGTATCTCACTGTAACCCGCATGTCAGCCATAACAATATCATGGACTTTATTGACAAAGTCTAGTGTTGTGCAGTTATGTACAGGCCTTCCAGGATGGGCGTCATCCTCAAGGCTCTGCCTACCACGCTTGAATTCCGCCATCCACTTTTCGCTGTAGCATATGACGGGGCATCATTCCCTAGTGTTGCTACAATATCAGTATGAATATCCTTCGGTGCTAGACATTTCTTGTGCAGATATTGAACCACTGCTCTTTCAGCGAGTGTATCACTTGTCTTGTTTACTTTAAAAGAGTGTTTTACCCTTCGACATAAACTGATCAAATGACACCAGTCTTAGGGTACACAGCCTTACATAGGGAATAGTAGAGTTGAAAAGGGGACTACTTCAATACAAGGCTCACAACTTATCAGCCAGCCCTCGTACATCCGTCCATCATGCATCCGCCTCCCTACTGAACAGTATAGAGTCACATCCAGCCACTTTCTGCAGACATAAGAAGGGTATAGAAAAGGGTGAACGTAGCGAATCTTGACATCAGTACATTCACAACCTTGACATTGACCTGCTATATACAGTATACACTCTGGATCCTCACTCTACGTCATGCTTTTAACCCTTTACCGAACAATCCGGAGTTTTAACGACGTTATGAAAAGGGCTTTTGAAAATAGAAAGAAGAGAAAGTGCTGGTAACCAGCATTTTCTCCCTTTTCTAAAATGTTCTTTGCCATTTCAAAGAAAAATATCATTATTCGCGCAACATTTTAATGCTTTCAATTTGGGCAAGTGTAAAGATTTTTGTTAACCCTTTCCTCACGACGTTTGATACGAATAGCTTTGGCGGACAGGACTGATGAAGATCTGACTCTATAGAACGTGCAGTCTGATTTTGATCCACACCACCCCTATCTTCTGTATTTTAGCCAAATTAGATCTTTTCTGCCTACGACGTGGAATTTAATACATGTATCTAACTCTAGAAAGAAGTATTCATCTAGTTCATCTAGATCTAAATTTATATAGCTCATGGATTAACGTAGTCTAAGCACAAATTCAGCCATTAGGCTTTAAGAAGGAGCAAGAAATATCTTTTAAAAAAAAGATATACGGCGTAAATTTTCCCGCAAATAGGCACGGGCCCTTCAAATAAACATGTCTGTACATTTTTTATCATAAGAGCCCTTATAATGAACATGTCTACATATTTGACCGTCCACACATTTCTATTTATTCATTTTTTTTTTTAATCAGTACCAAAATGTAGGTCAAAAGCCAGCGCATTTAGCTTCGCCGAACAGTGAAGGAACCGCGGCAACGCCGCGTTATATGCTAGTACTCTCCAACGTTTCAATTTCTTAGGTTTGTTTCCGTCCCACTTTAAAATCGGGTGTATTGTGAAAATAAAATTATTAAGTAATTTCTAAAGTTATGACGCAGATCTTTTCAGGCAGTCATGCGTTACTTCGAAGTCACTTTATATATATTATATGTGTGTGTGTGTGTGTGAGCTATGCTCTGTGAAAAGGGGGCTCAAAAAGCATCCACAAAAAGTATCGACCAAGGTCAGCCTGCACAGTCCCCGCAAGCTGATCTGGACCGAAAAGCTTTTGCTTCTGGTTAATTTTCTGCATTTCCAAGGACCATCCTACTTCAGGATTCAGTCATTTGCTGGAGAAAATGGATATAATGGATCCAAAATTATCTGATGACTTGAATGGTATAATTTATCACGGAGATGCATTAAACCCCCTATTGCCAGAACATGAATCATATACAAAAACCAAAAACAACATTCGCAAATAGTATCCGAGATCCGGGTGTAATTAACCTTTATCACACAACAAAATTTTAGACTTTTGGAAAATTAAAAGCATTAGAAGGTGACAAATTCATTACGGCTAAAGATGATTTCCGTTTTTGAAATTGGAGAAAAAATTGTGGGAAAAGGAGAAAATGCTGGTAACCAGCATTTTCTCCTTTTCCCACAATTTTTACAAGAGTCTCTTCTGTCCGGGTCCTTAAAACTCACAGTTGTGTGGTAAAGTGTTGACCCTTTACGTAATAAACACGAAGGTTTTTTTTATGAACCTAAGGAAGGAGGCTTTTGAAAACATACTGGGTTGTGGAAAAATTCTGGTAACCAGCATTTTCTTGCTCCCAAAATTTTATCTATCAAAGATTTATTCCATAATTCAACCCGCATTTGTCCCCTGCAAATGGTTGCAGTTTGGACAAAGTCTACTTTGCTATACCTGTGGTAAAGAAATAAATGCCATTGTGTGTCGAGATAGCTTACATAAATATAGCACGAGAGTGCTCAAAGGTGAGATATATTGTGATATTTCTAGGTCTGTCGTGTGGCTTCTGTCGAAGGCTAATCCAACCATTCAAGCCAAATTTAATATGTCGCAAGCAAAATTAAGCAAGAGTCTAGATTTGCATACATAAGCACACATTATTCGAAGGCGAGTTCATGTGATATACCCATGTCTGTCCGTTACGCTCTTTGTATGTGCTCCACGTCTTCCATTTTTCAATATAAGAGGTCACGATCGGCCAACCCTTATTTAACAGAGCTAGAATAACGCCTAATTGTCCTTAACCCTTTAACCAACAATTCTGTGCTGTATTTTATCTACCTGTAACTCTTTACCAAACAACCAAATTTTAGACTTGTCCAAATTGAAAGCATTTGCAGACGACAAATTCAAAGAGACTCATATGATGGGTTTTTGTCTTTGAAAGGGTAGAAAACACTGTGGGAAAAGGAGAAAATGCTGGTTACCAGCATTTTCTCCTTTTCCAACCGTGTTTTCAAAAAGCTTTTTCCTTCGGGTTGTTAAAACCCAGGATTGTGTGGTAAAGGGTTAAGCCCGGCTGGGTAGCTCAGTGGTAACGTATCTGACTTGTGACTGGTTGCTACATATTCTGGCAAATGGAAACATGAAATTTCAACATTTCGGTTGTTTTCTTATTTAACCTTTTACCACACATTCCCGTGTTTTAACGACTGACGAATATGGCCTTTGAAAAAAAAATGTGGGAAATGTTTTCTACCATTCCAAAAACAAATTTCAATACTAGTCACTATTTTGTCGTCTGCAGATGCTTACTTTGGCCAAGTTTGAAATTTTGTCCTTTGTGAAAGGTTTGAAAAGGTCCATTTCATTTTTTTGATGGTAAAGTGATTTTCTAACAATCTATTCCGTAATTTCGGGATAATTACTCTCTCTAATTTGAAATATCCGTCAGTATCTGTAACAGAAACCCTCCAACCTTGACTGCCTTTGTAGACAAAAAAGTAAAGATCAAACAGCATATTCTGTACAGTCTGATCTACATTTTTCAGTATATTATAGAATATACAGTCCAATAGAAGGCTTGATTTGCAATGTTTGTCCTTTATATTTGCTGACAGAACTGAAGAAATCTGTTAAAATTATTCAGCAATCTCCGATTACGATGTAATAACAAGTGCACAGCATTCGGGTGCCAACGGCATTCGGGTACCAATGTTTTTTTTTTCATGGAAAATTCTTGGTCAAAAGAAGCCATAACTGAGTCAAAAATGTGTTGAGAGTTAACTGCCCTTCTGAAATGGGTTGTCCTTTAAATTGTAAACAAGTATCACAAGTCCAAGGTAAAAACCTTCAGTATATAACAGAGAAATGAACCATGTTCAATGAAATGGGGATTGAATACATCTGCAAAAAGTACCAAAGTACCATAGTACTACAGGCTGACCTGGGTTGAAATTCATTTGCTATTGCTCAATTTTCTGCATGTCAAAGGACCGGCCTTTCTCCACATCTAGCCGGTTATTAGACAAAATGTATTTCACGGATCCTTAATTAGGTTGATGACTTGCTTCCTACAATGCATCACGGAGATGCATTAAACCCCCTTTTGCCAGGGCAGCAGTTCACCCAAGAAGCTTTCAGTCGACGACAGAGCTATGAAAAAACCTCGATGTTTTCTTTTAATCCGCATTGAAACCCATTTTCAGAGAGCAAGGCTCCAATGTATTTTGAGCAATAGTTGAAAGCCCTGTGGGAATAATGCCAATCATCTCCCCAAAGCGCTTGTATTGCTCATGTAGGCTCCATACATGAAAAAATCATTGACAACTGTATGGGAAAAACAACATGCATTTGTAAACTTCTGTAATGACCCTGAGGACAAAGGCTTTCTCTGTAAACCCCACAATGTTTTCTACCCTTTTCAAAGACAAAACACATTATTGAGCAGTGGCGTCGCGTCGGGGGCGGCAAGATCGCCGCCCCAATATTTCCACAAAAAAGGCGTAGTTCGTACAATGAAAATGTAAGAATTCTGACATTCCGTTTAAGAACTTGCAATATGAATGGAGCGGCGAAATCGGCGGATATCTGTAATCGGTTTCTAAGGCGACCGTGACATGTATACCTACTCTCCCTTTGTGTCGTTTAAGTGTGAAAGTGTGACAATGCGACCTAGGCAATACACAGTATAGAACACCTTCAAACAGAGAAACTTTGACCAATTAATCAGCCATCAAAAACTTATTTAAGAGTTTAAGTGTGTGGTTTAAAAGAATATACACTATACACTATATACAACAACCTTTGATTGAATAATTAATTAGCCGTCAAAGCCTTAATCGAGAATTAAAATGTGTGTTTTATAGCAATGAAAAAAGGCGGCAGGTTTGATAAGAAATAATTACTTGTACTCAAAAACGTGCAAATCCCTTAAACAATATTTCTTCTTCATTCCTCTACGTATCTTCTATATGTAAACATGACTGAACCTAATTAGCCCCGTGACTTTAAGTTCCCTAAGCGTTCCTTTGGAAAGAAATCTCCAATCTCCAGAACTACGATCATTCAACGCACAATGGTTTAAACAGTTCTCGTGGCTCCATTACAATAAGGTATGTACAAAAGCAAACTACAAACCCCTGTTTTCCGGATCTTAAAAACATTCTTGGAAAAGGAGAATGGGCTTGTGATTAGCATGTTTTCCATTCACAGAATAATCTAATAATATTGCAGATCAATCATGTATACAGTAGATGAACTAAATGCCAAAAATCTAAGACAAAATCAACATTAAAAAAAAGCTCCCAGCAAGTTTTGAAGTCCAGGAAATGGCGGCATTTCCCTGACAGATTTTAAAATTTTCTTATGCAGTGGGAGGGGACACCCCTCCCACACCAACCCCGCCCTTCGACGCCCCAATGTACAAAACCACGCGACGCGCCCGTTTAGCCAAAATGAATTTGTTGTCCCGAAAATTTTTTGACGTCTGGTAAAGAGTTAAATAAAATGGGATGTATAAAGAATCAAACAAAGAAACATGTATTACACTCTTTATGCATAGTGAGTATATTCGAAACTTTATAAACAAAAACAACATTTGAAAAAAGACTGAATGTGGTTTCATATGATAAGAATAAAGAGAGTATTGTACAGATCTATAAACATGAAATAAATGAAAAACAAACAAGTAGCCTTAGGAAACAAAAAGTTCCAGTCAGTAAACCAAGATTTCCAAGGGCTATACTCCCAAACCTTTTTACACTTGATTCCCATCTCTTTACCAGATGACAAAATTTTGGACTCAACCAAATTGAAAGCATTTGCAGACAACATATCGAATGCAACTCAAATGATGATTTCTGTCTTTGATATGGCAGAAAACATTGTGGGAAAAGGAGAAAATGCTGGTTACCAGCATTCTCTCCTTTTCCCACAATGTTTTCAAAAGCCCTCTCTCCCAGCGTCGTTAAAACTCCAGATTGTGTGGTAAAGAGCTATTCTACATTTCAAGACAAGCCATATTACACAACGTCTCAGTATTTTCAGATAGCTAGTCTGGGTCACCATCCATTCTTACAAACCTTCTTAGTCTTATTCTCAAGAGTTTTCAAAATTTTAAAGTAACACAAGTTCTGACTGGCTAAACCATATGGTTTAGCTGATCAGAAGTTGTGTAACTTTCTAAATCTAGAATATGAATGAGAATGAAATTCGGAATGGTTGTAGATACACATCCTTGTTATTTAGAGTTTAAACAATGTTTTGATAAAAAGAAAAAAATCTTGGCTCTCTTAAAATGAAAATCTCAAACAAAACTTAAAAGTGAAGATCACAGATCGGACTGCAGATAGAGCACAGTATGATGCTGATCTACACTGTGCGCTAAAGCAACTGAAATTGGTCTTCAAAGTACCTAAGCTAAATGGTAAAGAAATGATAATATTTGGATAATGACACTACCGTAGGAATGATTCTTTTACGCCTCTTTAGTATGTTGCATTTTGAAAGCATTGAAAGAAAGGAGGCAATTACTTTTGAAAAGTGATTTACCATTTCTTACAATGTTTTTGATTTTACAAAAAAGAAGACATTTTATTTTTCTTCAAATATTTCTCCTTTATATCACCTACTGGTATATCTATAATTATCCAATATGGTAACAATTTACAAATGAAGCAGACTCTGTTAAAGGGGGTTTAATGCATCTCCTTGATGCATTATAGCAAGCAAGTCATCACATAATTATAGATCCAGAAAATCCATTTTTCCTAACAGCTGACTGATTTACAAATGGTCCTTGACATTATAGAAAATTGACCAATAGCAAAAAGTTTTGGCCTAGGTCAGCCTGTTCATGCTGATCTGGGTCAATACTTTTTGCAGATGCATTAAACCCCTTTTCATAAAGCATTGCTCAAATATCTATTTTCTTGATATGTATATTTCAAAAATTTGATATGTATACGCGTATATATTTTCTGTGTATTAAGACTCATTCAAACATATAAAACCTGTACACAAATCTATTTCATCCAATCAAAATTGACAGCACACTTTTTTATCCCTTTATTAAGCAATCCCGAGTTTGGTCAAGAGCTATCAAGGCTGGTTTCCTCAGAATATCTCAAGATCTATTGGCCAGTATAGATACAAAATCAAACTATATCTTGTGTATTCTGATCTCATTCAACACTGTCTACAAAAAACAACATACCTCTTTACCAGTTGACAAAATTGGACTCTTGAAAACATTTGCAAAAGACACATTAAATACGACTTATAAAATTGTTTTATCATATATTTCTCAAAATGTAGAAAACAATTTAGGAAAAAGATAAGGGAAAAGGAGAAATATCTGATAACCAGCATTTTTCTATATTACCCAGGCTACTAGTATTTTAAAAAGCCTCCTTCCATAGGGTCGTCAAATCATAGAATTGTTTGGTAAAGGGTTAAAAAAATAGTGCTTGATTTTGTGAGACTCTAATCGCTAACATCAATTTTAAATCTTTCACAGTAAATGTATGGCAAACCATTTTTATGCAATTTAAAAATCAATCGGATTTCACTGAAATGATTGGAATGATAATAACTGATCAACAAACAAAGACAGGTTGGTTGCAAAATTAGTTCCACAAATATACAAGAAACTGGATTTCAATATGTGTATATAGACATATAAGATTCGTAAAAAAATTCTATTTTAATTTTGATTGCACACGGAGCTAAAAAAAACTTTGATAAAAGACAATCTGCATTCACATGCACTTACCAGCATAAAGCAATCATCAATTTTAATACTACCAAAATTAATGACAAAATTTTAGACCAGTCTAATATAAAAGATTTCACAGATGAAAAATGTAACATAGTTCAAAAGATAGATTTTGTCTTTGAAAGAAAAGAGAATATATGATGGGAAAAGGAGAAAATGCTGGTTAAGATTTTCTCCTTTTCCCTCATTTTTTCCAAGTCATTTCCCTAGGGATCATTAAAACTTTTAATTGTTTGGTACTGATGTGTAAGTCCTTAAATCCAAGTCTTCTATTTTAAATGAGACTGCACTGACCAGCCACCAGTCTAAGAGGCTAGTTGGATAGCTGCTTAACTCTTTACCAAACGACAAAAATTTAGACCTGTCCAAATCGAAAGCAGTTGCAGACGACAAATTAGAGGTAGCTGGAATGACGAAATTTGTCCTTGATAGGGTAGAAAACATTGTGGGAAAAGGAGAAAATGCTGGTTACCAGCATTTTCTCCTTTTCCCAAAGTTTTCAAAAGGCTTCTTCCTCAGGGTCGTTAAAAGTCGGGATTGTGTGGTAAAGGGTTAAATCAAGTTTGACTACATTGCTATTTCAAAGTCATTCTGGCCTAACCAGCTCACAGATATTGGACAGCATGGATTATAGTTTAGTCTTGTTTTCTTTAAATTTTGATCTTGTTCTGTTCTGTCCAAAAGAAGAATATCCGAGAATGGAAGACTTTCGTCATATTGATAGCGATTTGTCAATGATACTCGTTCAACAACTTACTTGTATAGACATAACAGATAGAAGACAAACAAACAATCAGGTATACCTATATGTAAAGTGTATGGGTATGTAGGTATGCAACAATAGCCAGCCAGCCAGCTGGCTGAACAGACTGAAACTGAAAATAACTACACATACTAACTATTTACTGAACGACAAAACTTTGGACTTGTCCAAATTGAAAGAATTTGTAGATGACAAAATAAATGTGATTCAGGAATTGAAATTTGTTCTGGGTGGGGTTAAAAACAATGTGGTAGCAGGAGGAAATGCTGGTTACCAGCATTTTCTCCTTTTCCCACATTTTCAAAAGGATCCTTCTGCAGGGTCATTAAAACTCAGGATTAGGTGGTAAAACATTAAAATGTTGTGCCAAACATGGGCATTACAAACACTGTAGATCAAAACCAGATTGCATAATTATAATGTGCAGTCTGATCTTGGATCTAAAATGTCTGAAATTTTAAAGGATATAACGGCTAAAGAGGCCTGATCTAAAACAATTGGGCATTTCCTGCAGACTGAAATATCATCCTTTATACAAAGCATTACTAAGGTAAACTTAATCTTTTACCAGACGACAAAATTGGAAACTTGTCTAAATTAAAAGCTCTTTGAGATGACGGATTAAAGATGGCTAAAATAATGGAATTTGTTGTAAGAAATGCAAGGAAAAACTGCCACTTTTTAAACTCTGTACCAAACAATCCCAAGGTTTATCGACCCTGGGAAAGAATGCTTTTGAAAACATGGTGGGAAAAGGAGTAAATTTTTTAAAAAATCAAGCATAACTCTCATGCAATCACAATATCACCCACTTGCCACTAAGACATTAGTAAATATATATACCTGTAAATATAATTATGAAACCATTTTTTAAGTTACATCGAGAATTATTATTGCATAATAAATCTACAACCTAACACTCATAGCAAAAACACAAAATGTATTACATTTTATCTTAAAAATAATTTCCTTTATATTTCACAAATACCTAACCAAATGATACTTTGTTTTCTTAACCCTTTCCCATATAACAAATTTTGGACTGGTCCAACTTGAAAGAGTTTGCAGACAACAATTTTAAATATGATGAAAATGGCAGAAAGGTCTCAAAAAGGGTAGAAAACACTGTGGGAAAAGGAGAAATTGCTTGTGACAAGCAATTTCTCCTTTTCCCACAGTGTTTTCAAAAGACTTGTACTGCAGACATGTGAAAACCAGGGCTTGTTTGGGAAAGGGTTAACTCATTACAAGACAACAAAATTTAAGATATTTCTGTGTTTAAAGCTCTTGATGATAACATTTTAATGTGGCTTGAAAGATAGCATGCATCTTCAAAGGGGTAGAAAACATTTTTGGAAAAGGAGAATGTTTTCAAAAACATTTTCTTCAGGATCATCAAAACTTGGGATTTTGTGGTTAGGGATTTATACTGTAAAGGTTACAGGTGAAAAATATGGCTATTTTAACCCTTATCCTGCTAAATAAAAGAAATGAAACACTTAAACCAATAGTATAAACCCAAATTTCCCTATTTCAAAGGTATTTTTAGGAGAAAGATTTCTCCTTATTGGCCAGTGTAGATCCAAAATCAGACTGCACATTCTGTGCAGTCTGACCTTGACCTACGCTGTCATCAAAAAGTCAGTGAGTCACCCTTAGCAGACTAAGGGTTAATACTTTACTAATCATATCCCTGTTTTTTGCAACTTAGAGGAAATGAGCTCTTGAATACAATGTACATTGTGGAAAACAGAATTATTGTTATGAGCATTTTCTCCCTTTCCAACAATGTTTTCAACACTTTCAAAGATAAACCCCATCATTTCAGGTACATATAATTTGATGTCTGCAAATGCTTTGATGATTCTAAAATTTTGTTGTCCAGCAGATTCAAACAATGTAGATCATTCAAAAGGCATTTTTTAACTGTATACATGTAATCTGAAACTTTGAAAGATTAACCCTTTACCACACGACAAAATTTTAGACCTGTCCAAACTGAAAGCAGACAACAATTTTAATGTGGCTCAAATGAAGTGGTTTTTCTTTGACAGGGTAGAAAACATTGTGGGAAAAGGAGAAAATGCTGGTTATCAGCATTTTCTCTTTTTCCCACAATGTTTTCAAAAGGCATCTTCCTCAGGGTTGTTAAAAATTGGGATTGTCTGGTAAAGGGTTAAGCATGTGTTAAAAATTATATCTGATAATAATGTATACAAAAATTATGCACATTTTCAAATTATGCTTTGATCAGAACTTTTGACCGTTTATCACAGATACAATATTCAGACACTTTCGACTTTACCAATTACATCGCAGGTCGGTTCTTTACTAAGGATCAAATTTCTATACTTGTCTATATTGGAAGTATTCACGAACGTCAATATAAATGTGACTACGTGAAGTAAACAAGATGGCCATTGGCCCTAAAGCGCTCAACTGAGTAAGGTCACCTAAGATTGATAAAGCTTAACTCTTTCCCAAACAAGCCCTGGTTTTCATGTGTCTGCAGTACAAGTCTTTTGAAAACACTGTGGGAAAAGGAGAAATTGCTCATAATGAGCAATTTCTCCTTTTCCCACAGTGTTTTCTACCCTTTTTGAGAACTTTCTGCCATTTTCATCAAATTTAAAATTGTCGTCTGCAAACTCTTTCAATTTGGACCTGTCCAAAATTTGTTGTTTGGGAAAGGGTTAAAAGATCCTGTTGGTGATGATGTAGAACATGTAATTGTTAGTGACCTGTTTTGACAGACTTGACCGGTTTTTTAACATTGAGCTTTTTGTGCTCTGGAGAGCTAAAACTACATTTACCTGCATAGTTATGGTATTGGGTTTAACCCTATACCACATCAACCCAAGTTTTAACAACCCTGTTGGGAGTGGCGTTTGAAAACATTGTGGGAAAAGGAGAAAATGCTGGTACCCAGCATTTTCTCCATTTCCCACAAGGTTTTCCACACTTTCAAAGACAGTTACCATCATTTCTGCTAAATTTGATTGGTCATCTGTAAATGCTTTCAATTTGGACCAGTCTAAAAATTTGTTGTTTGTTAAAGGAGTAATGACACTACAAGAATTCTTTGGAAAACTCTACAGAAATAAGAGAAAATGTTGTTAACAAGCATTTTCTCCTTTTCCCAGAATATTTTCTACCCCTCCAAAAACAAACTTTAATTTTTTAATCACTACTATTTTGTCACCTGCAAACACTTTCAATTTGGACAAGTCTAAACTTTTTCTCATTTGAAAAAGGGATAAGGAAGTAGATGAAACATTTTGTCAATTGTAAAAATTTCTATGAATTTGCACAGATCAAGTTTTTTTTCTTTTTTCAAGAAATATAAACTGTATATTGCATCAAAAGTTTTTTTTTTGTAAAGAACATCGTTCATCTAACAGAAGTAAAATAATTATCAATGCTGAAAAAGTAGAACCAAAAAAATAAAAACTTGGATGAAAATTACTCAACAAATTCAAGTCAATAGGCAATTTCATGATAACAATATGAACAGACGACAAAATTTTAGCCTTTTCCAACTGAAAGCATTTGCAGACGACTGTTTCAATTTTGCTGAAATGGTTCATTTTTTCTTTGATAGAGTAGAAAACATTGTGGGAAAAGGAGAAAATGCTGGTATTTTCTCCTTTTCCGACAATGTTTTCAAAGGCTTCTTTAACAGGGGCGTTAAAAGGCGCATTGTGCGGAAAAGAGTTAATCTCTGATTATATTTCTGCAAAATAAGATCTACATACATTACACTGTTTAGTCTAAGTACATTACAGAATTCCTTTGAAGTAATATGAAATGTTTCACAAAAACAGATAACAAAGACCTTGATGTCACTGTAAATTTTTCCAAAAATACAAAAAATGGTATATAGCAAATTAGTGATTGTATGCACAAAGTGTTACTTTTATCACAAAAGTTATGCAAGAGAACTGTGAAAAAATTCTGATAGTTAACTTGTTACCATGCCGATTGTAGCATTTTACACAAAATTACACAAAAATAACACCACAGTTTCAAATTTGGAAGCATTTCATCTGATTAGATGAGGACAGTTGTCTCTGCCTTAATCAGTCAGGTAGTCTTAACTCTTTACCATACAATCCCAAATTTTAACGATGCAAACAAGAGAGGCTTTTGAAACATGGTTGGAAAAGGACTATGTTTTCTACCCTATCATAAACAGAATTCTATCATTTGAGCCACAATTATATTTACGTCTGCAAATGCTTTAAATCTGGACTGGTCCAAAATTTAGTCGTTTGATAAAGACTTAGAATTGTAGACCTTGGTTCGTATTCACCAACCATTTTTAAGAACATTCTGAAGTCTTATTCTCGAAGATTTTCTAAATTTGAATGTAACACAACTTCTGATTGGATAAACCAAATGGTTTAGCCAATCAGAAGTTGTATTGCTTCCAACTTTAGAAAATTCCATAGAATATGACTGAGAACATTCTTAATAATGGTTGCTAATACAGGCCCTTGTCTTGATAATGATTTTTTTGTTAGCCCTTGGAGTTCAAAATAAATCCAAAGGACATTTCAACCCTTTACCATACAATCCCAAGGAGTACCAACCCTAAGGCAGAGGCCTTTGAAAACATTGTGGGAAAACAAGAAAATACTTGTAACCAGCATTTTCTCCTTTTCCCACATTGTTTTCAACTCAATTAAAGACATATTCCATCATTTGAACCATATTTGAATTGTCATCTGCAAATGCTTTGAGTTTGGACAAGTCTATGTGTGGTAAAGAGTTGAGTCCAAAATAATAGTTACACATTTCAAGATTGCTTTTGTCCAGATGACAGAATATATGAAGGCTTTTGCAGACAATAAAGATGAAGATCAGACAGAACATACAGTCTGATCTTTGATCTATGCTTTGCTGGGACATTCTAGGCAAGAACAACCTTGAAAATGCAATTATTTGATTCTTATTTTTATAGTGCTAGGTTCATTTGGTGCTCTAAGGGTTGAATTTACTCAAGTAGCCCTGTGATAAAGGGTTCATATAGAGTTCTACTCATTATTATTTGTTGGAATGTCAGGTCCCTTTTCTTTCTCCTTCAGCCATGAGTCTCTCGTCAAAACTACATTATCACCATCTGGTATAGTTATGTCCCCTCCGGCTGCCACTGGCTCTTGGTTGAAGTACAGTGGATTGGCGATGCCTGCATCGATGTCATTGTGGTCCACCACTGGCTCGGGTATACTGTAAAATAATGATATATCATTATGCCTGCTTCCCTCATTTTCACCATTACACCTCGTTTGAAGAAAAATGAAATAGTCCCACCCAATTCCTTTCACTCACCTCATTACCCCTGCAGACAAATTACACATAATTACAGCAGCAGATGATTTTGAAACCATCTTAAGAAAACCTGGATTATTGACATAATATACAAACTTTTAACAAAATCATAAGATTTTAGACTAGCCCAAACAAAATGCATTTGGAGACAATTTAACCATTCCCCACACAATTCTGACTTTTAACAACCCTGCAAAAGAAAGCTTTTGAAATCATGGTGGGAAAAGAAAAAAAAAATCCAGTATTTTTTTACTTTTCTCTCAATGTTTTCTACTGTATCAAAGACAAATTCCATCATGGTAGCCAGCATTTTCTCCTTTTCTGACATTGTCTTCTACCCTTCCTAAAACAAATTTCAATTTTGTGTCACATTTATTTTGTCATTTGCAATTGACCTATATTGCTGATTATGATTGACAGGCCATATCAGCCAATCAAAACGTAGTATGGCGTGTCATATAAACAAAAGGGTCAGACAAAAATACGGCATTTACTATTGACAGGCAGTGTATTTTTTTTCTTTTCATTTAAACCAAAGAAGATTGGATTACAGAATGATTATTTCAAAATGGATTAACCCATTACCACATGAGAAAAGTTTAGACTGGTCCAAATTGAAAGCATTTGCAGACGACAAAATAAAGCTGTCTGAAAAATTGAAATTTGTTCTGGGAAGGGTAGAAAACACTGTGGGAAAAGGAGAAAATGCTGGTTACCAGCATTTTCTCCTTTTCCCACAGTGTTTTCAAAAGGCTTCTTTCTCAGGGGCATCAAAAGTAGGGATTGTGTGGTAATGGGTTAAAGTTGCAGATAAGAATCACGTGGTAAAGTAATTGTTCCATAATATACCCTGAAAGGAAAACTAAATATATCCATAAACCTTTATCCAAGTAAGTGTCGTTGGTTGATTTAACCAGGATTCTGAAAAACCAGCCTCTCTACCAAACAACAGAAAAGCATGTTTTTTTAATCTTTCGGCAAAGAAAGTATAATTATGCCAAAGTTTATTGTTAAACTATCTATTGAGATGTAACTGAACAAACATCTTTTAAATTTAAAACATTACTCGTAGACAGTTGCAACTGTTGTACGAAATGAGCAACAGGAAGAAGTATATTTTATTGACAGCCACTCCTCATCCTGTTTCATAAATAAGGTGAACTTGAGAATGTCATCCTATGATTCTTGTTGTAATAATTTAGGGAATATTCATATTTTATTCCTGTTTCATTAAGACGATTACATGTGACTGTTAATGGCAGTCTGGCCTAGTTCAACCGATTGTTTGTTTTCCCAACAATCGTCGCATAACTGATAAATGCATGTCCATTCCAAATCTGTATAATCCTTATAATTACCTCAGGTGACCAAACATTCCCCCAATTTAAAAGTTTTTACAACATACATCAGTCTGTTTAAATTACAATGTTACAACTGTTAAAACTACGACAAACCACTTTCTTAATTGATCACTTACAATAGAATTTTTTTATTTCCACTCAAACAGGTATCAGAGGTGTAAAGAAAATCTTTACCAGACAACAAAACATTTGATTCGTCTATTTTGAAAGCATTTGCTGTAGACAAATTAAATGTTGGTCCAGTGATGAGATTTGTCTTAAAGGGGTAGAAAACATCTAGGGAAAAAGAGAAAAGTTTTCAAAAGTCTTCAAGCCCGTTAAACACCGGATTGTTTGGTAAAGGGTTAAATTGTAAGTCCTTTTCTTACACTGCTTCCTGTCAAACTGACATTATATATACTGACTGTAGTGACAAAACATCTTAAAAACTTATGCCCCTTTCCCCCATTACTAATTATTGATGTTGCCGACAGCAATCTACTCACGATGTATTTTTATTTTTGACTAGTGAAGCTAGTCTATTGGTATCAAGACTGACCTAGAGTCGAAGTAAACAAAAGAACCCACAGTTGTCAAATACTGCCTCACAGAAAATACTTCTTTCTGTCAGAAATCTTAATGCTGTTATATTTGACAATTTTGACAAAAACCACTAAATCTCTACCACTCCAATTTGAACATGTCGTCTTACAAAATAATAAACTGAACAAGTTGTCATTTATATGGTGCAAGATCTTTGCTTATATGTACATTAATTGACCTATGCAAAGCAGAGAATCACTATTTCCTACACCACTGTAACATCATTAATGAATCTATTAATAGATACACCTAGGGATTAACTTGTAGCAAATCTCTCCTTTTCCCACATTGTTTTCTGCCCTTTTGGAATCACATTTCATCAGTTCAGCCATGTTTAATTTATGGTCTGCAACAGCTTTGAATTTGGACGAGAGTAAACTTTTTCGTTTTGTAAAGAGAGTTAAATTGTTAACTACATCTTGTGCTATTGGATATTGACTAATTGATTGCATGGTGTTTAATGCTGTTTTCAACATTATTTTAGTGATATTGCAGCGGCCAGAGCACCTATCCATGCTTTCCTGGGGTTTCTTTTTCCAGCACTACTGTAACTCAATGACCTTTTGTGGACAGTGTGGATTAAAGATCTGATCTTGGATGTACACTGTGCGATAAGAGAACATATTTTCTCCAAAATGTAACTTTGAAATAGCAATATTCAGGTGTTTACCACCTGCTTGAAAGTTTCATTTAACATTTTTACATAGGTTAAGGGTTAAACTTAAACTGGATTATAGTTAACCAATAGCATGCATAGCCCCGGCAGCTCAGCTGGTACCGTACAGGATTTGAGAACATGAGGTCACTGGTTCGATCCCCAATCTGCAAATTTCTTTCTGAGGATTGATGATAGTCATTGTGACAGGATTCATTTCTCTCTCACATTTCGACAATGGTCATGTGGGAAAGCAGCCAGTGGCTTGGAAAGAATAATATGCGGAGTATTGGTAAAAGAATCTCAAGGAAAGCATGGATAATGTACACTGACCACTGCCAAATAACTGAAATAATGTTGAAAACAGGGTTAAACACCATACATACAATCAATCAATCAAATTCGCTAGTCTCTCAGTACTTTCAGTACTTTGATTAATGCTGAGACTGAATGCAGAACATTTTACAAACATATTTGTGCTTTTTACTTCTCAATTTCTTGTAAATATGACATTATTCAAAGTAATTTTTTGTTACGTTGCCTATTTAGTTCGAAAGTTGGAAAAAAAACTTTGGGTGCTTCAATCAGAGCGAAACATAAGCTAGAATAAAATGGAAATAAACTCTCTTTCTCTATGTAGTCGGTGCCATTTTTTGGTTTGTTTGTCAGGCCTAGTGATCAAAATACTGCGTTACTAAGGTGGGCGTGCCAAACTCGCGATTGCAGAGAGGTCAATTGCTTTCAATTTGGACAAGTCTAAAATTTTGTCATTTGGTAAAGAGTTAAAGTTGAAACACATTAAATTTTGATTGCACATACCCTGAGAAGGGCTCTTCTTTCATTGCAGTGTTGATGTAGGGCTCATCCATGTCATTGGTGACTCTTAAATCTGCCGTCATATAGCCAGGGTTCTCTATGGCAACATTTTCTCTGCTTGCACTGGAGAAAGATGCTGTTGAATATGGCGACTCTTTCCTGAAGCAACCCAGTCTCCTAGAAAACAGAAATCAACTGATATTTGTGAGCATGAATACAAGCCCAACTATGCATCACACCCAGATAATGCTGACTGAGGTTACATTTATCTGTTTCAGACACAGGTTTTTAGGTCACAAATTTTACCTGTAATCATTGTTTTTCCATTTGCATTTTTTGTAGAATCTTATCAACATATATGTATTAACCCTCAAAGCACCTTTCACGACTATAATTGCCCTGCGGTCAGTGTAATTCGAGATCAGAGTGACAAAACTTGCAGTTTTTGTCTTTGATTCATGCCGTCTGCTTTGCTGAAATGCTATAGACAAAAACAACCATGAAGATGCAATTCATTTGGTCTTATTTCTACAATTCACTGTTTTTTGGTTTTATTTGGCACTCAAAGGGTTGACAACTTCATCTGCTTATCATAAGTCTCAAACAAGAGGGTCATTGGCCCTAAACTGCTCACCTGAGTAAAGTCATCTAGGATTGACAAAGCTAAAGAGATCCTGATAGTAATGATGTAAAGCACATGTGTGTTAGCGACCTACTTTCAGACCAAGTTGATCTATTCTTGTACTTATCGGAGATATCATCAAGACAAACATTCTGATTTAGATTCAAGAGTATCAGGCTATAAATATGGCCTCAAGGATGCATACAAGGTTTTACAAAGATTTGTCCAGTGACCTACTTTTTGACGCGAGGTGACCCAATTTCGAACTTGTCTGAGATTTTATCAAGACAGACATTCGAAGTTTAATGAGTATCACTGAAACTGTGGCCTCCAGAGTGTGCAAAAGGTGACTGTTGACACCTAGACAATGCACGACGAACAACAGACAGAGCACAATTACAAGAGCTCACCATGAGCACTATGTGCTCAGGTGAGCTAAAATATGCTAAAATACACTCCTGGTAAGGAGTATTTTCTCCTTTTTACACAATCTTTTCTACCCTTTTATAAAAAAATTCCATCAGTTCAGCCATATCTTAACTCTTTACCACACAATCACGGGTTTTAACGACCCTGAAGAAAAAGCCTTTTGAAAACATTGTGGGAAAAGGAGAAAATGCCAGTAACCAGCATTTTCTCCTTTTCCCACAATGTTTTCTAACCTTCCCAAAACAAATTTCAATTTTTGAGTCACATTTAGTTTGTCTCGTCTGCAAATGCTTTCAATTTGGAAACATCTAAAACTTTGTCGTTTGGCAAAGGGTTAACTATGTCTGCAGATGCTTTCAATCTGAATGAGTCCAAAATTTTGTTGTGTGGTAAAGAATTTTTAAATGTTTCTAAATATCAAGCTAAGTGTGGTTCAGAAGCTTCGACTTGTCTTTGATAAGGGTTAAAAACATTGTGGTCTTTCGCCTTAACTCTTTACCAAATGACAAAATTTCAGTCTAGTCCATATTGAAAGCACATGCAGACGACAGATAAAAAGTGTCTGAAATGATGATATTTGTCTGTAAAAGAGTAGAAAACATTGTTGGAAAAGGAGAAAATGCTGGTTACCAGCATTTTCTCCTTTTCCCACAACATTTTCAAAAGCCTTATTTCTAAGGGTTGTTACATCTCGGGACTGTTTGATAAACGGATAAGGGTCACTAAAACTAGGGACTGTTTGGTTAAGGGTTAACTGAACACTTTACCAAAATGAAAACATTTTATCCTCATTCAAATTGAAAACCTTTGAAGGCTTTCTACTCAAGAAAAGTTAAATCAAAAGATTTGATTTGACCTTTTTAGAGTAGAAAACATCGTGGTAAAAGGAAGTTATTAGCAGTTTCTTCTTTTCCCACAATATTTTCACAAGAATTCTTTCTCTGGGTAGTTAAAACCTGGGATTATTTGGTAAAGGGCTAATTCATCCATCTATTAACTATAAAATTACCATACATAGCTCACATCATTGTGTTTTTATTTCTGAAGCACTTTATGTTTTTTTACACAATAGCATCGAATATAATTCTATAGAAGTAGGCTTTTAATCAAATGAAATACATTTGAGCCATGCTCTGTGAAAAGGGGGTTTAATGCATCTGCAAAAAGTATCGGCCCACATCAGCCTGCACAGTCACTTTTCACTATTGGTCAATTTTCTGTATATCCAAGGACCAGTCTACCTCATGATTCAGTCAGTTGTTAAAAAACAAGTGATTATAATGGATCCATAATTATGCAATTGCTTGATTGGTACAATACATCACAATGATGCATTAAGCCCCCTTTGGCCAGAGCATGGCTGATTTATATTTGAGTGGAACTCTGGCAAAAGGGGTTTATTGCACTTCCATCATGCATTATACCAAGCAAGTCATCACATAATTAGGGATCCATGAAATCCATTTTGTCTAACAACTGACTGAATCATGGAGTAGAATGGTCCTTCTACTTACATAAAGTTTGAAAAATAGCAAAAAGTGTCGACCCATATTAGCTTGTGCAGCCTGCCCAGGCTGACATGGATGGATAATTTAGCAAATCTCCTTTTCATAGAGCATGACTCATTTACTTTTTTACTCATACATCCATTAACCAACCCATCTGCTCATACATCAACAAATCCACCCCACCAACTTGTACATCCACCAACCCACCTTACAAACCTTCCTCCAGCCCATCCACACACCAACCCATCCACACATCAACATAATCCACCTTCACTCTCCCACTCATTCCCCATATCACCATCCATCAATCCATCAATTCACACACCCGTCAATCTGATCACTTCATAAGCTATTAAAGCACCTACCTTTTATACATGACAAATACCAGAACTAAGGCGATTATCACTAATAAAGCAATCACAACACCTAGTGCAATACCCACATCTGAACCTGCTGATTTACTAGTTTGCCCTTGAGTTACAGTTGGCGGAGCTGTTGAGGGAGAAAAGAAAAAAAAAAAAAATATCATCAAGTTTCTGACATCGTTCAGCTCTTTACCAAATGACAGAATTTTAGACTTGTCCAAATTGAAAGCATTTGCAGAGGACAAAATAAATGGAACTAAATTGGTTTTGGGAAGGGTAGAAAACATTGAGGGAAAAGGAGAAAATGCTGGTAGCAGTGTTGGGGACAGTGTGTTGTGTGCAGTCTGATCTAAGTCTACTGTCTTGGCAAGAGCAATCAAAGTTGTCCTAAATGCTATAAGTGTAAAAATTTACTCATATCACACATTGCATGACTATGGTTGCGAGCAAATAGGCAGGGGCTCTTAAAATATATATGTCTACATTTTCTATCAGAGGGGCCCTTAGAATAAACATGTCTATATTTTTGACCAATCACAAATTTCTATTTATTCATTTTTTACAAGTACCAAAGAGTCAGTTAAAAGCCAGCACATTCAGCTATGCTGAAGAAAGAATTTCATTGAAAAACAACAAAATTTGGAATATCTGATAAGACATGTATTTTCTGTCAGTATCTTAGTCTTACTCTATTCTATAATATTAACCCTTTCCCAAACGACAAATTTTGGACAGGTCCAAATTGAAAGAGTTTGCAGATGACAATTTCAGATTTGATGAAAATGGCAGAAAGTTCTCAAAAAGGGTAGAAAACACTGTGGGAAAAGGAGAAATTGCTCGTTATGAGCAATTTCTCCTTTTCCAACTGTGTTTTCAAAAGACTTGTACTGCAGACACCTGAAAACCAGGGCTTGTTTTGGAAAGGGTTAACCCTCACACTGTTAAATCATAAATCATACTAAAATTTTATCTAAATGGTAAGGCCTAAAATTTCCCAATTTCAAAGTTCTTTTTGCTGGAAATATCTTGCAGTATCTGGAACAGTAGATCCAAGATCAGACTGCATGTTCTGTGCAGTCTCATCTTGATCTACATTGTTTAAGTCACTTTTATTTTGTTGCCTGCAAATGCTTTCAATTTGGACTAGTCTAAAAATCTTTCATTTCGTACAAGTTTAAGGGTTAAATGTAGCTAAAATGACTGAATTTGTCTTTGAAAATGGGGGAGACTACTAGTGAGAAACAAAAGACAATGCTGGTTACCAGCATTTTCTTCATTTTCCAGTGCTTTCCAAGGCTTGTCCTTGTAAGTGTAGAAAACAATGTAGGAAATGCAGAAAATGCTGGTTACTCCTTTACTCACCATGCTTTCAAAAGTCCCTTTTTTTCAGGGTCCCTAAAACTTGGGATTGTGTGGTAAAAGGCTCATAAAATTTTGAGTCACATCTAACTCTATACGAGACAATATTATTTCAGACTCAATCAAATTAACATGCAGAGCACTAAATAATGCTGGAAACATTTTCAATCCAGAAACAAAACTTATGCGATTGTAAGTTTAGGTCACTCTTTTTCAGAATGTCTCAGCAAAGCAAACAATGTGGATCAAAGATCAGACTGCACTTTTGTGCAGTCTGTTCTTGATCTATCCTGGCCGCAAAGGTAACTATAATTATGAAAGGCACTTTCAGGATTAACAGTGGCTTATATAGTGGGATTCATCTTAAATTTTTTACCAAACAACTACTTTTAAAACTTGTTCTGATTGAGAGCATTTGCAGGTGGCAAATTAAATGTGGTTCTAATGATTGGTTTTGCCTCTGTAAGGGCAAAAAACTGTGTAAAAGGAGAAAATGCCATTTTAAAATGTGAATGAAGGAAAGTAGCTACCTTTGAATGCTCATGATAAAACAATAAAAAAAAAAAATTGAAATGTCTACTGTAAAACTTGATACAACCTACCTATACAAAGCCCAGTTGTCTGGTTCCAGGTTCCTGCTCCTTGACAAACCAAGCTGGTAACCAATGGGTTTTTCTGGAATGGTTCTGTGCAGTTGTACACACAGCTTGAATTGACCTTCCTGTCACAGCTTGTACTGAAGTTCCCATTTGGTATTGTTGCTGGACAGAATATTTCTGCGAAACAAATCATGAACACACAAATTTCTTTCCCAACTTTTAACAATCCTGAGGAGGACTTTTGAAAACATTGTGGGAAAAGGAGAAAATGCTGGTTAGCAGCATTTTCTCCTTTTCCCAACAATGTTTTCTAGCCTTCCACAAAAATGTCATTTTTGAGTCACATTTATTTTGTTGTCTGCAAATGCCTGCAATTTGGAAGAGTCTAAAATTTTGTTGTTTGGTAAAAAGTTAAATGAGGATTCCTATCAGTTTCAACAGTATTCAACTTTTTACCACAAACAGAGTAAGACTGATCCAAATTAAACTAGAACTGTCTCAAAGTGGACAAATACCCCCCACTGGCACCTTGTCACTAAAGGAGCACAATCAGAGAAAACAAAGTTCACCTATGACCTTGACCTTTGACCCATGTGGCCCAAAAACAATAGGGCACCTCCTTGGGTCATTAGAAACATTTCCATAAGTTACAGGGTCCTAGGTAAAACAGCTTCTGAGTTAGAGCACGGAAATGAAAAGATGGATGGATTGATGGATGGACTAACGGATGGACTGACATGGTAAAACCAGTATACCCCCCTCTACTACGTAGGTGGGAGTTACAATGAAATGGAGAGAATAAATAGTGCTTAACCCTTAACCATACAATCCAGAGTTTTAACGACCTTGAAAGAAAAGGCTGTTGAAAACATTGTGGGAAACTGGGAAATGCTGGTTACTAGCATTTTTTATTTTTCCCAAAATATTTTCTACTCTATCAGAGACAGAAATCATCATTTGAGCTACATTTTATATGTACATCTACAAATGCTTTCAACTTGATCTAGTCCAAAATTTTGTCAGTTAATGAAGAGTTAAATGACAGGATATTTCTTTGATAATTAAGCTAGAAAACATTGTGTGAAAAGGAGAAAATGCTGTGGTATTACCAGCATTTTCTCACAATTTTTTCCAAAACCTTCTTCTTAAAACTTGCAACTGTCTTGTAAAGAGTGGATGAATACCCCAACATGTCACCATGTCACTGGTTAGGTAACAAATTTAAAGGGCCACAACTCTGTTATCCCTTTACCACACAATCCCGACTTTTAACAACCCTGAGGAAGAAGCCTTTTGAAAACATTGTGGGAAAAGGAGAAAATGCTGGTAACCAGCATTTTCTCCTTTTCCCACAAAATTTTCTACTCTTCCCAAGAAAAATTTTAATTTTTGAGTGACATTTATTTTGTTGTCTGCAAAGGCTTTCAATTTGGATCAGTCCAAAATTTTATTGTTTGGTAAAGAGTTATCATGTACAAAGGAAAATGAGGTGCCAATACTCTGTCTTACATGGAAACCATAATTTCCATGTAAATACGGATATTTCCATGTATTTCTGAGAGAAGGGTTCAATAGTTCACCAATCGTAACAAAAATTCAAGGTTCACAAATTTTCATGAGTGAAGGGCTTCCACTTAAATTTCAGCCAAGTTGGTTGAAAGGTGTAGGAGCTAGGAGAAGAGGCACAACAATGCATTGACAGACTGATACCACCCTCGTTAACCCAGGTGTGAAGCATTACCATTCATCACCCCTGGGACATTCAATTGCGAAACCGTCATTTCTATGAATATTCATAACATTTCGAATTACACCCAATAGCCAATCGAATGGTCGATAACATAATGATACGCTCTTATAGTGGAGGATAATCACATTTCTTCCGTTGTTATGAATAAACCGTGTAAAACCCACATCATTATCAACAAATATGGCGGCCACCAGTGGGCCTTACTTCTATGGCATTTGCCTTATGACAATCCAGGGCAGACATTACAAATCCTTGTGCACAAAGGCAAATATTCAGAAAATACAGCGTGCTGTTGCAGTCCTTAGGGGTATGTAGCAGGGGTGACGTCATCCTTGTTGACCAAGTTCCGATGTATTCCGTAAACTACGTTCATTGATTTGATTGGTTGTAGACGAGGTAAAAATAGAAATGATGGCATATGGTTGATAAAAATAGATTAAATTTTCTCACTGAAAAACTGAGATTACCAATCAAAATACCTCATGAATAATTCATGAGAACTTGCACCCAAGACTTTTTTGTGTAACTCTGTACCAAACAATCCTAGCTTTTAACGACCCGTAGAAGAAGCTTTTGAAAACAGTGTTGCAAAAAGGTAAAAAATCCTGATAATCTACATTTTCTCCTTTTCCCATGATGTTTTCTATCCTTTGAAAGCCAAGTTTTATGTATTGGGCAACATTTTATTTATCATCTGCATATGTTTTCAGTATGGACGAGGCTGAAATTTTGTGGTTTGGTAAAGAGTTAAACCAAAGTGACAGCTCATTCATTCATGTGTTTCCTGAGTTTTGCCAGAACTAAGCTATATGTATTGTCGGAAATGGTCTCTACAATCTATTTTTCATCCTTTTTCCTATGATCATATTCCAACAACCCTAAGTAAAAACATTTATTTTTTTGAAAACACTGGGAAAGGAGAATATGTTGGCAACCATTGTTTTTTTCTCCCTCTACAACATTTTTTCTACCAAAGGTAGACAAATACCACCACTTAACTCTGTACCAAATGACACCATTTTAGACTTGTCCAAATTGAAAGCATTTGCAAACGATAAAATAAATGTGATTCAACAATTGAAATTTGAGTTGGGAGGGGTAGAAAACATTGTGGGAAAAGGAGAAAATGCTGGTTACCAGCATTTTTCTCCTTTTCCCACAATGTTTTCAAAAGTTTTCTTTCCAAGAGTCGTTAAAAGTTGGGATTGTGTGGTAAAGGGTTAAGCCATATTAAATCTGTCATCAGTAAATACTTTCAATATGGAAGATATGAAAAAATTGTGTCATCTGGTAAAGAGTTAAAAAAAAGATGTTCTCAAAACTGTCTGTTGCAAATTTGTCCTATGAAGCAAACTAACCAACAATTTACCTTCACAAGGTGCGACTGAATTCCAATTTTTCGAACTTCGCTGGCATGTCAACATACTCGTTGTGTTTCTGTAACCAATGTCACATATGTAGGCACAAGTGGAGTCAAATCTGAAGTCACAGTCTGATCGGATATTTCCATAATCAATTGTCCTGGGACATGAACCTGAATAAAGGAATCCATAAAAAAAAAGTTAACCCTTTCCCAAACAAGCCCTGGTTTTCACATTTCTGCAGTACAAGTCTTTTGAAAACACTGTGGGAAAAGGAGAAATTGCTCATAATGAGCAATTTCTCCTTTTCCCACAGTGTTTTCTACCCTTTTTGAGAACTTTCTGCCATTTTCACCAAATTTAAAATTGTCGTCTGCAAACTCTTTCAATTTGGACCAGTCTAAAATTTGTCGTTTGGGAAAGGGTTAACACTTTACCACACATTCCAGTGTTTAACTCTTTTCCAAAGGACAAAATTTTGGACTCTACCAAATTGAAAGCAATTGTGCAGATGATAAATGTAGCTTAAATGATGATTTTTGTTTTTGAAATGGTAGAAAACTGTGGGAAAAGGAGAACATGCTGGCAGGTGGCTGTTTGTGTTATTTGCTGACTCCATTAAAGAAATATGATCTTTGGTATATCACAAGGATTAGCCCTCTGCAGAGAAACATTGTAGATCCTTTACTAACATGAAATTTCAACAAACTGCTGTGTACCACCAGGGATCGTAAGTTGTTAAAATGTAACTGTAAAGTATTATATACGATCCCTGGTACCACCTAGCTTGCAAGCAAGGCAACATCATATCTCTAGGATTCAAAACATACTAGTCTGAAATTGACTCTTGATCCTTTATAAAACTATCCCGACTTCTAATGCCCCTAAGGAAAATGGCTTTTAAAAGTATTATGGAAAAAGGAGAAAATGCAGGTTACCAGCATTTTCTCCTTTTCCCACAATATTTTGTACCATGTGAAAGGGAAATTTCATGTTCTGAGTTGCATTTGTCATCTGCAAATGCTTTCAATTTGGGCAAGGCTAAAATTTTGTTGTTTGGTAAAGAGTTCAACACTATAAAGAGTATAACACTATAATGGATCTGCAAACTTTATCCAGTAGGGATCTACATTTCATTCAGAAGAACCTGGAAAAGGTTTCTCAGGCAATTTCTCTGACTTCAGAAATTTCCTTGTAAAACTAAGGTTAACCAACAAGAATTTAAGGTCTCATGCATCAATCATGTACACGTACAAACATTGTCCACATGAAAAAACTTAGTGGCAAAAAGTCAAATTACTTGAATGAGCAGCATTTCCTTTTTCCACAAAGTTCTCAAAAGTAGTCCACTGCGAGACAAAACATTGCATGCTGGTGCCAATGCTCAGCTGCTATTGCTTGACTTTCAGTAAAAATTCTAAGGCAAAAATGGGGCATAACTGTGTCAAAAAGTTTGGTGCTTACCTGCCCTTGTTGTATAAGATTCCCTTTCGATAGATAACAACTTGTCAAAGTTTGAAGCAAATATCTTCTGTAGTAAAAGAGATATTAAAAAGTCTCGTATGACGATGACAATGCAGATGATGACAATGCCAGGGCTACAGCAATACCTCAACATTTTCTTCAAAAACAGCCCAGCTGAAAAAATCTTCTGAGCGATGATACAATAGTACTCACAGTTAGAGAATTTCTCATCACTTCCATCTGCACAGTCATTGGTTCTGTCACAGACTTTGCTCAAGTCAATACAGTCATGTGATGTGTCACATTTGAATTCGCTTGTAGTACATATAGCTGAAATATAATGCATTATACAATTGAAACAATTTATCAAACAATCCTGGTTTCAAGGTCCATGTGGAAGATGGTTTTTGAGAACAATGTGGGAAACGGAGAAAGGCTGGTAGTTCCCACAATGTTTAACCCTTTCCCAAACAAGCCCTGGTTTTCATGTGTCTGCAGTTCAAGTCTTTTGAAAACACTGTGGGAAAAGGAGAAATTGCTCATAACGAGCAATTTCTCCTTTTCCCACAGTGTTTTCTACCCGTCTTGAGACCTTTCTGCTATTTTCATCAAATTTAAAATTGTCGTCTGCAAACTCTTTCAATTTGGACTAGTCCAAATTTTGTCATTTGGGAAAGGGTTAATCTACCATTTCAAAGACAAATTTTATTACAATTGGGCCTCATTACTTTGTCATCTGCAAATGCTGTCAATTTTGACCAGTCTAAAATTTTGATAACAGAACAGATCTAAGGATCAGAATCATATTTTATTAATAGTGAAAAGAACCTCACTTTGCAAAAAGAAAACTGAAAAAGAAGCAAAAATAGGTAGGAAAACATAAAAAAGTAGTATTAGATGTGAAAAGATTCCTAAAGATGCAAATACATGTGAGTAATAAAAAAATGCAAAAGAGATTAGAAGTTTGTCACATGTTTGACATGAGGAGTGAAAGATAAAAAAAAAAGTCATTATGTGTTTTAACTCTTTACCAAACAACTAAATTTTACACTATTCCAAATTAAAAGCATTTGCAGAAGACAAACTCAAATTAACTAAATAGATGAAATTTGTTTTTGATACTGAAGAAAATATTGTGGGGAAAGAAGAAAATGCTGGTTTAGCATTTCCTCCTTTTCCCACAATGTTTTCAAAAGTCTTCTCCATCAGTGTTGTTAAAACTCGGGATTTTGTGATTTAAGGTGAAGTTCTACCTTTAGCATTCCTATGACCTACTACACTTACTGAAGAAGAGGGCAATTGGCCCTAAAGCACACATTTGTGTAAAGTCATCTAGGATATCCTGAGACACTCTGGCCTTTAAAAGAAATCTTTGGGTGTTTTCAAGCAGAACATTTTTTTATGTTGCTATGGTAACCAGAATTCTTTCAGGAATTAATTTTTAACACAAAAATTTCACAGAGACCACTGTAGGAATATGTACTTGATATTTTAACAAAATTTGTTGGATAGTTTCAGAGATGCTTGAAATAAAAGTTAATAAATACGTATGCACTCACAGATGCTTTCACGACAGATACAGGGCCATGTTATAAGCTCCCTACCCTTGAGCCACTGGAACTTAACCCTTTACCACACAATCCTAAAGTTTAACAAACCTGAGAGAAAAAGCTTATGAAAACATGGTTGGAAAAACAGAAAATGCTGGTAACCAGCATTTTCTTCCATTTCCACAATGCTTTCTACACATTTCATGCTTTGAGTAACGTTATATAATTATGTTCTGTGCAAATGCTTTCAATTTGGACAAGGCTAAAGTTTTGTCATCTAGTAGAGAGTTTAAAACTTTTTCCTCTTCTTCACACCTAGGTGCAAGTTGTAATTATTTCTGGAAGGTCTTAAATCACACTTTATTGGCTTTAAAATCTTTTTTAGTGAAATTACTTATGAATACAATGTTCAGGTAAATGAAAAAGCTTCTAGAGTTAAAATATGAATATTGTTTCTATGCTTATTACGAAAAACAAGAAAACAGTATGCAGGTGCCACCACTCAGCTTAAGTTGCTTAAAGTCAAAAAGAGGGTACATGTATAACTGTGTCAAAAATATTTTGATGTTTACCTGCCCCTGTCTTATGGATTCCCCTTTTGATAATTAACTAGTTCAAGCTTGAAGTAAATATCTTAAGTGATGACAGAGATATTATAAGATGTTAATTTTTTTTTTAAATTGCAAGAAGAGAAAGGAGCAAAAATATTTTGATGGTTACCTGCCCCTGTTCTATGGGTCCCCTTTTTGATAGTAAAAAACTAGTCCAAGTTTGAAGTAAATATCTTCAGCAAGAGAAAGAGATATTATAAAATGCCAGAGTTTTTGCATGACAACACAGATGACAATGCAGACAACAAGGCTATGACAATACCTTAAAGATTTCTTAGAAAACAGGCGAGCTAAGAAAGAAACAAACATTCTGTTTATATATTGTTCTGATCAAAACTGATTATTTATGCTCTTACTAATATGCTTTTTGCAAATTACCATCTGCAGATGATTTCTGAGGTCTAGCAGAAGACCATATTTGAAAACATTGTGGCAAGAGGAGAAATGGTTTGTGATAAGCTATTTCACTTTATTACTGCAGTTTATTCACAAGTAACCAGGTGCTAAACCTTACTTAACCTTTTACCACACAATCCTATGTTGCAACAACCTTGAAGAAAAAGCCTTTTGAAAACGTGGGAAAAGGAGAAAATGGTGGTAACCAGCATTTTCTCCATTTCCCGCAATTTTTTTTTTATACCCTTTCAAAGACAAATTTCATAATCTGTGAATGACTTGTCACTTGCAAATGGTTTCAATTAAGGCCCATCTAAAATGTTGTTGTTTGGTAAAGTGTTGAGGCTATAAAATATGTACAAATATTATACTAGTAGCAAAAGGAGAAACAGTTTACAAAGAGCAATGTGAGCTTTCATAACCCTTTGCAACACAATCCCCACTTTTAACGACCCTGAAAGAAAAGGCTTCTGAAAACAATGGAGGGAAAAATGGAGGAAAAAAGAGAAAATGCTGATAACCAGCATTTTCTCCTTTTCCCACAAAGTTTTCTACCCTATAAAAGAAAGAAATCAGCAATTTAGCAACATTTATTGTCTGCAAATGCTTTCACTTTAGCCCATTCCCCATTTGACCAACTCAGATGACTCGGATTCAGCCATGCTCTGACAAAAGGGAGTTTAACCCTTTACCAGACGACAAAATTATAGCCTTGTCCAAACTGAAAGCATTTGCAGACGACAATTTCAGTGTGGCTCAAATGATGCAACTTTTCTTTGGTAGAGTAGAAAACACTGTGGGAAAAGGAGAAAATGCTGGTTACCAGCATTTTCTCTTTTTCCCACAATGTTTTCAAAAGGCATCTTCCTCAGGGTTGTTAAAAGTTGGGATAGTCTGGTAAAGGGTTAAGCATGTGTTAAAAATTATATCTGATAATAATGTATACAAAAATTATGCACATTTTCAAATTATGCTTTGATCAGAACTTTCTCCTTTTCCCACACTGTTTTCAAAAGGCTTCTTTCCCAGGGGCGTCAAAAGGCGTCATTGTGCAGTAAAGGGTTAATGCATCTCTGTGATGCATTATACCAAGCAATTCATCACATTCTCATGGATCTATTCACTCCATTTTGTCTAAAAATGGACTGAATCCTGAGGTAAAATACATGTAGTCCTTGGATATGCAAAAAAATCTCCCAAAAGCAAAAGATTTTGATACAGGTCAGCATGCCCAGACCTCACAGACTGACCTGGGTTAGTACTCTTTGTGGGTGCATAAAACCCCCTTTTCAAAGAGCATGGCTCTAATAGTTTGACAATATGAGAAAGCAATTTAATGCAAACACACTTCTTCTCGATTCAAAGTATAGGCCTACCTTGTATATTAATTTTTTCACCCACAGAATAATAAGTAGTGTAAGTAGTGTAAAAGTAGTACAGGCAACTCTGTGTGCCCTTACAAAAGCTTACATGAAGTTTTCCTGACTTTCCATTACATTTATTTACAAGTCTATCTGTTAAAGAAGTTTGAATCCCAAGAAAGCTAGATAAGCCCTTAGAGCATCAAACACAACATATGTTACTTTTGCGGTCATTTTTCAATTCACTTACCAAAAGAGTAATTAAACATCTGGGCAGGTATTCACCAACCATTCTGAATTACATAAATTTTGAAGTCTTATTCTCAAAGTATTTTCTAAATTTCTAAGTAACACAATTCTGGTTGGTTAAACCAATTAGTTTAGCCAATCAGAAAATGTCTTACTTTCTCAATCTGAAATAAGACTAAGAATGCTACCATATTTAGAATGGCTTGTAAATACAGCCTAAGACATCGCAGAATGTGATTTACACAGTATCTTATTCTGTGTGATGGACATATCTAGACATATTAGAAATCATGATACATGTTTAATTAATTTCTCAGAGATGTCCATTTTATTTAGCTGGACATCAAAAGGCTTAACCCTTTCCCAAACAAGCCCTGGTTTTCACGTGTCTGCAGTACAAGTCTTTTGAAAACACTGTGGGAAAAGGAGAAATTGCTCGTAACGAGCAATTTCTCCTTTTCCCACAGTGTTTTCTACCATTTTTGAGAACTTTCTGCCATTTTCATCAAATTTAAAATTGTCGTCTGCAAACTCTTTCAATTTGGACCAGTACAAAATTTGTCATCTGGGAAAGGCTTAATACTTTGTTTCCAAATCTATCAAGGTAAATGCCTAGTTCATTGCATGTAAGATAAAATACAAACTAAATTTTCTAAAAATAAGAGACTTTTTGGTCATAGATTAGTGCGATTTAGTCTTGATCTATGCTGACCATAAAAGTAAATTATGTTGTCTGTGACAGTAAAGGGGTTATACATTAAGCTCCATTCCCACAAATACATATTAGTGCTGTTTTGCCTAACAAAGTCACCTGAACAAGGTGTTTGTCCGTTAGAGTCCCATTTTCCGTTAGCAAGGCAGCTTAATGTAGTAAGCCCTGCTGGCTTGAAGGAACCAGACACGCAGCTATAAGTGCACACAGCACCTATCTTGTTGGTACATGTGGCGCTTATGTTGCCATTGAAAATTGTACTAGGACATAGTGTTTCTGAAAAATCATTTCAAATACAGTGAGACTGTGTGTGTCACTTTCTTTGGGATTGATTGGTAACCTACATACTTTCATTATGTCCAGTTATGCAAATGCATCTTATAAAATTTCTCTCTTTAAAAAATATTGTTTAACCCTTTCCCAAACGATAAATTTTAGACTGGTCCAAATTGAAAGGGTTTGCAGACAACAATTTTAAATTTGATGAAAATGGCAGAAACTTCTCAAAAAGTGTAGAAAACTCTGTGGGAAAAGGAGAAATTGCTCGATACGAGCAATTTCTCCTTTTCCCACAGTGTTTTCAAAAGACTTGTACTGCAGAAACGTGAAAACCAGGGCTTGTTTGGGAAAGGGTTAATCGTGTATCTGCAAAGACCATATTCAAAGGCTTTAGAAACACATGTACATGAGGGTGTTAACACTTTATCAAATGACAAAAATATAAACTTGTCCGAATTGAAGTTTTTGCAGACAACAAAATGAGATATGTTTCAAAATTTGAAATTTGTGTTGGAAAGGGTAGAAAACATTGTGGGAAAAGACGAAAATGCTGGTTACCAGCATTTCCTCTCTTTCCAACAATGTTTTCAAAAGCTTTATTTCTCAGGGTTGTTAAAACTCAGGATTGTGTGTCATTGCAGATGGGTAGAATACCTTTACTAATAAGCACTTAGAAGCAGAGTGCTTTTGTTAATGATAATTAGCAAAAGACAATTTAAAAACAAGAGGGCCATGATGGCCCTGGATCGCTCACCAGAGTAGAGTGCCTTAAAGGTATTTCTTTAATTTGACCCAGTGACCTAGTTTATGACCCTAGGTGACCCAATTTCAAACTCATATTTCACAAAGACAAACATTCTGACCAATTTTCAAGTCAATTGAGCAAAAAATGTGGCCTCTAGAGTGACCTAAAGGTATCTCTTTAATTTGACCTAGTGACCTAGATTATGACCCCAGGTGACCCAAATTTGAACTGGTCTTGGACTTTATCAAAAGAAACATTTTAACCAATTTTCAAATCAATTCAATAATAAATGTGGCCTCTAGATTGCCCACGAGGTATTTCTTTAATTTGACCAAGTGACCTAGTTTATGACCCCAGTTGACCCAAATTCAGACTAATGTGAGATTTTATAAAGACAAACATTCTGACCAATTTTCAAGGCAACTGAGCAAATAATGTGGCCTCTAGAGTGCCCCCAAGGTATTTCTTTAATTTGACCTAGTGACCTAGTTTATGGTTCCAGGTGACCCAAATCCAAACTCATCTGATATTTCATCAAGACAAACATTCTGGCCAAATTTCAGGTCATTTGAGCTCTAAATGTGGCCTCCAGACTGCAAACAAGGTATTACTTTAATTTGACCCAGTGACCTAGTTTATGACCCCAGTTGACCCAAATTCAGACTAATGTGAGATTTTATAAAGACAAACTTTCTGACC
This sequence comes from Tridacna gigas, assembly GCA_945859785.2. Classification (NCBI taxonomy): domain Eukaryota; kingdom Metazoa; phylum Mollusca; class Bivalvia; order Cardiida; family Cardiidae; genus Tridacna; species Tridacna gigas. Next base: position 57,224,577 of record OX244034.2, read on the forward strand.
AATTTTCAAGGCAATTGAGCAAATAATGTGGCCTCGAGAGTGCCAACAAGGTATTTCTTTAATTTGACCAAGTGACCTAGTTTATGACCCAAGATGACCCAATTTTGAACTCAATGAACTTGTCGTGCTTAGATGGGCAAACAAACTTAGATGAGAATCACTACATACCAAATATCAAAGCTCTACGCCTTCCAGTTTCAAAGAAGAATTTTAAAGTTTTCCTTCTTTGTTCCTATGTTCGAACTTGTGACCCCCGGGTTTGGGCCAGTTTTAACCAAAGCAGCATCCTTGGAACAAACTTGGTAGAGGTCCACTAGGAGATGCTACATACCAAATATCAAACCTCTACACCTTCCCGTTTAAGAGAAAAAGAAATTTAAAGTTTTCCTTCTTTGTTCCTATGTTCGAACTTGTGACCCCTGGGACGGGGCCAGTTTTGACCCCAGGGACATCATATGAACAAACTTGGTAGAGGTCCACTCTGAGATGCAACATACCAAATATCAAAGCTCCAAGCCTTTCGATTTCAGAAAAGAAGAATTTTAAAGTTTTCCTTCTTTGTTCCTATGTTTGAACTTGTGATCGCCGGGGCTGGGCCAGTTTTGGCCCCAAGGGCATCATATGAACAAACTTGGTAGAGGTCTACTCTGAGATGCAACATACCAAATATCAAAGCTCCACGCCTTCCTGTTTCAGAGTGGAAGATTTTTAAAGTTTTCCTTCTTTGTTCCTATGTTCAAACTTGTGACCCCTGGGGCTGGGCCAGTTTTGACCCCAGGGACATCATATGAACAAACTTGGTAGAGGTCTACTAGAAGATGCTACATACTAAATATCAAAGGTCCATGCCTTCCAATTTCAGAGAAGAAGATTTTTAAAGTTTTCCTTCTTTGTTCCTATGTTTGAAATTGTGACCCCCATGGCAGGGCCAGTTTTGACCCCAAGGGCATCATATGAACAAACTTGGTAGAGGTCCACTAAAAGATGCTACATACCAAATATCAAAGCTCCACGCCTTCCTGTTTCAGAGAAAAAATTTTTAAAATTTTCCTTCTTTGTTCCTATGTTTGAACTTGTGACCCCCGGGGCAGGGCCAGTTCTGACCCCAGGGGCATCATATAAAAAAATTTAGTAGAGGTCCACTCATACCAAATATCAAAGCTCCGCGCCTTTTGGTTTCAGAAAAGAAGAATTTTAAAGTTTTCCTTCTTTGTTCCTATGTTCGAACTTGTGACCCCCGGTGCAGGACCAGTTTTGACCCCAAGGGCATCATATGAAGAAACTTGGTAGAGGTCCCTTAGAAGATGCTGCATACTAAATATCAAAGCTCCACGCCTTCCTGTTTCAGAGAGGAAGATTTTTAAAGTTTTCCTTCTTTTTTCCTATGTTCAAACTTGTGACCCCCAAGGTAGGGCCATTTTTTACCCCAGGGACATCATATGAACAAACTTGGTAGAGGTCCACTAGGAGATGCTACATGCCAAATATTAAAGCTCTATGCTGTCTAGTTTTAGAGAAGAAAATTTTTAAAGTTTTCCTTCTTTGTTCCTATGTTCGAACTTGTGACTCCCGGGGCAAGGCCAGTTTTGACCCCGGGGGCATCATATGAACAAACTTGGTAGAGGTCCACTAGGAGATGCTACATACCAAATATCAAAGCTCTATGCTATCTAGTTTCAGAGAAGAAGATTTTCAAAGATTTTGCATTTTTTTTTCTTTTTGTTGCCATGGCAACAAGAGTTAAGGTTGGAATTCAATTCTTTGAACAACTTCGGTAGAGCTTCACACAAGGAACATCCCTGCCAAGTTTCATCGAGATAAAATGACCCATTGGTTTAGGAGAAGAAGATGTTTAAAGAAATTGTTGACGGACGCCGGACATAGGGCGATAACAATAGCTCACCTTGAGCATGTTGTGCTCACGGTGAGCTAAAAAAGCAAAATTGCTACCATTGCCATGATAACTGTTTTTCAAAAACTGTCTTTTGTTATGATGTACTTCTTTCTATTTTCATGGTTGGACTTTTGTGAAAAACATTGTGGGAAAAGGAGAAAATGCTGATTACCAGCATTATCTCCTTATTCCACATTGTTTTCAATACCTTGTTGCTTGGGGTCATTATGTATCTCTTTACCGAACAACACTTCCTAGACTCTTCCAAATTTGAAAGCTTCTGCATATGACAAATTCGAAAGTGATGCAAATGAACTGAAGTTGTTTGACAGGGTTGAAAAACATTGTGGGAAAAGGAGAAAATGCTTGCTACCAGCATTTTCTCCTTTTCCCACGAAGTTTTCAAAAGCTTTCCTTCTCAGGGCCCCTAAAACTTGGGATTGTGTGCTAAAGGGTTAAAAGGTAACTTTTTTTCTAATCAGGGAGGAGACAACACAAGCTGCAATATAAAAAATGAGCTGTGGTTTATGATAAGGGGGCTTAATGTATCTGCAAAGAGTATCTACCCAAGTCAGCCTGTGCAGTGTGTGCAGGCTGACTTGGGTTGAAACGTTTTGCTTTTGCTATATTTTCTGCATGTCCAAGGACCATTCTACCTCAGTATTCAGTCAGTATTTCAGGATGGGTGGTCAGAGGAATTAGTTGGTGAATCAGTAACTAAAGTGGGTGTCTGGCTGGATGAGTACAGTTGTATTCATTAAAAAAAAAAAAAAGACTTGGGCATGAAAATTTGGTCATTAATTCATTGATTGCAAAATGTGCACAGAAAACTAGCAAAAGTGGTCACAGTAAGTGCAAAGATATGTGTGAAAAAGACAGACTGAAAAAATATTAAATGAGGGTGGTGGGGGATCATAATAACACACGGTCTTTTTCCTTTACTAATGGATTAACTAAGCAAAACAGACAAGCAAAACAGATTAACACTTTCCTAAACAATTCCTAGTTTTAACAACCTTGAGTAAAAAGGCATTTGGAAAACACTGTGGGAAAAGGAGAGTATGCCAGGTACCAGCATTTTCTCCTTTTCCCCCCAAATTGTTTTCCATCTTTTTATAAACAAATTTGTTCATTTCAACCACACTTTTTAGTCTTCAACAGCTTTCAATTTAGAAAAGTCTAAAATTTTGTTGTTTGGTAGTGAGTAAACTCTTTATGATCCGATAACAAAAACTTAGGCTTGTCCCTTATGAAGGCATTTTGCAGATGACAAATAGCTAAAATCATGGGGACTGTCTTTGAAAGGGTAAAAAAAAATTGTGGGAAATGGAGAAAATGATGGCTGCTAGTGTTTTCTCCTTTTGTCACAATGTTTATGAAAGTGTTTTACCTCAGGGTTGTTAATATTTGGGATTGTGTGGTAAAGCATTAATAAACTAGGACAATTATAGAATCACAAAAATTATATAATATGCTCATCATATGCAACAAACCTTCACACAGACTGGTAGGGTCGGAACTCCAATTTCCATCAATGTTACACGTTAAAGTGGTTGGTGCATTTTGAGTTGGCCTGTATCCACCATTACAGGTATAAGTGCACACCGACCCATTAGACTTTGGACAGCTAGAATCAATTTGTCCAAAAGTAATAGGCTGAATGCAGATCTCAGCTGTGGAGAAAATTATAACCCCATGAGAATTCACTCTTTACCATACAACAAAATATCTAGACTTGATTGTCTTATTTTAAAGCATTTGCAGATGACAAATTTAATGTGGCTGAAATGGAATTTGCCTCTGAAAGGGTAGAAAACATTATGGAAAAAGGAGAAAATGCTAGGAACCAGCATTTTCTCCTTTTTTCACAATTTTTTTCAAAAGCCCTTTTCACCCCTTTCCTGCTAAATAAGTTAACCCTTTACCAGACGACAAAATTTAAGCCTTGTCCAAAGTGAAAGCATTTGCAGACGACAAATGCATTGTGGCTCAAATAGTGCAATTCTTCTTTAATAGGGTAGAAAACATTGTGGGAAAAGGAGAAAATGCTGGTTACCAGCATTTTCTCCTTTTCCCACAATGCTTTCAAAAGGCTTCTTCCTCAGGGGCGTCAAAAGGCGGCATTATGCGGTAAAGGGTTAAGTAAAACGTTCAAGCCAATAGTAAGAATCCGAATAATGTAATTTCAAACTTATATCTCCTTGTCAAACAGTGTAGATTGAAGATCAGATTGCATCACCTTGATCAACACTGTCTGCAAAGGGTCAGTCAGTTGCGATAAGCAGCTTAAGGGTTAAGTCTTTACCACACAACCAAGATGTAGACTTGGCCTAATTGAAAGCATTTGCAAATGACAATTTGAATTAGACTCAAATGATCGAATTTGTTTTTGACAGGGCAGAAAACATTTTGGAAAAGGAGAAAATGCTGGTTACCAGTGTTTTCTCCTTTTCCCGCAATGTTTTCAAAAGACCTCTTCCTCAGGGTCGTTAACACTCTGGATTGTGTGGTAAAGACCTAAACAGAGTCAATAAAACATGGGATTGTGAGGTCAAGGGTTACCTGAAACAAGAGCAATACATGCAGGTGACAATGCTTGGCAGCAGTTGCTATTATACCCATACAGGGATAATCTGATAGCAACAGAGCTACTCAACCCTCTACCACACAATTCCCTGTTTTAACTCTTCACCAAACGACAAAATTTTAGACTGAACCAAATTGAAAGCATTTGCAGACGACAAAATAAATGTGACTCAAAAATTGAAATTTATTTTGGGAAGGGTAGAAAACATTGTGGGAAAAGGAGAAAATGCTGGTTACCAGCATTTTCTCCTTTTCCCACAATGTTTTCAAAAGGCCTCTTTCTTAGAGGTCGTTAAAAGTCGGGATTGTGTGGTAAAGGGTTAATGACCCTGAGGAAAATGCTTTTGGAAACCATTGTGGGAAAAGAAGAAAATGCTGGTAACCAGTATTTTTTTCTTTTCCCACAATGTTTCTACCTTTTCAGAGACATATCTGAGCCTTACTTTGTTTGTCATCTGCAAATGCTTTCAAATACATGGATCCATGGAAATCGATATTTGACCAATCAGGTCATCGCATTTATTTGGCCCAATGTCCAGCCTTGCTGTCTGCTATTTCGGCTCGCAAACAAGCGACTGTTAATGTTGAAGAAGTGCGATATTATGTGTGTTTACAGCGCTTGAATTTTAGGAAAAAGTTTAAAAGATGTGCCTTGCGATCGTGTACGGCTTACGTAAGCTATACGAAGAGATGACAAGTTTGCATTATCATTATAATTGACAATGGGACATAAGCAAAGAGTTTCAATCAACGCTATATTACGCAATGGATTAATTAATGTTAGTTTTTTTTTCTCTGAAACTCTCTGAAAAAAACATAAACTGTTTTACAGTGGAAAACAAAGGTAAAATATATGAAATACTAATAAGAAGAAAGTACGTTCACTAAAATATCTAAACCATGTTTAATAACCTCCGCACATCCAAAAGGGGGCATGTGTCATCAATGTTTCAGTTTGACGTTAACATTAACCCTTGGTGTGTGAAGAATGCTGAATGTGTAGATACAGATCAGAGTGCAAAAAATGCTGTATATTCTTGGATTCAAACCATCTGCTACTTAAATTAAGTCCATTTAGGGTATACGTGTATTCTTTTACTGAAGGTACAAGTAGATTTCATTTATGAAACAGACTAAGTGTGTGTCATCAATGTTTCAGTTTGACGTTAACATTAACCCTTGGTGCGTGAAGAATGCTGAATGTGTAGATACAGATCAGAGTGCAAAATATTCTTGGATTCAAACCATCTGCTACTTAAATTAAGTCCATTTAGGGTATAAGTGTATTCTTTTACTGAAGGTACATGTAGATTTCATTTATGAAAAAGACTAAGTTCTGTTTTGTACAGTTTAGGAAGTTCAGCCCAAAAGGCAACTTGAGTTAATTAAATCAGCATTTGACTTAGCCATATTTAAGTGGATTAGCATATCTGCCATTTCAAAGGGTATGTCGGTAAACTGTTAACTGATAGGATGTGTGTTTGATTGCCCCTGTAATCCACTTGACCACCCGTTGTCTTCAGTATAGGCCTATCACAAGATAAACTACCGCCAATGATATTAACAAGTTTGTTAATTGACAGCACACTTTACACATTTTAAAATCATCAGACAATCATTTTCCCTTAACCTTAAATTTAAACATTTCTTAGACTTCCACCTCTCTGTTGAATGAGACAATCTATAGATATTTCAAAATGCTTGTAGCCTAATTTAGTGTAATCTGTTATCGAATACGATGTTGAGACAACTTTACAAGCTATACAAAAATACTAATTATCTTTAATTCTATTATTTTTAACCAAAACTGAGGTTGATGAGGTGTTTCATTCTTTCTCGTAGATGTTCAAAACTTTGCTAGCACAGGTATTACATTGTCTGTAGCCCCTGAAATTCACATTTTTTGTACATATCCTTATGTAAATAAGTTCAAGTATCCATATATTTCTTAAGTACTGAGAATCCATCACCAACAGAAACATATGAAAAAGAATATTTTTCCGGGATTTAAACGATAGAAATAGTCATGATAGCAAGATTTAAGTAGCCTTTCTGCTATACTCTGTATGTATTTACTGCGTTTGTTTGTGAGCCCTTAGTTACGGTAACCAAGGAAGTCGGTTTATCTCATCGCAACGGATCCACGTATTAGACCAGTCTAGAAATTTGTCATTTGGCAAAGAGTTAAATTGAAAAAGGGGGATAACTACATCAAAGATATATGCATGTATTAAGTGTAATCTGCTCTATTGGTATGAGTTCCCCATTATATAGGTAATAACTAACCCAAGATTGAAGTAAATAAATTTACTTATGACCAAGATGTCATTAAATGTCAAGGCTTTTGCACAATGAGGACGATGACACACTGGTTTCCCCTTTTTGTCCCTATATTTCACATTGTATTAAACCTCAACTTACGGTGCTTGTCCACATTTAAAATTTTTTTTTTTTCGAAGTCGTCTGGAGTCTATTCGAGATAATTGATTTGTGTGGGTCTCAAAAGGGTTAACATTTTCTGAGAAAAACATAATTTCAGACTGGTCTATATTGAGGGCTTTTAAGACAACAAATTAAATTTGACTGAAATAACTGGATTGTTATTTTATATTTGAAAGAGAATGGGAAAAAGAATAAAATGCTTATAACAAGTATTTCTCTATTTACCCTGAATGTTTTCAAAAGCCTTCTTCCTCAGGGTCATAATCTCTTTACCAGATGACAAAATTTTAAAAATGTCCAAACTGAAAACACTTGAAGATAACAGATTCATTGTTGCTCCAATGCAGAAACTTGTCTTTGCAAGGGTAGAAAACATTAAGGGAAAAGAGGAAAATAATGATCATCAGCATTTTCTTTTTTCCTACAATGTTTCCAAAAGTATTCCGCCCCTGCATTGCTTAAACTTGACATTACTGAAATAAAGAATTGTTAGGTAAAGGGTTAACCCTTTACAAAACCATCCTGTGTTTTAACAACCCTGAAGAAGACTGACTTTGAAAACATTGTGAGAAAAAGAGGAAAATGCTGGTAACCAGCATTTTCTCCTTTTCCCACAATGTTTCCCTTTCTTTCAGAGGCAGAAATGGTTCTTGAAGCTGCACTGAATTTCTTGTCTGCAAATGCTCGCAATTTCATCAAGTTAAAAATTTTGTTGTTTGGTAAAGAAATACTAGTAGTTGGTTTTACTTACAAGAACAAAGTGTATCGGTGTTCTCAGTCCATTGACCATCCATGCCACAGGTCACTGAGGACTTAATAGCACGGTAACTTTGGTTACATTCATACTGACAGGAGCTTCCTGCTCTTTCATCACAATTTGACCATTGACCATTGGCCAGACCTGCTGGACAGTAAATGGCTAAAAAAAAGAAAGTAGCATAAATATGTGTATTTTGTGTTATACATTTTTTGCTTTAATTCACCCTTCATCACAATTTCCCCTCCTTCATTGGCATCAACTTAGTACTTGGCACTATGGTCAGGTGACTGAATATTTCTCCACCTGATTACTGCAGAGCAAGTTTAGATACTTGTATGGATAACTGCACAAGCAATGGTATGTCAGCTGGTGGGCATAAAATCTGGCCCTGGAACAGTTTGCTTTCCAATATTTTGGAACAATTTGGCCAAACAGCTGCTTGACCTTGCGTTAAATTTAGGGATAAATAAATTTTTATCATTCAAACTCTATTTCGTCAGTCAACTAATCTGGTAATATGAAAAGCAAAGAAAAAAGACCAGTTAACAAATAAATTGGATAATCAAACATGAATACCGAAAATATTAATACACACTAAGTACAAGGTATCCAACCCATTTTCTATGGCTGGGCATGTTGTCCTAGGTTAAATTAACCAAAGCCAAATTTTTTTTGTCTGTCATTCATGTTAACTATAAGTAATTAGAATTGTGGTTTGAACAATTCTAGAAAGTTGTGCAAATGTGATACATTCATCATTACATTGTGGTTCTTTTAACCTTTTACCACACAATCCAGAGTTTAAATGACCCTGAGAAAGAGGTCTTATGAAAACATTGTTGGAAAAGGATAAAATGCTGGTATTTAGAATTCTCTCCTTTTTCCACCATGTTTTCTACCCTTTCAGAGAAGAATCCAATCATTTGAAAAACATTTAATTTGTACGCCTGCAAATGTTTTCAAACTAGAATATGTCTGAAACCTTGTTGTCTGGAAAATACCAGTAGTTAGCCCTTTACCACACAATACCGAGTTTTAACGACCCTGAGAAGGAAGCCTTTTGAAAACATTGTAGGAAAAGGAGTAAAATACTGGTTACCAGCATTTTCTTCTTTTCCTACAATGTTTTCTACCCTATCAAAGACAGCTTCCATTTGAATTGTTGTCTGCAAATGCTTTCAATTTGGACAAGTCTACATTTGTCTTGTGTGGTAAAGAGTTCAATCTTTACCAAACGCTACCATTTTACATACCTCCACATTCAAAGGTTCCACAGACAACAAATTAAATATGTCTTAACTCTTTACCAAATGACAAAATTTTAGACTGGTCAAAATTGAATGCAGTTGCAGACGACAATTTAGATGTAGCGCAAATGATGATTTCTGTCTTTGACAGAGTAAAAACATTGTGGGAAAAGGACAAAATACTGGTTACCAGCATTTTCTCCTTTTCCAAAAATATTTTTCAGATGCCTCTTTCCCTCAAGGTTGTTAAAAGTCGGGATTGTGTGGTACAGGGTTAAATGATAGGCTTCGTCCTTGAAAGGGCACAAATGCTGGTTACCAGCATTTTCTCCAACATTTTTTTCAAAAAGTCTTCTTCTTCAAGGCTGTTAAAACTTATAACTGTGTAGAAAGAGATAATGTTATTTACTGTCATTCACAGCATGTTCTTCACGTCATTATTATCTAGCTTTAAAATTCCCTCTGTCATTTATTCATGTTAAATCATTATTTAGTTTTCACTTTGTTATACCGTATTGTCCCTTTTTAACACCACTGAGGGCATTACATTTCCCAAAAGGGAGCGATTAATACAGGGAAAACGACACACATTTTTCTAAGGACAAAGAAAACATTACTGTCCGGGTTTTAGTCAATGCCAACTGAAGCTATTGCCATTTGAGAACCCCACTATATTTAATGCAGAATATTTATTTTACCGTTGATCGTGATTCATTTGGAATTTAAATTATATTCATAATTGATATGTGACACTGATCTTCGATGCTTTCACTTTCTTAAAGTTTTTCTTATTAGAAAAAGGCATAACCTTTTTGTTAAAGGTATAAGTCCTGGCACTTAAGTAAACCTAGGAAAAACATAAATAATTATGAGTATGACTAAAACTGTTGAAAGCTGCATAGAACTGTTAAGCCTTTACCACATAATCCCAAGTTTTAACATCCCTGAAGAAGAAGCCTTTTGAAAACAATGTGGAAAAAGGAGAAAATGCTGGTAACCAGCATTTTCTCTTTTTCCCACATTGTTTTCAACCCTATCAGTGAACATAAGCTTGTAAGTACCGATTTACTTTTTTTCAAATTTAGAAGTTTTGAACTTGGATAGGTCTAAAATTTGTTATGTGGGAAAGGTTTAAACACCAGATGAAACACAACTCACTCCTGTTTGGTGGTTTGAATAGAATTAACCTACCTTCACAAAGTTCAACTGCCTGTCTGTCCCAACCAATGTTAGTACAGAGTAATGACCCTTGGCCCTCTTTCATCTTGTATGTTGGCGGACATTGGAAACTACACACATCGTCTATATATCTCAAGCAAGTCTCATTGAATGTAATTGTAACTATTTCACCAGAACTGGCTGTGCTTGTTTGATTAAACTGCTGATCACAAAGGAATTCTACAATAAAGAAAAACAAACAAGTTCTCAGTTTAGTTCTAGATGAAGAAAGTAACACAACTTCTGATTGGCTAAACTAAATGGTTTAGCCAATCAGAAGGTGGGTTACTTCCAAATTTAGAAAAGAAAGACTGATTGGTGAAAATTCTGGGAGAAAGAAATAATCAGAATTCTGGGATATTGACATATCAGGGCCCCGTATTTACCCACCATTCCTAATTTCATTCTTAGCCTTAATCTAAATTTAGGTTTAACCAATCAGAAATTAGGTTACTTTGAAATGTAGAAAATTCTTGAGAAATAGACTAAGAATGCAATTCAGAATGGTAGGTGACTACAGGTCCAGAATACTGATTCAGTGAAAAATCAGTTCCTTCTTTCTTTCCTTACAGTCCTTTGCTGAGCCCTAGTAGTGTTTATAACTAGAATGGTTACCTCCCATGATACAGCAAGTGTATAGGGATCAGTACAGGCTACAAAAATGGGCAGTATTCTGCCCATTTACCTTTAAAAGAGCCATATCACAAGATTAAAGAGATTTAGGAGAGACCACTTTTGCTTTCTGTACATCAGATTTTTCCAATTTTTGACTGCTGAAATAAGTGAATTATTTACATGACATCACAGTGTAATATTAATTTTTGCTAAAATTCTTTAGTTCCAATGACTAATTTCAAATTGTGCTAAAAATTTGCTATGTTAGATATACTGCCAACTCGAAATGTGTGAGATGCTCCAATTGGCTATCCAATGATATTCATGTAACCCAAGGAAAACTAACAAAGCAATAGCCTGTACCAGTTTATTATGTATATCTACCACGGGGACCAGTTCATGTTATAATACACAAACTTGGTAACCCATGGGCTGAGAGTTCTAACTCAAGCTCGGCTGAACACCTCCCAGAATTGATAAAAAGTTTGGTTTTTTTATCAGGTAAAGCAATCTCTGGCTTGGCAAGAGCACTTTGTTCATCACTGGTAAACTTGAACAAAAGACACTTAAATAGGTGCACTGACAATATTGTTTTTATAGTAAGAGGTAAACTCTTTATCAGATGGCAATTTTAAGACTTGTTCAAATTGAAAGGATTTGCTAATGACCAATAAAATGGGGTCAAATAATGGCATTTATTCTTGAAGGAGTATTAAACATTTTGGGAAAAGGAGCAAACGCTGTTTACCAGCATTTTCTCCTTTTTCAAGAATGTTTTAACCCCTCTTCTGTCAGGGTCGTGAAAACTTGGGATGACACGGTGAAGGATTAAGTCCCTGAAAAGCTGGCTTACCTCCAGGGCATGTCCTACCATCTTTGGCCAGTGTATCCCCTTCTTCACAGGCACAAACATAACCCGCTTCTGTTGGGAGACAGAAAACACTGCAAAGTCCCCGCCCACCTCGCATTTGACAATGTTTGTTCGCTGAAAGGGTGAAAATAAGAATAATTCAACTGTTTCCTAGGCAGTGAGATTCTAGACATGTCCCTATCAACCCTTTACCACATACTCCCCAGTTTTAACCCTTTACCAAACAATCACGGGTTTTCACGACCCTGAGAAAGAAGCCTTTTGAAAACATTGTGGAAAAATGAGAAAATGCTGGTAACCAGCATTTTCTCCTTTTCCCACAATGTTTTCTTTCCTACCCAAAACAAATTTCAATTTTTGAGTCATATTAATTTTGTCATCTGCAAATGCTCTCAATTTGGACGGGTCTAAAATTTTTATGTTTGGTAAAGAGTTAAAGACCCTTGGGAGGAAGGCTTTTTGGAACACTTTGGGAAAAGGAGACAATAATAATAACCTGCATTTTCACCTTTTTCTACCCTATTAGAGAAGTACAGTTTAACTTTGTCAACTTTACAGTTGTTGTCAAGAGATACCTTCAATTTGAAATAGAGTCAACAAAATGCTGGTTTGGAATAGGTTAAAAGTATTTGCAGGTAACATCTTAACTCTTTACCACACAACAAAATTTTAGACTAGTCCAAATTCAAGCTTTTTGCAGATGACAAAATAAATGTGACTGAAAAATTGAAATTTGTTTTGGGGAAAGGGTATAAAACATTGTGGAAAAAGGAGAAAATGCTGGTTACCAGTATTTTCTTTATTTTCCACAATATTTTCAAAAGCCTTCTCTTTTAGGGCTGTTAAAACTCAGGATTGTGTAGAAAAGTGTTAACTAGTGTTTTATCAACTTTCGTGTGATTTGTAATTTCTTATTGTAAGATTTTATCCTGTGATTAACAAGCCACAAAACTTATGTCTGTTTTACTAAAGCTTTCCCATGATAAAAAGCAATCCATAGATTACCATACAACTAAAATGAGCATACAATTACAGATTAACTATTTACCACACAATCCCATGTTTTAACAACACCAAGCATATTGGGTAGTGAGAAAAATTCAAAATGCCGGTAGCCAGCATTTTCTAATTTTCCCACCAAATTTCCTATCTGTCCAAAGGCAAATCCTGTAATATAAGCTAGATTTAACTTCTTTATTTGCAGATGCTTTCAATTTGGCCAAGTCCAAAATTTTGTAGTCTGGTAAAGGGTTAAAATCGCCCCAGCTGAATGAAAAGCGAAATGTGGATGTTAATCCTTAAGGCACCTTTCATGACTATAGTTCCTTTTGCGGCCAGTGAAGATCAAGATCAGGCTGCACAAAACGTGCAGCCTGATCTTTGATCTACGCTGCTTTGCTCAATCACCGTAGACAAAAGCATCCACAAAATTGCAGTTACTTGGGTCGTATATATTTCTAGGATAAAAAAATGTCTGATAGGTTTATTGGGTGCTCTAAGGGTTAACAGTACTTACGTTGCTGGGTATTTGGTGCAGAAGATCTGTACACAGAGACAGTTTCTAGCCTGCCCAATGCCAGATTGCTGCCAACTTCTCTGACATCTGATACATCCGTCAAGTTCACTCGATTTACATAACTGTAACAGAAAAAGAATGTTTACAATCAACAATTATTATTTATTATTACTTATGAACCATTCTCTGGCAAAAGGGGCTTATTGTATCTTTGTTATCTTAACTTATGAAATATATGCATGACTTAAAACTTACTTATGACTGGTGTGTATGACCTATAAAGTATATAATATGATCATTTTACTTAAAATTGGTATTCATAATTTATAACCTACTTATGACATGATAAGTGTGACTTATAACTTAGTTACAACTTATTTACTTCTGACAAGCATGTATAACTTACAGTTTAACTCTTTACCACACAATCCCAACTTTTAACGACCTTGAGCAAGAAGCCTTTTGAAAACATTGTGGGAAAAGGAGAAAATGCTGGTAACCAGCATTTTCTCCTTTTCCCACAATGTTTTCTGCCCTTCCCAAAACAAACTTCCATTTTTCCGTAGCATTTATTTTGTAATTTGCAAATGCTGCAGTTTAGACCAGTCTAAAATTTTGTTGCTTGGTAAAGAGTTAATAACTTTGTACTGACTAAATGACTTACTGTGCATTCCAAGCAGTGTAGTACAAGAACTCGCCATCAGTTGCAATGTCTTTAATATCCACCAAAGGTTCACTCACAAATAGCACACAATAATTGCCATCGAGGTCACATTGGTAAATCTTGTCTTGATAGTAATCAGCCCAATACAGCTTGTCATCTGTTATAAAAAGAAAAAAGAAAAGCATATACAAGATTAACCCTTTACCAAAAAAATCAGTTCTTTAACCATCCTGTAAGTGAACTGCATTTTCTCCTTTTCCACAATGTTTTCTACTATTTGAGAAACAAATCTCATCAGTTGAGCCACATTAATTTGTCCATTTTGACAAATCTTAAATTTTGCTGTCTTTTATATCTTTACAACATAATCCGGGTTGTTAAAGACCCTGAGAAAGAAAGCTTCTGAAAAGATTGTGGGAAAAGGAGAAAATACAGATACAGATAGCTAGCAATATTCCTTTTCCCGCAATGTTTTCGAACCTTTACAAAACAAATTTCAATTTTTGGGTTACAATCATTTTGTCATCTGCAAATGTTTTAATTTGGACTAATCTTAAATTTATGCAAAGGGTTCGAGAATTAACCCTGAATGCAATACATGCATACTTTCACTGCTTTGATACAGCAGCTCAAGATCAGCCAATAGTAAATGTGCCGTCTGAAGTTGGGTTTACAATCTCTGATATTCTGTCAGACACCAAACCATCATTGCAATTGCAATATTAAAGTTATTTTTATCAAAACATGCAGATCCTGAATCTACAGCATCCACTATTTTATTCCTTACATTATGAACACTCTGAAGATCAATAAATACAAAATATGTAACTATGTTACATACCAACATAAAATACTGTCAAACTATATTTCCTGTGATTTATATAGACTAGAAAGTAACAAAAAAAAGTGAACAAGAGGGCCACTGGCCCTAAAGCGCTGACCTGAGTAAAGTCATCTACAATTGATAAAGCTTAAGAGATCCTGGCTTTAATGATGTGATTAAATTCCAAAATTGTCCAAGGTATCCTTAAAACAAACATTCTGAACAAGTTTCATGAGTATCAGACTGAAAATGTGGCCTCCACGGTGCACATAAGGTTTTTCTAAGATTTGGTCCATTGACCTACTTTTTGACCAGATGTGACCCACTTTGAAACTTGGCCAAGATATCATCAAGGCAAACTTTCAGACTGAAAATGGGGCCTCTAGAGTGCACATAAGGTTTATCTAAAATTTGACCATGTGACCTACTTTTAGCCCAAATGACCTACTTTCAGACTTGTTTGAGATATCAACAAGATAAACATTCTGACCAATCTTTATCTGTATATGGCAGGAAATGTGCCCTCTATGGAGCACCCAATGTTTTCCTAAGATTTGGCCTAGTTTTCGGCTGACATGACCCAATTTGAAACTTGTCTGAGATATCATCAAGACAGACAATCTGACTTAGTTTCATGAGTATCCAACAACAAATGTGGAATTAGAGTGCACACAAATTTTTTCTAAGATTTAGCCCAGTCACCTACTTTTTGACCCAATATGACTCGATTTCAAAATTGTCCCAAGTATTATCAAGACAAAAATTCTACCCAACTTTCATGAGTTTCAGGCTGAGAATATTGCCTCTAGAATGTGCATAAGCTTTTTCTAAGATTTGGCTCTGTAACCTACTTTTTGACCTTACATGACCCAATTTTGAACCAAGTTTCAAGGACATTAGGCTGAAAATATGGCCTCTAGAGTGCAAACAAGGTTTTTTTAAGATTTAGCCTAGTGACCTACATTTTTACCTGACATGACCTAATTTCAAACTTGTCCCAGATATTATCAAGACAAAGATTCTGCCCAATTTTCGTCAGTTTCAGGCTGAAAATGTGGCCTCAAGAGTGCGCACAGTTTTTCTAAGATTTGGCCCAGTGACCTACTTTTTGACTCAACATGACCCAATTTTGAACTTGTCCAAGATATCATCAAGACAAATATTCTGACCAAGTTTTAAGAGTATCAGGCTGAAAATGTGGCCTCAAGAGTGCAAACAATGTTTTTGTAAGTTTTAGCCCAGTGCCCTACTTTTTGACCCAACATGAGCCAATTTTGAACTTGTTGGAAATATCATCATGACAAACAGTCTATTCGTACACTTCAGAACCAGTCTATATTTTGGACTCGGCTGTCACCTCATCCAAAATATAGACTGGTTCTGCAGTGTACTCATCCAATAGAATTCAGTATTGTACCCATGCATGTTAAATAACCTCATAGTAAGTGGTTTTTCTATCCCAAACAATGCTCACAAAGGCTTTTAACCCTTTACCACACAATGACGCCTTTTGACGCCCCTGGGAAAGAAGCCTTTTGAAAACATTGTGGGAAAAGGAGAAAATGCTGGTAACCAGCATTTTCTCCTTTTCCCACAATGTTTTCTACCCTATCAAAGAAAAATTACACCATTTGAGCCACACTGAAATTGTCGTCTGCAAATGCTTTCAATTTGGACAAGGCTAAAATTTTGTTGTCTGGTAAAGGGTTAAACAATGAACTAAGCCAAAACATCTTTGCCTAGTTTGAATATACATACATATTACAGGTAACAGTTTGTACTTACGAACATGATCAACAGCAACACCCTCTGGTAGTGAAAAGTCCTCCTGTATAGGTATGTCCAATCGCGTGGCATTTGATCCATCCATATTGGCTTTAACGATGAATGAAGCAAAAAAGTAACTGCTTGCAGTGACATATAGTAATCTGTGGAAATATCAAAGGTACACAGTAAGCTATGCTTATAGCCATACTTAGGGGACTCAAGAAGAAACAGTGTAACATGAAGGTCTGTATTCACCAACCATTCTTAAGAACATTCTTAGCCCTTATATCTGAGATTTTCTAAATTTGGAAGTAAAACAACTTCTGATTGGCTAAACCAAATGGTTTAGCCAATTAGAAGTTGTGTTACTTGCAGATTTAGAAAACTCTGGAGAATAAGACTAAAAATGTTCTTACAAAAAGTTGGTTAAAAATATGGACTTAGAATACCAATAAAACTGATGACAGACTTGAATACCAAATTATTATTCGGAAGTAAAATTGAAACCAGAAGACTTCTGACTGTGTAGGTAAATATTTTCCTAGCAGTGATGGTTATCATCCCGTAGATGGTTTTGGATATCATTCGACTCATAAATTTGTCTAAACAAAGAATCTGATAGGTCAGAACTATTTTCAGCATCCTGCCATTATTTCATAGCTGATATTCAAATTCAATCAACCAACTGGATTCTTTCCATATATTCACATTTGTTCTGCTCTATGAACCAGATTGAAGATAAATTATTGCAGAACACCACAAAAATAACATCTTTTCCTGTTCGAGCTCAGAAATATGCGAAAAATACCGACATTTTACTCTGGTTGGTGTTCAGAAATTAACCCTTTCCCAAACAAGCCCTGGTTTTCACGTGTCTGCAGTACAAGTCTTTTGAAAACAATGTGGGAAAAGGAGAAATTGCTTGTAACGAGCCATTTCTCCTTTTCCAACAGTGTTTTCTACCCTTTTTGAGAACTTTCTGCCATTTTCATCAAATTTAAAATTGTCATCTGCAAACTCTTTCAATTTGGACCAGTCCAAAATTTGTTGTTTGGTAAAGGGTTAATACAGCTGAATACCTTGTCTGAAGATGTAGAGAGTGAAATTAGTCAAAAATCAAGTGCCTGTGGTACAGAAATTAAATCTTTTACCACAAAATCCCAAATTTTAAGGACCCTGAGGAAAGAGCCTTTTGAAAACATTGCAGGAAAAAGAGAAAATGCTGGTAACCGATTTATTCTCATTTTCCATCAATGTTTTCTACCCTTATATAGAAAAATTCCAACATTTGAATCATATTTAAATTTTTGCAAATGCTTTCAGTTTTGACAAGCCACATTTTTTTCAAGTGGTAAAGAGTACAATACTATTGCAAATTAGGAGTTGAGTATACCGTGCAATAAACATATGTCATATGTTGAACATTTTAGTTACATGGACCTGGAAGAAACTTACTGACTATAGGTAAAAATTCATTCAACATGAGCAGAATTCAAATGAAGGACCAACTTGCAGTTTGGTTATCTTGGTTTTTATCTAACAAAGGGGATCATGGCAGTTTCACTATTTTCTCCCATTGCATTGTAGAAATAGTTTTGTTTATTTGCACAATCATTTACCAGGCAATCATGAATCATTTGAGCTACATTTGAATGGTAATCTTCAAGTGCTTTCAATTTCAATGAGTCTAAAATTTTTATGTCTGATAAAGACCTCAAGTCAGAGAGATGCTAAATTCAATATTTTACCATACAAAATTTTGGACTAGACCAAACTGAAGGCATTTGCAGGCAACAAATTAAATGTAGCCCAAAAGATTAGCTGGTAAGTCCTTCAAACCTATCAGCTCAAATTGTTAAATTTGTTCTAGAAAGGTTACCAGCATTTTCTCCTTTTACCAAAATGTTTTCAAAAACCTTCTTCGTCAGGGTCGTTAAAACCCTGGACTGTTTGGTAAAGGGTTAAAATACTCACCCTTTCTTTGGATGGACATCAATTCCACTGAAGAAGTAGGTCTCTGGAAAAGTAATATCTAAAGAGAGGTAGCGGTGCTGCCCTATAGGTGAAAGCACCCCAATTTTTGCACTACTTGGGTACACATTTACAGTATAGAAGATATTTCCAGTGGTTTCATCGACAGCATATTTTTCTACCTGACCATTTCCTGCAATAAAGAAGAAATTATTTGGTTAGTTCAAAACATTTCCTCAGGCAGAAAAAAAATTGCTCCAGTTACCAAAATGTTTTCACAGGTATTCTTGCATTAACTCCTCACCTGATGACCGAATTTTACACTTTTTTAATTCTTTACCACATGACAAAATTTTAGACTTGTCCAAATTAAAGACAATTGCAGACAACAAACTAAATGTGACTCCAAAGACTTGATTTTTCCTTGAAGGGTTAGAAAACATTGTGGGAAAAGGAGAAAATGCTGGTCACCAACATTTTCTCTTTTTCATACAATGTTTTCAAAAGCCTTTTTCCTCTGGGTTGTTAAAAGTTGGGACTGTGTGGTAAATGGTTAATTTTAACCCTTTCCCAAATTTTGGACAGGTCCAAATTGAAAGAGTTAGCAGACGACAATTTTAAATTTGATGAAAGTGGCAGACAGTTACCAAAAAGGGTAGAAAACACTGTACGGAAAAGGAGAAATTGCTCATCTCCTTTTCCCACAGTGCTTTCAAGACTTGTACTGCAGACACGTGAAAACCAGGGCTTGTTTGGGATAGGGTTAATCGTAATCTGACAGCAGATTGGATGTGGTTCAAATGATGGGTTATGTCTTTAACTCTTCACCAAGCAACAAAATTTCGGACACATCTAAACTGAAAGCATTTGCAGACAACAAATTGAATCCTGCTTAAATGGCGATTTCTATATTTGATAGGGTGGAAAATATTGTGGGAAAAACAGAAAAATGCTGGTTAGTTTGACAAACAACTGAATCATGAGGTAGACTGGTCCTTTGACAAGCAGAAAATGGACAAATACCAAAAGGTTTTGACCCAGGTCAGCCTGCTTGGGCTGCACAGGCTGACCTGGGTTGATGCTTTTTTGTAGAGGCATGAAACCACCTTTTCATAGAGCATGGCTCATTATTTTATGATCTGATTCCCAGTTTGGTAACATCTTATAAAATAGTTCAGACTGTAGATCTAACTTCTAAGGTCTAAATATGTATTTCATAATCGGGTCCTTCATCTACATGTTCATTGTAAACACAAGCAAGTAAAGTTAGGATAGGCAATCTAAAAGTCTAGAAAAAACACAGCTACATACCATTATCGAAAATTTCTGATTTATTTGTCCCATCAATATTTGATTGAAACACAAATGCAGAATAAAGCTCTGACCACAGGACTTTTTGTGTGAGTTTGTTGTAAAACACTCCGAAATAGGTTGTTTGTTCCTCAAAATGAAGAGCATTTACTTTATTGGTTTTGAGGTCAATCTGGAAAATGTTGTCATTGGTCCAGTCTGTAACAAGGGCAAACTCATCAGTCACATACTCTGAAATTTTAAAGCGAGATAAAATGTCTTTATTTCTAAACTCTTTAATAGATAGCAAAATTTCAGACCTGTCATATTTCTAAGCATTTGCACAAAGTAAACAAATGTAGCTTAAATAATGGATTTTGAAAAAAAGAATACAGAACATGGTGAAAGATAAAGAAAATGCTAGTTTTCAAAAGCCTTTTCTCTCAGGGTTGTTACAATACAAGATGGTTTACCAATGGCTAAAAATGTTTAATACAACAGTAGCTACTTTTGCAGTGTACATCAAAATCAGACTGCATGGACCCTGCTCTCTGAATTTTGACCTGCACTGTTTGCTACATTGATATGAGTCATGCTCTGAATAAAGGGGGCTTTATGCATCTGCGAAAAGTATCAACCCAGGTCAGCCTGCATAGTCCACACTGGCTGACCTGGGCCAGAACTTTTCATTATTTGTAAATTTTCTGTATGTTCAATGACCAGTCTACCTAATGATACAGCCTGTTGTTCAAAAGTGATCATTATAGGATGGCTTGTTTGGTATTATGCATTACAAAGATCCATTAAGCCCCCTTTTGTCAGAGCATGACTCAATTTATACAACTTTGAAAATTTTATGCTCAGCTGAGTTGAGCACACAAAAAAAAAATTTGAGCATTGACCCTGAGTGGTAGGGTTTTTTAGTGCTCATAATTCACGATGCAATTCACCTTTTCCAAATAATCCTGTGTTTTTATGATTATCCTTGATTAAAATGGCCTCTAAAAACATTGTAGGAACAGAAGAAAATATTGGTAATCAGCTTTTTGTTCTGTTTCCCGAAATACTTCCTACCCTTTCAAAGACAATGCAATCATTTGAGCCAAATTGAATTTGAGTCTGCAAATGCTTTCAATTTGGACTAGTCTAAAATTTAAATTTTGTTTTTTAGTTAGGAGTTATCAGAAGCATTGTCAAAACAATGTTAAGCAGTACGACAGGAAGTAATCCTGTGTCAACTCTAATCATCAATTCTCGAAAAGATACTTGTTTCTGAAAAAAAAAAAAACTTGTTTAATCCTTTATCAGACGACAAAATGTTAGCCATGCCCAAATTGGAAGCATTTGCAGATGACAATTTCATTGTGGCTCAAATGGTGCAATTTTTCTTTGATAGGGTAAAAACATTGTGGGAAAAGGAGAAAATGCTGGTTACTGGCATTTTCTCCTTTTCCCATAATGTTTTCAAAAGGCTTCTTTTCCAGGGTCGTTAAAGGTCGGTATTGTGTGGTCAAGGGTTAATAACTGTCGGCCCAAAATTGGGTATGATTAAATCAGTTAACCCTTAATCACACAAACTTGTGTTCTGATGGCTAAGAAGAGGAAGACTTTTGAAAACATTATGGTAAAAAGGAGAAAATACTGGTTATGACTATTTTCTCTTTTAGCCACGATTTTTTCTACCCTGCCAAAGTGAAATTTCAATTTTTGAGTCATGTTTGTTGTACTTGTATGCAGATCATTTCAATTGTACCGAATTTAGTTGACTGGTAAAGAATTAAATACAGTTTACATAGTCACATACCTGTACCGCAGTTAAGTCCATCCGGCTGTAACACAAATCCTATTGAGCACTCACATCGTTTTGCTAATTTGCCATTTTCAAATCTTGTTATGCAAATCTGCTCACAATTTCCATTTTGATCTGCACAAGGATCTATAAACAGACATCATGAAATATGCTTTTTTCGTTAAAAGAATTATAGAAGTTATAACAATAGACCTTCTCTTTTAGTATTTAACCCATTACCACAAAACAAATCTTTAGACTGGTCTAATTCAAAAGCATTTGCAGATGACAAATGTTGCTAAAATTATGTTTCCCGTCTTTGATAGGGTAGAAAACATTACAGAAAAAGGAGAAAATGCTGGTTACAAGCATTTTCTCTCCTTTTCCCAAAATGTTTTCAAAAGGCTTCTCTGTCAGGGTCATTAGAAAATTGGATTGTGAGGTAAAGGGTTAAACAGTTTTTTTTCATTTAAGATTTTAACAGAAAACAAGAGCACCACATGTGGATGCAAAGGCTTGGCTAGGGGTGCTTTTGCAGTTAAAAAGTTCAAGTCAAAACTATTTCAAGGGTTATCTCCCCCCCCCCTTATATTGGTTCCCTGTTTATAATCAGTAACCTTGATTTAAATTTGATAATTTATGTTACAATTATTATGGAGATATTAAAAAAAAAATATTCAAGTATTCCCAAGAAGATGATGCAGGTGAAAACATTTCTGTCGGGTACACTCCAAATTACATACCTTTTCGCCCATTTCTGCTCAATAAATATAATACTGAGCTTGCCAGTGAGAATTTATTGATAACTTAAAAGATTTTATGGTTAACATTAAACTGGTAGCCTGTTATCAATCTTCGTATCAGATGGTTATGGGAGATACAATGGGTACCAGAAGTTACGATTTCTTGAGCTTCAACTTCTCATTCAAGATCACAATGAAGCAATTCTCTGAGAATTTTGGAAGTATCAATGGCAGGAAAGAGGCAAATCCTGTTGAAAGGATTACTTCGGAAAGCACAATCGGGCTAGTCCCTACCCCTAGTTCAAGCGATGAAAATAAAACCCAACAGTAACATAAGTTTAAACCAAACTGGCTCCCGGACGATCAGATCAAAGGTGGTTAGTTTATGACGAGTAAAACTGTAGTTTGAGTGATAGATCGACTGGAAAGTTAATCCCCTCTGTGATAGGATGTAGAATTTCCAAAGTCTACCATTGACAGACATATTTTGTCAATTTTTTTGGTTTAAACTAATGGCGACAATATGGTTGCATCAATAAACAGTGATAATTTCTGCAGTGTTGCAGTTTTATAAGCATAGTTTTCATAGATACATGAATGAGAATACACTTGTTAAATAAAAAGGCAACACTTGTTAAATAAAAAGGTTAACATATCCGTAATAAAATATTTTTTGTGTGTAGCCCCCAGTTTTCCAACATGGCCCCCTGTTTCAATGTCTGTAGGCCCAATGGGCCCCCTTAAAAGCAAAGCTAGATTGAACACTGTACTAGGAAAATCAACATCCACAAATTGCCTCAAGACTTTCGTGTCCTGGAAAGTTGCCCCCCCCCCCCCAAAATAAAACTGCCATTCAAAAACGCCTCGGAGGAAAACCTGCCTTCTACTAGGTATTCAATATTGCATTTACATTACAGTTTTATTCCTTGGTATCTTTGGCTTGCTTTTTAGCACCTTATTCCCAGTTCTGCAAGTTTTTCACTGTAACATCTTGAAATTATACAAGATCTTCCTTGTGAGACATATCACTGAGAGAGGGACAAATCAATATGTCTTTCACCTATGTGAGGAAATAGGTAAAAATGCTGGTAACTAGAATTTTCTTCTTTTCTCACAGCGTTTTCTACCCTGTCAAAAACAAATCCAATCATTTGTGCAATGCTTAATTTGTGGTCTGTGAATGCTTTCAATTTGGACCATTCTGAAATTTTGGGCGTTGGATAAAGAGTTAAGTGTCTTCAAAAGTTTCTGTGTTTACCCAAAGAGAGAAGAAAAGAAAAAAGATTTTTCTTTGCCCATGGTTCCTGAGAAAATATACTCAACAGTTACCTGTGGGTTCCGGTGGTTGTGACTGTGCATCCAAAATCTTCATGTCTACAAAAAGTGTTGAATTATCTAAAACTCCTTTATTACCCTGTGTCCTGCGATCAAGAACATAAGCCTCTAGCACTGTGCCACCATCCTCTGGTCTGGTCCAGGCTAAATAATTCTGCAGGAGCAAAAAAAAACCTGCTTCATTTTTGCCAATGCTCTTTACCAGATGAAAGAATCTTAGGCTTCCCTCAAAGCATTTGCATTGATACATGAAATGTGGCTATAATAATTCATCTTGGAAAGGGTAGGAACATTTTAGAAAAGAAGGAAAATGCAGGTCACTAGCAGAAGTGTCGCAAAGTGGACAAATACCCCCCACCAGCACTTTTGTCACTGAAATATCAAAGAACAGAAATGATTTTCAAAACAAAAATCACCAGTAACCTTGACCTTTTGACCCATGTAACCCCAAAACAATAGGGCACATCTTTGGGTCATGAACAACACTTGTATAAAGTTTCAGGCTGCTATGTCAAACAACTAGTGATTAAGAGCACAGAAAGAATTTTCAAACAGTGTCCACCTGTGACCTTGACCTTTGACCAATGTAACCCCAAAAGAGTAGGGCGCCCCCTCGAGTCATAAGCAACACTTGTATAAAGTCTATGGGTCCCAGGTCAAACAGCTTTTTGAGAGAGTGCATGGAAACAAGAAAGTCTACAAACGGAGGGATTGACAGAGGGATGGATGGACGGACTGACAGACATGGTGGAACCAGTATACCTACCTCTACTTCGTAGGTAGGGGGTATGGTATAAATACATACAAGAGGGCCATGATGGCCCTGGATCGCTCACCTGAGTCAATAGGCGAAATTTCACTCCAGGGTCATAATGACCCAATTTAAAACTCATCTGAGATATTATCAAGACAAACATTCTGACCAACTGTCAGGTCAATTGAGCTGAAAATGTAGCCTCCAGAGTGTCCAAAATGTATTTCTTCAATTTGACCTAGTGACCTAGTTTATGACCCTATGTGACCAAATTTCAAACTCATCTGAGATATTATCAAGACAAACATTCTGACCAATTGTCAGGTCAATTGAGCTGAAAATGTAGCCTCCAGAGTGTCCAAAATGTATTTCTTCAATTTGACCTAGTGACCTAGTTTATGACCCTATGTGACCAAATTTCAAACTCATCTGAGATATTATCAAGACAAACACGCTGACCAATTTTCAGGGCAATTGAGCAAGAATTGTGGCCACTAGAGCGCCCACAAGATATTTCTTAAAATCTGACCTAGTGACCTAGTTTATGACCCTATGTGACCCAATTTTGAACTCATCCAAAATTTTATCAAGACAAACATGCTGATCAATTTTCAGGTCAATTGAGTAAGAATTGTAGCCTCTAAAGCACCCACAAAAAATTTCTTTTAGTTGATCTAGTGACCTAGTTTATGACCCAAGGTGACCAACATTCAAACTCTTCTGAAATTTCATCAAGGAAAACATTCTGACCAATTTATAAGTCAATTCAGCAATAAATGTGGCCTCTAAAGTGCCCACAAGGTATTTCTTTAATTTGACCTTGTGACATAGTTTATGACCCAAGGTATCCCAAATTCAAACTCATCCAAGATTTTATTTAGACAAAGATTCTGACCAATTTTCAAGACAATTGAGCAATAAATGTGTCCTCTTGACTACCCACAAGGTATTTCTTTAATTTGACCTAGTGACTTAGATTATGTCCCCAGGGGGCCCAAATTTGAAGCTGTCCAAGATTTCATCAAGACAAACATTCTGACCGATTTTCGGGTCAACTAAGCAATAAATGTGGCCTCTTGAGTGTCCAAAAGGTATTTCTTTACTTTGACCTAATGACCTAGTTTATGACCCCAACTCGTCCAAGATTTAATTGAGACAAACATTCTGACCAATTTTCAAGCCAATTGAGCAAACGATGAGGCCTCTAGAATGTCCATATGGTATTTCTTTGATTCGACCTAGTGACCTAGTATATGACCCAGGTGACCCAATTTCAAACTCATCCGAGATTTAATTAAGACAAACACTCTGACTAATTTTCAAGTCAATTGAGCAAAAAATGTGGCCTCTAGAGTGCCCACAAGGTATTTCCTTAATTTGACCTAGTGACCTACTTTATGACCCCAGATGACCCAATTTCAAAGTCATCTGAGATTTAATTAAAACAAACATTCTGACCAATTTTCAAGTCAATTGAGCAAAAAATGTGGCTTCTAGAGTGCCCACAAGGTATTTCTTTAATTTGACCTAGTGACCTAGTTTTTGACCCCACATGACCCAATTTCAAACTCATCTGAGATTTTATCAAGACAAACATTCTGACCAAGTTTCATGAGCATCGGACTGAAAATGTATCCTCTAGAGCGCACACAAGGTTTTCCTAAGATTTGACCTGGTGACCTAGTTTTTAAACCGAGGTGACCCAGTTTCAAACTCTTCAAAGATATCATCAAGACAAAGATTCTGACTTAGTTTCATTAGTATTGGACTGAAAATGTGGCCTCTAGAGCGCACAGATGGTTTTTCTAAGATATGACCTAGTGACCTAGTTTTTGACCCCACATGACCCAATTTCGAACTTGTCTGAGATTTTATCAAGACAAACATTCTGACCAAGTTTTACAAGTATCTGACTGAAAATGTCGCCTATAGAGCACACACAAGGTTTTTCTCAGATTTGATCTAGTGACCTAGTTTTTGACCCAACATGACTCAATTTCAAACTCGTCCGAGATTTTATCAAGACAAACATTCTGACAAAGTTTCACAAGTATCTGACTGAAAATGTGGTCTCTAGAGCGCACACAAGGTTTTTCTAGGATTTGACCTAGTGACCTTGTTTTTGACCCCACATGACTCAATTTCAAAGTCGTCCTAGATTTTATCAAGACAAACATTCTGACCAAGTTTCTTGAGAATCGGACTGAAAATGTGGCCTCTAGAGCATACACAAGGTTTTTCTAAGATTTGACCTAGTGACCTAGTTTTTGACCCCACATGACCCAATTTCAAACTCATTCGAGATTTTATCAAGACAAATATTCTGACATAGTTTCATGAGGATTGGACTGAAAATGTGGCCTCTAGAGCGTACACAAGGTAAAAGGTTGACGACGGACGCCGCACGCCGCACGACGGACACCGGACACAGCACGATCACAATAGCTCACCATGAGCACTTTGTGCTCAGGTGAGCTAATAAAAATACATGCGAGAAAAACAAATCTAGATATATATAAACCTATGGTCTCATATCGAAGATTTTTGGTTTAAATTCTGTGAAAAAGACAAATAACGGTGTGGAAGAGAGATAGATGAACATACCTTGTAAAGAACCAACAGATCTGCATCCTCACTATTTGTTGCACTGACAAACTCCGGTTGACCTTGATCTTCAAAATTGACACTGTAAACTGACCCATTTTCTGTCCAGTAAATTCTTAAAAAAAGACAAGACCAATGCATGCAGGTGCCAATGCTCAGCTGAAGTTGCTTTCAGAAATAGATTGATTTTCATTGAAAATTTTAAGTTGAAAAAGGGACATGCCCGAGTTTTTTCAGAAAATCCTAACAGAGACTGCTAATTTGCATTCGCATGCAAAAATGGCTTAAGTCTTTACCACAAAGTTCCGACATCTAACAACCTTGAGAAAGAAGACTTTTGAAACTATTGTGGGAAAAGGAGAAAATTTTGGCAGCCAGTATTTCCTTCCTTTCCCACAATCTTTTCTGCCATATCCACAATTTGAGCCACACAGAATTTATCGTCTGCAAATGCTTTGGATTTGGACAAGTCTACAATTCTGCTGTGTGGTAAAAAGTTAAGAATTACCGTAATTCATGGACAGAAATGCATGAGTCATGCTCTGTGAAAATGGGGCTTTATGCATCTGCAAAAAGTATCTACTCAGTTCAGCCTACACAGTCTGCACAGGCTGACCTGGGCCAAAACTTTCTGCTATTGGTCAATTTTCTTCATGTAAAAGGACCAGTGTACCTCATGACTCAGTCGGTTGTTAGACAGCATAGATTGTATGGATCAACAGTTATCTGATGACTTGCTTGATATCAAGCATCATGGAGATGCATACAGCCCTGTTTTGGCAGAGCATGGTTCATATACAACTGACTTTATAGTTGGCTCGATAGTGCAGTGGTTACAGAGTCCCTGACTCTGGTTTTGATATTCATTGGTTTTACTACAGGCAATTTTTTTTTTCTAGTGATTTTTTTTTTCTAGCAATTTTTTTTCTTTCCATCCCTCCAAAAAACTTGGGTGAAAATCTGGTGAATCCTTTACCACACAATCCCAAGTTTAACTATCCTGTGAAAGAAGGCTTTTGAACTCATTTTGGGAAAAGGAGAAAATGCTGGTAATCAGCATTTTCTCCTTATCTCAAAATAATTTCTACTCTTTCAATGACAAATTCCAGCATTTGAGCCACATCTGAATTATCTATAGATGCAAATTCTTTCAATTTGTATAGGCCTAAAATCTTGTCATTTGGTAAGAGGTTAAATACCCCTTCAGCCCTTTCCCACTCAGCCCAATTGTTTCACAACTCTAAGGAAAAGGCCTATAGAAAAAATTGGCGGAAAAGGAGAAAAAGGCAGTAACAAGCATTTTCTGCTTTTCCAGTGATACAATTTTTCCTGGAAATACTCATACTATAGATTATTTGGTATGGGATTAATCCTTAACCATACAATTCACACCCTCAACGACCCTGTGAAAGAGGCCTTTTGAAAACATTTTTGGAAAAGGAGAAAATGCTGGTAACCAGCATTTTCTGGTCTTCCCACAATGTTTTCTACCCTTCCAAAAGGCAAATTTCAATTTTCAGACACATTATTTTGTCGTCTGCAACTGCTTTCAGTTTGGACCAGTCTAAAATTTTGTTCTTTGGTACTGGGTCAAAGCCACTGTCTAACTCCACTTGAAGATATCAAAGACATGAATGAAAGTGATGTCACCATGATGTGACTGGAGTTCTGTCAAAAACAGCATGAAGATCTTTTGAATAAACAAACAGACAACAATATCATCCATCTCCCAATTTCACAGTCCTTTTCTTTTGCTTGCCTGGCACAAAAATGTACATGTACTTACAACTTAGTCTCCTGGTCTACAGCGATTGATCTAATCACAGTTCGATTAACAGCAACATTGGCTAGATTCTGTCCATCTAGATCAACAGTATGAATGCTGTAATTGTTGGCACTATTCATTGAAATCCAAACTAGTTTCCTAAAAAGAGTAGAAATATGAATGAAAATTGGAGCACTGAATTAACTCTGTACCACATGACGGAATTTTAGATTGGCCTAAATTAACCCTTAAGCTGCTAAGCGTGACCTACTGCCCTTTTGCGGACAGTGTAGATCAAGATCAGACTGCACAGAATAAGCAGCCTGGGTCTGTATTCACCAACCATTCTTAAGAATATTCTTAGTCCTGTTCTTCGAGATTTTGAAAATTTGAAAGTAACACAACTTCTGATTGGCTAAACTATTTGGTTTAGCCAATCAGAAGTCATGTTACTTTCAAATGTAGAAAATTTTAGAGAGTAAGACTAAGAATGTTCTTAAGAATGGTTGGTGAATACGGACCCTGATCTTGGCTCTACACAGTCCGATTAGGAGATATTGTTCTCCAAAAACTAAGTTTGAAATAGCATAACTTGGGTTTTTACTATCATTTTGAAAGTCTTATTTAACTTATTTAGTAGGATAAGGGTTAAAAGCATTTGAAGATGAAATAGTGAGTGCTGCACAGGCATTGGGATTTGTCAGTGAAAGGTTAGAAAACATTGTGTGAAAAGGAGAAAAAGCTGGTTACCAGCATTTTATTTCTTTTCCCACGAAGTTTTTAAAAGCTTTCTTTCTCAGGGTCGTTAAAACTCATGAATGGTTTGGTAAAGGGTTAACAAAATTAAACTTTTCTATTAGGAAAAACAGCCAAAATATTGCTATTTCAAGGTTATTTTGGCCAGAATATGTAAAACAAGTTGCAGTGTACATATAAGGTCAGGCTGTACATTCTGCATGGTCTGATCTTGATTTTTACTGTCCTCAAAGGAAACTTTATCATTTAACTCTTCACCACAAAATAAAATTTTATGCTTGTCCAAATTGAAAGCACTTGCAGATGACAAATGAAATTTGGCTCAAATGATGGGAGGGTAATTCAAAAGGGTAGAAAACATTGTGGGAAAAGGAGAAAACACTGGCTACCAGCATTTTGTCCTTTTCCCAAAATGTTTTCAAAAGGCTTCTCAATGAGGCTTCTCCATCAACTGGTGACAATTCAAATGTGGCTACAATGTTAGGACCTGTGGGTAAAAAAGGTAGAAAACATTGTGGGAAAAGGAGAAAATGCTGGTTACCAGCATTTTCTCCTTTTTTCCACAATATTTTCAAAAGGCTTCTCCATCAGGTTTCATCATCCCTTAGGAGTGTGTGGAAAAGAGTCAAAAAATGGAAATCAGCATTTTCTCCTTTTCTAACAATGATTTCTACCAAATCAAAGACAGAAGTCATCATTCGTTATACAATTAATTTGTCATCTGTAAATGCTTTCAATTTGTTCGACTTGAAATTTTCTCATTTGGTAAAGGGTTAAGCAATACTGTAGGATGCAGATCTGCATTAGCTAAAGTTAGACATTAGAATTATGATTCCTCACCTTTGATGAACCAGGATATTAAGCTCTGAGGGTGAGTTGACCGGGCCTGCCATCACACTTCTTGAGCTCTCTGTTTTGGTATTGAATACATAAATATTACCAGTGTCTGATTCAGACCAATACAGATTTTCTTCATCCACCCAGTCAAATACCAAGCCTGAAAAATCAAAAACCAAATATCAATGACCTTTAACCCTTAACTTCAAAATACCCTGTGTTAATGACTTTGAGAAGGGAGGTTTTTGAAAACATTTTGGAAATGAGAGCCATTGGCCCTAAAGTGCTCACCTGAGTAAAATCATCTAAGATTGATAAAACTGAAAAGATCTCGCTTGTGACGACTTGTGTAAAACACATGAGTATAAGTGGTCTACTTTTTGACCAACTTGACCTATTTTTGAATTTTGAATCTGGCTGAAAATTTGGCCTCTACAGTGCACACAAGGTTTTTCTAAGATGTGGCCCAATGAACTACTTTTTGAGCCAATCTGACTCAATATCAAACTTTTCTGACATATCATCAAGACAAACATTCTGACAATCTTCCATGAGTATCAGACTGAAAATGTGGCCTTTAGACTGCACATAAAGTTTTTCTAAGATTTGGCCCAGTTACCTACTTTTTGATCTGACATGACCCAATTTCTAACTTGTCAGAGATTTTATCAAGACAAACATTCTGACCTAGTTTCATGACTATCAGGCTGAAAATGTGGCCTCCAGAGTGCACACAAGGTTTTTTTTAAGATTTGGCCCAGTGACCTATTTTTTGACCCAAAGTGACCCAATTTTAATCCCATCCAAGATTTTATCCAGACAAACATTCTGACCTAGTTTCATGTGTTTTAGGCTGAAAATGTGGCCTCTAGAGTGCACACAAGGTTTTTCTGAGATTCTGCCCAGAGACCTACTTTTTGACCTGATGTGACCCATTTCAAACTTGTCCAAGATTTTATCAAGACAAACATTCTGACTAAGTTTCTTGAAGATCTGGCTAATGTGTTACCTCCAGAGTGTACACAAGGTAAATGTTGACGACTGCATGACTGACAATGCATGACAGACGCCAGACACCAGACACAGCACAATCACAATAGCTCATCCTGAGCACTTCATGCTCAGGTGACTAAAAAGGAGAAAATGCCAGTAATCAGCACTAATTTTCTTCTTTTCCCAAAATGTTTTCTATTTTCTAAGAGGCAAATTCTATCATTTGAGCCACATTCAATTTGTCAGCGTCAAATGTTTATAGATGGACAAGTCTAAATTTTTGCAGTCTGGTAAAAGGTTAACTTTGTTACCAACCTGTAGCAGACAATTTTGAAAACATCTATGCAAAATAAGGGTAGCGAACATGAGTAATGCTTCAAACAAGAAAACAATATTAAGTAGACAATGATTGGTTGATTAACTAAATGCATTTTTATGCTCCTTTGAACATTATGTAAGTCATATCATGTGGGCAGCTCACATATTCATATGTTTCCTGGGTTTACTAGTCCTAGGCTGGGGCTCTGAAGTGTCTTAACCAAGGACATTCCCATAAAAAACCAAGTGCTTCCAGTGAGGCTTGAACCCTGAGCTTCTAGGTTACAAGTCCTATGCTTTACCACAGGGTCATTCAGGACCCTTTCACAACGACTATCAACAATCCTCAAAATAAGTATGGCTAAGATGGAATTCAATCACACAACTCATGGATTACTTTCCTTTTCTGTATATAACTGATCAACCAAGCTCAGCCACTAGCATGTACAATGATCAGGTAATAGTACCATAAATTCATGTTAACCTTTTACTACACAGTACCGAGTTTTAACAACCCCATGAAAGAAGCTTTATGAAAACATTGTGGGAAAAGGAGAAAATGCTGGTAACCAGCATTTTCTCCTTTTCCAACAATGTTTTCTACCCCGTCAGAGAATTTAGCTCATTTGTTTCGACTTTGAATTTGTCATCTGCAGATGTTTTTGATTTGGAAAAGTCTGTAACTGGTTGTGCTGGAAAAGGTTAAACTCATAAAAACCAAGGCTTGGTCTACTTACCACTGACTCTTCCAGATGCTGTAACAAGAGTTTCTCTTTCTGTGTTACTAATCGGTATGTCAATTGGGCGGGTGTAAATCACACTGACATTTTTATCATCGAGTGTAGCAAAGAACAACAATCTCTCAACCATGTCAAGTTCCAATCGTAGGATTATCTCCTTTGGAGCTGAAAAGAAAAAGATAAATTAGGCTATTTAAACTATTGACTGACCCCCATGTTTTATGTCCCCTAGAGAGAGAGGCTTTTTAAAGCACTTTGGAAAAAGGAGAAAATGCGTAAGGAGAAAGGAGAAAATGCATAATGTCTTTTCTCTTTTCCAGATAATGTTTTCTACCTAACACAATGGATTTAACTCTTTATAATATATGACAAAGTTTTAGACAAGTCAAAATTAAAAGCATGTGCAGACAACAAATCAAATGTGGTTCAAATGATGGGATTTGTTTTTGAAACAGTATAAAACATTGTGAGTAAAGGAAAAAATGCTAGTTACAAGCATTTTCTCCTTTCCTCACAATATTTTCAAAAGCCTTTGGCATCAGGGTCATTAAAAGTTGGGGTTTTGTGGTAATGGGTTAGGGGAGAAAACATTTATGAAAAAGGAAAAATATTCTTGAACTGAATAGAAAACCTAAACTGTCTTTTGCAAAGGCGTAAAAAGTTACAGCTGTAAAAATAAAATTAAGTTATTGCTTTATTTTAGACATGAAACACCAGATTTTGCCCTTTAAACCTTTACCAGATAATCCCAAGTTTTAACGACCCTGAAGAAAAGGCCTTTTGAAACCATGGTTTGTGTGAAAAGCAGAAAATGCTGGTAATCAACATTTTCTCCTTTTTCCACAATGTTTTCAACCTTGTCAAAGGACTAAAATACATTTGTTCCACTTTCAGATTGGTCATCTGCAGATGCTTTAAATTGGGAAGAGTTTAAAATTTGTCGTTTGGGAAAGGGTTAACCCTTTACCAGACAACAGAATTTTAGTCTTGTCCAAATTAAAAGCAGTTTCAATGTGGCTCAAATAGTGCATTTTTCCTTTGATTGGGCAGAAAACATTGTGTGAAAAGGAGAAAATGCTGGTTACCAGCATTTTCTCCTTTTCCCACAATGTTTTCAAAAGGCTTCTTTCTCAGGGGCATTAAAAGGCGTCATCATGTGGGAAAGGGTTAACACATGACAAAGTCTAAGATTATAACTGACAGCAGCATAAAACACCATTCAATCCATAAATCAACTGCCCTACCCAAAGAAAAAGGTGTGGTTGTCACTGTGGATCCAGCTACTGTTGTCATGGTAGTCGTAGTTGCCATCAATTGTCGCTTCCTTCTTGCGGGTGCAGCTGTTGTCATTCGTGTGGTTGCTCCAGAAGTCTGTGGGGAAGCAGCTGGTACTGTTGTTTTTGTTGTTGTTACTGGGGAATGTGTAATATTTGTTGTGTGTGCACTTGAGTGAACAAGGGTAGCAGTTGGATTTAGTGTACTTGACTGAACCAGTGTGGCCGTTGACTTTTGTGTGGTTGGTGTTGGTGTGGTTGTTGTTGTTGTGCTGGTAGTTGTGGTAATCTCTCGCACAGTGTAGATACAGGAGAGACTGTACTTTACACTAAAAGCACTCAATGCTCTGATGTCCAACAGACATATATCAGTGGCACTTGCTAGGACAATAGCACGATGAAATTTGCCTTCAACCTCTGGAAAAAATGAAAATGGTCTGATCTGTTTAAATCTTAACCATACTACAAAATTTTTAGACTAGTCTAGTTTTTTCCTCAGAGTTGTTAAAACTTTTGGATTGTGTGGTAAAGACATAAAAGAGCTAATTTCATTTCAAAAAAGCTAAGTGTTAATATATTATCAGATGTACAAGAATGTTCTTTGTACTGCAGCAGGCAACTTTTAAGTCTTTACCAGACAACAAAACTTCAGACTTGTCAAAATTGACAGCATTTGTAGAAAACAATTTAAATGTTGCTCAAATGTAGTCTCAATAATGAGACGTTTACGATGCTTCTTTTCATATTTGGACATTTACGCATGGTCTCAATTCCATTGTGAATTTTCCGGTAACAGCCCTGTACTTTCTGTTTCTATACTGCAGCAAAATGCAATTAATTTTTAGTGACACATGTTGCCAAAGGACAAATTATTAACCCTTTCCCAAACGACAAACTTTGGACTGGTCCAAATTCAAACAGTTTGCAGATGACAATTTTAAATTTGATGAAAATGGCAGAAAGTTGTCAAAAAGGGTAGAAAACACTGTGAGAAAAGGAGAAATTGCTCATTATGAGCAATTTCTCCTTTTCCCACAGTGTTTTAAAAAGACTTGTACTGCAGACATGTGAAAACCAGGGCTTGTTCGGGAAAGGGTTAAACCTTTCAAAGCCTAAAGTGCTTGTAGAAGTCTTTTATAACATGTAAATCTCAAAAAAAAATTGAAACTGATTCTGTGTGGGGGCCATTTTGTGTCTATAATTTTGGCAAACATAAACATCTAGATTGAGAGATAAATTAAACTGTTTTTTCTTTATGTTTATCTAGTTTTCTCGTCAATTTGTGAAAATATGTGAGTTTAATTAAACATGCACACAAAATGTTTTTTTATCTTGGTACCTGGAGGCAACCCATCAAAAATCTCATTTGGGAACAGTTATCTGTACCAGGCTGAAATGCAGAAATTTCTAATAATGAGAAACATTGTGGCAATAGCAGAAAATGCTGATTACAAGCATTTTCTCCTTTTCCTAGAGTGTGTTCAAGAACCTCATTCCTCAGGATTGTTAAAACAAGGATTGTTTGGTAAAGTTAAAAACGGTTTGTGGCAAATGGAGAAATTGGCCACAACAAACAATTTTCCCTCTGTCCTCAATCTTTTCTACTGTGAACAGCAAATTTGTGTTTTGTCACAATTTTTGAAAAAGGGTATGTTGCAAGATAAAGAAATGTTGTCTCCTGGTTTTATTGTATTATCTGAAAATTGATATGAAATCTATCAAAAAACATGTCATAAAAGAAGCATGTGATAAAAATTATGACCTGTTCAACTTACCATAACATTTATTATTTGTAGTGTTCAGGGCAAAACCTTCCGAACAAATACACTTTGCTCCTGTTACGGTTGATACACAGAAATGATCACAGGCTAGCACTGTGCAGTTTGTTGTAGCTGCAAGAACAATAAGAGACATCGAACCCTTCACCAATGATTCCGTTTTTGATGACCCAAAAGAAAAAAAAGGTAAATGAAAATATTGTGGGGAAAAAGAGAAAATGCTGCTAATCAGCATTTTTTCCTTATCCAACATTGTTTCCTTACCTGTGAACGATTGTGCCATTTTATACGCCACATTTTCGCTTGTTTTCGACAAATGCTTTCAATATGAATAAGTCTAAAATTCTGTTGCCTGGAGAACAGTTAACTCTTTAACAAACGACAAAATTTTAGACTAGTCCAAATTGAAGGCATTTGCAGACGACAAATTAAATTTCACTTAAAAATTGAAATTTGTTATGGGACAGGAAGAAAACATTGTGGGAAAAGGAGAAAATGCTGGTTACCAGCATTTTCTCCTTTTCCCACAATGTTTTCAAAAGGCTTCCTTTTTAGGGTCGTTAAAAGTCGGGATTGTGTGGTAAAGAGTTACCTCTTTACCAAATAACAAAATTTTGGCTGGAGCCAAATTGAAAGCATTTACAGAAAACAATTTAACTATTTACCAAACAATCCTGACCTTTAAGGACCCTCAGGCAGAAGCCTTTTGAAAACACTGGCAAAAGGAGACAAGAGCTTCGCAAAGCGGCGCATATACGCCCGAAGGGGCTTGTCAGTGAAACAAGTTGAAATGAAGGATGGGCCATGAATGAAGAGTAGTTATTCTCCATGATAAAGAAAGTAAGTCTTGATTGTCTGTAATAGTTTATGGCCTGGACCAAACTTAAAATTAACAAAAGGCAATAACTCAAAAAATAAGAATGGCACAGTTATGGTTCTTGTAAACTGCACTTCTTCATAATGAGTTCTATCAGTGTATGAAGGTTCGAGTTGATAGCTTCTATAGTATGGAAGTGATGGCCTGAGCAAAATTTCAAAGTGAAAAGTTGACTATTTCAGAAATCAAGGGCAGATAATTTTAGAATGCAAACACCTATCCAAATTTTAAGAGTCACATGCACAACTAGACATCATACAGATTCATTCTGGCAAGTTTCAAATAATTCCGATGGAAACTGTAGGAGGAGTTGTAAATAATATCGAAGGGAAATTACTCAGAAAATAATGGTAACAAGCATTCTGATAGTATTGCATAGCAATACACAGGCCCCTACCGGCCGTATGTATCACTGGCATGTCAGTGAAATTCTTAAAGTCCAAGGCCCGTAAATGGGTCAAAAAGCAGTAGAGCGGGACGAAACTTGAACTTGATGTGTAAGTCATGGTTGTTGATGTACACACCAAAAATCAGCTCTATATGTAGCAGCGTTTAGAAAAAAAGCGCGGAAAAATGTTTTATCAGTGAAATTTTGTAAGTTCAAGGCCCGTAAATGTGTGAAAAAGCAGTGGAGTGGACGAAACTCGAACTTGATGTGTAAGTCATGGTGGTTGACTTACACAGCTAAAGTCAGATGAATATCTACCAGCATTTAGAAAAAAAAGTCCAGAAAACTGATTTATCAGTGAAATTCAGTCCAAGGCCCATAAATCAGTGAAAAACCAGTGGACCGGAACGAAAGTCGAACTTGATCTGTAAGTCATAGTGGTTAAGTTACACAGCAAATCTGAGATCAATATCTACCAGCATTTAGGAAAAAAGTCTGGAAAACTGATTTACCAGAGAAATACGTAAGTCCAAGGCCCGTAAATCCGTGAAAAACCAGTGGACCAGAACGAAAGTCGAACTTGATCTGTAAGTGATGGTGGGTGAGTTACACACCAAAACTCGGCTCAATATGTACCAGCATTTAGGAAAAAAGTCTGGAAAACTGATTTATCAGTGAAATTTTGTAAGTCCAAGGCCCGTAAATCCGTGAAAAACCAATGGACCTGAACGAAAGTGGAACTTGATCTGTAAGTGATGGTGGGTGACTTACACACCAAAACTTGGCTCAATATGTACCAGCGTTTAAAAAAAAAGTCCGGAAAACTGAATTGCCGCACTGACGGACAGACGGACAGACGGACGGACGGACATACGGACGGACATAGTGCAAACCTAAAGTCCCCTCCGGCTTCGCCGGTAGGGGACTAATAAATCAGAAAAGAAGAGTGGCAGAGTTATGGTTCTTGCGCACTGCACTTCTCCACAATGTGTGCTATCAGTGTTTGAAGTTTCAAGTTGAGAGCTTTTATAGTTTGGAAGTTATGGCCCAGACAAAAATTCAAAGTAAAAATTTAAAAATAAATAAAGGGCAATAACTCAAAAAATAAGGGTATCAGAGTTATGGTTCTTGTGCATGACACTTCTCCATAATGTGTTCTGTCAGTGTATTAAGTTTCAAGTTGATAGCTTTTCTAGTTTGGAAGATGTAGCCAGGACAAAAATTCAAAATGAAGTTATTAAAGGGCAATTATTCAAAAACTTAGGGTGACAGAGTTATGGTTCTTGTTTACTGCACGTCTCCACAATCTGTTCTATCAGTGTATATTGTTTCAAGTTGATAGCTTTTATAGTTTGGAAGATCTGGCCCAAACAAAAATCTAATGTGAAAAATATTAAAGGGCAATAACTAAAAAAATAAGGGCGGCACAGTTACAATTTTTGTGAATTGCTTTTCTCCACAAGGTGTTCTATCAGTCTTTGAAGGTTCGAGATCATAGCTTTTATAATTTAGAAATTATGGCCCAGACGAAAATTCAAAGTGAAAACTAACAAAGGGCAATAACTCAAAAAGAAGGATGGCAAAGTTATGGTTCTTGTGCAATGCACTTCTTTATAATGTGTTCTATTAGTCTGAAGTTTCAAGATGATGGATTTTAAAGTTTGGAATTTATGGCCTGGACAAAAATTCAAACTGAAAATTAACAAAGGGCAATGACTCAAAAAATAAAGGTGGCAGAGTTATGGTTCATGTGCACTGCACTTCTCCATAATGTGTTCTATCAGTGTATGAAGTTCCAAGTTAATAGCTTTTATAGTTTGGAAGTTATGGCCTGGACAATAATTCAAACTGAAAATCAACAAAGGGCAATAACTCAAAAAACAAGAGCAGCAGAGTTATGGTTCTTGTGCACTGCTTTTCTCCATAATGTGTTCTATCAGTGTATGTAGTTTCAAGTTGATATCTTTTATGGTATGGAAGTTATGGCCTGAACAAAAATTCAAAGTGAAAAGTTGGTTATTTCAGAAATCAAGGGCAGATAATTTTAGAACGCAAACAGCAATCCAAATTCTAAGAGTCAGGTGCACAACTAGACATCATGGAGATTCATTGTGGCAAGTTTCAAATAATTCCAATGGAAACTGTAGGAGGAGTTGTCCACACAAGAAATTGCTAATGGACGGACAGACAGACGGACGGACGGACGGACGGACGGACAGACAGACAGACAGACAGACGGACGGACAGACAACCGGGGGTATAACATAATACAACCCTTCGGGCATATAAAAATGCTGGTAACAAACATTTTCTCCATTTCCCCTAGTGTTTTCTACCCTATCAAAGATAAAATTCCATCATTTGACCCACATTTAAACTGTCGTCTTCTTCAGTTTGGACAAATTTACATTTTTGTCCTGTGGTATAGTTAAATGTTGCTAAAATGATAATTTTTGTCTTTGAAATAGTAGAAAACATTGTGGGAAAAGGAGAAAATGCTGCTTACCAGCATTTTCTCCTTTTCCCATAATGTTTTCAAAAGCCTTTCTCCTCGGGGTTATGGGAACTTCGGATTACGTGGTGAAAAGTTAAGTCTTTAACTCTTTACCACATAACAAAATTTTAGATTTGCCCAAATTTTACGCATTTGCAGGGGGACAAAAAAAAAAATGTTGCTCATATAATGATTGAATTTTAGCTTAAGCAGAGTAGAAAACATTGTAGGAGAAGGAAAAATGCTGGTTACCAGTATTTTCTCCTTTTCCCACAATGTTTTCTACCCTACCACAGAATATATTGCACCATTTGAGCCACATTGAAATTATCTTCTGCAGATGCTTTCAATTTGGACAAAGTTAAAATTTTGTCATCTGGTAAAGCGTTAAAAAACTGAAAATGTCAAGTTTAAAAAAGCCTACTAAAAATTTTCTGTGGCTCAACTAATGTGGTTTGTCCTTGAAACATCAGACAACATTGATGGAAAAAGAGAAAATGCTGGTTATAGTTTTTTCTCCTGTTCCCACAATGCTTTCAGAAGCCTTTCATCAAGGTTGTTAAAATATGGGATTGTTTTGTAAAGGGTAAACCAATTATGGTAGAGACCTTCGAATCTTTTAGACCAGCCAAATTGACCATTGTAATTTGATTATGGCAGTATGACAAGCATTTTTGAAAAAGGGGCAATTGCTTGCTACTGGCAGGTACAAGTAAGTGCTCTATTTTCCTAAAGTTTGTCTGAAATGGCTGCTGCAGAAGCCTGAAAACACGTATTTGCGCAATTAAGGCCTAAAGGCCCAATGGTGGCCAAATGGAAATAATGTGAGTGTAAACACACATTTACATTTAACTAATACCATTTTAATACCCCTTTACTCTTCACCTGACGACAATTTTTTTTATACCTGTCCAGTTTGAAAGCATTTGCAGACAACAAATTAAATATATCTCAAATGACAAAACTTGCTTTTGAAAGGATAGAAAACATAGTGGGAAAAGGAGAAAATGTTGGTTACCAGCATCTTCTCTTTCTCCCGCAATGTTTTAAAAAGTCTTTTCTATCAGGGTCTTCAAAACTCAGGATTGTGTGGTGAAGGGATAGAAATTATTGTTAAGATCACAAACCTATTATTATATGATTGGTCCAAGTGATAGTGGTTGGCAGACAATTAAATTTTAAAGATACATCTCTAATCGTTTTCAGCCATTTTTTAACCCATCTCATCTATATTTGATGAAACTATAATCATTCTTGTATTTTATGCTAAATGTTGCCCCTGATGGCTGCAAGGTTGTACAGAATGCGAGGGACAGATAATGCATTTCATTAAATCACTGTTGTTGTTTCCGGTTTTAAATGTGGACAAATCCCTTGAGTTTCCCTATCCCTTACACCATATATATATCGGTAATATCTCTATGCTTACACAGGTGACTAAATTCTGAGCCATTCCACATACTTCAAGTTTTTAACAGCGGTTTTACTCTCTGGCTACAAGAATGTATCTTTAGAACTAGGTGAAAGTTGCCCAGCTGCTCCATCTTTTATTTAATCTTTACCTGGTTTTAAAATTAATTTTTCTGCCTATGACTAAGTCTTGGACTGACCACACAGTAATAGATCCATCATCTTAACAATAATTTCCATACTTTTAAACGGTATCATTTAAATCTAAATGCATTTTGTTATCCACATTGTATACTTTTGGCCACTACTGGGCCTTGAAAACCTCCAATCTTATTGAAGAAAAACAGTCATGAAGATTTTCACCATTTGGTTTGAGAGGCTGCACTTCCTCCTTATAGATTGCCACACCATATACTCTTTCGCTTCCTATTCTTATTGGACCAGCCACAGAAGTACCATCGGTCTTGTTGAGTATATATAGGGCACCATTCTGTATGTTTGGAACATAGAGAGTATCCTGTCAAATGAAAAAAAAAAGAATGGTTGGTTTTTCATGGGAATTCTTGCCATAAGCAACTCTATTTTAACCCTTTCCCAAACAAGCCCTGGTTTTCACGTGTCTGCAGTACAAGTCTTTTGAAAACACTGTGGGAAAAGGAGAAATTGCTCGTAACGAGCAATTTCTCCTTTTCCCACAGTTTTTTCTACCCTTTTTGACAACTTTCAGCCATTTTCATCAAATTTAAAATTGTCGTCTGCAAACTCTTTGAATTTGGACCAGTCCAAAATTTGTCGTTTGGGAAAGGGTTAATTATGAAAAAGTGCAAAGTTGCATTGAATATGACTTGTAAGAAGTACATTGTATAGCATTCATGCTCTGGTGATTTCATGCATCTGCAAAAAGTATCAACACATGTCAGCCAGTACAATCAGCAAAGGCTGACCTTTGTCAAAACTCTTTGGTTTGTATAAACTTTCTGCCATGTAAAAGGACCATTCTACCTAA
This sequence comes from Tridacna gigas, assembly GCA_945859785.2. Classification (NCBI taxonomy): domain Eukaryota; kingdom Metazoa; phylum Mollusca; class Bivalvia; order Cardiida; family Cardiidae; genus Tridacna; species Tridacna gigas. The sequence goes on from OX244034.2 coordinate 57,266,102, forward strand.
TGATTCAGTCAGTATTTACACAAAATGGATCAATATGGATCAACATAATCTTACCTGTTATAATGTATTACAAAGAAGCATTAAATCTTTTCGAAGAGCTCTGCTCGCATATACCTTTGCAACAAAAATGTCATTATTCTTTCAAAAGTAGAAAATTTTTTAATAAAAAGACTAGGAATGGTCTTTTGAATGGTTATAAATTACTGACCCAGATCTGCTCATGGAACGACAGTCTGATAACATACTAACAAGTGAGTAATTTCAGCTTCACAAAAAGGAATCAAAGGATCAAGCCAGTCATCACATGATCATTGATCCACAAAGTCTATTTCGTCTGACCACCAACTGAATCACAAGGTAGACTCATGCTTTTTTGACATACAGAAAATTGACCAGTAGTGAAAATTTTTGGCCCAGGTCAGCCTGCACTGACTACACAGGCTAACCTGGGTTGATACTTTTCGCAGATGCATTAAGCCCCCTTTTCACAGAGAATGGCTCATTTCTAAGTGTGTAATAGATAACGCAATTCATTTCTATTAACAAAGTATCAATAATCACACTCCCACAATTTCTGAACTGCTGATAGTTAGCTAATCAATCTTATTCACTGATAAAACTGGAGGAAAACTGATTTGTCATATTGCCCCAAAAATCTAAAACTTCCAGAAATCTCATAAAAAGTTTCCTAAATTCAGAGCTAGAGTTTAAAAATTCCTGAATATAGCCTTTATTGAAAGTACCTAAAACTTGAAATCATTGTCTTGTGATAGGACGAGTGAAAATTCGGGATGGACAACTGGTTTTCGAAAGTGCTTGTCCAAACAATCAAGTGGATCTTAAAGCAAGAGTTGAGCCCTGCAGAGTTATGGTTCCTTCTCTCTACACACTGCTGCATTGGCCAAAATGTACATGTATTTGTTAAGTACTGATCAATTATTTACTATTGTAAAGGAATTATGGCCCAGAAACATAATTGTTTATGTCAAGCATCATCTCATTTAGTAACTGGTAAAGTTTGCATTATTCTTCAAGTAACAGAGCTAAAAGACATTTGAAGCATGCTTTGTCAAAAAGGAGCTTAGTGCATCTCTGTGATGTAACAAGGCAAATTTTCAAATAGCTATGGATCCATGAAATCCATTTGGAATAACAACCAACTCAATCATGAAGCAGAATTGTCCTATGACATGTAGAAAATTGGCCGATTGCGAAGTTTCAACCCAGGTCAGCCTCTGTGGGCTGAGCAGGCTGAGCTGGGTTGATACTTTTTTGCAGATACATAAAGCCCTTTTTTGACAGAGGATGGCTCATTTATAACAGGCAGGTTTGAAACAAGCAATCAAGGAGCCACAAGTAGGGTACAAAATTGTCAGATACAAATTCGTTACCCATTACCAGACGTTAAACTTTGTTTTAAGCGAATTACATGAGAGACTGTCATTTTTTACAAAGAAAAAGTGTGAAGGACTAGTTGTAAACAGGTCGATATGATTGGATCCAGTGGGCCTGGTGTATAGCTGAAAAAAATGTTGAGAATTTCTATCATGCAAAAGGCTAAATGGGGTTTCCATGAATTATGCTAAAAATAGCATTTTGTTGCATGTTGTTTTTTTTTTTCTCCAAAACGAGGTGGCAACCAAATCTACAAATCAGTAATCTGTGTTGATGAGGGTTAATTCACTGAATGGTGTTTTATACCGCTTTCAACATTATTTCAGTCAAACGTATCACAGCAACAGCTCACATATTCATTTATGTCCTGGGTCTCACCAGTACTAGGCTAGGGCTCTGCGGTGTCTTGCCCAAGGACACTCCCAGGAAAAATCAAGTGTGTCTAGTGAGGCTCAAACCAGGAGCCTCCAGGTTTACAAGTCCTACACTTAACCACTGAGCCATACAGGACCCCATACTGATGCTGACGCCTGCCGGCAGTTGTCAGAAAGGTAGCTTGTTACAAAAATGTTTTCTCATTTCCACCATAATCAGGGTTGAAGGTCAGATTGTATATGGGTGAGGGAATAGGGGGGTGTCAAAATCAATGAAACAATTCTAATAAGTACCCACAACACGGGCTTTATTCTCTGAAGCCAAAATTGATTTCTTATCTAACTACCTCTTTCACAAAACACTTACTCTATAAATAGCAATATCTGTGAAGATGGACCTGGCTAATCGACGCACTTGGCGGGAATTTTTTCCATCATAATCCACAGCTATGATCCTCTCTGCACCAGTATCCGCAATATACAGTTGCTTATCAAATATATCCACCTCCAATGATTCCGGAGAAATTAAACCATTGATTTCTGTCAATTCTATTCTCCCAGTTCCATCTAACAAAGCTCTTTCAATTTTAGGAGTGTCTCCATTGTCCGAGAAAAACATGTACCTAAAGACAAAATAAAATTGAGCCATACTCTGTGAAAAGGGGGCATAATGCATTTGCAAAAGTATTGACTACGGCTGACCTGGGCTGAATCTTTTTGCCACTGGTCAATTTTCCGCATGTCAAAGGACCATTCTACTAACAGATCCAGTTCATTGTTAGACAAAATGGATTTTATGGATCCATAGTAATGACATGCTTGGTATAATGCATCATGGAGATGCATTATGTCCCCTTTTTTCAGAGCATGGCCCCAAATCTGCCTAATTCTTAGCATACATAAGGGAACAATAGGAAACAAGAGTAGATCAATACTACATTACGCAGAATGTGATATCTGACCTTGGACCTAAACTATCTGATATTTGTACAATTTTGGTACAAAAAAGGCCCTAAGCTTGTGATAATAATTGTACATAAGCGTCCATACAGGGGATGATGGAGGCTGCAGCAAAGGTCCAAAAATTTTGTCCAAACATACATGTATTAAAAAAAAAAATGGAAATAGTTTATTTGATGTTGCAGTGGTTTTGCAAAATTGACAAGTATCATCTTAGTCCAGATATTTAGATGTGTATATGCATATTTACCCTTCAAAGATTATATATCTTATGTTTAACCCTTTACCACACAATCTCAAATTTTAATGACCCTGCAAGACAAGGCTATTGAAAACATTGCTGGTAACAAGCATTTTCTCCTTTACCCACGAAATTTTCTGTCCTAGCTATCAAAGACAGAAATCATCATTTGAACTACATTTAATTTGTCGTCTGCAAACACTTTCAATTTTGTAGAGTCCCAAATTTTGTTGATTGGTAAATATTCCATTTTTCTTATAATCCATGTTATGATGAAATATCTACAGGAGTCCCATTTAGCTCTATGTCCTTTAAAACCATCCAGCTACATCAGAGAAGTATATTCAATCAAAATACCATCATAGTCATGTACAAAAAAAAAACAGCATTTCCTCCTTTTCCAACAATGTTTTCTACCCTGTGTCAGACCAATTTTATGTTTTGAGTAACATCTAATTCGTCTTCTGCAAATACTATCAATTTGGGCCAGGCTAAAATTTTGATGTCTGGTAAAGTGTCAAAACACAGGATTGTTTGGTAAAATGTTAAACTGCTGATAAAAAGAATTACAAATACAATGGAGATTAAAAGATGAATGTAAAGCACTTATTAACTGACAGATAGAATTTCGATCTAGTTTTTAACTGCACTTCAAAATTATTTCATTTGCCATGTGGTGGCCTGTTAGACTTTTTATGTCTTCTTTGTGTTTCTCAACTTCACCCTGTCAAAGGCACAGAGTGCTTTCCGATGTAAATAGACTGAATTTGCGTCTATTTATCATCGCCACTTGTTGCCCATATGGGTGACGCTTCATGAAGACTGTAGGGTTTTCTTACAAAGGATAGTGCAAGATACAGGATGGAAACTCATCCTAAGTCATGCCTATAGTTCTTTAACTCTTTACCATACCAGAAAAATGTAGACCAGTCCAAATTGAAAGCATTTGCTGACGACATTTTAAATGTTACTCAAATGAGGAATTTTGCCTTTGATATGGTAGAAAACATTGTGGGAAAAGGAGAAAATGCTGGTTACCAGCATTTTCTCCTTTTCCCACAATGTTTTCAAAAGGTTTCTTCCTCAGGGTCATTAAATGTCGGGATTGTGTGGTTAAGAGTTAAGCACTTAGTGTATGGCACCATCACCTGGGACCTCAGTTTAATGTCTCACGCAAAAGACTATTGGTAATTTTAGACGGCCAGCCTTAGGGCTCAAACCCACACCCTCAGGTGATCCAACACTTGATGTTTACAAGTCCTACGCTCTACCACTTGAGCTATTCAGGCTGGTCTAAATCCCACGTGACAGTCACATAGTACGATTTATATCCCCATAGTTTGATTAACCCTTTACGACACAATCCCAAGTTTTAACAACCCCTAAAAAGAAAGCTTCTGAAAACACTCTGGGAAAAGGAGAAAATGCGGGTAACCAGCTTTTTCTCCTTTTCCCACAATATTTTCTACCATTCCAAAGCCAAATCACTTATATCATTTACATAAAATTAAATTTATTGCCTGCAAATGCTTCCAGTTTGGATGAATCTAAAGTTTTGACGTGTGATAAAGAGTTAAGAAATGGTCATATACAGCCCCTATTGAAATTGGTATGCATTCTTTGTGCATCATATGGCATTGATTCTAGTTAACCCTTTGCCCCACAATCCCGGGATTTAATGACCCTGAGAAAGAGGCTTTTTGGAAACATTGTGAGAAAAGGAGAAAATGCTGGTAACTAGCAGCTAGCAATAGAAATGGTCATATACAGCCCCTATTGAAATTGGTATGCATTCTTTGTGCATCATATGGCATTGATTCTAGTTAACCCTTTGCCCCACAATCCCGGGATTTAATGACCCTGAGAAAGAGGCTTTTTGGAAACATTGTGAGAAAAGGAGAAAATGCTGGTAACCAGCATTTTCTCCTTATCCCAAATGTTTTCTCCATTTTCAAATGTAAATCCCACCATTTGATCCACACTTGATATGTCATCTTCATTTGCTTTCAATTTGGATCAGTCTAAAATTTTGTTATGTGGTAAAGAGTTAAAGAGGTGCAAATTTTCAAGCAATGGCTCAGTATAATTTTCAGACATGATAAACTTCCTAAAGTTGTATTCATGTTGAAGAGTAGTAATTCACACAATCGGGACTTACATATATGAGTCGTGCTCTTGCAAAGAGGGAATAAATGAATCTACATGATGCATTATACGTGGCAAGTCATCATATCATTCTGGATCCATAATTCCATTTTGTCTGACAACAGACTGAACCATGAGGTATACTGGTCATTTGACGAGTAGAAAATTTACCAATAGCAAAATATATCGAACCAGGTCAGCCTATGCGGACTGCTCAGGCTGACGTGAATCGACAATTTTTGCAGATGTATTAATCCTCTGTTTCACAGAGCATTGCTCATACTGTATGGGCCAAGTTTGATGCAGTATACAGGAGAAGTGATAACGAAGTGGAAATTTTTTAAGTTAAAGTGCTTACCCTGCCATGGGGTCAACTGTCACACCTTCCGGATGCTGAAGGTTGTCTTTCACTATTATTTTGAAATAATCCAACTCTAGTTTTTCGAAGGAGCCTGGTGCTGCTACAATCCATTTAAACACAGAGTCCACCCAGTAGATAGTTCGAGACAACCAGTCATAAGCGATCTGCACGGCCCCACTTGACACGCCCACATGCAGGGCAGCAAAAGACATATTGTTCTCCGAAACCCTTAGTTTGGGGTGGTAGTAGGTACCCAGAAAGATGGATCTATAGAAGAAAATATACATTATAATTACCTAAAATGAGATGTGCTTTAATAACTATGCTTGGTGTCCATGAGAACATGCAGTCTGGTTTTGGATCTACACTGTCTGATACTTCCAGATATTGTAATAAAACCAAGCCTTGAAAATACAACATAAATTGGCAGGATACTGTTTTCAGTTACTGGAAATAATAGCTGTTAAAAAGTAATTATGAAATTTTGCAAGTCAATTTTACGACAAAATTTTAGACGACAAAACTTTAGACTCCTCAAAATTGCAAGCATTTACAAGCACATGACAAAGTAAACTCAAAGGACAAAATTTTTAACTGACCCAAATTAAAAGCATTTGCAAAAGACAAATTAAAGGTTACCCAAATAACAACTTTATCCTTGATAGGGTAGAAATGTGGGAAAAGGAGAAAATGCTGGTTAGCAGCATTTTCTCCTTTTCCCACAACAGTTTCAAAGGCCCTCTTCCTCAGGATCATTAAAGTTGAGATTGTGAGATAATGGATTGAGTGGATAGAAAACATTGTGGAACAAGGAGAAAATGCTGGTTACTAGTACTTTCTCCTTGTCCCATAAAGTTTTCAAAAGCCTTCTTCCTCAAGGTTTTTAAAATACAGGACTGTTTGGTGAAGGACTGACAAGAATGAGAGCTTTTCTGCAGCACTTAGGATTGCCTCACTCATTACTGTCTGAAATATACAGTTATCAGCCATAAATATTTCATCAAAGTTCAAACCCCCATTGACTTACATGTGTTTTCAACTTTACTTCTCAATTTATTGTAGCTTAAAAACTGAAGTTGTGGTTATGAAACTTATGTGAAAATAAAGCAGGATAAATTTAATACTGAAATATATATTTTCTGCCTTGGTACAATGTAATATGATATAAACACAGCTGTATAAAAAGTGATAAATATTTTTGAGGTTTTTTTTTGCATTGACGTCAATGGCCACATTGCAAAAAGTTAGCAAAAAATAATACCACTGGGCTTTAGAGAGCTACAACATTCATGTAAGGCAAAGAATACTGATAGCATATTAGTGTAAAAAGCTCCAGTAACCTTGCTTTCCACCAGTATACTTTTCCATTTAATCAAGCGACCAGAAGCAGAGAAATTTAATATCTTGCACACTGAAAAATACATGTAAGCCAAAGGAAATTCAGAATTTGACAAAATATTTACGGCCACTTACTGAATATAAAGTAAACAACAAAAATAAAATCTTTGTAAAAGTAGCTAAACAAACTTACTTAAGGTTCAACTTTTTACCAGACAATTGTTTTTAAGACCCTGAAGAAGAAGCCTGCTAAACGCATTGTGGAAAAGGGGAAAACTGCTGGTAACCAGTATTTTCTCCTTTTCTTACAATATTTTCTACCCTTACTTTATAGAAACAAATTTCATCAACTGAGCCACATTTAATTTGCAAATGATTTCAATTTTGGACCAGTCTGAACTTATGTCCTTTGGTAAAGAGTAAATGATGTACTTGAAAATATTATGGCCTAAGGACATTTTAAATTTTGACCATTTTATCCTTTTAATACAATACTAATCTGAAAGCTGTTTGCTTCCAGGCAAAAGCTGAGCATAGCATGCAGGTGTAATTAACCCTTTACCAGACAACAAAATTACAGCCCTCTCTAAAATTAAAAGCATTTGCAGGTATCAAATTAAATGTTACATAAAACGCAAAATTTGTCATCTAAGGGTTGAAAACGTTGTGGGAAAAGGAGAAAATGCTGTTTACAAGCATCTTCTCCTTTTTCAACAATGTTTTCAAAAAAGGCTCCTGTCTCAGGGTTGTCAAAAGTCAAGATTAAGTGGTAAAGGGGTAATAGGTTGAGGGCACTTTTTCTGCCAAAAAGTCCAGGTTGAAAAATTGACATAACCAGTTACCAGCATTTCCTCCTTTACCCACGTTTTCAAAAGGCTTTTTCCTCAGGGTCCTTAAAACTTGGGATTGTGTGGTAAAGGGTTAAACTCAGGACTAGAATGACCCCTGCAGTATGTAAGAAGTACTAGTATGCCTTGTGGTCACTTGAAAGTTTCTTAGAGCATTATAAAAGTATCTCTCAATGTAACCTACTAAATTCTTTACCAGCCCTACAACAATTTTTAGACTCTGTCTTAGTGAAAGCATCTGCAGATCTGGCCGGACAATCAAGTTTTTAAACTGTGTATTAACTCTCTACCAAACAATAAACTTTTACACTCATCCAAACTGAAAGCGTTTGCAGACAACAAGTCAAGTGTGGCTCAAATGATGAGATTATCTATGGAACGGAATCAGCTGATTATCTGAATTTTCTCCTTTTCCGACATTTTTTTCAGAAGTGCTCTTCTTCAGGGTCAATTAAAGTCTGGATTGTGTGGTAAAGAGTTGAATGATAGGATTTGTTTTTGAGAAGACAGAAAAAACTGTGTAAAAAAGGAAAAAATGGTTGTTACCTGCATTTTCTTTTGCCACAATGACTTCAAACTCTGAGCTTTCAACACTAAGGGTCAACATGGGGAAAAAAGGTGATATTTGTTAAAGGGTTAACTGGTCGCCAAGAATCCTAACCATTCGCTAAATATGGACAAAGGCTCATACTTACTTTAGATGTACATCATAGAGAAATAGTTCTTTCTCTCTGTAGTCCACTTCGACACTCAGAAAGAGTATATTTGGATCACCAAATCTTATCCCAGGAACGCTTATCGGTCCTGTGACGTTATCATATGGTAGATTGACACCCAGATGTCGAAGATGGACAACATTGCCTGGGTTCCCCTCTACTGTTAGAATCACACCTTTCTCTACATCTGTAAAACATTCACAATTTAAGGTTTTATTTGACCATTTACCATGCTTTTCCGACTTTTAACCGCCCTGATGAAGGCTTTTGAAAGCACTGTGGGATAAGGAGAAAATGCTGTTCACCAGCATTTTCTCCTTTTTCCACAATGCCTTTTACCCTTTTAAAGACAAAACCAATCATTAGAGAGGCATTTGATTTGTCCTCTGCAAATATACTTTCAATTTGGATGCATCTAAAGTTTTGTTGTTTGGTAAAGAGTTAACTTCAAAGTGTGTGACCTGTCAAGTATTTGCAGACAAGAAAGACAGTTTGGCTCAAATGACTGGATATGTAGTTTGAAAGATTTACCAAAACATATTGGCTGTAACCAGTTTTACAAAATGGCTGAATAAGTTGGCTTTTTGACCTCCTTTTTGGTACTGATAACAAATGAATAAACAAAAATGTGTGATTGGTCAATAATGTGGTCATGTTTATTTTGAGGGCCCCTGCCTATTTGCTGACAAATCTACGCTGTCTTTCCTTTTTAAAAGATATTCTTATTTACAATTACCAACAATGTGAAGGAGAAGCATTTTGAAAACACTGTGGGAAAAGGAGAAAATGCTGGTAACCAGCATTTTCTCCATTTCCCACAATGTTTTCTACTCTCTCAAAGATGAATTCTGCAATTTGAGCCAAATTAATATTGTCATCTGAAAGTACTTTCAATTAATTTTGAACAAGTCTACTTTTTTGTTAAAAGGATCCTATGAGACGGCTTAGTAAAGGGTTAAAATGACTATAGAGAGGAAGAAATTCAAAATTATTACATTTTCTTTCCTTTTTTATCACAAGGACTAAATACATAAAACAATAGAAATTTGAGTATTTTCACTCGAATTTCTGGGGGAAAAAATCCAATTTGATTAATACCTCCTATTTAGACTGATAATTGCATCAGACATCAAAAATGTTTATCAATGAATTCAATAAAGCAATACAGTTGAAGAGCAAAACAAAATAAAAGGTGTTTCCTTAAAGTGATACATAGCCTGTTGAGCCCTCTACCACAAGAAAAATTTTACACTTGTCAAAATTGGTAGCATACCGTGAGTTTTGTCTGCAATAGGGCAAAAAAAAACATGGTGGGAAAAGGAAAAAATGCTGGTTACCATTTCCCACTATGTTTTCAAAAGTCTTCTTTCTCAGGGTTGTTCAAACTGGGGATTGTGTGGTAATGGGTTAAAGTATTTTAAAGTTTGGGCTACAATTTCGTTAAGGCATACAGAGCTCCCAATGGTGAAACATCCACCCCTGGATCATTTTAAATGCCAACACAAACCTTGTAACTAAATGCAACTGTCTTGTTTCTTCACACTTACAATGAAAAAGTACATGTATATTTAGTAGTAATTATTAGCATTTGAAAAAAAATGATTTGAAACAAAAAAGAGGGCCCTGTTACATCTATAAGACTGAAGTCAATTATTACATGGAATTAACACTTAAAAGCAAAATTGAAAAATGTACTTCACTATCACATTTTGAAGACTGGTTTTTGCTACAATGTCTTAAAAAATAATGGATAATGACTATCAACATCATGTTCTGAGCAGCCTGATCTAGATTTACACTTTCAACAGAAATACCAGAGATCACCCTCAGATATGTAAGTGTTACTCCATCAGCAAACAATCCATTGTTTTAACAGCCCTCTTGAAACCTTGTGAAAACATTAAGGGAAAAGGAAACAAGAGTACTGGATGTGGATGCCAATGCTCGGCTGCAGTTGCTTTTAGAAATAGATTGATTTTCAAAGAAAGTTATGAATAGCAAAAAAGACATAACTATGTAAAAATAATTTTCATGGTTACCTGCCCTTATTGTATGGGTTTCCCATTTTATAGTTAACAACTAGTCCGAGTTTGAAGGAATTATCTTCTGTCATGACAGAGATATTATAAACTGTCAAAGTTTTTGCACAATGATGACACAGAAGACAATGCAGATGACAATGCCGATGACAACACAGATGGCAACTCAGACGACAACAGGCAATACCTCGATGTTTTCTTTGAAAAACAGGTGATACTGCGACTTCCAAATTTTTTTAAAAGATCAGCTTACATCTGTGCATTATAAGCCTGGAATGCTTTATTTGATCCAGACTAGATAACTGAAAATATTAATAATGGATGAGACTGAAGGATTAATTTAGTAGAATCAACCAAGAAAAGCCACAGAAATACCTTCATCAGAATTCGATGTTTGACCACTACACAAAACTACTATTGTGACGATCAAGGATAAAACGGAGGTGAAATATGTGGTATGGTCCATATCTGAAAGTTTGATGTGGAATCACAGAGTACTGGAAGCCTGTACTGAAGATTTGGCAGCTAAAACATCCCCTATTCCGACTCACTGTGAAGGTTAGTACTCTGTTTTAAACCTGAAAATAGAATAAATACACACAAACTACATGTGGATCTGTTATTTCTTCAATAACTGAAATACAATTTTATACTTTCTTTTTGAATAGCATAACATTTATAGGCTCACTAGTTGGCAGCCAAAATTAAACATAGATCTACTAGCATTAGACAAATTTGGTTCATTACATTTAAAAGTATGGGAATTATAAGGAGTCTGATGTGTTATTTACAGTATGTACAATCTGTCAAATATGATAAAACTAGAACAAAAGTTGCCAACTTTTGTTGTCTAGATAGTTTTACAATACCATGTAGGTCTATTGTGGTCTGAAGCCTTCAAGACTGAGAGCTTGTTGTGGTCAAAACATCTGTAATCATAAAGGAAGTTTTTCACTTTTGGAAACTGATGTATGAGGCAAGATTGGGGAACCGTGATGTCACAGTAACGTTAATTACATGTTAGGTCTACTCTCGGGCTTAATCTGTTAAATCTACAAATGTATGCACTGTCATGTAACAGTATTGATTGTACCCTAAGGTGGCAGAGGACTGGGAAACTTGTTCAAAGCTGCTGCAAATAATGTCACACCAAGCTGAAGGCGAGGTGGCGACATGATTCGCCACAGCCGTGAACAATTTTCCAAGTGCCCTGATACTTGACCGTACAAGGAATTTATCATACTGCAAAGTTTTACCATTCCAACGAGTATTCAGCAAAATTTCGGTGTTTTAGGGTCTCACAAATCGAGTATGTTTACGAAATTGAATTTCTTTTCTGGGTGCCGAAAACACACCGAGAAATAACGTCACTGAAAACTGACGTCACTGAAACCTAGATAAAACATGCAGTTTGTGCATGAATACACTGCAATAGACATTCAACATATTTTTATTTAAAAGTCGATTAAACAACGCTAAGGTAAGCAAATATTCATTTTATGGTTTGTTTGCAAATTTTAAGTAAACGACTATTAGTGTTTCAGCCGAATATTAGTTTATCATATTTTTTTAACGTAACAATGCATGACCTTTCAAGATTTGTTTTTATGACGACCCGAAGCTACCGTCTTTGATTTTGCCATGCAATACCCTGGGATCTGCCAGTGTATATATTTGGAGCATAAATATCCAATCAGATAGCGTGAAATTTCTTTGTAGTAAAATAATGTGGCATGTAGATCTACTTAGAAACCACCAGGTTATAACTGGATGAGGTTTCTTGTTACACATCTAAAACGCTAACTTTTTTAAGATTTCATTCACTGTACCAATATGTTTCACCTTAAGTAAAAACTCAGCCAAACAGGACACTTCCTATATAATCAAGCTTTATTTGTGTTTGTGTGGACCAATCACCAACATAAATCAAAATCCTCTTACCAACCATGTATTAAGTACCATTTGCTAAAGTGTACGAAAAGGTTTTTCTCCCCACCCCTTTTTTAAGGAGAAAAAATCCACTGCTTTCCCTCACATAATCCAGGGATGTATATATGATCCCTGCCTAATCTAAACAGTATAAATACGAAGTCTGGTTATTAGAATGGTTCTATAAATACTTGTAGCATGTTCAAATGGTTGCCATTTGAAACATATAATATTCATGACTTCCATTTTACAATATTATTCATTGCTAACCAACCATTCATTCAGTTTTATGTACTTTTGCATTCAAATAAGCCCCTTTTGGGTGGCTTTACTCTTTACCAAAGCGTCCCCAGTTCTAATGACCTTAAGGCAGAATATTTAGAAACATCGTGAGAAAAGAAGAAAATGAAATTAGGCCTACCTTTTCCCACAATGCTGCAGTCACAAACCCCAGCATCTGAGTTACTTTTAGCTTGTCGTCTGCAAATGCTTTAAATTTGGACGAATTCAAGAGTTGTTGCCTACTATAGAGTTGAATTTCAATCATTTGAAACAGAGATTTAGTAAAATTTTACTGTATATTTACCCGAAATTCTATTTGAATATTTGCATGAATAAGCATTGACTTTCCTTCCACAGCTTTTTTTTTCTTGCATTTCATGTGTGTCTTTTGGCATTCTGTGACATTTTTTGGCCGAGCTGTAAGCTACGATTTTGACATACTTCTTGGTAATAGTCTCGAACGTATAAATAATAATTTATGTTAGGTTAAACATGCAGACCTGTTTACTCTGCAGGCCACTGCAGAGCCTATTCGCGGGACAATTTCTAACACCAATATTGGCCTAGAAGGGTTTGCCGTAGAGATAATCCTTTTTCAGATGATACGTAATTTGATATTTTGTTTGCGTTACTCTATAACCCATTAATGTATAGTCCACATTTACTTTCAGAAACACCATTTTTAGCAGCAACTGCTCCTTTTCCGATGATGTGGTGGATTAACATCTAAACTTGAAAAATATGTCTAGTTGAAAATTTCACTTGCCAACAGTATGCAAAGCCACGAGGAAGTAAACGAAGGCTGGCGTGGTTACTTTTCGCTTTTTTTCTCTTCATATTGAAACACATTTTAACCCTGTACCAAACAATCCCGGGTTTCAAGGCCCTGGGAAAGAAGGCTTTTGAAAACATTGTAGGAAAAGGAGAAAATGGTGGTAACCAGCATTTCTCTTTTTCCCACAATATTTTCTACCCTGTCAGCGAGTTAAGCTTATTAGTACCAATTTCGAATTTGTCGTCTGCAGATGTTTTGAATATGAAAGAGTCTAAAATTTGTCGTTTGGGAATGGGTTAAGAGTTTTTTAATATTCATATTCAACAACCTCATATGCCATCTTTCGTTTTTAAATAGACTTTCTTGATTCATGTATCTTCAAAAAATTGCGTTTTCTGTTCCTTCATATATTTCTACTTTCAGACAATTTTATGATATTGTGGTACATTTAGATCTACTAAAAGCCTTTATATGGTAATTGTTTTTATAACCTTGACTTGTTATTCAACAGTCAGAGTACTAAAATTTCAATTGGTTATATGCATCAATGTACAGCAAAAACTATGTTGTATTCAATTATGCTTCTCAAATAGAGTGACAACGAGCAAGCACAATCTTGTAATACCTTTAGGGGCTGCTAGATCTAAAACCTTTTACCAAACGTCACGGCAATGTCGATTAATTAAATAACAATCCTGATACAAAAGGTTTTTGAAAACAGCGAAAAATGAGAAAATCAGCATTTTCTTCTTATCTGACAACGTTTTCAAACATTCTACAGACAAACCCCATAGTTATCTCCACATTTATCGTCTGGAAATGATGCACAATCTAAACCGAAAGTCGCGTTTTTGAAAACGTTATATAAATTGGTACCGACTCATAACTTTTAAAAGCTATTTACAAAAAGAAGAGACTCTTCAAAAGTCGGGTATTTTTAAAACCCGTTTTTACCTATACTCTCTGCGTTTTCCATATACATGTAGCCCTTCTTTAGCTGTTGTCTGCGTTTATCTCATTTTTCGAATCTCTCCTTTGCGTATACATATAATAAGGCGCTTAGCTCTATGTTCCATAAGTGTTGTCTGCGTTTTATACCGTCCTTATTTCTTGAGAAACGTCATCATGTGGTAAATAGAACACATGACATGTATTCGTTAGCGTTTAAAGTTGAAGTTTTATTGAGCTTTCATCCTGAGATGATGTCATTGAGCTCGCCGGAGGCACTCTTGACGGCATTTTTTCTGGACTCGTTAGCTCCACTGACCGCAGGCTGGCGGGCTTATGTCATGCCCTGTGTCGGTCGTGCGTGCGTGAGTCCGTCATTCCGCCCATTTTATTTGAAGCATCGTCTTCTCTGAAATAACCTATCTAATATCAACCAAACTTCACAGAAATGACTTAAAGAATCTGATCCTGATGAAAGCACTGGTTGCCAAGGCAACAAGAGTGAAAAATATTGAAAGTCATTAAAAATCATCTTGTCCGAAACCATAAGGTCTAGGGCTACCAAATTTTGGCATGTAGCTTCATCTTTCAAATTATAGCCCTGGGGTCAAAATGTGCTCCGCCTTGGCGGTCAAAAGTTTTACATGAGCTTATAACTATAGCCAAAACTTTAAAATCTTCTTATTGCGAACCATTAGGCCCATGGCTACCGAATTTGCATGTAGCTTTATCTAGTGAACCTCTACCAAGTTTGTCCTAACCGAAAATCCTAGGCAGGTAGCTTCTCCTGGATCACAACCAAGTTTATTCAAAATTTATCTCTGGGGTCAAAATCGGCCCAACCTTGGGTTCACACCTTTTACAAGGGCTTTACACAATGGAAACGTTTAATATCTTCTTGCCTGTAACCATTCCGCCTGTGCCTGTAATATTTGGTATGTAGGCCTAGTTCCTCTTGTAGACCTGTACCAGGATTCAACTAATTATAGACCTTGGGTCAATAATGATGTTGAGATGTTGGAACTTGTTTTGTCCAAAATACTCTTTAACGGAGTCCATTGATATTTGGTATGAATGATAACTGATTAGACCTACTTGTAGTCACCAACATCATCTTAGCATGTGACAAAGATTTCACTTTTTCTGTCGGGGTGGGGGAACTAAGCCTATTATCTCTATGAAATTTTATTGCAAAACAGATTTCTTACAGTTAAATGACTGACGATGTCAATAACAGGTATTGCACATTTATTTCGAAGTGGAGCAATACAGAGCCATCGAGCCCTTTTGTTTAATGCCATATTATTTCGGACGCCAACTCGTATATAACAGATCTTATATAATCATAAGCAGGTCTGTTACATGTATTGTATGTATAATATGGTGCACGATGGGCTGCTGACCTCTAGGTACTAACAAATCAGCCTTGCTCTGTGAAAATGGAGCTTAATGTATCTGCGAAAAGTATCGACTCAGGTCAGCCTGCGCAGTCCGCGCAGGCTGACCTGGGCCGAAACTTTTCGCTGTTGATCAATTTTCAGTATGTAAAAAGGACCAATCACCTTCATGATTCAGTCGGTTGTTTGACAAAATTGATTATCTGGATATATAATTACATGTATGTGGTGACTTGATTTGTATCATGGATCACGTAGATGCCTTACGCTCCCTTTTGCTAGAGCACGGTTCACATGAATTGAATTGGTGAATTCATCTTCGTGTGTGACCGTGTTGACCTTTTTATCCCATAAAGCATTTGTAGTTTTATTCTAGATTTAGAAAGTAACGCAATTTCTGATAGACGCTAGCAGCCAATCAGAAATTGCATTACTTTGAAATCTAGAAAATTATTGAGAATTAAACTAAGAATGGTTTCTGAATACGGCGGGCCCTGATAGTGGAACAACTGGACCTTTTCCACAGACAGAATATGTATGAGCCTCGCTCTAAAAAAAGGGGGGGTTAGATAAATCTCTTTGACACATTATACCAAGCAAATCATCATAACTGATCAATAAAATCCATTCTGTCAAACAACCACTGAATCCTGAGCTAAACTGGTCCTTTGAGCTAAAATTGTCCAATAGCAAAAAGTTTCGACCCCGGTCAGCCTTCGCGAATTGCAGATGCATTAAACCCTTTTTCACAGAGAATGACTCAATTATACGGTGATTGTTTGGTAAAGGGATGAAAACTGGAAAAAAAAATACCCTAGGTATAACGGCCCTATTTTGATCTATAGAGATTTCTTTTGAAATGAGATTTGAGTAAATATTTAATATCAATTAAATGCTTTTATAACGTCTTCTCGTAATGATATTAAAACAACTTCGGTATCAATATTTTACAATAGGGGATCTGATTTTCATGATGTTTCTGCCGTTTTTTTATGAGATTTACAAAATGTTAACGGCATTAAGACCACTTTACAGCACGCGGAAAGCAGTTGAGAGTTGATTTGTATCATAGAGGAAAAATGTCTATAGAATGGAACTTCGCTTTGAACATTTTCAAATGTCGTTTTACACATAACAGTAGAATTATAAAATCTTACTATGCCCCATCCGTTTTCGAGTTATCGAAATGTAGTTTTCAAAAGTGCCCTAAACCAGATCAATACGCCCTAGGACCGCCATATTTTATTATCCATATCTGACAAGGTTGGCATCAGTACTAGGATGGGGCTCTGCAGTGCCTTGTCGAACGTAACGCCCGTGTGACTGGGCAGTCGCCGGCGGGGATTGTAAAAAATAGTCAGGGGCTTTTGCGGACGGCGCAGGCGACATGGGTCGATACTTTGTGCAGATACATTAAGCCTCTCTTTCACAGAGCTCGTCACACACACACACACACACACACACACACACACACACACACACATATATATATATTTTTTTTTTTTTTGCCCGAAACCTTTCGCAACGATGTAAAAATTTACGTATTTCAAAACTGCTTCGAACAAGCTGATTCTATCAATGCAAATAGATCTATCTAAATAAATGCTCAAATTAGCCATCGGCTTACCACCTTCAGACAACATCTTTCGACTTGCTGCAAACCGTTAGAATTGAAATCGCTGTGACAAAATGGGAAAACCGTAATGAGTGCGTTCTTTCTTTTGTCCCGATGTTTTTACACGTCTGTTTTTATGTATCAAGTCTGAATTTACGTAGATTCTCTATATTTGACGAGAATTGTCTCATAGTTGTTTTTCGTAAGTTTGTTTCATGGGGTAATAAGTTAACCTTTTACCGAACAATACACCATTTTAACGAATGTGGGTTGAAAAGCTTATTTAATGAAAACATTGTGAGAAAGGAGAATATGCTGGTAACCAGTATTTTCTCCTTTTCCCACAATGTAGTCTGCTCTTTCAAAGATAAATATCATCATTTGCGCCACGATGAATTAGTTGTCGGCAAATGCTTTCAATATTTTGTTATGTGGTAACGAGTCAATATTTCTATTTTCTCGTATGGCGGAAAACTAAAGAGCGGTTTTGCTGCTTGCGAGCGTGTCTTTTCAATGCCTTTATTTTCATTTATGTCACGATTATTATTGCATGACAAAAAACCATGAAGTGCAAGTCAAATAAATGAATTCCTTCTTTATTCTTCCATTCTCTTGATTTCTATCAGAAAGGCCACCGATCATCAATAATTCATTATATTTCCGATCTGCTGTAAATTTACCGACGGATAAATTGGCAAATGAAAACCGAGTTAGATCTTGTTTAATATATATAAGCCATGCTCCGTGAATAGGGGGCTTAGTGCATCTGCGAACAGTATCGATCCCGGTCAGCCTGCGCAGTTCGCGCAGGCTGACCGGGGCCGAAACTTTTCGCTATTGGTCAATTTTCTGTATGCAAATGGACCAGAGTACCCCATGAATCAGTCAGTTGTCATACAAAATGAATTTTATTGACCAATATTTATGTGGTGACTTGCTTGGTATCATGCATCACGGAAATGCATTAAGCCCCCTTTTGCCAGAGCATGGCTCATATATTAGTGTGGACTGAGTTTTACGACATTCCTGTCACCACCATAAAAGTCTCGACATCAAAACCTCGCAAAAACTTGAACGGGTTTGGATTCTCTACAAATATTGTAAAATTTACGTAGATGTAACCATCATCCTTTCAAAAGTTCGAATCTAGTTCTCAATTCCAAGATTTACCATCTGATTGCACGAGGCAGAACGTCTCGCCCAATCAGAATTAAAGTCTTTGAATGAAATTCATGATTTAAAGGCATTGGCTCCAGAGTTTTAAAAAAAAAAAAAAAAAATGATAATAAAAATATTTGAGCCACGCTCTGGCAAAATCGGGCTTGATGCATCTCCGCGATGTATGATACCAGACAAATTATCACATTAGTATGGATTCATAAAATCCATTTTGTATAACACTCGACTGATTCGTGAGGTAGACTGGTCCTTTGGTACGCAAAAAATTTACAAATAGCAAAAGATTTCGAACAATGTCAGCTTGCGCAGTCCGCGCAGGCAGACATGGGTTGATACTTTTTGTAGATGCATTAAGTCCCCTTTTCACAGAGCGTGGCTCAATTCTTCCGGGCTTTTTTAAAAGTATTTTTCATGTGTTCGGTCTATCACTTGAATCGATATTCGATATATACCTTGAGACGAGCTTCTTCATTTGTAATTCTAATTTTCTTTTTTATACGAACAGTACAAAAAAGGCCCCCTTTCTCTTCCTCAGGCTTACATTTACATATGTCATTGAGTAGTCTGAAAAAACATATATATGAGCCGTGCTTAATTCATCTGCAAGATGTATCGAGTCATGTCAGTCTGCGCAGTTCGCGCAGGCTGACTTGACCGAAACCTTTTTCGCTATTTTTAAATGTTCTGCATGTCAAAGGGCCAGTCTGCTTCGTGATTAAGTCAGTTGTGAAAAAACGTGGCTATTATGGATCCACAATTATTTGATGGCTTGATTGGGTGTCATGCATAACGGAGATGTATTAAGATCCCTTTTGCCAGAGCATGGCTCATATATAAAAGTTTGCCATGTTTACCCTGCAGCTGCTTAGTGGGACAAATGCACTTTTGCGGACAATGTAGATCAAGATCAGGCTGCTTAAGTTTAAAACTACACGGTCCAATACGGCGAGATTTAGCCGATAGAAAGAATTTTAAAAGCAGAATTTTTGGTGGTTTTTTTTTTTTTTTCATTAGTTGGATATTTTCATTTAATTTATTCCGCAGTTTAACTCTTTAACCAGGGCCCGTATTCACCAGCCATTCTTAAGAACGTTCTTAGTCTCATTCTCCACAATTTTCTAAATTTGAAAGTAACACTATTTCTGATTGGCCAAACTAAATCGTTCAGCCAATCAGAAATAGTGTTACTTTCAAATCTAGAAAATCTTGGATATTTAGACCAAGAATGTTCTTAAGAATGGTTGGTGAATACAGGCCCAGATGACAAAATTTTATACTTGTCTAAATTCAGGGCATTAGCAGACGACAAATAAAAGGTGGTTCAAATGGCGGACTTTGTACTCGATAGAATCGAAAACATTGTGGGAAAAGGAGAAAATGCTGGTTCCCAGCATTTTCTCCTTTTCTCACAATGTTTTCAGTGGCTGTCACCCACAAGGTCGTTAAAACTCGGGAGTGTGCGTTAAAGAGTTGAGGGTTAACCCGTATCTAGCAAGTTCATCCGGATCCTAACTGTACAGTTCATGTATGTGGTCTTCCGGTTGTATTACTTATTATAAGGCATCAAAACTTTAGGCTAAAATTGACCCCTTTTGCAGACGACAAACCATAGAAGACTCCAATAGTCTTATCAATGACATACAAGAACAAGAGGGCCATGACGGCCCTGTATCGCTCCACTGGCTTATAAATATAAACCACGAAGAGAAGTCTTCACTATATAAGCCCTTATAAAACTTTGACCCCAGGGCTACAGTCGGACTAAATGGGGAATATGTGTATTAGAAGAATAACATGCCAAATTTGGGAGTTCTTGGCCTTATGGCTAGTAACAAGACGGTTTCAGAACTTTTCACTCCATAAACCCATGTAAAACTTGTGACCCCTGGTGCAGGGCCAAACTTGATCCTAGGGCTGTAACTTCGGCCCTCTTTGTAGTTGTCCACTAGATAATGCTATAATTATGCAAAATTTGGTAGCCTAAGCCTTATGGCTACGTACACCAAGATTTAAAAGTTTTCCCTATGTAAGCCTATGTAAATCTTGTCAACCCCCACCCCGCCCCGCCCAGCATGAGGCCAAATTGACCCCAGGACTATAATTTGGGCACTTTTGGTAGACCCCAACTAGATCAAGCTAAATGCAAAATTTGGTAGCTCTAGGCCTTATGGCTAGGTACAGGAAGATTTTTAAAGTTTTCTCTATATAAGTCTATGTAAAACTTGTGACCCCTGGGCAGAGCCAATTTTGACCCCAGGGCTATAATTTCAAGAAACATGATGGAGGTCTACTACATAAACCTACATGCCAAATTTGGTAGCCCTATGCCTTGTGGTTTCAGACAAGAAGATTTTTAAAGTTTTCTCTATATAAGCCTATGTAAAACTTGAGACCCCTGGGGCAGAGCCGATTTTGACCCCAGGGCTATAATTTCAAGAAACATGATAGAGGTCTACTACATAAAGCTACATGCCAAATTTGGCAGCCCTATGCCTTATGGTTTCAGACAAGAAGATTTTTAAAGATTTCCAATATTTTTCAGTTTTGTTGCCATGGCAACCAGAGTTTTTGAAGGAATCAAATTCTTTCAAGAAATTCTGTAGAGGACCATGGCAGGATCATTTCTGTGAAGTTTCATGAAAATTGGATGGGTAGTTTCAGGGAAGAAGATGTTTTAAATAAAAGTTAACGCACGGACGGACGGACGGACGAACGCACGCACGCACGGACGCACGACGGACACCAGGCCATGACATAAGCCCGCTGGCCTTCGGCCAGTGGAGCTAAAAACAAGCAATTTCGTTGAAATGATAAACCCCCCCCCCCCCCGCCGACAAAAGCCCCATTTTTCCACGACACGGCATTAAAAAAAATGTATGTCGGTGTACTATCATAAGGAACACAAGTATGAAGTTTCATCAAATTTAGTCAAGGATTTTAGAAGATATCTGACCGGACGGACGGACGGACGGACAGTGGAACAAGAGGGCCATGATGGCCCTGTATCGCTCCACTGGGTTATAAATATAAACCATAAACACTAAACATTTCAATTCTGAACCAAATGGTTTCAAAATGAAGACTTACAAAGTTTTCTCTGTAAAAGCCCATGTGAAAGTTGAGACCCGCAAGGCAAAGCCATTTTTGATCCCAGAGCTATAATTCCTTGAACCCTGGTAGAGGTCCACAAGATAAAGCCACATGCCAAAATAATACAAGCCTATGCTGTATGGTTATAAATAAGGTGATTTTCAAGTTTTGTCCTTATGAAGCCTCTGTAAAACATAAGACTAATTTCAAAAAAAAAAAAAAAAAAATCAAAACAGGAAGATTTCTTAAGTTGTCACTATGTACGCGCATGTAAAACTTGTGACCCCTGCGGCGGGGCCAATTTTGACCCCAGGGCTAAAATTTTGGCCCGCTTGGTAGCTGTAGGCCTTATAGCTAGGTACAAGAAGATTTTTAAAGTTTTCTCTATATAAGCCTATGTAAAACTTGTGACTCCTGGGGCAGAGCCAATTTTGACCCCAGGGCTATAATTTGAAGAAACTTGATAGAGGTCTACTACATAAAGCTACATGCCAAATTTGGTAGCCCTATGCCTAATGGTTTCAGACAAGAAGATTTTTAAAGATTTCCAATATTTTTCAGTTTTGTTGCCATGGCAACCAGAGTTTTTGAAGGAATCAAATTCTTTCAAGAAATTCTGAAGAGGACCATGGCAGGACCATTTCTGTGAAGTTTTATGAAAATTGGATGGGTAGTTTCAGAGAAGAAGATGTTTGAAATAGAAGTTAACACACGGACGGACGGACGCACGCACGCACGGACGAATGGACGCACTACGGACACCGGACCATGACATAAGCCCGCTGGCCTTCGGCCAGTGGAGCTAAAAACTATTTCCCCTCGCCTTCGGCGGGGGATAAAAAGACATCGTGCGAAAACGTAGAGAATGCTGTAAGCCTGTTTTAAAACTGTTTGTTCAGCATTTTCTCTTTTTTCCCACAATGTTTTTTCGAAGGCATTTTTTCTTTTTTTTTTTCTCCACAGGGTTGTAAAACACTGGATTGATGCGTAAATTGATTGTATGGTGCTTAACGCCGATTTCAACACCCTTTCAGTTATATTGTGCCAAATGTTCTGGAGTTGCTGTTACGGTACTTCACACATTATTCTTCCCAAGCCACTGGCTGCTTTTCCACATAGCCATCGTCGAAACAATGATCAGTGGTGAGAGAGGAATGAATCCTGTCGCAACAACTATTATCAGTCCTCGGAAGGAAATTGGTCAAGCTGCGGATTCGAACCAGCGACCCCCTGTTCTAAAGTATTGTACGCTAAGTACTGGCTACTCACGGGGCTCAGTGGATTGTCTCGTAAATGGTTAGCACTGTTTTGTAAATGGATACCCTGAACCAGGGTCCGTATTCATAATCCATTTCAAGTTGCATTCTTGTTCTAAGTACAAAAAAAGTATCACAGGTTAAAATTGGCTATACCATTCGCTTAGATTCCTTTCAAATTTAGGAAATTCTTGAGAATTTGACTGCGATTTTGAATGATTAGCCAGTAAGATCTCAGGTTTGACATTTTCAGTGCCATAGGGACTTTAGCAGACGGCATAGATCAAGATCAGACTGCACAGAACGTGCAGTCTAATCTTGGATCTATACCGTCCGCCTTCTGAGTGAAATCTATACGATAAAAATCTTTCTGAGCTAAGTGGATTGTATACCCATCCGTTCAAAAAGGTTGACTCTGGCGCTGAAATTGTTCAAGCAAGCCGCCTTTGCAGAAATCTTCGTATTGTTTAAGATGGATCACCAGCACAAACTGGAGCTTATTACATTATATCATTTAAACTTAAGAAAAGAAAACATAATGTACAGTCCACGGTTTTCCCTACCCCCCTTGTTTCTTTGAATTTGGACCACCGATTTTTCTAAATGTCCTTCTAAATTTTAAAAGTATTTGCCTTCTTTATTCATTCGAAGGGGATCAGATGACCCTCCTCCCCCCCATATGACAAAGTCTAAGAAAAACGCTGGCAGTCTGATCTATACCGTCCGCTTGTTTAGTCAAGCCTACGGGACATTCTTAAAATCATTCGGAGTTTCAAAAGACTGTATTTTCATCCATCGAATGATTTGGTGCTAAAAGAGGTGACTAGAAGCTCGATGCTGAAATGTTAGTACAGGACTATAGGCACTTGGTTTCCGGGACTTTAAGTTTCACAGCATACATCCATTTCTGTACATTATAAATACTAGATGGTTTCGCAGCTGCCATGTTTTAAAGCAACGGAAGTTCGTTCAATGGTTTCCAATTACACCGGTTCCCGAATCGTCACATAGCGAACATCGCCAGTATGGGTACCACAGTTATGTCGGACTTTTAAATAATCTCGCTTGGTAATATAGTTGTTTGCTATTCATACCAAATCAGAAAGTATTTACTTTACAATATCTTTAAAGTGCACGGCGCGTTTACATTACCGTGGTACCCGTATTTGCAATGTTCGCCATGCGACGATTCGGGAACCGGCGTAATTTGAAACCAGTAAACATAGCCCACTTCCGTTGCTTTAAAACAAAGCAGGTGCGACGAAACCTAGTAGAAGAGACAAATGAAAATTTGAATTTCCAAATTACGTACATAGACGATCTAGATCGGTCTTTTACTTCTGAGGAAATAATCCAAACCATATCTCAATTAAATCGCAGCAAAAGTCCTGGTTTTAATAATATACAAGTTGGCTTCTTTAAAAAAGAAGCCAGGAGAGGTCGGCATCAATGTTTTCAAATAGTTTATTGGCTTTTGATTTCAATATATTTTGGTAGATGTAAACAAACAAGTTAGGAATTAAATAAATGAGAAAAAACATATTTTTTTTTAATTTTGCTGGTGTAAATGCACAAAACAGTACATGTTCCACATTGTTATAATATTCTAGGAATTGTAAGCCATATGCTATGATGATGACCCATTTGGCTCATTTTCAAAAGGAACAAACCTCTAATGAATATTTGTAATGTGTGCTCAGACAAGCCAAATATTTTTGGAAAGGAGAAATCGTTCAATTAAAATTTGATACAATATGCTAATTTCACTGAATAGGCAAGAATCTTACAATCTGATGACAATAAATAAAGGTGGCCTATACATAATACTAGTACCAGACATGTTAAAAATAAATGTAACATTTTTTAATCCTTTAACAAACAGCAATTTTTGGACTGTCCTTTTTTTAACGAAATTTCTTTTTCTCTTTGCTTAGATTTATTTGTTTAATGAAAAATTGCAATTATTAGAGAGGTCATTTATAATCAATATAGTATAATAAATCTTTTTGGAAATCCGTCATATAAAAAAAAAACGTTTATTTCCTATTTCAGTTTTTTGATTTCAGTTTATTTATAACACCATGACGAAATAGACTGTGTATCAGAACAATTTTGCAAAAACAAATGGATTTAGACAGCGATTTCTGTGCCAGTCTGCCCTTTAAACTCACCACTTTTGGAGAGGTCTGATGACCTCTCCAATTACGAGAGTGTTTTATAGATAGTAAGGACTTTATTGCACCATATTTATGCAATATATTTAATAAGATTTATGATACAGGTATATATCCTGAGGCATGGACAAAGGAGATCATTGTTCCCATCTTTAAAAAAGGTGAGAAGAATAATCCTTTTAATTATCGTGGGATAACACTTGTTAGTTCACTAGCCACTAGTCTATTCTCTGTGCCTCAGAAATAGACTTAATAAGTATTGTGAGAATAATAGTGTTTTAACAGATTTACAGTTCGGTTTTAGAGATAAGAAAAGTACAGTCGAATGTATTTATATTCTTCATTGTTTAATCCAAAAAATTTTGTCCTTAAATAAACAATTATTTTGTGCTTTTATTGATTATGAAAAGTGCTTCGACACTATAAACAGAGAATATTTGATACAAAAACTTATTTATTCAGGATTAAGTTGTAAGTTAATTCGTATGGTCAAATCTCTTTATAATAATGTGAAATCGTGCATTAGTGTGTCGAACAATTCAAATCTCTCGGACTTCATAGAATCTAGATATAGCAGTCGGTTTAAAGCAAGGGGAGCCGTTGTCGCCTCACCTGTTTATTTTATTCGTAAATGATATAAGCGATTCTTTGACATTAGAAAATCTGAGTCAAAGTGATATAGAATACATGTATCTTTCCATTTATTTACTTGTGTTTGGAGATGACATGGTTCTCTTTACAACAGATAAAAATAGCCTCCAAAATCAGCTTAATGATATTTCTAATTACGCTAACCGATGGGGCTTAAAGATCAATGTCGAAAAAAAGTAAAACCTGTATTTTTGAAAAAAGAAATCACAATTTTATATGGTCTATTAACAGTTAAGAATTAGATATTGTAGAAACTTTTTGTTACCTTGATGTGAAATTTTCAAAAAACGGGTTATTTAATCATGCTGTGTCAGCGTTATATGATCAGGCAAATAGAGCAATGATGAATCTTTTTCAATTATTTAGAAGAACAAAATTCGATATTAAAACAAAGTTACTCTTATTCAATAGACTGGTTGCACCGATCTTGTTATATGCCGCAGAGGTATGGGGTATATATGGTTTAAAGCAG
This sequence comes from Tridacna gigas, assembly GCA_945859785.2. Taxonomy (NCBI): domain Eukaryota; kingdom Metazoa; phylum Mollusca; class Bivalvia; order Cardiida; family Cardiidae; genus Tridacna; species Tridacna gigas. Next base: position 57,292,287 of record OX244034.2, read on the forward strand.
GTTGATAAATTACATGTGAAATTTTGTAAAAGTATCCTTGGTGTAAGGACACAAACTCCAAACTTTGCGGTTTATGGTGAACTCGGTAGATATCCTCTATCTATTATAGCAAAATAACGAGCATTCAAGTATTGGATGAAAGTAAAAGCTAATAATGAAAGCCTTATGTCAAGAATATATAACGAACAAAGTTTAATAGCAAATCAGTCAAATTCACTATGGGTTAACAAGGCTAAGCAAACGTTGAATTATACTGGTTTAACATACCTATCAGATAAGGATAATTTGAATAAAACTGATTTTAAGTTATTACAAAGTCGGCTAAGGGATAATTTTAAACAAGAATGATGTAGTTATATCAACAACTCTTCTAAATTAGAATACTTTTGTAAGTATATATAAAGACCGATTTGAGTTAGAACCGTATTTAAATAATTTAAAAAATGAATCGTTAAGAAAAACGCTCACACAATTTAGATTAGCATCGCATAAGCTTGAAATTGAAATTGAAAGAATAAACAATGTTGACGGAAATAATGAATATGCAGACTTTGCGATCGTTCTTTAGTTCAGTCTGAATACCATTTTCTTTGCATTTGCAGTAAATTTAGTGATACTAGAACTAAGTACTTGTCTTTTACTTGGGCTAATATCAATAAATTTATCAATATCTTATCGTCTAAAAACAAGAAAATACAAAAGTCAAGTTAATACAGCAAAATTTATAAAGGAGTCTTTACAAAGGAGGGAATCTTGTTTAGACTTGTCTATCAATTCTGAATAACTTCTCATTCATTAGATTGTGTTTATTATTATATGTATCTATATATGTTCACTATATACATGTATGTTCTGTCATTGCCATATATCTATTTTTCTTGTAAATGGCCAATGGTATATTTTTTTGCTGAATACCAGATAAAGTTGACTTGACTTGACTATAATATACAGAAATAAATGTAAATTGTGAAACGTAGTCGTGAAAACCAAGTGCCTATGTACAAGAGTACGATTGTGAAATCATATAATTATGTGTTCTATGGACAGGAGACTTTAAGTCTAGTGAAGACATAAGATCGGCGCTCTGGCAAAAGGGGGTTTAATGCATCTCGTGATACAATATACCGAGCAAGCCATCACATAATTATCTATCCATAGAATCTTTTTAGTCTAGAACAGAAAACTGAATCATGAGGTAGACTTGGACATGCAGGTGATTTACAAATCACAAAAAGTTTCGACCCATGTCAGCTTGCGCGGACTGCGCTGGCTGACATGGTTTGATACTCTTTGCAGATGCATTAAATCTTCTTTTCACAGAAAATGACTCATTATTATTATTATAGTTCTTACAAAACTTCCGGTTTTGTCAAAGATTCATTCTTTTTCTTCTTTCATTTCCCATTTATATTGCCGGCTTGCATTTTTCCATGATTCAATAGTATGGGGAAAAAGGAATAACAAATGTGTTTCAGTTTCACGTTTCAACACTTATGAGTATATCGTGACTTTAAATTCCTAAAATATACATTTGATTGTAATTTGATGGACATCTTAACCCTTCACGAGACTTCAAAATTTCAGACTCATCTAAATTGAAAGCAGTTGCTTTAGTTTATTTGTATTGGGGTTTAAAGTAACAATAGCTGCCAAAAGTAAACAAAATGGGAGTTAATATGCATTTAAATCTAAATCATACCATTTAAAAGTATGGAAATTATTGTGAAGATAATAATCTGTAATTGTACAGTGGGTCCAAGTATCAGTCGCTGGCAGAGAAATTAGTTTCAAAACTAGGTTAAAAGTTGCCCGGTCACTCTTTTTTTTTTTTTTTTTGTTCACTGTTTGCCTGATAATAAAATGCTTTTTTCTGCCAACGACTAACACTTGTACAGACCACACAATAACAGATTGTCATGTTCACAATGTTTTCCATACTCTTAGTATTATGATTTAAACGTACATGCATTTTAAGACCTGCATTGCTTTTTTGGCCCTATCGGGCCTTTAACGTCGTTTAACAGCTTTTGTCATGAATATCACGGTTGCCAGAACGCTTACGCATGTGTTTCCCGGCTTTCTCACACCAGTACTGACACAACTTTCTCAACAAGCTACTAACTGCCTTTCTCACACCAGTACTGACACAACTTTCTCAAAAAGCTTCTGACTGCTTTACTCACATGCATCAGAGGTGAGAGACGAAAAATCGCCTGAAAGAAAAATTGCCGCAACCGGGTATCGAACCCGCAACCACCAGGTCACGAGTCAGATACGCTAACCAGTGAGCTACCGGGCCGAGCAAACCATTTGCAGACGACAAAACACATGTAGCTCAAATAATTTCATTTGTATTTGAAAGGATAGAAATCACTGTGGGGACAGGAGAAAGTACTAGATACGAGCATTTTCTCTTTTTCCCACAAAGGTTTTAAAAATCTCCTGCCTCGGGATCGCCAAAGCACGGGATTGTTTGAAAAGGGTTTAACCCTTTACCACACAATACCCACTTTTAACGACCCTGAGAAAGAATCCTTTTGAAAACATTGTGGGAAAAGGAGAAAATGCTGGTAACCAGCATTTTCTCCTTTTCCCACAATGTTTTCTACTCTTCCCAAAACAAATTTCAATTTTTGAGTCACATTCGTCTGCTAGAGCTTTCAATTTGGACTGGTCTAAAATTTTGTCGTGTGGTAAAGAGTTAAGCAAGTAGAGGAGCATGACTTAACACTATAAACAGTGATTTCATGTCTATCGCGAAGATACTCCGATCAACCCGAGCGTCCACGTATTCTGATCTTGGTCTCTACTCATCTCTACCAGGTCCACTATCGATAAGGGTTAAGCATAGATGGTGCTGTTTACTTTGTGATTGTCTTACAGCGGCAGTGCGAATGGATCGTGTTTCACTGTGAAAGGGACCGGGGGGGGGGGGAGGTCAATGTAGTGTACTGATTTTTCGGAGGTATAAGGTACACTTTAGGATCTCAATACTATTTCAAAAGTAAACATATTTCTGGTACACGACAGAGACTAATGTACATGTACCTGTCTATATTTTCCTCGTCGCTCAGTCTACCAGTAGCCGAGCCCCGGTTGCTTAGTCGGTAGCGTACAAGACTTGAGAACACGGGGTCGCTGGTTCGATCCCCGGCTGAAATAATATTGAAAACGGCGTTAAACACCATACAATCAATCAATCTCTACCAGGAGTGCAGACTGCACTCTTCTCAGACTACAGACTTTTTCACGAAAATACAATGCGACAGTAAAAGCGGTTGAACACTTTTGTACTGATTTTCAACAAACTCTGAAAGTTGGTTTGAACGAGTTGGAATTCGAAGTGGAAAAAACCCTGCGCTTCAAGAACTGCGTCCTATTGACTAAACACAAAGGAGAGGAATGGGGGGGGGGGGGAATTTCTTGACTCCTTCAGGGACTGTCCTCGGTTCTCGGAAAGTTTTGTGGTTATGAAACTTGTGAAATGCCTAAGATGTTCTCCGAGCGCTGAAGGTACGAATGTGCTAGTGAATGCGGGAAGCAGAGGTGTGAGGGGTGATCGTGGGACGCGTCAGTATTTGTATCCAAAGTAACATGGTTCACTACCCGTTAAACCACACAGTACTTATATGTATACTGACAAGGTTGAATAACAGCTTGATCAGTTTACATCAAGATAGTCTAAACGACGTAAAAGGATGCCCCGGGGGCTTTTCACCGTATGGATAGTGAATGATATTATCATATTGCTGGTTCAATGACTAGTGAATTACCTTCTTCCACATTGCTTTACCCTAAAACATCATAACCTGTTTGGTTGTTATTTTATGCTGTCTTCAACCCTATTTCATTCGAGTCATGCTCTAGCAAAAGGGGGTTTAATGCATCCCCATGATCCATTTTACCAAGCAAGTTATCATAATTATGGATCCATAAAATCCATTTCGTCTGACAATCAACTGAACCATGGGGTACACTGGTCCTTTGAAGTAGCCTACAGAAAATTCACCAAAACAAAAGGTTTCGGCCCAGGTCAGCCTGCAGATACATTAAGTCCCCTTTTCACAGGCCTCGACTCATTTACATCACGGCACCTGGCCCATGCATATTATTCTAGATACTCGTATATACATGTATATGTACCAGTGCTTCAAGCAATGTTCACTCTTCCCAAGCCGCTGGCTACTTTACCACAAATATAAATCGGATATATCCTCACGAAATAAGCTAAGCTATCTATTCGAAAATCAACCAGGTCTTTTTATCAACGTACCCGTTATGTAAGGATCGTGACCAGTCTAACAGGACCAATTCTCGACTGCCCAACTCACTGGTGTTTTCAGTGTCGTCTGCTTGAAAATTATTTCAGGGCCTGTACTCACCAACCACGCTTAAGAACATTCTTAGTCTTATTCTCCAGAATTTTCTAAATTTGAAAGAAACACAACTTTTGATTGGCTAAACCGTTTGCTTTAGCCAATCAGAAGTTGTGTAACTTTCAAATTTAGAAAATGTTGGGGAAAAAAAAAGACTACGATTTTTCTTAAGAGATAGTTGGTGAATAAGTACCCAAGGAGTATGGAGTAAAAGATCCTACACGTAAGTTTTTATGTGTCCGACTTCTTTTTAACTTCTATAATTGGAAACAGTCTAAAAATCGCCTATGACGTAAGCGGACTTTTTCTATAATCCAACATTTTTTCCTTGTATAGTATTACGTAAGCAGTATATAGGTAAATGAACAAATACTTCAGTACAAAGGAACTAAACACATTTTCAATAAACTTTAGTAAGCCGAAAATATTTGTACAGATCTCGCTAAAATATGAAGCCATTTTACAAAGTATAGGATTAACTGCTTGAAACATAATGGATCCTTTCTGAAGGTCTGAAGTTTACGCACAGTGAAACTTTCAATGTAAGACGTTCCAAAATACACCATAAATCGGGTAAGATTTCACAAAACTTCACAACCCTTTACCAAATTATCACGTCTTTCAAAGACACCGGTGAATAAGACCTTTGAAAACAATGTGGAAAAAGGAGAAAATGCTGGTAAACAGCATTTTCTTCTTTTTTTAAAAAAAATGTTTTGAATCCTTTCAACATAAAGAAATCATCCGTTTTACAAACAAATACTCCTTTGCAAAAAACTCGGCTTTTTTTCCAGTACAAAATAGGTAAATAGGCCTATGGATGCAAGCTTTCTGTTTTGTATAGTTATTTTGGCTGGATCATACCTGTCAAGGTAGAACAAAATACTTGATAGAATTCAATATTTTTGCAGATTTTTTATTCAATTACAAAAGCATGACCTAAGGTGACGAGGAGGCCGTTGCCCCTTTAACTCTTTACCACACAGTCCCGCCTTTTAACGACCCCGAGAAAAAAAGCTTTTGAAAACATTGTGGGAAAAGGAGAAAATGCTGGTAACCAACATTTTCTCCTTTTCCCACAATGTTTTCTATCCTTTCAGAATCAAAGAGCAAAATTTCAACTACTTCTAAATTGTCGTCTGCAAATGCGTTCAATTTGAACGACTGTAAATTTATGTCGTTTGGTAAAGAGTTAAACCCTTAACCAAACCATCCCATGTTTTAACGCCCTTAAGGAAGAAGGCTTAGGCTTGTGAAAACAATGCGTTAACAGAAAAAAAAAAAAAATGCTAGTAGTCGTCAGCATTAAAATTTTTTCCTCCTCTACCCACAACGTTTTTCATCCTTTCATAGACAGAATCCACAGAGCGAGCCACATTTTATTTGTCGTCTGCAAAAGCATTCAATACAGAGAAGTATGAAAGTTTGTCGTCTGGCAGAGAATTAACACTTAGACTGCTAAGCGCGACTCACTGCCCTTTTGCGGACAGTGTAGGCCCAAGATCAGACTGCACAGAACGTGCAGTCTGATCTTGGATCTACACTGTCCGATAAGGAGATGTGTTTCTCCAAAAAATAAAAAAGCTTGAAATAGCATTGCTCTGGTTTTTATTATGGCTTGAAAGTTTCATTTAAGTTACTTAGCAGGGTAAAGATTTAACCCTTACCCAGCCAAATAAAAGAAGTGAAAATTTCAAACTGATAGTATAAACCCAAATTTTCCTATTTCGAAGGTATTTTTGGAGGAAACATATCTCTCCATCGGACAGTGTAGATTCAAGATCAGACTGTACGTTCTGTGCAGTCTGATCTTAGTCTACGCTGTCCGCAAAAGGTCGGTAAGTCGCGCTTAGCAGCCTAAGCAGGGTGCCCAATCACGTACTGTAGTACGTACTTCATGTATAAATTCTACTCCGCGCGTACAAATTATTTGTGCTTACGTGCATGCACGCACTGTCAAAAGTATGCACGTACAAAAAGGAAAGCAATTACGTAAACTGCACGTACAAATTAGATACCATTTCGTATTGCATGCCAAACAAACAAAACGAAAGTAGCTTTCCTGGTAAGTGGGTACCACGCTTTGTCCTCAACATAGAGCGGGTTACCAAATATTTTCGCTATATATGTTTTGCGGCTCCCTCGTCTGTCTGAATAATTTTCGCTACGATTTTTTAAAGGTGTCAAAATCTACCGCGTGTACAGGAAAACTGGTAATTAATTTTCAATGAGAAATTAAAATCATTTAATTATATACATAGTAAAATTAGTGTTGCACCCCCTGTGTTTTTTACCGGGTTTGATTTTCTGACGTGAATGAGATAAAATTGGGTCGAAATTAGAATTCGGCTGCTGCATACACCAACAGACTCGTCTTTTTGCCCATAAAATGAACTGAACTGAGGTATCCCTTAACCTCATGGTAAGTGGGAATCTTTTGCCTAGATGTTGCTTTCAAATTTAAGAAAAACGAGAAGCGTTTAAGTTTGGTTAAAACAGGGAATTTAATGTCGAAACAAAACTTACGACAGGTTGAAAGTGACCTGCAGAGAATGGACACACAAAATCAGGCAATATTGTGTACTTCCGCCCGGGGCATGCAAAACAGCTTGCAGTCTTTGTCTCACACCTCTCACGAGAGGTTGAAATAGCTCGATCAGTAGCTGCTGCCATGAGGTTAAGGGATACCTCAGTTCATTCCATTTCAGAGACAACAGACTTGTTTGTTCTTGTATACAGCAGCCAGATTCTAATTTCCAACCCATTTCATATCATTCACGCCAGAAAATTAAACACGTTAAAAACACAGTGGGTGCAACACTAATTTTACTATGTATATTATGATGCACAGTTATTGTTAAAAACACATTTATTTGACATGAAAGCTGAAAAATTGAGCCGCAAATTAAACGTGTAATTTTCGTATGTATGGCGTCTGCTGCAGAAAAAATGTCATCAAAACAAAAGCGGTTAAAATATTTTACAGCGTGAAGATCTGAGATAGGTAGGTTTACACAAGTGATTCTACCATTACACATTTTGTTTCATTTTGCCCTAACACGGCATGGCCTTTTTGACAGAGTTTGAGCTTACAATGGGCCAATCGGCCTGCTCCTCTGTGATTTTAAAATAGCCAGATCTATGAACATCATCTTGTACAACGAGCATCAATCTGTCTATGCTTCCTTTTTAAAGCAGTTCTAATGTACTTCGCAACTTTGAGAAAGGAATAAAGGTGAAAGAACTCCGTACAGGCGGTAGATTATCAAAACTCGTGGCCGTGTTCGGATTTTAAACCTTGACCGCTGTTGCGATTACATCTACTGTAAGTATATGCATGTCCTGGAGACATATGATGCATCCATATAATCAACAAATGCACAATTTAATAATTAAAATCCCATTCATTATGGTAAAGGAGCTAGGGTGTTAGAATTCATTAATAAAACTGAAACAGCCCAAAGTTACTCTGTACCCCCTAATTTTTCTTTGTACCCCCAATTCAAAATTTAGGGAGTACAGTGTACCCCCAATATTTTCTTTGCACCCCCAATTCAAAACCTGGAGGGTGTATGTACCCCCAAATTGAAAACCCAGTGGGTATGCTGCTAAGGATTGATGACATCCCAATAGATAGATAATATGATAAAGGAATCATTCAAACAGAAATAAAGAGAAGACATCAAATTACTACAGGCGGTTTCAATAATTCTAAGATTGCTTTCACTCGAAACAAACATTCGGACAACAAAGTTTCATCTTTGTAAAATTTCCAGTCCCTGCAGTTTTAACTCTTTACCAGACAAGAAAATTTTTGGACGGACGAAATTGAAAGCAATTGCAGACGACATGTTAAATGTATTTTCTCCTTCAGGGTCATTAAAGCTCGGGACCTTGTGGTAAAGAGTTAAAAAAGCGCAACACTATCTTTTGACCTTAACCATTTTATGAGAACGTTGATGTTGTGTAAGGAAAATTCTGAAGTCTGTGGATCTGTTTCGAGTAAGAGGGAAAAAAATATATTGGATTTTAACTCCATTTTAACAGCTAAGGTCATATCATGGCGGTCAGTGACGCACCCAAGTGTTTCCTGGCTTTCTCACATCAGTGCTGACACAACTTTCTTTCCAAAGTCACTGACGACTTTCCTCACATGCATCAGATGTGAGAGGCGAAAAATCGCCGGAAAGAAAGTTTGCCTCAACCGGGTATCGAATTCACACCCAACAGGTCACGAGTCAGATACGCTAACCACTGAGCTACCCGGGCGGGTAGAGAAAAAATACTGAAAAAATAATTAGCCTCCGCTGGGTTTAGAACCGACGACCTCTAAAGCCACTTCTGGACAAAGTAAATTTATCTATCCTTTGTAATACAATAACGGGTAACCCGAATCAAACGGGATGGGAAAATTGGTGGAAAGAGGAATACCAGATACATGAACTAATTCCTCGTATTTTCTACCTGTATTTCTTTTTTTAGTTCAGTATAAACTCTTTACCAAACGACAAGATTTTAGACTCAATCGAATTAAAAGCATTTGCTGACGACAAATTCAATGAAGCGCAAATGATGATCTATCTTTAATGGGATAGAAAATATTGTGTGAAAAGGAGAAAATGCTGGTAACCAGCATTTTCTCCTCTTCACACAATGTTTTCAAAAGACATCTACGTCTAGGTTGTGTAGTAAAGGGGTGAAGCCACCTTTGCACGCAAATAAGAATTACCTGACTTTGTCAAGATTTTCTCCGAAACATGGTTCCATGCTTTCAAAGCTGGAGATTAAAGTGGCAAAGCAGCCAATGGGCTGGTTGATTAATTGATTGAATGGTGTTTTACGCCACTGTCATCCTTATTTCAGCCCTGTCGGGTAGCTCAGTGGTTAGCATATCTGACTCGTGACCTGGTGGCTGCGGGTTCAATACCCGGTTGAGGCCAACTTTCTCTCCGGCGATTTTTCGCCTTTCACCTCTGATGCGTGTGAGAAAATAGTCAGTGGCGTGGAAAGAAATTTGTATCAGTAACGTTGTGAGAAAGCCAGAATAGGTGCACCGACCGCGGTGATTTGACCTAAGCTTTTAAAAAGGCGTTATACCCCAATACAACCAACTAATCAACGTTATGTCAATTATAATACAATGACAGCTCACATATTCATGTAATTCACCAGCACTAGGCTTGGGCTCTGAAGTGTTTTGCCAAATGACATTCCCATGAATAACCCAGTACTTCCGGTGAGGCTGAACCCAGGGAATCCAGGGTCCGTATTCACCAACACATTCTTAAGAACATTCTTGGTCTTGTTCCTCAAAATTTTCCAAATTTGAAAGCAGCGCAACTTCTGATTGGCTAAACCATATGGTTTAGCCAATCAGAAGGTGTGTTACTTTCAAATTTGGAAAATTTTGAAGAATAAGTCCAAGAACGTTCTTAAGAATGGTTGGTGAATACGGACCCAGGTTACCTATCCTGCACTTTACCAATGAGCCACGCAGGGCTACCAATCGCTTGGAAAGAGTATTACTGGTAAAGAAGATTCCATGCACGAATGTATAGGTGTACTGGCCGCCTTAACATTACTGAAGAACTGCTAAAATCGGAAGGGACTGAATACTTATAGGACAGTGTAGATCAGGATCAGACATCACTGATATCATGTGAAGAAACATTGCAGACCTGTCTACAAACTAAAAACCCTGGGTCGGTTGTGCGGACCAAACTTGTCCTTCTATCAATTTATACACGTTTACGGAGTTGTATCAGTAACAGATCAGTTGGTTGATTTATTGACTGTATGGTGTTTTACGCCTTTTTCAACATTATTTCAGTTATATCACGGCGGCCAGTGCAATTATCCATGCTTTCCTGGAGTTTCTTTTACCAGTACTTTGCACAATATTCTTTCCAAGCCACTGGCTGCTTTCCCACATAGCTATTGTCAAAACAATGGTCAGCGGTGAGAGAGGAATGAACCAGCGACCTCCTGTTCTCAAGTCCGGTATGCTAACGACTGAGCTACGGGGCTCTGCAACAGATCAGTTGGATGGATCATATAAAAATAATCTCAATCCGTTCAACTCTTTCACTGCCTAAGGCGGTTTAAACAGCTTTAGCGGACGGTGTAGATCAAGATCAGACCATACACAGAACGTGCATTCTGATCTTTGATTTACACCGTCCGCTACCTGATGTTAAAATGTGACCAAAAATCTAAAATTATTGTGGGATATTTAGGTGTAGAACACATATCGGCAGAAAAAGTGCTTAGATCGGGTGGATCTGTGACATTTCGTCGAAAACGATCCCTAGCCCTGACCCTTACCCTAACCCAGACAAATTGTGGCTCTAATCTTCCTCCCAGACAGAGCTTTTCACGGAATAAATATTGAAATTTAGCAATCGGTATTTTAAAACATACATGGATTTCGACGAAACACCCTTTCGACGAAATGTCGTGCATCGGATCGGATAGATCTAAATGCTGAGAGAGAGAGAGAGAGAGAGAGAGGGAGAGAGAGAGGGGGGGGGGGCATCGTCCAGACAAAAAGCTCTGGTGAGATCAAAATTGTTCTTGAAATGCGAGTATTGGCAGATCGATATTGTATTACAGCCCAAAACAAATCATAAATAAGCCCATTATTCAAAGCCAAAGGGCAAGTAGACAGGCATTACCCCGTGACAGGTGACTGTACTTGTCAAATAGGCTAATTTTAGACATGAACGTGATGTTTACAATCAAGTCAACCGGAATAAACATTCTCATGTATAATCAGAGGCCCGCTAAATCTTTTTCATTGTAATTTGGCCATTGTCCATCAAGTCATTGGTCTCTTTACGTCTTTTGTTCAATACTTCTTGTTTGAACGGCGCACACATAAACCATGCTCTGTTAAAAGGGGGCTTCTGGGTAGGTATCGACCCAGGTCAGCCTGCGCTGTCCGCGCAGGCTGACCTGGGCCGAAACTTTTCGCTATCGGTCAATTTTCTGCATATCAAAGGACCAATCTACCTTATGATACAGTCGGTTGTTAGATAAAATGACTATTATGGCGCCGTAATTATGAGATGACTTGCATGGTATAATACATCCTGGAATTGCATCAAGCCCCATTTTGCCAGAGTGTGACATATCTATGATGCTTTCAAAAATATTTCAGTCAGTTTATCGTAGTGATCAACAATTTATTTATTAATTTATCCATTTTTTTCCTTAGTTTCACCCCGGCCGGGTAGCTCAGTGGTTATCGTATCTGACTCGTGACCCGGCGGTAGCGGACTCGATACACGGTTGAGGCAAACTTTCTTTCCGGCCATTTTTCGCCTCTCACCTCTGATGCAATTGAGAAAAGTAGTCAGCGAGTTGAAAAGAAAGTTGCGTCAGTACTTGTGTGAAAAAGTCAGGAAATACAAGCGTAAGTGCACTAACCGTAGTGATATGACCTAAGCTCTTAAAACGGCGGTAAACTCAAATACAAACAAACCTTACTTTCAACCTCACATGGGGGTGCGTCTGCAGGACCTTGCCAAGGGACATTCCCTGTTCCCCAGCGCTACCAGCGTGGACTGAACCTGGTTTCATACTACATGTATTTCTATTCCGTATTTTGTATAATGAAGACGTTTTGCTCCCCTCAATGTTTTTCATTCGAGGTAAGTCTGCGGCTTGTCTGTGTCGAGTAATGATCAGTCCACGCAGGCTGACCTGGGTCGAAACAGTTAGCTTTGGATCAATTTTCTGCATGTAAAAGGCCCAGTCTACTTCATAAATCAGCCGGTTGTTACCCATATACCAAACAATCCCTGGTTTTCATTGCCTTTGTAAAGAAGGTTTTTGAAAACATTGAGGGAAAAGGAGAAAATGCTGGTTACCAGCATTTTCTCCTTTTCCCACAATGTTTTCTACCCTATCATTGACCTTAGGCGCATTTGTACCAATTTTGAATTTGTTGTCTGCAGATGTTTTGAATTTGAAAATCTCTTGGGAAAGGGTTAAACAAAATGGGCCCATAATTATATGATAACTTGCTTGGTATGATGCATTATGAAGACGCATTAAGGCCTCTTTTGTCAGAGCGCTGCACATACAAACGTAAAATACAATCCGCTGAAACACACGAAAATATTTTTGCAGGCTTGACAAAACAACTGGAGGTTATGTAACGGGGATATACCTTCTGGATTTCAGTCAATTGCAATTTCCGCCGCCAACAGTGGTCCAGAGTATACTTGAGCCATCCTCTGGCAAAAGGGGGTCTAATGCATCTCCATGATGCATTAAACCAAGCAAGTCATCATATATTATTATTATTATTATTATTATTATTGATCCATGATATAACGTATAACAACAAGCAGAATCCTAAGATAGACTGGTCCTTGGACATGCAGAAAAACTGACCAATAGCAAAAAGTCTCGACACAAGTCAGCCTGCATGGACTGCGCGGTCTGATACTTTTACAGATGCATTGAACCCCTTTTCACAGAGCATGGCTTATATATTTGGCGCTAAAAAGAGTTAAGCAGCCAAAACTGGGCCATCGAGAGTGCTCTCTCTCTCTCTCTCTCTCTCTCTCTAGTCCAAATATTTAGACGTATACATGCTTATTTACCTTTCAACATTTATCATCGGACATTTCACATTTTATTTTTCTTATTGCATGTAACGTCTAAACGGGTCCCATTCAGTTCTATGTAGCAAATCCGATCTCTCTAAAACCAGTATTATAACAAAAGAGAACTTCATTTACCTGTAGGAAGAACTTTTTTTGAAAATATTCAGCCGCTGTCTTGATAAATAATGGGTAGATTCATTCAGAATTCAATAAAATCACTCGCAAGTGGGATTGCCGACAGAGTCGCCGCCATGTTTCTCAGTCATGCAGACGGTTGCATAACAAATAAGAATTGACTTTAAGTTTATGAACGAAAGCTGTTACAATAATCAAACAAGACCGAAGCGAACAAAATTTCGTTTTAAAAAAAGACGTAATACCATTCTGTAAGTTGCACTGACCCGCACATGACGGTTCATTCGGAACAATCATATCTCTTCCACGGCAATTCATAACAAACCAGAGTGGTGTTGAATCGGAATGGATTTACCTCATAAATTGGCAAGTTTTGGACAAATATCCTTTTTCAGTCGAGAAATTATTCATTTATCTTACTTCTGATGTATATTTTATTTAACATGTTCACTTGAAAGTATCCAAATTTGCTGTTCAAACAGCGACAAAATTCGATGTCGGAGTTTGCTAAAGGAAACTATGAAGGAGCCGATAAGACCCTACGTACACGATGAATGTCAAAATGAAAAATAACGTACGTAGGGGCTTATAAATAGGACTAATATTATTACTATTATTGATCCATGATATAACGTATAACAACAAGCAGAATCCTAAGTTAGACTGGTCCTTGGACATGCAGAAAAACTGACCAATAGCAAAAAGTCTCGACACAAGTCAGCCTGCATGGACTGCGCGGTCTGATACTTTTACAGATGCATTGAACCCCTTTTCACAGAGCATGGCTTATATATTTGGCGCTAAAAAGAGTTAAGCAGCCAAAACTGGGCCATCGAGAGTGCTCTCTGTCTCTCTCTCTCTATTGCTTTTCTCTTGGTCTAATTCTGTGACTCACTTTCTCTGTAGTACAGAAATCCGTAGTAAAATTATCAAACCATTATAACTACCAGAACGAAGAACCTCTTCCCACTTTGTGATGTCGACGTCAATTTTGCCACTTGCAGACGTCTAGCTATGGTCCTGCTGCAGACCAATTTTCAAAATACTGCGGTTAAACAAAAAAATAGCCATTTTCTGTGGAAAAAAAGGGTTAAATGTATCTGCATAAACCCAGGTCAACACGCACAATCTGCGTAGGCTGACCTGGATGGAAACTCTTTGCTATCAATTGGTCAATTTTCTGCTAGTCAATGGACCATTCTACCTCATGATTCAGTTGTTTGTCAGACAAAATGGATTTTATAGATCCATAATTACTTGCTTGGTAAAATGCATTACAGTAATGCATTAAGGCCCCTTTTGGCACAGCGCGGCTTAAATGGGTTTTTTTTCTGTTTGGAGGTATATTCTTTCCTTGCGTCAATGTCTTCACACATGTGTGTTCATGAATTAATCCTTAATCAAAGTAGATTGTGTCTCTTTTGTAATGTTTTCAAAAACTCCTGAGAAGAAATGTTTTAAAACATAATAAGGCAACTCTTCACCACAGTTTTAACGACCCTGAGATAGAAAAACTAGGAACACATTGTTGAAAAAGGAGGCGATATTCGTGACCAGCATATTCCCCTGTTCCTACAATGATTCCTAGGTTATCAAGGACAGGTGTACTGATTTAAGTCAAATTTGGTTTTGTCTGCGAATTCCTCCGATCTGGACAAGTCTAAACTGTTGTCGACTTGTAACAAGTTAAACTGTTTCCAGTTGAAAATAAATTAAAAAAAAAAATTCAACATACCAGCAATGCAATTGGTAGAATTTAATCCAGCACAGAATACCCGAAAATACACACAATTAAAACCAAAATATAATCCAAACAGAATGGTCAGTTTAAATTGAACTAATCCTACGTGACACAGATACTTGTCAAGTCTCGTCCTCTATCAAAACAATCCTGTGTTTGTATGACCCTGAAGAACGAAGCTTTTGAAAACATTGTTGGAAAAGGAGAAAATGCTGGTAACCAGCATTTTCTCCTATTCCCACAATGTTCTCTGTTCTTTCGAAGATAAATTTTCTCATTAATATACATTTCCTTAGTCCGTCTGCAAATGCCTTCAAAATGGACAAGTCTAAATTTTTTACGTCTGGTAAATGGTTAACTACCCATCCAGGAAATTACGAATTAAAATATACCACGCCAAACCGGAGAATAAAAGAAGCAAATACGCGCACACACTGAAAAAGATCAGTTGTATAAGCTTTACATAAATGGGAATATCGTGACACAAGGTTATATAAAATACTGAAGGTAGATAGGTAGGTATATCCTGTTTCCCGTCTACCCTACAATTTTTCTATCAACCACTCCAGTATATAGAGTTACCTAGGTCTCCTTACGAAGTTGCTCGCCGTCCATTATAGACCCTTGTACCGCGTCAAATTAATAGGATCAGTCTTTTTCGTAAGGAAGAGATCCGATCGTGGCATTTTCAATGCTACTTTGGCAAAAATACAGTTGAAATAAAACCGACAGAGTAGATCCATAAACAGACTATAGTCCGTGCAGTCTGATCTTAAACTACACTGCCGAATTGTATTTTTGGAGTTAAGTCCAACACGCGAAGGGTTTACCCTTTTCTGTAACAAACAACATTCGAACCATTTCGCACCGAGGAAAGCTGACAAAAACGATGCTATTTGTTGGCAATATAATACTCTTGAAGTGTGCGGTCGAGGAAATATTTCGGCATTTCGAAAATATCGGTCGTTCTAGGCAACATCACCATTTTTCACAGTGTTCGTCTCAAACCATAGCATACTTGTCGGAATACGTGTGGTTGAATGTAATTTTTTTTTTTTTTCACTCTTCCACAGATGACACAAAGGTAGAATTGTCGATATTCAAAGCATTTACACGTGACAAGTTAAGTGCGAGGTGTGGAATGGTGGAAAACATTATGGAAAAAGGAGAAAGTACTGGTTCCCACAAAGTTCTGAAACGCTTTCCCAACAGACAGTTAAGATACAGGGTCGTATGGTGAAGGATTAACTCCTAAAGAGACGACACAATTTTTAACTTATTCATGATGTTTAAAATATTTGGAGACAATTCAAATATGGCTCAAAATATGGAATTTGGTTCTGTTTACCAGCATTTCTTTTTTTCCTACAATCCTTTTCAAGCGCCGTCTCTGCCAGGTTGTTAAAACTCGAAACTATGTGGAAAGGGGTTTATCTAAATATACATATAATGTCATGCTATTATTAAACCGAAGATCAAAGATGAACAGAAAACAATAGAACTATTATCAGAGGCGATGGCATGACTTACTGGGAAGTGAATAAAAACATATGCTTGTTGCAAGCTCATTGCAATCCATTTCTCACGCTGTGTTTTAAAGAGTTATGCTGCAGAAGCGTCAAAATTGTCTTCCATACATGTATTGAAATTGAATTCAGGTAAAGGTTGGTTCAGAGTCGGTCAATCGTGTCAAATAGCAAGGTACTCGGATATGTGTATAGATCCCTTCGCCTCACAATCCCCAGTTTTAACTACTCTGAGAAAGAAGCCCTTTGAAAGTATTATGATCCATATTTTTGTATTTTGAAATTTATGCAATAATGCATAATATTGTATCATATGAATGTTTTGTATATAACTTTATATTTCTTTCTTTTCATGCAGCTTTGTAATTTTATGTGAAGGAATATGTTTTCACACCTTCCCAATCAAAAGGTATTTCCTTGTTTGCACAACAATGGGCACACATTCCAAGTAATTAGTCTCGAAGCCCTTCTAACAAACCCACAGTTTGGCTTGGGATTAACCTGTCTGCATTAGGCGTTAAACAATCAAGCCAAACTTTGTGATGTCTTCGTTTTCAAAATTCCAACAAAAACTTTGTCAGGAAATAAGCTATTTGAGAACCTTACTCTAAATTCAACACCTGGAAATAGTGGCCTATATAAACCAGGACCTTGGCTGGTCAACTATGAATCTTGGCTTGACCAGTATTACTGAATAAAGTGTCTTTGTGTTTATTGGGCAATTCTTCTTATTTCCAGGTAAGTTTGTTTTTGACATCTTTTTACTTTTGCCTTTCTGTTTCTCTAATTTTTGTAACTGAATTTCTATTTAATTTATTCTTCATTTTTGAACATAAGTAATTGATATTTCTCAAGTCCTAGGTCTTTCTTGCACAAACCTGTGTTTGCTAGTGAAAATGACCTACAGCTGAGAAAACCTGAAAATTTATCATTCAACTTAGTTTTGTATTGTGACTTAGCAACATACGTTTCTTGAAATATAAAACAGTTATGTCTCAACATTTTGACTTCAAATAATTGTCTGCAATAAACCTCCATTCCTTCTTTATAGTTTTGCAATTTAAAGATGGATTTTTATTTTTGTCATCTTACAATTAAGATATTCTTGGATGTTAAACTTTGTGTCAAAGTATCGTGTTTACATGTCCCTTTCCTTAAATGCAAACTGTATGTGTGTAATTAAGTAACTAGTTGTGACCATAGTCAATGTTGAATTTCTGTGTTCAGTGATGTGGTTACCATTTGTGCCTCTCATAGAGCTGATTCCCCATGTCTAACTTTACTCTCTATTGGAGAGTGTGAAGTTGAGCCACATCATTGCATACAGACTTCACTCTGATTGGTCAAGACAAGTTGCATTTTGTTTTGTATATTTTTTGTACATGAATCTTGGCTTGACCAGTATTACTGAATAAAGTGTCTTTGTGTTTATTGGGCAATTCTTCTTATTTCCAGGCATCTATCATCCCAATACATATTCCAGAGTTCTGAGGGTTTTTTGTTGTAACAGGAGTAACTCCCCTGCTATTCCTTCATAAAATCTGGTGGAGAATATTACGATCCCTTGATGTCAACACCTCAGAACTCATCTTACCAATACTACTTGAGGAGCCTTGGTGTTAGAAGCCCAGACGCAAGACAGCCTGACACAGCCTCCCTTAGTGTTTCCCAAGCCCAGGAACCTGAACCTAACCAGGAGGAAGAAGAAATTTTCCTGATTCCAGAGTCTTCCACTATGGCTTCCCAGGTACAAATGAATCTTTTTAAAGGGAACCCAGGCGACAGGGCCGATCTCTGGCTGAAAGAATTCAATGACTATTGTGTGTTTCACAATATTAACACTGACAGGAGAAAGACTTCATTTCAGTTTTACCTGACCGGACATGCCAAGCAATGGTTTTGGTCCCTTCCTGACTCAGTCAGAGAGAACTTTGATGACATCATCACCCAGTTTAAGAGGCGCTTTAATGGAACAGATGTGGCATTCAACCTCTCATCAATCAGACAGCACCCTGGTGAGTCCTGCTCTGACTATTTTACCAGGTTTTTAACTGCTACAAATCATAGGGACTTACCTGAAACCCTACTTGTGAATTTCTTTGTGGAAGGGCTTTTGGAGCATGTTAAATGTGTTGTTATGCCACAAGAACTGGTGACACTGGACAATGCACGACTTGCATCTTTACGAGCAGAACGAACATTCCAGGCGACCCTAGCACCTGTTGCTTCAGCAACAACTACCAGTGAAATGCAGGTCCTAAGCCAGAAAGTGGATATGCTTGCTGACATGCTTCTAAAAACAAACAGCCAACAATCCCAGGAAACTTGGTGCCAGCGTAGGACAAACAGAGAAAACAACCAGGAACGCAACCAGCATGGCAAAGGTAGGAAGTTTTCAAAATCTAATTATAAGAATCGTTTCTGCAATTACTGCAAGGAAGAAGGGCACACTGATGATAGGTGCTATGTCCGTCAATTTGTTCAGAAGAAGGGAATTGATTGTGTTGCTGATATGCATAAAAATTATTATTCGCAATAGGAATTCGCGCCTATTCATTGGCAAAGGCCTATGAATAGGCACACATGGTCAGAAACACAACACTTTAGTGCTACATCAAAACTTAACACTGATGATTTAAATTCTTCAGACACTGTTAAAAATGTTTCCCTTGTTGCTCCCTTGCATAAAAACACAATATTTGTGAAAATTGCACATTGTCGAACAACAGCTCTTGTGGATACAGGTGCAAATATCTCCTGTATATCACACGCTTTGTTGAATCGCTCAGGCATTTCAAAGGAAAACATTCTGCCTTGTCATCTAAGACAAATAACTGGAGTAGGTGGGGAACATCATAAGGTGCTAGGTGTTATTTCAGTTCCACTGACTATTTCTGGGCTGTGCTTTTCTTACAATTTCTATGTGCTAGAACAATTACATCACTCCATCATTTTAGGAATTGACTTTTTACATGAAAATGAATGTTTTATTGATCTTTGTTCAAACAAGTTACACTTGAAAGATAACTTAATTTCCTCTAAGCTAAACATCTCCTCAGCTAAAGCATCTTTAATACACCCTGTTACCCTCAAAGCTAGGCAAGAAATAACCATTCCAGTGCGCATCACGAAAACAAAAAGAAACAAGGAAGTGTTACTTGAACCATTAAGCAATGATTTAAATTTCACAAGTGCTAGGTGTCTTGTAAAGACTAGAAGGTACAAAAACTCTGCTAGGGCCAACATTAGAATCTTAAATCCAACTAACTCTAATATCAATCTCAAACCAAAAACTGTAGTGGCTTTAGTGAGTGAAATAGATTCTGAACGTATTGTTGAATTTACAGAAAATGAAAATAACATTTCCATCAATTCAATTTCAACTCAGACAGAATCAAATACGGAAGACAGCTTCAAGTTCAATATTAACAATTCTAATTTAGATAAAAACGAAATTGTTAAACTCAGAAATTTCCTTGAAGACAACAAAGATGTTTTTGCTAATTCTTTAAAAGACATTGGTAAAACAAATGTCTTCAGACACAGGATTGAAACTGAACCTTGTGCTAAACCTGTTCACAAACCATGTTATCGGTATAGGCCAGAAATCAAAGCCGAAATAGAAAAACAAACTAAAGATATGTTAGATAGCGGTATCATAAGCCCATCATCCTCTGTGTGGAATTCACCTGTTGTGCTAGTAAAGAAGAAAGATAATTCATGGCGGTTTGCTATTGATTATCGTTCTTTAAACAAAATCACGCTTCCTATTTCTCACCCTTTACCAAGACTCGAAGATGTCTTTGATTGCATAGGAGAAGCATCTGCAACAATATTTTCTACTTTGGATCTCAATTCTGCATATTTTCAAATTGAACTTGATCCAGAAACTAGACACAAATCTGCTTTCATCACTCACGAAGGTGTTTATGAATTTAACCGCATGGCTTTTGGTCTTCGGAATGCTCCTATGTCTTTCCAAATGCTTATGTCACAAGTCTTAAGAGGGCTTCACTGGAAAATTGTTCTATGTTACATTGATGACATACTGGTTTTTAGCAAAAATTTTGATGAGCACCTCATTCATTTAAACCAGGTCTTTTCCAGATTACGAGAAGCAAATCTGACTCTTAAGCCTGAAAAATGCCAATTTGGACTGGATAAGGTTAAATATTTAGGTCACATCTTATCAAAAGATGGTGTTTCAGTTGACACAGAAAAAACCGACAAGGTCAGAAATTTTCCTGTTCCTACATCTCAAAAAGAATTGAAAGGTTTTCTTGGCTTATGCAATTATTACAGAAGGTTTGTCAAAGGTTTTGCTAAAATTGCCTCACCATTAAATTTTCTGTTAAAAGGCAACAAAAAAGGTAAATTTCAGCCTGGTGATTGGACCGATAAATGCCAAACAGCTTTTGAAAATTTGAAAAGTGCCTTGATCTCACCTCCTATACTTGGCTTCCCTGATATGAATAAAAAATTTGTTCTGTCAACTGATGCCTCTGGTTCAGCAATAGGCTATATTCTGGGTCAAGTAAATGATGATGGCCAGGAATATGTCATTGCTTACGGAGGCAGAGCACTGTCAAAGGATGAAAGAAAATGGTCTGTCACTGATCAGGAGTGTCTTGCTGTTATAGAGGGTATAAAAGCATATGAGCACTACTTGACAAGCAGGGAATTCACTGTTCATACAGATCATAAAGCTCTTTCATATCTTCTCAGATTAAAGGACCCTACTGGTAGGTTGGGACGTTGGGTTGTTTTCTTGCAAAAGTTTAGTATGAACATTGTACATAAGACTGGAAAATCAAACACCAACGCAGATGCAATCTCCAGGATTCCTTATGATAACATGGATAAGGCCTTGTCCTGTGCATTATCAGAAAAGGTGTGTAATAGTCTACCTTCCAAGAATGTACAGGAACTTTCATGTGACCAAGAGCATCTTAATACCATTTTGTCAGATGACTGGGTAAATGAGACAATTGCTGTACCACTAACAAAGCCTGACAGTGTGCCCAGCTTAGAGAAAAGTAGGTCGCCTGAAACATTCGGCAGTACCTTGAGTATCAATCAGACTGTCTGTGTTACAGAACCTAAGACAGACTCGGAGTCATTTATTAATGTCTTTAAGGATCTATTGCTCCCTTACAACTGTGATGATCTACCTGTTCTTGACAGTGAGGATGACACATGTCAAACTGTCCAAAATGGTTCAACAGGTGAGTCATATGTTCAGGTAGAGCTGGATGTTGCTGATTCTGTTTGTATGTTGACCAACAATACCGATAATGAGTCGGTACCAGCTTCAGCTCTCGTTGATCTCCAAAGGTGCTGTCCGGACTTTGATTTCATTATTCACTATCTGGAGACAAGGGAAATGCCCCAGGATGATAAGAAGCAGAGGATTTGTCTAAGAGCAGAAGACCAATATGTACTGCAAGATGGAATTCTATACCATTTATTTCAACCTCGTTTTAAGTGTAAGGCTGACACCTCAGACAAATTTATTTTTCAGTTAGCGTTGCCTACATCCAAACGCAAGGAAATTCTTAAAAACTACCATGATTGTGCAGCCGGTGGCGGTCATTTTGGTATCACCAGAACATTTGTCAAGTTAAAGCAGAAGTACTGGTGGCCCAGAATGTACCAGGAGGTCAAGGACTATATTGGTTCCTGTGATATTTGTCAGCGAATCAAGGTAGACCGGCGCCACTTTCCACCACCGCTAAAACCTCTTCCAGTTGTGAATACCTTTGATCGTGTTCACATTGACGTACTTGGACCTTTACCTAAAACCAAACAAGGGTATCAGTTCATTCTTTTAATTATAGACAGTTCTTCAAAATGGTCTGAGGCATTTGCCCTATGTACTCAGGAAGCCAAGGAAATAGCAAACATCTTTTACAACCAATTCATTTGTAGGTATGGAGCTCCTCGTGTCTTAGTATCAGATCGTGGGAAAAATTTCATGTCTAAACTTCTCAATGCATTATGTGAAATGTTCCAAATCAAAAGACACCACACTAGCTCTTACCATCCCCAAACAAATGCAACTGTTGAAAGGGCTAATAGCACTTTAGCCAAATCATTGGCTTCTTATGTAAATGAAAATCAAAGTGATTGGCCAGAATATTTGAACAGTGTCATGATGGCATTTCGCTCAACACCTGCGACAGAATCAACCCAGTTCTCACCGTATCATATCTTATATGGAAAAGAAATGAACTTACCAGTTGATGCTGACCTTATTCCAAAGCCTAATTTACCTAACAATATCAAACAACACATTGAAAATGTTCATAAATCTATAACTTTTTACCAAAATATTGCACAAGCAAATATGAGAACAGTTCAAGGAAACGTCAAAACTAAATTTGATAAAAAGTCTAGAGAACCTAATTTCAAAGTCAATGACAAAGTTCTTCTTCGCAACTATGTGACACGAAAGGGCCTTTCTTCCAAACTGACAAAAAAATGGATAGGACCATATAAAATCATTTCTACGGGGTTAGGACACACTTTCAAATTACAAGATGTAGATTCAGGGAAAATACGAAAATCATACATTAACTCTTCAAATTTAAAGCACTATCAGCAGTCAATTGAGTCAGATTCATCAGATGAAGAGGGTGACCAAAACAATAACAATTCAACACAAGATGTTCCACGCAACCCCATGTCTCAAAATTCAGATAAAACACAAGACCGTATTGACCCAACTCACATAACTGACAAAATCAATGATGTTGATCAAATTCCCCCTGAAATTCAAACAATTCTGAGAACAAAAATGTATGGGAAAACCAGATACTTCTATGTTCAATGGGATAATCAAAGTCGCTCATGGGTCACAGAAAATGAAATAGGTAAAACCTTACTTGACAAATACTGGGAGACACATACTCGGAAAGGTACTAGGCGAAAGCGTAAAACTAGACATTTTATTCGGACCAAACAATAGGCAATGTGTAGTTGATTCATGACCCTCTCAGAGGAACCATTAACCCTTTAGATGGCGCCAACAAAATTGTTACTTTTTTGCCTTCTAGTGAAATTTCTCACTAAAGGCATTTTTTTTTATTTTTTTTTCAGATGGTTTCCTCATGAGTATGGTCATAGGCTTAACTCTATTGCTTTTTTGCCAATTACCACTAGCCCATGGAACAAAAATGGTTCAACGTCTAAATTATGGAGTACTTTTTCAACCAGAATCTAGCATTGTTGTGACAAGAGAGTACTGGCTCCACACTTACGAAAGCAAACTCCCAAGTGCTGTAAGGCTCCCATCCATTGGAACTTGTGTGAAAGATAACAGTACTTGCTTGCTTATTAGTAATGTTTTATCTCAAATTAATACCCTTAGGCTGGAGACCTCATCTCGATTAGAAAACACATTGGCAACTGTAAGACAATTAGTTCCTCATGCTTCAACATTTAAAAGTTCAAAGTCAAAAAGATCTCTTTTACCATTCATTGGAAAATTCTCCAAGTCATTGTTTGGTACTGCTACAATTGATGATGTAAATATTGTTGCCGAACATGTAAATGCTCTAACAAAACGTACTAGGCAGATGGCTACAGCCCTTGCCCAACATGCAAAACACCTAAGCTCATTTGAAACAAAAGCAAATGAAAGAATGGACAATTTAATGAAAGGCATTAAGGACAATAACATAGCAATTCATTATGTTCAGCAACAAGTACAGTCTGCGGCTAAATCTCTCCAAGAGACTTTTGAAGAGATAACATCTTTGCTTATTCACCAAGTTCAAACCTCAAATCATTTAAATCATGAACTAGATCAATTCCAAGAATCTGTAAAAGATTTAGCCAATGGTCATTTGTCTCCGCTGCTTCTTCCTATGGATGTTTTGCACTCTACCCTGAATGATATTCAATCAATTCTGTCAAAAGATTACCCTGGTTTTTTTGTAACACTCCAACAACCTTCTGATCTGTATAAGAGTTCGAATTTTCTCTTTACTAGAAATAACTCGTACATTTATGTTACTGTCAAAATTCCTATTTCTAGTGAACAGAAGCCATTAAAGGTGTATAAAGTCATTTCATTACCAGTTCCTCTTAACGATACTTCTAAACATGCTACAAAATAACTTGATTTACCAGATTTCTTCGCAATTTCATCTAACCAGCAATTCTATTTGCCTCTGTCTAAGCACCAGTTAGGCACTTGCATAGGATATTCAGTTAAGCAATGCCCCGATAACTTCCCATTAATACCAATAACTAAACAATCATGTAGTCTGGCACCGTTTTCAAACAACAAGATTGAGGTGCATAAATTGTGTAATTTCCGTTTTGTTCATGATATTATTTCATCAAAAATCATTGAATTGCACTCAAACAATGTTCTATTGTACCAAACCTCTTTACTGTCAATGCAATGTGGCATGCATCACAGAATGATTCAGGGATGTAATTTCTGTGTATTCAAAGTACCATGTGAATGTTCCCTAACAACTCCAGATTTTTATTTTTCTCCAAGACTTACATCTTGTCATAATGCTTCCAAAGAAATTAAAAAGGTGCATCCTGTCAATCTTGTTCTCTTACAAGAATTTTTTGACAATACAAGATTTCAACATATCTTTGCGGATTCAAATTTTCAGGCTCCATTAAATGTTTCTTTGCCACAATTCAAACTGTATGACCATGAAATGGCATCAGTTTTAGCCAATGACAAAAAAAGATCACCTAAGCTTGGCCAAAATGGTAACTAAGGCCAAGAAAGATGAAGTCATTTTTCAAACTTTGGCAGAACCTATTTTGAATGGTGACATTCAAATTCAAAAATCTTGGCCAGACACAAATGGTATTCTGACTGTAGTTGCCCTATGCCTTTCTGGATTAACTACATTAATAAGTGTATACATGTTTTACAAAATGAAAGCTCTCTCGGGCTCAGTTTTACTCTTACAACAAGTTAGATCCATTAAAGCCTTTCCAACAGATTTACCTTCTTTCATATATGAACATAACACTGAAACAACTGTTACTCACACCTTTGACCTCAGCACCTACCTTTCATGGGATCATAGTATTTTTGTCTTATTAGTATTCAATACCTTGCTACTAATTTTCATAATGTACAAGACTTTCTTCAAATCTAAGAGACAACAGATCCTTCTGGAAGTGACAAATTTGAAACAGTGTGTGTTTCTACCTGTTGTTGCTTTACCTATATGTGCATCTCACACAGACATACAAGTACCTTTGTCTATTTCTGACCTAGAGGTTGCAGGAACTTGGTATGCACCATTATTATATGTCAAATGGCATGGCTTTTCAGTGACAAATACTTTAACCTATGAGAATGTAAGTGTGCCATCTTCCTTGAAACTAGGTGTTTTAAATGCTTTTGCGCTACATAGGATATTAAAAACACCATTTTTTGTGCATCTTTATGCTGAACAGCATGGTTATCTCTCTCTGCTTAGAAACGATTCTTAGTAATAGTACTGGAAACTTCTTACTATATGGACACAATGTATTATTTTCGTTTCACTGTTTGTACAGTATATTGTCATTAGTTTTTATTGCTTATTTCCCTTTTATTGCAAGGATTCCAGCCATTTGAGAATCTTTTGAGGGCCACCTTCAGTGCCTTCATAATGAGGCTGTCGTATGCAGTTTCAACTGTTTTTCATACAGAACCATTGGTTCATTTCGCATTGGCCATTTTCTGTATGAATTGTAGTTGTTCTCTACGACATGTTGAACTTGTGGACACTGTTTTCAAACAAGTCTTATTTGTTTCTGAGCTATTTTTACAAGAAGCTTCAGTTATATTTCATCTAGGAACAGTGTTTAATTGTGCACTGGGTATATTTCTGTGTTATATTCTTAACCTGTCTTGTATGGATCACGTGAAACCATAGCTGGGGGAAAATGGACATTTTTGTTAAGTGTTTCAGCTTTGTATGATGCCTCTTATGAAGTCTGTTGTAATGATTTCAATTCAATCTCATATAGAACCATTGTTTTACTTTGCAATGGGCATTTTTTCTGTATGCTTTTGAAATGTTTTCCGTAAAACCTCACATAGATCCATAGTTTTTAATCAACTGGACACTGCCTTCAGGTCATCAATTGCATGCAGTGCATCCTTACCAAAAGAAAAAGAAACATGTGTATCGGTCATGTTCAAACATCTTTTTATGGCATTTTTTATAAGCTTAAATTGCTTATATCTTTTTATTGCATGGAACCATAGCTAAGCACTATGGGACTTTTTTCATGGGTACATTTCCAGTGCCTTTTCCCTGGGCCAATGTACTGGATTCACTAATTCATTCAGAACCATTGCTGTAATTGCTTGGATATATGTCTGCCTGAATTTATTAAATTATCTCTTGCATATAGAACCACTGCTTTATATGTGCATGGATTTATTTCTGTATGGTTTGATAATTTATGTCTTCAAAATCGATGTAATGAAACGCATATTGCAAGACCAATGATTGTCTGTACTTTTCTAGTGATATCACACTTATTTCAAGTTATGTACGTACACTTTTACTTTTTTATTGGCCAACATTGTATATTTGATCATTGTTTTTACTCCTTTCATGTCCATATTTGTTTTGCAACTTTTTCAGTGGTTTCATAATAACTTCCGATGATCCATATTCTTGGTATAAAACTTTGGGGTCCAAAGTTAAAAGAGTGTGGGAGGAATTATTATGATCCATATTTTTGTATTTTGAAATTTATGCAATAATGCATAATATTGTATCATATGAATGTTTTGTATATAACTTTATATTTCTTTCTTTTCATGCAGCTTTGTAATTTTATGTGAAGGAATATGTTTTCACACCTTCCCAATCAAAAGGTATTTCCTTGTTTGCACAACAATGGGCACACATTCCAAGTAATTAGTCTCGGAGCCCTTCTAACAAACCCACAGTTTGGCTTGGGATTAACCTGTCTGCATTAGGCGTTAAACAATCAAGCCAAACTTTGTGATGTCTTCGTTTTCAAAATTCCAACAAAAACTTTGTCAGGAAATAAGCTATTTGAGAACCTTACTCTAAATTCAACACCTGGAAATAGTGGCCTATATAAACCAGGACCTTGGCTGGTCAACTATGAATCTTGGCTTGACCAGTATTACTGAATAAAGTGTCTTTGTGTTTATTGGGCAATTCTTCTTATTTCCAGGTAAGTTTGTTTTTGACATCTTTTTACTTTTGCCTTTCTGTTTCTCTAATTTTTGTAACTGAATTTCTATTTAATTTATTCTTCATTTTTGAACATAAGTAATTGATATTTCTCAAGTCCTAGGTCTTTCTTGCACAAACCTGTGTTTGCTAGTGAAAATGACCTACAGCTGAGAAAACCTGAAAATTTATCATTCAACTTAGTTTTGTATTGTGACTTAGCAACATACGTTTCTTGAAATATAAAACAGTTATGTCTCAACATTTTGACTTCAAATAATTGTCTGCAATAAACCTCCATTCCTTCTTTATAGTTTTGCAATTTAAAGATGGATTTTTATTTTTGTCATCTTACAATTAAGATATTCTTGGATGTTAAACTTTGTGTCAAAGTATCGTGTTTACATGTCCCTTTCCTTAAATGCAAACTGTATGTGTGTAATTAAGTAACTAGTTGTGACCATAGTCAATGTTGAATTTCTGTGTTCAGTGATGTGGTTACCATTTGTGCCTCTCATAGAGCTGATTCCCCATGTCTAACTTTACTCTCTATTGGAGAGTGTGAAGTTGAGCCACATCATTGCATACAGACTTCACTCTGATTGGTCAAGACAAGTTGCATTTTGTTTTGTATATTTTTTGTACATGAATCTTGGCTTGACCAGTATTACTGAATAAAGTGTCTTTGTGTTTATTGGGCAATTCTTCTTATTTCCAGGCATCTATCATCCCAATACATATTCCAGAGTTCTGAGGGTTTTTTGTTGTAACAGGAGTAACTCCCCTGCTATTCCTTCATAAAATCTGGTGGAGAATATTACGATCCCTTGATGTCAACACCTCAGAACTCATCTTACCAATACTACTTGAGGAGCCTTGGTGTTAGAAGCCCAGACGCAAGACAGCCTGACACAGCCTCCCTTAGTGTTTCCCAAGCCCAGGAACCTGAACCTAACCAGGAGGAAGAAGAAATTTTCCTGATTCCAGAGTCTTCCACTATGGCTTCCCAGGTACAAATGAATCTTTTTAAAGGGAACCCAGGCGACAGGGCCGATCTCTGGCTGAAAGAATTCAATGACTATTGTGTGTTTCACAATATTAACACTGACAGGAGAAAGACTTCATTTCAGTTTTACCTGACCGGACATGCCAAGCAATGGTTTTGGTCCCTTCCTGACTCAGTCAGAGAGAACTTTGATGACATCATCACCCAGTTTAAGAGGCGCTTTAATGGAACAGATGTGGCATTCAACCTCTCATCAATCAGACAGCACCCTGGTGAGTCCTGCTCTGACTATTTTACCAGGTTTTTAACTGCTACAAATCATAGGGACTTACCTGAAACCCTACTTGTGAATTTCTTTGTGGAAGGGCTTTTGGAGCATGTTAAATGTGTTGTTATGCCACAAGAACTGGTGACACTGGACAATGCACGACTTGCATCTTTACGAGCAGAACGAACATTCCAGGCGACCCTAGCACCTGTTGCTTCAGCAACAACTACCAGTGAAATGCAGGTCCTAAGCCAGAAAGTGGATATGCTTGCTGACATGCTTCTAAAAACAAACAGCCAACAATCCCAGGAAACTTGGTGCCAGCGTAGGACAAACAGAGAAAACAACCAGGAACGCAACCAGCATGGCAAAGGTAGGAAGTTTTCAAAATCTAATTATAAGAATCGTTTCTGCAATTACTGCAAGGAAGAAGGGCACACTGATGATAGGTGCTATGTCCGTCAATTTGTTCAGAAGAAGGGAATTGATTGTGTTGCTGATATGCATAAAAATTATTATTCGCAATAGGAATTCGCGCCTATTCATTGGCAAAGGCCTATGAATAGGCACACATGGTCAGAAACACAACACTTTAGTGCTACATCAAAACTTAACACTGATGATTTAAATTCTTCAGACACTGTTAAAAATGTTTCCCTTGTTGCTCCCTTGCATAAAAACACAATATTTGTGAAAATTGCACATTGTCGAACAACAGCTCTTGTGGATACAGGTGCAAGTATCTCCTGTATATCACACGCTTTGTTGAATCGCTCAGGCATTTCAAAGGAAAACATTCTGCCTTGTCATCTAAGACAAATAACTGGAGTAGGTGGGGAACATCATAAGGTGCTAGGTGTTATTTCAGTTCCACTGACTATTTCTGGGCTGTGCTTTTCTTACAATTTCTATGTGCTAGAACAATTACATCACTCCATCATTTTAGGAATTGACTTTTTACATGAAAATGAATGTTTTATTGATCTTTGTTCAAACAAGTTACACTTGAAAGATAACTTAATTTCCTCTAAGCTAAACATCTCCTCAGCTAAAGCATCTTTAATACACCCTGTTACCCTCAAAGCTAGGCAAGAAATAACCATTCCAGTGCGCATCACGAAAACAAAAAGAAACAAGGAAGTGTTACTTGAACCATTAAGCAATGATTTAAATTTCACAAGTGCTAGGTGTCTTGTAAAGACTAGAAGGTACAAAAACTCTGCTAGGGCCAACATTAGAATCTTAAATCCAACTAACTCTAATATCAATCTCAAACCAAAAACTGTAGTGGCTTTAGTGAGTGAAATAGATTCTGAACGTATTGTTGAATTTACAGAAAATGAAAATAACATTTCCATCAATTCAATTTCAACTCAGACAGAATCAAATACGGAAGACAGCTTCAAGTTCAATATTAACAATTCTAATTTAGATAAAAACGAAATTGTTAAACTCAGAAATTTCCTTGAAGACAACAAAGATGTTTTTGCTAATTCTTTAAAAGACATTGGTAAAACAAATGTCTTCAGACACAGGATTGAAACTGAACCTTGTGCTAAACCTGTTCACAAACCATGTTATCGGTATAGGCCAGAAATCAAAGCCGAAATAGAAAAACAAACTAAAGATATGTTAGATAGCGGTATCATAAGCCCATCATCCTCTGTGTGGAATTCACCTGTTGTGCTAGTAAAGAAGAAAGATAATTCATGGCGGTTTGCTATTGATTATCGTTCTTTAAACAAAATCACGCTTCCTATTTCTCACCCTTTACCAAGAC
Source organism: Tridacna gigas (assembly GCA_945859785.2). NCBI lineage: Eukaryota > Metazoa > Mollusca > Bivalvia > Cardiida > Cardiidae > Tridacna > Tridacna gigas. Next base: position 57,322,923 of record OX244034.2, read on the forward strand.
TCGAAGATGTCTTTGATTGCATAGGAGAAGCATCTGCAACAATATTTTCTACTTTGGATCTCAATTCTGCATATTTTCAAATTGAACTTGATCCAGAAACTAGACACAAATCTGCTTTCATCACTCACGAAGGTGTTTATGAATTTAACCGCATGGCTTTTGGTCTTCGGAATGCTCCTATGTCTTTCCAAATGCTTATGTCACAAGTCTTAAGAGGGCTTCACTGGAAAATTGTTCTATGTTACATTGATGACATACTGGTTTTTAGCAAAAATTTTGATGAGCACCTCATTCATTTAAACCAGGTCTTTTCCAGATTACGAGAAGCAAATCTGACTCTTAAGCCTGAAAAATGCCAATTTGGACTGGATAAGGTTAAATATTTAGGTCACATCTTATCAAAAGATGGTGTTTCAGTTGACACAGAAAAAACCGACAAGGTCAGAAATTTTCCTGTTCCTACATCTCAAAAAGAATTGAAAGGTTTTCTTGGCTTATGCAATTATTACAGAAGGTTTGTCAAAGGTTTTGCTAAAATTGCCTCACCATTAAATTTTCTGTTAAAAGGCAACAAAAAAGGTAAATTTCAGCCTGGTGATTGGACCGATAAATGCCAAACAGCTTTTGAAAATTTGAAAAGTGCCTTGATCTCACCTCCTATACTTGGCTTCCCTGATATGAATAAAAAATTTGTTCTGTCAACTGATGCCTCTGGTTCAGCAATAGGCTATATTCTGGGTCAAGTAAATGATGATGGCCAGGAATATGTCATTGCTTACGGAGGCAGAGCACTGTCAAAGGATGAAAGAAAATGGTCTGTCACTGATCAGGAGTGTCTTGCTGTTATAGAGGGTATAAAAGCATATGAGCACTACTTGACAAGCAGGGAATTCACTGTTCATACAGATCATAAAGCTCTTTCATATCTTCTCAGATTAAAGGACCCTACTGGTAGGTTGGGACGTTGGGTTGTTTTCTTGCAAAAGTTTAGTATGAACATTGTACATAAGACTGGAAAATCAAACACCAACGCAGATGCAATCTCCAGGATTCCTTATGATAACATGGATAAGGCCTTGTCCTGTGCATTATCAGAAAAGGTGTGTAATAGTCTACCTTCCAAGAATGTACAGGAACTTTCATGTGACCAAGAGCATCTTAATACCATTTTGTCAGATGACTGGGTAAATGAGACAATTGCTGTACCACTAACAAAGCCTGACAGTGTGCCCAGCTTAGAGAAAAGTAGGTCGCCTGAAACATTCGGCAGTACCTTGAGTATCAATCAGACTGTCTGTGTTACAGAACCTAAGACAGACTCGGAGTCATTTATTAATGTCTTTAAGGATCTATTGCTCCCTTACAACTGTGATGATCTACCTGTTCTTGACAGTGAGGATGACACATGTCAAACTGTCCAAAATGGTTCAACAGGTGAGTCATATGTTCAGGTAGAGCTGGATGTTGCTGATTCTGTTTGTATGTTGACCAACAATACCGATAATGAGTCGGTACCAGCTTCAGCTCTCGTTGATCTCCAAAGGTGCTGTCCGGACTTTGATTTCATTATTCACTATCTGGAGACAAGGGAAATGCCCCAGGATGATAAGAAGCAGAGGATTTGTCTAAGAGCAGAAGACCAATATGTACTGCAAGATGGAATTCTATACCATTTATTTCAACCTCGTTTTAAGTGTAAGGCTGACACCTCAGACAAATTTATTTTTCAGTTAGCGTTGCCTACATCCAAACGCAAGGAAATTCTTAAAAACTACCATGATTGTGCAGCCGGTGGCGGTCATTTTGGTATCACCAGAACATTTGTCAAGTTAAAGCAGAAGTACTGGTGGCCCAGAATGTACCAGGAGGTCAAGGACTATATTGGTTCCTGTGATATTTGTCAGCGAATCAAGGTAGACCGGCGCCACTTTCCACCACCGCTAAAACCTCTTCCAGTTGTGAATACCTTTGATCGTGTTCACATTGACGTACTTGGACCTTTACCTAAAACCAAACAAGGGTATCAGTTCATTCTTTTAATTATAGACAGTTCTTCAAAATGGTCTGAGGCATTTGCCCTATGTACTCAGGAAGCCAAGGAAATAGCAAACATCTTTTACAACCAATTCATTTGTAGGTATGGAGCTCCTCGTGTCTTAGTATCAGATCGTGGGAAAAATTTCATGTCTAAACTTCTCAATGCATTATGTGAAATGTTCCAAATCAAAAGACACCACACTAGCTCTTACCATCCCCAAACAAATGCAACTGTTGAAAGGGCTAATAGCACTTTAGCCAAATCATTGGCTTCTTATGTAAATGAAAATCAAAGTGATTGGCCAGAATATTTGAACAGTGTCATGATGGCATTTCGCTCAACACCTGCGACAGAATCAACCCAGTTCTCACCGTATCATATCTTATATGGAAAAGAAATGAACTTACCAGTTGATGCTGACCTTATTCCAAAGCCTAATTTACCTAACAATATCAAACAACACATTGAAAATGTTCATAAATCTATAACTTTTTACCAAAATATTGCACAAGCAAATATGAGAACAGTTCAAGGAAACGTCAAAACTAAATTTGATAAAAAGTCTAGAGAACCTAATTTCAAAGTCAATGACAAAGTTCTTCTTCGCAACTATGTGACACGAAAGGGCCTTTCTTCCAAACTGACAAAAAAATGGATAGGACCATATAAAATCATTTCTACGGGGTTAGGACACACTTTCAAATTACAAGATGTAGATTCAGGGAAAATACGAAAATCATACATTAACTCTTCAAATTTAAAGCACTATCAGCAGTCAATTGAGTCAGATTCATCAGATGAAGAGGGTGACCAAAACAATAACAATTCAACACAAGATGTTCCACGCAACCCCATGTCTCAAAATTCAGATAAAACACAAGACCGTATTGACCCAACTCACATAACTGACAAAATCAATGATGTTGATCAAATTCCCCCTGAAATTCAAACAATTCTGAGAACAAAAATGTATGGGAAAACCAGATACTTCTATGTTCAATGGGATAATCAAAGTCGCTCATGGGTCACAGAAAATGAAATAGGTAAAACCTTACTTGACAAATACTGGGAGACACATACTCGGAAAGGTACTAGGCGAAAGCGTAAAACTAGACATTTTATTCGGACCAAACAATAGGCAATGTGTAGTTGATTCATGACCCTCTCAGAGGAACCATTAACCCTTTAGATGGCGCCAACAAAATTGTTACTTTTTTGCCTTCTAGTGAAATTTCTCACTAAAGGCATTTTTTTTTATTTTTTTTTCAGATGGTTTCCTCATGAGTATGGTCATAGGCTTAACTCTATTGCTTTTTTGCCAATTACCACTAGCCCATGGAACAAAAATGGTTCAACGTCTAAATTATGGAGTACTTTTTCAACCAGAATCTAGCATTGTTGTGACAAGAGAGTACTGGCTCCACACTTACGAAATCAAACTCCCAAGTGCTGTAAGGCTCCCATCCATTGGAACTTGTGTGAAAGATAACAGTACTTGCTTGCTTATTAGTAATGTTTTATCTCAAATTAATACCCTTAGGCTGGAGACCTCATCTCGATTAGAAAACACATTGGCAACTGTAAGACAATTAGTTCCTCATGCTTCAACATTTAAAAGTTCAAAGTCAAAAAGATCTCTTTTACCATTCATTGGAAAATTCTCCAAGTCATTGTTTGGTACTGCTACAATTGATGATGTAAATATTGTTGCCGAACATGTAAATGCTCTAACAAAACGTACTAGGCAGATGGCTACAGCCCTTGCCCAACATGCAAAACACCTAAGCTCATTTGAAACAAAAGCAAATGAAAGAATGGACAATTTAATGAAAGGCATTAAGGACAATAACATAGCAATTCATTATGTTCAGCAACAAGTACAGTCTGCGGCTAAATCTCTCCAAGAGACTTTTGAAGAGATAACATCTTTGCTTATTCACCAAGTTCAAACCTCAAATCATTTAAATCATGAACTAGATCAATTCCAAGAATCTGTAAAAGATTTAGCCAATGGTCATTTGTCTCCGCTGCTTCTTCCTATGGATGTTTTGCACTCTACCCTGAATGATATTCAATCAATTCTGTCAAAAGATTACCCTGGTTTTTTTGTAACACTCCAACAACCTTCTGATCTGTATAAGAGTTCGAATTTTCTCTTTACTAGAAATAACTCGTACATTTATGTTACTGTCAAAATTCCTATTTCTAGTGAACAGAAGCCATTAAAGGTGTATAAAGTCATTTCATTACCAGTTCCTCTTAACGATACTTCTAAACATGCTACAAAATAACTTGATTTACCAGATTTCTTCGCAATTTCATCTAACCAGCAATTCTATTTGCCTCTGTCTAAGCACCAGTTAGGCACTTGCATAGGATATTCAGTTAAGCAATGCCCCGATAACTTCCCATTAATACCAATAACTAAACAATCATGTAGTCTGGCACCGTTTTCAAACAACAAGATTGAGGTGCATAAATTGTGTAATTTCCGTTTTGTTCATGATATTATTTCATCAAAAATCATTGAATTGCACTCAAACAATGTTCTATTGTACCAAACCTCTTTACTGTCAATGCAATGTGGCATGCATCACAGAATGATTCAGGGATGTAATTTCTGTGTATTCAAAGTACCATGTGAATGTTCCCTAACAACTCCAGATTTTTATTTTTCTCCAAGACTTACATCTTGTCATAATGCTTCCAAAGAAATTAAAAAGGTGCATCCTGTCAATCTTGTTCTCTTACAAGAATTTTTTGACAATACAAGATTTCAACATATCTTTGCGGATTCAAATTTTCAGGCTCCATTAAATGTTTCTTTGCCACAATTCAAACTGTATGACCATGAAATGGCATCAGTTTTAGCCAATGACAAAAAAAGATCACCTAAGCTTGGCCAAAATGGTAACTAAGGCCAAGAAAGATGAAGTCATTTTTCAAACTTTGGCAGAACCTATTTTGAATGGTGACATTCAAATTCAAAAATCTTGGCCAGACACAAATGGTATTCTGACTGTAGTTGCCCTATGCCTTTCTGGATTAACTACATTAATAAGTGTATACATGTTTTACAAAATGAAAGCTCTCTCGGGCTCAGTTTTACTCTTACAACAAGTTAGATCCATTAAAGCCTTTCCAACAGATTTACCTTCTTTCATATATGAACATAACACTGAAACAACTGTTACTCACACCTTTGACCTCAGCACCTACCTTTCATGGGATCATAGTATTTTTGTCTTATTAGTATTCAATACCTTGCTACTAATTTTCATAATGTACAAGACTTTCTTCAAATCTAAGAGACAACAGATCCTTCTGGAAGTGACAAATTTGAAACAGTGTGTGTTTCTACCTGTTGTTGCTTTACCTATATGTGCATCTCACACAGACATACAAGTACCTTTGTCTATTTCTGACCTAGAGGTTGCAGGAACTTGGTATGCACCATTATTATATGTCAAATGGCATGGCTTTTCAGTGACAAATACTTTAACCTATGAGAATGTAAGTGTGCCATCTTCCTTGAAACTAGGTGTTTTAAATGCTTTTGCGCTACATAGGATATTAAAAACACCATTTTTTGTGCATCTTTATGCTGAACAGCATGGTTATCTCTCTCTGCTTAGAAACGATTCTTAGTAATAGTACTGGAAACTTCTTACTATATGGACACAATGTATTATTTTCGTTTCACTGTTTGTACAGTATATTGTCATTAGTTTTTATTGCTTATTTCCCTTTTATTGCAAGGATTCCAGCCATTTGAGAATCTTTTGAGGGCCACCTTCAGTGCCTTCATAATGAGGCTGTCGTATGCAGTTTCAACTGTTTTTCATACAGAACCATTGGTTCATTTCGCATTGGCCATTTTCTGTATGAATTGTAGTTGTTCTCTACGACATGTTGAACTTGTGGACACTGTTTTCAAACAAGTCTTATTTGTTTCTGAGCTATTTTTACAAGAAGCTTCAGTTATATTTCATCTAGGAACAGTGTTTAATTGTGCACTGGGTATATTTCTGTGTTATATTCTTAACCTGTCTTGTATGGATCACGTGAAACCATAGCTGGGGGAAAATGGACATTTTTGTTAAGTGTTTCAGCTTTGTATGATGCCTCTTATGAAGTCTGTTGTAATGATTTCAATTCAATCTCATATAGAACCATTGTTTTACTTTGCAATGGGCATTTTTTCTGTATGCTTTTGAAATGTTTTCCGTAAAACCTCACATAGATCCATAGTTTTTAATCAACTGGACACTGCCTTCAGGTCATCAATTGCATGCAGTGCATCCTTACCAAAAGAAAAAGAAACATGTGTATCGGTCATGTTCAAACATCTTTTTATGGCATTTTTTATAAGCTTAAATTGCTTATATCTTTTTATTGCATGGAACCATAGCTAAGCACTATGGGACTTTTTTCATGGGTACATTTCCAGTGCCTTTTCCCTGGGCCAATGTACTGGATTCACTAATTCATTCAGAACCATTGCTGTAATTGCTTGGATATATGTCTGCCTGAATTTATTAAATTATCTCTTGCATATAGAACCACTGCTTTATATGTGCATGGATTTATTTCTGTATGGTTTGATAATTTATGTCTTCAAAATCGATGTAATGAAACGCATATTGCAAGACCAATGATTGTCTGTACTTTTCTAGTGATATCACACTTATTTCAAGTTATGTACGTACACTTTTACTTTTTTATTGGCCAACATTGTATATTTGATCATTGTTTTTACTCCTTTCATGTCCATATTTGTTTTGCAACTTTTTCAGTGGTTTCATAATAACTTCCGATGATCCATATTCTTGGTATAAAACTTTGGGGTCCAAAGTTAAAAGAGTGTGGGAGGAATTATTATGATCCATATTTTTGTATTTTGAAATTTATGCAATAATGCATAATATTGTATCATATGAATGTTTTGTATATAACTTTATATTTCTTTCTTTTCATGCAGCTTTGTAATTTTATGTGAAGGAATATGTTTTCACACCTTCCCAATCAAAAGGTATTTCCTTGTTTGCACAACAATGGGCACACATTCCAAGTAATTAGTCTCGGAGCCCTTCTAACAAACCCACAGTTTGGCTTGGGATTAACCTGTCTGCATTAGGCGTTAAACAATCAAGCCAAACTTTGTGATGTCTTCGTTTTCAAAATTCCAACAAAAACTTTGTCAGGAAATAAGCTATTTGAGAACCTTACTCTAAATTCAACACCTGGAAATAGTGGCCTATATAAACCAGGACCTTGGCTGGTCAACTATGAATCTTGGCTTGACCAGTATTACTGAATAAAGTGTCTTTGTGTTTATTGGGCAATTCTTCTTATTTCCAGGTAAGTTTGTTTTTGACATCTTTTTACTTTTGCCTTTCTGTTTCTCTAATTTTTGTAACTGAATTTCTATTTAATTTATTCTTCATTTTTGAACATAAGTAATTGATATTTCTCAAGTCCTAGGTCTTTCTTGCACAAACCTGTGTTTGCTAGTGAAAATGACCTACAGCTGAGAAAACCTGAAAATTTATCATTCAACTTAGTTTTGTATTGTGACTTAGCAACATACGTTTCTTGAAATATAAAACAGTTATGTCTCAACATTTTGACTTCAAATAATTGTCTGCAATAAACCTCCATTCCTTCTTTATAGTTTTGCAATTTAAAGATGGATTTTTATTTTTGTCATCTTACAATTAAGATATTCTTGGATGTTAAACTTTGTGTCAAAGTATCGTGTTTACATGTCCCTTTCCTTAAATGCAAACTGTATGTGTGTAATTAAGTAACTAGTTGTGACCATAGTCAATGTTGAATTTCTGTGTTCAGTGATGTGGTTACCATTTGTGCCTCTCATAGAGCTGATTCCCCATGTCTAACTTTACTCTCTATTGGAGAGTGTGAAGTTGAGCCACATCATTGCATACAGACTTCACTCTGATTGGTCAAGACAAGTTGCATTTTGTTTTGTATATTTTTTGTACATGAATCTTGGCTTGACCAGTATTACTGAATAAAGTGTCTTTGTGTTTATTGGGCAATTCTTCTTATTTCCAGGCATCTATCATCCCAATACATATTCCAGAGTTCTGAGGGTTTTTTGTTGTAACAGGAGTAACTCCCCTGCTATTCCTTCATAAAATCTGGTGGAGAATATTACGATCCCTTGATGTCAACACCTCAGAACTCATCTTACCAATACTACTTGAGGAGCCTTGGTGTTAGAAGCCCAGACGCAAGACAGCCTGACACAGCCTCCCTTAGTGTTTCCCAAGCCCAGGAACCTGAACCTAACCAGGAGGAAGAAGAAATTTTCCTGATTCCAGAGTCTTCCACTATGGCTTCCCAGGTACAAATGAATCTTTTTAAAGGGAACCCAGGCGACAGGGCCGATCTCTGGCTGAAAGAATTCAATGACTATTGTGTGTTTCACAATATTAACACTGACAGGAGAAAGACTTCATTTCAGTTTTACCTGACCGGACATGCCAAGCAATGGTTTTGGTCCCTTCCTGACTCAGTCAGAGAGAACTTTGATGACATCATCACCCAGTTTAAGAGGCGCTTTAATGGAACAGATGTGGCATTCAACCTCTCATCAATCAGACAGCACCCTGGTGAGTCCTGCTCTGACTATTTTACCAGGTTTTTAACTGCTACAAATCATAGGGACTTACCTGAAACCCTACTTGTGAATTTCTTTGTGGAAGGGCTTTTGGAGCATGTTAAATGTGTTGTTATGCCACAAGAACTGGTGACACTGGACAATGCACGACTTGCATCTTTACGAGCAGAACGAACATTCCAGGCGACCCTAGCACCTGTTGCTTCAGCAACAACTACCAGTGAAATGCAGGTCCTAAGCCAGAAAGTGGATATGCTTGCTGACATGCTTCTAAAAACAAACAGCCAACAATCCCAGGAAACTTGGTGCCAGCGTAGGACAAACAGAGAAAACAACCAGGAACGCAACCAGCATGGCAAAGGTAGGAAGTTTTCAAAATCTAATTATAAGAATCGTTTCTGCAATTACTGCAAGGAAGAAGGGCACACTGATGATAGGTGCTATGTCCGTCAATTTGTTCAGAAGAAGGGAATTGATTGTGTTGCTGATATGCATAAAAATTATTATTCGCAATAGGAATTCGCGCCTATTCATTGGCAAAGGCCTATGAATAGGCACACATGGTCAGAAACACAACACTTTAGTGCTACATCAAAACTTAACACTGATGATTTAAATTCTTCAGACACTGTTAAAAATGTTTCCCTTGTTGCTCCCTTGCATAAAAACACAATATTTGTGAAAATTGCACATTGTCGAACAACAGCTCTTGTGGATACAGGTGCAAGTATCTCCTGTATATCACACGCTTTGTTGAATCGCTCAGGCATTTCAAAGGAAAACATTCTGCCTTGTCATCTAAGACAAATAACTGGAGTAGGTGGGGAACATCATAAGGTGCTAGGTGTTATTTCAGTTCCACTGACTATTTCTGGGCTGTGCTTTTCTTACAATTTCTATGTGCTAGAACAATTACATCACTCCATCATTTTAGGAATTGACTTTTTACATGAAAATGAATGTTTTATTGATCTTTGTTCAAACAAGTTACACTTGAAAGATAACTTAATTTCCTCTAAGCTAAACATCTCCTCAGCTAAAGCATCTTTAATACACCCTGTTACCCTCAAAGCTAGGCAAGAAATAACCATTCCAGTGCGCATCACGAAAACAAAAAGAAACAAGGAAGTGTTACTTGAACCATTAAGCAATGATTTAAATTTCACAAGTGCTAGGTGTCTTGTAAAGACTAGAAGGTACAAAAACTCTGCTAGGGCCAACATTAGAATCTTAAATCCAACTAACTCTAATATCAATCTCAAACCAAAAACTGTAGTGGCTTTAGTGAGTGAAATAGATTCTGAACGTATTGTTGAATTTACAGAAAATGAAAATAACATTTCCATCAATTCAATTTCAACTCAGACAGAATCAAATACGGAAGACAGCTTCAAGTTCAATATTAACAATTCTAATTTAGATAAAAACGAAATTGTTAAACTCAGAAATTTCCTTGAAGACAACAAAGATGTTTTTGCTAATTCTTTAAAAGACATTGGTAAAACAAATGTCTTCAGACACAGGATTGAAACTGAACCTTGTGCTAAACCTGTTCACAAACCATGTTATCGGTATAGGCCAGAAATCAAAGCCGAAATAGAAAAACAAACTAAAGATATGTTAGATAGCGGTATCATAAGCCCATCATCCTCTGTGTGGAATTCACCTGTTGTGCTAGTAAAGAAGAAAGATAATTCATGGCGGTTTGCTATTGATTATCGTTCTTTAAACAAAATCACGCTTCCTATTTCTCACCCTTTACCAAGACTCGAAGATGTCTTTGATTGCATAGGAGAAGCATCTGCAACAATATTTTCTACTTTGGATCTCAATTCTGCATATTTTCAAATTGAACTTGATCCAGAAACTAGACACAAATCTGCTTTCATCACTCACGAAGGTGTTTATGAATTTAACCGCATGGCTTTTGGTCTTCGGAATGCTCCTATGTCTTTCCAAATGCTTATGTCACAAGTCTTAAGAGGGCTTCACTGGAAAATTGTTCTATGTTACATTGATGACATACTGGTTTTTAGCAAAAATTTTGATGAGCACCTCATTCATTTAAACCAGGTCTTTTCCAGATTACGAGAAGCAAATCTGACTCTTAAGCCTGAAAAATGCCAATTTGGACTGGATAAGGTTAAATATTTAGGTCACATCTTATCAAAAGATGGTGTTTCAGTTGACACAGAAAAAACCGACAAGGTCAGAAATTTTCCTGTTCCTACATCTCAAAAAGAATTGAAAGGTTTTCTTGGCTTATGCAATTATTACAGAAGGTTTGTCAAAGGTTTTGCTAAAATTGCCTCACCATTAAATTTTCTGTTAAAAGGCAACAAAAAAGGTAAATTTCAGCCTGGTGATTGGACCGATAAATGCCAAACAGCTTTTGAAAATTTGAAAAGTGCCTTGATCTCACCTCCTATACTTGGCTTCCCTGATATGAATAAAAAATTTGTTCTGTCAACTGATGCCTCTGGTTCAGCAATAGGCTATATTCTGGGTCAAGTAAATGATGATGGCCAGGAATATGTCATTGCTTACGGAGGCAGAGCACTGTCAAAGGATGAAAGAAAATGGTCTGTCACTGATCAGGAGTGTCTTGCTGTTATAGAGGGTATAAAAGCATATGAGCACTACTTGACAAGCAGGGAATTCACTGTTCATACAGATCATAAAGCTCTTTCATATCTTCTCAGATTAAAGGACCCTACTGGTAGGTTGGGACGTTGGGTTGTTTTCTTGCAAAAGTTTAGTATGAACATTGTACATAAGACTGGAAAATCAAACACCAACGCAGATGCAATCTCCAGGATTCCTTATGATAACATGGATAAGGCCTTGTCCTGTGCATTATCAGAAAAGGTGTGTAATAGTCTACCTTCCAAGAATGTACAGGAACTTTCATGTGACCAAGAGCATCTTAATACCATTTTGTCAGATGACTGGGTAAATGAGACAATTGCTGTACCACTAACAAAGCCTGACAGTGTGCCCAGCTTAGAGAAAAGTAGGTCGCCTGAAACATTCGGCAGTACCTTGAGTATCAATCAGACTGTCTGTGTTACAGAACCTAAGACAGACTCGGAGTCATTTATTAATGTCTTTAAGGATCTATTGCTCCCTTACAACTGTGATGATCTACCTGTTCTTGACAGTGAGGATGACACATGTCAAACTGTCCAAAATGGTTCAACAGGTGAGTCATATGTTCAGGTAGAGCTGGATGTTGCTGATTCTGTTTGTATGTTGACCAACAATACCGATAATGAGTCGGTACCAGCTTCAGCTCTCGTTGATCTCCAAAGGTGCTGTCCGGACTTTGATTTCATTATTCACTATCTGGAGACAAGGGAAATGCCCCAGGATGATAAGAAGCAGAGGATTTGTCTAAGAGCAGAAGACCAATATGTACTGCAAGATGGAATTCTATACCATTTATTTCAACCTCGTTTTAAGTGTAAGGCTGACACCTCAGACAAATTTATTTTTCAGTTAGCGTTGCCTACATCCAAACGCAAGGAAATTCTTAAAAACTACCATGATTGTGCAGCCGGTGGCGGTCATTTTGGTATCACCAGAACATTTGTCAAGTTAAAGCAGAAGTACTGGTGGCCCAGAATGTACCAGGAGGTCAAGGACTATATTGGTTCCTGTGATATTTGTCAGCGAATCAAGGTAGACCGGCGCCACTTTCCACCACCGCTAAAACCTCTTCCAGTTGTGAATACCTTTGATCGTGTTCACATTGACGTACTTGGACCTTTACCTAAAACCAAACAAGGGTATCAGTTCATTCTTTTAATTATAGACAGTTCTTCAAAATGGTCTGAGGCATTTGCCCTATGTACTCAGGAAGCCAAGGAAATAGCAAACATCTTTTACAACCAATTCATTTGTAGGTATGGAGCTCCTCGTGTCTTAGTATCAGATCGTGGGAAAAATTTCATGTCTAAACTTCTCAATGCATTATGTGAAATGTTCCAAATCAAAAGACACCACACTAGCTCTTACCATCCCCAAACAAATGCAACTGTTGAAAGGGCTAATAGCACTTTAGCCAAATCATTGGCTTCTTATGTAAATGAAAATCAAAGTGATTGGCCAGAATATTTGAACAGTGTCATGATGGCATTTCGCTCAACACCTGCGACAGAATCAACCCAGTTCTCACCGTATCATATCTTATATGGAAAAGAAATGAACTTACCAGTTGATGCTGACCTTATTCCAAAGCCTAATTTACCTAACAATATCAAACAACACATTGAAAATGTTCATAAATCTATAACTTTTTACCAAAATATTGCACAAGCAAATATGAGAACAGTTCAAGGAAACGTCAAAACTAAATTTGATAAAAAGTCTAGAGAACCTAATTTCAAAGTCAATGACAAAGTTCTTCTTCGCAACTATGTGACACGAAAGGGCCTTTCTTCCAAACTGACAAAAAAATGGATAGGACCATATAAAATCATTTCTACGGGGTTAGGACACACTTTCAAATTACAAGATGTAGATTCAGGGAAAATACGAAAATCATACATTAACTCTTCAAATTTAAAGCACTATCAGCAGTCAATTGAGTCAGATTCATCAGATGAAGAGGGTGACCAAAACAATAACAATTCAACACAAGATGTTCCACGCAACCCCATGTCTCAAAATTCAGATAAAACACAAGACCGTATTGACCCAACTCACATAACTGACAAAATCAATGATGTTGATCAAATTCCCCCTGAAATTCAAACAATTCTGAGAACAAAAATGTATGGGAAAACCAGATACTTCTATGTTCAATGGGATAATCAAAGTCGCTCATGGGTCACAGAAAATGAAATAGGTAAAACCTTACTTGACAAATACTGGGAGACACATACTCGGAAAGGTACTAGGCGAAAGCGTAAAACTAGACATTTTATTCGGACCAAACAATAGGCAATGTGTAGTTGATTCATGACCCTCTCAGAGGAACCATTAACCCTTTAGATGGCGCCAACAAAATTGTTACTTTTTTGCCTTCTAGTGAAATTTCTCACTAAAGGCATTTTTTTTTATTTTTTTTTCAGATGGTTTCCTCATGAGTATGGTCATAGGCTTAACTCTATTGCTTTTTTGCCAATTACCACTAGCCCATGGAACAAAAATGGTTCAACGTCTAAATTATGGAGTACTTTTTCAACCAGAATCTAGCATTGTTGTGACAAGAGAGTACTGGCTCCACACTTACGAAATCAAACTCCCAAGTGCTGTAAGGCTCCCATCCATTGGAACTTGTGTGAAAGATAACAGTACTTGCTTGCTTATTAGTAATGTTTTATCTCAAATTAATACCCTTAGGCTGGAGACCTCATCTCGATTAGAAAACACATTGGCAACTGTAAGACAATTAGTTCCTCATGCTTCAACATTTAAAAGTTCAAAGTCAAAAAGATCTCTTTTACCATTCATTGGAAAATTCTCCAAGTCATTGTTTGGTACTGCTACAATTGATGATGTAAATATTGTTGCCGAACATGTAAATGCTCTAACAAAACGTACTAGGCAGATGGCTACAGCCCTTGCCCAACATGCAAAACACCTAAGCTCATTTGAAACAAAAGCAAATGAAAGAATGGACAATTTAATGAAAGGCATTAAGGACAATAACATAGCAATTCATTATGTTCAGCAACAAGTACAGTCTGCGGCTAAATCTCTCCAAGAGACTTTTGAAGAGATAACATCTTTGCTTATTCACCAAGTTCAAACCTCAAATCATTTAAATCATGAACTAGATCAATTCCAAGAATCTGTAAAAGATTTAGCCAATGGTCATTTGTCTCCGCTGCTTCTTCCTATGGATGTTTTGCACTCTACCCTGAATGATATTCAATCAATTCTGTCAAAAGATTACCCTGGTTTTTTTGTAACACTCCAACAACCTTCTGATCTGTATAAGAGTTCGAATTTTCTCTTTACTAGAAATAACTCGTACATTTATGTTACTGTCAAAATTCCTATTTCTAGTGAACAGAAGCCATTAAAGGTGTATAAAGTCATTTCATTACCAGTTCCTCTTAACGATACTTCTAAACATGCTACAAAATAACTTGATTTACCAGATTTCTTCGCAATTTCATCTAACCAGCAATTCTATTTGCCTCTGTCTAAGCACCAGTTAGGCACTTGCATAGGATATTCAGTTAAGCAATGCCCCGATAACTTCCCATTAATACCAATAACTAAACAATCATGTAGTCTGGCACCGTTTTCAAACAACAAGATTGAGGTGCATAAATTGTGTAATTTCCGTTTTGTTCATGATATTATTTCATCAAAAATCATTGAATTGCACTCAAACAATGTTCTATTGTACCAAACCTCTTTACTGTCAATGCAATGTGGCATGCATCACAGAATGATTCAGGGATGTAATTTCTGTGTATTCAAAGTACCATGTGAATGTTCCCTAACAACTCCAGATTTTTATTTTTCTCCAAGACTTACATCTTGTCATAATGCTTCCAAAGAAATTAAAAAGGTGCATCCTGTCAATCTTGTTCTCTTACAAGAATTTTTTGACAATACAAGATTTCAACATATCTTTGCGGATTCAAATTTTCAGGCTCCATTAAATGTTTCTTTGCCACAATTCAAACTGTATGACCATGAAATGGCATCAGTTTTAGCCAATGACAAAAAAAGATCACCTAAGCTTGGCCAAAATGGTAACTAAGGCCAAGAAAGATGAAGTCATTTTTCAAACTTTGGCAGAACCTATTTTGAATGGTGACATTCAAATTCAAAAATCTTGGCCAGACACAAATGGTATTCTGACTGTAGTTGCCCTATGCCTTTCTGGATTAACTACATTAATAAGTGTATACATGTTTTACAAAATGAAAGCTCTCTCGGGCTCAGTTTTACTCTTACAACAAGTTAGATCCATTAAAGCCTTTCCAACAGATTTACCTTCTTTCATATATGAACATAACACTGAAACAACTGTTACTCACACCTTTGACCTCAGCACCTACCTTTCATGGGATCATAGTATTTTTGTCTTATTAGTATTCAATACCTTGCTACTAATTTTCATAATGTACAAGACTTTCTTCAAATCTAAGAGACAACAGATCCTTCTGGAAGTGACAAATTTGAAACAGTGTGTGTTTCTACCTGTTGTTGCTTTACCTATATGTGCATCTCACACAGACATACAAGTACCTTTGTCTATTTCTGACCTAGAGGTTGCAGGAACTTGGTATGCACCATTATTATATGTCAAATGGCATGGCTTTTCAGTGACAAATACTTTAACCTATGAGAATGTAAGTGTGCCATCTTCCTTGAAACTAGGTGTTTTAAATGCTTTTGCGCTACATAGGATATTAAAAACACCATTTTTTGTGCATCTTTATGCTGAACAGCATGGTTATCTCTCTCTGCTTAGAAACGATTCTTAGTAATAGTACTGGAAACTTCTTACTATATGGACACAATGTATTATTTTCGTTTCACTGTTTGTACAGTATATTGTCATTAGTTTTTATTGCTTATTTCCCTTTTATTGCAAGGATTCCAGCCATTTGAGAATCTTTTGAGGGCCACCTTCAGTGCCTTCATAATGAGGCTGTCGTATGCAGTTTCAACTGTTTTTCATACAGAACCATTGGTTCATTTCGCATTGGCCATTTTCTGTATGAATTGTAGTTGTTCTCTACGACATGTTGAACTTGTGGACACTGTTTTCAAACAAGTCTTATTTGTTTCTGAGCTATTTTTACAAGAAGCTTCAGTTATATTTCATCTAGGAACAGTGTTTAATTGTGCACTGGGTATATTTCTGTGTTATATTCTTAACCTGTCTTGTATGGATCACGTGAAACCATAGCTGGGGGAAAATGGACATTTTTGTTAAGTGTTTCAGCTTTGTATGATGCCTCTTATGAAGTCTGTTGTAATGATTTCAATTCAATCTCATATAGAACCATTGTTTTACTTTGCAATGGGCATTTTTTCTGTATGCTTTTGAAATGTTTTCCGTAAAACCTCACATAGATCCATAGTTTTTAATCAACTGGACACTGCCTTCAGGTCATCAATTGCATGCAGTGCATCCTTACCAAAAGAAAAAGAAACATGTGTATCGGTCATGTTCAAACATCTTTTTATGGCATTTTTTATAAGCTTAAATTGCTTATATCTTTTTATTGCATGGAACCATAGCTAAGCACTATGGGACTTTTTTCATGGGTACATTTCCAGTGCCTTTTCCCTGGGCCAATGTACTGGATTCACTAATTCATTCAGAACCATTGCTGTAATTGCTTGGATATATGTCTGCCTGAATTTATTAAATTATCTCTTGCATATAGAACCACTGCTTTATATGTGCATGGATTTATTTCTGTATGGTTTGATAATTTATGTCTTCAAAATCGATGTAATGAAACGCATATTGCAAGACCAATGATTGTCTGTACTTTTCTAGTGATATCACACTTATTTCAAGTTATGTACGTACACTTTTACTTTTTTATTGGCCAACATTGTATATTTGATCATTGTTTTTACTCCTTTCATGTCCATATTTGTTTTGCAACTTTTTCAGTGGTTTCATAATAACTTCCGATGATCCATATTCTTGGTATAAAACTTTGGGGTCCAAAGTTAAAAGAGTGTGGGAGGAATTATTATGATCCATATTTTTGTATTTTGAAATTTATGCAATAATGCATAATATTGTATCATATGAATGTTTTGTATATAACTTTATATTTCTTTCTTTTCATGCAGCTTTGTAATTTTATGTGAAGGAATATGTTTTCACACCTTCCCAATCAAAAGGTATTTCCTTGTTTGCACAACAATGGGCACACATTCCAAGTAATTAGTCTCGGAGCCCTTCTAACAAACCCACAGTTTGGCTTGGGATTAACCTGTCTGCATTAGGCGTTAAACAATCAAGCCAAACTTTGTGATGTCTTCGTTTTCAAAATTCCAACAAAAACTTTGTCAGGAAATAAGCTATTTGAGAACCTTACTCTAAATTCAACACCTGGAAATAGTGGCCTATATAAACCAGGACCTTGGCTGGTCAACTATGAATCTTGGCTTGACCAGTATTACTGAATAAAGTGTCTTTGTGTTTATTGGGCAATTCTTCTTATTTCCAGGTAAGTTTGTTTTTGACATCTTTTTACTTTTGCCTTTCTGTTTCTCTAATTTTTGTAACTGAATTTCTATTTAATTTATTCTTCATTTTTGAACATAAGTAATTGATATTTCTCAAGTCCTAGGTCTTTCTTGCACAAACCTGTGTTTGCTAGTGAAAATGACCTACAGCTGAGAAAACCTGAAAATTTATCATTCAACTTAGTTTTGTATTGTGACTTAGCAACATACGTTTCTTGAAATATAAAACAGTTATGTCTCAACATTTTGACTTCAAATAATTGTCTGCAATAAACCTCCATTCCTTCTTTATAGTTTTGCAATTTAAAGATGGATTTTTATTTTTGTCATCTTACAATTAAGATATTCTTGGATGTTAAACTTTGTGTCAAAGTATCGTGTTTACATGTCCCTTTCCTTAAATGCAAACTGTATGTGTGTAATTAAGTAACTAGTTGTGACCATAGTCAATGTTGAATTTCTGTGTTCAGTGATGTGGTTACCATTTGTGCCTCTCATAGAGCTGATTCCCCATGTCTAACTTTACTCTCTATTGGAGAGTGTGAAGTTGAGCCACATCATTGCATACAGACTTCACTCTGATTGGTCAAGACAAGTTGCATTTTGTTTTGTATATTTTTTGTACATGAATCTTGGCTTGACCAGTATTACTGAATAAAGTGTCTTTGTGTTTATTGGGCAATTCTTCTTATTTCCAGGCATCTATCATCCCAATACATATTCCAGAGTTCTGAGGGTTTTTTGTTGTAACAGGAGTAACTCCCCTGCTATTCCTTCATAAAAAAAGCATTGTGGGGAAAAGGAGAAAATGCTGGTAACCAGCATTTTCTCCTTTTCCCAAAAATCTTTGTTAAGTTCTCTGAAACAAATCCTATCATTTGTGCCATATTTATTTTGTCGTATGCAAGTGCTTTCAAATTGGACCAGTCTTAAATTTTGTCGTTTGGTACAGAGGTAGTGTTCCATACCACGTGAAAACTTTTCAAACCCCTGTACCTTATTGAGGAAAGGAGATAATATCAGTGTATCGATTTATGATTTAGATGCTTGATAAATGAGTTCACGATTTTGCTGTTCAAAGTCAGTGTTTTATTGTCTCATTGGATACCCCTGGAGAGCGCTTTCTTATCATCGCTCTTGTTATTTAATCTTCTTCCATGCGGCATTTCTTTTTCGGTGACGTACAAGTCTTGAGACCAGTGAGTCGCTGGCTCAAATATAACTGCAAAAAATCTTCTAGAGGATTGACGATCGTCGTTGCGACAGGATTCTATTCCTCTCTCACCATGAAATTTTGTTTCGACGCTGATTATATGAGAGCAGCCAGTGGCATCGAAAAAAATAAAATATGAGGAGTACTGGTGAACAGAAAACTTTGAGGCATGCATTGGTAGGTGGCATAGCGGCCGTCGTCGCGAAAGGATTTATTCATCTCTCACCACGGAACTTTGTTTCGACGCTGTTTTTATGAGAACAGCCAGTGGCATAGAAAAAATCTCCTGTGAAGTAGGGTATATTGGTTTAACGCTTTCCCAAACGACAAATTTTGGACTAGTCCAAATTGAAAGAGTTTGCAGACGACAATTTTAAATTTGATGAAAATGGCATAAAGGTCTCAAAACGGATAGAAAACACTGTGGGAAAAGGAGAAATTGCTCGTTACGAGCAATTTCTCCTTTTCCCACAGTGT
Source organism: Tridacna gigas (assembly GCA_945859785.2). Classification (NCBI taxonomy): domain Eukaryota; kingdom Metazoa; phylum Mollusca; class Bivalvia; order Cardiida; family Cardiidae; genus Tridacna; species Tridacna gigas. The sequence goes on from OX244034.2 coordinate 57,342,483, forward strand.
TTTCAAAAGACTTGTACTGCAGACACGTGAAAACCAGGGCTTGTTTGGGAAAGGGTTAAAACATCTGTAGGGAAGCACTTGTAGGTGCAATTTAGCCGCTGCTATTTTACTGAACGAATATTTAAAGACTGTGTTAAACACCAAGCAAACAACACTATTTTTACATCTTGTGGAGGCCGGTTACTTCGTTTGAAATGACATGTAATTGCAATAATGGTTTAACAACGTCTTCCACTATATTCCAGTTATATCACGACAACCGTGAGGTCAGCAATTCTTGTCTTTTCTCAGTTTAACCCTGGATCCTTTATACGAGCATTGGGCCCACTTCCACTGAAGAGTCTATATTGAATTCTTAATCTACTTCCCGGGATTTTTCTTTTATTTTCAAATAATGCAATTTTCTGGTTGGCTAAATCGGAAACCTTGTGGACGGCTCTATTCCTCCTGCAAAAGATCAGTTTTAACACGATGTTATTTTGTCACTTTGTTGATATATTAAACAGGTGTTGCAGAAACATGGAGCAGGGACAGCAGGAGGGAGGGCCCTCTGGTCCAAAAACATAACGCTGAAAGGGGTAATAACTCCAACTCGATAAACCTTTCATTAACAGTTTATATTATTGTTTGTTCTTGGAAATACATGTTTAAAACCACAAACCGTTACGAAATAATATAAAAGTTATCGAGTCTGGTTTATAAATTACCTCGTCACGGTGCGTGATTATAAACCTTTTATCCCAAACATAAACAATAATATGAACTGATATTGAAAGGTTTATCGAGTGAGACCTATACCAGCATTTTATCCTTTTCCAACCATGTTTAAAAAAAGAAGCCTCTTCCTGAGGATCGTTAAAAGTCGAGATTGTGTGGTAAAGAGTTAAGGGCTGACACATTTGCAACAGGCGACTTTGATGATATCATTGTGAAATACGGATGAACAGTATGATTATGGAATGTCCTTGGGCAAGAAACTTCGGAGTCCCAGCCTCGTACTAATGAAACTCATGTAACAGATGAAATGTCACCGTGACATGACTAAATGTGGAAAACAGTGTAAAAGACCATACTGTCAGTGGAGAGAAGAATCCTGGCAAAAAAAAAAGTCACATAGAGAATTGATAACTCAGATTATTGTGGGGGAAAAAAAAAACGTTCTCTCACCGCTGAAAAGGCGAATTGCTGAATATGGTTCAAAGTAGCCAGTGGCTTTGAAATAGTGTTATTCGTAATACTAGTAAAGGTTCTCAACGAATTCCTAGGAAGACGCACTTTCAGCCGTGATGTAATTTAGGTACTGACGAAAACGGCGTAAAACAGCGCACAAACAGTGTAAAAAGGTGAAGGACAAAAGCAATGCAGCACACTTCGTGATTTTCTCAAAACGGCTTAACCCTAAAGCTGCTAATCGCGACCCACTTACCTTTTGCGGACAGTGTAGATCAAGATCAGACTGCACAGAATATGCAGTCTGATCTTTGAGCTACAGCGTCCGATACGGTATTTTCTTTCCGGTGAAATCAACTTTGAAACCTCAATGTTTGGGCAGTTAGTATTGAGTAGAAATTTACGTTTCATTTATTCGACAGCTTAACTTTTTACCATACAAGAAAAATTTATACTAGTCCGTATTGAACGCATTTTGCAGACGACAATTTAAATGTGATTCAAATAATGGAATTTGTCTTAGATAAGGTAGAAAAAAATATTGTGGGAAAAGGAGAAAATGCTGGTTACCAGCATTTTCTCCTTTTCCCACAATGTTTTCAAATTGCTTCTTCTCCAGGGTCGTTAAAAGTCGGGATTGTGTGGTAAAGGGTTAAGTGTTAAGAGTAATAAAGGGGTGGAGAATGTATTGACATTCTAAAATCAAGTGTCATAAGAAAATCCAACTTTATACGGTCCACGTGTCTACTCTTTAGTTGAAAACTGAATAGTAGATTAGGTTTAAAACCCTTTACCACACAATCCCGAATTTTAACGACCCTGAAGAAGAAGCCTGTTGAAAACATTGTGGGAAAAGGAGAAAATGCTGGTAACCATTTTTACTCTTCCAAAAACAAATTTCAATTTTTGATTCGCATTTTTTTTTTTTTTTTTTGTCATCTGCAAAGGCTTTCAATTTGGACTAGTCTAAAATTTTGTCGTTTGGTAAAGAGTTAATCAAAGCCTTTGTATTAACTATTTTTAAACTGAATGACTCTCTCAACGAGCCGCTTCACACAATCTACTGATTTTTGACCTGCTACTGTATGAAGTCGTCTTTTTGTGTTCAAAAGCCATTTACATTATTTCAGTTATATCCCCATTGTCAATGCACATGTTCACGCTTTCCTTTCCTTTTCACCATCAGATCATGCAAAATTCTAATCAAGCCACTGGCTGCTTTCACTCATAAACATCGTGGAGACAACGTTTCTGGCAGAGAGAAGAAAAATTCTTGTCGTTATGGCTGTCATCAGTGCTCGGGAATGATTTGGCCATGTCTACAAATCGAACCTGCGACCCCAAACTATCAATTGTATACCACTGCTTACGTGAAAATCAATCACACCTGTTATTGAATTATGCATGCTAATCATACTCTTTGAAAAGTTTGGTTTGTATTGGAGTTTAACGCCATATTAACAGCTTAGGTCATATCATGGCTGTCAGCGACGCACCTATGTGCTTCCTGGCTTTCTCGCACCAGTACTGACACAACTTTCTTTCCAAAGCCACTGACTACTTTCCTCACATGCATCAGAGGTGAGAGGCGAAAAATCGCCGGAAAGAAAGTTTGCCTCAACCGGGTATCGAACTCGCAACCACCAGGTCACGAGTCCGACACGCTAACAACTGAGCTACCCGGGCGGATCTCGTTGAAAAGAGGGGTTTAATGCATCTGCAAAAAGTATCGAAAACAAGAGGACCATGATGGTCCTATATCGCTCACCTGAGTATATTTGTAACTTATATGGTTTATCAAGGGCAGGCTATTCTCTTCAAATAGGCATATTCTGGTTATGAGCCGATGAAATTATTTGTTTTTTACACAACTCTATCATCAAATACTGAGTAATGAAAGGAAAATCAATACTAACTAGAACTGTCACAAAAGTGCCGCATACCCCTAAACAGCGCCTTGTCACAGAACAGGTGTCATGTTATATGAAAAGAAAAAAAAAATATGATGGAAGAGCCATAACTGGGTGAAAATCCATTACATTTAAAAAAAAAAACTTTGGAAGTTACACCCAGGACAAAAATCCAAAGTAAAAATTTTAAAAGGGCAGTAACTCAATAATTAAATGGAATAGAGTTATGGTTCTTGTTCACTGCACTTCCCCTTAATGTGATCTATCTGCATGTGAAATTTGAAGGTACTAGCTTCTATACTTTGGAAGTTATGCCCCAGACAAACATCCAAAGTAAAAATTTACAAAGGGCAATAACACCAAAAATAGATGGAATAGAGTTATGGTTCTTGTACACTGCACTTCTACTTAAAGTGATCTATGTGTGAAGTTTGAAGTTAATAGCTTCTATACTTTGGAAATTATGTCCGGAACAAAAATCCAAAGTTAAAATTGACAAAGGGCAATACCTCCAAAAATAGTTGGACTAGAATTATGGTTCTTGTACACTGCACTTCTCCTAAATGTGATCTATCTGTGTGTGAAGTTTGAAATTACTAGCTTCTGTACTTTGGAAGTTATGCCCCGGACAATAATTCATAGTAAAAATTTACAAAGGGCAATAACTCGATAATTAAATGAAATAGAGTTATGGTTCTTGCACACTGCACTTCTCCTTAATGTGATCTATCCGTATATGAAGTTTGAAGTTACTAGCTCTTATACTTTGGAACCAAGAGGAACAGGGTAACTATTCTCACCATAAGGGTTATATCTGTCAGCAGACATGGCAACTTCTGCATATTTGTCAGCTTGAGATAGATCATTCTCCTGTACATATATTGCAAAAGAAAAAAATGCTTTTACTAATGCTGTTACTAGTGCTGAAATAAATCTTAGTTCAATTTCCAAGCAGATACTCATTGTTGCTAAAAAACATTTAAACTGTTACAAAAACCTGTCAATTGTATCTAATGTATGTTCATTTTTTTTTTAACTAAATGCTGATGAACTCATCTGCTGTGAAACACTAAGCTAACAGAAGACAGACAAGATAGTCTGACTGATGAATGAAGTAATATGAATTTCATTTTAACATAAATCGCTCTGCAAAACTTCAGTTGTTTTGTGAACTGTGTTCATCAGTGGCTAATCTTTAATCTGCCGCTATTTTTTTTCGACCCCCTTTTTTTTTAAATTTAGGCCAGTCGTTATATTCCGCTACGGTGAAACCCAATCGTACAAAGTTGTGAAAAAAACTTATCAATCGGCGGACGATATGAAATTTTTTTGCTTTTAATATTTCGGTAAAATTGTATGACTTCTTTGGCTGACCACGTAGCGTCGCGGCTGAAAGTCTCATCAAAATCAACAAACACATTGATCCAGGTATATGACTTTCCCTTTATACTCCCGCTTATTAACCCTTTACCAGACGACAAAATTATAGCCTTGTCCAAATTGAAAGCATTTGCAGACGACAATTTCAATGTGGCTCAAATGGTACAACTTTTTGTTGATAGGGTAGAAAACATTGCGGGAAAAGGAGAAAATGCTGGTTACCAGCATTTTCTCCTTTTCCCACAATGTTTTCAAAAGGCCTCTTTCCCAGGGGCATTAAAAGGCGTCATTGTGCAGTAAAGGGTTAAACCAACCCGAAAAGGACCAAAACAGTGGCCTTTTCCAAATATATTTGAACAGTGATTACAATATCGGCAGCCGATGTATAACCGAATCGTTTTACTAAGTTCGATTCGTATGCCGAAGAATTCCAGCATAATCGAACCTGAAAAATATTTTGTTTTACGCGTAGTTGTGTATATTTTCGTATAGTTTGTTTAGGAAAAAGAATATCGCCATAAAAATCTTCATAAGGCGATCTACACAAGGATTATAATTTAAAGGTACAGGTACATGTATATAGCTGATCTACGCTCATTGGAAATAAATATGCATTTCTAAAAATAGACTGAAAATGCAATCGCCTCCTCCCTTCATGATTCTTACTATGTTGCGTAAAAATAAAATTTGGAAAAAGACTGAAAGTAGTTCGCTCGTGGAACACATCATCATACCGTATTTGAAACCGTATTTCACAGTGAGTAGATACAATTTTTTTTCCTTCATGTTGTATTTCAACGGTGTGAAACGCTTGTATTTGAGTCAGAAAAATCACAGGTATATAATAAATCAAAATATGTGATTCCTTAACCACTGTACCTCAGAGGACCATGATATACCTAAGATATCACCATATGGCACTCACCCGGTACAGGTTGACATTAGCTTAACAGTCCTACTTTTAGTCAACAAGTCTCTGACTATGGCATTAAAAAGCAACATAAGCCACTGATGTATATTTAATCAACTGATAGCTCTGGCAATAATAATAATTCATTATATTTATCAAATCGAAGTTACAATATGGAGTGCCCATACAGAACACAAATCAAACCCAAGGGGCATTACTTTAATAAATTTTGTAGACTGTTTCAGTTTAAAGGTAGTCTTCCAAAGAACTTCTTCAAATTTTTAGAAAATGTAATAATCATCTTTTTAAGCAGTATATGTTTGACCTTTCACTAGAAAATCATGCATTTTCCATTTTGTGAGCAAGAAATATTCTTAAATTGCAACCAGAAGTTTTTAATTTATATAAAATAGGAACCTATCAGATTTCAGTGCTACTGAAGCCAATTTTTCATAATCAAAAAAAATATTTTCAATTCCAATTCATGCCATTCTTTCATTTTTGTTCACATCTAGTCAAACAAGTTTAAAATTTGTGAATTGAAGAAAAAAACTTTTTTTCCAAAATCTGCTGAAAACTACCTTTAATGCCACATTGCAAATGATAAAACTATAGGCCTCATGGTTTGTCACAACAAAATCTTCACATATTTCCCTGTTTATTTGTTTATTGTTCTCTCTTTCTTTTTTTTTTCCTTTTTGTAAAATGGTTTCAGCCTGTTTGATTTGTGATTTATTACGAGAAGATCTTTAAGGAAATTGTGAACAGGCAGCTTTGGTATAGGCTCAAGACAATGATGCTATATACAGGGTTTTCCACGACCCCTTGTTTCTTTGAATTTTGAGGGTTTTGACCCCCCCCCCCCTATTTTTCTAAACGACCCCAAAAATTTCTTGTTTAGCTTCTTAAATTCATACGAAGGGGATCATTGTGACCCCTTAAAGAGGAGGTTGAGGAAAAAATAGCGTATATACCAGATACAAATAATAGTATATCAAAGCCAGAAGCCATTCTTATTTGATTGGTTGGTTGGTTGTATTCGGGTTTAACGCCACTTTAACAGCTAAGGTCATATCATGGCGGTCGCTGACGCACATGTGTTTTCCTGGCTTTCTCACACCAGTACTAACACTACTTTTCTTTCCAAAGCCACCGACTACTTTTCTCACATGCTTCTGCAGAGGTGAGAACGCATACCCGGGGCATTGAAGGAAAGCCATAATGTGATCCCAATAAGAATTACTCTAACAACTTTTGGCAGAGGGTCCCCAGAACTTTGCTACAAAGAAAACATGAAAGGTTTAGTCTCTCACTTGTCACATGTAATTTTCTTCCTTTTCAATGTTAAATAGGGTGCGCCCGCGCAGAGCCCAAACTCCACCCAAAGGTCAATTTTTAAACTTTTGGTACAGGGTCTCAAGATCATATTACATACAAATTAAGAATGCTCTAGCCCTTATGATTTGTCAGAACGAGAGTTTTAAAAGATTTTCTTCTTTGTTTCCATGTAAAATTGGGTGCGTCCGAGCAGAGCCTAAATATGACCCAAAAGAGATAATTTTAACAATTTTTATAAAGGGTCACCAAATGATGCTACATGCAAAATATGAATGCTTTGGCCTTTATGGTTTGTCACAAAAAGATTTTAAAAGATTTCCAACTTTAATTCTATGTAAAATAGTGTGCGCCCGGCCAGAGCCCAAATATGACCCCAAAGGGATAATTATAACAATTTTTGTAAAGGGTCACTAGATGATGCTACATGCAAAATATGAATGCTCAAGCCAATATGGTTTGTCACAAGAAGATTTTAAAAGATTTCCTTCTTTGTTTCCATGTAAAATAGGGTGTGCCCTGGCAGAGCCCAAATATGACCACTGAGGTTTAATTTTCACAATTTTGGTAGAGGGTCATCATATAATGCTACAAACCAAATATGAATTCTCTAGGCATTATGGTTTGTCAGAAGATGATTTTTTAAAGATTTCCTTCTTTGTTATTATGTGAAATAGGGTGCGCCCGGGCAAAGCCCAAATATGACCCTAGGGGATTAATTTTAACAATTTTGGTAAAGGGTCACCCAATGATGCTTCATACAAAATATGAATGCTTTCGGCCTTATGGTTTGTCACAAGAAGATTTTTAAATATTTTTTCCATTTTCAGCCATTTTGTTGCCATGGCAACCACAGTTTTTCATGGAATTAAATTCTTTTAACAATTTCTTTAGAGCTTCATCCAAGGAACATTCCTGCCAAGTTTTATCAAGATTGGCCATCTGGTTTTGGAGGAGAAGATTTTTAAAGAAATTGTTAACGGACGGACAGATGGACGGACGGACGGACGGACGACGGACGATGACCGGTCACAATAGCTCACCCAGAGCACTTCGTGCTCAGGTGAGCTAAAAAGGGGTCGAAACTTTTTTGCTATTTGAAAAATTTTCTGCATTGCCAAGGGTCATTCTACCTGGGTCCGTATTCACCAACCATTCTTAAAAACATTCTTAGACTTATTCTTCAAGATTTTCCAAGTTCGAAAGTAACACAACTTCTGATTGGCTAAACCAAATGGTTTAGCCAATCAGAAGGTGTGTTACTTTCAAATTCGGAAAATTTTGGAGAACAAGACCAAGAATATTCTTGGTTCAGTCAATTCTTAGACAAAATAGATTTTATGGATCCATAATTATGCGATGCTAGGTATAATGCATCACGGAGATACATTAACCCTCAAGCTGCTGAATAAATGAAATCCAAATTTCTACTCAATACTAAAAGCCCAAACGTTGCGGTTTCAAAGTTGACTTCACCGGATAGAAAATAATGTATCGGACAGTGTAGATCAAAGATCAGATTGCACGTTCTGTGCAGTCTGATCTTGATCTACACTGTCCGCAAAAGGTCAGTGGGTCGCGATTAGCAGCCTAAGGTTTAAAAACCATGGCTAGTATACGTGTACTTATGTATCATAATCGGATGAAGTGGTTAGAAAAAAAAACAAAGATGTAAATTCTTTAGCTATTCGAAATGAGATCGCTGAAACCCGTGCCACGTACCTGTGAATAATTGTCGCCAACAGCATATCAGATATATATATTAACCCTTTACCTAACAGTCTCGAGTTTTAACGACCCTGAGAGAAGAAGTCGTTTAAAAACAGTGTGGGAAAAGGAGAAAATGCTGGTAACCAGCATTTTCTCCTTTTCTCACTATGTTTTCTATCATATCAAAGACAGAAACCATCATATGAGCTGCATCTGATTTGCCGTCTGCAAATGCTTTCAGTTTGGTCCATTCCAACATTTTGTCATTTGGTAAAGTTAAACCCATAACTGATCGAACATGACTTTTTATGTCCCTCCAGTGCACAGATATTGAAAAAATTGCTTGTTGCATGTTGTTGTTTCCTTTCCCCCCTCCGCACAATAATTTCGGTATCATTGGAACTGACATTTTTTTTTTTAATCTCAATGTGTAGAATTTTTACTACCTATTACAGGTGTCAGTACTAGGTATGAAAAAAAACAGGGAGTTAACAGCGCATTAAAACTTTCTCTAAGTTTACATGTAATTCTTTCAGCGCCAAAGAGGAAAACAGAGGCTTTTGTGGAAGGCATAGATTAGGATGAGACTGCACAGAAGAAGCTCTGATCAGTGCTTGATACTATCTTCCGATGCATCCCTGTATGGAGGCGTTTAAAATATCCTGATCTCTCTCTCTATCTCTGCCTCTCATTTTTTTGTCATTCTTTTTCAAATTATATAAACCACTTTTATCATCTAAATATTAGGGGAGTGCCAAGTCCATGACATGAGAGAGAGAGAGAGAGAGAGAGAGAGAGAGAGAGAGGGAGGGAGGGAGCGAGAGAGGCCAATGTTAAAATATATCAACCATGCTCTGGCAAAAGGGGGCTTTATGCATCTCCGCGATGCATAATACCTGGCAAGCCACCGCAGTATTATGGATCCCTAATATCCATTTTGAATGACAACCTACTGAATTATGAGGTATCCTGGTCCTTTGAGCTGCAGAAGATGGATGAATAGCAAACAGTTTCGGCTCAGGTCAGCCTGCGCTGAATGGGCAAGCTGACCTGAATCGATACCTGTTACAGCTGCATTAAGCCCCCTTTTCACATAGCATGACTCATCGTCACAGTGATACTTTCATCCCTTCCTCCACATATAGAAGAGGGGAAAAAAGTAAAAGGTTGAAAATAGTAAAAAAAGAGAGAGACAAAACAAAGAAACAACAGGGAAACAAACAAACAAACAAACAAATAGAAAGACTGGATCAAAACCAACTCAAGTGACAGTCTAACGTCTATTACTGTTGTATTTATGTATTCCATCGTTCAAAACCTCTTCTCAAAACCGATCGATTACCAGAAACCCGATACGATCTAACCTACACATAGTCACGACAGAACAATCGATATCCGTGTCAGGTGTAAAAAATCATAAAAAAAAAAGAAACTCCACAAACCTGTTCTCTTGCGCACTAGAACCTTTAAAAGTCAACGCTAATATTCCGGATATGTCGGGAAATAGCCCTTCCTACGTTTTTCCAATAAAGCTGTGTTAATAATTTATATTAACTGCACAATAAATGAATTTGTGAGTAACATGATAAAAATGCCACTTTTACCAAACTATTAAGAATGTCTGTCTTATGTTGCATAAGTCTAAATCAGATAAAGCTACAAAAACAAGTCATCCATTAGGTCTAAATATAATGTAAGAGAGTGTATCGATCCATATCGCCATGTTCATCTGACCCGGTGGAATTAAATGCCCTTCAGCCTTCAAGTTACTGATCGTGAGTCTAGGTCAGACTGCACATAATATGAGTCTGATCTTAAATTTTTCTGGCTAAGTCAGCTTTGAAATTGCAATATTTAAATCTGCCGACAATACAAACTGGCAATAAGTAATATTGGACCATGCTCTGGCAAAACGCGGTTTAATGCAAATCTCCGTGTGGCATGATAACTAGCTAGTCATTACATTTATTGTGGCCTCATTTTTTTGCAGCCGACTTAATCATGATGTAATTGCAGACAATTGACTAGAAGGAAAAAGTTTCGACTCAAGTCAGCCTGCGTTGACTGCGCAGGCTGACCTGAGTCGATACTTTTTGCAGATGCATTAAACCCCCTTTGCACAGAGTGTGGCTTCGTATTAATTAAAATCATTAAATTTTAGGACAGGGATGACACAAAGCGAGCTGACCTCATTAGAGGCCAAGAAACAGCCATGTTTTGGCATCGTGGACTTATTTCAGCCCTTGCTCGCAACGCTGTACGTAATCTAAGTCTATCTTTAGACCACGTATTTTGAACAGCAGTATTTCTATATTTTTCTCGGCATACGATCACTTGTTTCCGAACGGGAATCTTCCCTGTAAAAGCCTGATGTTTTATGATCAGTAAAGTCTTGCCAGAAAAAACGGGGAAAAAAAAGGGGGGGGGGGCGTAAATTCTTCACTAGAGCCGCAAGTTCGATAAACCATCTTTAGAATGCAAAAGCTGGAAAGAGTTACCTTTCTTCGGTTGGTGGGGGTCAATGGAAAAGCACCTGATTGGTGCAGGTTTAATCAAATTTCGCATTCAACCAAAGTTATGTACATGGACATTTTATATGTTGTCATTCTCAAGTGTAAAGGTTTTAATGCTAGGAGATTATTTCATTGTATTTTTTTTTAAACACAACCCTTATTCGTGTCTATGGCCACGCTCTCGTTGGGCCATACTTCCACTATTTAAGAAGATCGACAGTGTCTAATATGCTAAACGGATGACTCAGTTATCTGACTTTATAATGGAACAAACCCCACCTCACAACGGCTATTACACCCTCCATAACTTGTTAAATAAAAGGCACACGACTTACCACCCCTAGCCCCTCTTATAGTCATTCATATACATAAGTCATGCTCTGTGAAAAGGGGACTTAATGCATCTGCGAAAAGAATTGACTCAGGTCAGCCTGTGCAGTCTGTGCAGGTTGACCTGAACCAAAAATTGTCGCTGTTGGTCACTTTTGTGCATGTCAACGAACCGGTGTTCTCATGATTCAGTCTGTTGTTAGACAAAATACATTTTTATGGATTTATAAAGTATGTGATGACTTGCTTGGTGTCATGGATGACGGAGAAGCCGCCTTTTGCCAGAGTATGGCCTATATGTATTTTCATTCTTTACCGTAAGAAAGGTTTAGGTCTGTCTATCTCAGAGACTTCCTCGTGTATGGATGAACGAACGGACAGAGCAGAACATCCCAAATTTAATCAAAGCGTTTAAAACACTGGTGTGGCATTTGTCAAGGCAGCCATTGTGTGGAATTAATAATTTGAAAAATAAACAACAGAAATAGTTTCAAAATATTTGCTTGAAAGTCAACCTACTATATAGTCATGCCAAATCCGATAGAGAAGGGTGCGTTCTTAAGGGACGAACAAGTCCGGGCGAACAAGCCCTGGGACGAATAAGTCCAGGAACGAACTGGTTTTGGGACGAACAAGCACGGTATGTGTTAATCATTACGCCGCTATAGAATGCCAGAGCGGATCAAATTATTTTCGATAAAAAGGAAGTATTCCACGATCGATGGCCTGATCCAGTTTATTGTAATACACCATTTTCAATTTCATATCTGAGTGCAATCGAAACACTTATTTGTCTCAGAAAAATTGAGTTTAATTGGGTTTACTTCCTTCGGTTTTGCACAAACTACGATACATGATTTTCAAAATGCCGTATTAAACTCATAGTGGCATTGTCTTCGACAAATGCCACAAAAATATTGTAATCATGACTAACACAGGGTTGCTTAAATTCTCTTGAATCTATGTGAATCAAGTAACACTCTTAAATGAAAAATAAATGAGCGAGGCTCTGGCAAAAGGGGGCTTAACTCATCTCCGTGATGCACGATAGCAAGTAATTCATCACATAATTACGGATCCATGAAAACCATTTTGTACAACAACCGACTGTAACATAAGGTAGACTGGTCCTTTGATATACAAATAATTGACCAATAGCGAAAAGTGTCGGCCCAGGTCAGCCTGCGCTGACCTGGGTCAATAATTTTCGGAGATGAATTAAGCCCCGTTATCATAGAACATGGCTCACATATAAGACGACAAAAGATTTCACACTTTGTCATGCTGAAGCATATTAATTAAGCGCTAAGGTTCTAAATCTAGTTCACAATCAGCTGAATCCGTTACCATATAGGCTGAGCCAAGCTCTGTGAAAAGGGGCTTAAATTATCTGCAAAAGTACAGACCAGGCCAACCAGCGCAGTCCGCGCAGGCTGACATGGTCAACATTGTTTGGTGTTTGTAAATGGATGTCAAATGACCATTCTACCTCAAATCCAGTCAATTGTTAAACTGAATGGATTTTATGCATCCACGACTATGTGATGGGTTGCTTAGTATAATGCATTAAACTCCGTTTAGATGCATTAAACTTCGTTTTACCAGAGCATGGTCCAGGCTATTTTTGGCATATCACTATTAAGTTTAAACGACAAATGAAAACTGTCTACAGGAGAGAACAAAAATAGAAGAAGAAGAAGAAGAAGAAGAATGTATAATGTACGAGAATGTAGAAAACAAGTTGATGATCAACTGTTGAGTATATTTTCCTTCGAGCATTTTTAAAACTTTAAGTCAAACAGCGTTGAAAACTGTCGATGTTTTTTCCTTCATATGATGTTCACATAGGAAAAACTCTCACAAGATTTACCCTTAGAGCCCAAAATAAACCTATCAGACATTTTCATCCTAGAAATACAACCCAAGTAACGGTATTTGCAATTTAATGGTTGCTTTAGTCTACAGTATTTCAGCAAAGCGGACAGTGTAGATCAAATATCAGGCTGCACGATTAAAGCAGCCTGATCTTGATCTACACTTGCTGTAAAGGCAACTATAGTCGTGAAAGACGCTTTAGGGTTAGTTCTCCGGATTGAGCTGGTATGGCTGTTTAACTCTTTACCAAACAAATTCGAGTTTCAACGACACCGAGTTAAAAGGCTTTTGAAAACATTGTGGGAAAAGGAGAAAATAAATTTTCGACCCACCAAAGACAAATCTCAAAAATTTGAGTCATACAATAATTTGTCGCCAAAAAGGCTTCCAAAACTGACAAGTCTAACACCTTGTTGTTCCCTAAAGGACTGAGGTGCATTTCAATAAAACAGTCTTCTAATTCTTTCCAAAGAGTCCCCCAATCAAAATATGTGTAACTTTATATGAGCCATACTCTGTGAAAAGGAGGTTTAATGCATTTGCAGAAAGTATCGACCAAGGCCAGCCTCCGCAGTCCGCGCAGGCTAACCTGGGCCTAAGCTTTTTGCTGTTGGTCAATTTTCTGCATGTCAAAGGACCTGTGTACCTCATAATTAAGCAGACCATTGTACAAAACGGATTTTAGGGATGTATGTACATGTATATAATACTGTGGTGACTGGCTTGGTGCGATGCATAACGGAGATGCATTAAGCCTTTTTTTGCCAGAGCACGGCGCATATGGATTGCTTCTATTTCAGTGTCATATATGTGTGTGTGTGTGTGTGTGTGTGTGTGTGTGTGTGTGTGTTAGCCATGCTCTGTGAACAAGGAACTTAATACATCTGCGAAAAGTATCAACCAGGTCAGCCTGCGCAGTCCGCGCGAGCTGATCTGGATCGAAGCTTTTCGCTATTGGTCAATTTTCTGTATGTCAAAGGACCAGTCAACCTTATGATACAGCCGGTTGTTCGACAAATGGATTTTATGGATCCATAATCATTTGAAGAATTGCTGGTATCATGGATCACAGAGATGCATTGAGCCCCCTTTTGCTATAGCACGGCTCATTTATACTTGAATTCTCTCGAAGGCTGAAAATACTATCCACTGAAACACAGAATTATTTCCATCTTGTAGCCTTGACTAAACAATCTGAAAACGTGGAACCAAGATCAGATTGAACCTTCTGTGCAGTCTGATCTTGATTCGTGCCAATGCGCTTTTTTTTCCCCTATGGCACTGAAAGAGTTAAGTTTTGTTCAGCATATAACAGATGCTACGAGTAAAAATCTCTTTTATCAAAAAACTAAAAAGTTTATATTTTGACAAAAAAAAAAAAAAACCATACCTTTCTAAAACTGTATGTACTATAGTAAGTTATATTTATAAAGTTATGATCTGTTTGACAGTACATACGTTTGCGACAGAAGTGCAGAACATGATCTATATCTATCGATAAAGAGATACACTGTGAAGAGGTAGCCATAAATGCGAAAACTAATTACAAATATATAGTAATTGGGTGTGGTGCTATTGGAAGCGCTGTCCTCTACTGGCTGTAGAAAACATGTGGAAATGGTAAGATTTTTTTTTTTTTCTTGTTTTGTCTTGTTATAGATCTAATTTAGTTTGATGTTGTTCGAGGTCGTTGACGACAGATTGGTCGGTCCGGCCACAGACAATTGGGTCCCAAGATACCACTCTCTTAAGTGCTCTTCCGCCCATCCCCGTAGGCCTGCTACTGTATCTCCGGCATAGCACTGGTAAGAAACGTGGAAAAGGCATAGATAGTTGAAACGTAACCGTGGTATGGACTGTTCGAAGCAGCACCCCTTGAAATTGCTCCATATCGAATGTCTCATGCAAAAAAAAATAAACAGACAAAGCCTTTTAGCAGTTTTATCCGTCGGGCTGCTTTCTTCGATACAATATTTCAATATTTACTAAGCCTTGTTTTAGAACTCACTTTAACAATTTCAAGGAAGAAGGCCATTGAAATCATATGGGGGGGGGGGGGGGGCAAGAAAATGCCTAGTATGCACTATCTCTTTACCAAACAACAAATTTAACGTTGCTCAAATGATGAAATTTGTCTTTGAAAGGGTATATTAAAAAAAAAAAAAAAAAAAACACATTGTGGGAAAAGGAGAAAATGCTAGTTACCAGCATTTTCTCCTTTTCCCACATTGTTATCAGAAACCTTCTTCCACAGGATTGATGAAGATCGGGATTGTGTGGTAAAGGGCTATGGCTGCTGCAAGACGACAAACAATCGGGTACAGGTGATCACGTGATGAGTCAAACGCATTTTCTGTTTCTTTTTCCGCGAGAGTCTCCAAAGAAAGCCAAATCGGAAATCAGTGAGCAAGCCAGTAATAAACGCTTATTTACATCGTACAGATGTCCTCGGGATAGAGCAGTTCCGATTGGGCCACAACAATGGAGGGTCACAGGATCATTCCAGAAGCATGTAAGTCGGTTGTTACTGAAAGGAGCTATGCTTATGTTTTTTCTTTTCAGAATATAAATTCCATCTTTGTTCGTCCTAACTTAGCGTTTAATCTCTACACATTTTAATAAAACACGCTCAACAGTATCTGAAATTATTTAGTTGCACGTCCAATATGTGGACATTAGATATGGGACAAAAAAAAATGCAATTCAAATCTTTGCCTAAAATTCGCATACACATCTCCCTTTGAAGAGACAACAAATACTGATTGTTTATGGCAAATGAAATATTACTTCTACGTTGTCACATGTAAGCATTATAATTATAGAAGACTACAGCACTTGAGTGTCACCAGTTGTAAGTTACCTATGCCTTTTGGCTTGGTCTATTAAACACAAAAATGAAAATGCATGAAGTGCACATCCTCGTAAACCAGGTGTGAAGTATTTACGGAATACATCGGAACTGGGTCAACGAGGATGGAAGTGCAGGGTTTCACGGAAAGTTGGGCTAATGCATGGACGACCCACAAAATGCCCTAAAGCCTTGCAGTCAAGTTTTGGGCCCGAGTGTTACAATTTTAGTGAGTTTCTGAAATAGATATCGAGATTGCTCCAACTAATCAAAAACTATGTCAATGAAAATCAAAATAACAGAAAAGTGATGCACATCGGAAATAGTATCCCACAGAAACCGGACCAATTTAGAAGTTCAAAAAGCAACAAAAAGTTATAGTAAAATGTATGAAAGCTGTACATATCAACATGTACCTACTTAAAATCTTACCAAAAAAGTTCATTTGCCTGCATAAGTTTGTAGATCTTGGTATCTTGCAGTAACAAACCTTAAATTTCATTTGTAAACACTGATTAAATATCCACATTTTGGTGCTTCTCGCGTCTCGGAGTAGTCTAAAATTAAGGACGATTTCAGAATTAATGTTGGTTTAACAGTTTAACAGCCACGAACGTTGGAAAACTTGAATGCGTGCCCAAAATTTAGGTAAGTGGTGCCTTTACAATGCCTGTTGTTAAAGGTGCGGTCTATGATTTCCGTTGAAAGGCACTCGAAAACTACGTTTCCTCTTTTGAACGTAACAAAGCGTCAGAAGTACCTGTCACCGCAGTAAGTGACACTCATGAAATCGTTATTTTCTATTTTTGAAATTGATATTGCTTTTGCAATTTTAGCATTATTTTGAACGAATGTATTTCTCAAGGTGGTCATGGCAAACACATATGAGCCATGCTGTGCTATATCAAAAAAGGGTCTGATGTATCTGCAAAAAGTATCGACCAGGTCAGCGTACAAGCTGACTGGAGTCGAAACTTTTTGCTATTTACGGTTACATTTTCTGCCTGTCCAAAGACCAGTCTACCTCATGATTCAGTCGGTTGTTCAACAAAATAGATTTTACATGTCCATAATTAGGCGATAGCTTGCTTACTATTACCAAGATGCATGAAACCCATTTTCGCAAATCCTTTGGACAACATTGAATAAATGTTCATATTTATTCATTTATTTTTTTCTTTTAGACGCTTGGTGTATCATGATGAAATTTACAATTCTCTCACGCCAGAGGCATTCAAAGCGTAAGTCCTAGCTTCGATTCTTGATTGGTCTTGTTGTATTTCCGTTGATTGGTAGAATGATGTAACTGTCTTATTGCATCTCCGTTAATTGGTAGAATGATGTAACTGTCTCACTGCATCTCCGTTGATTGGTAGAATGCTGTAACTGTCTTATTGCATCTCCGTTAATTGGTAGAATGGTGTAACTGTCTTACTGCATCTCCGTTAATTGGTAGAATGATGTAACTGTCTTATTGTATCTCCGTTAATTGGTAGAATGATGTAACTGTCTTACTGCATCTCCGTTGATTGGTAGAATGATGTAACTGTCTTATTGCATCTCCGTTAATTGGTAGAATGATGTAACTGTCTTACTGCATCTCCGTTAATTGGTAGAATGATGTAACTGTCTTACTGCATCTCCGTTAATTGGTAGAATGCTGTAACTGTCTTATTGCATCTCCGTTGATTAGTAGAATGCTGTAAGAGTCTTATTGCATCTCCGGAAACCAAGTGTTTCTAGGATGTTATTGTAGCTCCTTCGTTCCGTTGGGGCATCCACACAGTTGAACGTTTGAAGCTTTGTGCAACAAATAACAAGAAACTGTAAATGCGTGAAATACAATGTTCGGATAAGCATGTGATTTTCGAGTTATCTTCCCTTGAACTTAGACACTTTTGTGACAGTTCTAGTTTTACAGAGAAGCAATACTAAGGAAAGGTTTAAAATTCATTTCCGAAAAGAACAAGAAAAGATATATCCGTGATCATTAACTCTTTCCAATAAAAGTGAATTTCAGGTTTCTTCCCTTTAATCATCTTTTAACGAAAGTAGTGCACGTTTTCAATGTTTTTTCCCCCCGATATTTATGTATGTGCCATGCTCTCTGAAAAAGGGGCTCAATGCATTTGCTAAAAGTATCGACTCAGGTCAGCCTGCGCAGTCTGCGCAGGCTGACCTGGGCCTAAACTTTTGCTTTTGGTCAATTTTCTGCATGTAAAAGGACCATGTACCTCATGATTCAGTCAGTAGTTCGAGAAAATAGATTTTATGGATCCAAAATTATATGATGACTTGCTTGGTATCATGAATAACGGAGATGCATTACACCCCCTTTTGTCAGGGCATTTTTTTTTTTTTTTTTTTTTTTTTTTTTTTTGCTTATTGCTCTTATGTCGTGTTTGCCAGTACAACTCTACACACTTATTTTGCCATTTTTTTATTTAACTTTTGCACTAGACGCATAGAATTATACAAGGCTTGATGTAAATCAGAAGTGTCGGACAAAGTGAGATTTTTGTCTGCAAAAGAACTTTGAAACCACAATATTTTGGGATTTGGGAATTTTACAATTGCTTGGAAATTTTAGCAGTGTAAGGTTTACAACCAGTTAAGCGCCAAACCATATCATCTGATAAATTACCTCTCCAGCCGGCGAGGCGGGATTTAAGGGTTTTGAATACATGATGCTCTTCACACTTGTTTTCTCTTTGACACAAACTAACAGTTGTACGATTATATTTCAATCTTTGGGTGGGATGAACTACAAGAAGAGGCAGGGATTCAGGTCTTGCACAAAACAGGCGGATTGGAGATCGCAGAGAAAGGTGTCACAGATCATGTGATCACCCAGTACGTTAGGGATATTGAATCTAAAGAATTACCGTAAGTATAAATTGAACGCGATAAATTTGCCATTCACCTTGACCATTCAAACAAACTTGAATCGCTTCATCGACAGTCCTACGACCTGACCACTGTACCACGGTAACAGATACACTGCTGGCATTGTAGAATAAGAATTATATTAATAACTAATGTTTTTTCGTTTTCGTTTAAACATGATTTATTTCCAAGTAAGTTTATAACAAAATTTACTAAACTGTACAATATACATAATTTAATCAAATGACTACGCAAATGGGTCTGACCAAAAGTTCTCTCAACTCAGATTCTGTCATTAATTCTCTTTACGAAATTATAATTTCTAAAGCCGTCCATTTTTACTTTTGGGTAAACTAACATGCACTGCACTGATTTTTTTTATGTGTTTATTTTTTCAACTATTGGTAAACAAATACTACTATTATCGCATTAGCATTCATTTTACGATAATTTAAGTAAAAAAAAAAAAAAAAAAGTTCAAAATTTATAATCCGTTAAAAAAATATTATACTCATTAGATCTACTGTAATGCATGTGACAAATAATCCATGAAAATATTTATCTTTCAACTAAACGGATATCCATGCAATAACACCCATGCGATATTTTATTTGATATACCACGGATATTTATAGATTTTTGATATACCACGGATATTTATGGAACAGTAAGTTCCACTGACTCCGCCCCCATCACCATTTATGAATGAAATGCATTCCAAAAATAGTAACGATTACTACAGAAAGCCCGCGAAAAAAGAACGATGTCATAGCACGCGCGCTACTTTCCGATGATCTGCCTACGTAATTCCTGTCCGTGACGTCATTTGAATGCTCGTTTACCGCGTCTTCTCAAACAGAATAATCCCAAGCGATCTCAATCGCAATTTTCGGACGTTTAATTACTACGATAAAGTACTATGTATGTGGGTAATGCAATTTTAAAATGGGAGTTCCGACATAAATAAACTTTTAAAACTTTTAAAATGTATTTGTCAGCAACATTTTTCACATCTTTTCACAATGAGTACAAATCATAGGTTAAAAGATAAATAGAATACGTACATAGTGTTGTCGTAGATCAAAAATATCTAACTCGGTTGTGAGAATTGATAATTGTCTCGCCAAGGCTCGACAATTATCAATTCTCCCAACCTCGTTAGATATTTTTGATCTACGACAACATTATGTACGTATTCTCTATATTTAGTCCAGTCACCCTAGGGTTTTAGCTTAAACTAATTGCAACAGAAATGATATTTCGATATTTATGTAGCTGATTATAATATAAACACCATATCAAAAATCTAATAAAATCTAACTGTGCAAAATAACAAAAAATACCTTTAAAATGTTAAAAAATCGCATTTTAAGAACTGGCACTAATGTGCCTCCATACACATGGAATGTGATCATTTGATCAAGCGTCCAGAAGAGAAGCGCTTTATGTAGATGACTTCCGTCGGCTGCTTGTTGTCAACAATGAAATAAAATCCTGAAATTCGACGCATTTCGGAGGTAAGTCCTTCAAAGTAAGCATTTTATTTATAACGAACCGATTACTACCTTAGCTAGAAAAGAATAAAATGATCAAACATCCAGTATCAACCCGAAAATCTTATTCTTCACCTTACGGATAATCGACGCCCTGGGCTAAGAAAAAAACGGGTTTTGCTTTGTTTTGAAAGGCATTGCATATGTTTGTTAATATTTTTTCCCATTTAAAGTGTATATGTTTTCACGAAAAATAGTCCTCATTGTTAGAAAATAGGAAAAAATGCACTTTAGTGTACAGGGGATTTCGCCGATTTTTTAACTACGGAAGCACATTCGTGCCTTCAATATTAAGCTAGTAAGACGTTCTGAAAGTCAGATTTTATGCATTACTGCTTGTTTGCTATCTTAAAGAGATGAATTAAATAGATTAACATTACATTCAAGCAAAATCGTCATATAGAAATACTGATATACATGTAGATAAAATTTAGGACTTACATGTTTTTTTTCGTTTTTTTTTTCAGGAATATGTTGATGGCTGAGAACTAATCAAATGGTGTTCCTGTTTAGTGTGTTCGTGCTAGTTCTTTCAAATACGATGCTAGCTACCAAATTTAGTCCGTAAGTAAATACATAAACAAATATGCTATTACTTTGTTATTTTGACATAGAAGGGTTTATTCAATCAACAACAAAAACTACTATTTACTTTAGAAAACAAACCATGGGTTTAGTGCAAAACTATTGTAAGTGCATGTAAAGTGTATATGCACTTAAAATGGTCTTGCACTAAGCCCTTTTAATTACACCCATAAGGTTGCAAATGTTCTTAGACAGTCTGATTTTATGACAATGCAAGTAAGAATATATTGCAAATGTACATGTAGTTCATTTTGATATGAACAGAATTTTGGTACAAATACACCAAGATACACATTTTTATAAATCTATTAAAATGTGAAAATATTTCATCAAAGGTTTTTTCTTTAATTTCAAATGATAAAATAACGTTAGTTTGTTAAAGAAAACAGAATATGAATGTTTTAACATATTTTTCAATGAGTATGGACTGGTCTGAAAGTACGTTTAATCATCCCGTGTAATTTTTGGTGTAGATATTATATTTTCCTTTTAAAAAGTATCCCAGAATTCCTGTCAAATTTTAATTAATCAAAATTTCACGACCATGACAAAGAAAGAGATGCAGGAAAAATCCACGTTATTTCTCCTTATGTAACTTTTTTTTTCTAGCCCTTTTCGACCCTTTTAAAACCAATTCAATGTTGTTGAAAAATGCTTTCAGTTTGGACTATCCGTAAGATCTTTTGCTTGGTAAATTTTAATAGTTTTTCCTTCTCTCTTGTCGTTTCAAGTACAAGATGCCCAATATGTTGCGAAGACCTTGAAGATGACAGTACAACAGCTCAATTACGTAAGAAAGGAAGTGATGGAATAAATGAAGCCAGCAAGTTGAGGAAAGACACGATTGTGACACATCCTGGGCAAAAAGTACATGTAGGGTGTAGAAGACTATATTGTAATCCGTTTGAAATAAGAAATAAGCTGAGACAAAGAAACGGTTAAGATACGGTCTCCATCACTAAGATCTTCCACCAACTCATTTAGTTTTTGAACACATTGTCTTTTCTGTGCTAATCCGGCAAAATGACTCGGTAGAAAAAGAGGACAAGAAGTATTTCAGGTTAGAACGTTGTCATTTAAAGATAACATCAGTACTGTTTGTAAACAGAGACAAGATGAATGGGACGTGAAGTAGAGGGTAGATTACAAAATGTCAATGACCTTCCTGCTGCAGATGCAATTTATCATCAATCATGTAGTGTGAACTTTAGAACTGGTAAACAAATGCCAAATCGAATTGAAGCCTGTGATGAAAAGAAGTACAGAAAATGCGGCAGACCAGTAAATATTGTTCAGGAGAGTTCATTTAGAGAAATAATAGAATTTTAGGTCTCTTTTTTGGGTGACGGTACAAATGTGTTCAAAAAGTAATTACCAAAAGAACTGTTTAACTAAAGTTGAGTTTATTCATATATTTCTACACGAAAGTAATGCAACATCCATGTATTTCACAATTTCAGTATAACATATATTGCACAGCAAGTGTGGTGGGTAGGGTAATTTAATTCATTCCAAACAATATTTGGAAGGAGTTGAAATCGTAGCAATATGGCTCAGTCTAATATTCCTTTTTAACATAATCTTGTCACCGAATTGGGTAAATGAATAATGTCAATATACTTAATTATTAATTGATCGAATGGTGTTTATCGCCGTTTTCAACAGTATTTCAGTTATATCGCGGCGGCCAGTGCACCTATCCATGCTTTCATGGAGTTCTTTTAAATCAGCACTCTGCACAGTATTCTTTCCAAGCCGCTGGCTGCTTTCCCACATAACAATTGTCGAAACAATGGACAGCGGTGAGAGAGGAATGAATCCTGTGGCAGTGACTATCATCAGTCCTCGGAAAGAATATTGGCCGAGCCGGAGATCGAACCAGCGACCTCCTGTTTTCAAGTCTTGTACGCTACCGACTGAGCTATGGGGCTCGGCTCTTAATTACTGGGATGAGAATAATTATTATGAGTCTCTAGCACAAAGGCTAGCATTCACAGATAATCTCAACGTCTGTTTATCTCCTGTTTAACTTACAAATGAGCCGTGCTCTGTGAAAACGGTGCTCAATGTATTTGCGAAAAGTATCGACCCATGTCCGCCTGTGCAGTCCGCACAGGCTGACATGGGCCGATACTTCCCGCTATCTTTCAATGTTCTGCATTTCAAAGGACCATTCTCAATCCATCTTCGCGAGCTAAGGTGATGATCACAACGTGTTTAGAGTAGCGAAGTGGATCGTCACCCTTGGCTTGCGAAGATACTCTCAATCATGATTTAGTTGGTTAGTTGACAAAATGAATTTTATGGATCTATAATTAGGTAATTTCTTTCTTGGTATATTGCATCACGGATATGCATTAAGCCCCCTTTTGCTGGAGCATGGCTCAAATTATCGTCAATGTGCGTTTCTACTTTCATGCTAAAGGTGATAACAAATGTAAATGACAAAAACAAAAGAAGTCTATTTGAGAAAACATAACTGACTTATAGTGTGAAAAAGTTGAAAATACAATTTTAATTTTATACCAAGTGGGTGGGGTAATTGTATCTCCGTAGATCATTTTTTCTGCAGAATTTTTCTGAATTCCATGCTTATATGAATACTGAATAAGAGATATGAATAATTGTCATGTAGAATTCACTTTTCACATTTACTATGTTGTAAAATATGTTCAATAAAATCAACCTTCTACAAAACATGTTGGGTTTTTTTTTTTTTTTTTTACTGGGCCCCACGGTAGGTAGATATAAATAAGCTTTTAACATATTTTGCATTGGATCTGTAAATTAGATTTTTAATATGTCGTCTACAACATACTGAAGATTATGAAACAGCAAAAATAATTTCTGTTGCAATTAGTTGAAGCTAAGGCCCTTTTTTCTCACAAGGTGACTGGACTAATTCTCATTAGATCTACTCTAATGCATGTGACAACACGGAGGAAAATGCCCGATTGCAATGTTTTCTAAAGTGATCTTCCGCTGCAGAACAAAGGAATTCGTTTGTAGTTTGTTGGTTTAGATTTAAATAAAAGTCATTCTCTGTGCAAAGGAGGTTTAAGGCATCTGCAAAAGTATCGACCCATGTCAGCCTGCGCAGTCCGCGCAGGCTGACCTGTGTCGAAACCTTTTGCTTTTGGTAACATTTTTGCATGTCCAAGGACCAGTGTACCTCATGATTCAGTCCATTGTTGAACAAAATTGATTTTATTAATCCATAATTACATGATGAACATGATGACTTGTTTAGTACAATGCATCACGGAGATGCATTAAACCCTCTTTTCCAAGAACATAGCTCAGTATTTTATTCACTACTATTATAATTGACAGAAGAAAGAGGATTATAAACAATTAACAAAGCTTATACTGAAGAAATGAATCAGAACGAAAGCAAAGCTTATAAAGTTCTTCTCTAATTACCGGGAAGCGGTTGTTTCATGTATAGAGTATACTAAGAATAAAAACTAAAAAAATCTAGGGAAAATTCCATTGTTGGTACATGTAGTTGGTTATATGTCAACAAAACTGAACTCTCTATTCAGATAATTTCAGTACAGCATTTTGATACCCCTTGATCATACCAAAATTTTCTTCCCCGTTTTTAGTTACCGTTGACCAAAAATACATCGTATCAATTATACGCAGTATTCAGGTAATTAATCTTTATAATCCTTATAAAAATATTTTTCGGAATTTACATTGATATCAACACAAATATTGGTTTTGTCAAATCTATTTCCGCTCAAGTTTTGGTGTAACCAAAGTATCCCGCGTGTTCAAATGCCCTGAGGAAGAAATCTTTAGAAAACAGTGTGTGTAAATGGGAAAACGCGCAGCTTCATTTAATTTTTTAGGTGCGCATGTGGATTTTCTATGGGCAGGTCTAAATGTTTGTCGTCAGGTAAAGAGTTAAATGAGATCCCGATCTTACCTAAAAACAAGGCAAGTATCTCCCATGGTTCCCTTTCTTCCAGTTATGAGTTGATGACAGGCAGTGAAAAATATCCTCAATTTACAACAGATGACAGTATTCTGGCAGTTTATCAAAAAGACATCGGTATAGTCGATGCCAAGATTGCAAATGCATTGCACATCCAACTGGCAAGAGGGGGTGGTGTGTCTGTAGTTGAGAATTGTCCTGTTCGTGGAATTAGCAGACTAAGTAATGGAAAAATTGAAGTAAATTTTTGTATTTGGCTGGATGAATGAGATGTTACGCCGCTTTCATCAGTCGTACCACGGCCACGACCGGAAAGGAAAGTATTAAGCATCGTTCTTAATCTTGAGCCAGAGAGAAAGGTTTTAACACATATACAAACTTGATTGATATTGCTGCCACTTCTTTTTATTTAGCCCCCCACCTCCCCAATATCTAAAAATGCTTCCAGCGGACATTGGGAAACGGAGAAAATGCTGTTTACCAGCATTTTCTTATTTTCTCCTTTTTCTACGACACCTTCAAAACCTTCTTTCTCAGATTTTGTGGTAAAGTAGTAATAATATCAATATTCAAAAGAATCAAAAACAGAATAATTCTGTTTTGAATATGTTTCTGTGGCATGACTAGATCTACTTTTTTCAGATCAATACAGTCAAAGAAACGTATACCTGCGAGAAAGTGATAGTCACAGCAGGCGCCTGGATAAATCATGTCTTGGGATCAATTGATGTCCATCTGCCTATTTATGTGACACAGGAACAAGTGACCTATTTCGCTACACCAACCCCGAAATATCTCACAAAAGACAAGTTGGTATTTCTGCATATTTTTTTTTTTTCAAAATTTCTATATGAGGTATTGCCAAATTAGCCAAATTACGTGGTACAAAAATATGCGGTCTTATATGTTATATTGGCAAACCCTATAGTTTCTTACGCAGAGCAGGTTGGTATTCAATAGCATTTCTCATCTATTTTAACCCTTATCCTGCTAAATAATTAGATAAAACTTTCAAACCGACAGTAGAAACAAGAATAACGTTATTTCAAACTTATATCGTGGAGGAAAATATCTGCCTATTAGACAGTGTAGATCTATGATAAGACTGCATGTTCTGCGCAGTCTGATCTTGATCTACGCTGTCCGCAAAAGGTCAGTGAGTCGCGCTTAGCAGCTTAAGGGTTAAATGTATTTCTACTTATAAAGGTTTATGGATCAAGTTTGGCCAATCCATATGACACAAGATCATGTAACATACTTTATTACAGCAACGGCAATATATCTTGCGACACACAAATTGGTATTTTCGCATACAGCCTGCGAGAATTTTCTGAATGAAGCTGTGCTGGATTAATGAATGTGTTTTCACACCGCATTAAACATTATTTCAGTCATATCATGTGGACAAGTCACTTATTCATGTATGTCATGGGTTTCAGCAGTACTTGCATAGGACACTGCCAAACAACCCCGGCAATAGAAGGCAGCGCTTAGAGCGATGAACGAATTCGAGGCTTCCAGGTTTTTCGAG
Organism: Tridacna gigas; assembly: GCA_945859785.2. Classification (NCBI taxonomy): domain Eukaryota; kingdom Metazoa; phylum Mollusca; class Bivalvia; order Cardiida; family Cardiidae; genus Tridacna; species Tridacna gigas. The sequence goes on from OX244034.2 coordinate 57,368,962, forward strand.
TCCTACACCTTCACCACTGGGTCAAGCAGGACTCCTATATGGTGTGTAACACACGATAGGGGGCCTTCGGACATATGCGTAAAAGCGTGTTGTCCCAGATCAGCCTGTGCAGTTTGTGACTAATCCGAGACGACACTTCCGGTTTTTGTGCGATTTTCTGTTTCCCGAACGTCTACTGTATGAAAAAATCTTATGTTGTCGTAAAGTGTTGTCCCGGATTAGCCTGCGCGGACTGTGCAGGCTAATCCGGGACAACACTTTACGGAACTGTCCGAAGGCCCCTTTTCGTGTGTTGCACGCCAATTATGAAGCATGGTAACCAAGATTGTGTGCTCCTTTTATGCAGAAGCCCATCGCACCATGAGTGCCACTTTCGAATCAGGCTGTTTTCTATAAATTAACCCATATCCTGCCAAGTAGGTGGCATGAAACAAGCCGCCAGTGGTAAAAACCAAAATGATGGCATTTCAAAGTTATGGGGGTTGGGAAAACATCCCCTTATCGGACAGTGTAGATCAAAGATCAGACAGCACGTTCTGTACTGTTTGATCTTGATCTACACTGTCTGCAACGGTCAGTGAGTGGCGCTTAGCAGCCAAAGAGTTAACCCTTATCGTGGTAAATAAGTGGAATGAAACTTTCAAGCCGATAGTAAAGAAAACCTATTTTGCTATTTCAAAATTATTTTGGGGAAAGATATCTTTTTATCGGACGGTGTAGATCCAAGATCACACTGCACGTTCAATGCAGTCTGGTCTTGATCTACACTGTCCGCAAAAGGTCCTTCAGTCGCGCTTATCGAATTAGTAGCCTCAGCGTTAAAAAATATATTCTGCAAAAAAAAAAATGAACCTATTATCACCAGCAGATAAATTTTGACGTCATGCAGTAGGCCTTGGACATGCAGAGAATTTACCAAAAGCAAACGGTTTCGGCCCAGTTTAGCCTGCGCAAATTGCGCAGGCTGACCTGGTTCTATACTTTTTTGCGAATGCATTAAGCCCCCTTTTCACAGAGTATGGCTCAATTGCTAGTAACTCTTTATTTTGATAATAGTGACGGGGCTACAGGGAACGACTACATCTACTTTCCTCCCCCGCAAAATATGAAATGTTGTGGGTGTAATTTGAAACGAATCACCGGAGTACCTACTACATGAGTTTTGATTTAGAAGGAATAATGATAGTATAGAAACGAATCACATTAATCTGCATATCTGCTTTCATCTTTGTACGTAGAGAGTAAACAAATCCCGGTAATATGATCGGTTATTTTAGTCAGTACATGTACTTCTTTTCATATTTCTACATAACTTAATAATTATAATGCTAAATAAGTTAAATGAAACTTTTAAGCCGAGAGTAAAAATTCGAATAATGCTATTTTAAAAATATCGGACAATGTAGATCCAGGATCAGGCTGCACGTTCTGTGCACTCTGAACTTGATCTACTGTGTCCGCAAGACTAAGTGAGTCGCGCTTAGCAGCCTAGGGGTTAACTCTATACCAGATGACAAAACTTTAGACAGGTTCAAATTGGCAGCATTTTCACATGACAGATTTTAAATGTTTCACCAATGATGTGATTTGTCTTTTGAAACGGTACAAAACATTGTGGGAAATGGAGAAAATGCTAGTTGCTAGTATTTCCTCCTTTTCCCACAATGCTTTCAAAATCTTCTTTCCAAGGATGGTTAAAATCCGTAATTGTTTTGTGGAGGGTTGAAGCCATCTGTAACCACAGAAATCATGTATATCAACATAGCATTACAATGAATTATTACACATTGTTACAATTCAGATTACCCATATGGATTTATCACAGTCAAAACCATGATATCTATGGCATTTCCATACACGGTAACACTGGGTTTAAAGTGGGGATAGATGCAGGAGGTTCCCTTGTCACAGCTGATACAAGGACCTTTACGCCAGACCCGGTGCGAGAAAATATTTCACGACAATTGTTGGAAAAATTTCTACCATCGGTAAATTCTTAACCAACTCTAAACTAAGCATGGCTAGCTGTACTGGTAGCCGAGATTTTTGTCGTTTGTAGAAAGTAGAATCTTAGTTATTAATACCATTCAGGTCTTTTTTGTGTCTTGTTTGCAGCGTTACAAATTTGGAAACATGGTGACCAGTGGAGAAAATTGAAAAAAATAACGAGCAATTTCTTTATATGCGACAGGCTGTCACATGAACTGGTGCATTAATGAAAACATCAAGTCTTAAGAAATAGATAATCAGCTGATTACGTGTACTTATTTCTATTTTACAACGACGTTTTCAAAGTTGTCAGCTGAAAAACTGTTGACTAGTATGAGAAAAACAACGCCTGCATTCAAAAGCGTCTATATGGGGAGAATACCGTTATAAACTTTAAAAATACCTTATGTGGTGTGATCTACTGGAAGAGATCGCTGGGTGTAATATAACACTACGTATGTGAGCCACGCTCTGGCAAAAGAGGGCTTGATGCATTATACCAAGCAAGTCATCAGATAATTGTGGATCCGTAAAATTCATTTTGTCCAACAACTAACTGAATTTTGAGGTAGAATGGCCCTTGGGCATACAGAAAATTTACGAAAAGCAAAATGTTTCGATTCAGGTCAGCTTGCGCGGACTGCGCAGGCTGACCTGTGTCGATACTTTTTGCAGATGCATTAAACTCACTTTTAACAGAGCATTAACAGAGCATGGTTCATGTTCATTTGGTAGGTATGCGACAAATAAAACTTTGTCACTGAAAAGCTATAGATAAGACTAAGAACTCACCTTTAAATAATGGCTCATTCATTTTCAAATTTTGATGCTATAATCGGTGTTTTCAACAAGAAATATCTTTTACATAAAATATTGTGCTCGTTTCAATAGTGACATTTGCGGTATGAGTACTGCGATATGAGTAGGCCTATATGAAAAAAAAAAAAAACTTTTCGCTCTGTTTCGAATAAATCTGTAAATATATACATTTACTACATGGTTTCCCCTACTGACAGCTGATGTGAAATTTTATCCGATCGCAAAGTAAAGCTTTTTACATTTCCAGGCTGTTGGCCCAATTCTTGCCACAAAAACATGTCTGTATACAATGCCGCCAGACAGAAACTTTATCATTGATACATGTGCTAAGTTTGGATATCATGACGTCATAGTCTGCAATGGCGCTGGACATGCCTACAAGTAAGTATTGTAATCAATGATATTTTTTTCATCCGCTGGAAAGTGGTAATTAACAAGTCTAAAAAAGATACGGTTAGACCATAAGTCTTTCTTTACTTTAAACTTACAGTGTTTAATCTAAGTGTCCATAACATTATCCTCAATGAAAAAAATATTGACAGAACCAAGGTAAACAACTGTACTGATAAAAAAAAAAAAGCTGGCATGGAATTTTAATATTCATTTATGTGAACTGCATTTTTTCCTTTTTTCTTTTCTAATTTTTGTATTCTTTTTCTTTATTATTATTATTATTAGTAGTAGTAGTAGCAGTAGTAGTAGATTTAAAAAAACAGGATTTCAGATATTAAAAAGTACAAAGAATGAGAATAATTATCATTGTTGTTGTTGTTGTACACATCGTCATTTTCCAGGTTTGCCGGCGTGTTGGGGAAGATTTTGTCAGAGCTGGCATTTGATGGTGAAACAAGGCATGGTATCAAAGCATTTAGAATGGACAGAAAAGCACTTACTGATCCAGAAAATAAACCAAACTTTTATCTAGATACCAGATATAAAGATGTTAAAAATACAACTATATCGAAACTTTGAATTCCTAAATACATGTAAATATACTCAATTGTAAAAGTTAAGTCTTTTCAAGGTACAGAATCTGAGGTTTGTCCAAAATGAAGGCATTCGAAGACGACAATTCAGACTTGGCTCAAATGATGGAATTTAGCCTTAAAGAGCCTCTTTCCTCAAAGCCGTTATAAAAGGCAGGATTGCTTGGTAAGGGTTAAGAGGAATGCATCGATACTTCCAATGTAAGAAGGGCATGAAATCAATGCATCTAGATTTTCATCTATAGACGCTGAGGCACATAGAAATCCAGAACATCAACCAAACTTTATATATAGACTCCAGATATAAAGATGCTAAAACACAACTGTAGCCAACCGTTATACATATACAGTGGGCTGTGGGTTCTCGATTACCTATTTCGAACATGCAGTAGAACTAACTATCAGGAATCTATCGCTTATTTCAAAGAAATCTGTGGAACAGAAATACCTTCAATGAATTATTAATAGTTCTTCATATAAAAACCTCTTTTTCCAGTTTTAAAGTTAAATCATTCTATCAGATAGATACTCATTTTATCTATGCTTAAGACCTCTTTCTTTTATTGTTTGTTTGTCTTTGCTTTATACTTTTTATCTCACACACATTCCTATCACTTGTTGTAATGACAGAATAGACTCTTCTTTCCGTATTTTTTTTTAATTATAGTAGCAGAAGCTATGCACTAACCTTTTTTAAAGTAAACAGGTTCACCCAAAAAAGAAAAAGTCTTCAGAAGTTCAAGCATTTGAAGTTTTCTAACACAGTTTTAAAATGCATATCTTATCATAATTTGAATACTAGGCTAGTATTCACCAACCATTTGGTGTAGCCAATCAGAAGTTGTGTTATTTTCTATTCAGAAAATTCTTGAGAATAAGGCAAAAAATGTTTTCAAGAATGGTTGGTGAATACGGACCTAGAAATCAAAGAAATTCTTCAACCATGATAATTTTTGCTCTAATATCCTTTTTCTCTAATTTGACCCGTCTCCTGTTCCGGCATTCTAGGTAGGTTATTGTATCTAAAACGACCGGAAACAAGAACACACAAGTAATTATGATAGCACTCAAGGCTGCAAAAGTTCTTGAGGACGCCCTTTCGTCTGATGCACATTGGTATCTCCGTGTATTTTTTGAAGTGGTATCTGGATCAATCGTAAGATTTTTTATAATTTCTGACGTTATTTCCTCCAAACGCAGATAATTCACCGGTGTAGTCGTTAAAATCGTGCTTGTGTTTCCGGCAAGGCAGTATCCAGTCGGAATGCATGCTGGGAAAACTAAATCTTCTTCCGGTGTACTTAGATTGACAGTAGTGAAGGTCAAGTTAAAACGGTTCGAGTCCTTGACGCCATGTGTAACATTATATGTGACCCTGGATAAATTGTACATTAGATGATTATAGAATGGATCCAGTTCGAATAACACACACAATTTCGAGTCATTGTAGAAGGAAAAACTAGCACATCGATAAATACTCGAGCAGTTATTGCTACAAAACTCGAAATCTGTATCAGTCACATTATCTGCATGTAAAAGCGCGGGAATAGTGAGCATGTCAAAACCGTTGTATATTTGAAATTCTGCCTCGTTTGACACATGCTCGAAACAAATATAGGGTAACTTTGTAGAACAGTTGGTAGATACTAAAATACCTGCATCATAAAAATCCTGGTAACTTATATACGCACACTGATCGCTGCTTCCAGTGGACTGGTCAACGGCATAGGCTGTTGTATATTCGTCACATGTCGGAGTCGAGCTGATTTGACTTGTGCGAAACCAAGAATCGAGATTTAGGTATGGGCGAAAAAATCCGAGCCAAAAGGAGGCATTTGATGTGGAATAAGTATTTCCTTCTCTTAATGTCTGCGTCATCGTTTTCAAGATTTTAGCACCTGGCATTAAATTCATAAGTTTGGTCCAGCCTCTTTCCGGACATTTATAAAACGCCTCAAACCACGTTGAAGATTCGTGCACAATTTCTATGTACCGTTTGCCACTTCCAGTGTATGCAGTTACGTTTAAATCCTGTGTGTCGTTCGATGGAAACATCTCCACGAAAACATGGGAAGCGGATTTAACGAAATGTGAGCAAAATAAAATTATGATACACTTGAATACTTCCATGGTCATTTTGAAATTAAAAAAGGCACGCCAACTAATTAATTAAAAATTCAATCATAAAAGTCATTCTGTATCTATTCGACAGAGAATGTATTTAAAAAAAAAAATGCTCACATGTAAATGATCTCATAACGCGACGTGACACTGGTACTTGAAAAATTTAAGGCAACTCACCATGATTAAAATCATGCATAAAACAAGTAAAAGGAAAGCCAAAAAGCTTCAACGACTACAGTTTTTATCATTTCACCTTTCAAACCATTCTCACTCATGATCCTTTGTTTATAATACAGGTAATATTAATAAATGTGGTTGCATTCTAGATTATCACTTGCAGGCTAAACTATAATTGTTTCATAATATAATTTCATAATTCGAGTTCATAAACTAATCACTGTAGTTGTCATTGTTATCGTTGTAAATGTAAACCGCATCATTTATTTCATCCATTCGGCAAACCTCGGGTGATCCGGTGACCAAGTCAAGATGTAGGTACGGAATCGGCCGAGTTGTGACGAGTGTTATTTCATCATCATGCATCTTTAAGTCCCAAAAACAATGTGTTTAGGTGTTCCGTAAATATCCAGGCCTTATATATGATCATATACGATTCAAACACAAAAATCAAGCATTAGCAGTTGCAGCTGATAAAGCAACTGATAACGTTGCTGCTGTGGCAATTTCCACGTCTTGTCAATGTACGTGAAGTGTGTTCAACCCTGATCCAGCTAAATAAAAGAAAAGAAACTTTCAAACCAATAGTACAAACCAAATTTTCCTATTTCAAAGGTATTTTTAGAGGAAAGATATCTCCTTATCGGACAGTGTAGATTCAAGATCAGACTGCACGTTCTGTGCAGTCTGATATTGATCTATGCTGTCCGCAGAATGTCAGTGATTCGAGCTTAGCAGCCTGAGGCTTAACCGTTAGAGCGCCGAATAAACCAAACACACGTTTTCAGTCTTGAAATAAAACCCAAATAATTGCCATTTCAAGGTTAGCTCTTGTACAGACTGTCTCAGTAAAACGAACAGTATACTCAAAGATCAGACTGCACAAAACGTGCAGTCTGATCTTGATCTACACAGCAAAGGCAACCACAGTCGTGAAAGGTGCTTTAAAGGTTAAAACGCGAGCAGGCTTCAAGTTGTTCTAGTACCAATCCAAATCCTCTCAATATATTTTCCCATTTTCTTTTTTATTTATTTCTTCAAGCTTGAACAAAGTTCTGAGATGAGTTAATCCCCCACCTTGTAAAATCTATTTGAACATGCCGTTTACTTCAAACAAAAGCGGAAAACGAACTCTTTTTTTCATTCACAGGAAGCTCATCCTGTCACTTAAAAAATCAATTAAAATATCTACGGCGGAAAAAAAAAAACGCTTATCCAAAACGAGTTACCGTTAACCTGTATACTGCTAAATAAATCGAAGAACAATTCCAGCCAACAGTAATGACACAAAAATTGCGATTTCATAGTTCTTTTCAACGAAAGAAAATCACCATCTCGGACAATGTACAGCCACAATCAGACTGCAGGTTGTGTGCATCTGATTTCGATCTACAAAGTCTACAAAAGTGCATTGAGTAGCGATTGGCAGCATAAGGTTTAAAGTACTGAGAATGGGAATTGCCTCTTTATTCGTTTCACCTTGAAAAAACAAATCTGCTGCATACAACTTTAAAAACACTCTGGTATGGTATGAATCTAGGCATGATATATGAATATATAAAAAAAAAATACTCTCGGAAATGGTGGTCAGCTGCTGATGGAAAAGAGAAGATTCGGTGGGCGATAAAAAATACCGCTGTGTATTCTCATTCGAATCTGCGAAGGTTTTTTTTTTTTTTACTAGAACAGCGTATCCTGCATTGTAAGGATGGATGAAGATAAAATCAACTGTTTTGACTTTCCGATAAATGAAGCATTGAAAGTAAACCAGACTTATTTTAATTATGGATGTATAGATCGACATCTAAGACAGATGCTACATAACAAAATAACCCTCAAATTATGATTTAAATTAAGTTTCTGACTCCAACGAAGGAATTCATAGATATACTTCGCGGCGGCACACAGCTTTCTAATCGATAATTTGCCGGAGACTTCCGGCTGTACACCGAAAACTTTACGAATCTAACAAACTGATGAAAGAGCCCATTTTGAAACAAGGATCCATTCCTTAACATTTTTTGAAATAACTTAAAAATGTTAACTTTACGTTTGCAGAACCGTGTAAAGAACAAAGAAAATTAGAGAAGCTAAGAGAGAAACTAAACTGTTAAGGTCAGAATGTATTAAGGAGATGGCCAGGACCCCATTGTAGGCAAGGTGAATTGCAGTTCTCGAAATGTTTAAGCTAATAATACATTTTCCGGGCTTGTTGTTTTCGTAACATTTGATGATCGTCTGTTCTGATAAGAAATACGGAAAAAGTCTATTTGTCAAAAGAAAAAGTCAGAAACGCGTTCATATGCAAGTGCGCTGGCTGCCATTGCATTACTGAACTATTGTTGAATTCGTCAAAAAACACCCAATAAGTAAGAAAGAGCTTGCTTTCTTACATAGTCAACTACTGCTTTTTTGAAGTAGGTATCCATTAAGCCATAAAGTCGGTAGCTATTAAGCGGCCATTTTCAACAACATTTGAGTATGTCACGGTGACACATAGATCTATCCGGATCTTCTTTGGCTACCGCTGCTACGTAGAAAATTCTTTGAATGCCCTCATTCATTTCAAACAAATTGAAACAATGTTTTAGAGTTGAAAGAAAAGATCGATTCCTATCGCATTGACTGTCAATGATCCACGTTTGTTCGAGCCTATTTCGAGCTCGCAACCCCAGAGTACGAGCCAATAGTCACTAATGAGCTACCAATTGATCAATGGTACATTTCATATTCAAAAAGGACAACAGTTCCTTTGTGCAATTATGAAATAGGTGACACATGGCGGAAAATCATTGCATAAAAATGTAACAGTAGTTCGAGGTGGCTAGAGAATAAATTTTATGGAAGAAAAAGAGTTAGAAAAATCTCTGGCGATGTCAGTGACTTCCGTTTTATTATTTACTTAAAATTTCACCGCTTTTGCATGTATGGACATTGGTTTGACGCAGGAAAATTGGACTTTTCCGTAGCTGCTGCGGATATCTCTTAAAGCTTGTGGGAAAAGCAGAGATTGCTTATAAATAGAAATACTCGGCCTAGTTTAACCATTTGGCGATATCTTCTGTATCATGCATCAGATTTGTCTACAAGTAGCTTGCAAGTCACTGGGCCCGGATAACTCGTTACCAAACGAATCCTTGTTTCAACGACCCGAAGAAAGGCTTATGAAAACATATTTTGTTAAGCAGGAAGTTCTGGTAACCAGCTTTTTTCAACATTTTTTCTACCCTTTCAAAGACAAACTCCATTTTGAGTCCCATTAAATTTGTCATTTTGCAAATACTTTCAGTGTAACATTTCTAAGTTTTTAATTGTTTAGAATTAAGAGCAAAATTGATAACATCAAACAAACTACGATAGATAAAAACTCCATGGCTTGGCAACAATTGTGATAGGGATTTATTGAATATATAAAGGAATGTTTGACGGAATCGATACGTTTTTAAATTCATGAAAGAAAATCCAAGAATAGATATTTTATACAGAAAACACACATTGGAAATGTTTGATTTCACCTGACTTTTCATAACAAATATGGGTAATCCGATACATTAGGTTGGGTAAAATAACAATAGTCACTACGCAATCAATAACTACCGGTTATTCATAAATGCATTTCATTCAGTTTGCAAATAGTTCATTTCTACAAGAATTGTGCCAGTCCTCGGTGGCTCAGTCGGTAGCGTGCAGGACTTGAGAAAAGGGGGTCGCTGGTTCGATCCACGGCACAGCCAATTTCTCTCCGAGGATTGATGATAGTCATTGCGACAGGATTCATTCTTCTTTCACCGCTGACCATTACTTCGACAATGGCTATATGGGAAAGCAGCCAGTGGCTTGGCGAATTTTGTGGGAGGTGCTGGTAAAAAGTAACACCAGAAAATCATGGATAGGTGCACTGGCCGCCGCGGTATATTTATAACTAAAATAATGTTAAACATCGTAACTATGTATTAATCCTTAAGCTGCTAGGCGCGACTCACGAGGGCTGTCCGTTACGTGTGTAGACATTTCCCATACCTTGACTATTTATCAAAAGTTCAATACCAAAATTTGGCGATATGTTATTGGATATATCATTGATACATGGTATGAATTTCTTTAAATTACGATCATACAGTAAAAATTCACAAAGGATTTAAAAACACCACTAATTGCAACCCGGCCCACAACGTAAGACCACTTCGACCTCGCTTTGATAAGTCATCTTTATACCTTTTTCAGGTAGAGGAATACTAATGTTTTTTTCCATCGTTCGCACAATCTTTCTTTCATCTATGAAAAATAAATGTACGGTTGTCTTTGTATGGAAGGAACCGAGTCATACAGTTTTATTATAATCGTGACACCGAAATCCTCACCACCGATAAAGATAATCTTGAGTGTCTAAGGCCGGTGGGAAACATGTTTGTGGCTTAAGAAACGCCGAGGCATGCTGCTAATGCATAGGGAATCAGACGGATAGACTACATGTATTTAATTCTTCATACTTCACTAAGGTAGATAGGTAAAAGAAAAAAAAAAAAAAAAAAACTTACATCGAAATTTGAGACTGATTCCCTTACCAGAGCATGTAAACTGTTTCAAATTTTGCTCCCTTTCGCGTAGATCAAACTGCATCTAAAGGGCCATGGGGGATTCTGACATTGCGCAAGATGTCATGACGCGGAAACATTGCAGATTGTGCCTTCCCTTCCTTTCATAAGCAATCTCAACATTGCCACATGCAACAAATGTATTGCCTCTTACAGTGGTGACTGCGTGGAAAAAATTAAGATGACTTTTCAAGGTGACGTCAAAGTGGTCTTACGTCGTGCGGCGGGTAGCAGTTAGCCATGGGTGTCTTTTAATCCTTCGTAGCCTTTTAATGGATCATTGTATTTTGATGAAATTTGTAGCATTTCTCAATAACACACATGTCAAAAAATATATCAACAAATTTTGGTACCAAAATGTTCACAAATAGTCGAGTTATGGGAAAAGTCTACATACTTAGTGGACAGCCCTCATACCTTTTACGGACAGTCTGATCTTTGATCTACACTGTCCGATGCGACATATCTTCCTGGTGAAATCAACATTTAAACCGCAATATTTGGCCACATTGCTAATTCGAAGCTGTTTGAGCAAGTATGTCTCTATTATTTACGTGACATTGTTAATCTAAGACCAGGATGCGTGTTCTCTATCGTGTGATCTTGATTCATACTTTCAGTAAAAATTAGGAAGATTTTTAATGAAGACTACATAGAAAACAGTTACAACTCTGACTTTTATAAAGCGGCCACTCGTCACAACTCGGTCGATTCCGTAACTTCATTGATCGAAGGATCAGCCGAAGTTTGCCGAATGAAGTGGAGCGTTCAAGAAAGGTAACTCTAAATTTACCCGCCAAAATGTCAACGCGAAAGAAAGATCTATTTGCTGACCTGGAAATCTATGATGATTCGATTCATGGCAGCGATTTCTGCCCCCTTGCAATGGGCGCTCCTGGTCCCTCGACGCTGAAAGGATGTAACGACTTGTTGTTAGAAGTCACGAAACGTACATTGGTAACTTTCATTTTTTCATCTTTACAGTGGATGTGTATTCGGATAGAACAAATAGTGGATGCGTACATTCATGTCAACGTCTTACGGCCAGCATAGAATTTGTGCATCTTGCAGCAAATCAATTTTAAAATCAGTGTAGCAGAAGGGGCCATTGTTCGTAATGATCAGTTTCTCCATTTGTTACAATCATGCTTTTAAATGTGACTATGCATTGAGCCAATTATTGCAATTTTTTTAAGTTGTCTGCTCCAATGTCCAAGTTTGTTTCAGGAAGTCATAATTAAACTCTTTACCAAATGACAAAACTGAGGACTTGTCCAAATTAAAGACAGCAGACAGCAACTAAAAGGTGACTCATTCAAATGAAGGGGTTTGTAGAGTTCCCATTTACACACATGTGTGTGATTCCAACACCTTATTGAATAATGATACACAAATATATGAAGTGAAACGTGCATGCACTCACAGGTTTCAGGGTTCCCGCTGTTGATCGCCAGTGGTGCCATTTAGAACAAGTTAGAAAAAATGTCTCCAAAATTGAAGCACTAGCAAACCTACTGGCAACAAGTAATGTCTCAACATGATATTTTAAAGATTTAAACTCTGACAGTGACGTCATAATCATTTATTTAAAAGTATTAATGATATTGATCTGCTATTCTAGTGTAAAGTTACTTGTTTTGAAGTTAAATGCTACCCTAATTGATGAATTTGTCAAATCATGTGATAATACTACCCCAAAATTAACTGGCATGAAAATAAATGGCTGGAAAAAATGGGAAAACCCATGACAGAACAAAGATTGATTTGACATTGTCCCTTCCTAAGCATTTCAAACTGTCTGTTCAGCTTTAACAATTACTTTTGAACAGTGAATTTACATAAATTTCTCTATAAAACAATAGGTGAAAACTACTTACTGTCTGAAATTGACAGTGAAATGGAAAGTTTTACTGGCTATCAGGCTAAAAGTTGTCCCTCTGAAAATCGTAAGGAAGAGTTACAAGCAAGTTTAGGCAATGCCTGTTTTAAATTGCCCATGTTGTTATCAAGAGCAAATGACTGCAGAGTGAGACTCCTCAAAGCAAATTTTCAATATACCAGAGCCTAGAAGGTAGAAAATTATCATTGTTAAATCTGGTGCTCTCCTGACTTGTACCCCTGGGAGTGCATGTACTCCCGGAAAAATATGTGAATGCGAATACTGGTTTGCATTTGAATAGGCAAAAAGAGATAGTGAGAAAAGAATAAAATGCTGGTTACCAGCCTTTTCTTCTTTTCCCTTAAACTTTTCAAGAGCCTCTCTTAAAGTTATGAGTCATGTGCTCTGGCAACCATATTCTTATTACTGGTATTCAAGTTCTGAGTCATGTGCCATATGGCAGCCATATTCTTTCACCATTATATTTTACATCAATGACAATAAAGCAAGTTAAAATGTTTTGTTTTGCATCATCAATTAATGGAATTGGAATACCAATGAAGAATTATAAAAAGAAATGTATCTGATTTACGGTTATATTTAGCAGTTTGGGTAGCCCAATTCTAAAGCATGCACAGTATAAGTAAAGGATCGTAGGCTTGAGATCCATGTCATTTGAACTTTGCTTCACCAGGCAAAACCTCCAACCAAAGTCTAACAGTTACATGTACTTTTGTATAAATTGGTTAATATGGAACTTGGATGCCTCACACACAGAAAAAAAATCCTTTCACTAGATGACAAAATTTTAAACTTGTTGAAATTCCAAGCATCTGTAAAATGACAAATAAAATGTGGCCAAATGTTTGCCTTAGCAAGGGTAGTAAGCATTGTGAGAACTGGAGGAAATGCTTGTTACAGTTGTCACAAAATGTTTTCTAAATGTGCCTCTTTGGATGAAAATGTCAGTGTCAGTAGGGCTATTTATGATACCATGATAGATTATGCATAGTCATGTTAGGATTGAGATAATATATAAGCCTTAACCCAATCCTAAAGGATAAAGTTTAGAAGCATCCAAATTCAGAACATTTGCAGACCACAAATTCAAAATTGGTACAAATAAGCTCAAGTTCTCTGAAAGGGTAGAAAACATTATGGGAAAAGGAGAAAATGTTGGTGACCAGCATTTTCTCCTTTTCCCAGAATGTGTTCAAAACTTTTCTCCCTCATGGTCCTGGATTGTTTGGTAAAGAGTTATAGTGCCTCTTACAGCTTGAGTTGCCTTTGTAGCCAGTGTAGATCAAGATCAGACTGCACATCTTGTGGCATCTGATCATGATCTGCTCTGTCTGCATAGTGAGCTGTGCGCTGGGAAAAGTGGGCTCAATGCATATGCAAAAAGTATTGACCCAGGTCAGCCTGGGCAGTCTGCACAGGCTGACCTAGGTCGAAATCCTTTGCTATCGGTCAATTTTTGGCATGTCAAAGGACAAGTCAATCTCCTCATTCATTCAGTTGTTAGACAAAATGGATTTTATGGATCCGTAATTATCTGATGACTTGCATGGTATAATGCATCACAGATATATATTAAGCCTCCTTTTGCCAGAGCATGGCTCAATTACATTTCAAGTTTATACAGATTAGCAGAGCCTGATAGCTCAGTTGGTAACATACAGGGTTTTAAACCTAGGGTCTTTGGTTTGATTCCGGGATGGACCGAATTATCTCCAAGGTTTAATGAAAGTTGTTGTGACAGTTGTGACAGGATTCATTCCTATCTTACAGCTGAACATTGTTTGGATGACATTTATTTGGGAAAGCAACCAGTGGCTTGAAAATATTGCTGTGCAAAGTACTTTTACTGATAAAATTCAAAAAACCTCCTGGAAAGCATGGATAGTTGCACTGCCCACCAAGAAATAACTGAAATGATGTTGAAAATGGTATTAAATGGCAATAAACAAACAAACAATGATAGATTGTAGAATAGATTAGTCTTCATAGATTATTTCTTGTTCCCCACCCAAAGGGCAGAAGGGTATTGTTTTGATGTTATTCATCCATCCATCCACCCACCAACCCACCCATCGATCGATCTATCAATCCATCCATCCATCCATCGATCCATTCATTGATCCATTGATCCATCGATCCATCCATTGATCCATCCATCCATCCATCCATCCATCGGGGGAGCATCCCATTCTTCTGGCAGCTATGGCCAGGAATGCAGTAGACTTCAACACAGTAACGGTAATATGTTTCTTTGTGCAGGAGACCACTTTCAGACATTATAGGGATGAAAGAAATGACTCAAAACAATAATTTCCTCCTTTTAATGCAATGTTTTCAAACACATTTGCATATTATCTGTTTACCATATGACAAAATTTTAGACTTTTAAATTGAAAGCATTTGATGATGACAAAATCAATGTGAAGGTAGAAAATGTGGTGGAAAAAGGAGAAAATGCTGATTTTTTTCTTCT
The DNA here is from genome assembly GCA_945859785.2 of Tridacna gigas. Taxonomy (NCBI): domain Eukaryota; kingdom Metazoa; phylum Mollusca; class Bivalvia; order Cardiida; family Cardiidae; genus Tridacna; species Tridacna gigas. Next base: position 57,384,025 of record OX244034.2, read on the forward strand.
TCCATAGTATTTTCATTAGTTTTCTGCTTTAGGGTCATTAAAACTTGGGATTGTGTTGTAAATGGTAAACACAATCCTGACTTTTAATGACCCTGAGAAAGAAAGCTTTTGAAAACATAAAGGGAAAAGGATGCTGATAAAGAGAATGCTGGTAACCAGCATTTTCTCTTCTCCCCCCCACCCCCCACAATGTTTTCTACCCTTCCCAAGACAAATTTCAAATTTTGGTCGCATTTATTATGTCGTCTGCATTTTTTATAAATTTGGACTAGCCTAAAATTTTGTCATTTGGTAAAGGGATAGAGGTTGGATCATATTTAACTCTTTACCAGATGACAAAAATGCAGACATGTCCAAATTGAAAGCATTTGCAGACGACAGTTTATATGTGACTCAAATTGTGGAACTTGTCTTTGATAGGGTAGAAAACGTTGTGGGGAAAAGGAGAAAATGCTGGTTACCAGCATTTTCTCCTTTTCTCACAAAGTTTTCAAAAGACCTCTTCCTTGGGGTCGTTAAAAGTCGGTTATTATGTGGTAAAGGGTTAAAAACCATTTACTATAATCAGAAGGTATAGAAATTTATCACTGGCATATTTGTTTTTGGGTTGAGCCCGGAAATGTAGTCTGTAGTGTACAGGACTTGAAACCAGGGTAATGCTAGTTTGAGTCCCCAGTTCAGCCAATATGTTTCAGAGGATTGATGAAAGTCATTGTGACAGGATTCATTCCTCTCTCACTGATCACTGATCATTGTTTTGGGGAAATGGGAAAGTAGCCAGTAGCTTGGGAAGAATATTGTGCAAAGTACTTGTTACAGAAAGTCCAAGAAAGCATGGATAGGTGCACTGGCCACAGCGACGTAACTGAAATAATATTGAAAGTGGCATAAAACACCTTACAAACAACAAATTTGTGATGGACTAGGATTTTTTAAACCTTTTCTAAACCATTTACTACAAAATCCCAAATTTTAACGGCCCTGACAAAGAAGGCTTTTTAAAAGAATAACCAGCATTTTCTCCTTTTCCCACAATGTTTTTTACTCTACCAAAGACAAAAACAACATTTGAGCTACGTTTAGTTGTCTGCAAATGATGCATTCAATTTGTTCTAGTCCAAAATTTTGTCGTTTGGTAAAGAGTTAATGTGGGTTCCTTTTAATGCAGTTGTAAATATTGTCAACTGCAGGGGCATAAAAAGTCTTATCTGTACTATCATTGGGGACATTGAATATTCTGAATCTGTTGTTATTTCAAAAGATATCAGGAAAAGAGTATATTTTAACTCTTTACCAATGACAAAATTTTAGACTAGTCCAAATTGAAAGCATTTACAGACGACAAAATAAATATGACTTAAAAATGGAAATATGGAAGGGTTGAAAACATTGTGGGAAAAGAAGAAAATGCTGGTTACCAGCATTTTCTTCTTTTCCCACAATGTTTTAGAAAGGCTTCTTTCTCAGGGTCGTTAAAAGTCGGGATTGTGTGGTAAAGGGTTAATGGTCTGTACATTTATAGTATTTACATGACTGTAATGTAGGGTAAGTGGCTTATATCACATAAAATATATAATATTAGTATTTTGTATTATACGTGTATGCTTATTTGCTAGATATGTGTCATACATGAATAAATGTATACTATTCTAAAAGTAAATATCAGTAGTAGGCATGTATGCTTTAACAGACTTACTTGAAAATTTTTGTGTAAAAATATTACCGGAAAATTTTTCTTGGGAAACAATTAAATACATCCTATTACAAATCATTGAATTATTAGATAATGGTATCTACACTGTATTTTGCATTATCAAAAATGTGAAACTTTCTGTTCCATATTAACTACTGTTGATTTCTCTCAAGTTTTGGGGCCTTCTGTAGTTCTTTAACTAATCTTTTACCAAACAATCCCATTTTTTTTTTAACAACCTTAAGGAAGAAGCCTTTTGGAAATATTGTTTGAAAAGCAGAACATGCTGGTAACCAGCATTTTCTCTTTTTTATACAATGTCATGTACACAATAAGAGACGAATTTCATCATTTGAACAATATTTAATTTGTCATCTGCTTATGCTTTCATTTTTGACAAGCCTAATTATTTTGTTGCCTGGTAAAGAGTTAGGATGTTGGATTAATTTAACAAGAATATCCTAGTTCAATCCCCACTGATTAGACTGGCCATGTTCACATGGACAACAACTCTCAAACTGTTCCATGTACTGGTTTACATTTGTGTTACTTCATAAAATGTGTGCACTATACCATTGACTTGACTCTTTACCAAACGACAAAATTTTGGACAGAACCAAAGTGAAAGCATTTGCAGATGACAAATTAAATTTAACTCAAATAATGATTTCTGCCTTTCATAGGGTAGAAAACCTTGTGGGAAAAGGAGAAAATGCTGGGTACCAGCATTTTCTCCTTTTCCATCAAGGTTTTCAAAAATCTTCTTCTTTAGGGTTGTTAAAGCTGGGATTATGTGGTAAATGGGTTAAAAGCAATGTTATGCCACAATGTATATATAACAACAAAATGGCAAGGAGTTCATCAAAACATAAAATGAAGAGTGCATTATCCACTGGGGATGAGGGATCCCTAACCAGGCTGGCTAATGGGAGTCCAGGCCCAGAAATGCTTAGAGGATGCAATGAATTCATGATGGAATGTACAATAGCTGCACTGGTGGGTGTTCAAGATACTTGTGTGAACAGATTTTATTTCCTCCGTGTTGTCAGCAATCTCAGAGTATGTTAGAGTCAACATATTTTGATTTTGCAAATCAAATTGCGCAGAAAGAGCTGATAATTTATATCAGTTTCTTATGACAGGGTAGAAAATATTGTGAGAAAAAGAGAAAATGCTGGTTACCTACATTTTCACCTCTTCCAACTAAGTTTTAAAAGCTTTCTTCCACAAAATCATAAGAATAGTAAGCAATTGCATGTACTTGATAAAGGATTAACTCTTTACCAGACAGAAAAAAATTCTATCCTTGTTTAAACTGAAAGCAGTTGCAGACTGCAGATTAGAATTAATGTGGCTCACATGAAGGGATTAGTCTTTGAAAGGGCAGAAAACATTGTGGAAAAAGAAGAAAATGCTGGTTACCAGCATTTTCTTCTTTTTCTACGATGTTTTCAAAAGGGTTCTGTCTCGGGGCTGTTAAAATTCTGGATTGTGTGATAAAGAGTTAATATATCAACTAATCACTTGACTATTTTTTTCTTAGTCCAATGAATCAGAGGAGAGATTCATTTTCCAGTACGGACCATGTAAGGGGGATCCTGACTTTTGTGATGAACTTGCAAGTTTTCTCACTCATGAGTATGGAGACAAGGTCAACAGGTCAGTAGCTGAGCTCGGTTGATAGCATGCAGTGCCTCTTATACATAAGTTTTGAGTGTGAGTCCCTAGGATGATAGTGATAACATTTATCTTTGTGTTTTTGCTGGGTCCCTGTGCATCATTGTTTTATCTCTTTACCACTTGATAAAATTTCAGACTTGTCCATATTTAAAGCATAAAAATTTTGTGGATGCCAACTTAAAAATGTCTCATATGATGAGCTTTGTATTTTACAGAGATGAACAAATTTTAGGCTCCTCTAAATAAATACAGCTTCAGCAGATGACAACTAAGAAATTGATACAAACGAGCCAATGTTCTCTGCCAGCAGTTTCCATTTCCAACAAGGTTTTCAAAAGCTTTGTTCCTTAGGGTTGTTGAAACATGGGTCTGTGTGGTAGCTGGTTCGATCCGGGGCTGGGCTAATTTCTTTCTGAGGATTGATGATAGTCATTTAGACAGAATTCATTCCTGTCTCACCGCTGACCGTTGTTTCAATAATGGTTATGTGGGAAAGCGGCTTGTGGCTTGGAAAGAATATTTTGCGAAGCACTGGTAAAAGAACTCCAGGAAAGCATGGATAGGTGCACTAGCTGGTGGGATATAACTGATATAATGTTGAAAATGGGTTAAATAAAATACAATCTATCAATCAATCTGTGTGGTAAAGGGTTAATCATGGTGTATCAATGTTTTTTACAGTGATGATATTTTTGTGACTGCTGGTGCTACCCAAGGTTTGCATTTGGTTGCCACGGTAATGTTCGATAAGAATACACCAGTGTTTATAGAAGATCCAACATACTTTATTGCATCAAAAATATTGAGGACAGATTTAGGGTTGACTTTGATACCAGGTAAGAAAAACTTGGCTCTTTACCAAACAACAAAATTTTCGACTTATCCATATTTGAAAGCATTTGCAGACGTCAAATAAAATGAGACAATGAGAGCATGGCTCAAATACAATGAAACAACTTTTAGAAAAGACAGTTCTGTCAGTGTTTTATCACCAATAAAACTTTTGAAAACATTGTTGGAAAAGGAGAAAATGCTGATGTTCAGCATTTTTTCTTTTCCTAACAATATTTTCTAACGTTTTGAAGAAATGTCTCATCATTTGAGCAATGTTTGATTTGTTATCATTCTACAAATGAGCCATGCTGTGCAAATGGGGGCTTAACCCTTTACCACATGACAAAATTTTAGCCTTGTCCAAATTGAAAGCATTTGCAGATGACAATTTCAGTGTGGCTCAAATGGTGCTATTTTTCTTTGATAGAGTAGAAAACATTGTGGGAAAAGGAGAAAATGCTGGTTACCAGCATTTTCTCCTTTTCCAACAATGTTTTCAAAAGGCTTCTTTCCCAGGGTCGTTAAGAGGCGGCATTGTATGGTAAAGGGTTAATGCATTTCCACGATGTATGTATTAGATCAAGCAAGTTATCACACAGCTATGGATCCATAAAATCTGTCGTGCCTAACAGCCGTCTGAATCATGAGGTAGACTAGTCCTTTGACATGCAAAAAGTTGACCAATAGCGAAAAGTTTTGGCCCAGGTCAGCCTGCATGGAGGACTGCGCAGGATGATCCAGGTCACTACTTTTTGCATACGCATTAAGTCCCCTTTTCACAGAGCATGGCTCAAATGCCTTCAGGTTGGATGAATCTGAAATGTCGTCTGGTAAAATGTCACAGCAGAATTTCAAAAAGATCTAGTTCACAATTACATGTAGAAAAGAAACATTGTATTATATTGCAAGAGGCATTATTATAAATGGAATAGTTTTTGAGTCGCCTGGTTGCATTGTTATCATCCTGATTCATGGGGTGACGTAATCCTGCCTCCGGCCTTGTACTGCTTCCTGTCCAGACTTCCGGTTAGCGAGATGTTGTGTAGTTCATTTGTAATGCTGCATTATCCTCAATGCTTCTATCGTACATAATTTTCAGTTGCTAAATTTTCTGATATATGGAAGACGTCCCTTACAGCTCAAGTATTCAAATTCGTAAATATTTGAAATAATTGTGTCATGCTCTAGGATACAGGAACACTGCACTTTCACATTGATATCGAGAATAATCGGTCCATGGAAAAACCGAATTTCCCTTCGAACGGGATTTCACCGAATTACACCTCTTGATGACTGTATATCACCCAAGTATGACAAATTTTATTGCTGTAGTGATAACTTTTGAGCTGAAATGAAATATATTTAAGAACAGCATAGTTTTATGCTAATTTTCTGCAAAATATCTTATTTTAACAATAATTTGTTAGGGTTTCTTAGAACTACATCTAACTCCTTTTGGAAGGATTTTTTGTTACATGTAAACAATATTTACATAATAAATTAGATAAATGTGAATTGCCATGGCAAAGAATTTACTATTTGATGTGAAATATGGTCATAAGAGGTGAAATACAGTTATGAAGAGATGAAACTCTGTGATATACGGTTCGAAGTAAAACTCGGTTTTTCCACACACCCGAGAATAATTGGCATATCTGGATGTTACCTGGCGTGTGTATTTACGAAGCCCAGCTGTATACGGCAACAGTTATTGATAAAACTAAGGACGATTCTTTTTCATTGACCAAATTACTTGCTTAAAGTGCAGTAATTACGTTCCAGCCCTCGTACCCTTTTCTGATTTAAAATCGATCAATAACAGAAGGGAAAGGCAATGTCGAACGGCATGGGTGTTCGGTCATAGAGGGAAATTGCGTTGTAGGCTAAATTGTTCAACTGTGAGAGTTTGCTCTTCTAGGAAGATTGAACCGACAAAACTTGCCCCAAATTATATTAGGTATACAATAGATGAGGCTGTCTTTTTTTCAAAGTATTTTCAAGCCATAACCTCTTTATATGCCTTTCAAGATGTGCCGAGATTCATTGCTGGTGTCTGTTTATAGCAACAACCTTCACCTTTGCGGGAATTAAACAGTTCCCCAACAAGATAATTCTCTGACAGATCTGTACAATGTTCCCCGACAATTTCACACTACAATTATGAAGGCATACATATGCAATTTCTCTTGAGCTGCAGGCGGTGTAAACTGGGATCACACTGAATGGAATGTACAGCCTGATCTTCTGAGTCTCCTCGATTTTAAGTATATTTTGACGAACCTTAGCCAGTACTTTTGTGATAATTATTTCTTTCAGCTGTTTCTTTTTTACTTGATTCTGACAACTCTTTAATTTACAATATTTCATATTTCAGTTATAGATTAACATGTAAATATATTGCTCTGAAATGTCATGTATTTGTAGTAGCTCGCGTCGTTATATTTTAAAGTTTTTTGTGTGTGTGTGTTTGTCTAATGTAGTTTAGGATAAGACTACCATCTACGGACAGTGCGGACGCCAATCAAGTTGTTTCGTTGCCAAATACCAGCGAATAACAAAGTACAGTTCATTTTCTTCAGCGTTACATTGATGTAAAAACATGAGGGTTATGGTTAGGGAAAAAACTGTCAATGTTTATAAGATCTATCGAATAACAGGTACAAATGATCCAATCACAAAACATGTGTTATCAATAAATATCCTTAATTTTCAATGATTACCAACAATAACTGTTAATGATAGTAAGTAATAGGTACATGTAGTTTGACTTAGAACAAAAGTGTTTGGGAACTGCCTCTAAAAAAATTGTCATCCAGGGACTGTCTTGTCAGGGAACTATGTTTATTCCACCTTTCCACACAGTCCTCACAACTCATCCGATTTTGTACCTAGTAACCTACATCTAACCTCATCTGTATCGAGGGGATTTCCATATTGAAATACTCCTTGTCACATGATCTTAAACCGTTGTTAGAGTGGCTAACTATGGTTGAAGGTCACCGGAGGCATTTTATTTTTGCATTTTTTTGCCACTAAGAGTAAACAGTCACGTCCTTTTGATTTTTATTTATTGAAAAATCACCCCCCCCTTCCCCACAAAAAAGGGGGGGTCAAAATCTAGTTTAATGCCCCTTAAACTTTCAAACAACTAAACAACAGGCGACACTCAGGACTATTAGTCCTTTGATTTACCATTATGATTTATATTTTTAGTCCCAACAGATGATGAGGGAATAATGGTTGATGTTTTGGAAAAATTGTTGATAGAACACAAGCCAGCTTCAACAGATGGGCTGAAGTCTCCATTTTGGAGTTTTGTTTATACAATTCCAACTTTAAACAATCCAAAAGGATATTGCATGTCAGAAGGCAAGTATGATTGCATACTTCTTCTTCCTTTCAAGAATTTGTTTTATAGCTGAAAAAAGAAAAAAAAAAGTTTTGTATCTGCGAAAAGTATCGACCCAGGTCAGCCTGCGCAGTCCGCGCAGGCTGACCTAGGTTGAAACTTTTTGCTATTGGTCAATTTTCTGCTTATCAAAGGACCAGTGTACCTCATGAATCAGTCAGTACAAAATGGATTTTATTGATCCATAAATATGTGATAACTTGCTTGGTATCATGGATCACGGAGATGCATTAAGCCCCCTTTTGCCAGAGCATGGCTCAATTATATCATGAGGTAAAAATAAGGTTTAGTACTAACGTACATTTGAAAACATTATGGGAAAAGGAGATATGGCCTGTTATGAATAATTTCTCCAATCTGGTCTAGGGCTCACACAAGAAAAGAAAAAAAATGTCAATAGATGGTATGGTATGTAATGTGTTCAATATAGTACAAATTTTGACATTTGAGTTGAAATTTACCATTTCAGACAGATGTAAAGAACTTATCAAAGTTGCCAGAAAACATGATGTGATGCTATTTGCAGAAGATGTTTACAATTTGCTGTATTACACTGGAGAAGGGAACTGTCCACCCAGGCTTTCATCATATGATAAGAGGTATGTGTAATTTCATTTGTTACCAAACAACAAAATTTTAGACTGATCGAAGTTCAAAGCATTTTTCAGAAGACAAAATAAAAATGACCCAAAACTTGGAATTTCTCTCTGGAATGGTTCATAACATTGTTAGAAAAGGAGAAAATGCTGGTAACTAACATTTTCCCTTGGACCAAAATGTTTTCAAAGCTCTCTCTGTCAGGGTCTTTAACCCTTTCCCAAATGACAAATTTTGGACTGGTCCAAATTGAAAGAGTTTACAGACGATTATTCTAAATTTGATGAAAATGGCAGAAAGTTCTCAAAAAGGATAGAAAACACTGTGGGAAAAGGAGAAATTGCTCATTATGAGCAATTTCTCCTTTTCCCACAGTGTTTTCAAAAGACTTGTACAGCAGACATGTGAAAACCAGGGCTTGTTTGGGAAAGGGTTAAGTGAATCAGCCAGGTTTTGGAAATCAGGCATATAAATAGAGTGCTTTAATCCTTTACCACACACTGCCAAGTTTTAACGTCCCTGAGAAAGAAGGCTTTTGAAACCATTGTGGAAAAAGGAGAAACTGATGGTCACCAGCATTTTTAGCTCACCTGAGCACGAAGTGCTCGAGGTGAGCTATTGTGATCGGTCAATGTCCGTCGTCCGTCTGTCCGTCCGTTCACAATTACAAAAAAAATCTTCTCCTCCTAAACTAACAATCAGATTTCAATCAAACTTCACAGAAATGATCCTTAGGTGATGCTCTTTCAAAATACTTCAAAGAATTGAAATCAGTGAAGAACTCTGGTTGCCATGGCAACACAATGAAAAAACTTAAAAAATCTTCTTCTCCAAAACCGTAAGGCCTAGAGCGTTCATATTTGGTATGTAGTATTGCCTAATGGCCCTCTACCAAAATACTTCAAATTATCACTTCACATTGAAATTTAGCCCTATGTTGTGGGATCCCAGATTTTACATAGAGGTAAGAAGGAAATCTGTAAAAATCATCTCCTCCCAAATCGATTGGCCTTGTGCATTTAAATTTTGCATGTAGCATGGCCTGATGGCCCTCTATCATAATACTTTAAATAATTATTCTACAATTGAAATTAGCCCTGTTTTGTAGGATCCCAGATTTTACATAGAGATAAAGAAGGAAATCTTGAAAACCTTTTTTCTCCCAAACCGTAAGGCCTACAGCTTTCATATTTGGAATGTCCCATTGTCTAATAGCTCTCTATCAAGACACTTCAAATTATCACTTTACAATGAAAATAATCCCTATGTTGTAGGATAACAGATTATACTTTGATATAAAGAAGGAAATCTTGAAAACACTTTTTGGCCCAAACCATAAGGCCTGCAGATTTCATATTTGGAGTGTCCCGTGGTTAAATAGCCATGTATCAAAACACTTCAAATAATCATGGTACAATGAGAATAAGCCCTGCGTTGTAGGATCACAGGTTTTACATAGATATAAAGAAGGAAATCTTTAAAAATATTGTCCTCAAACTTTGAGACCTAGAATATTCATATTTTGCATGAAACAGACATGCATTAGTGTTTCTCAAACACACCTTGTTCTTCAATGTGTCTAGAATGTGGTAATAGGTTAATTAAGGAACACTTTTGGATACAGGAAATGATACAAGAAATCATTCCTTTTCATGATGTTTTTCTTTACTACTAAAAATGTTTTCCAGTTGGTAAGACTTGAAATCATGAAATTCAAAAATCTTGTCAAAAACTTTATGGCTAAGATTCAACTTCCATTCAAAGAGATAAATATATGATATCCCCTTTTTGTAGTACTTGGATAAATTGCATAACAATTAATTGCCTGTCATCAGTGTTGTCTCTTTTTCCCGAATGTTTACTCTTATACTAATCAATTTCTCTGTGACCTTGTTGTCTGGTACTAGGTAAAGAATCAAGTCTATCTGTCTTTATATTTCCGAAAACTTTGTTAAACAAATGTGTCAATGTTTGAAAAAAACATAAGTCAAAGATATGTTAATTGTAACCATGGAAAGTTCTTTCATAATACATCATCAATTCTGTACAAAGTTAAGATCAAGAATATTGCAATGATTCAATATGCTAATAAGTTGTAAATGCTTGTACAATGTACAAGCCCTCTCAATCTTACAGCACTTAACCATCAATTTGTTGATTGCTGTCATCGACAAATTCAGATTGCAAACATTCCTTTAACCCTTTCTCATACAGTCCGTGGTTTTCAGGACCTTGCAGAATAATACTTGAGAAAAAATTGTTGGAAAAGAAGAAATTGCTTTTAACAAGCAATTTCTTCTTTTTTCACACTGTTTTCTATCCCGTAGAACACTTATTTTCAAATTTAATTTTTCTTGAATTGTAGGCTGCAACTTCTTTTAATTCGGACCAGTCTAAAATTCTGTCCTCTGGCATGGTTTGCACAGGTCTTGAAAAACCCTTGAATGTGATCCTTGCCTTATAAAACCCTTGAAAATGACTGAGAGCCTTATAAAACCCTTAAAAACTAAAGAAAACTCTTGAGAAACCCTTTAAAATTGTTACCTGAGTGAGCTGTACATAGTTTAGAACTGCAAACATATAATGATTCAAGATCTTTGTATTTCCGAAAGACAAAATTTAAGACCAGCCAGCACTAATTGTGCTGGCTGGTCTTAAATTTCATCTTTCAAATATACAAAGATCTGTGATTTACTGATCAGCATAATGAATATTGTAACTCTTACAGAGATAATGGTTGCTTGACTTCTCTGACGCTTGTAGTTACCTTAATGCTAGAAGAAATAATGAAATGATATAGCTTTTTGATAGCCTTAAATTTTAAGCTTCAGTCCTTAGAAAAACCCTTGAAAAATCCTTAATTTTTTCTGTCTGTATTTTGTATGAACCATGTCTGGGAAAGGGTAAACTTCAAAACTATGTAAGGTACAATGGTTACATTTTGCATGAAGGTATACCTCCCATCAAAACTCGTCTGCATATAACGAGGTCAAAATAAGATATCAAATTTTCACTTCTGAAAACTTGCTGTTATTAAGACATGAGTTTATCTCAAACACATTGTTTATTCATGCTTTGATTTTTGTTGAGCCCGCTTGCGGTGAGCGAGACATAGTTGTTACAATGACAGTTTGGTGTATGTGCGTTAGTCCGTCCGTCCGATTTTGTTCGGACCATTACTCCTACAATTGTGTAAGGATTTTAAAAATATTTGGTACAATTGTCCTCCATGACCAGTAGATGTGCCACTTGAAACATTTGTTCAGGTAGGTCCAAGGTCAAGGTCACACTTGGAGGTCAAATTTTTGTCTGGACCATAACTCCTACATTTATGGATAGATTTCAATACAAATTGGCACAATTGTTCTCCAACATGAGTACATGTGTCATTTGAAACATTTGTTCAGGTAGGTCCAAGGTCAAGGTCACACTTGAAGGTCAAAGCATACAGCGGGCTCAACATGTTGTCCCTGGACAACTCTCTAGTTAATTTATTTCCATATCATGTAAAATATACATGCTTTTGAATCACAGTTTTCAATTGTTTCCTCCTATATACTGCTATAAATTCCATCCGAGATATGATTGGTGTAAAACTACTGCAATGTTTTCTATCCTTTAGAACCCTTATTTTCAAATCTAATTTTTCTTTGAATTGTCGTCTGCAACTTCTTTTAATTCAGACCAGTCTAAAATTCTGTCCTCTGGGAAAGGGTGAACTTCAAAACTATGTAAGATACAATGCTTACATTTTGCACGAAGGTATACCTCTCATCGAAACTCGTCTGCATATAACGAGGTCAAAATAAGATATCAAATTTTCACTTCTGAAAACTTGCTGTTATTAAGACATTAGTTTATCTCGAACACATTGTTTCATCATGCTTTGATTTTTAATTCATTTCCATATCGTGTAAAATATACATGCTTTTGAATCACAGTTTTGAGTTGTTTTCTCTTATATACTGCTATAAATTCCACCAGAGATATGATTGGTGTAAAACTACTGCAACTGCTATATTTGCAGGCCTATTAGTCCACTGGTTACCTTGATGATTAAAGCTCCTCCAATGTATATTCATTCATGATCAAAAGAAAACTACATTTAACTTGCTACTATAAATTGCACATGAGACAAATGAAAAAAAATGAGTGGAAAAACGTGGCAAAAACAAAGGACTTGCTTGTTGCATGCAATTTCTGTTTTCTAGCCACAATGTCTTCCCGTATAAGATATCTTGGTCTGGAGTTCTGAGAACCAGGGACTGTGTTGGAAAACGGTTAAATATGCGCCAAAAAAGTGAACTAAATAATTAAAACAACAGGCCTTGAAGGAAGTTCTTCATACAAGCTACTGCCTTTTCTACAAACAAAAAATCACAAGCCTCAAGCCTTGGTGATTGTGTCTATCCCTGCAACCAGTTGAAATTATGCTATGAAATTCACAACTTTTTATTATGCCCCCAATTCTTGTCGAGCCTGCTTGAGGTGAGCAAGACATAGTCGCCACAACTGCACTTCGGTGTATGTGCGTGTGTCTGTCCGTCAGTGTGTTTGTCCGTACGATTTTGTCCGGGCCACAACTTCTACATTTATGGAAGGATTTCAAAATAATTTCACACAATTATTCCCCACAATGAGTAGATGTGCCATTTGAAGGATTCCTGTATCTCAAAGGTCAAGGTCACACTCAAGGTCAAGGTCACATTTTAGTCCGGATCATAACTTCTACATTTATGGATGGATTTCAAAATATTTTGGCATAGATGTTCCCCTCAAGGAGTAGAAGTGCCGTTTGAATCATTAATTCCTGAAGGTCAAAGGTCAAGGTCACATTTGAAGTCAAACATTTGTGGGTTCGACAAGAGATATCTGCGGATAACCATTCTAGTATAAATTAAAGGCATCTAGTATTTGCTGAGCTGCTTTGGAACAAAAAGTCCAGGTATTATCATCACCTTGGCATAGTCATTGTAATTGTTGTCTTTGGTGTTGACGTTGCAAACTTTAATCAAGAGGGATTAAGATAAGAATTTGTTTCCCAATTGATGTAAAAAAAATAGGTTTGAATCAAACCAAACCAAACAAGCTTTGACATTCATCATATCACTTGTTACGAAAGATGTTCATAACAAAATAGCAATCCATGCTTTCAAGGGGATAACTAAATGCATTACTAGCTCGCCTATTTGTGGAGAAAACGCAAGGAAGGTACTGCTATAGCCTTGGCATCGTTGTGCTAAAACTTCGACATTTTGTAATAACTCTGGTGTTACTAAAGGCAATCACTTGAAACTTGGAATATTATGTTCACTATCAAAAGAGTATTCCATACTATCTAGGGGGTAACTCTAGATGCATTTTATGCCTTCACATCGATAGATCAGAGGCTACTCAGGTGAGCGATATAGGACCATCATGGTCCTCTTGTCTCCTTTTCTCATAATGTTTTCTACCCTATGAAAGACAAATTTTATGTTTTTAGTAACATTTAATTTGTAGTCTGCAAATGCTTTCAATTTAGACAATTTATGTGAATTATTGAAGTTTGTTCCTAATCATCCTTCTAAATAGTTTGGTTTTACATATTACAGAGATGATGAAGACTATGCTGGGCTGTGATTAAATATTACTTTATTCTTAAGCAGCTCATTATGCCCCACATTTTTTGACAAAAATGTCCCTTTTTATGGTGTGGAACCATGTTTGGGAAAAAAATATACACATGAATAAAAAAAAGTTAATAATTTATGTGAATTTATGAAGTTTGTTTCTACTCAACATTGTAAATAGTTTTGTTTTACATATTACAGAGATGATGAAGACTATGCTGGGCATGTAGTCTCTAATGGTACATTTTCAAAGATATTGGCCCCTGGGCTGAGACTAGGGTGGATAGAAGCCCCACCCAGAATTATGCAGTGTATAGAGAAGTGGTAATGGATTTCATTTCATTTCATTCATTTATTTATTTATTTATTTATTTATTTAGAGAGAGAGAGAGAAAGAGCGATACCCAAATACATATACTCAATTCTTATACTCTATACCACACAACGCCAACTTCACAACCGTGAGAAAGAAAGCTTTTTAAATTTTGGGAAATGGAGGAAATGCTGGTAAGCAGTATTTTCTCCTTTTTCCACAAAGTTTTCTATTACAACTTGAGGAAAGGAGGTTTTATCACCTTTCCTTACATTATTGTGACTTTCTCCACACATATTAAAATACTGCATTTTTGAACACTTCACTCTGTTCTAGTAACACAACCTGGAGTGGGGGAGCATTTAACCACTATACATCCAAACTGATGACCACAGCATTGAAGGATGGACTTTTACAGAAACATCTTGTTGGTCTTAGAAAGGAATATGGGGTAAGGAAAGGCATCTATTCTGAAATAGCAAAAACAAACTAGTGGTGCTCTGGAAAAAGTAGTTTAACTCTTTACCAAATGACAAAATTTCAGACTGGTCCAAATTGAAAGCAATTGCAGACGACAGTTTAAATGTAGCTCAAATGATGATATCTGTCATTGATAGGGTAGAAAACATTGTGGGAAAAGGAGAAAATGCTGGTCACCAGCATTTTCTCCTTTTCCCACAATGTTTTCAAAAGACTTCTTTTTCAGGGTCGTTAAAACCCGGGATTGTGTGCATCTTCGTAATGCATTATACCAAGTATGTTTTCTAACAGTATTACTTTGAATCTGTATTTTTTTTGAAATTCGGCCAAATCAGAAGGTAGAATGATCCTCTGACAAGCAGAAAATTTACCAATACCAAAAAGTTTTGACTCGGATCAGCCTGGGCGAACTGCAGATGCATGAAACCCCCTTTACACAGAGCATGTCTCAAATGAATTTCTTGATTGGTTGGTTGGTTGGCTGGTCGGTTATTTGGTTGATTTGTGGTTGGTTGGTTGGTTCTTTCGTTCTTTTGTTTGTTTGTTTGTTTGATCGTTCGAATCTTATCATGGCAGTAGCTTGCTATATATGTGTGCCTTGGGTTTCTACAATACTAGACAAGGGCTTGAAGAGTCTTGACTAGACCAGTGCCTCCAGTGAGGATTAAATGTGAGGCCTCCAGATAGCAAATCCAAAACATTCATTTCTGGGCCACGCCGGATATATTGGTTTGTATTACAGGATTTGAACCATTTAATACAAAAAGAATTTTGTAGAGACTCTGCATGGTGTACTGGATACATGTATCAACCTCCCAGGTTGGAAGGTTTCAGGTTTGTCCATTGCCAGGGCATATGTAATACTATAAAGACTAGTAGCAGTTTGTTCAAGAGATCCATTTCTACTGTCCTGCCTTTTTCAGGGTAAAAGAAGATAGGTATTTGTGAAGGATAACTTTAAAATAATTTAGAAAATTCTAACATTGCAACTTTCATTGTAAAAGTAATCACTGAACTGTTGCTAAAATGACGGAAACAGAGAAATTTCAGTCTTATGTTTTATGAATAATAATTGTGTATGTGCTTTTAATTCCTTATTTCTTTAACTCTTTACCACATAATCCCGACTTTTAACCACCTTGGGAAAGAAACCTTTTGAAAACATTGTGGGAAAAGGAGAAAATGCTGGTAACCAGCATTTTCTCCTTTTCTCACAATATTTTCTACCCTTTCCAAAACAAATTTCAATTCTTAAGTTGCATTTAATTTGTCGTCTGCAAATGCTTCCAATTTGGACTGGTCTAAAATTTTGTCGTGTGGTAAAGAGTTAATCAAGCAGAGAACTTTCAAAGAATCCTTTGAAAAAGATGGATATTCTGGGGAAGTTAGGTTCAATATATGATTGTATGTGAAAAAATTGTGGTTAAATGGGAATATACTAATTACAAGAAATTTTTGATTTTGTTATGTGAATTATTGAAGTTTGTTAAAATGTCTTCAAACGTGGCCAGCTAAAAGACAAAAAAGTTGTCCCCATGGATAGTAAAAATTGTAAAAGCATCATTCCATGATATTATGCTAGATTCATTTTGTCATCATTAATCATCTTTGGATGGCATTGCCATGAATGTAAAAGCAAGTATCTGTCAAAATGACGAGTTTTCTCTTGTAGGAAAGGATGGAACTAGTGTGCAGAACACTGAGGGAACATTTACCAGAGACTCTCAAGCTCCATAACCCCACTGGAGGCTTTTTTATTTGGTTGGAGTTACCTCCCTCTATTGACTCTATCATGCTTTTGGAATTGGCTACTGCTAAATATAGAGTAAATTTTATTCATGGTGCAAGGTAATATTGAACTGTGAACAAATTGTATTATTTTTTCTAGCACAAACCCTATAAAACATATGACATCCCCTCTCCTGTGCAAAACATGATATTGCTGTCCGAGTCTATGTCAGTTCATACGGTGATTATTTTTTCTTTGATGATTTTCTAATACCAAAGGAAAAACCTAACCAATTAAACTTTTCCACATCATGTTCCTGTGATTTTAAAACCTTAAAAATATAGCATTTAGAAACAGTGTCGGAAAAGAGGAAAATGATAGAAACCCAACAACTACATTAGGCTGCAAGGATAGTAATTGTCTTGAAAGGATTGAAAACTTTCTAAGAAAAGGAGACATGATAGTTACTATACCAGCAGTTTCTCCTTTTAGTGCAATGTTTTCTTTAATCTTCTTTTGGATCATTTGATATAAGATTAAGAATTTTTTTTTTTTATTTTACTTGTATTGAACCCTTCATGTTTTTTTTTTCTCTACTTATTTATCTATTTTGATTTTTAGCACATCCCCTACAGGGAACTGTCAGAACTGTGCAAGACTCTCTATCAGCTACTGTGATAAGAAATCACTGCAAAAAGGTGCCAGGAACTTCTGTGATGCTGTCAAAGAAATGATGACTTGAGAAAACTTCCAAGTTTTAGACTTGTGCAAACTGAAAGTAATGGCAAACAATGAATTACATGTATCTTAAATAATTGAACTTTTCCTCTAAAAAAGTTGAAAACATTGTGGAAAATGCATAATATGCTGTTTACCCATATTTTCTCCTTTTCCCTCGATGTTTTCAAAAGCCTTTTTACCCAGAGTAAATACAGGATTCAGTGGTTAAGGGTTAACTGATTGTCTTCTTAAGTTGGCTTTTTACTTTGAAACAAGAACTTTAGATTAATGTTGATTACTCATATTGTACAAGAATGTTTTTGTTGTCATCATTCCTGCAAGTTTGTTCAAGAGGTAATCAGTAAATACAGGGTGTTCCATAATAAATGTTAAAATTTCAAATTTACCTAAGGTACATTGTTTGTAAAGAAGACACAATGAAATTTTTACCGTTAGGTAAGTTTAAGAATACAGTTTTATGACATGTACAGTATGTACAGTAACATTTTGCAACAAAGGCAGCTAGCGCATTCAAAGCATAATTATGTTGCGTTAGATCAAATGTTTAAAATGATTTCAATTCAGATGACGTAGCGGAGCATTCAATCTCTTAATGAAATTCCATTTCATCAGTCTGCATGTCTAGGTTGTAACCAGTCTCATCTCAGGAACTTTTGATGCCTTAACTCTTTACCAAACAACAAAATTATAGACTTGTCCAAATCGGAAGCATTTGCAGACAACAAATTAAATGTAGCTTAACTAATCATCTTTATATTTGATGGGGGTAGAAAACATTGTGGGAAAAGGTGAGATTGCTGGTTACCAGCATTGTCTCCTTTTCCCACAATGTTTTCAAAAGGCTTCTTTCTCAGGGTCATTAAAGGTGGAATTGTGTGGTAAGGGTTAAGCCAGCCTGTTGTCTAAAGCTGGACTTGATGCCCATTGTATGAGATGCTTTGAGTGCTAGGGGTGCTTTTGGGTCTTTCTTCAATGATGAAAATGCTGATGTAGTTACAGGGAACCATATTTGCATCTCATCCTTTGAAGCAAAAGTTTATGCCAGCACTTTGTGGTTATCTACAGGAGGAAATGTGGTTTCAGAAAGATGGTACAAGACCACACACAGCCCACAACAAATTAAAATGGTTTGAAAGCAAGTTTGATTTGAGAGTGATCTTGAGAGTGACTATGACTTCCTTACTTACTGGACATGAGCTCAGTGGGCTTTTTCAGTGTGTTTTTCTCAAGTACAATGTGTTAAAAGTTCAGCCTTGGACAAAAGATGAGCTTAATTGATAGTTTTAAAGATGGAACTGGTCACAACTTAGATGTGTATATTGATCAAAGCAAATTTCATGAGTAGACGGAATGCACTGCACCATCAAAATGGACATCATTTTGAATATTTGATGTACACCAATGTTTTTTTTTTTGAAAGGCACCGGCCGTCTTTATTTTTCAGTGTTACCTTACATATGTTTGAAAGTGTAACATATACATTATGAGACATTCTGTATGACTTGCAACAAAGTATAGTGCACTGAATTATATGGCCGATCTGAAATGATGTGAATGCTTACTTAAAAGATTTGAATTTTTCCTAAAATCTGTAATACAAGATGTTTTTTGTCTCTTTTTTTTTTTTTTTTTGTCAGAATGAAAAGACTTAAATGATCCCATAGATCAGATCTTAGCCTGTACACCAAGTTCTTTAGGCTTCAGTGCTGAAAGCAAAGGAAACATAGTGAGAAATGGAGAAAATGTTGGTTAACAGCATTTTCTCTTTTTCTCATGTTGTTTTTCAAATGTTTTATTCTTCAGGGTACTTAAAACTTGGGACTGTTTGTTTGAGGGTTAAATTTGGCTCAAATGGTGGTATTTGTGTCTGATAGCGAAGGAAATATTGTGGCAAATGGAGATAATGCTCACATTGTTTTCAAAGGTTTTATTCTTCATGGTAGTTAAAATTTGGGATTGTGTGGTAGGGGGGTAAATAAAAATTTCATGCCAATGATGCAAACTCTAGCATTGATTTTAAATTTTGTTTTTTAGCGAGATATCACCCTATTAGACGGTATAGGTCAAAGATCAGACTGCATGTTTAATGAAGTCTAATCTTGATCTACCCTCTCAACAACGGTACACTTAGTGAAGTACAGCAGCTTTATTTTTAGGGTCTGAAAAATGTTTTTTGCAATCATTCAGAACTGCATTGGCATAGAAAACAAGATTATCTCTTACTAGTGTGTTGTCATTTTTGATATGTTGAGTGCCTTTATGTTACTTTATTTTACTTTATAATATGATGGTAAAGGACTTCATACATTGATGGTGGTTGTATAATGTTTATATTTTTTAATGCAATTAAAAGATCTTATTACTTATAAACACTGTCTGCACTTCTTTCTCTTTTGTTAGAAATAGTTTGTTTGAATGCCACAACAATAGCTCAATTCTCAATGTCTATCCTTGGCTCAAGTAGGGGTTTTGTAGTGGATGACCCAATTTTGTAGTGCTGGTTAAGAAAGATGGGTTACAATTTATAGCTCTCACCCTCTCTGCCTAACATGGCTTGGAGAAGAAAGACAAAATATTTTGTCTTTGAATTTACTTCGAATCTGGTGGTATGTCCTTCCCTTTTTGCTATTTTTTCCCTCTTCTATTGTTTTTAACCAATTTAGCTGAAGTTTTGATGGGAGCCTATTGCACCAGTAATTTTAGTTATGATTGGTCAACTATGAGTGACAAAGCAACCTGATGAGGAGGGATCATATGAGGCCTGTGAAAGGTCTTCTTTTACATATTTGTTGCATTACACAAGCATACTATTTTAGGTGACAGGATTGAGTGATTTCTCCAATTGTTTCTTACTAGCATGTACCAAATTTTGATTTACAAGAGTGTAACAGAGTTAACTCTTTACCAAACAACAAAATTTTGGACTCGACCAAATTGAAAACAGATGACATCTATGACTGAATGTAGCTCAAAATGATGGTTTCTGTCTTTGATAGGGTAGAAAACCTGGGAATAGGAGAAAATGTTGGTTACCAGCATTTTCTCCTTTTCCCTTGATGTTTTCGTTAGTTTTTCAGTCATAAAAACTTTGGATTGTAAGGTTAAGAGTCACTTTACTAGATGCCATATTTGTGGACTCGTCAACATTGAAGGCATTTGCAAGGGACGAATTATAATTCAATGTGTCATGAATGCTGGGATTTTTGTTAAAAGGGCAGAAAATATTGCGGGAAAAGGAGCATAATGCTGGTTATAAGAACTAGCACTAGACCTCTTGTTCACCGTGAGATCGCACTACTGATGTGAACTTCCAGCTATTAATTGACCACTTAACCACAAAATCCCGAGTTTTAATGAGCCTGGGGAAGAAGGCTTTTTAAAACATATAATGGAAAACAATAAAACGCTGGTGACTTTGTGGTAAAAGGAGAATTTTCTGGTTGCCAGCATTGCTTCATTTCCAGTAATGTTTTAAAAGCAAGAGGGCCATGATGGCCCTGTATCGCTCCACTGGCTTATAAATATAAACCATGAAGAGAAATCTTCACTATATAAGCCCTTATAAAACTTTGACCCCAAAGCTACAGTCGGACTAAATGGGGAATATGTGTATTAGAAGAATAACATGCCAAATTTGGGAGTTCTTGGCCTTATGGCTAGTAACAAGACGGTTTCTGAACTTTTCATTCCATAAACCCATGTAAAACTTGTGACCCCTGGTGCAGGGCCAAACTTGATCCTAGGGCTGTAACTTGGGCCGTCTTTGTAGTTGTCCACTAGATAATGCTATAATTATGCAAAATTTGGTAGCCTAAGCCTTATGGCTATGTACAACAAGATTTAAAAGTTTTCCCTATGTAAGCCTATGTAAATCTTGTGAACCCCCCCCCCCCCCCCCGCATGAGGCCAAATTGACCCCAGGACTATAATTTGGGCACTTTTGGTAGACCCCAACTAGATCAAGCTAAATGCAAAATTTGGTAGCTCTAGGCCTTATGGCTAGGTACAGGAAGATTTTTAAAGTTTTCTCTATATAAGCCTTTGTAAAACTTGTGACCCCTGGGGCAGAGCCAATTTTGACCCCAGGGCTATAATTTCAAGAAACATGATAGAGGTTTACTACATAAAGCTACATGCCAAATTTGGTAGCCCTATGCCTTATGGTTTCAGACAAGAAGATTTTTAAAGTTTTCTCTATATAAGCCTATGTAAAACTTGTGACCTCTGGGGCAGAGCCAATTTTGACCCCAGGGCTATAATTTCAAGAAACATGATAGAGGTCTACTACATAAAGCTACATGCCAAATTTGGTAGCCCTATGCCTTATGGTTTCAGACAAGAAGATTTTTAAAGATTTCCAATATTTTTCAGTTTTGTTGCCATGGCAACCAGAGTTTTTGAAGGAATCAAATTCTTTCAAGAAATTCTGAAGAGGATCATGGCAGGATCATTTCTGTGAAGTTTCATGAAAATTGGATGGGTAGTTTCAGAGAAGAAGATGTTTGAAATAAAAGTTAACGCACGGACGGACGGACGGACGGACGGACGCACGACGGACACCGGGCCATGACATAAGCCCGCTGGCCTTCGGCCAGTGGAGCTAAAAAATGTAGTCCTCTAAATTCAGATCATTAGCTATTTGTTTGTATGGAGCTTAAAACCATTTTAAACATTATTTCAGTGACAAATATCGTGGCAGCCAATGCACTTATCCATGCTTTCTTGGAGATTCTTTCAACAGTACTTTTAGCAGTATTCTTCCCAAGCCATTGGCTACCTTCCCACATAGCCATGATCACGGATGTGAGAGCAATGTATCTTTTTTCAATGACAACCATCAATCCTGGAAAAGAAATTGGCAGAGCTGCATGGGTATTCTAACCAGCAAGCCCCTGGTTTCAAAATCCTGTACACTACGGAATTTACTACCTGTGTGTGTGTGTGTGTGTGTGTGTGTAATAACTGTTTGGCCTGTGCCTTTTTTCGCTTACATTCTTGTTTCCCCCGACTCTACATTGATTTTCATTGACAAAAAAAAAGTTGCACGTCGCTGAAGGGGAAATGGAGAAATTCCGAACAACTAATGGTCTAAGGGAGAAAAATCTTACAAGCATTTTGTGTTAATTTATTCCAGAGTTACGTCTCTTACAATTGTGGACAGCATAAAACCCATGACGAATAAACAACGCCTACAAAGACGATCGATCAAAAATCTATTTTTTTTTTTGTATCGAACTGTGATGATTTAAAATATATTTTAAGATGGGATCATAAATGTTTACAGGTCTAACGATATCATGACATCAAATAAAAGAAAGAGCAGGTAAAGACATAAGACCCAACATGTATTTTGTAATCGAGCAGTTGTCTCACTTTTTTCCATTACGATTGTAAACACAACATTTTTATTGATGACAAGAACTGGTGGTGGACGTGCTTTTTTTATGCTGTGATTTTAAAGATTTTTAAAGAAAAATTTTTAACTAATTGACACTCTTATGCTGCATATGGTGAATGGTAACACTTGTAATTGAATGGTGATTGTGATGACATTTCGTTTTACCGGCTAACAACCAATTAGTAGCCGTATCTTGAGAAAAACATTGTGTCTCCTTTGTTTGAGTGCAACATGGCGACCGGCAGACATCTTGAATTTTAGAATTTTAACTTGAACTTTTTATCCCTGTCATTGCATTAGTAAGAACTCATTTATGTTAATGGTTATATTGTGCAATACCAAACAATCTGTATGCAGTTTTATTACTTTTAGACGCTTTTATTAAAAAAGAAACAGTTTATGTATTTGGAACCATATAATCGAGGGAAGCGTGAAGATTCCACAAACCTATGATAGTCAAAGGCAAATTCAAAATATCTGTGGACAGAAGCAGACCCTATGTATCAACTCTCAATATGCAAATACCCATGCCTTTTATTACGCTTTCTTTTTAAACTTTGACAATTATTAAAGTGAACTTCCAAATCTTTGTTCGAAATTTAGCTAATATAATCCTGTCCTACTTTAGACGTGGTGGTTGCTACTTTAGGACCCTGGATAATGTTGCAGGCTGTATCTATCCTTTAAGACTTGGAGCACTTTTCAATTTCAAGTTATTGAATCATCATCGTACAGAATTCAAAATTTTTGCGATATAATTGGGATCTAGATATTAGTTGGATTGTGGAACTGCAACAAATAGGAACCCCAGGCTAATTTAGTGTAACACAGCTGTTGTGAGGGAATAACTAAATTGTTCAAGAGAAAATCAGAAATTTATAGAAAACATTCTTAAATTGCAAACATTTGCCAAGAAGATCATCATAATAAACAGTCTAGAATTAATTAATCTCACCTTTGCTCAAGCTGTGGGACTCGAGAACTTTTCTGTGGTAACTTTAAAGGAAGAAACCTACTATACATAGTGACTCTATATATTTCTGGGACAGTTGTACATTATCTATCCCACACAGACTCTATTCCGATAACCTCAACATATAAACTCCTACTATAAACATTTATAGCAACACCAAAAATTCTGTATACAACCCAAGGTGCTGAAATACTGACAGAGATGGCTCTATCAACTGTACACGGTGTAACTTCTCCAACTGGAGAAAATAATGTTGAAATCCGTGACTATATCCTAAATGAGCACAAAGCCCTACAAAAGAAAAGAATAGCTTGCAATAGACCGTTCATCAAAATTATTCCAAAGGATGGCGGAAAACAGATAACGATCGAATGCAGTGTAGGATGCTTCGAATTATTGAAATCAATACTAATAGACACATCCAAAAACAAACAAATATTTGACAGATACAATCTTGCTATAGAAGTGAAACAAATCACAGATCAAAATGGAATCTATCCAGAACATACACTTCGTGCTTTCAATAAATTATCAACTGGTGGTATAGGAAAGAAACATAAATTTACTGTGAACATACATAACACACAAAGTTCTCTGTTAGTAAATGGTAGAAACACCAGTTCTTTTCAAGATGACATTCTACCTGACATCATGGAACTCATACAGAGTGATCATAGTCTGTCTCATATCGATCTAAACATTGCGCATTTAATAGACACTTGTCTGCGTCAAAGTACTGTTAATCCAACGGTGAATACAAGTATGATGGCTGACACTACACAAGCTAATAAACAAATAGCTATTACTTTACTCCCTGACATAGAAAAATTCAATGACTCGGAGAATGATGAAAATAGTGTATGCCTACAATGTGAAACATATGTTAGTGATGGGATTAGATGTGATGACTGTCACAGATGGTTTCACTATGTATGTGAGAAAATCGACTCAGAACTGACTAACTTTCATGATAGTGATCAATCCTATCAATGTATATCACGTAGAAATTTAATTCCATTAAAACTTAGACTTTTTCAACCCAGTTTTGACCATACAAGCTCTATTCTCCAAGTAGAAAACGATTCTCCTTCAAGAAGTGATGAAGTAGAGACTATTTCTCAAGATGATTCTCAAATCACTCCTAAAGGAAATACACGTGAACCTAAAGAACACTTTGTAATTAATAGACAATTATCAAGCAAAGTGATTACCGAACAAGAAACCCCTGTGAAGGATACACCACCAAGGAAGACTGACAAGATAAGTACTAAATCTAACAACCCAATGCAAATGGGCATAGTTGATAATATTCTAATTGATAAACACAAGAGTGACAACTCCAATAAACAAAACAAGACAAAAAGACAAACCAAGAAAGAAGATCCAAACATAGAAGAACTAAAGCAACAAATAGAACACTCGAGTACAGTGATCAAATCTCTTGAACTGAAAGTCAACAATTTAGAACAGACAAATTCTCTGTTACGACAGAACCTTCAGAATAAAGGAATACCAAGAAATCAAGAAGAAGACAGAAATACAGCTACCACCATGGATACTGGAAACCAAAACGTTCATCTAAGCATAGAGCAGAAGCTAGACAAAATGGAGTTAAACAACAGAATATCACAGATAGAACAAACTCAACAATTAATCCAATTGCAAATACAACAACAGCAGATGGCAACATCAATTTATTTGGCACAACAACAGCAGCAGTTTATGCAGATATCAAATATGACATATTATCAGAGAGTAATACCGACACCACTTACTCACTTTGGTGTACCAATGAACATTACTCATATTCCTCCTCCGCCCCGTCCACCAATGCGCTTTGTACCTAGAATGAACTTAAATCAAACTCCTAATCCTCAAATAAATACTGCTGTCCCTAACTATCAGACAGTTACTAATTCTGTTCCAAATACCATAGAACAAAACACAATAAAAGGCTATGGAACAAGAAATGCTACAAAGAATCATCTTGACTCCACAGATCAAACTTCGCAAACTATAGAAAAACAAACTCTTATTCAAAATTGTGCAAAGAATGACGAAGATTGCTACATCGTTGAATCTACAATACCAACTACAGACCTAGAAAAGCACGTTACAGGGCATCCATTAATAATGAGAAAAAAACAAGATAAACCCAGAATGCACTCAACGCCAAAGAGAGTCTCTTTTGATACCTACAATAAACAGGATCACAACTGTGATATACAACAACCAAGAAACGAAAATGCTGTAGAAAAGGTAGCCAGACCTACTTTGCCTCCAAAACATTTTTTGTCCGTGGGCAGGGCAACAACCAGAATAGATCGGATCCCTCCACAGAGTCTAAACAAATATCAGTATTAACCCTAAATGCCAAAAACATAAAGGGAAATCTCGCGTATGTTCAAAGACTTGCAGAAAAATACGACATTATATGTTTACAGGAACATTGGTTATTCAGTTTTGAATTAAAGCTCCTAGAAAGTATCTCTAAAGATCACTCTACTCATGCTAAAGCAGTTCATATGAATAATCCATTACCTCCTTTACAAGTTCCTAGAGGCTACGGTGGGACTGCAATTTTGTACAAAAACAACTGGAACATAAAATCAGTAAAACACCCTGATGGTCAGGAAAGAATCAACGTCCTGGAACTAGAAACCAATCCCAGAATTTGTATAATCAATGTTTACTTACCGTCAAGAGGAAACAACACAAAAGAAAAGTTTAATGCAACGCTAGATGAGGTCGAGGAAATTCTGAGAAAATTTAACGACACGCATCTCGTTTTTCTATGTGGCGATATGAACGCTTCACTGAAGAGAACGCCCGAAAACGAACATGACAAGATTTTTAAAGCCTTTGTAAAAAGGAATGAACTATATACAACACAGGAAGGAGTACCAACTTTTACCCATCCAAACGGTGAGGTTAAATATGAAATTGACTACATTCTCACAAACAACATTGGAAAAAAGACAGCCATAAAGACTGTATTGAATATATATGATCCACTGAACACTTCATACCATATAGCTATATCTACCAAAGTATCTATTGGATATGAAAATAAACAAAAGAAGGATAAGGTAATCCAATCAAACCAAAATGGGACAAGTGTGATGTTCAAACTTACCAAATGGTGACAAAAAATCTCATTGAAAAGACTCAAAACAATACTCAACAAACGTTATTAGATAAAATAGACAACCTCACTACTGCCCTCAAGAAAGCAGAAGAAGCTAGTATACCAACAAAAGCTCATAAATCCCAGAAGAATAAATCATGGGTTAGCAATCACAAAATAAAGCAAGCTGCAAGGGAAAGTAAAGCCCTCTGGTGGAAGTGGAAAAAAGATGGGTCTCACAAAGACAGTAAAAATGAAATATACTTAGCTATGAGAACAGCTAAGAAATTGTTAAGAAAAGCTCAAAGACAAGTCATTGGCAAATCTCATCGTGAAAAATTGATGAAAATCATGGAAAGTAAAGGTGACGATAAAACTTTTTATAAGTTGATTCGAGAACAAAGGTCAAATACAAACACTACTACTGAATTTTTAACAATTGAAGGTCAAACAGTAGATGATGAACAAGAGATACTTAATACCTGGGCAAATTACTTCGAAAAACTAGCCCAACCTCTTCAAGACAATCATTTTAACGAAGATTACAGGAAAAAAGTTGAATCAGACCTCATATTTATGGAGGATATTTTCAAAGTCAGAAATTACTCTTCAACCCCTGTATCCACGAAAGATCTGAAAGATGCTATATCTACCTTAAACAGTAATAAAGCCCCAGATGTGTATGGCCTAACTGCAGAACACTTAAAGAAAGGGAACGAAACTGTGTATATCTACCTACTTGATATCATCAATACCATACTAAAAGACAAACTGATTCCTTCTAGTCTGAAAATAGGAATACTGACACCTGTATATAAAAAGGGAAAACCAGATAATCCCTCCAACTACAGAGGAATATCAATAACTCCTGTGATTCTTAAAGTCTTAGAGCAAATTTTATCTTCAAGACACGAACAAATATTCATAGAAACTCAATCCGAGCTACAGTATGGATTTACTAAAAGAAAATCTAGCCTAATGTCAGCTTTCTTGCTAACAGAATGTCAATTGGAGACAAAATCCAACAAGGAAACTATGCTTTTAACAACACTTGACACTGAGAAGGCCTTCGATGTGGTTTCACATGATATTCTTCTACATAGACTGTATTATGATGGCATCCATGATGCGGACTGGCTCATCACTAAAGATCTATATACTGATATGAGTACTAAAATTAAGTGGAATGGTGAGCTATCTAGAAAATTTCCATTACTCCAAGGCGTCAGACAAGGTGGTATTCTATCAGCGGGCCATTACAAGAGATACAACAACCCTCTTCTTTTACAACTTGAAAGTAATTTCACCGGGGTCACAATTGGAACTGAGAAAGTACAACACATCACATGTGCCGATGACCTTGCATTAGTATCAACTTCACCACAAGAAATGACCTTGATGGTAAAGCAAGTAGAAGATTTCAGTAATGACTATCGCTACAGGATAAATCCGACAAAAAGTAACATCATTCAGTACAACTTAAAAAGAGAATTTGTAAAACCCACATTACAGGATCAGATTATAGATCAAACTAGCGAGACTATACATCTAGGAGTATTTAGAAAACAGGACGTTAAACCGAATATACCAGAACACATAGCTAGAGGCAGAAGAACTGTATACTCATTGATGGGTGCTGGCTGTCATGGCAAAACCGGCGTGTCACAATCAGTCAAGGCCCACTTATGGTCAACATTTGTAGTACCTAGATTTATATATGGATTGGAAACAATACCTCTGACAAAAAAAGATGAAACTACACTTGAAACTTTTCAGAATGCTATATTTAGACAGATCCAACATTTACCTGAGAGGACATCCTCAACAGCTGTTAAAGCACTATTAGGAATCCCTCCTGTCACTAGCATATTACATAAAAATCTTTTAAATCTATTTTACTCTATGATTGCCTCTCCAAATACAAAAGAATACAGAATCATAGTGCGACAACTCGCTGTAAAGCAAATAGGAGAAAAGAGTATGATACCAATATGTCGTAATCTTCTCAGTAAGTACAGTCTACCAACAACATATGAACTGATGCAAGATACTCCTACCAAGGAAATTTGGAAAAATATGCTCAGAGAATCAGTAAATAAGGTCGTTGAATCTGAATGGCGAAATGATATCACTGAAAAACCTTCCCTGAAATATTTAAATAAAGACATTCTGAAAGTTGGACAACCTCACCCAATATACAGTACAGTTAGACCAAATATCCATGATGTACAGAGAGCTGAATTGAAAGCCAAAATAATAACTGGTACATATATTCTACACTCTAACAGAGCAAAATTCAACCAATTTGAAGTCAATCCAACCTGTGGCCTCTGTTGCCAACAACCAGAAACTAGAGAACACTTCATTGCACAATGCAATTCACTCTCGAAGATCAGAATTCGTTTTATCACAAAAGCTGCAAAACTGTTACACATTAGTCCAAATGATTTATCTTCTATGGAAGCATCCAATTTTACACAATTCTGCTTAGACTGTACCCATCCAGTGCTGTCAAACTACCTTAAGATACCTTATGAAAGTCAAGACAGATTAGAATATTACACAAGAAAATACATCTTTAATATACATTTTACTCGTTCCAAACTGTTAGAAAATAATCAAACATTTCAACATAACTAATAGTCTCTTTAAATGTAAAGCAAGTCAGTTGCATAAAGAGCAAAGGAAGTGTTAATTTGATACAGTGCATTCGGTGGTATTGTATATAATTTGTGTATATAATAGGTGTGTTATATTAGTGTTTATTCTTTTGGTGGATACGGAGGAATAAATATACTACCTGGGACCATCAACCTAGGGTGCTCCGCTACAATAATCGGAGGAATCTACCAGAACAACAACAACAACATGGCCGCCAATTTTAAATTTTGGATAAATGGTTTAGTTATCAAGGTTAGATTGGATCAAGAATATATAGTTTTTGAACGATATGGGATGAAATAGATAGGTGAACAAATATCTAAACAATTACTAGCTTAGTTCTACGTAAACGTTTTGTTTTCATTTACTTTGGTTGTCACCTAGGCAACCATTACAACTTCATGAATAACACTGAATGGTAAAAAGAAACACAGAAGTAAACAGAAACCATATTAAGATGTTTTTCGCAGTTTAAAACGGAGATACAAAGATGCAGCTTTTTTTTGGGGGGGGGGGGGGGGGGAAATCGAAAGAGTTTGCCAATGATTCAAATCGATATTATTGTCTTCTCTTGGGGAGGGGAGTGAAGCCTTACAGCCCAAGGGAAATAACTCCTCATAAATTTGAGTTTCAGGTTATGCGAGTTTTTTCCCTTAGACCATGTAATGAATGTGAAATTTATCTGATGTTTGGGAGGGGGTACCATAGGTAGGAAAATATATTTCCTTCTGTAGTGAGTTATTTATGGTGCTATACAATTAAATTTGTTATCCAGGCATCCCAATTTAAACCCCCAATGGCTAATCCTGGTGAAATCTTTCCTGAGTCTTGGTAGTAGACTGAAAGCATCTGCAGAAGCCAAATGTAGCTCAAATATGTGTAATGATATTTGTCTTTGAAAGGGTAGAAAATGCTTTTGGAACAGGAGAATGTACTGTTTACCAGCATTTTCTCATTTCCAAGTGTTGTTGAAGGTCCTCTTCTCCAAGGTGATTAAAAAATGATATTCTTTGGCTTAGAATTAAATGATATTGATCTCTAAACTGACAAAACACCTATTATTCCCTTTATTACATTATGCACTTGTGTATTGTGTGTTATGGGCACTACATGATTGTGGACTAAGATTCATTGAAATATCACTGAAATTACTTATAGGGAAAAATTTTCAGTCATCATGATAATTATATTACAAACAATTTATTCTTCTAACTTGTTACTTCCTCAAACAAATTTGCAGTAGAAAGCTTTTAAAGCATCCATGTAAAATATATGCAAAATTTGTAAGAAAGAATATAATTGAGCCATGCTCAGTGAAAACAGAACTCAATGCATTTGCAAAAAGTATCAACCCGAAACTTCATGCTTTTGATCAATTTTCTTCACGTCAAAGGACCAGTCTACCTCATGATTCAGCAGGTTGTTACCACAGGTGTTTGATTTGTAACGAACTTCACCATCTATATAATGTAATATATCATATATATGGCAAAGTTCATCACAAAACAAATGCCAGTGGTTGTTACACAAAACAAATTTTAGGGATGTACAATAATGTCCTGACTTGCTTGGTATCATGCATGAGGGAGATTCATCAAGCCCCCTTATCACAGAGCATGGTTCAAATTAGATGCTAAAATTGTGGTAAAAGGGGATGTGAGCATGTGTTAAAGTTTCCGTGTTTTGTCAGAATGTTTTCAAAAGTGGCCTGCTTCAAGAAAAGTTGTCCCTAGAAGTTGTGACATGAACTTTTACCCTACAATAAAGTTTTTGACTGGTCTATATATATTGAAAGTACTTGAAGACGACAAATTTAATGTGACTGGAATGATTGGATTTGGCTTTTGAAAGATAGAAAACATTGCGGGCAAAGGAGTAAATTAGGTTACCAGTATTTTCTCCTTTGCCGATGATGCTTGCAAGGGCCTTCCATCTTGGAGTTGTTAAAACTCGGGGTTGTGTGGTAAAAAGTTAAAATGGCATCATTCTGTATGCTAGATTAATTGTGTCATTATGGGCCACTAAGCCATGATAGCTCAGATGTTAACATATAGGACTTGAAATCAAACAGTAGCTGATTGATCCTTAGCTCAGCCAACTTCTTTCTAAGAACTGATAATTTTCACTTCAACAGGATTCATTCCTCTCTCACTACTGGACATATTTTGGAAGATTTCTACATGAGAAAGAAGCCAATGGCTAAGATAGCAAGCTGCTGTATGTGAAATCCTGATAAAAAGAAACTAAAGGAAAGCATAGATAGTTGCAATGGCTGCTGTGATATTATTGAAATAGGGCATGACTCAACCAAACAACATAATCATTTGAGCCATCACTGCTTTTGTCCTATTTTCATCAGTATGCTGCATGAGTGTAAAAGCAAAAATCCATGTCAAAGTAATGAATGTTCTACTTAAGCCTTTATCACACAAACTGGCGTTTTAACGACCTGAAAAAGAAAGCTTCTGAAAACATTGTGGGAAAAGGAGAAAATGCTGTTAAACAGCATTTTCTCCTCTTCCCTCAATGTTTTCTATCCTGTCAAAGACAAATTTGTGGTCTGCAAATGCTAAATCAATTTGGACCAGTCTATATTTTTATCCTGTGGTAACGTTAATAGTTTTTGTTTGTTTATTATCATTTTTTATTTCAGCACATCCTCTACAGGGAACTGTCAGAATTGCGCAAGAATCTCTAACAGCTGCTGTGATAAGAAGTCATTGCAAAAAGGTGCCAGGAACTTCTGTGATGCTGTCAAAGAAATGATGACTTGAGAAAACTTTTTATTTTAAACTTTTAACTTATTACTGGATGACAAAGTCTTAGACAAGTTGTAAGCATTTGTAGATGTCAAATGTGTCACAAACAATAAGTCTAGTCAAACTCTTTACCAAATGACAGACAGAATGCCTTGCAACGTCAAAATTCACATCATTTTGAATATTTGATGTAAACCAATGTATCTTTTGAAAGTTGCTAGCTGCCTTTGTTTTTTCAATGTTACTAGTACCTCCTAACATATTTGAAAATGTAATACTAGTATATTTCAAAAAACACCCTAGGGGCTAGGGTTATGAATTACAACAAAGTGTAGAGCATTTAACTCTTTACCAAATGACAAGATTTTAGACTGGTCCAAATTCAAAGCATTTGCAGGTGACAAAATAGATGTGGCTCAAAAATTGAAACTTGATTTGGAAAGAGTAGAAAACATTGCAGGAAAAGGAGAAAATGCTGGTTACCAGCATTTTCTCTTTCCCACAATGTTTTCAAAAGGCTTTTTCCTCAGGGTCGTTAAAAGTCGAGATTGTGTGGTAAAGAGTTAATCATCCAACAGATCTGAAATGATGTGAATGCTTATTCAAAGATTTGAATTTTGTCAAAAGTTTGATGCTTTTTGCAAGATGCAAGATGTTTTTTTGGTCTCTTTTTTTTTTTCATTTTTTTTTTTACTAGGAATAGAAAGACTTAAATGATCCCTCAGATCAGATCTCAGCCTGTACATCAAGTTCTCCATGCTTTGAACAGTGCCAAACACAGCATTTGCTGTCTTGGTGGAATGTGTAGACCAAGATCAGACTGCTAACACTGGGCAGTATGATCTTTGATTTTCACATGTCCAATATAAGATTTTACTGGGCAGATCAAAATCGAAATTGGAATATCTATGGTTTTAGCCATATGAAATCCTAACTTTTGTTTTAACCCTTATGCTGCTAAGCGAGACTCACTTACCTTTTGCGGACAGTGTAGATCAAGATCAGATTGCATGGAACATGCAGTCTGATCTTAGATCTACACTGTCTGATAAGGAGATACTTTTACCCAAAAACTAACTTTGAAATTGCAATATTTGAGTTTTTCTATTGGCTTGAAATTTTTATTTGATATATTTAGCAACTAGCATAAGGGTTAAGACTTTTAGGTGAACACAGCCCCTGGTTCTCTTTTAAACCTGAAACTGCTGAATGAATTAACTTTTTACTAAAATACAAAATTTTTTATTTCCCAAAACTGAAAGCTAGCATTTGCAGACAACAGATTAAATGTAGTTCAAATGTAGATGGTATCTGTGTCTGAAAGAAAAGAAAATATTGTGGGAAATGGAGAAAATCCTTTTTTCACCTTTTTCCACATTGTTTTCAGAGGTTTTATTCTTCAGGGTTGTGAAAACTCAGGATTGTGTGGTAAAGTTTGGAATGAAAATTTCAAGTCATCGATGCACTGACTTTCCACACTTTCTCTTGCCAGAAAAAATATCAGCCTATCAGATAGTGTAGATCAGAGATCAGACTGAATGTTTGAAGAAGCTTGATCTTGATCTACCCTCTCAACACAGCAGCCTTATCATTAAGGAAAAAAAAAGGATTTTTTTTTTTCAATTATTCATGACTGTAATGGCATAGAAAACAAAAGTATCCCTTACTATTGTGTTGTCATCATTTTTTTTGATATTTTGAGTGCCTTTATGTGACTTTATTTTACTTAATTATATGGTGGTAAAGGACTTCATAGATCAATGGTGGTTGTATAATGGTTGCATAATGTTTATATTTTTTATGAAATTAAAAGAGCTCTTGACTTATAAACTGTATTTCTTCTCATTTCTTAGAAGATGTTTGTTTGAAAGGATATCTATGCCACCTTCTAAAATATTTCATTTAAATTATAACAACAGCTCAATCCTCAATGTCTGTCCTTGGCTTGAAAATACCAGGTAGGGGCTTTATAGTGGGTGAACCAGCTCTGTAGTGCTGGTGTAAGAATGATGGGTAACACAGCGTGGAGATGAAAGACAAATATTTATTTAAATATACACCCTGGTTGTATATCCACCCCTCTTGGCTATATTTTGTCCTCTTCTCCTGTTTTCAACCAATTTAGCTGAAATTTTAGCAGAAGCCTAGTGTACCAGCAATTTTAGTTATGATTGGTCAACAATTAGTTACAAGGCAACCAGGGGGAATATTATTACGTTTGTCAAAGTTCTCAAGTCAAGTCGAGTCAAATGCTTTATTTGGCAAAAAAAAACCCCAATTTTGTCATGTTTTCTTGCCTTGTGAAAGACAGAACATCAATATAGATTGTACAATATCACTTCCGAGAAAAGTATAATAGACAAGTGGAAGAGAGAAGATACTTGTATCAATACAATCATAAATATGAAATTTTCAATATACGGCTTGGCGGAGATTAAAACCACTGTAAACGAATTTAGCCGATTTGTTAAGCAGTACAGTCGATGCACTGGATAACAAGTGGATAAATTTGTATTTTGTAGGCCATTTACAGTAATACTTGGGACTGTCGCATAATTGTTAGATTACACCAGCATACCATTTTTGGACAGTAGCTTATAGGAGTCTTACAGTATGAACTCTACCAAATGACAAAATCTTGGATTTGACCAAATTGAAAGCATTTTGCAGATGACAAATTACAAGTAGCTCAAATGATGATTTCTGTCTTTGATTGGGTAGAAAACATTGTTAGAAGAGGAGAAAAGGTGATAACCAGTATTTTCTCCTTTTCCAACAATGTTGGAGGCATTCTCAATCTTGGTTGTTAAAACTTGGATTTGTGTTGTAAATAGTTAAAATACTCAATCTCCAAAACTGACACATTATTAGATGCCAAAATTGTAGACTCATCCATATTGAAGGCATTTGCAAGTGACAGATTATAATTCAGTGTATCATGAATGCTGGGATTTTGTTAAAAGGGCAGAAAATATTGCAGGAAAAGGAGCATAATGCTGGTTATAAGCACTGTAACCCTGGACCTCTTGTTCACTGTGCGAGCGCTCTTCTGATAGGAGCTTCAAGCTATAAGTTTAACCCTTTACCACATTCTCCAGAGATTTAACAACCCTGAGGAAGAAGGATTTACAAAAAAAAAGCACATGGGAAAAGAAGAAACTGCTTGTAACCAATAATTTTCCCATAATGTTTTCTACCCTTCCAAAGACAAATCTTAGTATTTTTAGTCACAAATAATTTGTCATCCACAAATGCTTTCAATTTTGAGAAGCCTAAAATTTTTTTGTTTAGTAAAGAATTAAAGCTTTAGAATAAATAACTTTATGGTGTAGGCACAGATAAGGAAGCTAATATCATGGCTGTTAAGAAAGAGGTTCGTGGATTTGAGAATTAACTTTTACAATCCTACGGGTAGTTGTAGAGATACAACAATTAAAGATCATCTTTATGAATCGCCTCCAGAAAGAAAACTGTGGAAGATAATCCTCATGACAAAATGGTTAACCCTTTCCCACACAATCATGACTTTTAAAAACCTTAAAAGAAAAGGCTTTTGAAAACATGGTCGGGAAAGGAGAAAATGCTCGTAACTAGCATTTTTTCCTTTTCCTGCAGTGTTTTCTATTCCATCAAGGACATCAATTAAAATACATTTAATTTTTCATCTGCAAATGCTTTCAGTTTGTTCGAGTCCAATTATTTTTTTATCTGGTAAAAACTTTGTCATAAGACTGACATGTAACTTTTGACAACACGGCAAAAATATAGACTTGCCCAAAGTCACCGCATTTGTTAATTGATGACGAATAAAGAGTTGCTGAAATAGTTAAATTTGTCATTGAAATGGATGAAAACCTTGTGGTAAAAGGTGAAATTTCCGGTTTCACCAGCATTGCACCATTTTCAATAATATTTTAAAAATTCAAAGCATTTGCTATTTATTTGTTTGTTTGTATGGAGTTTAAAACTGTTTTAAACATTATTTCAATTATATCGCGGCAGCCAGTGCACCTATCCATGCTTTCTTGGAGATTCCTTCACCAATACTTTGCACAGTATTCTTTCCAAGCCACTGGCTACTTTCCCACATAACAATGATCAGGAGAGAGAGCAATGTATCTTCTTGCAATGACAATCATCAATCCTGGGAAAGAAATTGGCAAAACTGCATGGGTATTCTAACCAGCGACCACCTGGTTTCAAAATCCTGTACACTACGGAATTAATTACCTGTTTATTTATCTATTTATTTAATAACTGTTTGACCTGTTCCTTTTTTCACAAACATTTTTGTTTCCTTCCACTCTAAACTGATTTTCATCGACAAAAAAAAAAAGCTGAGCGTCGCTCGAGGTGTTGAGATATTCCGAACAATTAATGGTCTAAGGGAGAAAACTCTTATAAGCTTTCTGTATTAATTTATTCCAGAGTTACCTCCCTTACACTTGCAGACAGCATAAACCCCTTGACGAATAAACAAGTTAACCCTACAAAGACGATCCATCGAAAATCATTTTTTTTTTTTTTTTTTTCATCGAACTGTCATGAGTTAAAATATATTTTAAGATGGAATCATAAATGTCTAAGGTCTATCGAATATCATGACATCAAATAAAAGAATGAGCAGGCAAAGACAAAAGTATTAGGCCCAACGTGTATTTTGTAATCGAACAGTAGTCTCCCTTTTTTTTTCCATTACGATTGTAAACACAACATGGCCGCCAAAATTTTAAATTCTGGAGCAACGGTTGGGTTAATAAGGTTAGATTTGATCAAGAATATGAAGTTTATATATGCGATGAAATAAATAGGTGTATAAATGACTTAACAATTGCTGGCTTAGTTCTGAGTAAACGTTTTTAGAATCTTTTACTTTAATTGTCACCTAGGCAACGTTTACAATAATTCACGAATAACATTAAACTGTAGAAAGAAATACAGAAACAAACAGAAACGATAAATTAAGACGTTCTTCGCAGTTTAAGAAGGAGATACAAAGATGCAGCTTTCTTTTTTAATTTTTCAATAGTGTTTGCTAATTATTCCAATCAATGTTTTTTTCTTCTCTTGGAGAGGGTGTGTGTGTGTGTGTGTGAGTGTGTGTGAAGTGTGTTACAGTTCAAGGGACGTAACTCGTCATAAATTTGAATTTTAGGGCTGTGCGAGTTTTTTCCCGTTGACCATGTAGTGAACGTGGAATCTACCCAATGTTTGGGAAAAGGGGGGGGGGGGGGGGGGGGGGAAAGAGGAGGAAATCAAAGGTAGGAAAATATTATTGTCTGTAGTGAATTACTTACGGTGCTGGTACAATTAAATTTGTTATTCATGTGTCCCATTTTTTTGCTGGTACAATTAAATTTGTTATTCATGTGTCCCATTTTAAACCCCCAATGGCTAGTACAGGTGGAATCTTTCCCTAGTCTTGGCACAGGATAGCATGGATAAGCACAAGTGTTACAGCATAAAAATCACACTATACCCTGTCATATTTTAAAACTGAAAGTGTGCCCTTTTTGAACATTATTTCAAACTATTCCAGTAACACACCATGTACTAGAAGAGCATTTAACCACTACATATCTAAACTGTTGGCCACAGCACTGAAGGATGGAAATTATGAAAACAGTTCATTGGTCTAGCTTTGAAAGGAATATGGGGTATTGACATAGAGATGGGAAAAACAAAAGGAAAGTGCTTGTAACTGTAAAAGCTATGCTGACACTATCACAAGTTTGTTTTTGTTAACAATGTAGATCAGTATCAGACAATATTCAGGACTGTTTTATTTATCAACAGTTATGTAGTTATCCTGGGTTTCATCAAATGGCACAGTACATACTAGGCAAGGGCTCTAAAGTGTCATCCAATAATCTGTGCCTCCCAAATGGATTGAACCTGGGATGTCCTGACCAGGGTTTAACCAGTTTTATAGAATCATTACATACTCTGAATTAAGACTTCCATTCAACAAACTTATATGGATATTTCCACACTGAAAGAATGTGCAGAAACCAAATGTAGCTCAAATATGTCTAATGAAATTTGTCTTTGAAAGGATAGAAAATGCTTTTGGAAAAGGAGAAAGTACTGTTTACCAGCATGTTCTCACTTCCAAGTCTTTTTGAAGGTCCTCATCTCCAAGATGATGAGATAGTTTGATTAACTGGCTTAGAATTATCAATGTCAATGACAGTATTTAATCTCAAAAGAGACAAATCGCCTCATGTTTCCTTTTTTACATTACACACTTGCAAAGACAAATTTGATCATTTGAGCCAAATTAAAGTCGGTGTCTGCAAATGCTGTCGATTTGGACCAGTCTGTATTTTTATCGTGTGCTATTGTTAATAGTTTTTGTTTATTCAGTTATCTTTGTTTATTTCAGCACATCCCCTACAGGAAACTGGCAGAAATGTGCATGACTGTCTATCAGCTACTGTGATAAGAAATCACTGCAAAACGGTGCCAGGAACTTCTGTGATGCTGAAAAAATAATGACTTGAGAACTTTTTGTTTTGAACTTTTAAAGTTCTCATTAATGTGTGGCAATACCTAGGCTTAGACAAATTGTTTGCACTTGTAGATGACAAAATTATTAATGCGTCTCAAACAACAAGATTAGTCCAACTCTTTTCCCAAATGACAAAATTTTACACTAATCTATATTGAGCGCATTTGCAGACGACAAATAGCATATCTCAAATGAGTGGACTTTTCATTGTAGGTAGCAGACAATTTTGTGGAAAAAGGAGAAAATGCTGGTCACTAGCATTTTCTCCTTTTCCAACTTTTGAAAGCCTTTTTCCTCAGGTAGTTTATACAAAAGATTGTGTGGTAAAGGGTTGACTCATTATCTCTTAAATCATGTTAATTACCAATATTTTACATGGATGTTTTTGTTGTTGTCATTGCTGCAAATTTGTTAATCCTTTTCCACATGACAAAATTTTAGAGCCGTCCAAATTGAAAGCATTTGCAGATGACAATAATTCAATATGACACAAATAATGTGATTTTTCTTTGATAGGGTAGGAAACATTGTGTGAAAAGCATTTTCTTCTTTTCCCACAATGTTTTCAAAAGGCTTCTTCCTCAGGGTCGTTAAAAATTAACATTGCATTGTAAAGGGTTAAGAGGTAGTTTATAATTATAAATGTGACTTGCAACAAAATTCAGTAAAGCCTGTCCTAGTGGCCACCTCTATTCTGCAAGCAACCTGTATTAAGCAAACATAGATTTTGAGTTCTGCTAGATCACAATTAAATGAGCCATGCTCTGTGGAAAGGGAGCTTAATGTATTTGCACAAAGTATTACCCATGTCAGCCTGCACAGTCCAGGCTGACCTGGGCCAAAACATTTTGCTATTGGTTAATTTTTTGCCTGTCAAAGGACCAATGTTCCTCTTAATTCAGTTGGCTGTTAGACAAAATGGATTTCGTGAATCAATAATACTGTGATGACTAGCATGGTATGATGCATTACGGCAATGCATTAAGCCCCCTCTTGCCAGAGCATGGCTCAAATGTATGTTGATAAGTACCCAATTAGTAAGCACATGTCTCTAGTAAACATCTATTGAGATTCCCTAGAGTGCCTGCATAGCACTGGTTAGAGTCTACAGTGCACTGAATTTCTTGCAGATCTGAACTAATGTTTATTTACCTCTTTACCGGTCAAGAAAATTTTACGCTTGCAGCTCTACCAAAATGAAAGTATTTGCACACAAGTTTTTTTTTTTATGGATCAAATAATTGAATTTGTTGTTGCTAGGATAGAAACATTGTGGAAAAAGGAGAAAATGCTGGTAACCAGCATTTTCTCCATTTCCCACAAAGTTTTTAAAAGCTATCCTTACAAGTGTCTTGAAAACAAGAGATTGTGTGGTAAAGGGTTAAAGCTTTAAATTTCTAAATTCAATTATTCCAGGATGTTGTTTCCATCTTTTTTTTTTAAATCTATGTGGCAGTAGAAATATTTGAATTATCCCTAGGATGAGATTTTAGCCTGTACTTTGAATCTTCAACTTAACAACTCTACAGTGCCACTTTTTTGGAAAGTGTAGATTAAGATCAGACTCCACACACTGTCCAATATCCAATATTTTAAAATATTTCTTTAGCCATATCGACTTTGGAATCAGAATATCTTGAGCTCTATCCACCTAAATTCTAAATGTTATTTTAATTCTAATGTCACGGAGAGAGGTTAGATATATAAGCACTTCAAACCTGCCTTGCTGTTGAGCTAGCTTTTACAGCGATGTGATTTGGTGCATTTCTCTCCGTGGAAGTTAAGCAGCGTGCATTAGGTTAGTACCTGGATGGGTGACTAGGTCGTTGCACGTTACATTTGGTGGCAGAGGTGGGATAATGACAACTGCCGGACTGGAGTTGCCTTATCCATGTATATTCCCCTGGTTTATTTGTAAAAACATACTTGTATATAAGTCTCGGGGTCGAGACTTCTCGTAGGGGAGAGTAATGTCACGGAGAGAGGTTAGATATATAAGCACTTCAAACCTGCCTCGCTGTTGAGCTAGCTTTTACAGCGATGTGGTTTGGTGCATTTCTCTCCGTGGAAGTTAAGCAGTGTGCATTAGGTTAGTATCTGGATGGGTGACCAGGTCGTTGCACGTTACACTAATTCTAAATCCTACAGCTAGCCATCTCATTGGCTGAGACATTCTGACTTAATTAATAAGATCGCTAATCTTGAAATTAAAAACTAAACAAAAAAAAAAAATAAGAAATTTTGGTGAATACATGTACTATTAGTTTCCTTTTAAGAAATGAAAATGTCTGTCTGTATTATTTAG
Organism: Tridacna gigas; assembly: GCA_945859785.2. Lineage (NCBI taxonomy): Eukaryota > Metazoa > Mollusca > Bivalvia > Cardiida > Cardiidae > Tridacna > Tridacna gigas. The sequence goes on from OX244034.2 coordinate 57,424,847, forward strand.
CAAACAAAGGAAATTATTTTCTCACTACTTGTCTTGTCTTCATCATTTTTTGTGTGTATACATGGTAGTGTATCTTCTTTGAGTTTGTTGTATAGTTTATTACATTGAAGTAAAAGAATTAAAATCGATGGTGCTTGTATTATGATTATATTTTTCAATAAAAATAAAAGAGCTTACTTCTGATACATATTGCCTGCATTTATTCCTTGTCAGAAATAGTTTGAAATTGTATAGTTTATTAGAGCACTTTCAACAAATTTTCACTCATATCTCAACAATAGCTCACTTCACCATGTCTGCTCTTGGTTTGACCAATACCAGGAAGGAGCTTTGTAGTGCTGTTGTAAGAAAGATAGATGGATATTGATAGCTCCCATCCTCTGTGTCTGGTACGAAATGGAGAAGAAAAACAAGTCTTTTCATGAATATAACCTGAGGTTGCTGGTCTGTCTATCCCTAGACACAGTTTTGTGTCTTCTTATCCCCTTTAGTTTTCAACCAAGTTGGCTGAAATTTTAATGTAGGCCTTCTCAGAACTTCTGCACTGGTAATTTTATTTGAGCCATGCTCTGGCAAAAGGGGGCTTAATGCATCTCCATGATGCATGATACCAAGGGAGTCATCACAGTATTATAGATCTATATATCACAGTATTATAGATCTATATATCACAGTATTATACATCTATATATCACAGTATTATACATCTATATATCACAGTATTATAGATCTATACATCACAGTATTATAGATCTATATATCACAGTATTATACATCTATATATCACAGTATTATACATCTATACATCACAGTATTATACATCTATATATCACAGTATTATAGATCTATATATCACAGTATTATACATCCCTGAAATCTGTTCTGTATAATAATCCACTGAATCATGGTCTTTTAAACTTCAGAAAATTGACCAACAGCAATAAGTTTTGGCCAAAGTCAGATTGTGCAGGTTGTGCAGGCTGACCTCGGGCGAAACTTTTCGCAAATGCATTTAGCCCCATTTTCAGAGAGCATGGCTCATTTGTTGTTTGTTGACCACAGAAGTAATGGCTTTTGATTTATTTCGTTTTTCTGGTTCAGTGTCAAGGCAACTAATTTGGGGTATTTGTTGGCCTGCACGTAATTAATATTTCCTTAACCCTTCAAGCGCCTTTCACAACTTAAGTTGCCTTTGCAGCCAGTGTAGACAAGATCAGGCCACACAAAACATGCAGCCTGATCTTTGATCTACACTGTCTGTTTGATTACACACTGGAGACAAAAGCAACCATGAAATTGCAACTATTTTTGGAGTCTTATTCTAGGATGAAAATGTCTGTTAGGTTTATTTGGCACTTTTAGAGTAAACACCAGCATACTATTTTTTGCAACATCGTTTCCTTCGGTGAATGATTTCTACAGTTGCCGCAAAGTTCCACATACATCAAACCTTAATTTGTAAAGACTACCCCTATGTTACAGGCATGTTTCAAAAGTTTTATATTTGCAAATTTGTGACAGGAGTGTATCAAGGTAAAAAACAACAACTCAATCTCAAAGGTTAACTCTTTACCAAGGAACAAAATTTTAGACTGGTCCAAATTAATTGCATTTGCAGACAATAAAGTAAATGTGGATTAAAATGATTTGACTTGTTTCTGAAATGTTAGAAAGCATTGTGGGAAAAGAAGAAAATTGCTGGTTACTACCAGCATTTTCTCCTTTTCCCACAATGTTTTCAAAATTCTTATTTACCAGGGTCGTTAAAACTTTGGATTGTCTGCAATGGGTTTAAATCTGATTTAGATAACTCCCATACATAGGCACCTGTAGATTCAGAAGCAGTTGTCATGCTTGTTCTTTGGAGAAAAAGTTCTCAGACATAAGAACTAACTTTTAAATGTTTTACCAACAATCCTGAGTTTAAATGACCTTGAGTGGAAAGGCATTAAAAAGCATCGTGGGAAAAGATGAAATGCCGGTAACCAGCATTTTCTCCATTTTGAACAAAGCCTTTAGCCTTTCATGGTCAATTCCTGCTACTTGAATCATATTTAAGTTGTCGTGTGCAAATTTTTTGCATTTGGATAAGTCTAAAATGTTGTCGTCTGGTAAAGAGCTAAAATTCTATGTGTACAGTTCTAGAGATACAACAGAGATCATGGTGATAAATCAAATCCTGAAAATAAATGAAAAGGACAATTTTGGAATTAACCTTGTGAACATAGTTATTCAGTATGGATTAAAGTTTAACTTTTTATCAAACAATAAAAGTTAAGTCCTGTACGTACATGCTGATGACAAATAAATCTTGGCTGATTGGTTAGGAATTGGTCTTTGATAGGGTGGAAAACATGTTGAAAAGGACATACTGCTGGTAGCTAGAATGTTCTACTTTTCCAAAAATGTATGAAATCAGAAGAAGGATCAACCTCCTATAGTAAAACATCCCATATCATCATCTTATTTTATAACTTATGCGTCTTATTTCATATTTTATCTAAAATTGCTCTATTCCTCTCTTAGTGTTTTTCGTTGAAAAAAAAAAATAAGGTTGCGCATTGCATGAAACGGAAATGGTGAAATTGCAAACAATTAATGGTCAAAGGGAGATAACTCCTACAAGCTTCCTAGCTTTAAGTATTTTAGAGTTACATCCCTTACAGTTGTGGACTGCATAAAACTCGGGACGAATAAACACAGCTAAGCCTGTAAAGACGATCTGTTTTTAAACGATTTTTTCTTCGGACTGTGATTATTTCTAATTTATTTTATGATGTGATAGAAAATGTTGAAAGTCCTGAGGATGTCATAATACATGTACCATACAGAAGAAACCGCGAGAAAAGTTATGAGTAATTGTTATTTAAGATCCGATAGTAGTCTCCCTTGCATTTCATCACGATTGTGAACACAACGACCGCCAAAATTTCAAGTTGGGAGTATAACAGTCGTTTTGAAGGTAATATTTCACCCAGAATATAAGTTCAGCAAGCTAGTTCTACTAAATTCTAATAAATAGAGGATTTATACCATAAATGCAATAGCTAAGTGTGCATCGGGTTAGATTAACTTAGACTCTTAGAAATAGACGTCAGTGTTTTGGTTTAAAGTATTATCGACAAATATCGTAGACGATAGGCTGAACTAATAATTTAAACTTTGAGTTATAAAGTTTTGACTTGTAGGCATTAAAGTTGCTGATAAGGCACACGGCCAGTACGATAAAGCCCATTTTTCAGTTTTGGCAGTTCAACTTTGGTTTTCAAAAGCGGGAAGGGGGAGCTAACTTCATAGCAAGGGAGATCACTCTTTAAAATATGAATTTAAGCCCGTACGAGTTTTTTCCCCTAGACCATGAAAACGTTGTGTGGGGGGGGGGGGGGGGACGGTGGGGGGAGGGTCAATCTTTCTAGTTTTACAGTGGTCTGTGCGTGTTTTTTCTTTATACCCAAAACTGATAAATGTTGTTAAAGATATAATCAAGTCTTTACTATATCCTTTGGTAAGAGGCAAAATTAATTTTCATTATATATTATCAACTCACCTGTCCTTTGACAACTTGGTACTGGATGCTTTGAATGCAGGAAACAGTCAAGTGCTGTTGTAAGCTTATAAAATGCCTGAAAAACAACAAAACTTATTTTTTCTTGAAAGATAGTACAAGTATTTACGAACCTGTTTCTTTCTTTTTCCGCTAATTTATTACTTTCTACAACTCGTAAATCTACCAACTTTAAAGACTTTATTTTAACCCATTTTTAAACCAGAAATGTTCTTGAAAGATGATCTTTGGCTGCTTAACCCTTTACCACACAATCTCGACTTTTAAAGACCCTGAGAACGAGGCTTTTTGAAAACATTGTGGGAAAAGGAGAAAATGTTAACCAGCATTTTCTCCTTTTCCCACAATGTTTTCTACCCTTCCCAAAACAAACTTCAATTTTTCGGTAACATTTATTTTGTTGTCTGCAAATGCTTTCAATTCAGAACTGTCTAAAAGTTTGTCGTTTGGTAAAGGGTTAAACTCAAGTTTTACAAAATGATAAAGTTTTTGCTGCTCCAATTTGAAAGCATTTGCAGACAAAAAAAAATGAAACATATGTAGATCAAATGAAGGAAATTGTTGCTGACAGAATACAAAACAATGTGGAAAAATACTGCATTTTCTCATTTTAATACAAAGTTTTCACTAGCTTTCAGGGTCATTAAAACTAAGGATTGTATGGTAAGGCGTTGAAGTCCAATTATCATACTGATTTCCTAAATTTTTTGTTTACAAAGTCATGGCTGAAAATGTTTCATAGAACTTGTGCAAATTTAAAAGATCTGCTTCCCGTTGTTTGGATATTTGGTATTTTCCCGAGTATTCTTTTAGCCCTTTACCACGCAACAACATTTTTCCAAATTGAATGCATTTGCTGCAGACAACAAATTAAATATGACTCAAAAATTGAAAATCATTTTTGGAAGGAGAGAAAACATTGCAGAAAAAAAGGAGAAAATGCTGCTTACCAGCATTTTCTCCTTTTCCAACCATGTTTTCAACAGTTTTCTTCATTTCGGTCGTTAAAAGGCTGCATTGTATGGTAAAGGATTAAAAGGGTTTAGAACCATTCCCCATCTTCTTCACCATGAAAACAGGGAAGAAAATGCCTTTTTGTGGACTGCTACAAAAGTGTAACTTAGATGCCATGACATTCATTTGTCCCTGTCGTTCTTCTTCAAAAAATGACGACTATATACTGAAGATTTTATTTAAGTACCGGTAATATTAGTTAAGACAGTGCTTTCTTATGATTGTTATATTTTCGGTTGAATCTTAGGGTATATAGTCAGTGCATCCTTTCATTTGTGAACTTTACTGTGGATATTGAAAGTGTCGAGATTTTTTTTTCCTAGTGCCGTGACAGTTTCTGACTCTGGGCTGTAAAAAAATTTATGTCTTTTTTTCTCTCTAATTTTCATGATTCAATCAAGACTTACGGTGTCAGAGGAACACACTGCATTGGGAAAAAAAATCATGTTTAGCTCTACTGGCTGTAAGCCAGCAGAGCTTATGTCATGGTGAGGTTTCTGTCGTCTGTCCGTCAGTCCGTCTGACTGTCTGCTCATCTGTCTGTCCAGTAGTATTTTTCTTGTGTACACCATAAAGTCTGCATTTGTAGTCAAATTTTCGTGAAACTTGCCCTGTTAAATTTGTTTATCTTTTCAATAGACCTACAATTTTTTTAAAAAATCTGACCATCAGTATGGGAAAAGTAGCCATTTAAAGTTGAAACTTTTCATTTCTTGTTTATGCGATAAAGCCTGCATTTGTGATAGGATTTTCATGAAACTTGCACAATTGCTTTGTATCATCAGCTGGTTGCACTCTATCAATTTTGAAATAAGTCAGACAATCAGTATTGGAAAAGTAGCTATTTAAATTTGAAAATTTACCTTTCTTGTTTACATGATAAAGTTGGTATTTGTGGTCGAATTTTCATGAAACTTGCACAGTTAATTGCTTTACATCATCAATCATTGACCGCTATTGAATTTGAAAAATATTGACAATCAGTATGGGAATAGTAGCCATTTAAAGTTGAAAATTTATAGTTCCTGTTTATGCATTTTGATTCAATTCTTAAATTTTGAAACTTGCAAAGATTATTTGTATCTTCAAGGGATTGATCCCTATTAAAATCTAAGAAAATCTAGCGATCAGTTTAGGAAAAACAGCCATTTGATGACATAGTATTGTGTACTTAACACACTCCACATTATTAGTCACATTTGAAACTTGCAAGGATTTTTTAATGCAATGAGTTCTGAAACCCTATCAAATTTAATTGGCTGGATTTGTTCCCAACAATTTGTTTTGAGAACTTGCACTTCATTTTTTTTTTCACTCTCTGTTTAATTCACCAAGCCTATTTATGCTTAGTGGGCTCAAGCTCAGTTGCAACAACATCCCATAGGACATTTTTTTTGTGGGTTTGTCTTTTTTTTTTCAACATGAATTCATCATGTATGCTAGATAAAAAGCAAAATCACTGCCAGTAGAGCGATTTAGGCCCTCAAGGGCCTCTAATTTCTTTGGTTGTGTTAGAATGTATATTATTAGGCAACTGTTAACCCTTTACTAGACGACAAAATTATAGCCTTGTCCAAATTGAAAGCATTTGCAGACGACAATTTCAGTGTGGCTCAAATGGTGCAACTTTTCTTTGATAGGGTAGAAAACATTGAGGGAAAAGGAGAAAATGCTGGTTACCAGCACTTTCTCCTTTTCCCACAATGTTTTCAAAAGACTTCTTTCCCAGGGGCGTCAAAAGGCGTCATTGTGCAGTAAGTGGTTAAATTAAGCCAACCTAGAACAGATGAGTCCACTGTATATGATGTGATCATGATTCCATAATTTAGAACCAGCATTTAGGAATCAAGTCAAACATTGTGTTCATATGCTATAGACTGGATTTTGTAATTAGATTAATACAAGTTTAAAAAATCCTATATTCGTAGAGGAGAAGCAATGGCTTCTTTACAGAATGTGGAATGAAAAAAAAAAAAAAATTCAAGTCGTAAATTGGGCCTCGAATCTATGTGCGAACATTAATGATGACGCATTAAATTTTTATCGCAGTTTCTCGGATTCAAGACAGCAGCAGACAAGTCCGCAATAATCGAATAAGTCCGTATCCGATGTAAACAATATGGCGGCGTAAACCTAGAAGTACTTTTGTTACGATACATTTTTCATTAAAAGAGATTTGTATAGATCTAGTAAGCCTGCCTTTTTTTTCTAATGAGCTAAGACATGATTAAATCGTCAGGATAGTTAGTAGCTAGATTCAGTGGATTGTTCTATGTCAATTCCATCCATACAAATGATGATTTACAGGCATGGTTAGAGCTAGTCCAAATATTTTGACGTATACATGCTTATTTACCTTTCAACATTTATCATCGGACATTTCACATTTGATTTTTCTTATTGCATGTAACGTCTAAACGGGTCCCATTCAGTTCTATGTAGCAAATCCGATCTCTCTAAAACCAGTACTATAACAAAAGAGAACTTCATTTACCTGTAGATAGAACTTTTTTTGAAAATATTCAGCCGCTGTCTTAATAAATAATGTGCAGATTCATTCAGAATTCAATAAAATCACTCGCAAGTTGGATTACCGACAGAGTCACCGCCATGTTTTTCAGTCATGCAGACGGTTGCATAACAAATAAGAATCGACTTTAAGTTTATGAACGAAATCTGTTACAATAATCAAACAAGACCGAAGCGAACAAAATTTCGTTTTAAAAAAAGACATAATACCATTCTGTAAGTTGCATTGACCCGCACATGACGGTTCATTCGGAACAATCGTATCTCTTCCACGGCAATTCATAACAAAACAGAGTGGTGTTGAATCGGAATGGATTTAGCTCATAAATAGGCAAGTTTTGGACAAATATCCTTTTTCAGTCGAGAAATTATTCATTTATCTTACATCTGATGTATATTTTATTGAACAAGTTCACTTGAAAGTATCCAAATTTGTTGTTCAAACAGCGACAAAATTCGATGTCGGAGTTTGCTAAAGGAAACTATGAAGGAGCCGATAAGACCCTACGTACATGATAAATGTCAGAATGAAAAATAACGTACATAGGGGCTTATAAATAGGACTAGGTTAGAGCACACATCTGAAATTCCATGGATGGAAACATTTTACTCCAATTTGGTCAATGAAAGAAGGTTTATACAGAGAAGAAAAGACCAATAAATTACACTCTTTACCAGCCGTCCATTTTTTCAACTTGTCCAAAGTCAAAGCATTTGCAGATAACAAATTAAATATGTCTCAAAAATATGGTTTTTGTTTCGGGAAGGGTAGAAAACTTTGTGAGAAAAGAAGGAAATGCCAGTTTCCAAAGTTCTGTTTCTTATGGCCATTAAAACGGTGGATTGTGGTAAAATCAATACCTGACAACTGCATTAGGGAGAATTCTCTTTAGCTCAGGGGTTAGTGTATTGGCCTTTTAAACCTCAAATATTGAGGATCTTTGCCGCACTGGTTCGAATCCCAGCTGGAGCAGTTTATATCTGAGCTATGCCTTTGTTGTGAACTTCCATGTTCGTAAGATGGGGGCTTGACTGGGATTGGCCTATGAGCCATTTGTTGTCTGTCCGTTATTGGCCATTTAGCCATTTGTTGTTTAGATAATAGACAATACTTCCTGGCTTATAGGCTTTCAATCATCAAATGATGATTTCTCTTAAGAGGGGGTGTGTTATGGGAGGTCGATCCTTCCTTACGGCATAGCTTCTTCCCATATAAAATCAATACCTGACAACTGCATAAGGGAGAAATTCTCTTTAGCTTAGGGGTTAGCATATTGGTCTTTTAAACCTCAAATATTGAGGATCTTTGCCCCACTGGTTCGAATCCCAGCCGGACCAGTTTATATCTGAACTATGCCTTTGTTGCGAACTTCCATGTTCGTAAGAAAGGATTGATACTAAAGACTCAATATGCTATTTTTAGTGCCATGATCCTGGAATAGGAAATGGCCAAGAAAACAAAGATATCTGTTGGAGCAGACATTGGATTTTATATTTAATCGTGTTCCAAACAATCTGGAGTTTCAATGACCATGATAAAAATCATTAAAGGAACATCATGGGAGAAAAAGAAAATGTAGTTTACCAGCATTTTGCCATTTTGCCAAAGTGTTTCCTACTCTTTCAAAGACTAAATACCATCATCTGAGCCATATTTGTCATCTGCAATAATTGCTTTCAGTTAGGATAAGCCTAAATTTTGTTGTCTGGAAAAGAGTAACCTTAAGGTAATGAGATGTTTAAAACTTCTTTATTATGTCAAAGGACTGATGAACAGATGATTGATTGATGATTCAGAAATATCTGAATGCACTTGTATATTGATACCAGGCCATTCCGAAATAAGACATGATGTTTGAAATTATTTTATTGTGTTTTTGAATACCTTAATTCATCTGGAAGGGTACATGTATATACATGTAGATAATTGTAATAAGATAATGTTTATAATTGAAGAACAACTAGATAGATTTGAAAAGGATTAAATTAGAACTGGATATTTCGCAAGAATATATCAGATTCAGAATATGTTGGAGAATTCAGAATGTGTAGATTGCAAGATGAGATTGTGTGTAATGTGCATTGTGGTCTTGATATACATAATCTAGAGAAGGAACTTAAGTTATTCTTAGAGCTCTAAAGCCTTGGATTTAGAAAATAACTTATAAAATTTTCTCATTTCAGAAGGAAAACAATTTTAAGCAATCATGCCAGGAGCAACAAAAACAGAAAAGCTGTATGGACCACCAGGGCCGCAGAATAGTGCAGTGTTAATGGATATCATAAGTAAACTTAAACATGATTTACAGCAAAGTCGAGCAGAAAATGGAAAACTAATTGATCAACTTAACTGCCTTATCTCTCTTGTTAAAAGGTAATGTCAGTATATATCCTATTTCTTTTCTCCTTACTAGAGGACAAAATGTTAGACTTGTTCAAATCTGAAACATTTGGAGAGGACACATCAAATGTTGCTCAAATAATGGAATTTATAAATGAGCTGTGCTATGGCAAAAGGGGGCTTAATGCATTATACCAAGCAAGGCATCACCTTATTATGGATCCATAAAATTCATTTTGTCACACAACTGACTAAATCATGAGGTAAAATTATCCCTTAACATGCAGAAAATTTAAAGATAGTGAAAAGTTTCGGTCCATGTCAGGCTGTGCTAACTGCCCAGGCTGACATGGGTCAATACTTTTCACAAATGCATTAATCCCCCTTTTCACAGAGCATGGCACAAATCTTTGTTGAAATAGAAAACATTGCAGGTTACTAACATTTTCTCCTTTTCCCACTATGTTTTCATAAAGGCTTTTTCATCAGGATCATTATAACAGGTGCTTGTATGGCAAAGGTGAAATATATCCGTTGTGCAAATATCTTGTGATAATCATGCAGCACAAGGCTTTCAGCAAAATCATGACAAATGGAGAAATTCCTCAAAATGAGATTATCTATTTCTCAAAATACCGTGGGTAAAGGAGCAATTGCTTATTATAACCACAATGTTTTCTTTATCATGTAAAAAGAAGGCTTTTTCCTGATCTTTATGCCACTTGTACTCATTCTGGATTCCTAATTTCATCCCATCCTATCCTTGGTGCTAGCTTAGAAAGACTGTGTGAACAAAAAAAGTAACCTCTGAAGGGTTTAATATAGGCAAGAATCTTTGTATAAAGAAAGTAAAGAAATTTAGGAACACTAAATATTGCTAAAGATGTTCTTTCAGAGCTTGGAGTGGCGAGCAGGGGGCCATTCTCCATCTTGCAAATATTGTGGGTAAGAAATTTGTATCTATTTAGAAATACATGTACTTTCTATCCATCAAATCAATGTGTGTGTCTGACTATCTGTACATCTATCTGTCATTCTGTTTTCTATCAGTATGTGTATGTGTTTTATCATCCATACATCTGTCTATCATTCTTTTTTCTATCACTCTACCTAGATCATGTTTTGATCTGTTATTCTATCTGTCTATCTCTGTGCCTGCTGATTATTCTATCTCTCATTCTTTTAACCATTCTTATATCCTATGTCTATTAACCCTTTTGCCTATCTATAATATTTAATTTCCTGAATATTTCATTTTTTTTTTTTTTTTATTTGTAAGCATAAATAAATTGACCCCCCCCCCCCATTTGTTATTCTCATTTAGTCATTCATAATGGGAAAAACATCAATTAAATGTGACAAGTATGACATGTTACCTTCAGCCACCATGTATTTAACTCTATACCAGACGAAAAAAATTTAGCCTTGTCCAAATTGAAACCATTTGCAGACACAAATGTTACTCAAAACATAAAATTCGTCTTTCATAGGGAAGAAAACACTGTGGGAAAAGGAGGAAATGCTAGTTACCAGCACTTTGTCCTTTTCCTGCAATGTTTTCTAATGCCTTCTTTCTCAGGGTCGTTTAAAGTCGGCATTGTGCGGTAAAGGGTAGAAAGGTTGCAGGAACTTCTGCAGGGATAAATATTTATTGGTTCACTTCACTACTTTTAATTTTCCAGTCCCATTTGATGACATTTTTTACACAAATACTATTCATTTAAATTTATTCACTAGGAATGGAGCCACCCTCCTTTGCCCAAAATGATATCAACAGAAATACACCAATGCCTGAGAAGGTAATATTTGATTCTGATGTTAAATCAATGCAAGGGACCAAATTCTTCAACAATTCTAAGTCTTGTTTTAATTCTTAATTCCAAGACAAGATAACTGATTGGCTGAGACATTCTGTCTCAGCCAATCAGACACCTAGTCTATGAATTTAGTATAAGAACTGAATTTGAAAATTTTGTTGAATAAATGTCTAAGCTTAAACCTATGGCAGTGATCTAACACGGGATGCAAAACACAACCTTGTTTGCTTCTGTTTTTGATGTGCAGTCTGGATCAGATCTATACTGCTATTTTTTTCATACTTTTGACTAGAGGGTCTAGTATCCAGACTTTTTAGAGAAAAGAAACATGTATTCTATCCTATAATGTATTTTACTATAGGATGGTATAACTTTCCCCTCAAAAAGCATAATACTAGTCCATGTGCTCTTAACCCTTTCCCAAACAAGCCCTGGTTTTCACGTGTCTGCAGTACAAGTCTTTTGAAAACACTGTGGGAAAAAGAGAAATTGCTCGTGACGAGCAATTTCTCCTTTTCCCAAAGTGTTTTCTACCCTTTTTGAGACCTTTCTGCCATTTTCATCAAATTTAAAATTGTTGTCTGCAAACTCTTTCAATTTGGACCAGTCCAAAATTTGTCGTTTGGGAAAGGGTTAACAAACATAGCTTCAAAAGCATGACACTGCTCTTCCTTTTTGTAAGTAAAATTTATAAAATATCACTTAGGGTTAATCATCTGGTCGATAAGTTGACTACGCCTTGCTTGATTAATGATTATTGAAAGTAAAGTCCTAAGAAAATACATATAAGCAATAAGTCAGATTGAATTGGAAAAGAAAAAGGTACAAACACTTTTAATTTATACAGTCTGATTTTTTTTTTCTTAGAAATTATGTTTCTCTACAAATATTTTACAGACTAGAGCTGTCAGAAACTGGGAAAGACTGGCCATCAGGCTTTTGGAGAGGGAATACAGAGCTATTCAAGAAGAAATACAAGAAAAACAGAGACTGTATTTACAGGTATTTAACTCTTTACCACACAATCCCGAGTTTCAAAAACACTGAAGAAGAAGGCTTTTGAAAACATTGTGGGAAAAGAAAAAAATGCTGGTTACCAGCATTTTCTTCTTTTCCCACAATGTTTTCAATGATCTCAAAGACAGATACTGTCATTTGTGCTCCATTTCATTTGTTGTCTGCAAATGCTTTCCATTTGGACTGGTCTAAAATTCTTTTGCGCGGTAAAATGTTATAGGAGGCTATTTAGATTATCATTATCATACCTATCTTCAAAAATGTTTTGTCCCTAGATTTAGTCATGCAATAGTTTTCAAGCCACCAGTATTATAAGAAGGAGAAGTATAAGATTTACTTTTCCCCTGTAGTATTTCCCTAATTTGGACGCGGTCTTTAGGTACTTTAAGATTTAGCGCCAGAATTTTGCAAATAGGAATGTCACATGATCAATAACACATCTGTAGGATCATATTCATATAGGTATAATAATGTCACATCTTGTCTCATGAGAATGGGCAGAGTTCCTATTTGCAGAACAAGCATCCATTTATCAAAATTGCACCTTTTGACTGAATTTGCTTTTTACTGAATGTAACCACCCAGGATTTTAGGGCCAAGTAGTTTTTGTCATTGTTTTACAAGAAACTTTATTTCACAACTGGTAACCATCATTTTCTCCACAATGTTTTCTCTACCATCCAATGACATTTGCATCAGTTGGGGCATATTTATTAGTATGTCCTTAGCAAATGTTTTCAAATTGGACCAAAATGTTGTGGTTTGGTGAAGAGTTAAAATTGCATTAAACAAATAAGCTCTTGTATTTTTTTCTTTCAGAATAGACAGCTATTCATGAGGGACGTGATGGAAGACCATAAACGAGAAATGTCTAAATTTTCCCTCCATAAAAACAGTGAAATCAATGAGGTGGACAAGAAGTTCCTACGCTGTTTCAGTGCCAAGGTAACCAGAGTAGATGTAAACTCTTCACCACCTCCACACAATTTTTTTGTTTTGTAACCTATTAACCTTTTCAAATCAGTAAATTTCTCCGTTTACCATGGCTTTAATTATATGTTAAACTTTGAATATCTGTATTCTCCATGACTGTTTTCAAAGTTATCTGCTAATTAGTTTCTGGAGGTAAAAAGTCACTGTAAATTAAATTAGATGTGTACCAGACAATAAATTTTAGACTTTGCACACAATTTGAATTTTAGAACTTGCAGACAAAATATCGAATCTGGCTCAAATGTTGAATTGTCTTTTAAAAAGTAGAAACCATTGAGGGAAAAGGAGTAAATGCTAGTTACCAGTATTTTGTCCATCTCCAACATGTTTTTCAAAAAGCTTCATCCTCAGAATTGTTAATAGACTGGCTTGTTTGGTAAACTAAGCATGAAACACCTATAGAAATGAAAGAAACATTTTCATTCTATGACAGATTCAAAAAGTGCAATATCATTACAATTTTGACTAAACTCATGCAAGCAAACAGTAATCAGTATAGATCGAAGATCAATACAGTACATTCTGTGCATACAGATCTTTACCTACACTTTCCAAATAAGCACATTATGATGCCCTTTTGGTAAAAAAAAGTTGGAATTCTACAAGGCAACACACATATACATATAGTATTTAATTTTTCATGGTAAATCAAGAACAGACTAGGATATCCTAATACATGTACATGCTGATGTATATTTTCCAGACAAGACAAGAAAAGAAACCAGCATCAGGGTACAACAGACCCCACTCTGCCTATAAAGCCCCTCCTCGTACAGCAGGGGACATGGTAGAGAAAGTGGATATGAGAGTGGGGGATATCATTGGTCAACAAGCAGGGCTCGCGGGGCCAGACACCCAAGTTCAAGCAACAAGCAGCAAAGTAAATGATATACATTTATTTATACAAAATTTGAGAATCCAATGTAGATTTTTTTTTCCTAAGTTGGTTTGGTTGGTTTGACCAAGTGTGTCACTTGACACCATTTTTTACATATCATAATGAAATACAAATTGTCTTTGTTGCAAGAGGAGTTAACCCTTTACCACACAATCATGACTTTTAATGACCCTGAGGAAGAGGCCTTTTGAAAACATTGTGGGAAAAGGAGAAAATGCTGGTAACCAGTATTTTCTCTTTTCCCACAATGTTTTCTACCCTATCAAAGACAAATTCCATTATTTGAGTCAAATTTATTTTGTCGTCTGCAAATGCTTTCCATTTGGACCAATCTAAATTTTTCTTGTGTGGTAAAGGATTAAATGCTGATACATGGTCTATTATCTCTGCCTGTTCTACCATCCACAGTAAGTTTTTTCAGAATGACTATATATCCATTTTATTTATTTATTGAGAAAGAAGAGTTTTGAAAACATTGTGGAAAAAGGAGAAAATAATGGTAACCAGCATTTTCCCCTTTTCTCAAAATGTTGTCTATGCAATCAAAGAAACATTCCATAATTTTAGCCACAGTTAATTTGGCATCTGCATAACTATACTTTGGATTGTGTAGTATAGGGTTAATCCTTGACTTCATAGGCTGTTTTTTCTTTTGCTCTACCCAAATTGTTTCAATTTACATAAAGGATAAACAATTTGGGGAAAGAGAAATGTTTTTTTTGAAACTGTTTACCACTCAATCCCGACTTTTAACGACCCTAAGGAAGAAAGCTTTTGAAAACATTGTGGGAAAAGGTGAAAATGCTGGTTACCAGCATTTTCTCCTTTTCCCACAATGTTTTATACCCTATCAAAGAGAAAAATCATCAGTTTTGCAATTTTTGTCGTCTGCAAATGCTTTCAATTTGTACCAGTCCAAAATGTTGTTGTTTGGTAAAGAGTTAACAGTATGGAAATCTTTGAGGGATACAGTGTAGCTGCAAATGCTTGTAACAAGCAATCACTCCTATTCATACCATGTTTTCCGTATCTGTCTTCTGCTATGGAGAAAAAAAAGTTTGTATTTTGCAGTAATGGATTTAGGGCTATAACATCCTCTATTTTTAGGCTTTTAGTGGGTTGTACAAGATGAGTTCACAAGAAAGATTACTCTACAGGCCCAAAGAGAAATTTGATGATCCTGGAAGATACAAACAGGTTTGCTACTTGAATACTTATTATTGCCAGTCTGATAGAGTTGTGCATATATGGTAGGAAAATGAACAAGTCTCATGACAAAGTGCAATATTATCAACTTACATGATGTGTGTAACATAGACAAATCGTTAACTAACTTAATACAGGAAAAGAAAATGAGAACTGAGAGCCTTAATATACAGTCGAATATCCATACCTCGAAGTTCAGGGGACTACCGAAAAAAGTTCGAGGTATAGAAAGTTCGACATGCAGAGATTCTTCAGATGAGTGTGTCAGGTACCGGAAGTAGGTAACCGAAGCATACTTCGTTCACAGGCTACATTTTGCTCCCTCTAATAGTTAACCGATCGAAAATTAAAGAGTAAAGGATGCATACTGTTTATTTTCTTTCATTAACATGTTCTTCTTTAATTCTGTTTGTAAGAACGATACTGAAAATTGTGAAATTAAAAAAGCATTTCGTCAGCCGAAGTTGCTGGCTATCTCCCGGACTTTACCGGGTTTCTTTCACCAAACAAGTCCTTAGGAGCGAGGATATTTGTATTTTCGGTCGACAACGAAATGCCCAGTCTTTCTATGTAGCCATGGCCAAAATCACAGTGTATTGTCTGAAAATCTCAGTCCAAACATTTCTAATCGAACCAATTACCGATAATTATCTGCAAGTCAAGATCACCGGCACGTTAACACCCGAGCTGACAAAAGTCAATGATCGAAAATGTGCGAAAAACATACCGTCGTTGTATTCGGTATTTCTATTTATTATGTATAACACCTAAGTTTATAATTAACGTCAATTAAAATGTGTGAAAATTCTGTACTGTGTTCGAATTAAAGATGTGTAAATTACCTGGATCATTGAAGTTCGGACCTGAAATTAGGTTCGACGTATGGAGAAACTTCGAGATACGGACTTCGACGTGCGGATAGTACTTTATATAGAAAAATAGAGCAATTCAATCCGGACTTCAATTTTACTTCGACGTATAGAGAACTTCGAGGAGTAGATGTTCGAGCAATGGACATTCGACTGTACTTATAAAACACTGCTTCATAATGAAATGGGCCTCCGTCAGTATAGATGGCTGCGTTTGATTGTACTTTGTACATGATGCCATAGCTTTTTGTTTACATGTGGTCCCAGTAGTAGGTTTAAACATGCCTTTAAATTGAAGTTTGAATTATGAAGTATTATATTACCATACAGACTACTTTTGGACTTGTATTCATCTGCTTTCTAAATGATCCCATGTTTGTATAGGCTTTGAAAACATTGTTGAAAAAGAGAAAATGCAGGTAACCAGCATTATCTCCCACTTCCCATAAGGTTTTCTTACCTTTCAGAAACAAACTCCATAACTAAAAGAATATATTTTGTGTAGATTTCTTTAACCCTTTACCAGATGGTGACTAGTCAATATTGAAACTATGTGCAGACAACAAATTAAATGTGGACAGAATGAAGGGATTTATCTGTGCATGCACACACAAATAGATGAACCATGCTCTATGAAAAGGGGGCATGATGCATCTGCAAAAAAGTATCGACCCTGGTCAGTCTGTGCAGTCCATGCGGGCTGACCTGGGCCAAAACTATTTGCTATTGGTCAATTTTCTGTATGGCCAAGAACCAGTCTACCACATGACTCAGTCAGTTGTTAAAAAAAGTGGCTACCATGGATCCATAATTATGTGATGGCTTGATCGGTACAATGCATCACAAAGATGCCTTAAGCCCCCTTAATCGAAATTTAAATTAAAGTTGTCTTCTTATTTTGTTTAAATTCACAGAACAATCTCTTTGACCCAGACGTCATTTTCAGTCCGGAGATGCTTGGACAACCTCGGGAGACCAAAGATCGACCTTTTAGTGCTAAGTCAGCAATGAATCATTCTGACCCTAAAACTGGACAGAGGACAAGGCCAAAATCTGCTGGTAAGATCTAATTTGAAGTATCTTATTGGGCTCTCTCTCTCTCACCTGTCCGTCACATTCAGAACATAAAACTGGGAAAATGTATAGCAAAACAGACCTAATATTTGAGCCATGCTCTGTTAAAAGGGGGCTTAATGTATCTGCGAAAAGTAATGACCCAGGTCAGACTGCGCAGGCCACGCATGCTTACCTTGGCCAAAACTTTTCGCTATAGGTCAATGTTCTGTATGTCAAAGGACCAGTCTACGCCCTGATTCAGTCGGTTGTTGAATAATGTGGCTATTTTGGATCTATAATTATGTGATGACTTGAATAGTACAATACATCACAAAGTTGCCTGAAGCCCCCTTTTGCCAGATGATTGCTTATTTCATTGAGACAAGTACAAAGATTAGGGTCACCTTCAAATAAAAAAGACAAAAGACTAGCAGGATTGGATCTGATTACTGTCATGTGAAAATATTGTAGCAATAGAAAAAACTGTTCATTTGGAGCAATCTCACATATTGCAAAAAACAATTTCAAGCATTGCTTTCTTTTAGTGCTAGATGAAATAAGTTATTGTAATTTGTAATGTGTAGATATCACAATCTTGAATAAGTATCTTACAGGGTGTAAGAATTGACCTGGCAGGGCGTGGCCAACCTTTGACATAAGTCAGCCAGTTTATTTTTCATTTTAGTGGCCTCGAGCTAGTTCGGAATTATTCATTGTAAATCTATGTAAACACATGCATGACAACAGTACTTTATCGATCCTTTACAGCTACTCATGATGATTTCCGAATAACCTGTCTTACCTCAATCTAATATGCAGTGAACTTCAACATAGCTCTGCCCTGCAAGGTCAATTCTTACAGCCTATACATGTATCTCAAATCATTTATAATTAGATGTTTACCTCCTTTGCAGTGTTTCTTACTGAAGGTCGCTCTGAGAGACCACTCAGGTATGAGACAACAAGGCCTGTCTCCGGAAAGCCCCGGCCTGGTAGCAAATCCAATCTTCGACAGAGAAGAAACTCTGCATCTAATGCTGAACAGAGACCACCTCCTTCAAATGTCAACAGAAAGGAACTACACAATAGATCTAGACTGGGACACAGTCACTCTCAGTATGAATTATATGCTGGAACAGGCTACCAGGATGAGAATGGATCAGGTGATCATGTCGATGAACCAGTCACAATTGAGAACAGTGGTCACATTACTTCAGAGGAAGAAGAAGAGGTGGAGCTTCCACCAAGGGAGAAAACTCCAGTGGCTGTAAAAATCAGACGTAATGATCCTGTGGACAAGTTTGTGGAAGAGTTGAAACAAATGCAAGAAATGGAACTAGACTTTAAAAATTCAGCTATACAGTTGCAAAAGAAGATTGGCATTGATAGTAATGGATTTGTGTTCTAATACTATGTATTATTTGTATCATGTACAAATGTATTTGCCCTTTAAGCACCTTTCACGACTTGCTTTTGCAAGCAGTGTAGGTTAGGATCAGACAGCATGAATTATGCAGTCTGATCTTCTATCTACCATGCTGGATATACAGAGACATTCTCATCATTAGCAGCCTTGAAACAACAATTATTTAACACTTTACCAAACAACATAATTTTAGACTTGTCCAAATTGATAGTGTTTGCAGACGACAAAATAAATTGGACTCAGAAATTGAAATTTGGTTTAAAAGGGTAGAAAACATTGTGGGAAAAGCAGAAAATGCTGGTTACCAGCATTTTCTCCTTTTCCGACAATGTTTTCAAAGGCTTCTTCTCTGTGGTTGTTTAAACTTGGAATTGTGTGGTAAAGAGTTAAGTGTTTTTTTTTTTCCTGACTGAAATCTTGATTTTGTTTCTTTGGGGCTCCTAGGGTTAACTGTTGTTTTCTGACTCCTTTCTGCAAATGTCCGGTAGTAAAATAGTACTTCTAACAATTCACAAAATAATTGATAGTTTGAGCTGTACTCTGGCAAAAGAGGGTTTAATGCATCCCTGTGATGCAGTATAGCAAGCAAGGTATTATATAATTAGTGTAACAATTGACTAAATTTGGAGGTAGAATGATCCTTGGACATGTATACAATTTACAAATTGCACAAAGTTTCAACCCATGTCAGGCCTGATTGCACAGGCTGACGTCTGTTGATACCTTTTGCAGCTGCATTTAGTCCACTTTTCACAGAGCATAACTCACTTTAAGATACATGTAGCAGTTATTTATTGCTTAAAAAGAGAGTGTTTGAGGTAAAGATTCATGGTACTTAAGAGCTTTACTTCCCATCTCTTATAAGAAGTATTCTTCTCGGATCCTCGATTTATGGATTATATTTGTAATCAGGAAAAGCCTGGTTTGTACAGTTTGTGGTAGTAGTTACTTTGAAGTAACCTTTGGCAAGAATGTGCACCAGTCTAATAAATATCTTCATAACTAAGGAAAGACATAAATAAGTGAGTTGTCATTCTGATATAACTGAAATACTATTGTAGGTCCTATGAAATGCCGTTCAAACAGGGATATCCCCTTGTCATTGCTAGTTGGATGTGGCTCTTTTGATTTTCTCATGCTTTACTTATTCTTTAAAACATACTTACTTGCAGCAGGAAACTTTGCATACAAGTCCCTACCATTTTTTTTTTTTTTTTTATTATTTTATAATCAATCAAAATTAAGGTTTAATTCATTAGTATGTTTGAAAACATTGTGGCTAAAGTTTTTTTTTTTTTTTTTTTTTTTTTAAATAGACAGGTGGTTATGGGTTAGCCAGCAATTAAATCCTTCTTGTTTTAGATAGATTGTTTGATAGGATCATTGCCCTGGTAATTGAACAAATCCATTGGAATTTAGACTTCAGCCTTCGAAAAATGATTTATACATGTACATATTTTTACTAACAGTGGCAAAATGAAAAGAGAATGTAGATTAGCAAACAAGAAGACAATACACACATCTCATGGTTTACCACACTATCCCAAGTTTTAATGACCAACAGGAAAAGACCTTTAGAAAACATTGTGGCAAAAGGAGAAAATGCTGGTATCCAGCATTTTCTCCTTTTCCCACAAAGTTTTCTGCTCTTTCATAGATGACTCCTATCATTTGGAGGACATTTAAGTTATTGTCTCCAAATGCTTTCAATGTGGACGCATCTAGTTTTGTCATCTAATGAAGGATTAAATGTGCTAGTCAACCGGGCGCAGTTTATGAATAATCCTATAGATTTGAGCCACGCTCTGGTAAAAGGGGGCCTAATGCATCTCCGTGATTGATGATACCAAGCAAGTCATGTTATTATGGATCCATAAAATCCATTTTTATCAAACAGCTGTGTAAATCATGAGGTAGACTGGTTCTTTGACATACAGAAAATTGACCAGTAGCGACCAGTTTCGGCCAGCAATAACCAGCATTTTCTACTCTTCTTAAGACCGTTCCTATAAGTATTTACATTACATTTTTTGTCTTCAAGTGCTTAAAATTTGGTGACTAGCCTAAATAGCTTACACGTAGAGCCTGAGATTTGTGAACAACGAGTCTTGTGCCACAGAGCTAACAGCCGTCTTGGGAAGTTGCCCACATGGGCAACTGGTGGCGACGATAACTAAAACGAAAATCAATCAATCTGCTTTCAATTTATGTTAGTCTAAAATTTTGTTGTCGGATAAGTGGAGAAACTCAATTGAGCACGAACTAAAGTTTTATATGAACACGGCCTGTTTACTCGATTTTGCATTTGTCATACTTTTTCTCTTTTTTTTTTCTCTCTTCTCATTTGCCAAAAGATAAAAACAAATCCAAATGTTATGTAACACAATTTTACTGAAATCCCAGTTGTTTTTACCTTGAAATGTTGAGGTGATTTTTGATTCACCATGAACCCTGTATTTTATGTGTAGTTATGAGTAGTTATGAGTAGTCAGTATTTCAAGAGTATTTGTCTCATTCTTAGGAAGGGAGAATAAAGTCATTGAAACTGTTTAATTTTGTGTTATATTGTTTAGAGTACCATATCTTGCTAACATACAGTGAACCTTAAATATTAAGCCATTACCAAAACAACTTGCAGAATTTAATTCTACCAAACGACGAGATTTTAGACTTGTCTAAATTAAAAGCATTTGCAGACGATAAGTTAAACATGACTCAAAAACTGAAGTTCGCCTTTGGAAGGAAAGAAAACATTGCGGAAAAAGAAGAAAATGCTTATCCTCATTTCCTTCTTTTCCCACAATATTTTCAAAAGGCCTCTTCCCCAGGTTCGTGCAAACCCGGAATTGTTTGGTAAAGGGTTAAAGAAGAAGCTTTAGGAAGACATTTTGGGAAGAGGAGAAATTGTTGGTAACGGACACTTTCCCTTTTTCCTACTATGTTTTCTACACTTAAGTGACGAATCCCGCCATTTAAAAGCCATGTTTAATTTGTCCTCTGCAAATACTTTCAGTAGTTTTCTAGAATTTTATAAAATGGTAAGGAATTAATTTGCAAAACTACCCAGTTAAGACATCTTGGTCAAAATCCAACACATTGTAAGTCAGAAGATGTGATGACGCAGGAGACAGGTATAAACCAAACTTACCAGCCATTCTAAACCATGTTTTTATTCTAATTCCCAAGGGGAATTCAACACAGAAATCCTTTTCAGAAAGAAAACGTGTTACTTTATTTAGAAATAGAACGCACATGTAGAATGGTTGGGGAATACGGAACCTGACACTGATTGCAGGTTTTACAAAGGGGTCTATTGTACTTTTCACTAAACTGCGTAGATTTTACCACTGGAATTTTAAGCTCCATTGGTCTGTCAAGGAACACTAAAATTTTCCTTGGCCGATCATCGAACACCTTTGCACATCGCCTGTATAATTATTACGGAATACTCAGATTTTCATTCACGCCGTTACTATAAATAGCACAATGGCGACTGCCTCTATATCATTAACTTCCGCTAGTAAACTGGTACCCGTTGTATCTCCCGTAACCGTCCGTTGATACGAAAATCGATGACAGGCTGCCAGTTTATTCGCTAGGTGGCATTTTTCAAATACATCACCAATCTGATATGGGCATTCTGGGTAGAGAATCGTACTATTTTTAGGGTGGGAATCAACGCAACGAATTTCAAAATAAAATATACTTTTACTGATTAAAACCTACCTTGTACGATTCATCCAGCCATGGTTAGCTAGCATATAACCTATGCACCAGCCATTTACAAACATAAGCTCCTAGAAGCTGGGGAAAAGCTCCGATATAAGCCCAGCAAGGTGGGGGGACGTTATTTTTGTTGTCAGCCTGTAGCACAAAACCCGGTTTTCCCCATATCTATATTTAGAGACTGTTGACAGAGATTTGCAGTAAACAGTCGGTATTCTAAAAAACAATATTTTCCCGTTTGAAATCATTTCGTCTTCAAAGAAATTTGTAGCGAAAGACTCGCTTGATTTTTCCACAGATGTATTATTTATTGCCATTTTCGCCTGCACTTTTTAAGCGACAATTTACGCCTTTTTTTATCAAGTGATGCGTCATAGCCGACAGGACATGACATGCACAAACAACGGCCTCCATATTGTATATAACAAGACTTTTATATACAATATACGTTCTTCTATATACGCTCTTCTATATACGTTCTTTAATATACGATATAGAGGTAGTCACCAAAGTGCTATTTATAGTAACGGTGTTCGATAAGGAAAATTTCGTTATCCCTTAATAGACCAATGGAATTTCAGTGGCCTACGCAATTTTCCGGGATTGAATATACACACATACAATGTACGTTCCCTGCCCTACGCAAAGGTTTGAGCTGGCATGAAGTTATGGAAATATTTACTCAAACTGTAGTTATGCAGTTCAGTGAAACTTGTTTTCTGACTTGATGCTTGCTTAGCTAAACTGCGTACGCAAATTTCGTGCATAGGTAGTTTAGAGAAAGGTACCCCAGATCTTAAAGCTTTCAATAACTCTTTACCAGACAACAAACTTTAGACTTGTCTTAAGTGAAAGCACTTGAAGAACAAGTTGAATGTAGCTCAAATAATAAAATTTGTCTTTGTATAGGATAGAAAACATTGAAGGGAAAAAGGGAAAAATGCTGGTTACCAGCATCTTCTCCTTTTCTCAGAATGCTTTCCAAAGTTCTCTCTTTACTAGATCGTTAGAACTCGTTACTGTTTGGTGGAGGATTAACTCTTTACCTCCAAATAAAACTGCAAAAGAACACCTTGAATCATCACTGTAAAATAAGGGTGAGTAGTAAAGGAGGGGGACCCCGGGACTCGGTCCCTGGTCCCCCCTCCCAGAGTCCCCAGTTCACCCTCCCGGGTCCCTAGTTCACCCGCCATGGCGGGTGAACTAGGGACTCGGAGGCCGCATCACCGGTGATTTGGCGGTAATTCGGCTTCCGCGCGTAGAAATACAACAATAAATAGTCCGCTACTTGAATAAAAGTAGTTCCGGCAGGTGGCTCAGACAGAGACCCTCGTTGGACTTAGTCTTTTTTTGGAGAGTTGTTCTTTCTCTCTATTACCGTCGGACTTAGTCTTTTTTCCACAATTTGATTAAAAGTAGTTCCGGCTAATGTAAACAAGCGTTTTGATTGGTCGAGACGTTTTCCCGCCAAAATTTGAATTGGCGGTGAATCACACCAGAGGATGGTTCAGGCAGAGACCTTTGATTAAAAGTAGTTCCGACTAATGTAAACAAGCGTTTTGATTGGTCGAGACGTTTTCCCACCAAAATTTGAATTGGAGGTGAATCACACCACAGGATGGTTCAGGCAGAGACCTTTGATTAAAAGTAGTTCCGGCTAATGTAAACAATCTGGTTCAGGTAGATGGTTCGGACAGAGACTATCGTTGGACTTAGTCTTTTTTTCTCCGTCTTTGTTCGTCTTAGCCTTTCTCTATCACCGTTGGACTTAGTCTTTTTTCCACGATATGGACTATATTCCCTCCTTACGCTGGTTCAGACAGAGAGTATCGTTGGACTTAGTCTTTTTCTCCGTCTTTATTCGTCTCATTCTTTCTCTATCACCGTCGGACTTAGTCTTTTCTTTGACTCCTAGCAGTATGATCTTTAGACATTGCCTGACTATACGATCTGAGTGTGGGGTTTTTTCCGACATTTCCCGGAAATCAATTCGTCTAGACTTACCCGATCTTAGACTTATTCGTCCCTAGTTTTATTCGTCCCTAGTTTTTTAATCTGCAAAACTTTTTTAATTGTAAAAAAATTTTTATCCGGAATTTTTTCTATGATAATTTTTTTTCTATCAATAAATTTTTCTATTGCTAAAAATTTTTTAAGCGTAAAAATTTCTATTGCTAAAAAATTTTTCTCTGCAAGATCTTTTTTATTTGAAAAATTTTTTCTATCGATAAAAAAAGTTTTTTCTATCGCCAAAAAAGTTTTTTCTCTCTCTCTACAAAAGTACAACAACACATCTGTGAGATTGACAATTGTTAGAGATAGATTTTCTAAGGTTTGGTTAGTCCTGAAAAGGACTGTCTTTTTTTTTTTTTTTTTTTTTTTGTCTTTTTTTTTTTGCTGTCTTTTTTCCTCGCCTAATGGCAGCAACCGAAATTTGCATGACAGATGGGACAACTTCCAGTTCTTTTCGTAATTGTCATTGTTCCATCCTTCGTGGTGATTTTTCTCCCGAGCTCAACGTTAACTAGTATGAGATCTGGAGTTGTTGTCTGCATAAACAGCTCAAGTAATTTTTCTCCGAGTTCTCTGTATGGCTGTGATATCTGCTCTAGGTGTCTTTGAACTGCTATGAGTTGGCTTCTTAATACCAACAAGTCTTCACCAGCATTTAAATAATCTCGGAGAGCGTCAGTTATTTGATGGTTTATCTGTTCCATATTTTTTGAATTCTTTTTTCGCTTTGGTGTACTTTACGATTTATTCGTGCTACTCGAGAGAACAAGAGTCGAATGACTATAGAAGAAGTTCGCTGATTTTATAGCTTGGTGGAGGAATTGACCTACTTTGACTCGGAATTAACGTTAACCAATCGTTAGTTTCGTTACATTTTTTTGGAGCTGATACTCTTAGACATTGTAGATAGATCATATAGTACGTTATGTTCTATCTACATGCTCTCGCCCACGTTCGCGCTCTTAATTTTAACGCAAAGTAGGTCAATCCCCCTACCAAGCTATAAAAGAGACAACGTTTTTATTCTTGTATTAACTCATTTCACGATGAAGTTATCCGAATTTTGTTGTGGACTATTTGGTGGCAAGAAGATTGAGAAGGAGGTAAAAGAGAAATGGGAAAAAGAAGCTATGGATAAGAAGCAAGATGAAATAGAAGAAAGGAAGAGGCTAAAACATAAAGCTCTCCGGGAGTTTTTTGAAAGACGGGGGTATGAATTTTATACTCGTACCCCAATCGTTAAGATGGGTAATATTTACCCCGACTTGTCAGAGCTGATACTGCCAACAGAACATCGCGGTTGGCAGAATAAGTTAATGAGAATGTATCCTTCATTGAAATGGTAAAGAATACGTTCTCTTTAATTTTTTAAAACAGCCCTTTTCAGGGCTAACCAATACCAAGAAAGTTTTTACTTTCTTCAAATTGTCAAAAACAAAAAAAGTCAAGACCTATATATGTTTTTTATATTTTATTTAAAACTTTTTATTTAAAAAACTTCTGTACAATGAAACATTGAACTGTTAAAAATATATACAATGAAACATTGAACTGTAGAAAAAATGAATCGTTTTTTGAAACAGTTTTTTGAAACAGTTCTTTGAAAAATGTTATCACATTTTTACAACTCACTGTGTTTTTCTTTTTTTCTTCGGGATGTCAGGTTCACATTCACTCTTGCGTTTCCTCTTTTTTTCATTGTTTCCATCATTGTTTTCGTCATTGTTATTTTTCAACACAATATCTGGACAGATTTTTGCACCATGTTTTTTTTTGTTTTGCAGAAGAAACAGTTCTTCTTTTTCTTTTCTCTTTTCTCGTTGATTTTCTCGTTGATTTTCTTTTCTTCAGATTCTGAAGAAAGTTGATTGTTTTGCTCCTCTCCAGTCAGTGAAGAGGGTTCGTTGTTTTGGTCGAGTATAAGAGTATCCTCTGAAGAAAGTTTATTTTTTTGCAGCTTATCATGTATCTCTACTTGAATTCTACAGATTTCTCTATCGCTGATTTCTGTGTTATCATGCTCCATATTTTCGATCTGATTTTCGATCTGATTTCCACTCGATGAAGTTGCAGTCTGTGACGATCTTGTCTTCCATTTATTCTCGTCTACTTTATAGGATAATAGAGCCCCAACGTATTTCATATGTTGGAATTCACTACCCGTTTCCATTGTTGACGAGATTTTGACATCATGACTTTAGGGCTCCACGAAGACAGAGACGAATTTCCACATCTGATTTTCTTTTTCTGGACATTGTCTGGCCTAATGTCCTGATCTGTTGCATGTAAAACAAATATTCGTTGTCATATCACCCACTCCATGGCGTTTGTCGAATGTCGCTTGATCCAGGACTCTGGTGATACGATAGACGTCTTTTTCTGCAAAATGTTGGTGGGATAGAAATGATCCCACGTAGTTTCCAGTATGGTAGACTTGATATCTTGACGGTATATTGGTGATCTCATAATCGTGAGTGTATGGGTTAACATACAGATACATTCTCTTTGGTGTTGTACTTTGTAGCTTGAACCCACTCTTTTTCTACCAGTTGTCCTGTTTGAAATCTTTCCGAAGAATGATGAAGATTTCAATCGTAACGCCTCTTTTTATACACGTTTGACCTGAAAAAAGATATAAAAAAGCTAGGATTTTTTGAGTTCTGGGTTATTGTCTGACTTATAATCAGCCATAAAACAATGTCTAAAAGGCTAGTACCCTATTCAGACAGTACAAGTGACGATGAGACAATTCAGTCCATGTCGAAAAAGAGAAAAAAATTACTACCAGCCAAAAAAAGAAAAAGAATCCTAGTCTACCCAGACAGTAGCAGTAATGATGAAAGTAATGATGAGAAATTTTCACCGTCAACCAAAAAGAGAAAAAGTTTACCATTGAAAGAAGAAAGTGATGGTGAAGACAAAAAATCTTTGAAAGTCTCAACGAAGGAAAAATCTTTGAAAGAAGAAGACAGAAAATCTTTGAAAGAAGAAGAAGATAAAAAATCTTTGAAAGAAGAAAGTCATGCTGGGCCATTTTCACCCAAGGAAGAAGAAAGTGAAGACAAAAAATCTTTGGATATGAAAAGTCTATACGCCTTAAAAGAAGTGGGAAAAAAGAAGTCAAGAAAATTCAATACAGAATCCCATCTACTGGAGGCGTCTTTTAAGGAATTCGATGAGCTACAACCACAGCAGTTGACCGTCTTATTTGACGATGTTATCCAACAAATCGTTCAAAAGTTAAAGGCTGAATCGAGGGATATGATTAGAATTAGCATCAATCACCCTTCATTGGATGTGGGAATCCATATTCCCTTTCTATATGTGGAGGAGTTGGAGAGTCATACTATGTTGGACGAGATTGAAAAAGTTCTACAGTCGAATGAGAAATTCGTCTTGAACGATGGTCGTATGACATTCGATATCACACATACGGTACCCCCAAGTGGAAGCGGAAGAAAAGTTAGGGGCACAGAAGTGTTGGATTCGAAAGTTTTCGCAAAAAAGAAACAATCGGTTATTGAAATTAATAATCAAGATCATCTATGTTTTGCAAGAGCCGTTGTTGTGGGGATTTATCACCATGCACGTGAAAACACCCAAGAATGGAACCGAAAATGGGATTACATCAAAAGATCAAACAAATCACTTCAAAAGACTGAAGCCGAGAAATTGATGAATGAAGTTGGAGTTTCGTCGACGCAGCCTGTAGGTCTTGAAGAATACAAAAAAATTCAAGATTTCTTGTATGAAAAAGACTATGTTATTAAAGTCCATCAACAGCATTCAAGATTGGAGAAAGTATTTGAACATCCAGAAGTGAAAGACAATAGTAAAATCATACATTTGTACTTTCATCAAAACCACTATGATTACACCAAATCCATCACAGGATTTCTTGATTGTGCTTGTTATTGTGAGTTCTCTGATATGCGTTACAGGAATCGGGAAAACCATACTTGCTCAAAGATCTGTAAAGGTTGTTTCGTGCTGGAAAATGCCCATCGGAATCAAAAGAGTATGTTTGTTCCAAGTGTCATAGATGTTTTTTCAGTGCAGAATGCTTGAAAAAACACAAAACACTTCAAGGTAAAGAGAAGAAAACCATTTGTGAATTAGTGAAACTTTGTTCAAAATGTGGAGGTCAGAAAGAAAAATCATGTCTGTAAGGGAAAGAAAAAGTGTCACCTCTGCAAGAAGATAGTTGACTTCTCTCATCGCTGTTTTATTCAACCTTACCAGAGTAAGATGAAACACGACAGCGACGATGAGACGAGTTCTTCTGTAGTCAAAAAACCTTTGTTCATTTTCTTTGATTTCGAATGCCAGCAAGACACAGGGGTACACATTCCGAATTACTGTATTGCACACCGAGCCTGTGCTGAATGTATCGATAACCCACTTGATTTTCATTGTTCCACATGCAGTGAATTCGAAGAAGGAAAAGAAACTTTGAGTCAGTTTTGCAGCTGTCTCTTTACAAAGCATCATAAAGGAATCATAGCTATTGCCCATAATCTCAAAGGTTATGATGGCCAATTTATTCTCAACCACATTATCAACGTTGGGATGAAAGAACCAGAACTGACCATGAATGGGAATAATATTTTGAAGTTAGCACTGAATGGCGTGTGTTTGATCGATTCCTTCAGTTTCATGAACTTTGGGCTGGCGAAATTTCCGACTACATTTGGACTTCAAGAAATGAAAAAAGGTTACTTTCCTCACTGGGCAAATACAGACGAATTCTGGGATTATATCGGGCCGTACCTGGATATGTCTTATTACAAACCCGATTCATTGTCTGAAGAGGCTCGATCGAAATTCATAGTCTGGTATAATGACAAAGTTCAAAACGGTGAGGAATTCAATTTTCAAAAAGAGATGGAGATGTACTGTCGATCGGATGTTGATATCCTAAGACGAGGATGTGGTGAATTCAGAAAGTTGTTCATCGAACAGAGTGGAATTTGTCCATTTACAGAGTCGTTTACCATTGCCGGCGCCTTTAACAAGATTTGGCGAAAAGATTATTTACCAAAAGATCAGATAGCCATCATTTCAAGCAAAGACCCAGTCAGACGTCGGTTTTCTATGAAAGCAATACGCTGGATTCAAAGCATCGCTATGGAAAAAGGGATTCATATTCAACATGCCAAAAATGGTGGTGAATTTCGAATAGAGAAATACACTGTAGACGGTTTTCACAGCAATTCAAACACTGTCTATGAATTCCTTGGGGATTTATTTCATGGTTGCCAGAAATGTTTTAAGGATCGGAAATATATCAACCCCATCAATGGAAAAACAATGGATGAATTGTACAACAGTACCATCGAACGATTAGAAACCATCAAAAGAATGGGATATAACGTCGTGACCATATGGGAGCATGAATTCGACGCCAAGATGAAGAAGGACAAAGAGTACAAAAAAACCATTGAAAGCCTATATCCGAACTGTGACCCCATCGAACCAAGAGAGGGCCTGGCTGGAGGCAGATGCAATGCAATAAAAATTGCCTACGATGTTGAGGAAAGCAGTGAAAAGGAAATCAAGTACATTGACATTTGTTCACTCTATCCTTACGTTTGCAAACATGAATCCTACCCCGTAGGCCATCCAATAATCTTGACTCCTGAGAACATTGACATGAAGAATATTCGTCAGTATGAAGGACTCATTAAATGCAAAGTTCTACCCCCAACTGATTTGTTTCACCCTGTTCTTCCAGTTCACTGTAACAACAAGATGATGTTTCCACTCTGTATGAAATGTGCACAAGAAAGCTCAAACGTTTGTAACCATAAAAAAGAAGAGAGAGCGTTGGTTGGAACTTGGGTTACATTTGAACTGTTCAAAGCTCTTGACTGTGGTTATCAGCTGATGTTTGTGTATTAAATCTGGCATTTCGACTCTGTTTCGGACCAGTTCTTTAAAGGCTATGTGGACAATTTCTTGAAAATCAAGCAAGAAGCCAGTGGATATCCCGGTTGGTGTCAGACAGACTCGGAAAAGGACCAATTCATTCGTGAGTATGAGGAAGCCGAAGGGATTCGTCTCGATCCAAAATGCATTCAAAAAAATCCTGGCAAAAGATCATTTGCTAAGATTATGCTGAACTGTCTTTGGGGAAAATTAGCACAGCGTGAAAACATGAGCAAGACGAAATACATCAGAGAACCATCTAAATATTTCGACTTGATTACCGACCCGAAATACACGGTAAAGCATGTGGAAATCTTTGACAATGAGAGTCCATTCATTTTGGTCAACTATGAAGAAAAGATGGACTTTGTCGAAACGCATGCTACAGTCAGTGTTATTGTAGCATCCTACGTAACAGCTTATGCAAGGCTGGAACTGTACAGTGTTCTTGAAAGGCTGGGGGATAGAGTTCTGTATTTTGATACAGACAGTTGTATGTACATTCATGACCCTCCATTGTGGAACCCTCCCATTATTAACAGCAGACTAGGAAAATGGACCGATGAAGAGCCTGATTGCAGAATTACTCATTTCAGAGGATTAGGCCCTAAGAATTACGCTTACAAAATGAGAACAAAAGATGGAAAAGAAAAAAGCAAATGTAAAGTCAAGGGAATTACTTTGGATTACAATACAAATCAGATGGTGAATTTCGACACCTATTCAAAATGTGCTTTGGATCGCACAATAGAAATCAAAGTTCAGTATGACTGCAGAATCAAAAGGCATAGAGATAGAACAGTGACCAGCGAACCGCAGACAAAAACCTTTCGCTCTGTATACACCAAAAGAGTGATTGTAAACGATACTGATACTGTCCCCTATGGCCATAAAAGTTTGAGGGTATAAATAACTGTAAGAAACAACATCGTATTACACTGTTTTGAAGGGAACGATCAAAGTAAGACGGATCTATCAAAAGTGAAAATCATGTCAAGTGAAATGCTGCCTTTACCGATAGAACTACGTGAAAAAGTTTATAGAGATTTCATCCATCAGCACACGCTCGATGAACAAGTACAGTTTGACATTAAATTCAGCTGTGTGAAACTTTGGATAAACAAATTGCATAAGGGAGTTGTAAAAGGAGAAAGATCCTGCAAATTGTATGGTATACACAGCTTTATTGTGATGATAGGGGATGACACAGATTTCGATCTTCCTCTCAAAGCTTATTTAGCAATTTGTCTGTTGAAAGACAACTATATTGCTAAACAAATGGATTCCACAAGTCGATGGCAATTCATCATCGTAGGAAGAACAGAAGAAAGTTTTCTGAACGTCCTGAAAATGAAATCATTTCTGTTTAACTTTTACTTACGCTACAAAAGAGGATCCATTCAAGACGGTGAGGAAATAGTGGATACCTTGGAAGGCTATATTCTATTTGATAGAGATGTAACAGAAGAAATCGTATATTCAACTCTTTCGACAAAAGATATTTCAAAACATGTTTTTCCATTTAGTGGAGTACGTGAACATAGTGAAATGGACAGCAAATTCCCATTGTTTTTGGGTAATGACCAGCTGCACAAAGTTATTGTGGAACATGAAGACAAGTGGAAAAATCGAGGTATCTGTGAATTTGCATTGTAACGATGCTGCACCCTATGACCTATAAGATTTGAGGGTATAAATAACTGTAAGGAACAACACCATGTTACACCGACTTGAAGTGAACAACCAAAGTAAGACGGCTCTATCAAGAGTGAAAATCATGTCAAGTGAAATGCTGCCATTACCGATAGAACTACGTGAAAAAGTTTATAGAGATTTCATCCATCTGCACACGCTCGATGAACGAACACAATTCAGCCTTAAATTCAACTGTGTGAAACTTTGGATAGATAAATTGCATAAAGGCGTTGCAAAAGGAGAGACATCCTGTAAACTGTATAGCATACACGACTTTATTGCAATGTTGGTGACTGACTCAGATTTCGATACCACTATCAAAGGATATTTAACAGCTTGTTTGTGGAAAAGTGACTATCTCGCTAAACAATTGCAAGCCACAAGTCGATGGCGATTCATTATCATAGGAAGACCAGAAGAAAGTTATCTGATCCTGCTTAAAATGAAATCACTCCTGTTTAACTTTTACTTACGGTATACAAAATCAAGAGATGATGTAGAAGGAGTGGATATCATGGAAGGCTATTTCCTATTTGATAGAGATGTCACAGAAAAAATCGTACTTTCAACTCTTTCAGCAAAAGCCGTATTCAAAAACGTCTTTCAAATTAGAGGAACGTGTGAATATAGTGGCTTGGACAGTGTATATCGTTTGTTTTTGGGTAATGAACAATTGCATAAAACTGTTGTGGAACATGAAGACAAGTGGAAAAATCGAGGTATCTGTGAATTTGCATTGTAAAAATTGTTGTAGATAAAAACTGTATTGTCAATGTTTTGTAAGAAAATGTATCTTCATTGCTTTGTATATAAAATGTCTTTGTATAAATAAAATATAGTGTTAGAACATTTGCTTTGTTTTAAACGTTACTGTTTTTAATGATATTGTTAAGAACTTTTGAATGAATAAAGAAAATGATTAAAAAAAAAAGTCGTCTGTTTTGATTTCTTCCCAAAAAAAAGTTCAGAATATAAAATTAACAAGAACAGAGATGGAAAAATGTAGCTAGATCATAACATTCCATGTGAATGAATTTTTACAGTACGTTATGTTCTATCTACATGCTCTCGCCCCCGTTCGTGCTCTTAATTCCATTGCAAAAGTAGGTCAATCCCCCTACCAAGCTATAAAATGCTGGCAAAATTTTTCCTATCTTTTATTCTTTCTCTATCTTTTTTTATCCTAGTGATATGTCCGTGAGACAGGGTTTTGGTACTCCGCCTCAGTCTTATTATAGCGGGCAATATTTACGCTATAAGAAGTAGTAGTAGTAGTAGTAGAAAACATTATTTTGATGCAGAACGATACTTGGATGAATCTCAACCTAGCTTGTTCTCTAGAAGATTTTCCGTTTCAGAAATTTATGAAATGGTAAAATCTACTGTAGAACATAGTGATAGTATTAAATTGCAAGGTTTCAACAAGATAATTTTTGAAATGAAATTTCCTGTTGAAATCGGAAAAGATGCAGACGGTAAAGAGGCGTATGTTTGTAAAGTCGTCGCCTGCTATGATGGATTTGAGTTGCCGGACGTAGTTAGATATAAAGATCTTTCTGTCATCACGGCATATCCTGTATAATGGATAAAAAAAACAATGGTTCTTTTTTAGAACCACTCTCTCCTTCTTTTAGGACTGAGGGCTCTTTTCAGAGCCAACCAATACCCAGGAAGACTGCTTCTTCAAATTGTCAATTTCACAAATGTATTTCTCAGATCGATAAAACATCGGTTGCATCAGACTCAGAAAAACACTAAGTCCTATCAGAAGAGTCATCGTTTTTTCCCACGCCCGCCAAGACCAACCGTTTTTCTCACTCCCGCCATTCCTTTTCTACAAAAGAAAATATAACGAGTCTAGCGATTGGTCTACGTTAACTCTGAGTCAAAAAAGTAGGTCAATCCCCTTCATCAAGTTATAAAAAATTCAGTGAACTTTTCCTATAACCATTCGACTCTCGTTTTCTCTCGAGCAGCACGAATAAGAAATCATAAAGTATACCAAGACGAGAAAAAATGATTATATTTTTTTCCTTATTGTCCTCAGTGTGATAGACCATGTGCAATAGAGTGTGGAAAATGCTTTCGTATCCTACACCATCTAGGAGAAAAGCACAATTGCCCAGAACCAGATGAGGGATTCTATGACGATAATGAAGACTATGGTGTAGTGATTTGGTGTCATCAATGCTGTCAAGCTTTCATTGTGGTGCAGTCTGAAGAAGAAGAACAACTCGATCGCAACCAGTAAAGGATGAATCTTCATCAAAAACAGCCCTTTTCAGGGCTAACGTGCAACAAGAAAGTTCTATCTTTTCTTCAAATTGTCAGTTCAATTCAATTCTGAATTAAGAAATATAACGAAACTAACGATTGGATAACGTTAATTCCGATTCAAAGTAGGTCAACCCCCCTACCAGGCTATAAAAGACGGGGATATTTTCTTTTTTTAATCAGTTTTTCCTCTCAGAGCTCAAAAAATGAAAAACCTCGACAAGCGATTCAAACTGATTGAAGCAGAGCGACGACTTAGAAGAGGATGCAGACAGATTGAATTACTAAAAATTCGTCTGAGTGGGATGAAAAAACGGTATGATAAGTGCAAAAGCAGAGCCGTGCAGTATAACCTGAAAATTCAACTTTGTACAATTAAAGGAGTACTCATTATGTATAATGAGTATGTCCAAGCCAAAGTTGAAGAGATCAACGAACTTCGGCGTGAACTATTCCCCGAAGATTCAGATGAGGAGGTTTAGAGTCCTCGATCTTTTCTCTAGTTTTGAAATTAAGTTAACCGATAGTTAAATTAATTTCATTACAGAGAATGGTGAAAAACAGCCCTTTTCAGGGCTAACATACACCAAGAAAGTTCTATCTTTTTCTTCAAATTGTCAGACCAAGTCAATTCTGATTTAAGAAAAAAGTATTTTTTCTTCAACTTATCAAAAAAAAAAAGACTAAGTTCATCAGAAGTCTTGATCCCTACCGGAACGTATAGAATTGTTTTCATCTATCTTTACTTATTCAAAGAGAATATAACAAAACTAACGATTGGCTAACGTTAATTCTGAGTCAAAGTAGGTCAATCCATCTGTAAAAACGTATAAAGAAAGCCGGTCAAGTTCTCATTTAATCATTTTTACCTCTCAATACTCGAGAATAAAAATGTTTTGCATGTTCATGTTTGGAGCAGTGGCATATCTTTCAATAGGGAACTGGCTAGAAGAATGGTTACGTCGACGACAGATACGTCATGAGATAACACTACTTATCATGTTAATTAATGAGCTAGAGGCTGCGAGAGATAGACGGAGAGGTTGAAAAAAATACAATTTTTCGAAAAAAAAAAAAACAGTCCTTTTCAGGACTACCAATCGTCAAGAAAGTTCTATCTTTTCAAATTTTGTCAAACAAATTCTACATAACTCTAAGAAAAAATTCCATCCCAAATAATATTCCCTAATATAGTGTAGTTCATCCTTTTGCAAGTAACCAATATAACTATGTAAAAAATCGAAAGACTATAATCCCTGCTTGACTAGAATCCAGTTGCTTCGTTCAGTCATAGGACATGTTACATTCGCAATAGAAATCAGATCAATCGGTTAGCTAGTACCCCAGATTTCTATCATTTCTCTCTCTCTCTAAGTGTTATAATCATTCGTGGGTGATTCCGACCGGGTCCGCGCTCTTAATTCTGTATCAAAGTAGGTCAATCCCCCTACCAGCCTATAAAACGTTGACGGTATTTCTCTACAACCATTCGGCTCTCGATCTTCGAGTAGTGCGAGTAAAAACATACTGTTAACGGAAAAATGGATCTCAACTTAGCCGATTACAACTTAACCGACTACATCTTAGACAACTCCTTGCCACAGAGTGGAAACAGTGGAGATATTCTATCGTCAGCCATGAATTCGACATTCATTGAGCCAATGACGGGAAAACGTCTCGACCAATCAAAACGCTTGTTTACATTAGCCGGAACTACTTTTAATCAAATTGTGGAAAAAAGACTAAGTCCGACGGTAATAGAGAGAAAGAACAACTCTCCAAAAAAAGACTAAGTCCAACGAGGGTCTCTGTCTGAGCCACCTGCCGGAACTACTTTTATTCAAGTAGCGGACTATTTATTATTGTATTTCTACGCGCGGAAGCCGAATTACCGCCAAATTACCGGTGATGCGGCCTCCGAGTCCCTAGTTCACCCGCCATGGCGGGTGAACTAGGGACCCGGGAGGGTGAACTGGGGACTCTGGGAGGGGGGACCAGGGACCGAGTCCCGGGGCCCCCCTCCTTTAATACTAGGGTGGTCTGTATGGTTTAATATTCAGTACATTAAGATTTTTAACCCTTAGGCTACTAAGCGCGAGTCACCGACGTTTTGCGGACAGCGTAGATCAAGATCAGACTGCACAGAACGTGCAGTCTGATCTTGGATCAACACTGTCCGATAAGGAGATATCTTTCTTCCAAAAATACCTTTAAAATGGGAAAATTTGGGTTTGTACCATCGGTTTGAAAGTTTCATTTCTTTTATTTAGCAAGATCAGGGTTAACAACAGTGCAGGAAAATGTCCTGTCATAAGGTATTTAGCCCCAATGTTCTAAAAGATGACCTGCTGCAAAACGAAAACTTTGTTCTATAGAAGCTAGCAAAATATAATAAACTAACCCTTTACCAAGCGACAAAATTTTAGGCCAGACCGAATTGAGATGAGAGCATTTGCTCAAATAATAGTGGGTCAGAAATTGACTTTTGTGTTTGGAAGGGTAGAAAACATAGTGGGAAAACGAGAAAATGCTGGTTACCAGCATCTTCTCCTTTTCCCACAATGCTTTTTAAAGGCTTTTTCTTCAGGGTCGTTAAAACTGCGGATTGTGTGGTGAAGGATTAACACTTTACCAAACAACCCCTGTTTTCAATGACCATGAATGATTAAGGTCTAAGAATATACTCAGCAAAACTTCTAACCGGCCAGTTTTGTTTCTCCCGTAAATTTGACCAGATAATAGACAGGTAAATAAAAACAAATTGTAACATATATCTGGACATTAGCCATGGTATTGTAATGAAAAGATTCTCAATTTTACCAACAGAAGGCTTCTCTTTTTGAAAAAAAAAAGGGAAAACAAATGTTTTGCGCATGTGTGGTGTCTATCAGCCAAAACAGGCTAAAAAGAGAATCATAAATTACCGAAATTTTGACAGCAATAAGAAAATTCCTGAAAAATATTTTGTGCATAAAAATATAACCCGAGAGAAGGAGCATGAAGTTTTCAAAAAAGAAAAAAAAAAAAAGATTTTTCAATTTTCAGTGTTCAGTAAATGAATGGTAAATAAGATCCTTTCAAAAGTACAAGTCAAAAAAATCTTTTCAGACTTAAACTGAGGTATGCTTTTACACTGGTCAATTACTCTCCAACAAATCAAACCAAATGAACTGTCTCTTTTCTGGACAACGGATGCCAAACAAGGCCTAAAAGCGGTCGTTGAGAAGATCTGTAGGAAATTGAGGAGAAAATACAGATAACCTACAGTGTTGTCTATCCTTTCAATGACCTACCCACCATTTGAGTAACAAATGCTTTCGGTTTGGACGAGCCAAAACTTGTATTGTCTGGTGAAGCATTAATTGCGTAAGAAGTGCACATGATATGCACCAGTCTTTGACTAGGCCCGACTGAGACTAATTTAAATGCTTTAAAACCTCATTAATACAAATAGATTTGTCTTTTCTGCATTTCAAATAATTGGAATTTCTGATCAGCTCTGCGTTACTTTTGTTCATTTATATTGAGACTTAAAAAGCTATTTGAAATGGTGCGAACAATTCCTGGTCGCATAATAAATTATTCAAAGGTAGGAGGAACCGTGGCAATTACTGCAGTAAAGTAAACAAAGCGGACCTGGGTTTCTAATATTGGGTTGTCGATACTTTAAATACTTTATTTGCTATAAATGTACACATAAGTACAAAGCAAGATAACGAGCAAATTAACAGTTTACCAAACGACAAAAATTTAGACTGGTCCAAATTGAACGCATTTGCAGACGACAAAATGAATGTGGCTGAAAAATTGAAATTTGTTTTGGGAAGGTTAGAAAACATTGTGGGAAAAGGAGAAAATGCCGGTAACCAGCATTTTCTCCTTTTCCCACAATGTTTTCTAAAGGCTTCTTTCACAGGGTCGTTAACAGTTGGGATTGTGTGGTAAAGGGTTAAACAAAATGCACGTTGAAAAGAGTATGTTCAATGTGAAGAAGTTCTGTAGTATAATAATTTAACGACCCTGACCTAGATGGCTTTTAAAACATTGTGGAATGAGGAGAAAATGGTGGTAACCAGCATTTTCTTCTTTTCCAAAATGTTTTCTACCATTTCACAAACAAATTCCATCAACAAAAGCACATTTAATTTGTCGCCTGCAAATGCATTAAAAAACGGTAAGTCAAAAAAATTTATTGCCTGTTTAAGAATTAAACATAAGATCAAAAGCAAGCTTATCTTGACTAAAAATGTTGTGATTGATATATTTAACTCTGTACCAAACTGACAGATATTTAGACTTGTCCAAATGACCAAATTATTGAAATTTGTCACAAAGAGGGTAGAAAACATTGTGGGAAAAGGAGAAAATGCTGGTTACCAGCATTTGCTCATTTTCCCATGTTTTCAAAAGCCTTTTTCATCAGGATCGTTTAAACACGGAATTATCTGGAAAAGAGTTAAAGAAAAAGAAAGAGATATCCCCATGATGAATCCTTCAAGAGACGACATAAACTGGTATTCTACGGGCTATTTGAGCTTTACAAACCACAGAAAGGACCAATATTGGCAGAAGAGAAAATTAATTGTTTTTCAACATTATGCAACCCACTGACACAGGAGCAATCGTTTGTAACAAGCAAATAACTCCTTTTCTCACAGAATTCTCTAAAGCTGTCAACTAGGACAAAAAAGAGCAGTATCTTTATCAATGAATGGAAATGCGTTATTCTATAGGCTTTAATAGGCACTGCACCCTAATAGATCGACCCTCATGCATGACTGCCACTTCCAAGACCATGGGTTGAGTCGAACGCATAAAGCTCTGATAGGGGGCCGCACATCATTGTAGACCGTAGTATTTCTGTCTCTGTTTCCTTGAAAAATCTGCGAAAACAATGTTAGAACAGTAAAAACAAGATAGACGGCGTAAATTTGCCCTCAAATAGGCAGGGACCCTTAGAATAAATATGTATATATCATTGACCATTCACAGATTTCTGTTTATTTTTTATTAGTACCAAAAAGTAGGTCAAAAGCCAGCATATTCAGCTAAGCCGAAAAAAAAAAAAGCTTCTAACCAGGTCTTAAACGCCATCTTAATTAGTTTATAGCAGAATACCAATAGTCTGTATCTATCTTTAATGAACACAATCTATGTTCTGTCTGTAATAAACGGCGCTCAGGCTAACAGGCCATTCGAAAAATTTTGTCATTTTAAAATCGGAGATAATCAAATTACGGGTCTATGAAAGGTCTCGGACAGGTCGCAAGGAGCGAGGCTTGATAGCAAATGAGCGAAACTACATGTATATCGAATTGATATAACGAGTGTCTTGGACGGGTCGGACAGCACGACCATGCACGCAGTCAGTTCTCGCTCGAGAAGACTGAGCCTCGCACATCCTCGAGATCTAGTCTCAGTTGTGCCTCGACCAATGCGTCCTTTCTTCGACCTTGCTCGCTCTTTCGGCGCTCTCTGTTCAACTTTTAGGTCGTGGTTTAGTGTTTAGGCACGTCGAAAAACTGAGCTACTATCTTTTTTTTTTTGGGGGGGGGGGGGAAATCATCCCTCAACCATGTACAACCACGGGAGACCAAGGCGTTACAAACCCTCGATCAATCGTCTACAACGTGCGACTTGCGGCGACTAAGCTACGCTCTGAAATCGCAGCTCAGTCTTTCGGAAAGACTTTTCGCTGAAACAGAATCTCGTAAGTTAGTATTAAATGTAAAGTGTATATAGTATTACCGGTAAAACACGAGGATTGTATAACTAGGTACACTTGTCACTGTTGGCCATGTGACAAAATGATTCAAAGTTTCAAGACTTCTTTCACATAATTGGTTGAAGTCGGCAATATCAGACAGCATCGTCAACTTTTCTCGGCATTGTCCGTAAAGACCCATCATGATAATTGACTGCATGGCAAGATTCTTCTGGTCCGTATTCACCAACCGTTCTTGGTATTATGCTGAAGAATTTTCTAGATTTGAAAGTAACACAACTTCTGATTGGCTAAACCAAATGGTTTAGCCAATCAGAAGTTGTGTTACTTTCAAATCTAGAAAATTCCTGAGAATTAGATAAAGAATATTCTGAAGAATGATTAGTGAATACCGGGACGCCGTGTATTCTGTACACAATAGTACTGGTTATTAATATCGGCGATAATGAACGAAATATGACTTGAGAAGTCGGCGGACAAAATCAAATACCGAAAATCGAAATAACCTAAAACTCTACAAATAATTCTTAAAATTACGAACACGAAGGAAAAGTTCTACAAAACTTTTGAAAACTTCTTCGCAAAAGGGGAAAAAGGGGGTATTTTCAGGTGCTAATAACGGGAAAAGAAGGAATTGATCGCAATTTTTTTTTTTTTTTTCTCTTTCAAAGAAAAATCGTCTGAGTCCCATTTAATCCATCCTCGCAAGCCAAGGATACTAAGGTAGTACCCTTGGCCGCTCGCCTCTCTAAAATTCGAAACTCCCGCTGCGCCATATCATTGGATGCGATCAAAACCCATCGCGTCCAATCAAACCATCCGTAACAAGAAATTTTCCGCGAAACAGAAAACAATAATGGCGGCGCCCGTCAAAAAGGAAAGTTGTCGTGTTTGTGACGAAAATTTGCCAAAAAAGAGTAGACGATCGATATTTAATGAGTTTTTTTTTATAGTTCATGATCAATTATGTGAAATATTAGGACGGGTTCCACAGCCAAATGATTGCGAATCATCGTATGTCTGATTAATTTCAGAAAATTGTGATGAATCCGAAAGCGCAGCCATATTTGATGCATAGCCTAACAAATTTTATTACGAGCATTTTGATTGGTCAGAAATAACATCAGCAAAGGTTACGCTACTCGTGATATTCGATAGGTGGCGCAGCGGGAGTTTCAATTTTTAAAGAGGCGAGCGGCCAAGGGTACGTAACGAACAAAGTGGAGTTAGTATCCTTGGCTTGCGAAGATGCATTTAATCTACCATGTGCAAGTTCTCTCAGTATAGATGAGTTTTTAACCCTTAGCCTGCTAACTCTTAGGCTGCTAAGCGCGATTCACTGACCTTTTGCGGACAGTGTGGATCAAGATCAGACTTCACAAAACGTGAAGTCTGCTCCTGGATTTTACACTGTCCGATGAGAAGGTATTTTTTCATCAAAAAGTAATTTTGAAATAGCAAATTTCTGGTTTTTACTATCGGCTTGAAAGTTTCATTTCACTTATTTAGCAGGAAAAAGGTTAATTCTGTTGTCTTAACAGCTTACGAACAATTGGGCACTTACAACATCTTTCCCGCCTTTTCTGTAATACTCATATGAGATGCAATCTGTACTGTAAAGAAGCTTGAAGGTTTTCACCCATTGGTCGGCATCCCCTTTTCCGCGAGTCACAATCTTTTTCACATACTTCAGCCTCTGAAATCTGATCTGAAAAGAGAGAGTCTTACAATTTATGTATCACTTCCCTGAGAACGACTTCGGATCTTGAAACAAGGTCTCACGAAACATTCCCGTGTCTTAATCCATAGGTGCTAAGCGCGACTCACTGTCTTTTTGCAGACAATGTAGATCAAGATCAGACTGCACAGATCTTGCAATCTGATCTTGAATCTACACTGTCCGATAAGGAGATACCTTTCCTCCAAAAGTACCTCTGAAATACAAAAATTCCGGTTTTTTTTACTATCGACTTAAATGTTTCAATTCTTTTATTTAGCAGGATAAGGCTTAACAACTCTGGGGGAAAAGAGGTTTTTGAAAACACTGTGTGGAAATGAAAAAAAAAAAAAAAAATGCTATCAGCATTTTTGAGTCGCCTAGTTGCGGAGTAACCAGGCTCTCTTTGTTATCATCCTGATCTATGGGGTGACGTAAGCATACCTCCGGCCTTGTACTGCTTCCCGTCCCAAGTTCCGGTTTACGAGATAAAACATAGTTTTCTAATTATTCGGTAAACAATCCAGTTTTTTTCTGTTGTAAATAACTTACAATTGTGCCTTTGTGATAATGAATATGTCTATTCAGAGTGAGCTATTTAGCGGTTCAAATTTTTGAAACAATCATCTCCTCCACAAGGGTGTACGATAGCTTATCGCTTACACAGACATCATCTCTAAAAATAGCATATTATGTATGTATCTAGAAATAGCCGTCGTGAATTAAACAAGTTTACGGACACGCTGAAAAATTAGCCGGTTCGTTTGGGCTCTGCTAAGAAGAGAATGCTATTCACAGAAGCGATTAGAATAGAAAGCCAATCGAACGAATTTAGACTCATTCAACATGGCGGTTTTTTACAACAAACTGCTGTTGTTTGTAGAAGAATGGCTATTTGATGAGAATGGCACTAGCTTGTTCTGTCTAAACAGGCCTTGAACAATCCCCAAAATAGCAGCTTTGTATTCATCAGTGTAAGTCGAATTAGTGATAAAAATATATATACAACACTGTACTTTTTATAACAATTCGAGAGATATTAGAACGTTTCGAACCCAAGACATTTCGCCCCTAAAAATTCTGAGGGCGATTCAAGACATGCGGAGGAATTAATCAGTATTTACTGTATATTTACCACCGCAAATTGGATACTGAGCAAGAGCAATCTTTTCAGCAAGTAAAAACACGAATATTTGCACATGACAACAATAAAAACAAATGTCAACTGAAAAGAAACCATTCTTCAACTCGCGTTTCGTTGGCCGCTTCCGCCATTTTGTTTCGAATCTCTGCCGGCTCTTCCAAATATCGAGTGGAAGAGACGGCAGAGCTTCTAAAAGCGGAAGACGCCCAATCGAACGCACCGGAATATCTCCTCCAATTCTGGCAGCTCTACCGTTGGCCCAAACGAACCGGCTATCTCTCTTCGACTACAAGCGTCTTTACTACGACACGCTTCTATTTGTGGACAATTATCAGTGAAAATTATTTGATAATTACTCATTAGAAGTACACTCTAAATCTTACAATCTGTCCTTAATTGTAAGTCTAAGCTCAATTCAAAAATCAACCTATGATCGGAAAGAAAAAGGCGATACCGAGTAAACATGGAAGCTTTCATTGGAGAATTTTCCCAAAAGTAGGCTTTTTTCTTTTTCTAACAAATTTATAATGACATGGAATGGTTGCGTTGCCCTCTTTGACATTCTTACACGTTGCTTCTTCAGAGCTTTTTATTCTATACTTTAAATACTTTGCACACCCATATTCTAGGTGCGCAAGCAGAGATCGTACATAGCGTATGTAATTCGCACGGTTCTAGGCTGTACGAAGTCATCTCTTAGCAAGTGTTTCTGGAATGTAGCTGTGCGACAAATATAGATCTTATATCACGTAACGTATAACGTCATTTGCACCTCGGAATTCTTTATAAATTTACATATTTATGAATCAATCGCTGAACCAGCCTTTATTTTTAGCGTACAACGACCTAGCGCTTCACCGATCCATGCAGAGATGGTGTGTTAAAGTTTACTGTGTTTAATTAATTATTTTTCGTTTTTAAAGAGGCGAATTTGTCAAAGTCTGCTGTTGTTTTTTTTTCCAATGTGCGATTTACCTAGATTTTTTATTTATGAAACAATTTATTAGTGCGGGTGTCAGAATGCTTCGTAACTGCCAAAATCTGAATTCACACGGGAATTCGAATTGAAACTACGCAGTTCTAACAACCAGCAATCTGAGAACTTGACTTTTTACTCTACTATATTTCAAATATAATAGAACAGATCAATGTTAACCCACTCGAACAACAAGTTCTTTATTGGAGTGTTGTAATCTTGTAAAGGGTTTTTGTAAAGGGTAATAGAGCGAATTGCAAACATTTAGTTTACAACATGTAGATCTCTTCAGTTTTCAATTGGTGTGGAAGCAGTACTAATTCCTGGTACGCTATAAAATGCAGACAAAGTTAAAAGGCTGATGATCATACTATTAGGTTATATTGTAGCAGCCACATTCTTAGAGTCCACTGTGGACAAAACTTGAACCCGGACAACAACAAAAACAAATTATTTCCAAAGGACAGGTAGATTACTGAGTCAAATATTTTTAGTGTTCCAGAGGCTACATTTCAGTCCAATGATCATAGAACGGTCCGGTTTTTTGTCTCAGTAATATTTTGACAAAACTGAACGTAGGTCAGCTGGGGTAAAAAGAAAAAGGTTGTCACGAGGTGAAATCAGACGAAACCGTAATAGTGCTGTAGAATCCATTTATGTTCAGTGCAGTAATCACGGAACTTTGTCAGACTGCTTTTATTAGATATGGGTGAA
Organism: Tridacna gigas; assembly: GCA_945859785.2. Taxonomy (NCBI): domain Eukaryota; kingdom Metazoa; phylum Mollusca; class Bivalvia; order Cardiida; family Cardiidae; genus Tridacna; species Tridacna gigas. The sequence goes on from OX244034.2 coordinate 57,469,490, forward strand.
TTGCAAAAGGGCATTTTTGGTCTAAAATTATGTCACTAAATCCTATACCAGAACACAAAGTTCAGTTGAGTTCCATACTAATGTTGCCTAAATGGTCCTCTTGTAAACTGTTCAAGTGGTTCTGCTCTGTTTCTATAAACTTCACAGACGCTTCAGAACTGAGTAGTAGCATTTCAGAATAACCGCCCCTGAACTGTATAAGCAATTATACCCAAATTTTATATCCAGCATCCTTTAGTTGGAAAGGACAATTATTTAAGTTAACCGATATATGTATAACCATATGGTGTAGTTATAGAAAATTTGTGTCACACAAAAACAACATGTCCTAAATTTGGAGAGAAAATGTTTGCCCTATTCTACTGAAATTATGGAGAATGTTTGTTTTAGCAATATGTGTAAGAATTAAGATATACATGTAAGTTAAGTCATCTAGATTCTGTGCTAGAAAAACATTTTCATCAACCTGGAAGCCTACTTTTTGTCCACATTCTTTACAGGCATTATTAAGCCAGGGAGGAACTGTAAATATTGATGGAACTTCGACAGTTATTATACCCTGCCGAATTTCGGGGTGCGGGGAGATATACATGTAGTTTTCATGTTGTCTGTCCGTCTGTCTGTTCTTCCGTCCGATCTTCCGTCCATCCAGACAGATATTTTCTAAAATCGTTGACGAAAGTTAATGAAACTTCATACATGTGTTCCTCTTGATAGTCCGCCGATATAAAGTAATGTCTTGCCATGGAAAAAGGAGGCTTGACGTCTTTCGGTCTGCCTGTTTTATTTTGTTTTTAATGCGGTGTCATGGAAAAAGGGGGCTTGATGTATATTTCCATTATGGAGCAATATCTCTCTAAGTACTGGACAAAATTTTATGAAACTTCCTATGTATATTGTTTATCATAAGCCACAGACAATCAGTATTTGTTTTTATTTAATGAAATGCCGTATCATGGAAGAAGGGGGCTTAATGTATATCTTCACCAATAACAAAAAAGGCCATTTACATGCAAAACACAATACCTCTTACAATTATGTTTCTATAGGAAAAAAAAGTTGTTTTTTTTTCGGCGGTGGATATCATTTCAACGAAATGACTTGTTTTATATTGATTGTACTTTTTGATAACCATTTTTAAATGAAGTCACCCGGGTAAGAGACTTTTACTTTTTTAAAGCTGTTCTCGGTGCCTAAATTTTAATTCTCAAATTCTCACCTCATACTTTTTTTTTTTTTTTTTCATGTAAATTTTAATATTAATGTTTGTAATTTTAGGATGACAACTCAGAAATAATGCTTGCATATAACACTGTCTTATGGTTAAGTTATTTTGATTGTTCTACTCTTTCAATGACAAAATCTGCCATTTGAGTCACATTAAACTCTGGCATATTCAAATGCGTTGAAGATGGATAAGTCTAAAACATGTGTTTTCCGGTAAAGAGTTGAACAACTAAGAAAATAAGCTATGGCTGGAAAAGAATGTGGTATACAGGGATGATTGAGGAACTCTGTGAACACAATGGTAAAATGTGCTGTCCACAGTAACATAACTGAAATACAGACGAACACGGACTAAAACGAAAAACAAACCGTCAAACATATAGTTTTATTTCTTCATCAAACGACAAAATTTAACATTTTTCCAAATTGAAATCACTTGCAGATGTCGAAATTTGTTGTGGCCTATATGATGCGATTTGTCTTTGAAGGGGTGGAAAACATCGTGAGAAAAGGAGAAAATACTGGTTACCTCTTGTTTTGGGTCCCTAAAACTCGGGATTGTTTCTTAACCCTTAAGCTGCTAATCGCGACTCACAGACCTTTTGCGGACATTGTAGATCAAGATCAGACCGCACAGAGCGTGCAGTCTGATCTTTGATCTACACAGTCCGATACGGTATTTTCTTTACGGTGAAATCAAATTTGAAACAGCAATGTTTGGGCAGTTAGTATTAAGTAAAAATTTGCGTTCCCTGTAATCAGCAGCTCAAGTTTGAAAAAGAGATACATGTACCTGTATATACTGCTCTCTGTCTAAGACACCTGCGCACCAACCGTGCGTTGATTCTAGTCGACCGTAACTGGCTGCTGTTAGTAAGTAGGTATAACTCGACTGTCTCATGCCAGAATCAGGTACTCTTTCACAAATTCCTGATACCAAGTATTTCAAAAGACAATGGTCTGAAACTGTTCAGAGATAAATTGTTTCATTGGAGCTAAATAACGATATATATTCTTCAAAATCTACTACAAAACAATAGCATTGACTTAAGGGCCTGAGGAAGAAGGCATTTGGGAAAAAAAAATTGGGAAAAGGATAAAATTACAAGCGTTTTCACCTTCTCCGGTAACGTTTCTATCTTTTCAAAGAACAGCCAATCATTTGAACCACATTTAATATCTTCGTCTGCAAATGTTTACGACGAGTCTATTTTTGGCCTGGGCTTGGCTTGCCAAGCCCAAGGCCATAGGAATCGTATACCAAAATGTCAACCCCATCCAAGCATTTACGGAAAAACCCGAGTAAAAGTGAAAAGTACCTCCCGCAGTCCATATGACTACGCTGAAAGAAACGACCCCTTAAAATAATAAAAATATTTCGATTTGAACATCATAGTAAGGTTTAATTTCACAACAAACTTTGATAGATGTGCGATTTTAATCGTACGAAAGTGTTGACTGAGAATTTTGGGCACTGGTCAGCTTATTCATAACTGCAAATTAGTGAGCTGTAACAGTGAAAGAAACAACTGGCAAACCTCGGCTGATCGTTGATCAAATGTTTAGATGTAGGTATGCAATCGACCGAGATGTGACGAGTGCTGTTGCCGAGCACTAATCGGGATCGTTCGTTTGTCCTTTCTCTAGACACCACGTGGATAACAAATAATGATAGCATATTTTACGCAGACGGTGTGCTCTTTCTCTGAAAAAGGTGTCTCAAAACCTCTGCAAGATTTTAATTTTCGTAAAATTACTGTGCACCTCGTGTCTGAAGTTATAACTATGTATTTTATTGATATATATGCCTTATTTCTTACTGTCAGAGTGGTCCAGATATGACAAACTCGGCGCATACAATATCAAATATGTATTAAAGTTTGTAACATGAGCCATTGAAAACCAGTTAATCTTTATAAAACGATGAAATTTTAAACTTGTCTAAACTGAAAATATTTGCGGACGGCAAGTTAGATTTAGCTGAAATGTTGGTTATTGGCTGTGAAAGTGCAGAAAAACTTGTAGGAAAAAAGAGCATTTTCTTCTTTTTCCAGAAGGTTTTCATGAGGCTATATCCTTAGAGTCCTTAAAACTCGGGATTGTGTGGTAAAGAGTTAAGTAACTGGTGGGCGTTTTATATCAAAGATCAGACTGGTTATTCAGTGTAATCTGATCTAGATCTCCATAGGTATTTAGGCTGACCTGGGTCGAAACCTTTTACTTTTGGCAAATTTTCTGAATGAAAGGTCCAGTGTACCTCATGATTCAGTCGGTTGTTCAACAAAATGGATTTTATGGATCCATAAATATATGACGGCTCGTTTGGAATGATGGATCACGGAGATGCACTAAATCCCCTTTTGCCAGAGCATAGCTCATTTATGGTTTCCATAATCACAACAAGGAGCTCTTCAAATTTATATATCTTAGATGACTTTACTCAGATGAGGGCTTTAGGTCCAATGGCCCTCTTGTTTATGAAAATCGGCTTTCCAGCTTGGTTGATCATGGCAACTTAGTGATTCCATAGGCTTTAAACGGGGAACATTGAAAAGTGGCATTTACAGCGAATATTTTGACAAAACTTTTAATAAAAATCATCCTTGAGCATTATATGATTATTTGATTTTATTCAACTGGTAGTTTTTAGCTCAACTGTTTACGAAGAAAACATCAAGCTATTGTCAAAGCCTATGCGCCATTGTTGTCGTGCAAAAACTTTGACATTTCATAATATCTCTTATATTCCTGAAGATATTTACTTCAAATCTGGACAAGTTACTTATTGTCAAAAGGGGTACCTATATAACAGCAGCAGGTAATCATAAAAATATTTTTGACACAGTTACGCCCTTTTTTTATTACTTTGAATTTTTAGAACCTTTGACATTTTATCATATCTGTCATTAATGAAGATACATGTACTTACTTCAAACTTTGACTTTTTGTTAACTAAAAAGGGAATTTGTATCAGTACAGCAGAGGCAGGTAACCACCAAAATATTTTTGGAAAAGTAATTAGTTATGCCCCTTTTTCGGCTAAGACCTTTCAGCTCCGCTGTTTTTAAAGGCATGGTATTTTCATAGCCCTAGTGTCATCATCTTCGTCGTTTGTGTCGTCGTCATGCAAATTTATGTTTTTTTTTTCCATTCTGTTGTCAACTTTACAAACTGTCAGTGTGAGACATGCAGATATTTTTTATCAGTCTGTACGAATGTGATAGCAGGTTTTAAGCCTGTTCAAATGTCATAGCAACTTTGAGCTTATGGGCCTAATCTTCCTACCTCTTCACGCATTCTGATGCCCAGGCCATTAGCGCCTTCAGCGCTTCGATTTTAATCGTAATGTCATCAGTAATTAACCCTTTACCAAACAACAAATTTTTAGACAGGTCCAAATTGATACCATTTGCAGTGTGGATCAAATGAGGGATATTTGTCCATGATAAGGTAGAAAACATTGTGGGAAAAGAAGAAAATGCTGGTTATCAGCAATTTCGCCCTTTCCCACAATGTGTTCAAAAGCCTTTTTGCTTGGGGTCGTTAAAACTCGGTATTGTTTGGTACAGAGTTAAGAGGGTGAAACTGAAACCAGCTGTCATAATACCAGCATTATTTTTTTTACACGTTTTTAGCTCCACTGGCCGAAGGCCAGCGGGCTTATGTCATGGCCCGGTGTCCGTCGTGCGTCCGTCCGTCCGTCCGTCCGTCCGTGCGTGCGTCCGTCCGTCCGTGCGTTAACTTTTATTTCAAACATCTTCTTCTCTGAAACTACCCATCCAATTTTCATGAAACTTCACAGAAATGATCCTGCCATGGTCCTCTTCAGAATTTCTTGAAAGAAGTTGATTCCTTCAAAAACTCTGGTTGCCATGGCAACAAAACTGAAAAATATTGGAAATCTTTAAAAATCTTCTTGTCTGAAACCATAAGGCATAGGGCTACCAAATTTGGCATGTAGCTTTATGTAGTAGACCTCTATCATGTTTCTTCAAATTATAGCCCTGGGGTCAAAATTGGCTCTGCCCCAGGGGTCACAAGTTTTACATAGGCTTATATAGAGAAATCTTCCTGTACCTAGCCATAAGGCCTAGAGCTACCAAATTTTGCATTTAGCTTGATCTAGTGGGGGTCTACCAAAAGTGCCCAAATTACAGTCCTGGGGTCAATTTGGCCTCATGCTGGGGAGGGGGGGGGGGCAGGTTCACAAGATTTACATGGGCTTATATAGGGAAAACTTTTAAATCTTGGTGTACATAGCCATAAGGCTTAGGGCTACCAAATTTTGCATAATTATAGCATTATCTAGTGGACAACTACAAAGAGGGCCCAAGTTACAACCCTAGGATCAAGTTTGGCCCTGCACCAGGGGTCACAAGTTTTACATGGGTTTATGTAGTGAAAACTTCAGAAACCGTTATGTTACTAGCCATAAGGCCAAGAACTCCCAAATTCGGCATGTTATTCTTCTAATACACATATTCCCCATTTAGTCTGACTGTAGCCCTGGGGTCAAAGTTTTATAAGGGCTTATATAGTGAAGACTTCTCTTAATGGTTTATATTTATAAGCCAGTGGAGCGATACAGGGCCATCATGGCCCTCTTGTTAACATTTTTGTTCACCCGTAAAACCAGTTGATCGTTTGTAAAATGGTTGCTGTTGTTAATCTTTTACTCGTACCCACACGATCCCGGGTTTTAACAACCCTGAGGAAGATGCCTTTTGAAACATAGTGGGTAAAAGGAGAAAATGCTGGTAACCAGTATTTTTTTTTCCTTTTTCCACAATGTTTTATACTGTATTAAAGAACATCAGTTTATTTGTACCACTTTAAGGTTTGTGCATGTCGATGCTCTCATTTTGGAAGAGTCTATAATTTGTCATTTGGGTAAGGCTTAACACCTTACAGACGACAAAATTCTACACAAGTCCAAATTGAAAGCCATATGCAGACGGTGAATGAGACGTGTATCAGCTGATGAGATGTTTTGTTTAAAAATGTTGGAAATAGTTGTGAAAAAAGGAGAAAATGATAGTTTGGTAGAGAATAAAAAATCTGCAAGCATCAACATTTTTGTTGGTCCTATTGAAGAGAACTGGCAAGATCAGAGTGCACGTGCATGTGTGATACTGTATAACAGGAAATTAGCTGTTTAAATAGTGATCAGTACTTTTGAAACACGTATTTTGCATTGACGTCAATGGCGACGTCGCCAAAATTAAAAAAAAAAAGGATAATTTGATACAGGCCTACAGCCAAACAAATGTGTGCTTGCTGGAGTTGATATTTGCATCCTTGCACAGATAGGTATCGTTGTTTGATATGCATGGAATTTTTGCCTATTTGAAAGAGCACAGTTTTGATATAAAACTGTGTAAGTGTGTGTACCAAATGTCCTTGCTTGGCATACAGTCAAATTGTAGCAAAAGCCAAGTCAAGATCAAGTTGTACATCAAAAAAGACACTATGTGTGGGATGTTTTTTACCTGATTCTTGGCACAGGTACGTATCTTTGTTTGGTACACATCTTTGTCCTGATGCACAAGGTCTTCCTATGCATGCGTTGTTTTTCCTGGACTGATAAAATGATAAAAAGATAAATTTTGATCTTTTTATCCGCGTGCTTGCATGCCTTGATCAGAAGAAATTCATATCGGGTGTGTTTGATTAGAAATTGTTTGGCGTTTTACGCCTTGCTTAACAGTACTTATAGTTATATACATGTACAGGGTGTCCCAAAATATATGTCCCAGTTTCAAAGTTCAATTTTCCTACTAAATATTCAACATAACTAGTTGGCATTTTATAATATTATTAGAGACATCTAAAATTTTGTATAAACAATAATTTTCAAGACTAGTTTATCTATAGTCCATGATCGTCCATTATAACACATGCACTAAATGTCTATCTATTTCTGCTGTATGAGGTGGCCACGACGTCAAGAATTGTTGATGACGTTTCGGCAGATGAGCTCTGTAACTTTCCGTATTTCCCTAAGAATAGCAGTTCTGAGTTCAGTTAAACATGTTTGTTTATAATCATGCACCTTGTCATACACAGACCCCACGCTGCGAAAAAGTCACAGTTAAGGTTGTTTTGAGCAGTGTAGGTGTTATTTGGCCTTATTTCTTCCAGGAAAATGGAGAGACAGTCACTGATCTGTACATTGAAATTTTTAATAAGACTGTCCCTTAACTTTCAGAAAGAGGTTTCTCATTAAATGACTGTTGATTTCAACAAGGTAGAGCAGCACTCCATACACTCCAACTGCTTTTAACTTTTTAAGTGATGCTTTCGGAAGCCAGTTGATTTCATCGATGACCACAGCAGATGGCCACCTCAATCGCCTGATTTAAACCTGTTCGATTTTTTTCCATGAGAACTCGTTAAGAGCAAGGTGTATGATTATAAACAAACATATTTAATTGATCTCAGAACGGCTATTCTTAGGGAAATACGGAAGATTGCAGAGGGCACCCGCCGAAACGTCAGTAACAATTTTTGACGTCGTGTCAGACTCATACAGCAGAAAATGGGAGGACATGTAGAGCCTGTGTTATGATGGAATAAGGGTAAACTAGTCCTTCAGATTACTGTTAACACAAAATTTTAGATGTGTTTAATAATATTATGAAGAGCTGTCTAGTTAATGTTGAATATTTAGTGACAAAATTGAACTTTGAAACTGGGACATGTATTTTGGGACATGTACATGACGGCGCGTTCATGCAATTCCATGTATTCCTGTTACGTGTATTTATTTCAACCATTTAATATGAACAAGACTGTCCGTGTGCGCAGGCTAACTGTTTTCTTCTCTTCGAAAAGTGCTCCCAGCTTTGCGTATGGCAGGACATGGACTAACCCTTATACTGCTAGATAAATGAAATGAAACTTTCAAGCCGATAACAAAAACCCTAATATTGCTATTTCAAATAAAAAAACGCTAATGTTGCTATTTCAAACTTATTTTTATGGGGAAAAATCTTCTTATCGGACAGTTTAGATCGAAGATTAGGCTGCACGTTCTGTGCTATCTGATCTTGATCTACGCTGTCCGCAAAAGGTCATTGAGTAGCGTTTAGCAGCCTAAGGGTTAATTGCTGCAATCATCACTTACCGGTATCCAATCGGTCACATCAGTATACATAGATCCGACGGCGGACTTGAATTTTTCTATGGGTTTCGACTCTTTGGTTGTATCCAGCATTTCGCAAATACTTTCCTTACGCAAGTAGTTGACAGCTAGGCAATTGGTATAATACAGACAGGCATCCGTGCAATACGCGAATGAAGCGACATTCATAGCCCACACTGGGCAAACATCTAAACGTCTCTCAAGATAGACATTTCCGCTAAAACTTGAACAGGTCTCTTTAACGTTGATTTTAAACCAAAACACTGTAAAGTAGAAACTAGGTACATGTGCTCTCAGCAATGACTCAGCGATCCTCATCGTGATTAATTAAGGCAGTAAAATTCCAAAAGCAGAAAGCATGTTAACTGATAATAAGTTTATTGCAGAGATGTTCGCTGTTACTTAAATGACGTATAAACAAACAGAACCGGCTCATTGTGCATAATACAAAAGTACTGTCAATCCTGTACACAACATAATAGAAAATTGATTGCGTAACTGCCTTAAATTTCAGTTGGAAAATCAGTGAACATGTATAATGCATGTAGACAAAATCATTTATTCATTAAACTCGGAAAACAATCTTCACCATACAGCTGCACTTAATAAGACTTTCAACCCCGCCCTCCTACATGACAGCTTCCTGAAATTGCTTATGATTGCTTGTAAAAATGTCCATTTTCCCACAAAGTTTTTTTTGCTGTCAAGATGAACTGCTTTAATAAGATACAGCCAAGATCTCACAGAGCTTCAAACTAGGTATCCATTAAAATCATTCGCAGATCTGTGACTAGCCGTAGGACCAGTACTACGACTAGTCTATAGTCAAAATCAGTTGCAGCCATTCTTTTTCAATTGCCCATAAGACTGGCCGTTACTACTTTTTGATCGGCGGCCATTCGAAGATGAGATAAAACACTCAGATACAATAAACAAAACTTCTAAACGGCCATTTTTAAGCTGGAATTTCCCGTAAACCTTTTTTTTTTTAATCCGCTGTCCAGATTAGAGACTGTTCATTTGGCTTGATTTTTTTTTTTTTGAGAATAACTAACTATTGTAAAAGCATACATCAGCCTAAGCCTGAAAATAATTTTTGACTTGTACCTTTCAGAGGAACTTATTTAACATTCATTCACTTAGCACTGACAACATTTTTTTTAAAACTTCACCTTCCTTCTCTCAGTTTATATTTTTATGTAGAAAATAATTTTCATGTTTTTTTTTTTTTTTTTTCATATTACTCATAAAATTTCAGTAATTTATGATTCTCTTTTAATCATATTCTAGATAGCTGATAGACACAACCCATGCACAAACCATGTGTTATCCCTTTTTTGAAAAAGAGCTCTGTTGGCAAAATAGAGAATATTTTCATTACAATACCATGGCTAACGTTAAGACATATGTTACAATTTGTTTTTAGCTGGGCTTGGCTTGCCAAGCCCAAGGCTATAGTAATCGTATACCAAAATTTCAACCCCATCCACATGATCCGAGCAGTTACGAGTAAAAGTGAAAAGTACCGCTTGCAATGCATCTCACTACGCTAAAAGAAACGACCCCCAAAAATGATAAAAATATTTGGGTTTGAACATCATAGTTAGGTTTAAGTTCACAAAGAACTGTGAGAGATGCACGATGTTAATCTAACGAAAGTATTTGACTAAGAATTTCAAGCCCTAATGATCTTATTTACAAGTGGAAATTAGTGCGCTGTAACACTGAAGAAACATTGGCAAATCCTTAGATGTAGTTACGGAATCGGTCGAGTAGTGACGAGTGATGTTGCCGAACAATACTTGGAATCTTTCATCTTTCCTATTTTTTGACACAATGTGCATGAAAACGCAGACGATGTGCTCTTTCCCAAAAACAGCTGAACATTTCAAAAACTCGGTAAGATTTATTTTCGCAAAATTACTGTGCTTCTCGTATCTAAAGGTATAAATATGTTTTGAGTGGCCCAGTATGTACAATGCGTTATTTCTTCTTGTCAGAGTTGTCCCGATATCCTATGACGTCTCGGACCATGACAATTTCGACCCATTTTGGGCATTACAAACTCGGCACACAAAATCGAATATGTAACGCTACACAGGGTATAAAACTTTGTAATATGAGCCATGGACAACCAGTTAAGAAGACCTAAATGGCGAGCGTGTTATAGCAAAGATGAGACTTCCCATTAAGTGCCATCTGATCTTGATTTTTGATCTCCTCCGCTATTTATCGATAATAAATTGCTTGACGTGAGATTAGCATCAGGTGGTAGAAGTTTTATATCAAAGATCATATTTATTACTCGGTGCAATCAGATCTTGACCTAAGCTGTCAAAACGGGATATTTAACCCTTTGGCTTCTAAGCGCAACTCGATGCTCTTTTACGGATAGTGTAGATTGGACCATACATTGTCTGATACGATGAATTATTTTCTACCAACAACAATTTTGCAATCGCTATTTTACAGCATATATAAGTGGCTTGAAAACTTCATCCATTGTATTGAACAAGTTAACCCTTTACCAAACAATCCCAACTTTTAATGACCCTGAGAAAGAAGCCTTTTGAAAACATTTTGGGCAAAGGGGAAAAAAATGCTGGTAACCAGCATTTCCTCCTTTTCCGATAATGTTTTCTACCCTTCCCGAAAAATATTTCAATTTTTTTAGTCACATTTATTTTGTCGTCTGCAACTGCTTTGAATTTGTACAGGTCTAGAATTTTGTCGTTTGGTAAAGAGTTAAGGGTTAAGTGATAATAGGTACTGAAAGAGTTAGGTTTTTAACGCATTGCTTACAGATCCATATTTTTACTGCCAGTTATTGCAGGCAAATTTGATGTTAATTTATTGATAAAGTTACTGTGTGCAGATGAACCGCTCCTTCCAAAATGATAGGAACATTTTTCAAAGCTGATGAATTTTCAAAGGTGTCGGAGTGCCGGGCAATTCAAGACCGTCAATATTAGTACTCATATGTGTAAATCCACAATGTTACTAAGAATAATGTAAGAAAAATATTTTATCGTCCTATCATGCATTTGGTTCGAGGCTAATTTTTCCAAAAACTATAGCTTGGTCGTGGGCATGTTCATCCCTGGGCTTTTTCATCAAGGCTTGTTTGTCCCACATTATTGCACCTTCAGCAATGGGGGAACAATCTCAAATTTGTCGCCATCATTGGCTACTTCAAAATACCAAGATTACCAATCGTCAAAATTCAGAATGAAGGTAATATAAAAGCTCACTGCTTAAGTGAGAGAGGATTGAATTGTGTTGCAATGACTACCATCAATCATCGAAAAGAAATTGGCTGAGCTAAGGATTCAAACCAGTGACCCCCATGTTTTCAAGTCTGGTACCCTAACGACTGTGCTAATGGGGCTCAACTGCTGTAATTGGTTTTAACTTTTTACCAAATGATAAAATTTTAGACTTAACCAAATTGAAAGCTTTTGCAAATGATGGAATTTGTCCCAGATAGGGTAGAAAGCATTGTGGGAAAGGGGGGAAATGCTAGTATACATAAAAGTAGCAGTATCTTGAATCACTTCGAAAATGCAGAAAATGAATTGAACAAATTAGGAACAGGCCCAGTGTTCTTAAATTTTAAAGAATCAAAAAGAATAGACAGCAAATTGCTTGTTTACAAAAAAGAGAGCCATTTTCTTTTTACCCCAAAAAGGGCCATGTTTTGCTGCAAAAATATTGACCATCAGTAAATCATTTTTATGCACCATGTCTTGGATAAAGTTAAAAGTTAAACTGTAGCAAAAACCAATCATCTGAAGACTACATCTCTGGGCAAATCGTCACCACATTTAGTCCTAGTATTTGTCTTTATATCAATATTTAATCCTTTACCACACAATCCTGAGTTTTAACAACTGTGATGAAGGAGGGTTCAGAAAATACTGGAGGAGGGGCTCAGGATAAATTGCTGGTGACCCGTATTTTCTCCTTTTTCAACATTGTTTTGCTACTTTTTCCAATGTCAGCATTAGCATCACATTCGATTTGTCGTCTTCAGTAGATTTCAATTTGTACAAGTCTAAAATTTTGTTGTTTGATAAGGAGTTAAGATAATTTTGACAATTGCCACTATGCAAATATGAAAATTGGGTTAGCAAGTTTGTTTCCTAATTACAACAGTCACAAGTTTAAATTTTGGTCAATCTTGGTAAAAATAAATAGGTCACACGAGACAGATTACAATCACTCTTGTTGGTTTTTTTTTTTTTTGGCAATAAATTATAATTATCTTAGATGATTTCAAATGTTTGCTCCCCTAGTCACAACACTGACAACTTGTTTATACTTTTGAGACCATATTTTGATTACATGAACTGAGTTCATATTCACCAACTGTTCTTAAGAACGTTCTTTGTCTTATTCTCCAAGATTTTCAAAACTTGAAAGTAAAACACTACTTCTGATTGGCTAAACCAGATGGTTTAGCCAATCAGAAGTGTTACTTTCAAATCTATAAAATTCAGGAGAATAAGACTGAGAAAGTTCTTAGGAATGGTAAGTAAATAGAGATCCTGATCTGTCCATCTGTCTTAATAGTATGCCATGCAAAGTTCCTTTTGTGTTTAAAGCCAAGCCAAGACAGATGGTTCAGTCTATTACATACAAGGCTTGAAAGCCAGGTTTACTAGGCTCTGCCTATTTCTTTCAGACAATTTGATGATAGTCATGGGAAGAGGATTCAACCCAGTAGCCAGTGGCTTAAAAAGTACAAGTTAAACCAATTCTAGGAAGGCATGTATAGGTGCACTGGCCTTTGCAACATAATTGAAATAATGTTGAAAATAGTGTTAAACCACAGAAGCAAGTTTTGGTCCAAATTTACTGAAAATTGTTGGGCCAAAATTTTGTCTAGATAATCTTTTTGACTTTACAATACCGATAGGTCCATTTGTATACATTTCAAAAGCAGTATAAGCATGAAAAATCCTAAAAGGATATTAACCAGGTTACTCTCCCGCCCAATGTGAATGAAACTTGGTCAAAATGTTAGATTTCACTGTGTTTTAGGGTAGCTTTGGCTTTAAATTGAAATTGGGCAGAGTATTTGTAATTTTAAACCAACGTTTCCCAAAAACACAGTGAAATCTAACATTGAAATTTGGCAGAATATTTGAGTCCAGCCCCTGTAGCTCAGTCGGTAGCGTATAGGACTTGAGAGCAGGGAGTCGCTGGTTCGATCCCTGGCTGGGCCAATTTCTTTCCAAGGATTGATGATGGTCAATGCAACAGGATTCATTCCTCTCTCACCGCTGATCACTGTTTTGACGATGGTTATGTGGGAAAGCAGCAAGTGGCTTGGAAAGAATATTGCGCGTAGTACTGGTAAAATAAACTCAAGGAAAGCATGGATAGGTGCACAGGCTGCCGTGAAATAACTGAAATAATGTTGAAAAGGGTGTTTAAGACTATAAATCAATCAATCAATCAATCAGAATATTTGCCTTGATAAATATTTCAGACAAGTTTAAAATGAATTATATCGGGTCAAAAAGTAGGTAACTGGGGAAAATCGTAGGAAAACCTTGTTTGCACTCAGAGATAAAATTTTCAGTCAGATACTCTTGGAAATTGGTTGGAATTTTTGTCTTAATGACATCTCGTACAAGTTTGAAATTAGTTTGTGTAGTATCAAAAAATAGGTCACTTTTATCAGAAAAACGTTGTGTGCACCATATAGGCCACATTTATCAGCAGTAGGCCTATTCCTTTTTGCATCCTGCTCATTTTGATTGGTTGCATGAGCCTTTACAAATTTATGTTTTTCCATTCTGTTGTCAACTCTACAGACTGTCAGTGTGAGACAATGTAGAGATGTTTTTATTAGTCTGTACAAATGTGATCTAGAAGTTTCAAGCCTGTACAAATGTGATAGAAATTTTGAGCTTCTGGGCCTCTTCTTTCCTCTTCTTCACCCCTTCAGATGCCCAGGCTTTCAGTGCCTTTGGCGCTTTGTTTATTTACCTTTCTATTACCTGGTCAAATTTACAAGAGAAACAACAGTTGTCGGTTAGAAGTTTTGCTGAGTTATTGTCACAACAAATGTCTTGCATAAACAGACACTATTTTGACTGAATCAAAGTACTGAACGAACTCTACCTGGTCATGTTTGTGAGCCTAAAACGGCTGGTACTCAAAAACGTATTCATAGTATACAACACCATTTTTTTAATCGGTCGGTAGACCGATTAGAGAGATGGCAAACTTCGGAAACCCGTCTACTGAGGGCAAACTGATGTAACTGCAACTCGTAACAGCTTTTACTTACAGCGTTTTAACGCTTATACCTGCTGTGATGACCTTACTACAAAAACTACTTTTGACCCAGATAAGCGCACTTTTGAACCAGATAAGCGCAGGAATAGTAATCAGCGGTAGACAGGCGTTAAGTAATGTCAAGTAATCCCATAATAACTTTTAAATCATGTAATAAACGGCGGTTACAATTTGTTTAGTGTTGAAGTATGTCATAATTACAGTATTATCAAAATCTCTGGCCAGCAAAAACTGAAGCAGTTTACTTTTAACACGATTATAAGAAATAGGGTCAGGGATTAGCAGCAACTTAATGAATGAAACGAATGTGAATTAAGTGTATCGGGTGATGCGAGTACATCTTGTAGTCGTGTGCTGTCCATATCATTCGGCAAATTCCGAGTGATCCGTTGATAGTTATACATAGTTACGGGATCGGCCGAGTTGTGACGAGTGCTCTCCATATATGTAGCAGGTGTTGAAAAGATGATAGGTAATTTTGGTCTTGAGAGGAATAAAATCGCAACAGAAAGGAGTTTGTAAGGAAACATTGCTTGAAAAGAATTTGAAAATTTAGATTGCTCTGCCTTAGAGAAAACTGACGTAAATGCAACTCGTAACAGCCGTAAGTTTAAAATAGTAACCAGCCGTTGGTCGTTTAATGCAGGGATCGTATATGTGAGGCGAAGCGTGTGAAGCTGTGGGGACAAAGGGTATAGAGTTGTGTAAAGGTTATGGCCATCGCGGAGAGGCCGTTACGTAAACATTTTCAGAATGGACTGGCGATTCACCGCTGGCAACCTTAGTACCCAGATTGTCCATTCACAATACTGAATGATTACGGATCGTTCAGCGTATGATGTATTAACCCTTAGGCTGCTAAGTGCGACTCACTGACCGTTTTGAGAACAGTATAGATCAAGATCAGACTGCACAGAACGTGATCTATACTGTCCGATAAGGAGATATTTCTTTTTCCAAAAATGAATATGTTTGACATAGAATTATTCGGGTTTTACTACCGGTTTGAAATTTCATTTCAATGTTTTAGCGAGATAAGGGTTAAATTGTTTTCACAGTCCCTCTTCCTCTCCTTCCAGCCATGGCACTACCATTTTACACGGTCACTGACATGTTTCTTCTTGATGAGTTTCTACAAACTGGAATCAGTCTGTTAACCCTTGACCAAACAATCCTGTGGGGCTTTGAAAATATAGTTGGAGAAACTACATGTATTCAGCATGTTCTCTTTTTTCCACAGCGTTTTTCACCCATTTGAAAGATTTTCAAAATTTTGTCAAATAGAACATTTTCATCGAGGATAAAAAAAAAAAACCTTAAAAACTGTAACACAAATAAGCTCACTTACTGTTATATTCTCCATATCTGAATCAACGGACCAGGGAAAAAGTCTTTGCAGAGAGTGCAGATTCAGACCAGACTGCTCAGAATATGCAGTCAGATCTTGGATCTGTCATGCCAGTTTTCCGAGTTATTCTACTCAAGACAGCAATGGTTCTGCAATATTTAGGCTGCTTTTCCAAGCTTAACATGTCTATATTAACAATTTAGCGCTCTAAGCGTGCAAATGTCAGCAACATGTTTGTCTCATCAGCTATTCCATATTGGTCGATTCTCATCCTTTCCACATTTCAGATAAAGGGATCAAGGGTACCGCAGTTATGCTCTTGCTGATTAGAATGACTCAAATACATTTACCTTTGTTGGCTATGGACAAGTAAAGTCGCTTTTGAAGACAATAAAAGATAAAGATCAGACTGTCCTTTGAACGCAATGCAATTCAATATCACAGACGTTCATATCTAATTTTCTGTTTATTAGGGATGTACATGGAAAAAAAACCGACCATGAAATTGTAGCCCAATGTTTGATATTGTTTTCCTGACTGTAAAAGGCTAGTCGATTAACTGAGTGTTTTAACTCTTAACCAAACTATCCTTTTTTAATTCCCATGAGAAAGAAGTTGAAAACATTGTGAGAAAAGGGGAAAATGCAGGTTACCATTTTCTCCTTTTCCCATTTTTTTTTTTTTTACCCTTTCAACGATTCAAATCATCATTTGGTCTACATTTAATTCGTCATGTGCAGATGCTTTTGATTTGGACAAGTCTAAATTTTTATCATTTGGTAAAGAGTTGACGGTTAGGGAGCTACTGGGTATCTACATTCTTTGAAAGTATAATGTAGGAGAAATTTGCCAGCAGACGTTTGGACTGGACGATTTGGCCCGCTAAAAATAGGTAGGACAGTTTGTCAAGATGAATACGATGTAATGGAAAAATGAAAGGCCCACAAGCAGCCAAAATTAAACAATTCCAAAGTTATAATGCAGGCATATTTTATACGGCTTTTATATGTTACAATACAGTTACCAAAGTTGCCAAAGTTACAGAAAAGAATATACGTATTTTTTCACTCTTTTAAAGGGTTGGTAGGTACTGCTGTTTATGATGAGTGATATCTAAAACCTAATAATGGGTATTGCTGATCAGAATTGTCACATATTTTTACGTTCTATTGCTGTCGGCTGGCAAACATAGCCTATATTTTAACCAATCGTTAAACTACTAATTTGTAAAAGACAGTTTAAAAAAGTAGGATCCTACGTGGCTCATTTGTAACGGTGTAGGATTTTTTGGTCACATACATAGTTCAAACATCTATCATTTGATTTGTGATTTCAAACCACTGTATTTATTCAGTATCGACCGATTACAGTGCTTACAGCACTTTGATTTTTTTTATTCCTTTTAGTGATTATAGATGTAACTTGAGCCTTTTCATTATAATTTACGTTATCTATAAGCTGTTTTAGCCAAGTGAATCAGAGTATTAACAGTACTAAATGTTTAACCTTTTTGGAGATCTTATGACCTTTTGGGAGATTTTAGATATTTTTTGCTGTAGACTCATAAGAATTCATTGTAATCAGGATTGTACCTATCATTTCTATGGTCAACTGTGAGTAAATTACCGCGTAGATTGGTATTGTATTAAACCCAGTAAATAAAGTTGTTTGGATTTTTTTCTTTATGGGGGCCCTTCATAGAGTTTGAGACTATTATGATAATGATAACACTTCCGATAGATGATTCCACTCTATATAAAAGTCTATTCATCCCCATAAACCACATTCATGAGGTCAAAATTAGTATCGTCCTCCTAATTGATTGGTTAGAATATATTTCACTCTGTTAACTAAGTAATTGCTATGAGTTATACCCTATAGATAGATTTTCTATAAATTTGCTTCATATTCGCCTTTTGTTTAATGAGTGTATAAAGTTTCCTTTTTTTTTTTTTTTTTTGTATACATCATATATGTATTGCGTGGCTAGGAAATGAGGAAATACCCAGTAAATATTGCAAAAATTCAATAAAGTTTCTGTTTTGTTCTTAATACAATAATTTCACTACAGCTAGGAAGTATCAAAATGTACACAAAGAGGGTTTGCATGAAACCATTTAGAAACACTCTGAGTTTGTTAGTTTCACAATGGTTACAAGGTAGAATTTCGCATAACAGGATTTACTTTTTTTCGAACTACAGAGACTTTCCTTTACAGCATAGAGTTTGCCAGTGAGAAAGCAGGTTGGAAAAGAAGGAACTATACTCCATGAGATCACTGATCACTTCTTCGTAAAGATGGGAAATTATAGGCACTTTACCCATATGGAATAGTACATTACTATTATCATTTGTTATATAGGTAACAATATTCTGAAAGTAACACTAAGCCCATTGTCTTGATACCAAACGCAAAAAATGTTTATTTGTTCATGCACAATAATACCCTTATGCTAATATTAAATTATTAAATATTAAATTAGGGGAAGCTTCAGTCAAATCGTACAAGCATTTCCTTTTCGAAATATGACAGATACCTTCATTTGTATGTATGATAGAGAGAGGGAAAATTAAAACCGATGAACAGACCTTTAGCCAATAACAAAAATAAGAAAGGTCACAACATATTTATCAAACAAGGCTTATGATAATTGACCAGCTGAAATATCAGTAAAGATTTTGTCTCCGTTGAATATGTACAATATTAAAAAAAAAAAAAAAAAAAGAGAGAGAGAGAAAATGGGAAGAGCAAGTTTTGAATTTACACTGATGGTAAATCACTAAACTACAATGAAAATTAGTAAGTGATTATATAGCCTTGAAGCTTTGCAAGAAGAAAAAATAAGTTATACATAGATACGAACAAGATGATCTAAGCAATGAAAGGAGTTCCATATGAAAGATAATTTGCATGACCCAACAACAACAACACAAAACGAAACAAAAAAAAAAAAATAAATAAATAAATAAAGTACATGGTAACACACACAAACAAAAATGGTTTTCATTTCGAAGTTAACATAAGAGGGGAATAAAGTGGACAAAATGGGTAGAATAAATAAAAAGCTAGGGCACTCCATTCCATATTCAAAGACTTGAGCAATTTGTATATCAAACCTATAGTATCTCATTTCCAACATTAATATTTAGTCGTGTTTCATAATCGTGATAATTATGATGCTTGCTGTTATTTCCTTCTTTCATAATATCAAACAGTTAATCTGACATATTTCTAAATAGATATAAACGGAAAAACAAGTACCACATTTTCCATAACAAAACCAATCAGCCACAAATATGGCCGATATGATGATGATGATTTTATTGGGCAAATACGAGCTCTCATTCCCTATGTCAGTATGATCCTCCATGACTGAATAATGACCAACAAATGTGCCGTAACAGGTGCATCTGCCCTGTTAGGAATTCTGCCCATCTTGATATCATACATAGGTAGTAAATTACCGGATAACTGAACTGATGTTATTACACGATTAACTAAGAATAACATATGTCTTATTTCGGGCAGTTATAGTCATGCGTATGTATCACGCATTTCGCTAAAAAGTAGATATGGCTGTAGGTCATAACTTTCCTACTTCGTCATGGCGAGTGGATTTGATTTAATGGCGAGTACTTTGTTTTAATTGATTGATAGAACTAAAATGGTAAAACAACAAGAGACTGCACTGTAGCTACGATATGACATGCTTCTTAGTGAATAGGATCGATTTATATCTTATTTTCAAACATTATTGCCCATCTTTCAGATGCAAGGTTTTAATGGTGCATAATATATTGATCAGTAACTTCAGCACTTTGATTTATACTGAATATTTCTGTTAACGGTAACGAAATATATTAAGACCATTAAAATAGGCATACAAATAAATCTTTGATCAGTTTTTAATCTAAAAGAAATGAACCAGATACTAGTTTAATTCTCAGCAACTAATAAAACATCCAAAAGTATATTTGACGAACTTGGTTATTAGGAGGAACGCTACCATTTTATTCATGGATATGACCAATTGATGTAAAATAAATCTGAAAATGCCATTTGGGTTGCCTCTAGGATGCATTTAAGGCAAGTTTGACCTAAAAAACGTGTTTTATCTAAAATACATTCATGTAGTCTCTGATTATGAGTTTTAAAAGCTTAAATCGTAAAAATTCAGAGCTTTCATTGCTTTGATTTGCACTAAACGCTCTTGTACTATGTAAGAAATGTGGTAGAAATATTTTATGCAAGCTCATTACATTACCCGAGATCATTTTGGGGCTTTACGCAAGGGCTAAAATTACCAAAGAATTTAATTGCTGATCAACTGATAAGGTGCTGTCAGACATGAACTTGGTGACATTTGACATCTATAACCTGCAAAAGCCGCAAGTCGCCAGGTGGCTTACTTTGGAAATGTGCCCATGAGACATTGGGGTATAAGAAAATAATGGTCCCGAAAATCCACCCCGGGGGCGGGGGTGGGGTAGGTGAGAGCAAACACCCTACTGAATTATGGTAGCGATAAATCCAAGAGCTTTAGGCGCTACAGCCCCGCAAATCGACCCTCATGCATATATATCGGTACCATGACCGCGGATTGACTCGGACGCACAAGGCTTTGATCGGTACCTGAAGCTCATTGATGACTGGCGTAAGTCTGTCTCTATTTCCTTGGAAAATCTGAAAAAAAAAAAGAGAAAGAAAGAAAACCTTCAAAGTTGAAGAAGTGTAAAGCATACAGCTTTTAAATGTGTTAAAGGTGAAACAATAGATAAGTTTTGTAAGCAGTATGATTTGTTGTTGTTGTTGTTGCTTTTTAAGGTTTTGGTCAGGTTTGAGATATTCATAAACCGCAAAAACAATGTAATCACTGTTCAGAATCAAGCCATGGTTATCCACATTTTGATCCAATGATTTTTTACAGGAAAATAATTATACGGCTGCTTAAGGCCCGTCTAGACTAACAAACATTTGTTTACAAACACCACCAAAAATTATTTGGTCATGTTTTTTCATACTGTCTAGACTACAACAAACGATGGAATCACATGATAACAATTAAACAAAGAATCTATGATCAATATTATCAGAAGTGGTATTTTAATATCAACAATTCATTACGTTTATCGTCCTACAGAATCTTTAAACACAATTTTGTCAATTCTCTATGTGATTAAGTCAACAAATTTATCAAGTGTCTACGGGGAAGTCGGAAGAGTCCCTTAAAGTATTGTTGGAAAGTGTGACATGATACCATATCGGTTAAAAATCTTAAAGGTGCCACAGAAGGGTGTTGTCAAACTCATCTACAATATGTTAAAAAAAAATTTAAAAAAAAATGCCATTTCTAATCTTACGTACAATAAACTTAATTGGGCCGATCACGTTAAAGAACTTCTTCAATTCTTCGGATTCAATAACCTATGGATAAGCCAAGCAAATGAGTTAGTTAGCTTCCAGCATATTAAACAACGCATACATGACCAATATTATCAATCTTGCTACTTATTTTAATATGTTAACATTGAAGCAAATAAAATGTGTTGGATTGTATTGTATTGTAAGTAGAGGCTGACGTTTGAAATTGCGAAATGGTTATTATGCAACACGAGGTTTGATGCTAAGGGGATTGAGATTCCTGCATTTCTCATTTGATTGATTGATTGATTTTTGCGTTTATTTATCGTCGCCATCGGTTGCCCATATGGGCTACCCCCCAAAGGCTGTTAGTTTTGTTACGTGGGATAGTGCAAGATACAGGATGAAACCCATCCTACGTTACGCCTGGTTCTTCAACGTGCTCGGTGTATAGTACCGTCACACGGGACTCGGTTTAACGTATCATCCGAAAGACTATTAGTATTTTTAGATGGCCAGCCGTGGGGCCCGAACCCAAATCCTCAAGTGACCCAAGACTTAATGTTTACAATTCCTACGCTCTACCACTTGAGCTATGCGGGCTGGCTGATGACTCAGTTGTTAGTGTGTTGGACTCTTTACCAAGACCTCCTAGGTTCAATCCCAAGCTAAGGCTCTTAGCTTCTCAGTGTAGGAGTGCCCTTTGATACTTCAGGATCCAAACGTAGTAACGGTGTAGCCAGGAAACACTTGAATAAGTGGAATATCGCTGTGATATGACTAAATAATGTTGAAAGCCGAAGCGCAATAACCACCAAACCCTGCAAGGTAGCACATGCCAAAATGCACTAACTAGCCAGTCAGAGACGGTGATTTTGCACATTTATACATGATGCAACGGTAACAGAGCTCACACTCTTGCTTTCTGGATAAAAATGACACCAACCCGTTGGTAAACCAATAACAGATATCGTCAGACCGACACGCCTGCCACGAAAATACATGTACCTCTGATTCCTTTCTTCTTTACCACAGGACAAAATTTAAGACATGCCTAGACTAAAAACGTTGGCAGACGACAATATAAATGTAGCTCAAATGATGGAATTTTCCTTTAACAGAGTAGAAATCACTGTTGGACTTGTTGGTGTTACTAGCATTTTCTCCTTTTCCCACTATGTTTTCAAAGACTTCTTCTTCAGGGTCGTTAAAACCCACAGAGCTGACAACTTCGAAAACAGTTTTGTAAAAAAAAAAAATAAATATATGATAAGGTAAAACACACAAGTATTGTATGAAGACATTTTGGTAAAAGGGTTGTTGTATAGATATCACTGATTAGAAGGAATATATTCCCTTGCCACTATGTCTTTAAATTCATCTGTGGCAGGATGAAAGAAGCCTTTTTAGAGACAGCAATAAGTTAGGCCTTTACCACATGATCCTGGGCCCGTATTCACCAACCGTACTTAAGAACGTGCCTTGTCTTGTGTCCCAGAATTTTCTACATTTGAAAGTAACACAACTCCTGATTGGCTAAACCATTTGGTTTAGCCAATCAGGAGTTGTGTTACTTTCAAATTCAGAAAATCTTGGAGAATACGACTAAGAATATTATGAAGAATGGTTGGTGAATACGGTCCGCGTATTTTAATGACCCCCAAGGGAAAAGACATAAAAACATTCCGTTAAAATTAGAAAATGCTGGTAACCAGTATTTTCTCCTTTTTCCACTATATCTTCTACAGCTTCCAAACAGATTTCGTTATTTGTACATATTATTTGTAGTCTGCAAATGCTCTCAATTTGGAGAAGTCCAGAATTTTGTCGTTAGGTAAAGAGTCAAATATTGACACTTACGACATCAGTCCCGTCTACTTTGTAATACCGATATGTAATGCAGTCTGTGCTAAAAAGAAGCTTGAAAGATGTAACCCATTGGTCTCCAAACGCTTTTCCAAGTGTAACAATCTGCTTTATATATTTCAGACCTGGAAACCTGATCTGAAAAATAAACAAGAGAACCACGCAGGTTACATGCCGCTCATCTGTGAAAGGCCCGGATGTTGAAGGCTCGAAATCGTAGTTAAAGTTTCAGAAAGGAGGAAACTGTAAATCTATAGTGGATTTGATGACTTTTACTATACTGATAAAAATTATGTGTCGAAAATATGGAGAATATTCTATCTTTACATTATTTAACGATTAATTTTCCTACTCTTAACTTACAAAACCGTAGACTTGCCCAATTTGAAAGCATTTGCAGAGGATAGATTAAATAGTGCTTACTTCTTGGAATTTCTCTATGAAAGGGTGGAAAATATTGTGCAAAAGGGACAAAATGCTCGTTAACCGCATTTTCTCCTTTTTTCACCAAGTTTTCAACAGGCATCCTTCTCACGGTCGTTAAAATTGAACTCTTTGGTAAAGGGATAAAAGGACGTTTACCTGTACATACTGATATTTGTTTAATGACCCTGAGCACCAGCTTGCCGTTGAACTTAGCCTGGCATACGTCGCCCTATGGTAATAGGAGTAAGTGCTCTGAGTCAGGCCAGAATCAGGCACACTTTCGCAAGGTCCCGACACCAGGTATTTCGTATCACACAGGTCTGAAACATTTTTATAAGTTATTTAGCATGCTTGGATACAATACGGAATTTTATTGGATTGGTACACTGCAGACCCAGTCTATATTTTTTTGTTCACGCGACAGTCTAACAGACTGACAGCATTATATCGATCTTCTATAGAGTGGTTACAGGAGCTACAACGGGCCCCAGCCTATGGTAGTGTAACACCTGGGTCCGTATTCACCAACCATTCTTAAGAAAATTCTTTATCTAATTCTAGATTTAGAAACTAACGCAACTTCTGATTGGCTAAACCATTTAGTTTATCAAAATCAGAAGTTGTGTAGAAAATTCTTGAGAATGAGATTAAGAATGTTTTTTTAAGAACGGTTAGTGAATACGGGCTCAGAACAGACATACGGTAAACCGTGGGGGATCCGTTGATCAAGTCCCTCGGCTGTACTATTTATGCCCGCCCCCATGTTTGTGGTCGACAGACTTTTTAGCTCACCTGAGCACGAAGTGCTGAGGTGAGGTATTGTGATGGGTCATTGTCCGGCGTCCATCTGTCGGTCTGTCCGTCTGTCCACAATTCCTTTAAACATCTTCTCCTCCTAAACCGCTGGGCCAATCTTGATGAAACTTGGCAGGGATGTTCCTTAGGTGAAGCTCTACCAAAGTTGTTCAAGAGATTGAATTCCACCCAAAACTCTGGTTGCCATGGCAACAGAAAGGAAAAAAAATAGGAAAATCTTTGGAAATCTTCTTCTCTGATTCTAGAAGGCGTAGAGCTTTGATATTTGGAATGTAGCATCTCCTAGTGGACCTCTACCAAGTTGGTTCATATGATGCCCCTGGGGTAAAAACTGGCCCCGCCCCGGGGGTACAAGTTCGAACATAGGAACAAAGAAGGAAAACTTTAAAATTCTTCTTCTCTGAAACTGGAAGGCGTGGAGCTTTGATATTTGGCATCTAGCATCTCCTAGTGGACCTCTACCAAGTTGGTCCATATGATGCCCCTGGGGTCAAAACTGGCCCTGCCCCGGGGGTCACAAGTTTCGAACATAGGAACAAAGAAGGAAAACTTTAAAATTCTTCTTCTCTGAAACTGGAAGGCGTAGAACTTTGATATTTGGTATGTAGCATGTCCGAACGGACCTCTACCAACTTTGTTTATACGATGCCCCTGGGGTCAAAACTGGCCCCGCCCGGGGGATCACAAGTTTCGAACATAGGAACAAAGAAGGAAAACTTTAAAATTCTTCTTCTCTGAAACTGGAAGGCGTGGAGCTTTGATATTTGGCATCTAGCATCTCCTAGTGGACCTCTACCAATTTTTATTCATATGATGCCCCTGGGGTCAAAACTGGCCCCGCCCTGGGGGTCACAGGTTTTGAACATAGGAACAAAGAAGGAAAACTTTAAAAATCTTCTTCTCTGATTCTAGAACGCGTAGAGCTTTGATATTTGGTATGTAGCATCTCCTAGTGGACCTCTACCAAGTTTGTTCATACGATGCCCCTGGGGTCAAAATTAGCCCTGCCCCGGGGGTCACAAGTTCGAACATAGGAACAAAGAAGGAAAACTTTAAAATTCTTCTTCTCTGAAACTGGAAGGCGTGGAGCTTTGATATTTGGCATCTAGCATCTCCTAGTGGACCTCTACCAAGTTGGTTCATATGATGCCCCTGGGGTCAAAACTGGCCCTGCCCCAGGGTCACAAGTTTCGAACATAGGAACAAAGAAGGAAAATTTTAAAATTCTTCTTCTCTGAAACTGGAAGGCGTAGAACTTTGATATTTGGCATCTAGCATCTCCTAGTGGACCTCTACCAAGCTGGTTCATATGATGCCCCTGGGGTCAAAACTGGCCCTGCCCCGGGGGTCACAAGTTTCGAACATAGGAACAAAGAAGGAAAACTTTAAAATTCTTCTTCTCTGAAACTGGAAGGCGTGGAGCTTTGATATTTGGTATGTAGCATCTCCTAGTGGACCTCTACCAAGTTGTTTCATATGATGCCCCTGGGGTTAAAACTGGCCCTGCCCCGGGGTCACAAGTTTCGAACATAGGAACAAAGAAGGAAAACTTTAAAATTCTTCTTCTCTGAAACTGGAAGGCGTAGAACTTTGATATTTGGTATGTAGCATCTCCTAGTGGACCTCTACCAAGCTGCTTCATATGATGCCCCTGGGGTCAAAACTGGCCCTGCCCCGGGGGTCACAAGTTTCGAACATAGGAACAAAGAAGGAAAACTTTAAAATTCTTCTTCTCTGAAACTGGAAGGCGTAGAACTTTGATATTTGGTATGTAGCATGTCCGAACGGACCTCTACCAACTTTGTTTATACGATGCCCCTGGGGACAAAACTGGCCCCGCCCGGGGGATCACAAGTTTCGAACATAGGAACAAAGAAGGAAAACTTTAAAATTCTTCTTCTCTGAAACTGGAAGGCGTGGAGCTTTGATATTTGGCATCTAGCATCTCCTAGTGGACCTCTACCAATTTTTATTCATATGATCCCCCTCGGGTCAAAACTGGCACCGCCCCGGAGGTCACAAGTTCTAACATAGGAACAAAGAAGGAAAACTTTAAAATTCTTCTTCTCTGAAACTGGAAGGCGTAGAGCTTTGATATTTGGTATGTAGCATCTCCTAGTGGACCTCTACCAAGTTTGTTCATACGATGCCCCTGGGGTCAAAACTGGCCCTGCCCCAGGGGTCACAAGTTCTAACATAGGAACAAAGAAGGAAAACTTTAAATTCTTCTTTTCTAAACCTTGAAGGCATAGAGCTTTGTTATTTGGTATGTAGTGAACCTGTTCTAAGTTTGTTAGCCCACCTGAGCACAACATGTTCAGTCAGTTCGAAATTGGGTCACCTGGGGTCATAAACTAAGTCACTAGGTCAAATTAAAGAAATACCTTGTGGGCACTCTAGAGGCCACATTCATTGCCCAAATGACCTGAAATTTGGTCAGAATGTTTGTCTTGATAAAATCTTGAGTTTGGATTTGGGTCACCTGGGATCATAAACTAGGTCACTAGTTCAAATTAAAGTAATACATTGTGGGCACTCTAGAGGCCACATTTTTAGCTCAATTGACTTGAAAATTGGTCAGAATGTTTGTCTTTATAAAATATCACATGAGTCCGAATTTGGGTCATGTGGGGTCTTAAATTAGGTCACTAGGTCAAATTAAAGAAATACCTTGTGTGCACTCTAGAAGCCACATTTATTGTTCAATTGATTTGAAAATTGGTCAAAATGTTTGTCTTGATGAAATCTAGGATGACTTTAAAATTGGGTCACCTAGGCTCATAATCTAGGTCACTAGGTCTAATTAAAGAAATACCTTTAGGGCACTCTAGAGGTCGCATTTCTTGCTCAATTGACTTGAAACTTGGTCAGAATGTTTGTCTTGATTAAATATTGGGTGAATTTGAAATTGGGTCAGCTGGGGTCATAAACTAGGTTACTGGGTCAAATTTAAGAAACACTTTGTGGGCACTCTAGAGGCCACATTTATTGCTCGATTAACTTGAAAACTGTTCAGAATGTTTGTCTTGATAAATTTTTTGATGAGTTCTAAATTGGGTCACGTGGGGTGATAAATTAGGTCACCAGGTCAACTTACGGAAATTCCTTGTGGACGCTCTAGAAGCCACATTTTAAGCTCAACTGACCTGACAATTTGTCAGAAATTGAATTGTGCACGTTGAGTGAATTTCGCCTATTGACTCAGGTGAGCGTCCAGGGCCATCATGGCCCTCTTGTTTGTTGGTACTTTCATTTAATTCCAGTACAGTTGTTTTCGGGAATTCCCCTTGACGTACCCCCTCACATAGCAATGCAACGTAAAGCGCGAGAAATACAGGGTAAATGTGGGTAAATTACGTCATATTTCTCTGATTGGCACGCGTAACTAGTAACTAGTGCGTGGGAACTGCTGTCTCCTTTTCCATTGAAGAGTTAGAAAATATAAAATCGGTATTTTTCACTGGCCGGAACCATGATATATCAAGCCATAATCCACCATTATTTTTCGATAAATTACCTAAAAACATGAAATAAAAGGTTGCCATTTTTGGAATTATTTAGTGCCCGTGACAACACGCAGGATCCATACTCACTAACCATTCTTATGAACATTCTTAATCTTATTATCAAGGATTTTCAAAATCCATAATTAGACCAAGAATGTTCTTAACCCTTAAGCTGCTATATAAATGAAATGAATTTCTCAAGTCAATTGTAAAAACCCAATATTTGCTATTTCATAGGTGCATGAAGCCACTTACTATTTTTAAAGGCCATTTTACAAACGTTCCAAAGAAATAAACAGCAAAACTCCCGTTCCGAGAGAGAAGGAGCAGCAGAGACAGTGGTTTCTGTGGTGGCATATTTCTGCCACGATGATACGAGATAACTATCGGGATAATTTTAGAAAACTATCACGATAAATAAAAGTTTCCTGTAAATTTTATCTACATAGTGAAAAGTTTTCTGAAAAAAAAAAAAATATATATATATATATATATATATATATATATATATATATATATATATATATATATATATATATATATCACGATAATCTTAGTTATCTAGAAAATTTTATATTGATCAGTAAATATTTTAACTCAGAATTTCCCATTCCTGAACGAAACTGACATTCGACATAAAAATTATCGCGATGAGCCACGCTCTAACAAAAGGGGGCTTACTACGTCTTTGTGATGCATGACACCAAGCAAGACATCACATAATTATGGATCCATAATAGCCACACACACACACACACACACACACACACACACACACACACACACACACACATATATATATGTATGTGTGTGTGTGTGTGTGTGTGTGTGTGTGTGTGTGAATCATGAGGTGGACTGGTCCATGGACATACAGAGAATTGACAAATAGCGAAAAGTGTCGGCAAAATCCGCGCAGCATTAAGCCACCTTTTCACAGAGCATGGCTCATGTACATGTATGCGACATTTGAATAAACCCGTCTAGGATCTCGAAGACCTCACTAGGACTACGTACATGTATATATTAACCCTTAAGCTGCTAATCGCGACCCACGGACCTTTTGCGGACAGTGTAGATCAAGATCAGACTGTCCGATAAGGTATTTTTTTCCCGGTGAAATCAACTTCGAAACTGCAATGTTTGGCCTTTCAGTATTGAGTAGAAATGTGCGTTTCATTTTATTCAACAGCTTAAGTGTTAAATTACATGTAATCATGTATCGTAGACAAGCGACGACGTGGTAGAGTATTCTTCTCGTTGAGGTACGAGTATTCACATGGTTGTCGTATAAACGAGGATTGTTGAGGAAGTTCGCATTTTTTTCAACAATATATAAAACAGTGAGGAAAAAGAGGCAACTGCCGGTGAGGTTACTTTTCTTTTATTAATTTTTCTTCATTTCGAACCGCAAAGGAGTTCAATGGCCATATTCCAGTACCTCTTACGCCGTCTATCCTTGTTAAGAGATATTTCTTGTTTGCCATGTATATATGAACCATGCTCTGTGAAAAGGGGCCTTAATGAATCTGCAAACTGTATCGACCAAGGTCAGCCTGTGCAGTCTGTGAAGGCTGACCTGGGCCGAAACTTTTCGCTATGGGTCAATTTTCTGTATGTCAAGGGACCGGACTACCTCATGATACAGTCGGTTGTTAGACAAAGTGGAATTTTGAGTTCCCTCATTATGTGATGACTTGCTTGGTACCCTGCATTACGGAGATGCATTAAGTTCCCTTTTAACAGAGCATGGCTCATATTTACATGGGAGGCGCTCTGGGAAAAGGAGGTTTAGCACATTTCTATGGTGCATGATAGTAAGCAAGTCATCACATAATTATGTATCCATAAAATCCATTTTGTCAAACAACCGTCCATATCATGAGGTAGTAAGGTCTTTTTATCTGCAGAAATTCAACCCATGTGCGGTCTGCTCAGGCTAACAGGGATCGATACCTTTAGCAGATGCATTTAACTCCTTTTTCACAGAGCATGACTCATATGTAAGTTTCCTGGCAACACGATAATATTCTTGCTATTGTTAGAAAGAGAGGGGGGGGGGGGGGTGTCCGTAATAGTTACCTGCTTCCCGGCACAAGTATGTGTCTTTGTTTGGTATACATCTTTCTCCTTGTGGACACTGTCTTACTGAACAAGGATTGTTTTGCCTCAACTGGTAAAAGAAATGACATAAATATATTTATGAGTCATGCTCTGGCAAAGGGAGATTTATGCATCTCCATGATCCATTTATACTAAGCAAGATATCACAAAAGCATGGATCCATAAAATCCATTTCGTCTAACAACCAACAGAATCATGAGCTAGCCTGAACCTTTGACATGCAATAGCAAATGTTTCGACTTGCGTCAGCCTGCACACCTGAATCGATACTTTTTGCAAATGCTCAAAGCCCCTTTTCACAGAGCATGGCTCACATCAATTTGTCAAAACATAAGTGTTTGTTTGGTGTTTTTGTTCGCTGACAGCAATATTGCTGTTAAGTAAGAGCACCAAATGCACTTATCCATGCATGCCTGACTTTCTATTCACAAACCATTTCATTTTTCGAACGGGGAATTCTTGGATTTTCTATACCGATAAATTTTCCAGCTCAAATCCATGCATTGCAGGCGGATAAAACTGGACAAGATGGAGGAAAACACGTGTCAAATACGGACCCCCGAATATAGTATGATGACGCAGCCTGTGTTCGGACTACTTTCTGTTTGGTTGCAGATGTGATCGGTTTTCACATATATTTCACCTGAAACTTCGTCAATCATGAACAAAATGCAAACGATGTAGATATGTTACTAGAAAACATGGTGTATATATTGGGGCTTTTAACCAAACAACAGAATTGCATTATTGGACAATTTTAACGGAAGATCGACAGTCATATGGTTTTCATAGAGAATGATAATATTGATTAGATATTTCCTAATGATACTTCTGTTGACTATCCGACAGACTCATTCCATCCAAAACAAATTTCTAAAGATGTTGTAGTCAACAGATTCGGTCTTTGGCTGGTCAAACTCCGTAAACGTTTTGAAGTTCATTTTGTAAATGGTACAGCCTGTGGTTACTTATATGGAAAACTCGCACAATGCGAATAATGGAAAAGGTCTTGTTGATTATTGTATTTTATCGTGTGAATTATTTCCTTTTTTGTCGAATTTTTACATAGACGAGGAAGAGTTTTCTTATCACTATCCATTTTTTTTTTTTTTTTTGTAAAATTAAGTTTAATACGGGTTCAACAAACGGCCAAAATGTTTTGCATTCAAACAATTCTTTTCAAAAATACATCGCCTATAGGTGGGATGATAATAAGAAGCACGAATTTTTATTCGAATCTCGGCGTCTTTTTGTGAAATTTTACTCATCTCTGACGCTTCCAATTACTGATAGTAATTTGATGTTGAACAAGATATGTCATATTATCAAACAAGCTGGCAATCAAATGAAAACAAAAGAGAGATTAAACAGTTATGCATTATGTAAAAAGAGCCCATAGTGGGACTCTGAATGTCGCCAATTAAAGAAGATGAAAACCTGGTCGCTCAGTGCATTTAGACGAATGAGGAATCTGAAATCAAAGTACTGAAAGTACTGACAGACTAGCGAATTTGATTGATTGATTGTTTGTATGTGTTTGACCCTGTTTTCAACAGTATTTCAGTGATGTAGCGGTGGAAAATACACATATCCATGCTTTAACTGGATTATAGTTAAACCATAACACGCATAATCCCGGCAGCTCAGTCAGTAGCGTACAGGACTTGAGAACAGAAGGCCGCTGGTTCGATCCCCGACTCTGCAAATTTCTTTCTGAGGATTGATGATAGTCATTGCGACAGGTTCATTTCTCTCTCACATTTCGACGATGGTTATGTGGGAAAGCAGCCAGTGGCTTGGAAAGAATATTGTGCGGAGTACTGGTAAAAGAAACTCCAGGAAAGCATGGATAGGTGCACTGGCCGCCGTGATACAACTGAAATAATGTTGAAAACGGCGTTAAGCACCATACAATCAATCAATTAAATGTAACAAATCCGCTGGTTTGCTTGTGAGAAACCCACCTGTACATGTAGGGGTCTGAACTCTAAATGTTCAGTCTGGTTCGTGGGCTGTCACATGAGCTGGTCACTTTTGAGTTGTATAACATGTATATTTTTTTTTAATCTTTCAACTAACCGGATATCCATGCAATAACACCCATGCGATATTTTTTTTTATTATATACCTGTAAGTTTTCCGAGTTAAATACATGCGTCGCACGCGGCTAAAATCACACACGACGAAAAAAAATCCGTATTCCACTCAGTGGAATACGGTTCCAAATATGGTATGATGACGTCATTCTCGATTTGATTTTACGCAACGTAGTAAAATCAAGCATGATCTCAAGACGTGTTCAATCTATTTTTAGTAACGCCAAATCTTATTTTTCTGTGTGTGAAGATCTGCCCCAAATAAATTTAAAGCATTATTCCAAGTCTAAAACAAAACATTCGAATAATATTAATCAACTATTTGACCTTTATTGAAAAAAGTACAATTGCAACGCAATATTAAACGAGATTATCGTGACATCAACTGTCGGCTGCTAGATCGAATATTATTGTTTTATATGTTAACACAATGGGCGTGGTGGAAATAATACTAAATAAAATTCATCCGCCATTCATGAAAAAAAGATGTTAACGCCTACTAAACCAATTTTTCTTATAACTATGCTTCGTTTTCGAATAAAATTGTCACTAAATGCATATATTTTGGTTTTTGGTAGTTTAGGTATATAATAAATGGAATATTATGTTGTAGTATGTTTCCTGGGGCTTGTATTTACTTCTCGCTGCGTGGGAAAATTTTGATATCGCGCGAGACCGAAGGTCGAGCGCGATATCAAATTTTCCCACGCAGCTCGAAGTAAATACAAGCCCCAGGAAACACACTACAACATAATATTCCGTATTGATATACCACGGATATTTATAGATTTTTGATATACCACGGATATTTATAGAACAGTAAGTTCCACTGACTCCGCCCCCTATCACCATTTATGAATGAAATGCATTCCAAAAATAGTAACGATTACTACAGAAAGCCCGCGAAAAAAAAAAACGATGTCATAGCACGCGCGCTACTTTCCGATGATCTGCCTACGTAATTCCTGTCCGTGACGTCATTTGAATGCCGCGTCTTCTCAAATAGAATAATCCCAAGCGATCTCAATCGCAATTTTCGGACGTTTAATTACTACGATAAAGTACTATGTATGTGGGTAATGCAATTTTAAAATGGGAGTTCCGACATAAATAAACTTTTAAAACTTTTAAAATGTATTTGTCAGCAACATTTTTCACATCTTTTCACAATGAGTACAAATCATAGGTTAAAAGATAAATAGAATACGTACATAGTGTTGTCGTAGATCAAAAATATCTAACTCGGTTGTGAGAATTGATTATTGTCTCGCCAAGGCTCGACAATTATCAATTCTCCCAACCTTGTTAGATATTTTTGATCTACGACAACACTATGTACGTATTCTCTATTTATTCATTTTTTTCGTAGATAGCAAATGATATACTGCCTAATATACATGTACTTGACGGTCATATTTGTTTAATGGTATATTAGTGTTAGCGGGGAACGTTACTCTGTTAATAGTGTATACATATAGCTATGCTTTGTATAATGGACGAGAGGGGAGGCCTTAGATTACTAACAAAGAATTGAATTGAATCGGTCAGTATGTTACGTTATATCATTCATCCGATGGATTTTCACCCACTTAACCTATATTTGTTTTTAATTTTTACCATTTTCGAATAAAGGTGTCCGTTTTTCGAATAAAGGTGTCCGTAATTGCATTATTTTGTTTGTAAGATGTGTAGCTATAGATCTGTAATAAAAGAATATGATGTATACTTTTTAGCGGATTTGTATAGCAAATCCACTTACTGTGATCATTCTGACCGGAACCAAATACATCATGAGTAACGACGCATGCGCGCTCACATTGTACTACGGTATCGGTTTGACCTGAATCAAATACACTGTCATTCACGACTACGCCCATTCTACTTTCAGTTTTAGCTAATACACCTCAACCTGGTTTTTCAACCACCGTATATACTGTCCTACACGTGCATACATATAGTCCGAAATCTAATACCAGCAAAAAACTGCGTAAGATTGGCGGATCAAATTACCACTCCTTAAACATGACAGTTACTGCGTGGCCCGCTTGGCAGAACAATTTTGACTTTCCCTGCCCTAACTAGCTCATTTTTAAAATGATTTTACATGTGTTGCATGTTTTATTTTTTAATACAACATATTACAGCTTTATGCTGCTCCAAAAACCCGCTTTCCAGGACTTTGAGTCCTTTGATTTTTCCTTTGGCTTGTATTTGCTTCTCACAGCGGTCTCGTGAGATATAGGATATATTTTTTCTAAACGCTCAAGGCAGATACAAGTCACAGAAAAGTTACAACGACATAACATTATGTAACACACATGGAAGAAAAAATGACTGAATAAATTCGGAAATGTGATGGGGTTTTACGTCGTCCCTTTTTCAGCGTAGCCGAATACGCTGGCTTTTTACCTAATTCTTGGTACTGATAAAGAATGAATAGATGGTACTTTGCGATTGGTCAAAAATATAATGATGTTTATTCGGCGGGCCCCTGCTCGCACATTTATGAAACCAGTCTTTACAAGTGTTGCTACCCCTAATTAATGCCCCGGGGCCTTGATTCATACCATAGCAAATTAATGTAATAGAGAATGGTCCTTCCTTGTTCTATTCGGAAATTTTATATTTCATAGGCGTTTCCCAAAATCTCAATAAGTCCTCCTTTTCAACAAAATGAAAAACGGTGTGGAAAAAGAGGTAATTCCTCGCGAATTTGATTTTCATTATCTTACTTCATATTGAGTCACAAAGGAGTTTTAAAATTTACATTCCACTATCTTTTACACCGCCTATCTTTTTTAACTCTTTACCAAACGACAAAATTTTGGACTAATCCAAACTGAAAGCATTTGCAGACGACAAAATGAATGTGACCCTAAAATTGAAATTTATATTGGGAAGGATAGAAAACATGGTGGGAAAAAGAGAAAATGCTGGTTACCAGCATTTTCTCCTTTTCCCACAATATTTTCAAATTCTTTCTTTCTTAGGGTCTTTAAAGTCGGGATTGTGTGGTAAAGAGTTTTAAAGATATTTCTAGTTGCTAGTTTAACTCTAAGGCTGCTAAACGCGACTCAGTGACCTTTTGCGGACAGTGTACATCAAGATCAGATTCCACAGAACGTGCTATCTGATCTTTGATCTACACTCTCCGATGAAGAGATTTTTCCCCATAAGTACCTTTGAAAGAGCAAAATTTTGTATTTTTACCATCGGCTTGGAATTTTCATTTCACTTGTCTAGCAGGTTAGGCGCTAAAGAATCAGAAAAAATATGGCCAATCATCATAAGTACTTACTGTTATCCATTCGTTCACATCCATATAGATGTACTCGGCGCTCGAGTTGAACTTTTCCGGGGACATCGACTCATTTTTTACATTCAACATTTCACAGTAACTTTCTTTACGCAAGAAGTTCACAGCCAGGCAATCAGTGTAATAAAGACAGGCATCCATACAATAGGAAAAAGATGTCACATTCATGGTGAATATTGGACAAACCTCTAAACGACGTCCGACATGGAGATTTCCGTCAAAACTCGAACATGTTGACTGTTTCATTTCTATTTTGTTTAAAATCATCACTAAGATTAAAATGTCCTTTCTCCACGATATTTTATGGGTCATCTTCATCTTGAGAGAAACTGAAATATGTCGAAAGAAAATCTAGTTTGAAAACAAGCCTTCATAATAAATTCATCATGTTAACCCCACAATCACGACCCTGGGTAAAAAGCCTTTTGAAAACATTCTGAGAAAATGAGAAAATGCTGGTAACCAACATTTTCACCTTTTCCCACAACGTTTTCTACCCTTCTGGAGTAAGGTTTCATCAGTTGAGTCACATTTAAGTTGTCGCCTGGAACAGCTTTGAAGTTGGACGAGTGTAAAATTTTGTCGTGTGATAAAGAGTTAAATAGAATATAAATTACACAGACAAAATGCATTGTGCTGATCACAAAGGAAACGTCGATTATTTAAACGTGTATTGTACTTTATAATTAACTCTCATTGGATATTAAACCTTCACCAGACAATATAATTTTAGACTTATTAATCCCCAGCCGCGAAGCTTTCTTCTGTTCGTCCACCTGCATGTCCGTAACACTTTCCTGTCCGCTCCATATCTCCTGAACTTTTTGAAAGATTTTTATTAAACTTTGGTCAACGGTTTATCGCAGTGAGATGGTGTGCAGAAACTACTATTCAACCATGGTCAAGGTCAAGGTTGAACTTGAAGGTCACAAGTCCGAGCCTTTAACTTTGTGTCCGCTTCATATCTCCTTTACCCCTGTAAGGATTTTCATTAAACTTTGATAAAGTGTTCACCTCAGTGAGACGGTTTGCAGAACCCGTAACTCAAGCATGAAGACTCAAGGTCAAGGTCACAATTGAAGATCGTGGGATTTAGCCTTGAACTTCACGTCCGCTTAATTTCTCTTGTAACCCTAGAAGGATTTTCATGAAACTTTGGTCAAATATTTGCCCCAATGAGATGATGTGCAGAATCCATAATTCAACCATGCCCACTCAAGGTCAAGGTCACAGCTGAAATCACAAGTTAAAGCCTGTACTTCTATGTCGGCCCCATATCGCCTTGACCCCTTGAAGAATTTTTATAAAATTTTGGTGAAATGTTAGGTTCAGTGAGAGAATGTGCAGGACTCATGACAGCATGCCGACTCAAGGTCTGGGTCACAATTTTACAGGAGCTTAAACCTTTGATTTCCCGTCTGCTGCTTATGTTCTTTTGTGCATGGAAGGATTTTCATTAAGCTTAAGTCAAATGTTCACCTAAATGAGAGTGTATGCAAATGTATGTTTCAACCATGCCAACTTAAGGTCGAGGTCAAAGTTGAAGGTACGTGTAAATAGTTTGAGCCTTTCACTTCATTTTTGCACAATTTATTTACCCCAAAAGGATTTACTTTATTTTTCTTATAACTTTGGTAGAATATTTTCTTTTGTGAGAAGATGTACATAACTCGTGTCTCAGTAATGCTGGCTAAAGGTCAAGGTCATAATTTGAACCTTCGACCACATGCCAAGCCTGGAAGGATATTCATTTAACTCTGGTAACATATTGACCTAAGTAATAGAAAATGTGAAGTACATATACCCATGGCCGTTTACATGACACGTTCTTTTATGCAAATATTATATACTGTCCCCTTCATTTTCTTAAATTTGTCTGCTGCAAATCATAAAATATCAGTAACAGGGAAAGGTTTAAACTTACTTTTCCTCCAAACAACCAAAGATATGGATGGATGGTGGATGGATGGCTTGGTGTTTTGTGTCCGTCCGTGGTGATACGACTATATAGACTATATAGAAGGATGGTTATAAAGGTTTTGAATTCAAAAAATATACTCATCCAAACATTGTATACCACTCAGATAGAGGACAGCAAAAATGGATATGATAATTGGTGTAATAAGATCAAACATCTTCTATTCGAAAACGGTTTTGGAAATGTATGGGCTAATCCTTATCAAGTAAATTTAGAAACATTTCACTTAACTTTTAAACAAAGACTAGTTGACATTTCTAAACAGAATTGGTTCGAAAATGTATCTAAGTCGAACATCCTTACAACATATGTAACTTTCAAACATGAACATTCCATCGAAAAGTTCTTAGAAATTCTGCCTCGTCAATATAGATATATTATATTTCAAAAATTAGATTAGCATCCCATTCTTTAAGAATCGAAACAGGCAGATATGGGCCTAATAGAATTGAAAGAAGTCAACGCCATTGTGATATATGTAAAGATATTGATATTGAAGATGAATACCATTTCATTTTTAAATGCAAAAAATATGATCACCTGAGACGAATCTATCTAAAGAAACATTTTTACTCAAAACCTAGTATGCAAAAATTTATTTATCTTCTTCAGTCAAAAGTAAAATAACTCTGCTTAATTTGGGAAAATACATAAAATCTGCAATCGAAGTCAGAAATAACGCAATTAATTCCATGAGTAACATTAATGTGTCATTTTTTGCTTGTGAACTTAGCTTTATTTTCTTTTCTCTTCTTTTTTATTTTATTTTGTAGTATAGTTGTCTCAACTATAAGTCATTAACTCCTTACCAAGTAATACCGATCTTCAATGATCCTAAGACGGAAAGCTCGGGAGGTCATTGTTGAAAGGAAGAAAACGCTGTTATACTGGATTTTCTGGAAACCAGGGTTTTCTCCTTTTCAAACAGTGTTTTTACCCTTTGAAAGACAAAATTTTTATTTTAGAAACTTGTAGTATACAACTATTTCCATTTTGGATCAGTTTAAATTTTGTCGTCTGGTAAAGAGTTGTCAATCAAATGTTCTAATTTTCATTAAGATTGAGACAAGGTTCATAGCCATAAACATGTAAGCTTTCTTTCAGAGAGAATGTTTTCAGCCTTTGATAACGGTTATGTGTATATGTATGATATGTATGTATGTATGACTAGAAGCTGTATCAGCTTACGTCAATAAAGATTGTTTTGGCTATAAAAGGCTCAGTGTAAGGAAGAGCTGTTTAGGTCAAGCAGGAATCAAACTCGTGACTCTGTGATCCAAAGTTGAGAGCACTAATCGCTGGGCCATACGGTTGCTTCTATGGCCACACGTCCCACTCTGTCATGGACTATAATTCTTGTTATACAGTTATGCGATAAAAAGAATCTGACATTAGTTGGCTTTTGAGGTAACAATTTTTTTAAAATTCTCCACAAAAAAAAAAAAATGTTATTAAGCTCGCCAAAGGCTCGCTTAATAGCATTTTTGTTGACTCGTTTAATAAAATTCTATCTCAAACACCAACTCAGGCCGGATTCTATATAACTCAAAGACCAACTCTTACTAGATCCTATACACGTATATCCATATAAATGTGGGCTTTTGCAGGCGGCATAGATCAAGATCAGACTGCACAGAATGTGCAGTCTGATCTTGAATCTATACCGCCTGTTTATCTAGTGAAGCCTATAAGATAGAATTATTTGAGCCACTCTGTAAAGAGAGCGTTTAATGCATCTTCAAAAAGTATCGACCCAGCTGATCCTGCGCAGTCCAGGCTGACCTGAGTCGAAACTTTTTGCTTTTGGTCAATTTTCTGCATGTCCAAAGAGCGTTCTATCTCAGGATTCAGATGGTTGTTTGACAAAATGGATGATGATGATGATGATGATGATGACGACGACGACGACGACGATGATGATGATGATGATCACGAGAACAATAATAATAATAATTTTGATATTTATTTACATCTCACCAACATCACAAAGCATCCGGCACTTCGCACAATTATTCTGTTGGTCCCTTTCATCAAAACTATTTCTTAATAGGAACAACGCCGATGTCTGCAACAGCCAATCCAGATTATTTAAATGGTCTACCTCATCTTTTATTTATGAATGATAACTTAGCATTTCTACCATGGGTAATACGGGTATAGATTCTCTGCAATTTATGTACAGCATCGTGGCGTTTGACACGAGAGACATCTTAAAATAGTAATAAATAAAAAGAGTGTTGAAAGATTAATATCATCATTTTTCTTCACTGACGCCCGTGTTTTGAATGCTCGAAAGATTAAAAGTACCAACGATATAGTGTTTAGAAAAAGAAAAAGTACTTTCAGGTGCATAGCCCAGAATGTAGTAAAAATAAAGCCAAATTTATTCTCGATTTACTTCTGTTTTTCTTTCCACTCTGTCTTCCGCCATTTTTCTCTAGCAAAATAGATGTTAGCACCGAACAGAGCCAAACACAACTTTGTCATTTTCTTGACATTGTAAATCAAAATCAGGCTTCATTTTGTGAAAAAATGTTGATCGAGATTAGACTAAACAAAACATGCAGTTTGATCTTTGATCGATAAAGCCCTCCATCTTATTTTTTTTTTTTTTTTTTTTTAATATAGTTTTTTTATATTAATAGCAAAAGCGATTTTGATAAAAAAGATGATCTGCTCTGTTTTCTGATTGAGAAAGCGCATTTCGTTTATTTGATGCTTTGATGGTTAATGTTGAAGCCCAGGCTGCCGGGCTTCCGCCTGGCTACGCGGGTAATTTTAATTTGAATTCAAACACTGCTTATTCATCTGGTTTACCAGTCACTAATCTGTGTAAGCATGAAATTTGGGTAAGCAGTTTAGGTAAGCAAGGATCAAGTCTGAAAACAAGTTTAACTAAACAGCATGATTTTACGATTTTAGTAAATATTTGCATAACCTTACGCCAGCTCTAACCTTTGGGTAAAACAGGGATCGAATGTGTGTATATGTTCTGCGCGAAGTGGGGATCGGGACAATTCTAGAACGGTCAAGCGCAAAGTGGGAATTCTCACTTTGTTGCGATTACAATCCCAAATAATTTGCGTAAACCCACGCAGTTTATTGTCCAGTGCGCAACTCTGGACTGACTTCAGAAAAACATCCAGAGATTTCTTGGAAATATATTGCAATAGTTTAATAGAAATGAAAGAATAAAACAGCTCAAAGTTCTTTGATAGCTAGTCAATAGAGAGTATCTACTTACGATGGTTTTGTCGAAATGTTGCATAACATTGAACAGTGCAGAGAAGAGATTAGACTGCACATGCTATCCAGTTTGATATTGATCTACACTGTTCTTAAACCCCTAGGCTGCTAAGCGCGACTCACTCACCTTTTGCGGACAGCGTACGTTTTTGTGCAGTCTGATCTTGGATCTACACTGTCCGAGAAGGATATATCTCAGACAATGCATGCCGTTTTTTTTTTTTTTTTTTTTCTTCTTTTATTTTGGAATCAACTTCAAAGTCACATAAATGAATATGTATAGATCTGGTGTCACGTGCAAAAATTGCAGGTTTTTCTACCAAATGAAAACTAGAAATTAAGCCAAATTTCTAAAAAATTTTCATCACTGATTTTGATAAAGCAAGAGCTAGCAAACTGTCAAAAAGTTAGAAAGAGAAGTTAGAATAAAAATAAATAAATGAGCCATGCTTCATGAAAAGGGGGTTAATGCACCTGCAAAAAGTATCGCAGGCTTACCTGGGCCGAAACTTTTTCCTATCGGTCAATTTTCTGTATATCCAAGGACAATCTACCTCATGATTTACACGGTATTAAAAAAAAGTGGCTAATATTGATCCATTATTATATGATGACTTGGTTGGTACAATGCATCACGGATATGCACTAAACCCCTTTTGCCAGAGCTTGCTCAAATAAATAGTGAGAGAGATTCAATGGTATTTCTGTAGTGGGACCCCTCAAGGTATGTTTGAGTTTGAAACCAGAATTTTGCGAAAGCTTGTCAGATTGTCAAAAGATCAATAACATCGTCCATTTTGTTTGACCGTATTCACACAAACTTGAACGATGGTACCTGATCTCGTGAAAATAGACGTACAAGAATGCCAGAAGACCATCACAATTTTTCAACGTCAAAATGGTTAATTTTCACTCACTGTAACTGTAGAGTTTGCTTGTAGACTGCAGAAAAAGTTTTGTGTTACATTTTTAGAGTTTTACAAAACCAATGCAAGGCAACAAAAACAACAGCAAACTAAATATGCCCCCTTTTAAGGGGCATAGATTGCAACATGTATGGGTGACTTCACCTCCAGCTGCACATAGTGTGTATCAACATTAACTAATAAAGCGCTAGAACCAGCCCAAGTTGTTTTTGTAGACAGCATAAATCAAGATCAGACTGCATAGAACGTGCAATCTGATCTTGGATCTACAACGTCCGTTACTTTGTAACATATTCTGGCTAAAACAACCTTGAACAGACAGTATTTTGGATGTTTTTCCTGTTTAAAAAGGTCCATTTCATTAATTCGGCACCGTTGGTTTAAACTGCATGGAATGTGCCATCTTATCTCTCATTTACTCTGTCCGGTATACTTCTGGAACATTTCTTGCAAGAAGAGATGTACAGTTCCAATAGCTGAGTTCCGAATGTTGACAGCAGGATTTTTTTTTTGGTTAAGCAATTAAAGCTAAAACATCGTCCCTCATATTTAATATGAGGCTATTAACCCTTTCACCGCCAGTGCTAGCTTGTGCCGATGGCGTAGATCAAGATCAGACAGCACAAAACGTGCAGTCTGATCTTTGGTCTTCACTGTCTGCTACTTGCTGTTAATCATTGGTCAGAGACAGTTCCAAACGCAGCGTCAATATAGTTTAACTCTTTACCACACAATCCCGAGTTTTAACGACCCTGAGAATGAAGCCTTCTGAAAACATTGTGGAAAAAGGAGAAAATGCTGGTAAGCAGCATTTTCTCCCTTTCCAACAATGTTTTCTACCCTATCAAATACAGAAATCACCAATTAAGCAACATATAATTTGTCGTCTGCAAATACTTTCAATTTGGTCCAATCCAAAATTTTGTCGTTTGGTAAAGAGTTAATTAAGACTCTCTAGAGAAGTCGAATTCATTTAGTCGGCAACGAACGAGTTAAGGTGTTTACCTCACGCATATCAAATCATATAATTTCTCTGCAAGCATAAAGTAAAGAGTGAAATTTAACCCTCTATCAAATTATCCCATATATTGACGACCCCGACGAAAGAGGGTTGTGAAAACACTGTGAGAAAAGGAGAAAAAGCTGGTAACCAGCATTGTATCCGTTTCTCACAATGTTTTCTACCCTTTCAAAGCCCAACTCTATCATTTCTATCACTTCTAACTTGTCGTCTGAAAATGGTTTCAATTTGGACAGGTCCAAAATTTGTCTGATAAAAAGTTAATAATTTCAGGCTGCTAAGCGCGACTTGGGGCGCTTTTTTCGGGCAGTGTATATTAAGATCAGACTACACAAAACATGCAGTCTGATCCTGGATCTACATTGTCCGAGACGGTATTTTATCCTTGGTGAATACAACTTTAAAATCGCAATGTTTGGGTTTTACTACTCAGTGCAAATTTTCGCTTCATTTATCAAGCAGTTTAAATGTTTATTTATTATTACCTTGCAATTCACAAGCACGTTACTTTTTCCATGGACAGTTTAGATCAATATTAGAGATCAATATCAGACTAAGTTGCAAAGGAATTCGCAATTCGCTGCGCAATAATGATAGCAGCAATTTTCGGATTTTTTTAATTTCCAGTTGATGAACATAAATTATGCATACTATGACAGTTATAAAATTGCACTAGTGAAGAGGAATATTTAGTTTGTTGTAATTCAACTCATAATTGTTTCAAAGTTAACCAATACATGTAGAAGTAATGGTCTGGAAGTCAAGACAAACGCACTTACAAGTATTACTATGAATACTTCAACCTACCCCAACAAAAATATTTCATTAGTCATTTTTCCAATTACAGCGCACAGTATTGTGCCGAATTATTTATGTATTAATTAATCATGTCTTTTTCATTTGCTGATAAGACTGGCCCTACTACTGCTTGATAGGCGATCATTCGAAGACTATACCGTGACCTTGATAAATCTTTGAACTTGAAGTAAATTCTGTATCCGCTTTGGGATTGACAATCATCTTGGTCGCAAAGATGGCGTCGCAAGCAGCGTAGGAATGGGGTTGGTTTTGCTAGTGACTCGAGGGCGGGTAAACAGTAGGCTCCATATTTACCAACCACTCAAATTTTAAAGTCTACTTCTCAATGTAAAAGCAACACAATATGGCCGGCAACATGCGAAATGAGACCTTCGGGCATTTGCGTAAAGTGTCGTCTCAGATTAGCCTGCGCAGTCCGCGCAGGCCAATTCGAGACGGCACTTTACGACTACATAAGATTTTTTCATACAGTAAACTTTCGTGAAACAGAAAATCGCACCAAAACGGGAAGCGTCGTCTCGGATTAGTCACAGACTGCACAGGCTGATCTGGGACGACACACTTTTACGCACATGTCCGAAGGCCCCTATTCGTGTGTTGCACTCCATATCTGATAGGCTAAACAAAATGGTTAAGCCCATCAGATATGTGAGGTGTGCTCTAGCAAAAGCGGGGGGGGGGGGGGGGGGGGGGCTTAACCCTTTCCCAAACAACAAATTTTGGACTGGTCCAAATTGAAAGTGTTTGCAGACGACAATTTTAAATTTGATGAAAATGGCAGAAAGTTATCAAAAAGGGTAGAAAACACTGTGGGAAAAGGAGAAATTGCTCGTTATGAGCAATTTCTCCTTTTCCCACAGTGTTTTCAAAAAACTTGTACTGCAGACACGTGAAAACCAGGGCTTGTTTGGGAAAGGGTTAATGCATCTCCATGATGCATCGTACCAAGCAAGTCTTCACATAACTACGGATCCATAAAATCAATTTTGTATAACAACAGACTGAATCATGAGGTAGAATGGTCTTTTAACATGCAGAAAATTGATCAAAAGCAAAAAATTTCGACTCATGTCAGTCTGCGCGGACTGTGCAGGCTGACCTGGGTCGATACATTTTGCAGATACATTAAGCCCCTTTTCACAGAGCACGGTTCATATATTCTTTTGAT
Source organism: Tridacna gigas (assembly GCA_945859785.2). Lineage (NCBI taxonomy): Eukaryota > Metazoa > Mollusca > Bivalvia > Cardiida > Cardiidae > Tridacna > Tridacna gigas. Next base: position 57,514,185 of record OX244034.2, read on the forward strand.
TTCGGTAAAGCAAGTTTACCCATTGACCCATTTATCGTTCCCCGTCAACCTTGGGGAGTGGGGTCGGAGAGCCATTCCCATTATCCCTTACAGGAATCCAATCATGTAGTTCCACTGACAAACTAAAATAATTCTTAAATACATTGAAAAAACATATTCCTCTAAAGATATTGTTTAAAGGATTTCATGTCTGTTTTCATAATCGAGCCATGCTCTGGCAAAAGGGGGCTTGATGCATCTCCGTGACGTATGATTCCAGGCATAATTATCACATAATTATGGATCCATAAAATCAATTTTGTCCAACAACCGACTGAATCATGAGGTGGACTGATCCTTTGACATACAGAAAAAATTGACCAATAGCAAAAAGTTTCGGCTTAGGTCAGCCTGCGCGGACTGCGCAGGCTGACTTGGATCGATACTTTTCTCAGATGCATAAAGCCCCCGTTTCACAAAGCATGGCTCATAATTATATGGAAGTCTTATCAAGTTTTCTTCAGCCAACCGTTTTGTATGTGTTTTGATTTAAATATAAACATTTCAAAATATGTTTGAATATGTTTATATTACATATTATGTATTTATCAGACCTTATTGTATGTGAACTTACTTGTAAACAAATAATCAGGCACAATTTAAGTAGTTGAAAGCGTTGGTAGATATTTTTGGTTTTTAAAGAAACGTAACTGTAGCAAAAATTATGCATTAATCTTGCATGAGTTACTTCCCTTTAAACTTAGGCTAGTAGTAAATACGCCCTTACCAAATACGAGTAACAACAAAAAAGTTTGACTTGTCCAAATTGAAAGTAGTTGCATACAACAAAATTGCTATGACCCAAATGGTAGAGTCTGACTGAGTCTGAGAGGGAAATCGGTCTCCAGTTATTTTTTTTTTCAAACAGAGTTTGTCTTTTCTCCCCTTAGGCATGCAAGTAATAACCCCGTCTTTTTGTGTTACTGATAGTACTCCATTTGCCTTAGCCAATCAGATGTGGCGTGCAACACACGAAAAGGGACCTTCGGATATATGCGTAAAAGTGTGTCGTCCCAGATCGGCCTGTGCAATCTGTGACTAATCCGAGACGACACTTCCCGTTTTTGTGCGATTTTCTGTTTCACGAAAGTCCACTGTTTAAAAAAATCTTACGTAGTCGTAAAGTGCCGTCTCGGATTAGCCTGCGCGGTCCGGGACAGAGATATAAAAAAAGGGAGTTCAAGCGCAAAAATATAAAAGTAAGCGTATGCATTATATAAACAAGGCCTAACACAAACGAAACCCCCGCGGCCTTTTTCCTTTTTCCTCTTTCCTTTCTGGTTTCCCCCGCTTCCCCCGCCCCGCTTCTTTTCCCCCTTTTTCCCCTTTTTTCCCATTTTTCACCCGCGCCCTTTTTTAGCCGTTCCGTCAGTTTTCTCGGTTCCCTCTACTTTCTCAGCTTTCTCAGTTTTCTCGGTTCCCTCAGTTTTCTCAGTTAGCCCGTTTTTTTTTCGGTTAGCCAGTTTTTTCGGTTAGCCCGTTTTTTCGGTTAGCCAGTTTAGCCCGTTTAGCCAATTCCCTCAGTTTTCTCAGTTTTCTCAGCTTTCTCAGCTTTCCCAGCTTTCTCAGTTTTCTCAGTTAGCTAGATAGCCAAGATAACCGAGATAGCCAAGATAGCCGAGATAGCCCAGCCAGTCGGTTAGCCTATAAGTCGAGTATATCAAGTATATCAAGTATATCAAGTATATCAAATATGTTGGCTATCTCAACTATCTCAACTATCTCGGTTAGCCGTCTAGCCATCTAGCCGCCCAGTTGTCCCGGTTTGCCGGTTTGCCGGTTTTGTCGAGGGAGTCGAGGGAGTCGAGAGAGTCGAGGGAGTCGAGAGAGTCGAGGGAGTCGAGAGAGTCGAGGGAGTCGAGGGAGTTGAGGGAGTCGAGGGAGTCGAGGGAGTCGAAAGCGTTAAAGAGCTTTAAAGTGCGTTTAAAATATTTTTTTTAAATAGCTTAAACAAAAATATATATTATATAAAAAGGGGAAAAAAATGAATAGTAAAACATTTAAATCGTTTAATGATAATTTAACAATATTTAAAGCTATTATGGCGAGGTGTAATTTATGTAATGTATGTTTAAAAAAGTTAAATGATGAAATAGATGAAATAGAAGAAAACGAAGAAGATAAAAAAATTAATAAATTTTATGAAAATGAAGAGGAAACAATTAGAACTATAAAAAAAAATGAACTTGGTGTTTATATCAATAAATCTATAATACCCGCTTTGGTTCGTGATAATGTGTTTAATTCTAATCTTGTGAGTGATATTAAAAATATAAAATATGCAAAACTTCACGAAAATGGTATTAAAACGGATAGATATACATTAAATGAATTAAAGGAGTTGCCTCCGTTTGTTGATGATATTTATGGTTGGAGTTATTTCACTAAAAGCCAAGCTGATAAAATAGGTAAGCGCTTTACACTTGATACCAAAAGTAATAATGGTATAGCTGACATTATTATTAATGAAATAAATGCAGCCCTTAAAAGAGCGTTTGGGCCTGACTTAATTAATAAGATTGGAACGGTTAAAATCTCTTTTACTCCTTCACTTGATAGTAATGGAAAAATAGAAAAAACTATTAACGAACAAGAAGAAAGAACAGAAAAAAAAATATTAAAGAAATTTTTAGATTTAAATAGCGGTGACCCTATTGCGGGTTATTTTAAATTTAAAGTTGATACAAGTGATTTAACAATTGAAGAATTTCAAAGCCATATAATTCAATTAGATAAAGAATTTTATAATAAAGGTTTTGGGTTTTATGCTATAGACTGCACCCAAGATTATAGCGGAACCTTAAACCGTACTTTGTTTTTAGCTGAGTTAAAACATTTAGGATTTGAAAGAGAAGAGGATTTATATGATGAAGCAAGTATTATATTAGGTAAGATAAAAGATAAAAAACAAAAGATTTGGGAAGTCGTAGAAGAAAATATAAAAAAAAGAAATTTAAAAGTTATAGTATCTGAAGAAGTTACAAAAAAAGGAAGTGGTACAAATATAGTAAAATATTACTATTATATTAATGATCGTAAAATTGAAGTAAAATTTTATAATAAATTAGTTTCTAACTATGAAAGTCGTGGCGTCCAAGATGTAGAGGGTACACATTTATCAGAGCATGTTTATAATAATAAAGAGGTTTTAATGAAAACGTTTTATCATCCAGATATTATAAAAAAGGGTGTCACACGTTGCGAGATTACAATAAATGGATTTAATGAAAACGAAGAAATAAATTATTTAGGATTACTTAAAGAAGAATATAAACGAATTGGATCAAAACCAATTTTTTTAAATGTTCCTATAGTAAAGCAATGGAAAACATTAGAGGAGGCAATTAATAAAAATTGTGTTTTTCAAAATAGAGCAACTGGGGAAATAACAATGGTTTGGTTTGGCTCTTCACTTACTGGAAAATTTGGAGGTGTAGGGGGTAACGTAGTTAAATCCATGAAAAACCTTAACGAAGATTTAAAAACTAAGGAGACATATGAAGAAAAAGAAAAAATACATAAACAAGCACTTAAAGAATGGAATAACGGACTTTTATCCATTGTCTCTAATTTTGGGTTTCAAAATGTTCCCATTTATGTTATTGATTTCGATGTTAGAAATGATGAAATAATATTTTTAAAAAATAGGTTATTTATGAAAAAGGGGCCCACAATTTTAACGCCTTATTCTTATCCAAATACTGAATATTGTGAAGAAATTAGAAACAAATACGACCCGCTTTTTATGATGCCTGAGAGTGATAAAGTAAAATGGATATGGAGAACACCCAAATTAAATAATAAAAAATGTTTAGGTCATAAAAAGATATATAAAGACGTTTTTAATGTTATAGAAATAAATGACGAAAGCATTATTAATAATATTGAACTTTCTACATTATCAAAGAGAAAACGAAACGCATACGAGCGCAAATTATTTAACGACAAAATAAAAGATGAATTTAAAAGAAAGATACAAGAAGAATTTAATAAAGAAATAGAAAAGGTTTTAAAGAATGAAGAAAATGAAAGAATTTTAAAAGATATATTAAATAAGGAGAAAAGAGCGGAAAAGATTAAGACAACTATAGGGGATATTTTTAAGACTAATATAGAACAAATAAGAAAAATAAGAGAACTTAAAAAAACTGAGTTCTTTTATCTTTTTGGATTTAAAGAGTGTGACGATTTAATTAGATTGGCTTACTTTAAAAAAGAAGATGAAAAAAATACAGGCGTTTGTTTTGCTTATGGTGAAATAATACAACAATTAAAAGATTTAAAAAATACAATTTTTAGAGAGGTAGAAGCAGAATATATAAAATACAAGAAAAAAGAGCCTGTCTTTTTTATGCCTTATAAAGTTTTAAAAGTTGATTGCTCTGATCCTTTAAACTTAAAAATTATAAACGTTGAAGAAGTTTTAAGAGATCTTGGAAAAGATAAAAATTTTAATACTATACAAAAGGATGAAACTGAAGAAAATGACGAAGTTAAATATGAAACTTTAAAAGAGTTAAAGCATACAATAAAGGATGTTACAGATGTTGATAAAATAAAAGAAAATACAACATTCCAAGTTTTAGGATATAGTAAATCCGCGGCAACTAAAACAGAGGCTTATTATCATCTATTTGTAAAAGATAAAAATAAAATGTTTTTTATTAAGGGTTATTATATACAATCTGAAATACTTAATTTAATCTCAAAGCGTGGGGATTTAAATAATGTAATGGTTCCATTTGTTATAATCATAGGACCTAAAAAATACAGCAAGACAAGAAAAAAAAGCTTTGCTTCTGTTTCTTTTGTTTTTCCTGAAATTGAAGAGGTGGAAGATGATGCGGCTAGTTCATATAATTCATCTATAGCAGAAGGGTTAGAATTTGATTTATTAGAAGATGAAGAATATGAAGAAAGTATATAAAAAAAATCTTTATATGTTGTTTTAAAACATATATAGATTATATATTTTATGAAATTGTTTAAAATACTGGGTTCATCTTTTTCCCATCAGATTGAAGATTAAAAATTTTATCTGATAATACAACAGCGTACGCTTTTGTATCTGCTGGAACGTTTTCCCCAAACTTAGCCCTAACTTGTATATCAACAACTGAAGCCCGTAGCCTACTCTTTTGCTTTGTCAAATCAAACACAAACAAAGGATACAAAGTTTTAAAATCTATTGAGTTAATACTAAAGTTTGAATTTTCCATTGGTAGGTGTTTTGTCATATATCTAAAATTAGAAGTTTCAAAATACGCCCTTGCGTATTCGTTTTCATTAAAATTTATATTGTAATCTATTTCCGGATATCTTTCAGTATTTAAATAAACATGTACATTTGTTAAATTAAGATTGTTAAAAATAGCGGCGTTGTTTGTTTGTATATCTTTATTACCTGTTTGAAAACCAAGAACCAAAAACCGCGGTCTCTCTGATGCTGATTTTATTGCAAGCCTCCAAGTAAATTCCCGCGTTTGTGGTACTATAATACTTTCACACTGTCTACTTTTAAAACCTATCTTTGTTACTATTTTACTGTCTATCTGTTTGTATAGTGCAAATCTTGCTTCATCAGCTGGTAGAACATGAGGAACAAACCAAAAAAGCTTTGTAATGTTGACTCGTCCGGTTCCGTACGCTTTGTCTGCGCCTCCTACTTGTCTGCTACCTCCAGCAATATGAATAGCTTCACCGTCTCCCTTTCGTATCAAGCTGATTTCTTGCTTTACACCATATAAAATTTTATTGTAATCTTCGAAAAATCCAAAAATATGAGATACAGGAATTAAAAAGGCAAAGTTACCGGGGGTAACCCCTCCCATTATTAATTTTCGTCTTGTATCAAAACCAATATTTAAATCATCACTTCCTCCCAATTCATAGTCCTTAAACCAACACTGGTTTAATCCTCTTGACTTGTTAAAATCATCCGGATATTTCAACATTCCCAGCATTGTCGTGGTTTGCCCTGGATATAGTATATTTTCTACTTCTTGCCCTGACAATGAAAATTTTATTTGACTAAAAAGGTTCATGATGCCATTGTTAGCCAAAGCAACCCGGTCCGCGTTTTGAAATTTAAAACTTCCAGCTTCTACTTCTGCAGTTGATTCTAAATATCCTACAACAAAAAGGTAACTTTTTGAAGTATGAGTAAAAACATCTTGTGATTCAATTGTAAGCCTGATTTCTCCCGGTGTATTTAGTTGTGTGGCTCCCTTGTCTGGTGGATATTCATGATATTGATAACTTTCAATATCTTCATCAATTGCAATTTCTGTATTCCATTGAAGTATTGAACTATTAGCCATTATTTTTTAAATTGTTTTAATTACTTTAAATTATTTTTATTCCTAACCCTTCATTTAATCCCCTTCTTCTTGGTATAATTCCAAAGTTGGGCGTATCAAGCTCAACCGATGCGGCGGCTGGTGCGTTAGATATTTTTAAATTTCGTTTGCTTTGTTTTCTATTTAACAAACTTTTTATTTTGTCTCTGGCAAGCTGTTCAGCCTTTTTACTTCCTGCATCAAGAAACTTTTTACCTACATCACTCGCTATTTTTTTTTGCTGTTGATTTTATCAATGTTTTGCCCGCTTTACCTACTACGCGATTAAAAATATTAGCAATTGGAGTAAAAAGGCCGGCACCACCGTAAACATATTCCATTTCATAACCTGGCTGATCGTCTGTAATAATCATTTTTTAATATATTTTTTTACTTTAAACATTATTTAAAAGTTCATCTCTTTCTTTTCTATTCATTATTTTTTTTCTAATCAAAGCGTTACACAGCTCAACCATTTCATTTTTAAGCCCCGTGTTACCTGCTTTAATGCTAGCACATACAAGACTTAAACGATCAGCCAAAGCAAGCGGGTCAGATGGAATAACAAAGGTTTCATATTTTCCACCTGTTGTATATCCAGAACCTGTTTTTAAATCAAGTGCTATATCTTTTAAAAGGTTTTTCCATCTTTTGTTTTTTTGGTTAATAACTGGGTTATAAATTAAATTCCCCGTTGTTTGACTTTTTATAAGAAGGGCTTCGCTGTCTTTCATCATATTTTTAAAGTCCTGGTATTCTTGTGAAGATCTATTAACTGAAGGCTCAGGAGAAAAAATTAAATCCATTAACTCAGGTGTTCTTTTGTATTTGGCTCCCATAAATTCAATACTATCTTTTTCAAAATCTAAAGGAAACCCACCTAATGATATTTTTGGTTGTTCTCCTGTTAAATCCAAATTAATAAGTTGATCCTTTTTAGCCATGTTTACATATTTGTTTAATTCAGGATCATTTAAAAAAATATTTTTTACTGGTTGTTTGTCAGGTGGTTGGCTTGGTGTAATTTTGGCTATTCCTTCTGTGACTGGTTTAAAATATTTTTGTAACGCTTCAATATTCCCCCTTTCGGCTTGTATTTCAGCGCTATCCCTTTCCCGAATATTTTTTTTTAAATCTAAAAATTTTTTTTACAATTTCATCCCTTTTATTGATATCTTCTATTTCTATAAATGACATAGTTTTTTAATACTTAAAATATATTAAGTAATTACTTAATACATTTTATTATATTACATTTGTTGGCTCCTCCATATTACTACACACACACGAACAACTAAAAGAAAAATTCGGAACTTTAAAACCATTTAAAAGGGTTGAGGAGTTGGCTGGTTCCTTTCTACCAAACGGCGAAATTCTTCCCTCGCTTCTCGTTTCCCCCTCTCTATTAAGCTGTTTTGTTCCTCCAGTTTCTTTTTTTTATTCACCTTACTCCTTACCTCTTCCTTCATTTCCTTATATTTTTCAAGCTCCTCCATAATAAGAGTAAACTCCTCGTGACTTATTTTATTATCCGCGATAGCCTTACTTATATGACTGTTAACCGTATCAAGCTTAGCCGATGCTATATTTTTAATCTCCCCATGTTTTTCGGCCTTTGTTCTTGTTCTTCTTGTGAAAAACTTCAACGTTACGGCTGCCAAACCTGAGACCAAAGCAAACGCCTCCAGTCCTATAGTCATCGGAATAGCTACGACAGTCGAAAGTAATGCGATGCCACCGGCTCCCGCTGCTAATGTTACCACGGTAAGACCTCCCTCAACTCCATCACTTATTTTACTATACTTTAAAAACTTCTTCGACAATGCTCCACGTTCTTTAATTTCATCCTCCAGAAATTTCTGAACATCTGAAATTTTGGAAAGTCTAAAACTTTGACCGCTGTCGGTCATTTCGATAACGGCAACGGGAGCGGAGAGGTCCAAGTTTGTTATATTTGGATATATTGAACTGTGTCGTATATCCTCTTTAAGCTCTGACATTTTTTTATAATATTTTTAAGCTTTAATGTATTTAACGAAACAAAACGGTGTGCATTCTGGTACAACTACCAAATTTTTGGAAAAATTATAAAGCGTTGTTTTAATATTGTCTGTCTTATTATCATAATGAAAAGGGGTTTTTATTTCTAAACTTTGTTTAATGGCATCAGTCACGAAAGTCAAAATTAAACCATCTGAAAACATATAACCAAAGTTTAAGCCTATTGTTTTCTTTTCAAATGGTTCAAGTTTTAAAGTCTCTTGTGTATATATTAGCCAGGTTGTCCCTGATTTTTTTAATGATGGATATTTTAAATCTTCTACGGGTTTCCAATATATTGTTTTTGGTTGTGTCATATTCTTTTATTTATTATATAATCATTTTAAGTAATGGGCCAATTAATGGAATGCTTGAAAGGAGACCGCTCCCATCTTGTACCTCTCCATTTTGTACCAAAAACATCCCGGAACCTTTAAAACTTCCTGGAACTGATTTAAGATATAACCCCGCTCCATCTGTTTCAACTTTTGCCGTTTGTCCATTTTTGGACAGATACAACCCATCACCAAAAATAGACTTAACTGCTTTATCTGCAAGCCCAGAAATGGCACCAAGTCCAAGGGCTGGAAGTACCTTTTTTGCAACAGTTGCAGCAACGGGGAGAACCGCAGGAAGGGCACGAGCAGCCAACCCCGCCAAAGTAGCTAAAAAGCCCCCTGTTTGTCTATGTTGTTTTGCATTGTATTTTAATTGTGCATGTGAAAGCGTTATATTCAAACCCATACAAGCATTATAAGCTTTATCCATTTTGGCGAGTTGTCTTTTGGTGAAAAAAATAGTATCACTTCCCTCTCCAAGGTTTTCAGGTTTTAGTTTTATAGATACCTTATTTTTATTTTTATACGCCATCATCATCTTTTGCTTTTGATCTTCCGACAGCGTGACATTCATACGTAAATAATTAGTTCTTGTCATAATTTTTTTTAATGGGTTTTTTTATTTAAACTAATTTATATTTCTTATGTGAAAACGTGCGGTAAGGTTTTCACCTCTTAAATCTATTAATTCACCATTTTGATCGGTTAAAGTCATTCTAACACTGTTTAAAGTTGATAAAAGTAAAGGTGAATATAAAGGATAAGGAGGGCGTTCTATAATTTTGTGTCCTGGGTTAACATTTGGAAAAAAGGAATATATCGTATTTCCTTTTTGACCCTTTACGTAAGAACCTTCAATAATATTTAAATTAACTAATATACTATTTACAGGAAGAATATTTACATCCGTTTCACTTTCATGAGTACCTTCTTTATAAAATAAAGGCTTAAAACCTAATATTTTGTTTAAACTATTTTGCGTAAAATCAACTATATAATTGGGTGACACAATTAAAGTAGTTCTAAAAGTTTTTGTATTACCAATTATTTTAAAAGGGTATTGATTGTTTTGATCTTTTAAATTGTTTTGATCAAAAATATTTTCTATCTCTTTGTTAATATCTACTAAACTATAACTCCCTTTTTTTAGTTTAAAATCCCACGCACCTCGTTCCGGGTTTTTTAACAACCTAAATTCATTAAATCCAGGTTTAATATTTGGAATACTGTAATATGTCTCAAGATTAATTAAAGCAATCTCACAGGAATGATTTAAATTTATAGGAGGATTAAAATCAGTTATAAAATCTGTTTTGTTGTCTGATAAAACAATTTGTAATGATGTCATATTTTTTTATTCTGAATTAATTAACTAAAAATATTTTAAATTAAAAAAATATGTCATCAAACATTAAAGACGTCATCGATAATAAATTAAATCATTCTAAAAAGGAAGAGTATGCTTATGGTGAGATGTATACAAAGCTTAAATATAAATTCAAGCCTAATAAATACGTTTCATTTTTCTCCTCTTCTGAGATTTATAAAGATCGTTTTACTTCTTTCCTATTGTATGAATGGAGTAAGAGAAAAGCGGTAAATTATCCTTTTAATATGTGGGTTAGTTGTCTAGTCGTTGAAAATCAATATATTCACCGTTATAACGATGTTTTTTTATTTGATCAAAATGAGACAGAACTAATAAAGAAGGCTAGAGGATTGATTAAAATTTTAGATCATTTTTATTTTCCAGATGTTGAAGTATATTTTTTTATTGAAAATGGAGATGATCAGCGAGAACATAGGAGGCATTTAATTGAGGATGTTTTAAAAATGTTACAAAATGATTTTTTAATAACTTATAATTTTTGTAGTATTATAGAAGAGGAACCAAGTGAAATTATTGAGGTGGTTTAAATATTTAACCTAAATTAATAGGTTATATATTTTGTTTTTAAATGTATAAGTCATTGGGAAGCCAATCACTGTTAAATTCTGGTAAATGTAAAACACAAACAAAAGTAATAGTAAACCTTGTAACATCTGGGTGGGAATTTAAAAAAGTAATATAAAATGAATTACAATTTTCATATTTATATGATTTTCTTGCTCTGTCTAAATAATCACAATGTAGTTTACTACTTTGTATTTTTGTTGTAGAAAATGGAAGATTTTCAGCATCACCAGGTTGGTTATTTTCATTAGTTTTAATAGAAGCTTTAATAAAAAATTCTTCATCTTTTTTACCTTCAAAAAATATAGCATATTTTTTAATTTTAAATGCGGCTGGTATTAATAACCTTGTAAATTTTTCGTGTTGTTTTCCTTCACTTTTATGTGTATTAAAATAAATAACAGTAGGTTTAATAATTTCCCCTTTATCATTTAAAGCAACATAGCCATCAGGCGTATCAGGTGAAGGTCTTCTATTGTTTGAGTTTAAAATTTCGTCTGTTCCTATAATTGGCCCTTCTGCTTCACCTTGTAATAAAATTATACTTGTTGCCAATGTTTTTAAAATTTTCGTTTTTAAAAATCTTTCTATTTTATCATCCACATATTGCTTATTACTTGCATCTTGTTCATCTATTGGAAGGGCTAAATTTGTGATTTTCTTAACTCCCATATCTAAACTACTACTCGCAATAAAATGACCGTTAACCTTTGTAAATGGTATACCACTTATTTTATTATCAACATATTCCTTATTTACCCCATCCTCATAATGTTGAGGCGTTCCAACGTTTTTAATTCTGTTACTATTCATATCAATGGCATCAAGAGCCTGAAACCCTCCATTTCTTCTAATTAACCCACTATCTAAATTTTTAATACTTTCATCTATGTAATCTTTTAACTCTTCATGTTTCTCATCTGTATAGCCCTTGGTACTTACTTCATTTTCATCCGATGGCTCCGGCAAATTTTTAATTGTTTTTTGTCTCATATTTAAATTTCCTCGAGCATTAAACGTTTTCTGGTTTCTTGTGTTAAATGGTTGATTTTTCTCCAATTGTGTCTTTAAAGCATCTAAGGCAGCAGCGTCGACATTTCCCGGATTATCTGGATCAACTACGACACTCGCTTTTATTTCTTCTGTCTTTTCTTCTATATATTCTTTAAGCTCTTCATTTAATTTATCTACATAGCCTTTATTTACAGCTTCTCCCGCCGCCGTCGGTTCTTTTAATCCTCCTAACTTCTTACGTCCAAGATATATATGATCTTTAGCAACATAACCCCCGTTTTTTCGCTCCCATACGTTAGCCTCATCAACATACTCAATCGTTGCCACATCAGTCGGCAAATCTGGAAACCCTACCCCCTCGATTTTAAAGCCTTTCATATTTATTTTATTTTTTGCTTCATATTCTCCATTGTCAAAATTAAAAGGGTTACCTTCTTCCATTTGTGTCACTAATTTCCTCCTTCTGTCTTCTACTAATGTATCGACGTACCTTTTTGGAATTGCGTCACCTTTATCAACTGGATCAGGTAAGTTTTTAATTTCATGTTGATCCATGTTAACTTCTCCAGCTGCTAAAAAATGCCCATTTAATTTTATAAATGATGGATGCAAAATATTTTTTTCTATTTTAAATTTAATAAATTCTTTTTCTAATATTTTTTTTACTTCTTCATTATTATTTTTTGTTACATCATCTAAACTATCATATTTATTTTTTAGAGTGTTATAAAAATCTTCTAATAATTTTTTTATTGTCTCTTTTACACTATTAAACAATTTTTTAGCTTCTTGATCTACGTCTGGGAGTGATGGAGGTATTACCCTATTTATAAACGAATTTAAAAATAGTTCGTTATATTTCTTATTCTTTAATCTATTTATAAAATCATTACTTTTTATATTTTCTTCATAGTTTTTAAACAGTTCTAATAAAAAAGTTTTTGTTTTTGTATACATACTAAAAGATAGTATAGCAACTTCTGTTTTAGATTTTTCTATTAATGTGTCGGTATATTGCTTATTACTAACATCATTATCATTTACAGGTATTGCTACGTTTTCAATATTAAACCCTTTAAGGTTTAGTTTTTGTTTTGCCTCAAATTCACCCCCTACAACATTAAAAGGAGTATTCACAATTGGTAAATTATCTAAGTACCTTTTTGGAATTGCGTCACCTCCATCAACCGGATCAGGTAGGTTTTTAATTGCTTGCCCTGTCATATCGATATCACCGGTAACCTCTCCCCCATCTTTTCCAATGAAGTTATCAACAATAAAAGGAAGGCTTACAATTTCATCCTCTAAATCTTCTATTTCACTTTTTAATTCTCCAAATTTTGTAATAGGTATCGACATTTTTAAATTAATCCTTTTTCTTTTAAATCCATTAAATAAGAGGCAACGGGTTGAAGGTGATAACCTTCGTTTAATTTCTCCAATACATGAGCACAAAGATGCCCACAAATTACAGTATTCGGGTTTTGTATTTGATCCGATGAGTACAAAATTGGACTTTTTAAATAATTTTTTAATTCAAGCGGAGGAGGTAGCCCATAGCTATCAAAATAAAACTTAAGCTTTTTATTTCGATGCCACGCCGTCCAATGTGTTCCGGGCCCATCGCTGTCATCAAGGTTTAAAATTCCACATTCGTACATATTAGGTTTTTTAGGTAAAGTATCACGACTATACACACCCCGCCAACCTTTTAAATTTTTACATATGTGAGTAAGTTCAAAATTGTTTAAGGATTTAATAGGTAAACTTCTAACATTTTCGGAAATTTCCAAACCTTTACCCTCCCATGATGTTGATGGTTGTGGGTCTTGCTTCTCTGCTTTTATCCTATCCCTCTGCCTTTGTTTCTTTTCTTTCTGTCTTGTTGCCTCTTTTTGTACCGCTTCCATCCCTCTCCTCGCGTTTTCTTTTATTCTTGGTTGAGTGTATCCCATCCAGTCAGCGAATTTAAACCGTGTTTTTTGTATTTCAGGCCTATAAAATGCCCCCGTAATATGGTGACCCTTCGCATCACTTAAATAATATGTTGTAGGATCTGTATCTTTTACCTCACGAATTTTAAAAATTTCTGCTGACCAATTTGGTGTAAAACCTTTCTCAAGTCCTACGTTTTTTATTCTTGATATTCTAACCAAGTCACCAACTTCCACCGGTGTTTTTTGTGTTATCCTATCAACTTCATCCATTTCCTCACATTCATCTTTTACATTTTTCGGTTTAGCATTTTCATAAAAATTTTTATATATTGTATCTTGATTTTTTGGGTCGCTTGCTTGTTCTGGTGTAAATTTCTTTTTAAAAACTGAGTGAGGTGTTTCATTATATTCCTTTACTATTTCTTGTAAATGAGGTAAATAATCTACCGTATTATTTTCCGTCATCCATCTACCAATTTTATTTTTTAATGTTTTTATAAAACTTTCGGCGACTGTTGTTTTACTCTGCCCCTCAGTGTGATACATCTCAACACCTTTAAGCCGCGTTTTTGTTTCTTTTGCTTTATCAGGAAACAAAACAGGACAATAATTTTTAATATGATTAGTTAAACCGGTTTTACTTTTAAAATATTCTTTACAGTTAGGACATTGAAATGCTGTTTTTGGTTTTTCTGTATCTTTATCTATTAACCCAATAAATTCACCCCCTCTATCTGTCCACAATTTTGCCGGTCTTCTGTTTGACTTCTTAAAAATATCCTCAAAAGCTTTAGCTACGGTATTTACTTGCCTGTCTGGTATAAGAATAACCCAAGCATAACGACTAAACACATCAACAACAACTAAAAAAATATTTAAGTTACCTTTTTGTTTTTCGCTTGCTGTTTGTTGGCGAGCGGGTTGATCGGTTTGCTCTTGTTGTTTTATCGCCTCCATTCCTTCTATCTCTCCTTTTTTTATTTTTTTAGGCATAAACATCAAATCAGCGGCCCAAGTCTCATTTAAATGTTTAACTATTACCCGGCGAGTTGGATAATTACGCCTAACGGGGCGATGAAGTTCATCGGATAAACTGACGTTATTGGTTCCACCTAGCTGCAGCAATTTTTTTTTTTTACTACCGTAACCCATGCCAAAACGCTTTTTAGTTGATATAATTGGGTTTATGATATTCCGGGCAAACCTTTCCCCAATTGTTGGGTTATATATTCCTTTTATATCTTGCAATAATTGAGCATCTCCAATATGACGGGTTGAAGTATCTGGGTTATCTCTATAAAATAAATCATGTTTAAGACATGCGGCATCCACTCGATTAATTGGCTTACTGTTTTTCTTTGGTGTATCGTCTGCGTTTAGTCTTTTATTTAGTTTGGTACCTGGTCCGCAAAAGTTGTACCCAGGTAGATGCATTTCTATAGGTGTCTTTTGAATTAATGTATTAATGATACCCAGGCCTTTTTTTTTTTATAACTCCCAGGTAAAACTGGGTTTTTCTTGTTCCACAAACTGAACAGGTACCACGTAGGGCGGGTTTTCCGTTTCCCATTACTGTCTGTGTTTCGTTATTTGTTTCTGTCTTTTGTCGACATTTAACGCAATATATCAAAGTCATTTTTTATTTTAAGTTTTCGTTTTACTAAATTAAAAAAATGTATGAAAGTAATTACTTTGATAAAATATATAAATTGAAAAGTATAGGAAGAGATATAAGGGAAATAATTTATATATTAGACATTTTTTTTAAAAAAATAGATAAAACAGAAGTTTCAGACGATGAGTTTTATGAAATAATGGAAGAATGGGAAATTTTAAAAGAAAAAATAAACGAAATGTTAAATGATTTACCTGTAGACTTAGACTTATATGATCATTAATAATTTTTTTTATTTTTTATTTAAGTAATTAAAAATAATAAAAAAATGAGTTTAATAAATGATAAAACTGAGTTATTAGAACTAATTTATAAAATAAGGAATGGAAACAGAAAAACGAGGGGTATACATGAAGAATTTTTAAATTATATGTGGCTAAATAAAAAAAATATTATAGAAATTATTTATGTACTTAAAGCACGTTCTTTACTTGAAAAAATGGAGACAATAGAAAAAACAGTTTTTGTTATGTATGAAAATAATATGTATCTTGATGATCTTAAATATAATTATTTTTCTTATTTAGCAGAATGGGAGCAAATGTATGAGGAAGTAAAAGACAAATTAAAAGATTATATTGATAAGTATGACGATGGTGAGGATTTAAAACATTTAGAAGAAGACTTAAACAATAATTTATAATTTTCTTATTTTAGTTTTTTATTTTCTAAAATAAGAAATATGGAAATTAAAAATTATAGCTGTAACCTCAACAAGACAAAAAGAAAAAACAGCCCCATGCTTCCTAAAAGTATAAGGGGTTTAATTATTGGGGAGAGTGGATGCGGAAAAACTACAACGCTTTTAAATCTTTTACTTCGTCCGGATTGGCTTGATTATGATCATCTTTATATATTTGGTAAATCAATGAAACAACAGCCAGAATATACATTATTAAGGGAAGCTTTAGAAGCAGAATTAAATAAAGAAACAGTTAATGGAATATTTGAGAATATGCAAGAAATTGAAAACCGAGGAATTACACGAAAGGAATTAATTGAAGAATTAAAAGAACAGCAAAAAAATGAAAGAAAAAAGAAAGGCATAAAAATAACCCCTTGTTTTAGTGAGGAGGATGACCAAGTACCCGACCCCCGCGAATTGAGTAACACAAATAAAAATTTAATGATTTTCGACGATCTACTTAAAGAACGTCAAGACGTTCCCGAAAAATATTACACAAGGGGCAGGCATAGTAATACAGACTGTTTTTATTTGTCTCAGTCTTATTTTAGTTTACCTCGACATACTATAAGAGGTAATTCAAATTTTATTATTTTGTTTGATTTGCCTGATAAAGATGTTATGAATATTTATACTGATTACGCTAGTAGAGATATGACACTTGACGAGTTTAAACATTTTCTTTATACTTGTTGGGCTGAGCCGTATGGCTTTGCTGTAATTGATCGAAGTAGCCCGAGAGATCAGGGGAAGTATCGGCATGGGTTTGCGCGGTTTTATGTTCCAATATATGAACCGCAACAACAACATTTTATAAATAATTAAACAGCTATTATATTACCTGATGTTTTTGGTAATATAATATAAAAAAAAGTAATTATGAATAGTAAAACAATAAATCGTTTAATAATAATGCCAACCCCGCCAAAACAATCCCACCCCTTTTTTATAGTATATATTTTTTTTTAAATTATTTTATTTTTTTAATTTATTTTTTTAAATTAAAAAAATGATAAATCAGAGACAACACGAACCCGTTTTTTATAGATGTTACAAAAATGACAATGGTTTTATTAATCCTCACTGAGCGCAATACTATCCGCCCTAAGTTGTTTATATAGTTCATCTTCATAAGCTGCATCTTCTGCCTCACTGTTTGTATAATTATGAACCAAAACACTCAGCACTTTGATAGTTATCCCGCTGTGTGTTGTTTGTAGTCGTCCATTTACTTCGCTCTCCTTTCTCCAAAATCCGGTAACCTTCAAAGTGTAAACACCTTTATTTATTCTGTCATACATAAAGTCAGCGTTTTCAATTGGTTTAATACTTTTATCCTTTCCCATTTGTGAGAAAAATGAATTATTAAACCTTTCAAGGTCTATTTTACATTTTATAAATCCTTGAGTTTCGTAAGTATTTAGAACGCTATCAATTTGATAACTGTCCGTAACTTGTTCGAAGCTATCGCTGTCAATTCTTCCAATTAGCTCATATATAAACTTTCTAAACATATCACTAAATTCAATATTTATATATTTGTTAGCACCAAAAGCCAAAAGCGTGGGCTTATTGGGTGGCGTTCTACTTACTACATTTGTAAAAATCCCAGATTTATTATTTTGTTGTATGTCTGTAAAATATATTTTATCTGTCTTCTTTTCTCCCTTTATAGAACTTTCGAGTCCGAGGGTGATGGGGGTGATTGGGTTAGCTGCATCTACAGCAATTGCTTCGATTGGGGCTTTATTTTCACCCTGATGGGGTGAATGCTTTCCATTATTCTTTTTCGGCATTATTACTAATTTTTTAATTTAAGAAAAAATTACTTAAATTAAAAAAAAAAATGAGCCAGTTTAAATTAAACTTTAAAAATAATATCATAAGTATTAGGAAAAATGGCAGCGGAAGCAGTTTTAACCCTTTAAGTATTTCAAGAAACTCCCAACAACAACCTTTTAAAATCAATAAAATCGCTTTAAATGGCTATTTTAAACAAGTCGAATTAAATCCCCCTACTCGTTTTAATATTTTAAGTATGGAGAGTTTTTTAAGGAATAATAAGCCCCTAGCTTTACAATCATTAGAAAAAAACCCACATCATAAAGTAATAATGTGCGCGACCACTCAAATGACAGACGGAGAAAATTCGAGAACATTTTATTTTAAGTCTTCCCCTCATGTGTTATATCCTTGGAATAATAAAAACAAAATCTTTAATGATATGTATCAAGAAATTTTAAATATGTTTTATAAAAAAAGTTTCGAAGGAAGTGGGTGGACATTTAAAAAGTTTTTAAATGTTTCTTTAAATTATGGAAAATATACACCGTTTCGCGGAGGTTGTGGAATGAATAAACTACCGGAATGGATTAGCGTAAAACGTGCCGTAATATGTATTATAGCGGGGGAGGGTGATCGTTGTTTTTACTGGTGTATTTTGAGGCATTTTAATCCGAGGGAAAAGGATAAAGGACGAGTAACAAAAGATTTAATAAAGATATTTAAAGAAGAACCAAATAAATACGCCGACTTTACTGGTGTTAATTTTCCCACATCTGCCGAGGATCTTCAACATTTTCAAAATCAAAACACCCATATACATTTAATAATTTATGGGGTGGATAATTTAAACAAACGTACGCCCGTAATATTTGACGGAGAAACAAAGGGGGAAAAAATTAGCCTGTTATATTATGAAAATCATTTTTATTTAATTCCTGATTTATCTCGGTTACTTTCTTCACAGTTATCAAATTCAAACGGACGGGTTCATTTTTGTTATAAGTGTCAGAGATCGTACAAGGATCCGGAGAAACGTGATAAACATACTGAAAAATGTGATGATTCAACTTTATTGGAATTACCTGAAGAAGGAAGCGAAAGGGAATATTTAGAATTTAAACCGAAAATAGAAAAGCCGCCAAATATTACGGTATATTTTGACTTTGAAAGTTTTTTAATACCCTATACAAAAGAGGAAGGAAATAAAGAAAATAAACACGAGCCAAGCGCTTGGGCCTTTTATATCGTTTCAACAGATGAACAAATTTATAAAAGTAGATCTTTTAAGTATGGGATAAAAAGAAAGGGGGAAGATATTGCCGGGTTATTCGTTAAAACTTTAATAACTGAAATAGTTAAAGCCAACAGCGTATTTTTTAACGAGGGTAAAGCTTCAAACTTAACCCCTGTACTATGTCACAACTTAAGCGGTTATGATAGTCATTTATTTATTATTAAACTGGCTGAATATATGGGGCGCCTGTCTGTGCTACCCTCAACAAATGAAAAATATATAAGTTTTAGTAAGTACGCTTATGTAAGTAATAAAATACATGAAATAAGATTTTTAGACAGTTTTAAATTTTTGTCGTTTAAATTATCTAAGTTAGTGGATGAAACCAAGGCGGATAAGTTTCACTATACTCCGTTAAATTTTCCAGGTATGCCGTTGGAAATGTTAACACGTAAGGGGGTCTATCCTTACGAATTTATGACAGATTTCGAAAAAACAAAATTGACCAGCTTACCCCCTATACAAAATTTTTATTCAAAATTACAAAAACAAGGGATAACACAGGAAGATTATAAACATGCTTTAAAAGCTTGGGAGGTTTTCAAATGTAAAAATATAGGGGACTGTATGTTAAAATATTGCGAGTTAGATGTTTTTTTATTAGCCGATGTTATGGAGAACTTTAGGAAATTAAATAAGGAAGCTTATGGGCTTGATCCTATTTTTTACGGGTATACAACACCGGGAGCGTCTTGGGCTAATATGTTAAAGTATACCAAGCAAAAAATTAGATTGATAACAAACCGGGATATTTATGAAGACTTTGAAAAAGGAATAAGGGGAGGGGTTTCGATGTGTGTAAGTAGATACGCCAAGGCAAATAATAAGTATTTAAGTGATTATGATCCAAGTAAGCCGAGTAACTTCATTTTTTACATCGATAAAAATAATTTATATGGTGAGGCGATGAGTGAAGATATGCCCTATGAGATTGAACGAAAATTAAAAAAGAATGAGTTTAAAAAATGGCGGTCGTTTAATTGTGCGCTGGTTTGTGATTTAGAAATTCCAAAAGATAAAAAAGATTATTTAAGGGAGTATCCACCAGCCCCGGAACATTTAAAAATAAATGGAGTTATGAAGCTCGTACCAAATTTAAGAAATAAAAAAGAATATTTAGTATATAGCGAGTCATTAAAGTTTTACGAAAAACTTGGGGTAAAGGTTACCAAAATACACCGGGGTTATGTTTTTAAAGTTTCTAAATGGTTGGCCCCATATATAGCAAATAACTCAAAGAAAAGAGCAGAAACAGAAGACACCACAAAACAGAATTTTTATAAACTTTGTAATAATAGCATATACGGGAAGACAATCGAAAACCCTCGTAAACGTTCAAACGTGGAAATAATAAACACAGAAAAGAGAGCACAAAAATTATTAATGTCGCCGGAGTATACTGATTTTAAAGTTTTTAGTCCTGACTTGGTTGCCGTGACAAAAAAGAAAACTTTAGTATATTGTAATAAACCGATTTTTATCGGGTTTTGTGTTTTGGAGTTATCAAAATTAAAAATGTATCAGTTGTTTTATGATTATTTAAGGCCGAAGTTTGGCGATCGTATTCGTTTGTTATATACTGACACAGATAGTTTTATATTAGATATACAGAGTGATGATATATATGAAGAAATGAGGGAGGATATAAATACGTGTTTTGATACTTGGAAATATCCAAAAACTCATTTTTTACATTCAATGAAAAATAAAAACAAATTGGGATTTTTTAAAGATGAAACGAAGGGGGTACCTATAAAGGATTATGCTGCGACTTGTTCGAAGTCTTACGCTTATAGAGAGGAAAGAGAAGGGGGAGAATTGGAAGAGACAGCAAGATTAAAAGGAATAGTGGAGGCATGTTTAAAAACCGGGGATATCTGTTTTAATGATTATATAAAATGTGTTTTCAATAATGAGGAGAAGTATGTAAATTATTCGGGGTTTAAAAGTGAAAGCCATCAAATATATACGGAGGATTTAAAAAAGATTGCGTTAAATCCAAACCAAGACGTAAGGATTATATTAGAGGATGGGGTTAATACGTTGCCGATTGGGTATTATTCGGAAGAAGAAGAAAATTAAAAATGTAGTTATATGCGAAGAGTATATAAATACATTGCGATGTAAGTAAGGCATGCAAGTAATAACCCCGTCTTTTTGTGTTACTGATAGTACTCCATTTGCCTTAGCCAATCAGATGTGGCGTGCAACACACGAAAAGGGACCTTCGGATATATGCGTAAAAGTGTGTCGTCCCAGATCGGCCTGTGCAATCTGTGACTAATCCGAGACGACACTTCCCGTTTTTGTGCGATTTTCTGTTTCACGAAAGTCCACTGTTTAAAAAAATCTTACGTAGTCGTAAAGTGCCGTCTCGGATTAGCCTGCGCGGTCCGGGACGACACTTTACGCAAACGTCCGAAGGTCTCATTTCGCATGTTGCGAGCCAATTATTGGATTACTTAGAAATACATGTATTGCATCACTTTGAAATTTCAGGAAAATCTTGAGAATTAGACAAAGAATTCAATTCATTGTGGTAGGTGAATACAGTCCAAGGAGTTCGTAATAAGAGCTGGCATTAATCCTTTGCTATCTCTTTGTTATACACATCCTGCAAAATCTTTTCATTCTGATCACAGTCTGTCTGCACCGCAGCAAAGTTCTATAGTCTTTGACCCATCTACATGTATTCTTTCACCCTCATTTCTTTATCATTTAACTGTCTCATTAAACAGTTTTACCTGTTACACAATAAATATGACCACTTGAACTATTCCATCTGTCATGGAAGTCCACTGACAATATTGTGACAAAAATAAGCATAACAAATATGCAAGATGTAAGAACATAGACCTTTAACCCTTAACCACACACAAAAAAAAAGACATTTGTAGAGGAGAAACTAAGAATGACTCAAATGATGATATTTTTTTTTTTTTTTTTTTTTCTGAAAAAGTAGAAAACGTTGTAGGAGAAGGAGAAAATGCTGGTGACCAGCATTTTCTCCTTTTCCCACAATGTTTTCAAAAGCTTTATTCCTAAGGGTCATTAAAATTAGGGGTGTGTGATATACGGTTCAGTGATGATTTGATAATCGTAGGCAGCAACGTAAAGGTGAAAGTGCTTCTATATGCGATAAATCCAAGAGCTTTAGGCGCTACAGCCTAACAGATCGACCCTCATGCATATATAGTTATGCCATGACCACGGGTTGACTCGGACGCACAAGGCTTTGATCGGTGCATGCAGCTCATTGGTGACTGGTGTATCTGCGTCTCTATTTCCTTGAAAAATCTGAAAAAAAAGAAAAACATCAAAATTGGAAAGGATACAGCTCCTAACCAGGTATTGAAGATGGGACAATATTTAAGTTTGCAAAAAGTGTGGATTTCGTGACTTTCCTTAACCCTTTCCCAAACAAGCCCTGGTTTTCACGTGTCTGCAGTACAAATCTTTTGAAAACACTGTGGGAAAAGGAGAAATTGCTCGTAACGAGCAATTTCTCCTTTTCCCACAGTGTTTTCTACCCTTTTGGAGAACTTTCTGTCATTTTCATCAAATTTAAAATCGTCGTCTGCAAACTCTTTCAAGTTGGACCAGTCCAAAATTTATCGTTTGGGAAAGGGTTAAAGGTTTTTTAGTTAGGGTTAAGATAACCCCCCAAAAAACAATCTAGCGTTCAGAATCAAGTAGTAATTCCTCACATTTTTTTCACTGTTATGGGGAACCTAACTTTTGCTAGAGTCATGCTCTAGCAAAAGCGGGCTTAATGCATCTCCCGGAAGCATTATATCAAGCAAATCATCATGTAATTATGGACCCATAAACTGTAATTTGTCTTACAACCATGAATCATGAGGTAGAATGGTCACTGAACATGCATAAAATTTACCAAAACCTAAAAGCTTCGACCCAAGTCAGAGTGCGCGGACTGCACAGGCTGACATAGGTCGATAATTTTTGCAAATGCATTAAGCCCCTTTTCACAAAGCATAGCTCAGTTATAAGGCTCCGCACCCCCTTATGTCTCCCTCTACACTGCATACACCTATTTACCCCGTACCAAATAATCCCGAGTTTTGACGACCTTGGGTAAGAAGAATTTTGAAATATTGCAGAAAAAGAAGAAAATGCTAGTAACCAGCAATTTCCACTTTTCTCATATTTTTTCTACCTATCAAAATTTTGGGGAAATTAATTCATTTGTACTGGAAAGGCTAGTAAACGTTGTGAGAAAGAAAATACGGGCCAACATTTTCTCCTTTTTCCAACTTGAATGTTTTCAGAAGCTTTCTTCTTAGTCGCGTTGCATTCTTTGCTAGTCAAGAGAGAGAGAGAGAGAGAGAGAGAGAGAGAGAGAGAGGGTGCTTTTCAGTTAACTTTTGGCCAATCAAGTCTTTACTTTTAAAGAACTTGTAAAAAATAAAACTTGTACTTGTCAATTGTGCAATTTCATGATTCCCGGTGGACCTTTCTAGTTATCCAGTTTTGTGCTACAACAGTCGAGCCATTTAATTTACAATCATGGTATGTGATGATAAAAACTGCACTGCATGCAAAAGATAATTACCAGTGGAAACACGAGAAAACCAAAGTTTAATAATAATAATTTCTAGTGAAACGAATTCATTAACCCTTAGGCTGCTTAGCGCGACTCAAGGACCTTCGGTGGACAGTGTAGATCAAGATCAGACCGCACAGAATGTGCAGTGCGATCTTGGATCCACTCTGTCCGATACGTTTTTTTGTTTTTTTGTTTTTTGTTTTTTTCTTTGTTGTTGTTGTTGTTGAAATCAACGTTCAAATTGCAATATTTAGGTTTTTACTATTGGTGGAAAGTTTCATTTGATTTTTTAACAACTTAAGGGTTAAGTAATGGTTGAGGTTTGAAACTGCGAAATGGTTGTTATGCAACACTATGCTTGATATTATCGGGATTCGGATTCTAGGGCAGCCCAGTTGTTAAGGTGTTGGACTAGTTATCAAAAGGTCTTCGGTTCAATCCCCATCTACGACGCTGATCTTTGGGAGAACTCTTGGGCAAAACACTTCAGATTCCCATGTAGCCTAGTAATGGTGAAGGCCAGGAAACACTTTAACAAGTGGACTGTCGCTGTGATATGACTGAAATGAAGTTGAAAGCTGAAGCGCAATCACTACAAAAACCCACACGGTAGCATAATATGCCAGAATACAGTAACTAGCCAATTTGTGCATTTATACATTATCAACCAAGTGGTAAATCGGTAATAGTTGTCTTCAGACCGACAGGCCAGCTCTGATTCCTTGTCTCATTAACACATGGCATAATTTAAGACATGCCCAAATTGAAGGCGTTTGCAGACGACAATGTACGCGTAACTCAAACGATGTGATTTTTCTATGAAAGAGTCGAAAACATTGTTGCGGTGCCAATATTTTCTCAATTTCCCGCTATGTTTTCAAATTCCTCTTCGTCTGGGTTGTTAAACCTCGGATTGTGTGGCAAAGGGCTTACTTAAGTAAGCCATGAAACAAGATTTTGAGCTTGCAGCTTTAAAAGCAAACCTGTAAAACGAAAATATGGGGAATCTACATAAATTGAGGTAAAACACACAATTATTGCATGAAGACATTTTAGTAAAAAGGGGCCTTATAAAGAGACCGCTCATTACAAGGAATATATTCCCTTGACCATTATGTCTTTAAATTCGTCTGCGGCAGGATGAAAGAATCTTTTTTGCAGGCGACAATGAGTTCAACTTTTACGACACGACCCGGGCTTTAACGATCCCAAGGAAAATGACTTTTGATAACATTTTGGGAAAAGGAGAAAATGCTGGTAACCAGCATTTTCTCCTTTTTCCCATAATGTTTTTAAACCTTCTAAAAAGATTTCATGATTTGTACAACATTTTATTTGTCGTCTGCAAATGCTTTCAATTTCGACAAGTCTAGAATTTTGTCGTTTGGTAAAAAGTCAAATATTGACACTTACGACATCAGTCCCGTTTGCTTTGTAATACCGATATGTAATGCAGTCTGTGCTAAAAAGAAGCTTGAAAGATGTCACCCAGTACAATTCCGATTTCGCCAGTCCAAGTGTAACAATCTTCTTAATATACTTCAGACCTGGAAATCTGATCTGAAAAATTGACAAGAGAGCCATGCAGGTTACATGTCGCTCACCTTGGAAAAGTATTAGAGCCTCGAAATCAGAGTTCCTTTCCGGGTGTTACTATAAAAAAAAAAAAGATGCCGAAAATTTAGAGGGTGTTCTTTCTTAACTTTATTTAGCGATTAAATTTTTTATCCTAACGAGAAGACTAAATCGTACACTTGTCCAATTCGGAGGCGTTTGCAGGAGACAAATTAAGTATGGCTTAAATGTTGTCCATGAAGGGTGGAAAACATTGTGAGAAAAGGACAACATGCTGGTTAACCGTATTTTCTTCATTTTTTTTTTTTTTTTTTTCAAAAGGCATCCTTTTCAGGGTTGTTAAAATGGTATTGCTTGGTAAAAGGATAAAAGGATGTATACCTGTATATACTGATGTGTGTCTAAATACCATGCACACCAGCCTGATGTTGAGTTTAGCCTGGCATGTGTCGGCGTATACGAATAGTAGCCGTAGTAGTAAGTGGACTGATTCAGGCCAGAATCAGACACATTTTCGCGCACCAAGTAATTCGTATCACACAGGTCTGAAATAGTTTTATAAGTTATTTAGCATGCTTGGATACAATACGTAATTCTATTGTACACTGCAGAGCCAGTGTATATTTTGGACGAGACGACAGCCGAGCAAACAGACATTACATTGTCGATCTTCTATCGGGCGGTTACTTGGGCTACAACGGATATCAGTCGAAATGGTGTAACATCGGTTAAACCTCCGATGATCAGTTGATCAAATCCATTGGCTATATTATGCTGTGTGATATTCACATACGCCATACATTTCTTTGCCGGATGAAGACTGCTTTACTGCTTGTGAAATCAGACTACGTTTAAAAATAGACGAGTCACAAAATTTCACCAAAGTCGTACTAAGTACAATTCCTTTGAGATCTTGTTGCTGTTTTCGTGACTTATCCGGATGTCGTTGGAAGATTTCACTGACTAATTGGTAGATATTTATAACTTTACTGCAGTTGTTGCTGTCGTTGCAAATGATTATTTTTGTGGCATTTGTCGAAGACAGTGCCACTATAAGTTCAATACGGTATTTTGAAATTCATGTATCGAAGTTTGTGCAAAACCGAAAGAAGTAAACCCAATTAAACCCAAGTTTTCTAAGACAAATAAGCGTTTCGATAACACTCATATATATAATTAACAATGGAGTATTAAAATAAACTGGATTAGGGCATCAATCATGGGAATACTTTTTTTTTTTTTTATTGAAAATATCTATTCCCGCTATCGGCGCAGTGATACATACAACCTTTGTCTCCTGACTGTGTTCGTCCCAAAAATAGTTCGTCCCTGGGCTTGTCCGTCCCTCGGCATATTCGTCCGGGCTTGTTCGTCCCACGTTATTGTATCTTTATTTTTCAAATGATTAATTCCACACAATGGCTCCCTTGCCAAATGCCACACCAGTGCTTTCAACGCTTTATGGCTGCAGCCATGTTTATGATTATACGACTTGCTTTAGTTTCAATGGAAACCTACCAGATTCGGACAAAGTTGGATGCACATACAGAATCGGCTGAGTCGTGACGAGTGCGTAACCGAATGCTTCCGGCTATCAAAAGTAGTTCGAATTGAAAAGTTGAAATCAAACACTTCTGCTATACTATTTTATCACAAAAGATTAAAGAAAAGGTGTACAATGTATTTCTGATGTGGATTTGATAATGAGCCATGCTCTGTAAAAAGGAACCTTAATGCATCTGCGAAAAGTATCGACCAGATCAGCCTTCGCAGTCCGCGCAGGCTGACTTGGCCCGAGACTTTTCGCTATAGGTCAATTTTCTGTATGTCAAAGGAGCAGTTTACCTTATGATACAATGGGTTGCGAGACATAATGGATTTTACGGATCCCTAAATATGTGATGACTTGCTTGGTATAATGCATCACGGAGCTACATCAAGCCCCCTTTTGTCAGAGCGTGGCTCCAATGTTTTGAGAAGGAGAGTGTAAGTTTGCCATTTTTTGGGGAACTATTTAATACCCTTCACAACATCCTGGAAGATGGTCTGCAACCACGCAGGGCCTCATATTACCCGGAGTTTCATAGGGTAGTTATGTTTTAGACATAGGAATGGCGGTTGTAAACTTTTATCGTTCAAGAGGCCACTTACTCTGCCTTTTTAAGTCCAATAGACATACATGTACCAATCTAGAAAAATAAACAGCAAAGCTCCCGATTCATCAGAGAAAGAGCAGCAGAGGGCCAAAGACAGTGGTTTTCACTCTATTTTCAATAAGCCAAAATGTTACCTGGGCGACAACAAATACAGACTGGTTCTGCAGAGTACGAATCTAATTGATATCGTTATTTCGATCAAATTTAAAGTCCCGATAGCTACCAAAAGTAAATATTGCAGGTGTTAGAATGCATTTAAGAACTGAAGTCATATCATTTAAAAGTGTGGAAATTATTGTGTACGTTCAGTCCATGTCTTAGTCGCCGACAGATGAATGAATCTGAAAACTAGGTTAAAAGTTGGCATGTCGTACTATCTTTTGTTTACTTTTTATCTAATTTGAAAGTTCGTTTTTCTGCCAGCAACTAAAAGTTGGACCGACTGACAAATTGTCATGTTCACAATATTTTTCCATACTTTGAAATGGTATGACTTAAATTTAATTGCATTGTAAGGGAACAAGACAGTTCCCCGACAAGACAGATCCACGACACAAGTTTTCGAGAGAGTTCCCCGACAGATTTGAAGACAGTTCCCCGACACTTATGTTCATTGTCAAATGGCAATAACGTCGACAAAAATGGTTGATGAAGGATTGTATGAATAAATGATGTTTGTGATTGATTGAAACGTTTGTACCTGTGATTGACGAGTACATTTGGTCGCCGTGAGATTGTCTGTAATTTTTTAGTCGCCTGGTTGCGTAGCAACCAGGCTGTCATTGTTATCATCCTGATCTATGAGGTGACGTAAGCATACCTCCGGCCTTGTTCTGCTTCCTGTCCCAAGTTCCGGTTTACGTGATAAAACAGTTTTCTAATTATTCGGTAAACAACCCATTTTTTCCAATTGCAAATAACTAACAATTGCGCCTTTGTGTTAATGAATATGTGTATAGAGACTGAGCTATTTAACGGTTCAAACCTTTGAAACGATCATTTCGTCCGCAAGGGAGAGATGTATATATGGGGCTTGTAACTCAATAGCCCAATATTCCCGCATCCGTCGATTAGCGTTTAAATAAATAATACGACGCTGTAATCTTTTTTCCTCGCACCTTTTCACCGCAACTTTCCCACCTTCCTCCTCTCTAAATCTTTCATGGTATTTCCCCCCCATCGACATAGCTCACTTTTTTCGTTTTCCCCTATCAGTTTCCCATCTTCCCTCTTTTTTCTTTTCTTCGCAACTTCCTAACCTTCCTTCTCTCTAAATCTCTCAAGGTATTTTCCCTCTACACCCCGCGAACTCTCCTAACTTACGAAACCTCGCTAAACCGTCGTCTCGCTAAACCTTCTAACCTCGCTAAACCGTCGTCTCTAGCCCCTATAGCGTCCCCCGTAGGTTCGTGAAGATTGCGAAGAGGGGGGAGATTGGGAAGGATATGAAGGGTGAGAAGGGTGAGAAGGGTGAGCCGCCTGCTCCGCCTTCGGCGTCGTCGGTTTGAGGTTTTGAGGTTCGTAGCTGTCGGCGACTTCGTTGCCTTGAAGGGTGAGAAGGGGTTGGAAGAGGTCGGAAGAGGTCGGAAGGGTTGGAAGGCTGAGAAGAGGTCGGAAGGCTGAGAAGGAATGAGAAGAAAATATTCTTATTTATTTAAACGCTAATCGACGGATGCGGGAATATTGGGCTATTGAGTTACAAGCTCCATATATACATCTCTCTTTTTTTCCTCTTTTCAGATATATATCTTCGATAAAGATATATATTCTTTTAATTAAATTTTAAATACTAACCTATCCGCTATTTTAGCCTTCGGATGTCGTCTTTTTTCTCCGATTCTAATACGTATAGGACTTATCAGGTTTTTCAAGTCTACGTTCTCTAATTCGTAATATCCCCAAACCGGAAATTGGTTTTCTTTCTCGTCTTTTGTAAGATGTAGTAAAGTCTTTACTCTACCCCTGAATTCTTTTCTCGAATAGGCGTAACAGTCGTAGTCTCCCTCATCTAACTTTTTAGTTTCCGTAAAATTAACCGAATATTCTTTTTCTTCTAAAGTAGGTATTCTTTTTTCCTCCGCGATTCTTTTCGCTTCTTCTTTTCGAGAATGTTCCTTTACGTATTTCGCTAACCGGCGATTTATACTATCTACGTTAGTTTCTTCGGGAAACGATACTAATTTTAATCTTCGTAGGTCTTTCTTAAGATCCGTACTAATGATTTCGATCGCTCCTCGCGGTATATAGGAAACGGGACAATCGTGTTTATATTTTGTATCTTTTTCCGGAAGCCTCTTAAAGATTTTTTCTCATTCGTTTTCTACGATTCTATTGAAAAGAGTAGTCGAGAAACATACGCTTTTTTCTTTTTTTCGTTCGCCGCCGTCTCCGTTGTCGTTGTAGTAATAGTAAGCTAAGCGTATACAACCGGTTTTGTTCGTTTTACTAGGCAGATATTCCTTGTACGCATATACATATATTTTTCCTATTCTCCTTAATATTTCTTCCGTTTCCGTCGGGGGCGGACAGCATTTAAAATCTCCTAATCCTACCGATTTCTTTCTATCCTCCAGTTCTTTTACGAGCGATTTCATCCTTTCCAAATGGGCGGGTAGTCTTTCCAGTTCTTTTTCTTCGATCGCTTTCCTTCTTTCCGATTTTTTAATCGCCTCTTCTTTCGTTAATATATCGTTACGTCTTCGCGTATGATACCAGACTAATTCTCTATCGGTAGTTTCGTAAAACAAAGGATTATTTATTTTTTTATGTCCCGGACTACTCGCGTCTCGATTCGTTTCCCGGCGAAATGTCCAACGAATATAATTAGTATCGGGTAACGCGTCGTTCGGTTCCCCTATCTTTTCGTCGTATACTTTCTGAGGAGCGTTCGTAAGCGTTAATATCGTTTTTCCTTCTCGTCTCGCGGTATAGATCGGCTCGAATTCGACAAACTTCTGACCCTCGTCTTCGACGATTTCGATTTCGCAAATATAGATCGGCAGACTATCGAAACCGAAATCCGAGGTCATACATCGAATTACGTTACGAAATTCTTCTTCCGTAAGATCGCGATTTTTTCTTTTCGCCCTTATAACCCCCTGTACGGATTTTCGTTTCGCGGGAACTCCTATTGTTTCTTTAGGTTCGCCGGCGAGGTCGTTGTCATCCTTCGGTCCTTCGGTCCTCGCTTCACTCGTATTCCTTCGTTCCTTCGAATCTTCCCCTTCGGGTTTCTCGACTTTCTTTTTCTTAGGTTTTTCTTTAGGTATATCTTTAGGTTTCTCGTTCTGCCCCTTTCCTCCCTTCCCTTCGGTCTTTTCAGTCGGGTTTCTATCTTTCCCGTCTTTTTCTTTCTCGGTCTTTTTAGGCTTCGAATATCTTTTAGCTTTAGTCCCTCGAAATTTTTTATTTAAATTAGTCGTTACGCCCGCGAATCTTCCCGTCAGTTTCGACGCGTACCATACGTGAGTAACCGTATTAGTCGTACGATTCGCGATGACGAAACTTTTATTATTCAACGAGGCTAATCTTTTCCATTGTTCCGCGCCCGGTTGAATATGAAATATTTTTAAATCTCTGATTAAGTCGAATTCCTTCTGAAGAAGTTTTAAATAGTTTACGTTACAATCGAAACCGAAAATAGAAACCTCCAACCTCGTTAATCCTTTCTCTAAAACGTCCGGATGACGTAACGTTTTTTCGAGATGGGGAAGATAGCAATGCGCGTATTCCGCCAGATGACTACCTTCTTTATTTTGTACGTTTCCGGCTTCGAAATTAGCCGCGATTTTATTGTAATATTTAACTACGTATCTGGTATTTTCCGAATGCTTTAGGTATTTAACGATATTTTTCCCGGCTTTACGGTCCGTATTCAGTAAAATAGGTATCTCGTTAAACTCTTTAATTTCTCGGAGATCGGAAATGTTTCCTTCTTCGCGAAATTCCGAACGTTTAAAATGCGAATACAGAGCGTTTCTTTCCAACGTTCCCGAAAAATCTCTAGTATAGTCTGTAGAGATTAATCCGAACCCCCTCAGATTAAGTTTATTTTCCATGTTACTCAAAGAGTTTAATACGGTTTTAATAGGTAATTCGGAAGTATCTATTTTATACTTAAAAATCGCTTTAGGGGCCAAGACTTCTTGGCCCGGATTGTCGAGACGATGGTGTTCTTTATAACCTTTTAACGCTTTATAATTCGTTTTCTTTTCGATTTCTCTAATATCGTTGGCGATGTCTCCTTTCGAATCCCTATTTAACGTAAAAACTATTTTTTGCTCGATTTTACGGTTCAGATGACCGAAAAGTTCCCCGGTAATCGATTTGACGTAATTGACTACGGATTTCGCGGGACTATCGTCCCCCGTTATAAAATTGACGGCTTTTCCTTTCCGGATGATTTCTTTTTCGTGAAGATAACCGAATACGTATAAATCGTCTATGAAAGAGGGTAATCCTTTTAACGGTTCTAAACGACATAGTCCTTTCGAATCGGACGTATAGTCTACTTTAGATATATCCGAAACTAGGTTGGAATTTAAAGTATTGTCTACGATTAAATGGGGAATCACGCGTTCTAACGACGTACATCCTAATTCTTTTAACGGAAATCTGGCCCTACCCGATTTATTTTTACCGCGCTCATTCATTTTATATATATATTTAAACGCTTAAACCAAGTATTTTTTCTATAGAAATCTGAGTCTATATATCTAAATTAGATATGTAGACTTTTAAAATACGGGCATGAACTTGCTACCGTCGGCTTTTAGCGAAAATATTTTGTCAGATATTAATACCGAGTACGCCGACGTTCCTACGGGGACGGGTTCTCCGAATACGAAATCGGCTTGAACCGTAACTGTACCGGCTTTTAAAATATCGTCTTGTTTGGACATATCGAAAACGAATATCGGATAGATATGTTTAAATTCGATGTAACTAGTTCCTATGTTCGATATTTCGCCAGTTATATCGTCTATATTAGTTCTGTATGCGTTAGCGTCGCAATACGCTCTAGCGTATTTATTGGTCTTAAAATTCATACTTCTATCGTCTTGAGGATAAAGTCTATCGTTAAGGTTTACGACCGCGTTCGTTACGTTTAAATATTTAAAAATAGAAGGGTTTATTTCTTGTTCGTTTACGCCCGCTGCTTTCGTTTGAAAACCTACGATTAAGTATCTGGGTCGTTCGTTTATAGCTTTCGCGGCAAAAATCCACGACCAACCCGTCGAATTCGCCCCTACACTTACCGAATCGCATCGTCTATGGGCGAATCCTATTTTTATTTCGGTTCTATTCGCGACTTCGTTTAATAGCTGGGTTTCTCGTTGAAGCGAAGGTTTTACGTGGGGCATACACCAGGATAGTTTTCTTAGAATTACTTTTCCCGCAGCACACGCGTTAGCCCTAACTATCGCTTCATCATCGCCTTTTCTCGTAATTCTTAATTGTTGTTTAACCCCGTATATGATCTGAGTATAGTCTTCACAAAATCCAAAAATATGCGAGAGCGGAATATTGAAAGAAAAACATCCTTTAGTATTGTCCTCGTCATTATTTTTTATGATGTAGGCCTGCCTATATTGGAAACCTTTGTTAGTAGCTTCGAACTGCCCTTCTTCCGTATCTTTTGCCTAGCATTGAAGTATACCCGGAGCTTTCGAGTAATCTCCCGGGTATTTTAACATCCCTAACATCGTTGTCGCTTGTCCGGGATATCGAAGGTTTTCAATTTCTTTTCCCGAGATTTCGTACACGATGTTAGCGAATAGGTTCATGATTCCGTTATGCGCGAGAGCAATCACATCGCCATCAGCATAGTGAGTGTCATCGGCTTTTACGAGTTGGCCTTCTATATTTAAAAAACTTTTATGCGGATGAGTATAGACGCTTTGAGCTTCCAAAGTTATATAAATATCTCCCGCCGTATTTAAAGCGGGTACTCCTCCTTCTAATGGAACTTGCTCAACGTATTCGTATTTTTCGGTATCTTCGTCGATGTAAACGTAATCCTGCCATTGGTAAATTTCGGCTGACATGTTTTTAATATAATTAAATTATTTTAATTTCCGCTCCGTTTTTCTTTTTAGCTATCAAGTCGTCGATTTTTTTTACTTACTAATCCTGAGACTTTCTCACTTCCTTTCTGTAAGGCCGCTTTTCCGACGTCAGTAGCGACTTTTTTGACCGCGTGTTTAGCCATATCCTGCGCGGCTTTCGACGTTACGTTAGATACTACTTTAGAACCCGCTTTAGTAAATGCTTTACCTATTAGGTCTACTATCGGCCCGAAGAAAATGGTACCCCCGTAAACGTATTGTCTTTTATAACCTTTCCGATTTTGCTTTACGATCATATTTTTTAATTAGGAGCAAAAAATCTCTAGAGCCTCTACATATCGTGAGCTAAGAAATCGTATTTTTCTCTAGATATCTCTTTTTGTCTGAGTAATTCGTCTAAAATCGCTACGATTTCGTTTCTTACCCCCGTATTACCCGCTCGTTCGCTCCCGAATAAAAGCGTTAATCTATCGACTAAAGCCTCAGGATCTCTCGGAAGGATTATAGTTCCTTCCCCGACAATTGTTCGTCCTCTAGTAGTTCTGGGCAGTATTCTTAATCTATTTCGTAATTCCGTAAGTTTTCGTTTGTCTTCGTCCGTTCCGTATGCATCTTGCCAGTAGTGAACAGTATCTTGTAGCTGGTCACGAATTTTTGGGGTTTCTAAATCTTTAATGGACATTCTAAGAAATCTAGTTTTCCATTGCCTTCGATGTATATTTCTCCATCTCTCTTTCATAGCCTGGCTGCCGGACGAAAATTTGGGATTGTTGGTTGCCGCTCCAAATTCTCCGCCTTTTTAAAGAATTTTAGATTCGTCTATGATATGAGTATAGTCTTTCATCGCTTCCGAATTTTTGATGCTATCTTCGGAAGGGGCTAAAGAGAATAGTAAATCCATTAATTCCGGAGTCCTTTTATACTTTGATTTGCCGTATATGATAGTATCTTTTTGGATAGTAATAGGTTTACCCCCTTTCATCAGTTTTTGTCCTTCTATCGAAAGCAATGGTCCGTGCACGTTTTTATCATCGTGAATATTTTGTAATAAGCGGCCTATATCCGTATCTCCCACTGTCTTAATTTCACCCGTTAATACGGGGGTAGAATCTTCTTCCTTAATGGGTTCATCAAGAAGAGTAGGAACAATTTCATTTATGGACGGACAAAAGGAAACTATAGCGAAAGCTATCAGAGATCGCAGTTCTACGACCGTAAGATTATCCCCTTCCCAAATGGAAGGGTCTGACGAATTATATTTTACGAAGACGCAATTAGCGAAAATGGAAAAAGCGAGATCGAGAGGTCGCGGTACTCAGATTACTCTTTCGAAAGCGCAATTGAACCAGAATAAAGCGCAATTCGGAGGATTTCTTCCTTTTCTCGCGGGATTGGCTAGTAGAGCACTCCCGTTTCTAGCGAGCGCGGCTCAGAAAATTCTCAAGCTGTTAGCGTCGGGAGTTTTAGGGTCGGTCGGGTCCAATTTAATGGATAAAATCATGGGAAAAGGTCTATACGGTCGATAGTAATACGATTCCTCCGGCGCTATTCGCCAACGTCATCGTTTGTAAAACGGTATCTACATTGTCGACGATTTTCGAAATCCTAAAATATTTTTTTGTTAAAGCGTCCCGTTTCTGAACTTCTTCCTCGAGAAACGTTTGTATTTCCGAAATTTTACGAAGGCGATAGGAATGACCTTCGTTATCACCATAATTCCGTTCATCCCGCGGAGCCGATGATGTGGTACTTTCTTCCGGTAAACCGGGATACATTTTACGATCTAAATCCGTCATTTTTTAAACGTCTAATATTTAAAATATCTCAATTCGCAAAACGGTTTACCCTCGGGAACGATTACTTTGTTCGAGGAGAAATTGTAAAGGTAGACGACAATATCTTTCATTTCGTCGGGTGAATACATTCCGTTTAAGATCGCTAAAGAATCTTTCCAAGATGCGGAAGTAAATGCCCTTAATATTCCTCGAGACATACTATACCCGAATCCTAAAGACACTCTTTTTCCTTCTTTCGGAGGGATCGCGATTTTTTCTTTGGAATATAAATCCCACGTCGTATGATCGAATTCCTCCGTACCTTTAATCTTTCTTTTTGAAGGAGGAAAAGATATGTTCGAATGAGGTTTCCAATGTATAGTTTTAGGTTGAGAATTAAATTCGATGCGACTTCTTCGAGTATCCATTTTTCCTATACGAAAATATTTTACAATATAGCCCCCAGTAAAGGACCTATGAAAGGAATATTTTTAAACGGAGAATTGTCCCCGAACAACAAGCCAGATCCGTCCTGTATTCCTTTTCCGTCGGATAGGTATACTCCGTTTCCGTATTGATCTAATCCTGTACCGGTATAAGGCCGAAGAAATAATCCTTTCCCGTCCGTTTGCATTTGGGCGACGTGAGGCCCCATTTTCAGGTATAGACCTTTTCCCATGATTTTATCCATTAAATTGGACCCGACCGACCTTAAAACTCCCGACGCTAACAGCTTGAGAATTTTCTGAGCCGCGCTCGCTAGAAACGGGAGCGCTCTACTAGCCAATCCCGCGAGAAAAGGAAGAAATCCTCCGAATTGCGCTTTATTCTGGTTCAATTGCGCTTTCGAAAGAGTAATCTGAGTACCACGACCTCTCGATCTCGCTTTTTCCATTTTCGCTAATTGCGTCTTCGTAAAATATAATTCGTCAGACCCTTCCATTTGGGAAGGGGATAATCTTACGGTCGTAGAACTGCGATCTCTGATAGCTTTCGCTATAGTTTCCTTTTGTCCGTCCATAAATGAAATGCCTTTTAAGGTGTATTCAGTTCTTACCATTTTTTAATATATAGATTTTTTAAAATTTTTCTAAGATGAAAACGCATCATAAAATATATCGCCATTTTGATCGGTTACCGTTACTTCTAAACTATTGATTTTATCGTCGTAAATAATAGGGAGATAAATAGGATGCGGAGGATTCTCGACGATTTTATAACCCGGAGCGACTTTAGGGAAAAAACTATAGATCGCACTAGATCGTAAACCTCTGACGTAACTTCCACCGATGATATTGACGTTAATAATGATCGAATTTACCGGAAGAATTTGTACTATACGATCGCTTACGTGATAACCGGGTTCTAAAACTTTTTCGCTAAATCCCAATAATTTTCCTAACGAATTAGGTATTCTGAAATCTACCTTGTATCCGTCGTTAATAGTTACGGAAGATTTGAGGGTATGTTCTTCCGGATTTAACTTAATAGGATATTCGTCGTTCGTAGGATTGTAGTCTCCGTTTTCTTTCAAGTGTCTCTTTAGTTCTTTATAAATATTAACTATATCGTAGCTACCTTTAGGAAGAGTAAATTGGTGATACCCGGTAGGGTTCCAGTAAGCGAAAGCATTATTACCCGCGCGAATATTAGGAATACTATAATACGTTTCGAGATTAACAAGGGCCATTTCCCAATAAGAATTTCCTAGATCGACATGAGGAATAAAATTCGTCGTAAACTTCGTCGTATGACCCGTGACTATGATTTGTTTAGACGTCATTTTAAAAAGATTTAAATATTTTTTCGTACGTATTTAAAAATGGAGAATAACGTAAAAAAACCCGCCGTAAAAATAGTAAGAAGAAAATCGGCTGTGACGGAAGAAACGGGTAAAAAGCTGGTTATAACGAAGTCGACTATTACGACGACTATGATGACTATGACGGAAGAAACGGGTAAAACCCCAGTTACGACTATTACGACGACTACAACGACTACGACGGAAGAAACGGAGGCGAAAATTCGGGCAGGGGGCTATAAGGGCGAAGAAACGGGCGAAGAACAGGACGAAGAACAGGACGAAGAAACGGGCGAAGAACAGGACGAAGAACAGGACGAAGAAACGGACGTAGAACAGGATGAAGAAACGGACGAAGAACAGGACGAAGAACAGGACAAAGAAACGGACGAAGAATCGTTAGAAATACTCCGGAATATTTGCGAAGATGGTAAATAGGAAAAAGATTTAAAAATATAAAAATATATTTTTTTATATTTTTTTTCTAGGATTTAATCTTAAGATAATGTTTGAAAACGATCCGCTATTCTTACTAAAATTTCGACGTAAGCGGATATAATACCGGGATTATTTGTAAGCTGCGTAATATCCATATAGCAACAAGACATTTCTACTGCTTCTTCAATGAAAGAAAATTCTAATACATCAGATTGCAGTCTCAAAATCTCAACCGGTACTATTTTATATTTTATATCTTCATAAACTTTACAAGTATAAGTTCTTCCATCTGAGGATGTATTGGGTTCAATAGAAAATTTTTTTTCATAATTTTCGTCAGCTATATACAAAACTATTAACTTACTCACATCTTTTACAATTGGATCATCCAACTTACTTCCGTCTATAATTTTACAATTATTTATCTTTATTTCTATTTCGCACGGTAAAGGTTTAGAATTTATTTCAGAAAATACTTTCAAGTTAATAGCTCGGATTTGCCCGTATATAGGCGAAAAGAAAAAATTTGCATCCCCGTTAAAAAATTTGAATTTTTTTCCTTTACAAAACTCTCCCGTACTATTAGCGTTAATTATGGTTAAAGCGGGGTTTTTCGGAATATTTAAATTTTCGATCTTACTAGTATTTTCGTCCGTTAATCGTTTAACATTTTCGATCTCTTGATCAACGTATTCTTTCGAAGTCAATTCGTTTTTGTTTCTAGGCATTCGTACTCCTCCTACTTTATTTCCCCCGAAGTATATTTTATCTTTCGCTATAAACCCCCCATTTCTAAATTCGAAAGCATTCGCGGAATCGACGTATTCTTTCGTCATGATATCTCGAGGATT
The DNA here is from genome assembly GCA_945859785.2 of Tridacna gigas. Lineage (NCBI taxonomy): Eukaryota > Metazoa > Mollusca > Bivalvia > Cardiida > Cardiidae > Tridacna > Tridacna gigas. The sequence continues at coordinate 57,552,515 of OX244034.2, forward strand.
AGTAGGTGGAGGTATATTTTTTACCGTATTACCCCCCATATCTAAATTACCGCTCATGGTACTGCTACCGTCTTGTCTTACGTATTTGTCAGCTATATAAGCGAGAGATACCCCGAAATGATTCTCGGACTCGTCATCGTAGTCATCCCAGATATAAGGTTGTCCTAACTTGTTTATAGGCATTTTATTAAAAATATACTTTTTTTTTAGCGAAAATATATACCATTAAAATACGTAGGGGGTTATACGAAGTCCGGGCTATTTTTTCTCGTTAACTGCGAAACGATAGGATATAAATCGTATCCTCGAGAAAGATTTTCCAATACGAAAACGCAGAGGTGTCCGCAGATATAAGAATTTAAATCTTGTACCTGATCGGATGAATATAAAATCGGAGATCGTAAATAGTCCCGTAATTCTAACGGCGGTTGAATTCCATAGCTATCGAAATAGCACTTAGTCCCTTTCATTCAATACCATGCGACCCAATGCGTTCCGGGTCCTTCCGCATCGTCGAGATTTAAAATACCGCATTCTTTTTCGTTAGGACTTCCCGGGAGCGTATCTCTGGAAAATATACCTCTCCAACCTTCGAGATCTTTACAAACTTTTTCCAGGTCGATATTCGAAAGTATACGATTAGGAAGTTTAGAAGTTAACGTATTAGACAGTCGGGTATCCCGTAACCCCTGCATAATCCCTTCTCCAAACCGAAAATCTAGATCTTCTTCTCGTTCTTTTAGTTTTCCTCTCCTTTTTACGTCCTTTTGTCTCTTGGCTTCTTTCTTGACGGCTTCGCGACCTTGACAAGCGTCTTCTTTCTTTCTAGATCTTCCAAAATCTTTCAGATTAGGATTCATAGGACGCTCGGTCTTTTGAAGTTCTTGCTTGTAAAATATTCCGTCGACTTTATGACCGTGAACGTCTTCGACGTTTTTCCTATTCGTTCGGTTTTTCCTATTTTATAAACTTTATAAATTTTGCGCATCCAATTTTGTTCATAACCTTTTTCCATATTCGCTTTAATTTTCGCTAATCTCACCTTGTCTCCTACGGAAATATCGTTTTTCTTAATATTCTTTTTGATCTCTTTCTCCGATTTCCTTTTTCTCTTGAAAGCTTTTTCGTAAACGACATCTTCGTTTTCAGGAAGACTCGCTCATACGGGCGTCATTCCTATCATACTATGTACCGTATTGTTGTATTCTTTGACTAAAGACGGTATGACGTCGAGAATTCTTTTTTTACCGTGATCGGTCATATATTTCCAGATTTTTCCTTTAATCGTTTTTATGAATCTTTCGGCAACGGCGGCTTTACTTCGACCGTCGGTATGATATAGTTTAATATCTTTGAATACGGAAACTCCTCCTCTTGGATCCGCAGTCTCTCCAGCCCCCAGCCTAAAAGGACATTCTTTTTCCTCGTGATGTTTTAAGTTACCTTTCGTTGAAAAATATTTTTTGCAATATTGACATGGAAATTTTTTCGTCCGCGGATTTTCCTCTTCATCCTGTTCATCTCTTTGGTTTCTTCATAAAAGACCTACGAATTCCGAACCTCGATCGGTCCGAAACTTTTTAGGTTTTCTTCCTGACGATTCGAATATATCGAGTAAAGCGTCTTTAACGTTGATGGCCGTTTTCCTATCTCCTTTCATACGTACGACCCAAGCATATTTCGAGAAAACGTCTAATACGACCAGAAAAGTAAGTTTAAGTTCGTTCCCTCTAGCGTCGCGATTTAATTTTTCTTTTTCTTCGTATTCCTTCGGTATAAACATTAAATCCGCGGTCCAAGTATCGTCTATGCCGGGAACGGATACCCGTTTGGTAGGAAAATTCCTTCTAACGCTTCGATGTAATTCGTCGCCTAAGGTTTTTTCGATGTCTTTAGCGACTTTTTTTTTTTTATTTGGAGAAACTTCGTCTCGATCTTGACCCATCCCTTTGGGCGGGCCTTCAGATCCCATCCCCAATTTAGCTTTAGTACTTATAATAGGCCTAACGAACGCTCTATCTATTCTTTCTCGTAAAGTCGGTTTAACGATATGATCCAAAGTTTTTACCATATCGGCATCACAAATTGCGTTTCTCGACTTCATATCCGGGTATTTCCTATAACATATATCATGAAACATAGACGCCTGATCGACTCTATTAATCGGATGATATTTCGCTTTCAGGGTTCCGTCGGGATTTAACCTTTTCCTTAAATCCGTACCCGTAAAGTTATGGCCCGGAAGATGCAATTCGATAGGAATATTTTCCATGATCTTGTTCACTATCCCTGCACCTTTTTTTTCTTAAATTCGGTAAAAATCTCGTCTTTTTCGAACCACATTCGACGCAAATGCCTTTTAACAATCTTTTAAAATTTCTCGTCGTTTCTTCCGTCGGAGACTTCGTCTCGGTTTTACGTTTGCATTTTACGCAATAGATCTCGGTCATTTTTTATATTAATAATAAAAAATATGGACATACACGACTATTCGTGGAATATGAATACCAAAGTTAGGTATAATAATCATATGTTTCCTAGTAGTATTAGGGGTCTGATCATAGGAAAATCGGGGTGCGGGAAAACGACGCTATTGTTTAATCTATTGTTAAAACCGGGATGGTTAGACTACCATAAACTATTCATCTTCGGAAAAAATTTATTCGAACAAGACGAATATAGAATACTCAGGGAAGGATTAGAAGCGGGACTCACGAAGGAAGAACTGAACAAAATTTTTTTAAATAAAAAAGAAATACTGTCGAGGGGGCAACCCCTTAAAGAGATATTTAAAGAAATCGCCAGAGAATCTACGACATACGGCGGCACCGTCATCGTTCCTAGTTTTCATAACAACGGGAAAGACGTACCCGATCCGGGGGACTTAAATTGTAAAGACAGAAATTTAATGATCTTCGACAACTTAATGCTAGAAAGACAGAATAAATGCGAGCAATACTATACGAGGGGAAGGCACAGTAACGTCGATTGTTTTTACTTATCGCAAAACTTTTTCGCTTTGCTGAGACAAACAATTCGAGAAAACGCGAATTTTATATGCTTCTATCCTCAAGACAACAAAAACTTAAGTATCATCTATAATACGTACGCGTCTCAAGATATGGGTGTCGATACGTTTAAAAAGTTTTGTAGAGATTGCTGGGAATTTCCTTACGGATTCGTAGTCATAGATCAGACCAGTCATAGAGACGGGGGAAAATATCGCTGCGGGTTCGATCGGTTCTTTATCCCTCCCGAATTGTAAAAAAGAATCTACGATTCGCCCAGGGGGTTATACGAATCTACGATTCGCGGGGGTTCAAAGAACCCCCAAGGGTGAAAAACCGAAGATTTCCTGATTCCCGCGGAACGAAATTTTGTCCAGGGGGTTATACGGGCGAAAAACCGAAGATTTACGAACGCGTATAATACCTATATATCTTACCTAACAAAAAAAATCACGTTAGTCTCCGAAGAAAGTAACGTGATCAAAAAGGAGAAAAAATGGATGAGCGGAAAAAGATCGAGCGCCTAAACCGAAATCGCCGAAAAAAGAACCGGAAAATACGCGAAAGCTGAAATATAGGATCCTTAAGGGCTCGGGCCCTATTTTATTATAGATAGAAAATTTCTTCGATTCAAATTTATTAATCCTAATTCTCGGCATCGGCATCAGCATCGGCATCGGCATCGGTGTTTCTAGCTGACATAAGTTGATTATATTCGAAGTCTTATTCTTCTTCGGGATTACGATATTTTTCAAAGTCTCGGACCAAAACGGCTAAAACTTTGATAGATATTCCGGATTCGCGCGAATTACGTTTTCTCCATATCCCCCCTACTTTAATAGTATAAACGCCGTTAAGAATACGATCTTGATAGAAATCTTCGTAATGTATGTTTTTAAAACCTTTTCCTTTAGGACCCGGTTTTTGGAAGAAACTCATGCCGAATTTTTCCATATCTACCTTCGCTTTGATAAAACCGTCCGATTTATATTTTTCTAATATTCCGCTTAATAAAAAATCTTCTTCTAACTTGTCGTACGAATCGTCGTCGAAACTCCCGAGTATCGCTTCTAAAAATTCTTTGAGCATGGCGTTGTAAGCGACGTTAATATATATCGTTCTTTTTTGGTAATCGTATATCGTCGGCCTATCAGGAGGACCAGACGCGTTTAAATTCAAGTAAACCCCTCGTCTTCCTTTCTTAAGAAAATCGCGGTAGATGATCGCTTCCGATTTCTTAGAACCCCGAATCACGTTTTCTTCTCCTAACGTAAATATCGACGCTTTTCATTCCTCCGACACATTTTCGATAGAACTCATGTTTTTTTATATATATAATTTAAATTATTTTAGCTATATATAAAATGAAACGTTATTCTTTTGTTTTTAATGAAAATTGCAATATCGTGACGCCAACGAAGCTTATAACGAAGTCGGCGAAGTCGACAAAGTCCAACGCGAGAAAAGAGAAAGGTTTGAAACCTATAGAAACGGCGACTAAAAAATCCACGTTAAACGGATATTTTAAGGAGATGACTTTTACTATCCCTAACGGGAACGACGTTGTCGTAGAAAATTATTTAAACAAAACGAAAAATTCCGGTACGAAAGTAATCATGACTTTAGTCGCACAAATGAGAAAAGACGAGGAAGTCGTTTACAAATATTTTAATTCGAGACCCCACGCCATTTATCCTTGGAATGACAAGAAAAAATTATACGAAAAACTATACGCGGAAGTCTGAGAATCTTTCGCGGGAAAAGAGTACGAAGGTAGCGGATGGAGATTAATAGGAAACGAACACGTTTCTTTGAGTTTCAGGAAATACGTTCCTTTTACGGGAGGTTGTTCCCACGTAGAATTACCGGAGTGGCTTAAAGGAAAGAAAGCGTTAGTGTCTATGGTCACCGGAGACGAAAAATGTTTCTATTGGAGTATATTACGATTTTTTAATCCGATCAAAAAGAACAAACCGAGAGTCGATCGAACTTTAAAGAAAATTTACCGAGAAGATCCTAATCGATACGCAGATTTTAGCGACGTAAACTATCCCGCGTCGAGCGACAACATCGAAAAATTTCAGGAGAAAAACCCCCATATTCATCTAATTATATACGGCGTCGACAACGAATATAAAAGAACGCCCGTCATATACGACGGAAAGGACACCGTTAAGTCCTTTTTGGGAGCCCAGACAGAAGTTCCGAAAATATATTTACTCTATTACGAAGGGTATTTTTACCTCGTCAAAAATAAATCTCGATTACTATTTAGCCAAATATCCAAACATAAGGCGCAAAAAGAAGTTTGTTATAAATGTCAAAAGACGTTTTCTTCTCGAGAAAAGTTAGAACGTCACGAGGAGAAATGCAATGACGCTACTTTGCTAGAACTTCCCGATATTCCTAATAACATCGTCTCTTATGGGGAAAAAAATAGGGCGTCTCCCCCTTTCTATGTATGCGCGGATTTCGAATCTTTTCTCATCCCGTACGATGCTAACGGCGACGATAACGAAGTCGGTGATGGCGGCAAATTTCAGAAACATAAACCTTCGTGTTTTTCTTTTTTCGTAAAATCGTTGGATGAAAAGACTCTCATGTCGTCTCTAACGACGTATACCGCGAAAGACGAAGAAGACCACGTCTGAAGGGTATTCGTAAAAAAATTAATGACGACCGTATACTCGTACGTTAAATGATGGGCTGAAAAGAAGGGAAACTCCTGGTTTTACGCCGGTTTTCTTTCATAACTTAGGGGGATACGATGCATATCTCTTCATCAAACAATTAGCCGCTTATTGTACCGGAAGAATGACCGTATTACCTTCGAATGAACAAAAATACATATCCTTCTCGAAATATTTAAATATTCGCGGCTTTTATCACGAAGTTCATTTTCTCGATAGTTACTGATTTCTCGATTCTAGCGTCGAACAATTAGCGGGAGAATTGGGGAAAGACGAATTGATAGAAACTGAGAAATGTTTTCTGCTGATACCCCCGAATATTCTTCGAGGAAAAGGTATATATCTGTACGAATGGATGGATAGTATCTATAAATTAAATAGGACCTGTCTTCCGCCAATAGAAAAGTTCTATTCTCGTCTTCGCGGGAAAGGTATTTCGAGAGAAGAATACGACCTAGTGCTCGTAGGTTGGAAAGCGTTCGGTTGTAAAATGATGAAAGATTACCAAGAAATATACTGCAAAAGAGACGTTCTTCTGTTAACCGATATTTTCGAGAATTTCAGGAAACTTAATATCGAAGAGTACGGAATCGATCCTATCGAATGCTATACCCTCCCGGGTACGTCGTGGAAAAACATGTTAAAATATACGGGGAAAGAAATAGAATTAATTACGGATAGAGAAACGTACAAAGATTTCGAGAAAGGGATTCGAGGAGGCGTCTCGATGTCTATCGTTCGTCACGCGAAAGCGAACAATCAATATCTATCCGATTACGACCCGAATGTCAAAAGTTCTTTCGTGTTTTACGTCGACAAAAACAATCTTTACTGAGATTCCATGAGCAAAGAATTGCCGTACGCGATCAAAAGGAAAATGAAAGACGACAAATTAAAAGATTGGGAAAATTTTCCTTGCGCGGTAGTTGTAGACTTAAAAATACCGGAAACCTCACACGATTTCCTAAACGACTATCCTATCGCTCCCGAGAATATTACGAAAAACGGGGTCAAAAAACTCGTCCCGAATTTAAGGGCCCGCAAGGAATATCTTTGTTACGGAGAACTGTTACAGTTTTACGTAAAGTTGGGAGCTAAGATTACGAAGATTTACAGGGGCTATATTTTTCGCGTCGAGAAATGGCTCGAACCTTATATCGTGAACAATACGAAGAAAAGGGTAGAAGCGACAAAGAACCGCAAATCTAGCGTGATTTCGTTTTACAAAAAGGCTAACAATAGTATCTACGGAAAAACGATAGAAAATCCTAGGAAAAGGTGTAACGTAGAACTTACGAATCGGAAAGAACGAGCGGAAAAACTGGTAAGAAGTCCCCAATATACGAAGTTTACGATATTTTCGAACGACCTCGTCGCGGTTCATAAAAAGAAGACTATAGTCAAATGTAACAAACCTATATACGTCGGTTTCGCGATTTTGGAATTGTCTAAAGAAAATATCGTCAGATGTAAAGGAATCGGCAATGCCGTGAAAAACGAACTTACGATGGAAGACTTTCTTTCTTGCGTATACGACGGGAAAGAAAAAAGGATAGACTTTAACGTCATAAGCAGTCGTAATCACAAAGTTTTTACGGAGACCGTTAAAAAGATAGCGTTAGTTCCGACGCAAAACGTTCAATACGTTTTAGACGGTCGCGTACGTACTCTATCGGCGGGTCATTATAAATTAAATGGGATAGATTTTTAAAAAATGACGAAAATTCGCCCCTTTTTTCTCGAATGCGCCGTCAACGAAACGGACCCTGAAAAAAGGGAAAAAATACTCGACTCTGGACGAACGGCTATCGTCTTAGATATTCGAGGAGCCACCGGAGGTTATCTATCTAGAATATTCGTGAAATACGGAACTACGGAGATTCCTTCGACCTATTTGAATGAAGATAAAGAAAGGCTTCTCGAATTGTTAGATCGTAAAAACTCGGACGTCAAAAATATTAAAAACGAGATTCGAGAATACGAAAAATGGTGGGATAATTTAAGGAAAGCGGAGAAAAAAAAGATCCTAGATCGTTACGTCGCTAATTTAGAACGACCTTGGTCCGAAAAAATTCGCGTAAAGCGAAACCTTTCGTTCGCGTTAATATTTAATCTTTTCAAGGAGAAAAACGTCGCGTACGATGGACACAAAATTACGGGTAGCGAGTTATTCGATCTCGACTATCTTTTAAGAGTAATGAAAGACGCGTACGACGAATAGTTATATATCTTCGCGAAGATATATAACCCCGTTTGTCGAGAATACCTTAAGTCCTAATTCTAGTCGACTCTTTCGAAAGTACCGTAATATTCGTATCGTCCTTGAAGTAAATCTTTGATCACCTTCGTAAATTTACCTAATTCCTGCACCCCCTTATTGAGTAGGCGGAATCTCCTTACGTAATATTCTTTCCCGAGTTTTGCGTCGGCAAAGTAGTCGTCGGTAATTTTGTAATATCTTTCGGGGGATCTCCTTCGAATCCTTTTTCTCTTAGCAGGCTGTCGTAATAATCGTTACGCAACTTTTCGTGTCGCCATCGTATCGCGTACGTAAGCTCCCTTAATTCCGCGTACGATAGATACCATAGGCCATACTTATCGCAAAAAGTGACGAAATCGCGACCGTACATCCATCCCACCTCATCTTCGAACGAATTCAGCTGGACTATGCATACGGGGCAATTATAATCGTTTTCCGACTCCATTTTCTATAGCGATTTTTTTCTTAAAGCCGGAGACAAAATTTTAAATATTTACGTTAAATCGAAAAGTCGCTCCTATTCCTCCCGATAGAACGAGGAAACGTTCGGATAACGATGGCCGATATTAGACAAACTTTCGCTACATGGGTTAAAACGTCCGTGACATATAAATCTTCTTTCCATTTCGCGCGATATCTCTTCGATTAAATAAATAATGATATCCCAATCCTCCAATTCGTTTAAACGAAATACTTCGAGTTCTTTGTTCGCGCTATCATTAAAAGGGTGGTAAAAACCTCTTTTCTCGTAACTGTAAAAGGAAAGGGTAAACCTACGACGTCGAATATTCAAAGATTTGTAAACTTTTTTAAGGCAAAGCATATTTAACGCGGAATCTAATCTTACTAGTTCTTCATACGATCTACCCAAGATTAATTCGGTAAGGAGCGAATACCTAATACGTTTATTAGACGCGAGGTATATCCTGTTAAATCTACTATTCATTTTTTCGTAATCTGTCGCATTACTTTTGGTAAGTTCCCCTTGATCTCGTAATATTTCCTCCGCCGCATTCATTTTCTATACGTTATTTTTTCTTAAAAAAAGAGAGATGTATATATGGGGCTTGTAACTCAATAGCCCAATATTCCCGCATCCGTCGATTAGCGTTTAAATAAATAAGAATATTTTCTTCTCATTCCTTCTCAGCCTTCCGACCTCTTCTCAGCCTTCCAACCCTTCCGACCTCTTCCGACCTCTTCCAACCCCTTCTCACCCTTCAAGGCGACGAAGTCGCCGACAGCTACGAACCTCAAAACCTCAAACCGACGACGCCGAAGGCGGAGGAGGCGGCTCACCCTTCTCACCCTTCTCACCCTTCATATCCTTCCCGATCTCCCCTTCTTTGCAATCTTCACGAACCTACGGGGGACGCTATAGGGGCTAGAGACGACGGTTTAGCGAGGTTAGAAGGTTTAGCGAGACGACGGTTTAGCGAGGTTTCGTAAGTTAGGAGAGTTCGCGGGGTGTAGAGGGAAAATACCTTGAGAGATTTAGAGAGAAGGAAGGTTAGGAAGTTGCGAAGAAAAGAAAAAAGAGGGAAGATGGGAAACTGATAGGTGAAAACGAAAAAAGTGAGCTATGTCGATGGGGGGGGGGGGGAAATACCATGAAAGATTTAGAGAGGAGGAAGGTGGGAAAGTTGCGGTGAAAAGGTGCGAGGAAAAAAGATTACAGCGTCGTATTATTTATTTAAACGCTAATCGACGGATGCAGGAATATTGGGCTATTGAGTTACAAGCCCCATATATACATCTCTCAAGGGTACACGATAGCCTATCGCATACACAGACATCATCTCTGAAAATAGCGCATTATGTACATGTCTTAAAAAAGCCCTCGTGACCTAAACAAGTTTGCGAACACGCTAAAAAATACTCTTAGACTACGAGCGTCTTTTCTAAGGCACGCTTCTATTCGTGTACAATTCTCAGTGAAAATCCTTTTGATAATTACTCATTAGAATTACACTCTAAATCTTACAATCTGTCCTTAATTGTAAGTATTATTTCAATTCAACACAACCTATGATCGGAAAGAGAATGGCGATACTGAGTTAACGTGGAAGCCTTCAATGGAGATTTTTCCCAACAGTAGGCTAATTTTTTCTTTTAACAAATTTATAACGACTTGGAATGGTTGCGTTGCCTTCTTACACATTCTTACACTTTGCTTCTTCACAGCTTTTTATTCTAGACTTAAAATACTTTGCACACCCATATTCTAGTTGCACCAGAGATCGTACATAGCGTATTTAATGCGCTCGGTTCTGAGATGTACCCAATCTCCGAGCAGAGTTGTCGTTCGTTACTCTCACCATACATCTCTGCAACGGGCTAAATGACAAGAATCTTGTCAAACCGAGGAAAACATGTTTTGTTACTGTTTAACTGTTTCATGTGTAACATAATAAAGTAGACAAAGGAAATATGATTCCGGATACATTATAGGTGCATTCAAACTGATGAATTTACCTGTATACAATGGAACTATTTTTTAAGGCTTCTTTACTGATCAGAATCTTACGCCAATTGTAAAAATCAGAATCTTACGCCAATTGTAAAAAAAATTGCTGCGCCCATGAATGATGACAATTTAAACAAAATTAAAAAAACAAGTTATCGTCCTTTAAAAGACATTTAAGCTTTTCAGAAAACCCCTCTTTTTCACATTTCCGACCACTAAGTCTGATTAGCCGTATGGTGTTTGAACAGCACACAAAACAATCGATTGGTCTTTCTTTCACCGGCGTTTGTGTCGCCATTTTGAGTTATGGTCATGTGACGAAAATATCACGTGATGACGGACTACTTTCTGAGCCAACTACAGAGGTGAATGGGAATGATCCATAGTGCAAGAGAGTGGGATGTACCAAGTCATAGCTTAGCAGGCGCTTTCTGGAATGTAGCTGTGCGACAAATATAGATCTTGTAATCACGTGACGTATAACGTCATTTGCACCACGGAACTCTTTATAAATTTACATATTTATGAATCAGTCGCTGAACCGGCCTTTATTTTCATCGTACACGGACATAGTTCTTCACCGAAACATTGAATGCAGAGAGAGTGTTTTAAAGTTTACTGTGTTTAATTAATTGTTTTTCGTTTTTAAAGAGGTGAATTTGTCAAAGTCTGTTGTTCTTTTTTTTTTTTTTTTTTTTTCAATGTGCGATTAACCTAGATCTAGTATTTATGAAACAACAATTTATTAGTGTTGGTGTCAGAATGCAAGTTACTTTCGTAAGTGCCAAAATCTGAATTCACACGGGAATTCGACTTGAAACTACGCAGTTCTAACAACCAGTAATCTGAGAACTTTACTTTTTACTCCACTAAAATTCAAATATAATAGAACAGATCAATTTTAACCCATTCGAACAACAAGTTCTCTATTGGAGTGTTTGTTATCTCGTAAAGGATTGTTGTAAAGGATAATAGAGTGAATCGCGAACATTTAGTTTACACTAAAGGAATAGAACATGTAAATCTCTACAATTTTCATTTGGTATGGCAGCAGTACTAATTCCTGGGACGTTATAAAACGCAAAGTTAAAAGGCCGATGATCATGCTATTGAGTTATATTGTTTTTCTTGAGCTGTAGCAGCCACATTCTTAGAGTCCATTGTGGACAAAACTTGAACCCGGACAACAGGAACAAATTATTTCCAAAGGACAGGTAGATTACAGAGTCAAATATTTTTAGTGTTCCAGAGGCTACATTTCAGTCCAATGATCATGAAACTGCCCGGCTATTTGTCTCAATAATATTTTTGACAAAACTGAATATAGGTCACCAGGGGTTAAAAGAAAAAGGTTGTCACTAGGTCAAATCAGACGAAACCGTAATATAGATCTAGTGCTGTAGAATCCATTTATTGGAGAGGTCATCAGACCTCTCCAACAGTGGTGAGTTTAAAAGGCAGACTGCCTCAGAAATTGTTGCCTAACTCCATGCTTTTCTGCGAAATTGTTCTGATACACAGTCTGTTTCGTCATGGTTTCATGAATAAACCGAAATAAAAAAACTGAAATAGGAAAAAGACGTGTTTTGTTTTTATATGACGGATTTCAAAAAGGATTTGTTATATTGATTTGATTGCAAATGACCTTTCCAGTAGTTGTAATTTTTCATTAAACAAATAAAGCTACGCACACAAAAAAAAAGAATTTCGTTAAAAAAGAGAACGCCGCGGGAAAAGATCACGCGACTTGAAAACGTGGGAAGAAGGTCACATGTCTGTCATATAATGCGCAAGAGGTTTCTCCTTTTCACACAGCGGCAATCATGTAATGGCTTACTTATTTGTTTACATGTACCAAAATATATTGAAATTAAAAGCAATAAGCTATTTGAAAACATTGATGCTGACCTCTCCTGGCTTCATTTTTAAAGAAGCCAACTTGTATTCTGTCCAGTACTCACGGAACTTTGTCAGACTGCTTTGATTAGATATGGGTGAGTTGCAAAAGGGCATTTTTGGTCTAAAAGTATGTCATTAGATCCTATACCAGACGACAAAGTTCAGCTGAGTTCCATACTAATGTTGCCTAAATGGTCCTGTTGTATAATTGTTCAAGTGGTTCCGCTCTGTTTCTATAAACTTCACAGAAGCTTCAGAACTGAGTAGTAACATTTCAGAATCACCGCCTCTGAAACATTATAAGCAATTATACCCAAATTTCATATCCGGCATCCTGTATTTGGAAAGGAAAATTAGTTAAGTTAACCGATGTATGTATAATCGCTTGGTCCAATTTTAGAAAATTTGTGTCATACAAAAACAACTTGTTCTAAATCTGCAGAGGAAATGTATGCCCTACTCCACTGAAATTATTCAGAATGTTTGTTTTAGCAATGTGTGTAAGAATTAAGATATACATGTAAGTTAAGTCACCCAGATTCTGCGCTAGAAAAACATTTTTATCAACCTAGAAGCCTAATTTTTGTGCACATTCTTTACAGGCATTATTAAGCTGGGGAGGAACTGTAAATATTGATGGAACTTTGACAGTTATAATGCCCCGCCGAATTTCGGGGTGGGGGAAGATATAGTTTTCCTGTTGTCGGTCCGTTCGTCCGTCTGATCTTCCATCCATCCAGACAGATATATTCTAAAAACGTTAACGAAAGTTAATGAAACTTCATACATGCCCCTTATGATAGCCCGCCCATACACCTTTTTTATGTAATGCCTTGCCATGGAAAAAGGAGGCTTGATGTCTTGCGATCTGCTTGTTTTGTTTTAGTTTGTTTTTGTTCTTAATGCGGTGTCATGGAAAAAAGAGGGCTTGACGTATATTTCCATTATGGACCAATATCTCTTTAAATACTGGACAAAATTTTAGAAAACTTCATATTTATATTGTTTTTCATAAGCCACAGACAATCAGTATTTGTTTTTATTTAATGAAATGCGGTGTCGTGGAAAAAGGGGGCTTGATATATATTTCCATTATGGACCAATATCTCTTTAACTACTGGACAAAATTTTATGAAACTTCATATTTAAATTGTTTATCATAAGCCACAGACAACCAGTATTTGTTTCTATTTAATGAAATGCCTTGTCATGGAAAAAGGGGGCTTAATGTATATTTTCACCAGTAACAAAAAAGGCCATTTACATGCAAAACACAACACCTCTTATAATTATCAAAACAAGGTTTTTTTTGTTTTTTTTTCGGCGGTGGATGTCATTTCAATGAAATAACTTTTTTTTTTATATATTGATTGTACCTTTTGAAAACCATTTTTTTAAATGAACTCACCCGAGGTAAGAGACTTCGAACTTTTTAAAGCTGTTCCTGGTGCCTAAATTTTATTCTCACCACATGTTTCCATGTAAATTTTAATATTTATGTTTGTAATTTTAGGATGACAACTCAGAAATATGCTTGCATATAATACTGTCTTATGGTTAAGTTATTTTGTATCTTGAATGTTTTTAATGGATTTGAACAAAAATGGGTGAAAACTTCTAACCCATTACCCTCCAGGCGACTCTCAGGACTATCAGTCCTTTGATTATGATTGCAATGTGATTAGAAAAGGCTTTAAACAAACAGTGATTTACATTAACGAATTTTACTCCCATACAAATAGTGACACCCGGGAATCTAGCCTCGTTCTGAAATATCCATTATTCTTTATTGGTTGTTATAATGTAATTTTCAAAAAACAATGATCTTTTTAATCCGATAAAATTTGTTTTCGTTCTAACTCTTTGCCGAACGACAAAATTTTTGGACTTGTCCAAATTAAAAGCATTTACCGACGCACCAATCCCCACCCACCTCCTCCCTTGGAGTTTGCAGGTGTCAGAATTCAATACTGCAAACTACCGAAAGTGTAGAGCTATTTAATTCATTACCTCATGTACAACAATTGAATCGGGTGAGTTTTGTTAACATCCTTTTAACTCTTGGACTGTTAAGGGCAACTCAAGGAGCTTTTGCGGATGGTATGGATAACGATCAGACTGAACAGTAAAAGCAGTCTTATCTTTGATCTACACTGTCTGATATGGAGATATTTTCATCCAAACAATAGCTTTGAAATAGCAACATATGGATTTACACTTTCCGCTGGAAGGTTTTGTATAACTTATTAAGCGGGTCAAGGGTTAAAATACAGACAAACGTAGTAAGTAGGATTACTGCACGTAAGCATGATATAACTCGTAACCTTTTTTAAGCCTTTACCACACAATCCGGAGTTTTAAAGACCCCCATATAAGAGGCTTTTTTGAAAACATTGTGGGGAAAGAAGAAAATGCTGGTAACCAGCATTTTCTTCATTTCCCACAATGTTTTCTGCTCTTTCAGAAACAAATTACATCATCAGAGCTATTTTCAAAATTGTCGTCAGCAAATGGTTTAAATTTGGACAGGTCTAAAAATTCGTCGTTTTGTAAAGGGTTTTGAAGTTAAACACTGCAAGCTTCTAGGCACTGGAATATAGCAATTAGAAGCTAGTCAACCCGAAAAGCGTTAAACACACATGACATGAATTTTCAGTCATAAAAAAAAGAAAACCCAAATAATTGCAATTGAAAAGTTGTCTTTTTCCCTAATGTCTCAGCAAAGCAGACACTGTGTGTCTTTTTTCTGCGGTCTGATCTTGACCTATATTGGCAGTAAAGGATAGTTAATCTGTGGGGAGCGGCAGATGCCCAGCATTGTACTGGTAAAATCTAATACAAGCAAGAGGACTGACTGATGTGACTGAAATACAGTTAAAAGTGCTGTCCAACAAAAACTGCATACTAGTATACAGAACGAGGCTGCACCTTCTCTTTTCTGCACTGTTGACGGTTATATCCACCACCAAATGTTATAGCTAGAGATATGAGACGCAAGTCTGCCCGAGGTTCCTATGGGCGTTAGTAGAATTATCGAAAAATTGTCGAAATATCAAGATAAACATTTTCGTTTTTCTTGTGATATAATAGAAAAAAAATATTTTTCATTTGTTGTACAATTCTGACAGAACAGAAGTTTTTGTTTTAAACCTTTAAGCTGCTAAGCCCGACTCAATGAATTTTTGCGGACATTGTAGATCAAGATCAGACTGCACAGAATGTGTAGTCTGATCTTGGATCTACACTGTCCGATAAGGAGATATCTTTTCCCCAACTATACCATTGAAATAGCAAAATTTGGATTGTTACCATCAGTTTGAAAGTTTCATTTCACTTTTTAGCGGGATAAGGGTTACCACTGACCTATTCTACGCCTCAGCGGAACACGAGATGTGTGGCCCGTTTTCAGACAACATAAATATACATACGACATTTAAATTATACACCCAAGTTTTATGAATACCTCGCGAAGATTAAACAGATGAACCATGCTCTGGCAAAAGGGGACTTAATGTATCTCCGTGATGCATCACGCCAAGCAAGCCATTACATAATTGTTGATCCTCAGTAACCACTGACTTAATTATGAGGTTGAATGATCGTTGGACATCCAGAAAATTTACCAATAGCGAAAGGTTTCGGCCCGGGTCAGCCTGCGCGGACTGCACAGGTTGGCACAGAGTCGATACTGTTCGCGGATGCATAAAGCCCCCTTTTCACAGAGCATGGCACATGTATATGTAGATTTTTACATGGATAAATCTGTGTAAGAACGGCGCTCTGGAAAAGGGGTTGTTTCGTGCATCTCCGTGATGAATGATACTGAGCAAGTCAGGACACAATTATGGATCCTGAGTTACGAGGTACATGTGTAGAATGGTCCTTTGACATGAGAAAATTTACAAATAGCAAAGAGTTTCAACCCATACACGGACTGTGCAGGCTGATATGGTTCTATACTTTTTGCAGATGCATTAAATCGCCTTCCACAGAGCATGGCCCATATGTATGTTTCCTGGCGACGTTACAACACAATAAAAATATTCTTGTTGTCGGGCTTTTGATAGAGCGGGGAGGAGTTCCGTAATCATTACCTGCTTCCTGGCACAAGTATGTGTCTTTTTTTGGTATACATCTTTCTCCTTGTGCGCACTGTCTTACTGAACAAGGATTGTTTGGCCTCAACTGGTAAAATGACAGAAATATGTGGCATTCTGTTAACACATATGAGCCATGCTCTGGCAAAAGGGGGCTTAATGTATCTCCGTGATTTATCATACCAAGCAAGTCATCACATAGCTACGATCCATCAAATCCATCGAGTCTAACGACCGTCTGAATCATGAAGGAGAATGGTCCTTGGACACCCAGAAAATCGACCAATAGCAAAAGGTTTCGGCCCAGGTCAGCCTGCGCGGACTGCGCAGGCTGACCTGGGTCGATACTTTTTAAAAGATGCATTAAGCCCCCTTTTCACAGAGCATGACTCACATGCGTTTGTTTGGCATTTTGGTTCGTTGACAGCAATATAGCAGTTGAGCACGGGCGGTAAATGCACTTACCCATGTATGCTTGAGTTCCCATTCACGAACCACTCAGACTTATCCTAGAACTCAGGGCCCGGTTTCACACAAAAAAATTAAGTCTATTTTTTTTTTAAATCTGTAAATAGACTTACTTTCTGACAGAAGTTGAATTTGTAATTCCAAACGCATTTCACAAACATGAACAGACTTATTATACATGGAACATTCTCAAATCCCATGTTGACACAACGTTTCAGACTCAGCTCAGCAAAAGAATGGACTTAAATAGTCATTGTAACAGACTTCAGTCCATTACTTTGCTGTGTTGGGTGTGAAATGTTGTATCAACTTAGGATTTAACCCTTAAGCTGCTAATCGCGACCCACTGACCTTTTGCGGACAGTGTAGATCAAGATCAGACTGCACAGAATGTGCAGTCTGATCTTTGGTCTACACTGTCCGATACGGTATTTTCTTTCCGGTGAAATTAACTTTGAAACCGCAATGTTTGGGCTTTTAGTATTGAGCAGAAATTTGCGTTCAATTTATTCAGCAGCTTAAGTGTTAAGATGTTTCTTCAGACTGTAAATATTAATAAATTGGGTCTCAAGTAACAAAACTGAACTTAGGTCGGAAATGGGGTCCATCAGCAGACTGGAGCAAAATAAGAGACTTAAGTTTTTTTCATGAAACCGGGCCCTGAACTCTTGAATTTCCTGATTTTAGAATTCATTCTATACTTTTAAATTTTTGCCAAAGTGCGTGCATGCCACACGGATAAAATTGGACAACATGGAAGGTCCCAAACATGTTATGATGACTTTTTCCGTGTTCGGACTACTTACAGCTTGGTTCCAGGTTTGACTTGTCAATATCTTGCGTACTCATCTGACATTCATTCAAAAATGTTCTCACCAACTAAGCTGGAACATGTATTTGTGTTTATAATTTGCTTCCATTTTCGAATGAAGCTGTCCATAACTGCAATGATTTGATGTAAAGATGTGTAGGTATAGATTTATGATAAAAGAATATGATTTAGGAGTAACTTTCCTGTGGCTTGTATTTGCTTCTCGCTTCTGTCTCGTGAGATATTTATATAGTTTTTCAGCTTAAGAACAAAAGTAACCAGTAAATTTGGAAAAGTGGTAGGTTTCTACGCGTATATGTTTTTTCCCAATTGAAGAATAAGAAAAATTACCATCATAAGCACTTACCCTTATCCAGTCGTTCACATCCATATAGATAGACGCGGCGCTCGAGTTGAACTTTTCCGAGGACATCGACTCTTTTCTTATATTCAGCATTTCACAGTAATTTTCTTTACGCAAGAAGTTCACAGCCAGGCAATCAGTGTAATAAAGACAGGCATCCATACAATACGAAAGAGATGTCACATTCATGGTGAATATTGGACAAACCTCTAAAAGTCGTCCGACATGGAGATTTCCGTCAAAGCTCGAACATGTTGACTGTTTCATTTCTATTTTAGTTAAAATCATCACTAAGATAACAATGTCTTTTCTCCACGACATTTCCATGGTCCTTTTCATCATTCGGGAACTGAAATAAGACGGAAAAGAAATAGCCACTGAAATAAGTAAAAAAAAAAAATCTGGTTTGAACACTTTAATTTATGCACACAAGTATATATACTCACCGTACAATCAATGCATTATAAACTATGCAAATAGTTGAAAATTGTGGTCATAAATAGTGTCGGAAAGATGAGTGAGAGTGTAATAATTACTGTAACACAAATTGATTTCTTTTTTAAAAAAGGTGCATTTACAAAAAATGGCAAGATTTGTAAAAGTTTTATTTTGGACTGGATTAAAAAGTTTTGTAAATTTAAATACATGTACACTAAGTTTCATTCTATGGTAATTATATATGAACTTTTGTCCTTTAAAATCATATAAAAGGGGCAAATTATGATGAAGTGATATTCATCTTCAATATCATTCTTATCGTACAATATACACTTTCGTCTGTCTCTCTCTATTTTTGACTACCGCAGCTAGTCTATAGGCATCAAGATTGACCTAGATTCAAAAGCCCACAGTTGCCAAATACTGCCACACAGAAAATACTTCTTTCTGTTAGAAATCCTAATTCTGTTATACATGGCAATTTAGACAAAAATCACCAAATCTCTACCTCTCCGATTTGAACATGTCGTCTTACAAAGTAATAAACTGAACAAGATGTTATTTATAAGGTACAAGATCTTTGCTTATATGTAAATTGAGTGACCTATGCAAAGCAGAGAATCACTTATTCCTACACAACTGTAACATTATGAATGAATCTATTAATAGATACACCTAGGTTAACTTGTAGCAAATTCCAGCTATATCAACCCCCACTGGACAGGGAACCCTTGTCATTCCTTCAGTAATTCATTATTTAGATCATTGTGTACAGTTGAACAATTATGTTAAACTGTTTTTCTATGAATCTTTTACCAAACAATCCCAAGTTTTAATGATACTGCGGAAGGGTCCATTTGTAAACATTGTGGGAAAAGGAGAAAATGCTGGTAACCATCATTTTCTCTTTTTCCCACATTGTTTTCTACCCTTCGGGAATCGTGTTTCATCAGTTCAGCCACATTTAATTCATGGTCTGCAACAGCTTTGAATTTGGATGGATGTAAAATTTTTCGTTTTGTAAGGAGAGTTAAATAGTTAACTACATCTTGTGCTATTAGATATTGACTAATTGACTGCATGGTGTTTAACGCCGTTTTCAACATTATTTCAGTGATATTGCGGCGGCCAGAGCACCTGTCCATGCTTTCTTCGAGTCTCTTTTACCAGCACTCAATGACCTTTTGCTAGACAGTGTGTGCAGTCTGATCTTGGATCTAGCCCGCCTGGGTGGCTCAGTGGTGAGCGTGTCGGACTCGTGACCTGGTGGTTGTGAGTTCGATACCCAGTTGAGGCGAACTTTCTTTCCGGCGTATTTTCGCCTCTCACCTCTGCTGAAGCATGTGAGAAAAGTAGTCGGTGGCTTTGGAAAGAAAGTTGCGTTAGTACTGGTGTGAGAAAGCCAGGAAACACATGTGCGTCACCGACCGCCATGATATGACCTTAGCTGTTAAAGTGGCGTTAAACCCCAATACAACCAACCAACCAACTGATCTTGGATCTACATTGTCCGATAAGAGGATAGGTTTTCTCCAAAGTGTAACTGTGAAATAACAGTAGCAATATTCAGGTGTTTACCATCAGCTTGAAAGTTTCATTTAACATTTTTTAGCAGGTTAAGAATTAAACTTAAACTGGATTATAGTTAACCAATAGCACATATAGCCCCGGCAGTTCAGTCGGTAGCATACAGGACTTAAGAACAGGAGGTCGCTGGCTTGATGCTCAACAAATTTCTTTCCGATGATTGATGATAGTCATTGTGACAGGATTCATTTCTCGCTCACATTTCGACGATGGTTATGTGGGAAAGGAGCCAGTGGCTTGGAAAGAATATTGTGCGGAGTGCTGGTAAAAGAAACACCAGGAAAGCATAGATATGTACACTGGCCACCGCTACATAACTGAAATAATGTTGAAAACAGGGTTAATATACACCATACAATCAATCAATCAATCAATCAAACAATCAAATTTACTAGTCTGTCAGTACTTTCAGTACTTTGATTCTATGTCTACCGCTTTCGATCATAAGACCATGCGATAAAAGTCGTAATATAGCTATCATATTCGCAATGACTTTTTCCCAATCACATCAAGGTACATGCACCTCGCTCGACAGAAGTCTATTTTAATCGATGAGTAAAGCGGGAGTGGGCTGTATTCTTGGGTACCAGTATTTCATTGGGTAATGTAAATATCTCGTAGTCTGTCGGTAAAAATAGGAATGAATTTATCTATGATCACCAACTCCGGATATATTCATACGTCAGCGAACCCCGACGATTCTAAATCATGTTTAACTTTATTTGCTTAATTATTTATTCGAGAATATATGTTTATTTCATGAACCTGGTAATTAATTACTATTAAGGATAAACAGTTAAAACAATGAGACCGAATTATTTTAGCCAATATATATCTTTAACAATTCGAATTTTTTGTCTGCTACTAATTAGGGGGAAACTTCCTACTCTCGCGTATAGGGCAAGAGAACTCGTACACATTTTTTACATTAGGTAACCATTTACAAAATTTTCTTTGTATATGTATACGTTTTGTTTGTTTGTTTGTTTGTTTTGGTTTGGTTTTTTTTTTTTTTTCCTTTATAAGACCCCATACTTCACGATTATATCCCAAAATGGATCCAGCAAGCTTACGGAAGAATTCATTGTATTAAAAATATATATATAAACTACAACAAACAAAATGCATTTTGCAGATTGAATGAGGAACGTTGATTATTTAAACATAAATTTTACCTTATAACTTACTTTTCACTGGGCATTTACTCTTTACCAGACGACAAAATTTTACTCGGGCACATATGGAGAGCATTTGCAGATAACAAAAAACTTTAATGTGGCTCAAATGATGAAACCTGGTCTAACGCTTTCCCAAACGACAAAATTTTGGACTCGACCAAATTCAAATCATGTGCAGACGACAAAATAATTCTAGATCAAATGATGATTTCTTATTTTGTTAGGGTAAAAAACGATTTCGAAAAAGAAGAAAATGCTGGTTAGCAACATTTTCTCCTTTTCCGCGATGTTTTAAACGCCTTCTTCTTCTGGGTCGTTAAATTATGGGATTGTGTGGCAAAGAGTTAAAGATTATTTCATGCTTTTCGGTAGTTTATCGAGAAATAATGGTGGATTATGGTTTGATATTCCATGGTTACGACCGTGAAAATACCGATTCTGTATTTTCTAACTCTTCAATTGAAGGTGGAAACAGTAGTTCCCGCGCACTAGTTACCTAGGTAATCAGCCTGTGCCATTCAAATGGAGGGAAATATAACGTAATCTACGCTATATTTCTCGCGCTTTACGTTGTACTGTAATGCGTTGTAAGTGGGGGGGGGGGGGGGGTATGCCACGGGGACTTACCGAAAACAACTGTACTGGATTTTGATGAAAGTTCCAACAAAATAGGGGTTAGAAGCATGAAATGAATAGAACATTTGTTTTTTCGGTGAAAGATCAAAATTTATTTCATCTCGTGAACATCATCGGTAATATTTTCACGAGCGCTGGCAGCGCCACTCATGAAAATACTACAGATGGTGTTCACGAGATGAAACAAATTTCGATCTTTCACCGAAAAAAACAAATATCCTCTATTTATTCAATTTATTGCATAACTACGTTCTCCTTACTTTAGGTACATGTACCAGTGACCTCGACTTTTAAATTAGCCTTAAAATGAGTCTTTAAATCTGCATATACATACGCATGTAAGAATAATTAACTCGGAGATCATAAAAGTTACTGCGGATTCAGCTTATTTTCTATCTGTAAGAAAAAATGACAGGACTGTTTTGTTAGCTGTAACATGCGAATATGTGCTTTATCTATATATCAAATTATACCACCATGTAAAGTTTTATAAACCTAGCTCAAAGATAGTTGAAAGTATTGCAAATTCATTTTTTTTTTTTTTTTTTTTGTAGTAACAATGACATTTTGACCTTCATTACAGCTTAAAACTACAAGCATAATCTACATATCAAAATCTATCACTGTTTAAGTCATAATAAAACTAACATAAGAAGAGCTGATGAGGTAATTGCAGATATCTGTAAATCTCTATGATCATTATGTGACCCCTGGGCTGGAGCCATTTCTGACCACGGGAACATAATTTGAACAACTTTTGATTTTTTCTATGATCATAATGTTATAGATTCAGAAAAATTTAAAACACATTGCTCTATATAACGCTATGTGCAACATGTGACCTCCCTCCCCCAAGATCAGTACCATCAAGGGACATAATTTGTACAGCCGAGATAAAGTGACCAAACGGCAATGCCCCATACAAAATACATGTATCAACATTCTAGCGTGGTAGATTTAGTCAAGAAGGTTTAACCCTTTACCTCACAATCTCTACCCTGAAGAAGAAGGTTTTTGAAAACATTGTGGAAAAGAGAGAAGATGCTTATAACTAGCATTTTCTCTTTTTCCCATTAATTTTTCTACCCTATTAAAGACAGAAATCACAATTTGAGGTAGATGTATATTCGAGTTATCGTCTGCAAATACATTTCAATTTGATCGATTACAAAATTTTGTCATTTGGTAAACAGTTAAAAGAAAACTCCATCTCTATATTAAAACATATGACTCCTGCTTCTGTATTCACCAACCATTTTTAAGAATATTCTTGATCTAATTCTCACGAATTTTCTAGATTTGAAAGAAACACAACTCGTGATTGGCTGATGAGTCTACATACAAAATACTTTGTATAATGTTTGTCATTGTATGTATTGTTTTGTATTATGGGCCGGTGGCCTTATTACTTTGAATAAACCAGTTGTATTGTATTGTATTGTATTGTATTGTATCGTATTGTATATCAACAATCCAGCAACAATCTATGCCTTGCAGAGAAGACTTTTGATTTTTTTCCATGGCGAAAACAACAGACATAGGTGTCCAGTGTTCGACCGACCCAAAAGGTCAAGTTGCAGTAGTCGCGTTGAAAAAATTTGTTGTATACGTGGTACTAATTACTAGTCAGTGCCAAGTTTCAAAACCATGTGACTTCAATTTACTTATTTCTATTGTACAACCCAAAAACTTTATATAGATAATGTCTTTGAAACTGAAGGATTTGTTTGGGGGAAAGTATGGAAAGCCAGGTCTGTCTTATACCGTTCTTTTACACTTCATTGCACTGTTGTCGTAATATTTGGGTTCATTTAAACTGTATATGAAATGAAAACATGTTTATATGGAACCAAACTTCGTTATATTGATCGAATATTTCAATGTATTGAACGGAATCGTCAATATATTTATCCAAAGTAGCATTATATGGTATCATTTCGACAATATATTTCCCGAAAATTCCTTTGAATGAATTCACCTATTCTTATATGAAACCAATTTAACAAGGTATGTTACCATAGCTAAATATATGATACGTATTTATTAGTCTATTGAACCAAAATGTGTTTATATGAAAGCAAGTGTCCTCATATAGAACCACAGAACCATGATATGATTTCATTTGACATTATATTGAACGAATCATTCTTTATATCATTCCAATCCAACTATATATTGAACCAAACGCCCTTATATCAAACCATTTTAACAATATATTTAACCACTATGCAATATATGATAGCACTCTTTCAATATATGAAACCATTCGTCATTATATCGTTAACAGGACTATTTAACGCGGGCGTGTTTTCTACCAACACCGGACAAAAGAGCAGGTTTGTCAGAATGTCGCCCATATTGAATAATTAGACCTACGTCCATGCATGATTCTTCAAGAAAAGTCTACCTAAACATTGTATCCTAAAAAGCCATAAGAAAACTATTGCTCAATATCGCTCATTGCCAGTAGTTTCTCAATCATTTTTCACGAATTATTATCTGTATCGATCACAATCTGCACCAGTTACTTCGTTATTTCAACCCCCTACCATTTGACTGAATTTTAGACTCTTTCATATCGAAAGAATTTGTAGAGTAGAAACTAAACATGACTCACATTATGAGATTTCTTTTTAACAAAGCTGAAAACATTGCAGGAAAAGGAGAAAATTCTGGTTTCCACCATTTTCTCCTTGGTGGCAATATTTTCAAAAGCTATAGATTGGGTTTTATATATGAGCTGCAGGAGATTTAATGTATCTCTGTGATGCATAATACCAAACATGTCGTCACGAAAATATGGATCCATAGAATTCATTTTGTCTACCAACTAACTGAATCATGAGGTAGAGTGGCTCTTTGACATGCAGAAATTGGCAAAGAGCAAAAACATCGACCCAGGTCAACCTGCGCAGTCCGCACAGAGTGATCATCGGACATGGGTCGATGCTGTTGCGGATGCATTAAACCTCCTTTTCAAAGAGCATGGCACACACACACACACACACACACACACACACATTTCCGATCAGGAAAGAACTTATAAAGGCAATTTAATTGATGACATACTGTGTAAAGAATGCGAGACTACGATACATGAGCGCTAGTAATCGTAAATAGCGGTTTTTCGCCAGTTTCCACTATGCTTTAGCCTGGATAGCTCAGTGGTTAAGTTCTATAATTTTCAATCCGGGTACTTCGGGTTCACTCCTCACTCAAGATGGGTTTTTCGAGGAGAGTCTTTGGGCAAGACAGCTCAGAGCCCCATTCTAGTTCTGACTAAAGACAAATTGGGTGCTTGATCTAGGAATTGTTTGTTTGTATGTGTACGTACGTGTGTATGACTTGCCGATATCTTTGTTTTTAAAAATCAACTGTAGTTTTGTATTCAGAAAAAGAGGGTAGATAACAATATATTTATAAACTGTATGCTATGTAATACGGGCCGGAGGTCTTAACTACAAAATAAAATGCTCTGATCTAGAGCAAAAACTAAGGCGCCTACGAACAGCCGCCAGTCTTTTATTTAGTCATCAAAACTCGGAGTTGAATCGCCTCGTCTCAGTGCTTGACCACACCAACCTCGTCCCACTGGACTAGAGTTGTTTTATCCGGTGTCGGAATAAAACACACCCGCGTTAAATAGTCCTATTAACGATATAATGACGAATGGTTTCATATATTGAAAGAGTGCTATCATATATTGCATATTGGTTAAACATGTTGTTGAACTGGTTTGATATAAGGGTGTTTGGTTCAATATATAGTTGGATCGGAATGATATAAAGAATGATTCGTTCAATATAATGTCAAATGAAATCATATCATGGTTCTGCGGTTCTATATAAGGACACTTGCTTTCATATAAACACATTTTGGTTCAATATACTAATAAATACGTATCACATATTTAGCTATGGTAACAAACCTCGTTAAACTGGTTTCATATAAGAACAGGTGAATTCATTCAAAAGAATTTTCGTGAAATATATTGTCGAAATGATACTATATAATGCTACTTTGGATAAATATATTGACGATTCCGTTCAATACATTGAAACATTTGATCAATATAACGAAGTTTGGTTCCATATAAACATGTATTCGTTTCATATACAATTTGAATGAACCCAAATATTACGACAACAGTGCAATGAAGTGTAAAAGAACGGTATAAGACAGCCATGGCTTTCCATAGGTTCAATATACTAATAAATACGTATCACATATTTAGCTATGGTAACATACCTTGTTAAATTGGTTTCATATAAGAACAGATGAATTAATTCAAAGGAATTTTCGTGATATATATTGTCGAAATGATATCATATAATGCTACTTTGGATAAATATATTGACGATTCCGTTCAATACATTGAAATATTCGATCAATATAAAGAAGTCTGGTTCCATATAAACATGTTTTCATTTCATATACAGTTTAAATGAACCCAAATATTACGACAACAGTGCAATGAAGTGTAAAAGGACGGTATAAGACAGCCATGGCTTTCCATAGGAAATCGCTGATAATGTTGCACGATGGAAATCTAAATCTAAACCATTTAGTTTAGCCAATCAGGAGTTGTGTTACTTTCAAATGTAGAAAATCTTGGAGAATAAGACAAAAAATATTCTTAAGAATGGTTGGTGAATACGGGCCAAGATCAGACCACACAAAGACTGCAGTTGTCCTTGATCAACACCGTCATACTCTCCATTTGCCAAATGTTTTCAAATGTAATCATGCATTCAAAGCTTACTCCAAATCAGTTATTCCTATTTTACATGAATGTCTGCGAAGTTCATTTTTTTTTTTTTTTTTTTAACAAGAGCAGATATGTTGAATGTTGATTATTATATTAATAAATATAATAATAATATTAATAGAGAATAATAATACTTCGTTCATACTATTTTAGACATTAGAGAGTTTATTTAACAAAAAAAAAAAAATCTTCGTAAACTCCTGATATTGACTCACATCTCACCAGCATCACAAAACATGCGGCTGTCTGCACAATTATTCTATTGATATTTTTTTAAAATCAAAACTAGATTAATACGTACAACTCCAGTGACTGCAACAGCGCATCAAGACTTTTTAATTGGATTAAAAATCTAAAGACCAAGATCATTGCATTTTCGTGGCTGCCTTTTGTCTGTACTGAATAGGCAAAGCAACACTGTAGATCAAAGATCAGAATGCATGTTTTGTGCACTGGCCGCAGAGGCAACTATGGTAGTGAAAGGCTCTTTAAGAGTTAAGTTATTTCTGTACTAAGTTAACATCAGAATTTTGCAAAGGCTTGTGCGAAAGTCAAATGATCAATTACATGCGTCCATTTTGTTTGATCTTATTCAAATGAACTTACACGATGGCGTCAAACTTGATCTCATGAAAATAGACGGAGTTACAGATTGCGAGACGACCATTCCAATATTTAAACGCCAAGTTAGCTACCTTTCACCCACTGTAACCATATAGTTTCTAAGTATGCTTGTAGACTGCAGAAAAAGTTTTGTGTTACATTTTTAGATTTTTACAACGCCAGATTTTATTCAGGGCAACAAAAACAAGAAATATCTTTAAAAAATAAAAGATAGACGGCGTAACTTTGCCCCCCACCCCCGAGGTCTGCAGGGGCCCGTAGAATAAACATGTCCACAGTTTTGACCAATAGCAAATTGCCATTTATTCATTCGAATAGATCAATACTAAGAAGTAGGTCAAAAGCCAGCGCGTTAAGCTACGCCTAACAACAATCGGAAAAAAACAAACCTTAATATGCCCCCTTTAAGGGCGTGGAGTGGTACATGTATGGATGACTTAAGCTACAGCTGATGATAATGTGAATTCATATCAGAGTGCATAGAATGTGCTGTCTGATCGCTTATTTACACTGTCCGGTATATTTTTGGAACCTTTCGGGCAAGAAGAGATGCGCAATTCCGATGTTTGAGTTCCGACTTCTGACAGCAGGACTCTATATTTCAAGCAATTAAATCGAGAACATCGTTACTGATATTCTACTTTTTCGATATCTTCACCCTACTTTTCCCCATATATTTTATTTCTCCCCATTTTCATCTCTCTTTCCCTCCTATATTGTAAAACTTTAGTACAACAGCATTGTTGTTGATGCTATAAACTTGTGTATGCCTACTACAAAGTGTAGGACCGAAGGGTACAGTGTTTGAGATTGTATTCGACTTGGGATTTTGTACAGTGGCGGTATGTCACTTGAATCTAAAAAAAGTACGTGTACACGGTAAGTTTTTTCGTTTATTTTGAAAGTTAATTTAAAATCTTCTTATTCATTTGTACTTTTGATATACACAGAACATACCAGGCACATGAGCGTGTGATGTGTAACCTCCATAGAGCAATGAGAATGTTTTGATCATTTTGACGTGCAAAAATTGAAATGATTCTTGACCACAAAAAATACCAGCTTTATCGTATTAGCGCACATGAGAGGGTTCTTTCCCGATAAAAAGCTCTGTCCATGTATACGCTCTCTCTGTTTATCATCGAGTTCCAAGATGTGACTTCAAAAGCGATTAAAATATCGACATTCTTCAATGCTTACTAACCAACTTTTGTACGGTGACTTGGAGAAGCAATATTTTAGATTTGTACAGTCACCTGAGATGACTTTGTACTGCGACTTGAATCGGTTTTAAAACTTATTCGGTCTTATAAAAGGAATTTAGCCACTTTACAACAAAGTCTTGTTTGCGTTGACCCATTGTGTTGACCCACATGATGGACACAGAGAAATGAAATTGATATATAAAGTTTTCTTGCATTTCTCTTCTGTCCTCAGGTTGAAAATGGATCATCTTCCGATGGCGGGTCCTCATGCACTGTAGACAAAGAAAAAGATAAGCCAGTGTACCAATTTCAAATTGAATAAAGTAAAAATGCATACTTCTGTACTCCTTATAATGTTTATTAGGGTATTATTCGAAGTATACGTCGATAATGACAAAGCCTTTCGTATCAAAACTGCTCCATGATCACAAACATTCAACTCGGCCAACTGTTGACTGGAATCAGAGGTTTGGCCTCTCTTTTCGTGGTGATATTTGGAGCTGATTTTGAACACCCATGATAAAATGAAAAGGAAAAAAATAGCAGAAAAATAAATACTCCCCTTGCTTGAGCTTTTACTTCTGAAAATCCCTACTAAAGGCGTTCGTGGTAGTTTTTAGTGCGCACATTTCTGCGCATAATGTTCTTAATCGCCATACGCTTCTTTGTAAGAAAATACTATAACAAATAATTATGAGGATTCTAAAGGGAAGGCCACTACATCTAGGAAATAAAATGGACTGAGGCACATTGACACTGTTGATAAACGTCGTTCTTCTTCAGTAGAAAGTGAGAAAGTTACGGAGTGGCCTACTTTCACTTTTAGGATACGAATATTTCGAATACTTTAGATACATCTTTAGTTCCTTTAAGATCGATCGGTGGATTGTTGAACTTCATCACGTCGCAGTAAATATGAGCGTGTGTTAAAATGATAACATGGACTTATGGACATCTTTTTCAGTTTGGGCTATAACGATGCTGTATGAGTCATTATTTTGACTGCATATTCACTCTTACGCGATTTCAACTTCCAGATCTCTGAAGCCGTGCGGCGAAAGTTCCTCATTTTTTCACAGTTTGTTTGTTTGGATTGGATTTAACACCGTTTTAACAGCTTAGGTCATATCACGACGGCCAGTGCACCCACACATGTGTTTCCTGGCTTTCTCACACAAGTACTGACGCAACTTTCTTCCCACGCCGCTGACTACTTTTCTTACATGCAGCAGAGGCGAGGGGCGAAAAATCGCCAGATAGAAAGTTTGCCTCAGTCGGGTATCGAACCCGCAACAACCAGGTCACGAGTCGGATATGCTTACAACTGAGCTACCCGGGCGGGTCCATTTTTTTTTTCATGTGGAAAGTGACTCATATGGAAGTACCGTTATGATATAAGTTTCATGAAAATCTAATGTACAGTTTTCTTAAAATTTTGTTCAGAAGAACCATTTTTTTCAGCTTTGGACTGGGCCGAATTTACCTCATTATTAGACAAATATGATATTTAGTTCTTTGAATTGCATTCTATTTCATTTTTTTATGAGTTATTTATGTGACGTAAGCTCACTTAATTAAAGACTTCAATTTAATGTCACAGATCATAAAACAGTTGATTTTGAATGATTTAAGTCAACCATAGGTGCAATATTTTTTTCTTCCTAAATGCTCGGGCTGCATTGTTAAGTTCTATTGCAACAGTGTTGTCTCTCGTCTGCTCTTTGCAGAATGACAAATTTTTGCTTAGTAAATAACAACTGGTGGGGACCAAGACCGGGCTGAGCGGATACGCAGGCAGGTCTGGCTCTTTGCTTGTCAATACTATTCAGTATTTTCCATTACGTTAACATACCCATACATTAAGGACTCCTGTAGACCCAATTTATATAGCGTGAAGTGGGGTTTGCAGGGACATAACTTTATCTTCTTATATATAATCCGAGGTTTTTGTCGCTCGTTAGGGTCGCCTCATTGAGGCTCTGTCGGGCCCCGCTGAAATATGTTTCGATTGTGGATGGAAGAAATAGCCCAATTTTTCATCAGAAAATTTACATTTTTTAACCCATAAAGAGGGCCATTTTGCATGGTCGTGTTGACAGGGTGTTTTTTTTTTTTATGGAAAGCAAAAGACACATGATTTATAATGGCATTTGTAGTGTGTAAATATCGGGCGGGGATACTCGAGATCTTGTCCTATATCGATGTGCCTGTGAGGTACCCGTGTAGTTGTTTGTTGAGATTGCCCCACCAAGGCAATTCTTTAAGTACCAGGTCATTACGTAAACATGAGTGGATGCGGCCTTTCAGTATCTGTATTTGCAAATCATTGCCGATATTTGTTGTTTCGCCCCGCCGAAGCATTTTAATGCGTGTATACAATTCTCGCGTTTAGCTAAAAAAATTATTTAAAGCTTGAGTCAGAGAACCGTGGAATACTTAACCTGTGAATAAATCCCAAGTTGCAGCCAAGAACTGCATATCGGTTTTCATATGAGATGGTAAATTCACAAATGATCAGTTTTCATTGACGTAAAGATGGTTTTGTAGATATGTCCCATACAGGCTAGATGTTTGGAGCAAAGATTGTGGGTACACATTAGAACCGCATCCACAAGGCTGTTCCAACGAGTATCCACTTTGTTTTATGTAAAATAGTTTTTAATCTGAATTTTTCTTTCAGTCATACAAACATTGCATGGGCGTGTTATTGTTATGGTGCTAGCGTGATTTGGAGATCATCCAGGCATACGTTTAATGCATATTTCAAATGTTCAAGCCGAGCCTCGTGAAAATTAATTTCTCTGTAGTACCATATTCGACCTACTAAGCGCACTATGCGCTCAACTTTTCGAAGTGGACAAATTTCCTTCCGACTGAGCGGCTTCATAATGTACTCACCTTGTTCAATGCTTGTATCATGGCAACAGACACAATTTTCAAGGTCACACCATGCATCAAATTACATAGTAAATCAACTAATTCAAACTTTATGATAAAATTTGCGGTGTAGAAGAAATATCGTCAATTCCACGGCGCTTATTAGGACGATTTTCGATATTCTAAAAAAGTAGGTGTGCTTATTAGGGCATTTGGATTTATAGGGTTGAATGTGGTACTGTATTAGAATTGTCTGAAGTCTAAGCTTAAACCAGCAAACTTCTTTTTTTCGTTTAGGTGTTCGCGATGCCACAACAAAGTTTGGCGATGTATATCAATGTATGCGTTTATGCAGCAGGGTGCGAGAGTTCACACTGCGGCATTAGTCACTTAAAGAACTCAATATTTGCTTGTAGTGTTGCCTTGAAATATAACCTCACTAGTATTTTCAGTATGTAATAAAGTATTCGAATTATAACAACTGAAATCAACATTTTAGGGAGCATTTCTCTAATCTCTTCTCAAAATTTAGTGAAACAATTCAAAGTCTCATATCCCTTCATATAAACAACTTTGTGTCAAATTTCCGTTTTCATTCTTCGTAATAAAAGACAGGTTTTTCAAGTCACTGTACAAAATAAAATATCAAAGATCTCAAACGACTGCACAACCTCTTAGCAAGTGACTGTGCTAATGTCTTTTCTCAGCGCGTTATTTTAAACAAAGGATAAGGAAGATTGTAGTCAACTTTGTTGCCAAACCTTGACATGTTTTCACAAAAATATGAATAAAGAAACTGTTTATACATTTCCGGTCAGAAAATAGGTTTTTAAAGCCGAGTAATGGAATAAAAACGGCAGTGTTTTGGGACAAAATCATCTGCATTTTTAGCAAGGTCAAATGATCAAGGCATCGCCATTGCTCTAAGGAAGATTCACAGCGCAAATACGTGTTCCTGATATGGTCTACGCAAAACAAACAAATAACTGGATATAAATATCTTGTGATAAAGTTCTATCAAAATTAATGAAAAAAATCACCAGCTTGACTTACCGTGTGAACACATTTTTAACACCAAGTGACATACCGCCACTGTACAGAATCCCAAATCACGTACAGAATCCCAAATCACATACAATCCCAAACACTGTACACTTTCGGTCCTACACTGTGTACTAGTATATGATGTCACTTACCTGTACACCGTCATAGACGACTGTTTAATTTTCTTGTTGATGACAAGAAACTGTAGTTTAAGACAATAACTTATTTTGTTCTGTTCCTGATCAATATTTGGCCCGCCCGGGTAGCTCAGTGGTTAGCGTATCTGACTCGTGACCTGGTGGTTGCGAGTTTGATACCCGGTTGAGGCAAACTTTCTTACCGGAGATTTTTCGCCTCTCACCTCTGCTACATGGGAGAGAAGTAGTCAGTGGCTTTGGAAAGAAATTTGTGTCAGTATTGGTGTGAGAAAGCCCGGAAACACATGGCTGCGTCACTGACCGCCACAATGTAACCTGAGCTGTTAAAATGGCGTGAAACTCAATACAAACTAAACCAAACCAATCTGATATTTAATACGAGGCCATTAAGACATTGTTTACTACACTTTTATTGAACCATAAATTTAATCTGCAAGCATTGTGTAAAACAGCAAATTTAACCCTTTACCAGCATTCTCTCTTTTTAGCTAACCTGAGCACGAAGTGCAAAGGTAAGGTATTATGATCGGTCGTTGTCCGGCGTCGATCTGTCCGTCTATCCACAATTCCTTTAAACATCTTCTCCTCCCAAACCGCTGGGCCAATCTTGATGAAACTTGGCAGGGATGTTCCTTGGGTTAAGCTCTACCAAAGTTGTTCACGAGATTGAATTCCACCCAAAACTCTGGTTGCCATGGCAACAGAGAGGAAAAAAATAGGAAAATTTTTGAAAATCTTCTTCTCTGAATCTAGAAGGCGTAGAGCTTTGATATTTGGTATGTAGCATCTCCTAGTGGACCTCTACCAAGTTTGTTCATATGATGCCCCTGGGGTCAAAACTGGCCCCGCCTCGGGGGTCACAAGTTCAAACATAGGAACAAAGGAGGAAAACTTTAAAATTCTTCTTCTCTGAAACTGGAAGGCGTGGAGCTTTGATATTTAGCATCTAGCATCTCCTAGTGGACCTCTACCAAGTTTGTTCATATGATGCCCCTGGGGTCAAAACTGGCCCCGCCCCAGGGGTCACAAGTTTTGAAGATAGGAACAAAGAAGGAAAATTTTAAAAATCTTCTTCTCTGATTCTAGAAGGCGCATAGCTTTGATATTTGGTATGTAGCATCTCCTAGTGGACCTCTACCAAGTTTGTTCATATGATGTCCCTGGGGTCAAAACTGGCCCCGCCCGGGGGATCACAATTTTCGAACATAGGAACAAAGAAGGAAAACTTTAAAATTCTTCTTCTCTGAAACTGGAAGGCGTGGAGCTTTGATATTTGGCATCTAGCACCTCCTAGTGGACCTCTACCAAGTTTGTTCATATGATGCCCCTGGGGTCAAAACTGGTCCCGCTTCGGGGGTCACAAATTTCGAACATAGGTACAAAGAAGGAAAACTTTAAAATTCTTCTTCTCTGAAACTGGAAGGCGTGGAGCTTTGATATTTGGTATGTAGCATCTCTTAGCGGACCTCTACCAAGTTTGTTCATACGATGCCCTTGGGGTCAAAACTGGCCCCGCCCGGGGGATCACAATTTTCGAACATAGGAACAAAGAAGGAAAACTTTAAAATTCTTCTTCTCTGAAACTGGAAGGCGTGGAGCTTTGATATTTGGCATCTAGCATCTCCTAGTAGACCTCTACCAAGTTTGTTCATACGATATCCCTGGGGTCAAAACTGGCCCTGCCCCGGGGGTCATAAGTTCTAACATAGGATCAAAGAAGAAAAACTTTAAAATTCTTCTTTTCTAAACATTGAAGGCATAGAGCTTTGTTATTTGGTATGTAGTGAAGCTGTTCTAAGTTTGTTAGCCCACCTGAGCACAACATGTTTAGTCAGTTTGAAAATGGGTCACCTGGGGTCATAAACTAGGTCACAAGGTCAAATTAAAGAAATACCTTGTGGGCACTCTAGAGGCCACATTTATTGTTCAATTGATTTGAAAATTGGTCAAAATGTTTGTCTTAATGAAATCTAGGATGACTTCAAAATTGGGTCACCTGAGCTCATAATCTAGGTCACTAAGTCTAATTAAAGAAATACCTTTAGGGCACTCTTGAGGTCACATTTCTTGCTCAATTGACTTGAAAGTTGGTCAGAATGTTTGTCTTGATGAAATATTGGGTGAGTTTGAAATTGGGTCAGCTGGGGTCATAAACTAGGTTACTGGGTCAAATTTAAGAAACACTCTGTGGGCACTCTAGAGGCCACATCTATTGCTCAATTAACTTGAAAACTCTTCAGAATGTTTGTCTTGATAAATTTTTTATGAGTTCTAAATTGGGTCACGTGGGGTGATAAATTAGGTCGCTAGGTCAACTTACGGAAATTCCTTGTGGACGCTCTAGAAGCCACATTTTAAGCTCAATTGACCTGACAATTGGTCAGAAATTGAATTATGCACGTTTTATTATTATCCGAATTATTATCCGAATTTCGCCTATTGACTCAGGTGAGCGATCCAGGGCCATCATGGCCCTCTTGTTCCGACAATGTTTTCTACCCTTTCAAACTCAAATTCTATCATTTCTATCAGTTCTATCGTGACTTTTGCAAAAGCTTTCCATTTTGAAAAGTGTTAATTTCGTCTGGTAAAGATTTAATGTTAATGGTTTTTATTTTTAATTTGAAAGTGACAGAGGCAACTTTTTTTTCGGGGGGGGGGGGGTGCGCAATTTTCTGGATTTGCTTTTTTTTTTAAATCTACGGTTAATGAACATAAACTATACTATGGCAATTCTGAAATCTTTAAAGAATACAGGATTTTTTAGTTTGTTGTACTTCAACTCATCAATATTTGAAAATTAGCCCATAGATGTAAAAGTCTGAAAATACAAATGCAATTTCAAACGCTCATTTGCATGTTTCAACCTACCTGAACAAAAGAAAATTATCATTTGATGTTTCAAAAGCTTTTATCGTTTTCAGTTACAGTGAACATTTGCACTGAATTGTTAATTTGATACAACCATGTCTCCGTCACTGCTAGAGAAACGTTAAACTCAAATTAATAAAACAAACTACACATTATTTCTGTGATTCAAAGGATTTCTTTGAATGGTATTTTACAAATAAATCAACAGCATTTCAGATATATCAAGGTAACAAATCTTTTGTTCCTGTCTTTCCTGTGATTTATCAATACGTGACAGGGGCTCTGAAGTACCTTACACAAGAACATTCCCATGTGACCATTGCCGCCAGCAAGGATTCAAAAAAGGTTTCATTATTGTTAGCCCTTTACCACACAATCGAAAGATTTACTGATCCCTAGACAGAAGGTTTTTAAAAACATTGTCGGAAAAAGAGAAATTGCTGGTAACCAGCATTTTCTCCTTTTCCCACAATGGTTTCTACCTATTCAAGAACAAATATTATCATTTGGACAAAATGGTTATGATGGCCCTGTACCGCCCCACTGGCTTTTAAACAAATGTATCATGTGCTTAACTGGCACTGCTAGAGACATAATCATGAGAAGTCTGTATGGTAATTAAGCTTTCACAGAGAAAATAGCTCCCTCCCCCCCTCCCCAGGTTTTTCTTTTTTTTTTTTTTTCAAATGCAAAGATAATGAATTTCAATTTTTTTTTTCAAACGTACTATCATTCTTATCTATCGCATGTAAAGTGTATGCATTAGGTTCAATTTACGAGTATGTCCATCATTCTATTCTACAGCATGCAGGTTACATTTGATTAAGATCTGAGTCACTATCTTTGACAATGTTACATAGAATTCAACATATTTTTGATAGGTGGTTCATTTTTTTTTTTTTTTTTTTGTCATCGTCTGTTTAAGCTATAACCCGAACTGGTTCCTCTTGCTATAAATGAAAATACAAGAGAAGACGAACGAGGTATGCCTAAACCATTGAAAGGAATACAGGTATATCGTCGGTTTAGTTCCAAAACACCGCAACCACAGCTTGAACAAGTATCGACTTATATATATATTCTCATATAAGAGTATAAGGAACATTCCATAATAAGATGAAACTCATCCTCCAAAGTATTTAAAATGCAAACACTTTCGCTCACTAACAGGTTTAGAAGTTGGTTTAGCCCATCTTCCAGTTTCAACTGCTAATCTGTGTGATGAAAGGCTTAAATCTGAAATTAATTTACGATATTAATTTACTTTTAATACATCTAACTAAGGTTTAAAACACATAATTGCAAATAATCTATAAAATAAAACTCAAATTGAATTGTTGATTTTACTATGCCAGTCTTTAATGAATTGGTCTTTGATTCTCTGTTTAACTAATAGAAGAAATCTCTTTTTGTCCTCTTCCCCTTGTGTGAACTACGCCTCACCCAACCCAAGACTAAACAATGAATTTCTTAAAAGAGAGCACCAATTTATAACATTTTTATTAAGTTCAACGTCTGTTTTTAGTAAAAGATGTACTTGTTTAATGTACTTCGTTTCACTTGAATGTACTATTTTTAACCAGTATCGGATAATATCGAACGTTCTTAATTTATGTGAGGGTAACCTATCCAGCTGGCCATAAAGGAAATAATTCTGAGTTGTCTTTTTACTTTTAATAACTTTTTACAATACTTAGCACTAATTCTTTCTACAACTAAACATTTGCTAAAACCCCATACCTCACTACCATAGTTTAAGATAGGAGTTATCAATTTATCAAAAAGTTCAAGTCGATGACTAATATCCAGACTTGTAAACTTAAGTATTTATTTATGCTATATATCGCTTTCACAGCCTGACCAGACAATGTTTGTTGTGCATTAGAAAATAGGCCCACCAGTAGTAAAAACTAGACCTACGTAAGTAAGTTTATTTATTATTTCTTATTTATCAACGCCCTAATAAAAATTCAAATTTGAGGCAAGTTACCAGCTTTTCCAAAAATGACTATTTTAGTTTTGGGGGTATTTATCTTTAATTTCCCTTGCATACAATATCCATGTACTGCATTCAGACTTGTTTGTAAATCAGCTGCAGAATTAGCAAAAACAACAAATGTCATCAGCATACAGAATCAAAAACAGTATTAAAGTACATACATCAATTCCAGGTAGTCTCTTTTCAGTTAAAATATACTCAATGTCATTTAGAAACATTGGAAATAAAAAAAAAAGGTAATAAACATTTGCTGTGTCTAACTCCTAGTGAGCATTCAAAACTGTCACTTAAATCATTTTGGTATTTAACCTAAGTCTTGACAGGCAAGTGCATGAACCTACTTTTATTTAAAATATTTCCACGAATGCCAAGCTTTGTTAACTTATACCGTAAGTTTTCTCTTGTCAGGTAATCAAAAGCTTTACTAAAATCTAAAAAAGCATAATACATTTTTTTACCATTATTAACACGATGATTAATCAGACCATGTAGTACAAATATATATTGTCTGTTGTACTCATATTTGCTCTAAAGCCTGCTTGAAATTCAATGTACACATTGTAGTTTTCAGCCCAACCGATCAATGGAATATTAAATACTTGAGTAAGAAGTTGACCAGATACGCTATAGGTTATTCCGCAATAATTGTTTACATCATTTAGAATACCCTTCTTATGGACAGGTATTACATAACAATATTATCAATGAATAGAAGCAGGTCAAATCATGTATTCTTCATACCGAATATCAATAAACTCTTATAAAGAAGTGCTTTGATAAAGAAGAATTCCAAAACTATAGTAGCAGAAAACATTTTTTTTCACTGGCATGTATGGCAAAGTTCTGGAACAAAAAAAAAATGAATGATACAGATCTCACTTCGTAAAATATTGCATAACCCATCAGAGCATAACAATTAACATCAAAATAAATCACTCTCAATGAAAACTGAACATTTTCTATCCAAAAAACTGAAATACCCAACACCAATATGTAACAGTGCAGTTTGATAATCAAAGGAGGTAAATGGTAACAAACTGTGTATATCTGTTATGAGTAAACTGGCTTTAGTCATATTGATTTCATGTACTTCTGGAAGATTTTTTAGAGTTCTCACAATATAAGCCTTTGTAAACAGTATTTCACCTCCCCTGCTTACCCCAGTACTACCAGTACTAAACAAAATTTTGCTACAGGCCAACTAGATGAAGCTACATGCGAGTTTCGAAAAAGCAAGATCTTACAGTTTCTTTTAATTTTCATTGTATAAGCCCATGTAAAAACTTTTGACGCCAACCCCCACGGCGCAAATTTTGACCCCAGGGCAATGATTGATGCTGCATGCAAAATTTGGTAGCCCTAGGCCTTATGGTAACAACAAGAAGATTTTTGAAGTTTTCACCATATAAACTCATGTAACATTGTGACCCCTGGGGTGGGGCCAATATTGACCCCAGGGCTATAATTTGACCAACCTAAATAGGGATCAACTAGATAAAGCTATATGCCAAATTTTGTAGCCATATGCCTTACGGATTTGAAGAGGAAGATTTTTAAACTTTTTGCCATAAGCCCATGTAAAACTTGTGACCCCAGGGGCACGACTAATTTTGACCCCAGGGCTATAGTTTGAAGAGATCTAGATCCTCTAGATGAAGTAACATACCAAATGTGGTGGCCCTAGACCTACTGGTAACGGTTTCCGACTAGAAGATTTTTAAAGATTTTCAGTATCTTTCAGTTGCAACCAGAGTTTTTATTGGAATCAAATTCTTTGAAGAAATTTTGAAGAGGGCAATGACAGAATCATTTCTGTGAAGTATTTTCAAAATTGGATGGGTAATTTCAGAGAAGATGTTTGAAATAAAAGTTAGCGCACGCACAGACAGAAGCACAGACAGACACAGGGCAATGACATAAGTTTGCAAGTCTTTGTCCAGTGGAGCTAAAAGAAATTGAATTGTGGTCTTTGAATTCCTTCAGTATGTGTCTAAGATTTTGCCATGTGACAAAGGGTTAATCCAACAACTAAACCACTGAGCAAAAGATTATAAAATAACTGACTGCACATAGAATGTTCAAACATAATTATAAAGCTCTTTTTGACCAACGGGATGCCAAAGATAACTTCAGAGGATTTCAAAACAATGAAAATAAAGATCAAATTGTAGAGATCATGCTCTTTAAACTTTGAGTTCATTGATATTTTGGCAGAAGCAGCCATGAAATTTCAGTATCTTAGTCCTATTTCCAGACTGAAAATGAGTGTTTCATACATTCATTTCTCAAAGTGTGTAAACCTGCATACAGATGTATTCCTTTCTTGTTGTGTCTGGCTAAATTCGTAAAACATCGTAATACAGTAAATTTTGCTCATTATTGCTTGTCATTGAGTGCTCTATTCAGCATCCCCTGCCATCCCACCACACATTAAACTGATGAGTTCATAGAAGAAGTCCTATCACTCTTTATTCCAATATGGAGCAGTAAACAATAAAAAAAGAAAATTATAACGAGACCTTAAATGTTTCCTTCTATCTGCCAACATTCAAAATTTCAGTCATTCGGCTTTACTTGTCTCCTCTGGGCAAAGAGTTATCACTGATAATTGATTAATTGATTTAATAATGTTTTATGCCGTTTTCAACATTATTAAAGTCATTATCACTTCGAAAGCCCATATATTCATGTTAATCCTGGGTGTCAGTAGTACTAGGTTAGGGCTCTGCAGTGTCTTGCCAAAGAACATTCCCACAAATAAGCCAGTGGGTCCAGTGAGTCTCCACCTTGACCACTGAGCAATACAGGATGCCGTTATCACTGATAAATACAGGCACATCTTTTTTCTCTTGGTAATTTTTTTATTGTAAGAAAAAGTGACTTTCATAATAAATATGAGCCATGCTCTGGCAAAAGAGGGCTTAGTGCATTTCTGTGATCCATAATACCAATCAAGCCATCACATAATTATGGATCCATTATAGCCACTAATTTCAATAACCGAATTAATCATGAGGTACACTGGTCCTTTGACATGCAGAAAATTGACCAATTGACCAATAGGGAAAAGTTTCGGCCCAGGTCAGCCTGCGCATAGTGCACTGGTTGACCTGGATTGATACTTTTTGCAGATGCATTAAGCCCCTTTTTCACAGAGCATGGCTCATATAGAAAAGTCTTATGACTTGAATTTTATAACAGGTAAAACAAAATTGAGCAACCTAGTGACTTTAGCAACGTACTTGTTGATTTTGATGTAGATCAAGGTTTTACAGCGCAAAACGTCATCTGATCTTGAATCTACACTGTCTAAACTTTTGTGAAATTTTCCCACAGAAAGCAAGTTGTAATGGCAATAATTACGTTTTTTGTTCTCACTGAAAATGTTCAATCCATAATCTCT
This sequence comes from Tridacna gigas, assembly GCA_945859785.2. Classification (NCBI taxonomy): domain Eukaryota; kingdom Metazoa; phylum Mollusca; class Bivalvia; order Cardiida; family Cardiidae; genus Tridacna; species Tridacna gigas. Next base: position 57,593,367 of record OX244034.2, read on the forward strand.
TTCAGGGCCAAATATATATGGAATATTACAACAGTCTGCATTTCTGCATGGTTGGATCATGTTGAGTTGCGTGTGTAAAAAGATGCGTATCGGATGAGACCAAAGGTCAAATCCGATGTGCACCTCTTTACACACACAAGAAGACATGATCCCAAGATTTAGAAATGCAGACTGTTGTAATATTCCTTTTATTATATACCTCACCACTACAGCTGTAAAGATACATTGCAAAATCAATACAAATAACCCAAAAATTAGAGAACTACATTTTATTGTACATATATGTACAATATCTATGAATGCCGGATGAATATGTGTAGATAACGGTAAGTCTTCATAGATCAGTATGCATTTGAAAATGGCGTTTGCTGTCCTCGAGCTGATACAAAGAAAATGTGCTTAAACACTGAAAAGGTAGTCAGTTGTTGTTATTCATGGTCACTGTCAAGAACAGTGCATTTTTTGTCTGTTTTAACACAGGAGGCGAGTCAAGCTTGTGATTATTAATCACAATGCTGAAGTTGGACCCCACAAACAACACATGTTTATGTAATGGGCATTGATATTGGACAAAATCAAGTTCTGCACAAAAACGATTTTTGAAAAAGTAGATCTGACAAATAACAGTTAAGTATCTATAAATCTGCACTTAAATGAGATTTTCTTGCTTTGTCATGCTAGCTGAATGTAATAGGGATTTGGCTGAAAGTCTTCAATGCTGTTACATAGAAGTAGTCCGTGTACATGATTATGCTCTACACATGGCACTAGGCTGATATGGAAAAATTTTCCTTCAAGTTGTATTTGTGAGTCAGATTCTGTGCAGTCTGATCTTGGTCTTCACAATGTCTAGAACCCTGTTTTCAGCAAAGGCCATGAAAGGGTTAAAGATAAAGTTTATCTCAAATATTAGGACTTAAGGAGACAAAGTAATTTAATTCAATGAATTTTGCAACGGTAACACTCGGAAATCAATTTGTCTTTGTCCTTTGGGACTACAATTTGAATATTGATACATACTGTAAATTTGCAGAAATACATGTATCTGGGACAAATGTTGGTGAATTAACAATCAAGGCATGCAGAAATAAGATGAAAAAAAAAAAACTGAATACGAATAAATATGATCACTTTAATATCAATTCCAATAATAATTTATACATACAACAAAGAGATATATCTTCAACGGTTTTGTCTTTATGCTCTAAAGCTCTCTTTCACAGTAATTAAATACATCATCACAATAAATCTGGATGTGACATTCAGTCACGTCACAACATCATGGCAATATTTCACTTATTCCTATACGCCCTGTGTTTCACCAGTACTAGACAGGACTCTGCAGGGCTTTGCTCAAGGAAACTTCCCTATACAGCACAAGGGGATTTAAACCAGGGTCCGTATTCACCAACCATTCTTAAGAATATTCTTAGTCTTATTCTCCAAGATTTTCTACATTTGAAAGTAACACAACTCCTGATTGGCTAAACCATTTGGTTTAGCCAATCAGGAGTTCTGTTACTTTCAAATGTAGAAAATTCTGGAGAACAAGACAAAGAACGTTCTTAAGAATGGTTGGTGAATACGGACCCAGGATTATTGAAAAACAAATCTGGTATCTCAACCACTGAGCTAGGATAGAAAGAAAAGAATTAATTTCATAAAATGTGATGATTGCTTACCATACAGTGCATTAAATTTTTACCAAAAAATTGCATATTTTCACAACCCTGAGGAAGAGGGCTTTTGAAAACTTTGTCGGAAAGGGAGAGAATTCTGGATACCAGCATTTTCTCCCTTTCCCAATATGTTTTCTACAGTGTTTTCTACCAAAAAAAAAAAAAAATTCCTATCATGTAACGCTTTCCCAAACAAGCCCTGATTTTCACGTGTCTGCAGTACAAGTCTTTTGCAAACACTGTGGGAAAAGGAGAAATTGCTCATAACGAGCAATTTCTCCTTTTCCAACAGTGTTTTCTACCTTTTTTGAGAACTTTCTGCCATTTTCCTCAAATTTAAAATTGTCGTCTGCAAACTCTCTCAATTTGGACCAGTCCAAAATTTGTCATTTGGAAAAGGGTTAAACCACACTTGATTCATCGTCTGCAAATGCATTCAATTCAGAAATTTGTCATTTGGTTAGAGGATTACCATCAGCCACATTTTCTTCAAAATGACCAGCATATCTCCAAACAGTTTCGTTTGTCATCAATTTAAAAGTTTTTTTTATCTTAACTAAAAAAAAACAAAAAAACAAAATTAGCTCAGTGTGTCCATCTTTTCTTTAAGAACAATATTGGGAGAAATGGACTGCAGCAGTGAACATGAGGACAGTTTGCCAAACAGTGTATTTAACAACGCAGGCCCATAGCCGGTGGCTCTGTCACCCTGAAAGCAAAGAAAAGAAACATTCACTGACGTACATGTATCAATTAACTCTTTTATTTAGGGGGTCTAACTCTTTACCACACGTAAAAATTTTAGACTTTTCCCAATTCAAGGCATTTGCAGACTACAAATTAATTGTAGCTCAAATGATCGGTTTTGTTCTGAAAGGTTAGAAAACAGTGTGGGAAAAGGAGAAAATGCTGGTTACCAGCATTTTCTCCTTTTCCCACAATGTTTGTATAAGTCAAATTTCCCTGGGGCCTTAAAACTAGGCAAAGAGTTAATCCTTCATCACACAATCCAAAATTTTGATGACCATGAGAAAGTAGCCTTTTAAAAAGATTGTTGAAAATGCTGGTAACCAGCATTTTTTCCGTTTTCCACAATGTTTTTTAAATCTTTCACAGCATATTCCATCATTTAAGCAACTTCAAATTGATGTCTGTAAATGAGGTCATTCTGCATGAGTCTAAAATTCTGTTGTCTGGTAATGTGTAAACTTTTTTTTCTGCGAGACAAATTTCTAGATCTGTCCATGATAACCCTTTACCACACAATCCCGCGTTTTAACGACCGTGAAGAAGAAAGTCTTTTGAAAACATTGTGGGAAAAGGAGAAAATGCTGGTAACCAGCATTTTCTCCTCTTCCCACAATGTTTTCTACTCTTTCTGAGACAATTTTCTCAATTTGAGCCACATTAAAATTGTAGTCTGCAACTGCTTTCAATTTGGACCAATCTAATATCTTGTCGTTCAGTAAAAAGTTAAAGGCAAATGAAGAAAATATATCAACAGTAATTCAAATTACAATGAGGGCCATTCCTGTAAATCAACTTATCTCCCTTGCCAGATAAAGACTGAAGGCAACCAAATAACAGATTGGTCCTTTTACATGTGTTCCTTTGTTTTTATCCTGGATGCCCTTAGGGATGTTGCGGTAAAAATAATTTGATTTATGGTTATATGTAAGGTCCCATGTAATTTTAAAGCAAATCATGTTCTCAGTCATCATGGAAATGCATATATATTGATTTATAAAACAATCAAACCAGATTTAGCCAAGATATTATCTCAAGAACATATTTGTGTAGTGCAAGAAAGTAAAGGATAAAATCCAAGTAATCTCCTTATCAGGACCAATGTAGTACTAGAGAGGAATCAAGGGAAACAACTGAAGAATGGCTCTCATTGTTGTAAAGTGGACAAATACCCCCCCCCCCCCCAGCACCTTGTCAATGAAGCAGCATAATCAGAGAAAAGAAAGTTCACCTGTGACCCTGACCTTTGACCCATGTGACCCAAAAACAATACGGCACCTCCTTGGGTCATGAGGAACACTTGTATAAGTTTCAGGATCCTAGGTCAAACAGGTTTTAAGTTAAAGCACGGAAATAAAACATGGATGGATTGATGGTCGGTAAGTTAAGGCACGGAAATAAAACATGGATGGATTGATGGTCGGAAGAATTGACAGACAGATAGACATGGTGAAACTAGTATACCTCCCTCTACTACGTAGGTAGAGGATATAATGATGGGATACCTTTTTGAGAGGGTATACAACTTTGTTGGATAAGGAGAAAATGCCCTCACCAGCGTTATTTTCTCTTTTTCACAATGTCTGAAAAAGCCTTTTGCTTCAGGATTGTAAAAATACAAGATCTTTTAAAAAATGATTAAAACATAGACATTTTTTATGAATTTAGCACAGTCGTCCTCTCAAAAGATTGTTGGAAAATGCAAAAATGGTTCCTAAATATTTGGCACAATACCTTCTGAAAGTCTATTACACTATTGCCACAAATATCACCAACTAGTTTTCTTATTTCTTTTAAATGTCCATAATGCGGAGAACCACATAGCACTAAGTGCAGCTGAAGATCAGACTGTACAGATAAAGAAGTCTGATCTTAGTTCTACACCCTTTTACATTTTTTGTAATATTCTAGCAAATAATGGCAATAATATGAGGTTATTTAACATGCTCGGGTACAATACTGAATTCTTTTGGATGAGTACACTGCAGAACCAGTCTACATTTTGGACGAGGCGACAGCCGAGTCCAAAATATAGACTGGTTCTGCAGTGTACGAATCCAATTGAATTCATTATTGTACCCAAGCATGTTAAACGACCTCTTTATTTCACATGTTTTGTCTTAAATATATGAGCTATTTCCTTTAAATCAACCTTTTAAAATAGTTTAAATTAGCAGACACTGGTATTTCTCAAAACGCTTTTGTAGGGGTTGAGGTGGGGAATGAACAGAATGAATATGGGATTATTGATATCCTCTTAAGCTGATGAGTGTAATTAATTGAAAAATTAGACGTACATTTGGAGAAGTTTGAATTCTGCATAAGAGATTTTGCATGATCAAAAAATTCTTGATCAGACAGCATTTTGAATAAAATTGCAGACGATAACTCCCTTCCACGGGAGACTACTCTACTGTCCAAATATCGATATCCGGGACTCTAGCCTCGTTCTGAAAAATCCATATTCTGGACTCTGGCCTCGTTCTGAAAAATCCGTATAGGACTCTACAGAGTCCAATATGGATTCAGATATTTTGTACTCGCGTGGTAGTATTAAAGCAATTTCATTGGACGCTTTATTGTAGGTGTGAAATAATGATGTCTATCATACCGTAAGACAGAAAATATCCATTCACTTGTTTGAAAGTGTTAGGTTTAGTTTATTCAAATATGACAAAATTTAGGACTTTTCCATATTGAAAGCATTCTGTAGAGAATAGATCAAATGCGGTTCAGATGATAGAGTTCAATTTTTCGATACAGTAGAAAACATTGTGGGAAAAGAAGAGAATGCTGGTAACCAGCATTTTCTTCTTTTCCCACAATGTTTTCAAAAGGATTCATTCTCAGGGTCACAATTATTTGGTAGTTAATTAAGAATACATATTTACCACATGAGCTGGGGAAGCCATATCTATATGGAGCCAAACCCCTGGGTACTCAAACCCAAGATGTGAGCCTATGAACAATCCTGCACAGGACACCTGGGCATTGCCACGATCCTGAAAACAGAAATATCCAAACCTGTTACTTCCTGTACAACTTCACAGATGTAATATAATGAAGTTGATAAAAAAAAATATGTATGATGCAACAGAGCTAATTTAGAAAATCAGAAAAGCTTTTCGGCTGATCTGTCAAGTTTTATCCAAACAGTCTCATCAATGTGTTCTCTTTTACTGTATACATGCATGCTAAATTTCTAAGACTTTGGTTTAAACTTTAAAGTATCGCTTAACCCTGTACCACACAATCCCGACTTTTAACGAACCTGAGGAAGATGACTTTTGAAAACATTGTGGGAAAAGGAGAAAATGCTGGTAACCAGCATTTTCTCCTTTTCCTACAATGTTTTCTATCATCAGAAGGACAGGTTTCATGTTTTGAGTAACATTTATTTTGGCATCTGCAAATGCTTTCGATTTAGATAATGCTAAAATTTTGTTTTTTGGTAAAGAGTTAAATCTGTACATGTGCGTCCAGTTTGACCTCAAATGTAAAGGAGCTCTGACTCGCTATTCATGCATTCTCAAATTAATTCGTAGAGCACTGAATAAATCCATGGGACACCTTCATTCTCCATATAAGACCCTTTTAATTTCAATACCAAAGTTATTATTGTCCAAAATGGCTCTGCAAAGCAGACTGTAGATCAAAGATCAGACTGCATGATTTGTGCAGTCTGATCTTGATCTACACTGGCCGCAAACGCAACTATAGTTGTGAAAAGCGCTTTAGGAGTTAAGATTTTACGAACAAATATTTTCACAAAGCACTTGACTTGTATACTTAATTTTTAGCATTTATATTTAGTTTGGCTTCATACTTTAAAAAGGAGTTATAGCACAGGCATCATAACAGATTTGCAATGACAGCGTAAAGCTAACTCAAACTTACAGCAACAGAGTTTTTCATATCAGCAACAGAGCTGTTGAATTCAGAAAAGTGCAGTTCAGGAGAATATGGGACAGGGAACACAAGCTCTCCACTACTGCGCCCAGCTGCCACACAGGCTGTCTCCCAGTCTTCATTATTAGTTAGTAAGCCAGCATGATATTTGCCTACAATGACATGGGTAAATTCAATCATAATAATATGTGGCAGATGTAGCTTGCACTTTCTAAAAATTTCAAAGATCAAATAAGAATAATACATAACTGCTTACAGCCAATGAATTATTAAACCCTTTACCAAACAATCCACAGTATTAATATCCTAAAAGAAAGCTTTTGAAAACATTGTGGAAAAAGGAGAAAATGCTGGTTACCTTTACCAACTGCTTCATTTCTGACAATGTTTTCTACCATTCAAAAGACAAATTTCAATATTTGAGTTAAATTTATTTTGATGTCCGAAATGATTTTAATTTGGACAAGTCTCAATTTTACTGTGTGGTAAAGGGTTAAATCCTTTCAAATATCAGATCCTTTGGCAAAATTTTAGACTTGCTTTATTAACCCTTTACCACACAACAAAATTTTACACTTGTCCAAATTGAAAGAATTTGCAGACCACAAATTAGATATCGCTCATATGGTGAGATATGTCTGTAAAAGGACAGAAAACGTTGTGTGAAAAGGAGAAAATGCTGGTTACCAGAATTTTTTCTTATAGGTTAAAAGCAATTACACACCAAAGATTACATGTGGCTCAAATGATGGGATCTGTCCCTGAAAGGATAGAAGCACTGTGGGAAAATGAGAGATGCTGATTATAGGCATTCTCTCTTTTTCCTGTAATATTTCAAAGCCTTCTTCTCCAAGGTCAAAAAAACAAAGAATTATTTACTTAAAAAGATTAAAATATTAATCTTGTTCTTTCTATGGGTGTTTACTTACCACTGTTTTGGAAATACCCACAATTATATGAGCCATGCTCTGGCAAAAGGGGGCTTAATGCATCTCTGTGATGCATTATACCAAGCAAGTCATCCAAAAATTCAATTTTTTCTAACAACCAACTGAATCATCATGTAGACTAGTCCTTTGCCATACAGAAAATTGTCCAATAGCGAAAAGTTTCAACCCAGGTCAGCCTGTGCGGTCTGCGAAGGCTGACCTGGGTTGATACTTTTTCGCAGATGTATTAAGCCCCCTTTTCACAAAGCATGGCTCACATACTTCTGTCATGTCACTATATATACCTGTTGCAATGCCCTGAGCACCTGTTAGTGTTGCCATATCAACCACAATATCTGCCTTCAGTTCCTTATTAGCATAGGCCACCTGTATATTTGTAAATGTTAAACAATACTATGCATAGACATTTTTTTAGCTCTACTGGCTGTAAGCCAGCAGAGCTTATGTCATGGCGTGGTTTCAGTCGTCCATCCGTCTCTCCGTCCGTCTGTACATTAGTCTTTTCTTGTTTACGTGATAAAGTCTGCATTTGTGGTCAGATTTTCGTGAAACTTTCACAGTTTGTTTATCTCATCAATAGCTTGAACCCTATTGATTTTTAATAAAATCTGAGTATCAGTGTTGGAAAAGTAGCCATTTAAATTTCAAAATTTCAATTCCTTGTTTATGCAACAAAGTCCGCATTTGGTGTCCGATTTTCGTGAAACTTGCACAATTTGTTTATCTAATCAATAGCTTGAACCCTATTGTTTTTGAAAAAAATCTGACCATCAGTGTGGGAAAAGTAGCCATTTAAAGTTCAAAATTTCAATTTCTTGTTTATGCGATAAAGTCTGCATTTGTTGTAGGATTTTTGTGAAACTTGCACAATTTGTTTATCTCATCAATAGGTTGAACCCTATTGATTTTGAAAAAAATCTGACAATCAGTGTGGAAAAAGTAGCCATTTAAAGTTCAAAATTTCAATTTCTTGTTTACGCAATGAAGTCTGCATTTGTTGTTAGATTTTCGTGAAACTTGCACAGTTTATTTCATCAATAGGTTGAACCCTATTGATTTTGAAAAAACTCTGACAATCAGTGTGGAAAAAGTAGCCATTAAAAGTTCAAAATTTCAAAATCTTGTTTATGTGATAAATTCTGCATATTTCATCAGATTTTCGTTGTATCATCAACAGCTTGAACCCTATTGATTTTGAATAAAAATTGAAAATCAGTATAGGAAAAGTAGCCAATCATATTTGAAAGTTTACAAAGATGACTTAGTATTGTTTACTCAACACAGTCCACATTATTAGTCACATTTCTTTGAAACTTAGAGAGATTGTTTAAAACAATGAGTACTAAAACCCTATCAGATTTGGCTGGATTCTAAACAATTGGTTTTAAGAAATTGTGCTTCAATTTTGTTTCACTGTTTAATTCACCATGCCTACTTGCACTGCCTTAGTGGGTTCAAGTCCAGTTACAGCGACACCCCACCCCCAATTTTTTTGTGTGTTTGCTTTTTTTCCTTTTTGCACCATAAATTCATAATGCATGCTAGAAAAAAAAGGAAAATCAATTCCAGTAGAGCAATTCAGCCCCTCAAGGGCCTCTAGTTTCTTTTTTTTTTTTTGTTCCTGCAGTACACAATTGTTGAAAACAACATTGAGAAAGAGCAATGGCTTGTTACCCCAAACAACCCTTTGACATTTGATGTCTTAGGAGAAAGATGTTTCCACAATCTATTAACTCTTTATGACACGATCTCGAATTTTGATGACCCTAACAAAGAAGAAAACATAGTGGGAAAAGGAGAAAATGCTGGTAACCAGCATTTTCTCCTTTTCCAAGTATGTTTTCTACCCAATCAAAAACAAATTCTATCATTTGGGCCAAATTTAAATTGTTGTCTGCAGATACTGTCAATTTGGATCGGTCTAAATTTTGTTGTTTGGTAAAGAACTATACAAGCACAAGAATAAGACATTGGGTATACATTAACTCACAGGGACCCTTATGGATTCTCTAAGTTACAATTGACAGTTACCTTGACTTCATGAAATTTAAAATGTTTCTCCAAAAGGTCATATCCGGTTCATCTGTACCATGCTGGGTTAACCCTTTACCACACAATCCTGACTTTTAACAACCCTGAAAAGGAAGCCTTTTGAAAACATTGTGGGAAACAGAGAAAATGCTGGAACCAGCATTTTCTCCTTTTCCCACAATGTTTTCTACTTGTGCCATAACAAAAGTCACATTTAATTTGTCATCTGCAAATGCTTTCAATTTGGACGAGTATACATTTTCGTTGTGCAGTAAAGAGTTAACCGTTAGAGGAATGAATACACAGACTCCTTAATTCCATAAATATGACCTGAATCACTGTAATTTCAACAGTGCCATTGGCTGGAATGTCTCATCACAGCAGATAGTGTAGATCAAAGATCTGACTACACTGGCTGTAAAGGAGCTTTAAGGGTTTAACTCTTTACCAAACAACAAAATTTTAGACTAGTCTAAATTGAAAGCATTCGCAGGCGAAATATCAAATTTAGATGAAATAATGGTAACTGTCAGTGAAAGTGTAGAAAACCTTGTGGGAAAAGGAGAAAATGCTGCTGATTTTAATCAGCATTTTCTCCTTTTTCCACAATGTTTTCAAAAGGCTGTTTCCCCAGGGTTGTTAAAACTCCGGACTGTGTGGTAAAGGATTAAAAGGAGTTTAGTAGGAGATCACATGAGAAATTTGATGATCAAAGCATGTTAAACCTTTTTTCATAACATTGTAGGTACTTATAAGCAACATCCTAACAGACAACTCTATTGATTAGAAACAACATAGCTTTTAGCAAATCTTTAAAAAATGTTATGTTATCTAATCTGAACCTATCCTTTTGAATTAAGAAAGGTAACAGTTTGTCCTCAGATGGATATACAGACATATAAACACATTGATAGACAGGTATATATGATTGGTTGTATGGTGTTTAATGCTGTTTTCAACATTATTACTGTTATATCACGGCGGCCAGTGCACCTATCCATCCTTTCCTGGGGTTTCTTTTACCAGTACTCCGCACAATATTCTTTCCAAGCCACTGGCTGCTTTCTCACATAGCCATCGTCAAAACAATGGTCAGCCATGAGAGAGGAATGAATCATGTCACGTTGACTATCATCAATCCTCAGAAAGAAATCGGCCAAGCCAGGGATCAACCTTGCGACCTCCTGTTCTCAAGCCCTGTACACTACCAACTGAGCTAAGGGGGCTTGGCAGAAAGATATACAGCATAATGAAATCAGAGTATGCTTAACCCATATTAGCTGGAGGTATAATCAGTATGGAAGATGAGGCTAAAATTTTGTTATCAGTATAGGATAAAGGTAAATCTATAGAAGGAGTACTTACCCCATCCCCTAATACTAAGCGTCCTTCAGCGTCAGTGTTGTTAATTTCAACAGTTCTAAAATGAGAGCAATACATGATATCTGCTTGTTCTTTAGTAAGAAATAACATGACGAAGCAGTGCCTAAGTCAATATCTTTTGAATTTGCAGATGACAAGTAAACTGTGGCTTGAATGTTGGAATTTCTTTAAAAGGGTACAAAACCTTGTCGGAAAAGGAGAAAATGCTGGCTATCAGCATTTTCTCTTTTTCCACAATATTTTGAAAGCCTTCTTCATCATGGTTGTTAAATCACAGATGAAGGGCTAAGGATTGTTCTCATTTTTATGTTATACACCACATAAATTTGATTTCAGTCGTTAAACAGTCAACACAATAATGATATGCTTTCTATTCTTACCAGTCCTTCACAGTCACTTTGTCCTAACACTAACTCACTAGTTACAACCCTAACCCCTCAATACTGAGCCTTAGCAGGGAAGCCATTGTTCTGTTTGAGTCAATCACCTTTCTTCCAACAGGAAAGTGCCTTACCCTTTACCAAGCAATCCTTTGTTTTACTGACCTGCACAAATGGTCTTTGAAAACACTGTAGTCAAAGTATAAAATGCTGCTTACAAGTATTTTCTTCTTTTGCCACAATGATTTCTATCCTATCAAAGATAAGCCCTTTATTTGTGCCACATTTAACACGTAATCTGAAAATGCCTTCAGCTTGGACAAGTCTGAAAATTTATTGTCTCATAAAAGGTTAACCTTTGAGCCTTTACCACACAATCCCAAGTTTTAACAACCCTGAAGAAGAAGGCTTTAGAAAATGTGTGAAAAGGCAAAAATGCTGGTAACCAGCATTTTATCCTTTTCCCACAATGTTTTCTACCCTTTATAAGACAGAAACAATAATTTATGCTATACTTCTTTTGTCATCTGCAAATGCTTTCAATTTGGTCTAGCAAAAATTTTTGTCATTTGGTAAAGCATTTTGCCATATGGTCTTTAGCGGGAGCTAGGGTTCTAATCCATACCCTCCCTCTTTCCAGGTAAGTATTTTAACTTCACCACTAGACAGACCGATCTAACAAAGAATTGTGCAAAACATGATAAAGAAGAGGAATATGAACATTAACAACAAGAAAAATACAGATGATCCCTTACTTTCCTGAATACAAGGTAATGATGTCATCAGGTCTCAAAGCCAACGGTCCGACAGCATTTTCAGCCAGACAGAACACAGCAAATAGATTCTCTTGAAAACCCTGAGTTACATATGTTAAATAAGTCTTAACCCTTTATCATACAGTCACTAGTTTTAATAACAATGTAAATAAAGTTTTAGAAAACATAGTGGGAAAAGGAGAATGTGCTAGCATTTTCTCCTTTTCCCATAATGCATTCTACCTCATCAAAGACAAATCCCACCATGTGAGCCATACTTACTTAATCATCTGTAAATGCTTGCGATAAACACTAGTCTAAAATTTTGTAATCTGGTAAAAGAGTAGCCTGAGTCCAGGCAGTAATCTCCTAATAGTGGTCTGCTACTGATCTTTGGTGGCTATCTGTTTATCGCTTCCGTCATTTTTGACAAAGTAATGTTCAAATGATAGAAGAGGAAAAAAAGAATGGACTGGGTCCCAGGCTAGGTAAAGAGATAAGTTGATGGTACACACTTTTATAAAACATCTATCAAAAAAAGAATGGACTGGGTCCCAGGCTAGGTAAAGAGATATGTTGATGGTACACATTTTTATAAAACATCTATCACAGATAATGTTTAAAAACATGGTAGGAAATCAAGAAACTGCTCATTCAGTAGAACAGTCTGGAAACAATGAATTAACTCTCCCACACTACAAAATTTTAAGACTTGCCAGAATTGAAAGCATTTGCAGATGAAATATAATGAGGCTCATATTAAGGGCTTTGTATTTGATATGGCTTCTAGCATTTTCTCCTTTTCCCACATTCTTTTCGAAAGCCATCTTCATTGGAATCATTAAAACTCAGGATTGTGTGGAAAGGGGTTAAAGAGTTAAAGCAACTCTGAAATGTTCATCAATTCATTCATGTTATTTCTAACCCTGAACTTTACTAAAAACTCTTTCTAGACCACGGCACTCTTCTTGAATAATAAGTCTAATTTTCAGTATGACATGAAAGAGTAAATCATTCCTACAAACGAAAATTTTCTACACTCAAAGTCACAAAAAAGTGTTAGTCCATCTAGGGAATAGAACTCATAACAACTACATTACAAACACAGTATACTAGCAATAAAATGACTACAAAATGGTCATACAGTAAAATCTTAATAAGAATATGACCAATATAACTAAAAAGATAAAGCAACTGAATAATATTTTGTGTCCTTTTCAATATGATTTCTGTCATATCATGGCAACCATTGACTTATTCATGGCTGACTATGGTTTCACGAGCTCTAGGCTTCGACTTACTTGTGTGTTTCCTAGGCAATTCCCTTGCAACTAGCACCACCACAGCAAGGTTGCAAGAAAATTTACTGATTGTAAATCCAAACCATGGAGGGCACCTTATGACATAACCATGTAATATTGTTTATCATTTTTTTTCCTGATGTTCTATTTCCTCTTGCAAAAACTTGAACACATAGGAAAAAAAGAGTAAAAGGTTTCTTAACCTCTAAAATGCTAACCACAAACTTTTTGCGTGTTTACAAATAGTGGAAGAGATAAGACTGTATAAAACACGCAGTCTAATATTGACCTGCACTATCAGTTTCAGTAAACATAGAGACATTGGTCAGAAAAAGCCAAAGCTTGCAACCTCTGGATTACAAGCACTTCACACCACCACTAAGTAGTGCCTGCTTGGCAGCTAGCAGCCTCATTGGCTAAGACAGAATATCTCAGATACTACCCTTGTGAAAAAAGCTTTTGAAAAATTCTGGACAAAGGAGAAAATGCTGGTAACCAGCATTTTCTCCTTTTCCAAAAATGTTTCAACTCTACCAAAGACAAATTCCATCACCTGAGCCACAATTAACCCTTAATGCGCCTTTCACAACTATAGCTGCTTTTGCGGCCAGTGTAGATCAAGATCAGGCTGCACAAAATGTGCAGCCTGATCTTTGATCTACACTGTCTGCTTTGCTGAACCACTGTAGACAAAAGCAACGATGAAATTCCAATTATTTGGGTTGTATTTCTAGGACAACAATGCCTGATAGGTTTATTCGGTGCCCTAAGGGTTAATTTGTTGTTTGCAAATGCTTTGAGTTTGGACAAGACCAAAATGTTGTCATCTGGAAGATATTTAAAGACTTTAACGCACCATTTTCACAGCCAGTTGAAAAGCTCCAAGAATTCCTGCAGCCCCACCACAGTCTGTCTTCATACCACACATACCAACCTGTTTGTAAATAGTGTACATGTATTTGAATATGTACTATGAAATCTCAAGTATAAAAGACTCTATTTTCTGATATACTGCCACATAATTTGGCATAATTAGAAATAGAATCTTTTTATACTTGATGAATTTTTCTTTGAAAAGCACAGTATTGTTTGTTGGGCAGAAAGAGCAGAAACAGACAATAAGGACCCTAGTTTGCAGAATGGCATTTTTACAATCAAGTGCGCCTGATGGGCCAAAGATTGGATTAGAATTGCGCCATCAGGGCTTTTAGGGGGCCTAAAGTGCACTGGCACGCTCTAGACTGAACACTGCACTGGAACTTGTCATGAAAGAGTGAAAAGCATTACTGGAACAGGAGCTTATTCTGGTTACCAAAAACATTGTGGGAAAGGAGAAAATTTTTGTATCAAGTTTTTACTCCTTTTTCCACAATGCTTTCTACCATTCCAAACACAAACACCATCAATTCAGCCGTTTTTAATTTGTTGTCTGCAAAGCTTTCAATAAACAAGTCCAACATTTTGTCATTAGGTCAACATTATAGCAACAGTAAGAATTAGGGATACCTTAGATTTAATACACAGACCACCTGTATCAAAAACTATTCCTTTTCCAACCCAGACAATGTTCTTTTCTGCACCTTGGGGCTTATGACTCAAAATAGCGAGGGCTGGTTGATGAATAGCAGCTTTTCCAACATTGTAGATACCTGGAATTTTTGAAAAATAAAAAAAAAAAAAAAAAAGGTAATCAATCTTAATCTTTTTATCTGGTACAAGTAAGCATTGCAAAACCTCAGAATTTCAGAAATATGAAAAAAAAAAAAGAAAAATCCAAAATGATTCAATGGAACCCTCAAGAAACATCAACGTTCAAGAAAACATTATTGCAAATGGATAAAATTCCCAATCTGGAAACTACCTTTCAGTTCAGTTTTTTGGTATTACTCTTTATTAAAAAAAAAAAAAAAAAATTTTTAGACTAGTACAAATTGAAAGCATTTGCAGACAATGTCCCACAATGTTTCATAAGTGTTCTTCTCTAGGGTCCTTAAAACTCTGGACTGTTTGGTACAGGGTTAATGCTATATTCAACAGTATTCCAATCATTTCACACGGCAGCAAATGCATCTATCCACTAATACCAGCAACTCATACCTTGATAATCAGCATGATGCACAAAACTTTATCTATGCCCTGCTAGCAGCTTTCAAAGAGAGTCAGTGCAACATGCTGAGATAAGAATGGTTCTTTAACTCTTTACCAAGCAATCCAATTATTTTACAACCTTGATGTAAAAGTCCTGTAAAAGCATTGTGGGAACAGGAGAAAATGTTGGTTAGCAGCATTTTCTCCTTTACCCACAATGTTTTCTGCAACTCAAAAGACAACTTGTGTCATTTGAGCAATTTTTGAGATTTGTTGTCTGAAAAGGCTTTCAATATGAACGAGTCATCTGGTAAAGAGGTAAGAATTAACTATCAGTAACCCATTACCACACAATCTGAGCTCTAGGGACCCTCAGACAGCGGGCTTTGGAAAAAAGAGAAAATGCTGGAAATCAGTATTTTCTGCCCTTTTCCACAATGCTTTCAATTGGACTAGTCTAAAATTGTGTCGACTTGTAAAGACTTAAATCTCCATGAAAGTAATACAGCAATGCTTCATGGGTTTAACCGAATGGTTTATAATACATTGACAGCTCATATGTTGCATATGGAAAGATTCTTTCAGAGTAAAAGGACAAAAAAATCTTAAACTTGTACAGAGGCATGGATATTGTGGAATTTTTAAAAATGATACCAAAACATAATCATATGGAAAAAAAAATGACACCTCCAAATGAATCAACAAAAATCACATTACTGGAATTCGATTCAAACCTCACAACCCACATGTCTAAAAACCCCGTGTGCCATATATTACTAATCATATCGCTGCAGCTCACAAAAAAACATCCTTTAAAGGATGGACTTTTAACCCTTTTATTTGGCTTTAAACTCCATTTTCAACATTATTTCAGTCATATCGAAGCTACCAGAGCACCCATCCATGCATTTATGGGATTTCCTTTACAACTTCTTTGCACAACAGTCTTTCTATGCCACTGACTGCTTTCCCACATACACATTGTTGAAACTGTGTTGAGCAGTGGAAAAGGAATAAATTGCAACAATCATCATCAATCTTAGAAAAAATTTTTACTGAGCTGGGACTGAAGTCATGAACCATGGATGACCTCTGTATGTTAACCCTTTACCACTCAATCCCAAGTTTTAAAGACCCTGGAGGAAAAATTCTTTTGAAAACATTGTGGGAAAAGGAGAAAATACTGGTATCCAGCATTTTCTCCTTTTCCCGCAATTGTTTTTTACCCTTCTCAAAATGAATTTCAAGTTTTGAGTCATGTTTAGCTTGTCATCTGCAAATGCTTTGAATTTGGATCGGTCCAAAATTTTGTCATTTGGTAAAGAGTTAAGAAACTAGGCTTGGCACTGAAACTAAAAAGCTTGCTCCATACCTCCAAATCCATTCTTGATCAAATCTTCTCCCTGCACTATAAGTGGTTCAATTCCAAGATCTTTCCCAACTGCTTGGATTTCCTTTTAAAAAATTGATATCAATTAATCCTAGCCCATGCTTGATCTAATTCTGTTTCCACTTCATCTTTGAACTTAATGTAAACACATTCTGAAGTGTCTGGCACAAATGCTTTTTGAAAAAAATGTGGGAAATAAGAAAGTATATGAAAAAGAAAAAGACTGACAAACAGAAATTGCTCTGGATGAGCCAAGATTCCTTCTGGTATCTTTTTTCTTTTATCTCTTTCTCTCCCAATTTAGTATTTTTTCATGCAAAAATTTGAACACATTTAGGAAAAGAGTTAAAGGTTTCTAAGCACCTAAAATGCTAATCACAAGTCGTGGTTTTCAGATTAAAAGCAAACATTTTGGACAAGGACCACCATGCATAGAAAATGCCATCTAAACTTTAGTTACACCATCAGTTATCATAAAGATAATATCTTGTCTGAAATTGCCTTGTCTGAAAAAATCACAATGACTTTCATTAATTCTTTGGGGAATTTTGGCAGAGCAGGGTTTGGAACTTGCAATTCCTGTATTACAAGCATTACACACTACCAGCAGTGCCGGCTTGGCAACAAGTAATCTTATTGACTGAGACTAAATATCTTAGTTAAGGTTTAAGTCGATGATAAAATTTTAGACTAGCCCAAATCGAATGCAACCCCAGATGACAAATTAAATGTGACTCAATTGATCTGGTTTTTCTTTGAAAAGGTAGAAAACACTGCAATAACAGGAGAAAAGGCTTGTATGATTGTAACCAGTATTTTCTTGTTTTCTCCTTATCTTATGACTCTTTCAGAAGCTTTCTTCCTCAGGTTCATTAAAACTATAGATTATTTTGCAAAGGATTAATCAGCTGACTGGTCTTGCAGTTTAAAAAAGGACTCCACTACATTAGAAGTATTGGTGAGTATAAGCCATGATCTTGAGCTCTACTGTCTTCAAAAGAAAAAAAAGAACAAAATAGCTCAGTTTGGCATTAAAGTAATCAGGCAAACTTCATACACACTGAACAAGCATATAAAAATCTAAATACTCTCTGTACATTAGATTTTCAAAAGTAACTATGTGTGAAAAAAATCTTACATCTAAGAATGTATCTGTGTGCAGGTCAGCACAAGGCATGTCAACAATTTTTGCTGTCAGTCGAGTTGATTGGGCAAGAACATTCAAACAGTTTACATCCTGGTCTGTCAGACCTTCCTCCTTACCATCTCCGACAAGAACAAATTCAACCATAACTGTCCTACCAGAACTTGAAGCAGAAGTCTTCATGTTATATAGTGGTAAGATTCTAGCAATGGCAGCTGAAGAGGCAAACACATCTTTTTTCTCACAAACTACCTGAAAATTTACAAATGATATTCATACAACTTACTAGGCATTTTCCAAACTTTCTTCATTATGGGTCTAGAGCCCTTGAGATTACAAAAATTGATACTTTTGGCCACAGTAGTTGATAATAAAAGCAACAGTAAAAAGAGAACTACTTTGACAACGAGATTTTTGTCATAAATCAAAAGAACAGTTTTTATTTCATTCATACAGGTATGTTTCTCTTTAGTGTCCTTGTATCATCACTCTAGTGTATTATGCAACAGAGTCTTACTGTTTTCCCTGGACTTCTTCACATGGGGGCCATCTGAATCCTTCAAATGAAGGAAAGAATGCAAACACTTAATTTTGGGTGGACATATAGACAATCTGGGGATCCAAATTAAAAAGAAAAACACGGGGGGTTCATGGAAAATCCTGCATTCCCACATCCTGGTATGCACTTATATGAGCACAGACAGTATGACAAATTTAAAAAGTAAGCCTTTCACACAATCCCAAGTTTTAACACCCCCCTGGAAAGAAGGCTTTGAACCATTGTAGGAAGAGAAGAAATGCTGGTAACCCAGCATTTTTCTCCTTTTCTCAAAATGTTTTCTACCCTTCCAAAGACAATACAAATCTCACTATTAAAATCAAATTCAGTTAGTCCTCCATACATGCTTTCAATTTGGAAAATAGAAAAAATCTTTAAAAAAAAATGGGTGTATGGTTTAGAGTTAAGTAAAACAATAATTGATGAAAATGCACTGTGTCATGTTTTGTATTCACACCGCTCCACATATCTATGGCTCTTTCAGAAAAACCTGCATGTGTATCAACATCAAACAATCTCTGTGCTACACTGTAATTCAGTGCAAAAGGGTCAATTTGAAAGGTTGTGAAAAACTGTCTGGCGAGTCCAAAATGTTGTCTGAGCACCACAGCCTGAGCACTTTTCAGCCAAAACTATTTTTGGAGCACGAACTTGTGAAAGAGTAAAATTCTAAAATACTAATAAAATGGAAGATCACAAGTTTTTTACAGGCTGACCCCATTTCCACACAGTTCTGAAAACTCTTCTCAAGGGAGATCCTCTTAATCTGTGTAACATAGGGAGAGGGACACCTTCACTCATGCTCTCTGCCATCCATTTAGCACTGTTAACAATACCTTTTGATCTAAGTATGGCAGTAGTACTTCTCAAAAGCTGGCAGCCTTAATCATTGATTAGATTAGTATAATATTATATGCTTACCACTACATACTCCTCTCCACCACTTAGACAGGATTTCACAAGTTTTGACAAAGAATGTGCTCTAGATGGGGTATTGTGACGACTACAAGAGATGGGCAGTGCAGCAACAGTGGCATTGTTCAACCAAAGAGAGCATGTGTCTGTAGGTGATGGGTGTAAGCTGGCAACTCCTGCTTTGAAAGTCTGAAAGACAAATTACATGAAAGATGTCATGAGCTTGAAAAGAGAAAATGGGGACAATTGGGAAAAAGTCAATACCATGGTGAACATATAATCTTTAGATACTTTGGAAGTCAAAGAATAAACACTATAAATAGAAATATTGCTCGTTTCTTGATTTTTTTTTTTCTTTTTTATCATAATGCTACCATAATTTGATGGAAATCAACTCCAGATATTCAACAAAAAGCTCTGTGAGTAAAAGAATAAATGTAGCTAACCACATATGAAATCATCAAGGTAAAAGCAGAAGTTGCCAGCAACAAGCAATTCCTCCCATTGCTAATGTTTCCAATCATGAAAGTCTTTTTCTTTTTTATTATCTTTAAAAACGGTGTTATTACTTAGTAGCTGAAAAGTATGTTTAGGAGAACTTTATAAGGTTTTTGTGTAAAAAATGGACCAACATTTTCACTAAAATTTGAGAACATCATTCTTCATTCCTTTTCCAAATATCAAAGTTTTAGACTTGTCATGGTTTAAAGAATTCACAAACAACCAATCTAAAATGGTTCAAATGAAAGGATTTGTCTTTGGTTACATATTTCTTACTTTTCCCATAATGCTTTCATTAGCCTCTTCTCCAAGGGCCATTAACACTCTGGATTATTTGGTAAGGGGTAAGAACTTGCATAAATGGTAAGGACAAACTCCCTTAAGTGTATCAATTTCCATTTACATGTATTACCATACAAATCCATGGCTGCTCATTTTCCATACTATCAAAGCATACCATGGTATAGATCCACAGCTACTCTTGACCCAAATACTTTAGCATATTCAACAAAGTGGATCATATTGAGTGATCTGCAGTATCAGTAAAGTTTAACCTTGATCCATCCTGTCAGAAAAAACACTTAATCCTTTACAAAACAATCCTGAGATTTTCAAACCTAAGGAGAGGTCTTTTGAAAACATTGTGGTGAAAAGGAAAATACTGATAATAAGCAATTTTTTTCCTTTCTCCACTTTTTTTTTTACCTTTGTGAAGACAGATCAAATTATTAAACTCTTTACCAAACATTGAAACTTAAAACTTGCTAAAACTGAAAGCCCTTGGGGACTACAAATGTTGCTAAAATAATGGTAATTGTCCCTGAAAGTGTAGACACCTTGTGGGAAAAGGTGAAAATGCTGGTTACCAACATTTTCTCCTTTTCCCACAAGGTTTTCAAAAGGCTATTTCCTCAAGTTTGTTATTCCTTGGGGTTGTGTGGCAAGGAGGTAAGCTAAATTTAATGTGTAGTCAGTATTATGGACTGATCCAGAAGTTTGATGCTTGGTCAAAAAAATAAGATCAGAGCTTATGCTCACCTCCGCAGAAACCCTGGGTTCTAATTTACAGCAAACATCACTGTATGACAACTGCTGCAGATGTTTTACTTGTCCAACAATCAATACACTGTTATTCTCCGGATCTGACTTTGATAGTATGTTGGAAAAACGCAGACATACTGGTTGAGACATCTTACATCAAAATATTCCATACGGTCTGAAATAGTGAAAGCAGAAATGGTAAAAAAAGGGGGAAAACCCGGTATAGCTAAACAGCGAACGGAACTTCCTTTCGCGAAAGGAAGATTCTATCCACGAAAGGAGGATTTTTTGCTATGAAAGAGGTGTTTTCTTATGAAAAGTAGGTTTCCATGTTCATCTTAGTACATCCACTCGATATATATGACATTTAAATGCTGAATTTGAGTGTTTTATACGAAAAACTCCTGTTTTAATATCACGGAAACAGCATTACTATAAATAGTGTTAGGTAATTTCTTTTCACGAAAGGAAGACTTTTGCCACAAAAGTAGTGTTTAGTTTATGAAAGGATTTTTTCAAATCAAAGACTATCTTTTCGATATGGATACATTTTACAAGTTAAATTTAAAAGTTATTAATTTATCCTGCTAAATAAGTGAAATGGAACTTTGAATCCTGCAGTAAATACCCAAATTTTGCATTTCAAAGGTATTTTTGGGGGAAAGATATCCCCTTATCGGACAGTGTAGATTCAAGATCAGACTGCATGTTCTGTGTGGTCTGATCTTGATCTACACTGTCCACAAAAGGTCCTTGAGTCACGCTTAGCAGCCTAAGGGTTAAATGAAACTGTGTGAAGAAGTATTTGCTGTGAAAGGTGAAACGTTCCTTTACCAAAAGGAAAGAAAGGAACTTCCCTTCTCGAAAGGAAGATTTCGTCTACGAAATGAAGATTGTTTTGCTATATGGAAAACCTGTTTGGAAACAAGACCTAAATTGCTACTCAGTATTATTAAGATCACAAATAATCTGTCGTCTGCAAAGACTTCAAAAATGTACTGATTGACAATTTTGTCATTTGGTAAAGAGGTAAAATAGGGACTTCAGCTGACACTCTCAATGATAGCCTCTTTCGGGCAATGCTCCTTCCACATTTGAACACGAATTTTGTTCCTTCCACACTAACTACGAATTTATACTTGAATTTCGCAATGTTGTTGGTTTTCAAACAATTGTCATTGAATAAAAAAGAAACACATGGAAACAATTACTAAACGAAAAAATATATATAGATATCATAAGGATTTTAAGTAATTTATTGGGGGAAAGCTTTCACCTACTTGGGATGACAAGTCAAAATCTGTGCTTTCGACAAGAGTAACTGAACGTTACGGTTTATGCCAAGATATAACCAAAATGTTGCGATTATGGTCACGAACTGGGACTGGTAAAAATTACCATCCATAGTTCCCACCCAGCAAAATCCTAAAAATAAAACGTATACACACAAGTTTGTACTATTCTTTTAAGCTCGTTCTTTCAAAATTGAATGCAAGTATACTGGTAGATAAGGGATTCTCAGTAATCATTCACTGCCAATTATAAATTTTCAAGCAATATTCAATGGAGTAAATCTTTTTATTAAGGAGTGGAGACGATTTAGTGCCTTCAAAAAGTTCAGGATGTTTTTTTACCATACCTGGAAACTGTAAACAAACAAATTTAGAAAGAATTGACAATGCCTAAAAAGAAGTCCGGAAAGAAAAAGTAAGTCAGCTGACCGAAAATATGCATTTTTTTTTTTTAAATAAAAATGTTCAAGACACTTTTTTTGATTTTGGTTCCCGAATACTTCTTAAGTGATTGAATGGATCCTTATTTGACATTGGTTTTCGTGCCTTATAGACAGCTGGGCACGAAGTACATGCTCCTTCTTGTTCTTGCATCTCCTGCCCAAAATAACTTAGTCAGTATTGCCATTACGAAAATTTCATTTAGAACATTGACAGATGGCCTGTGAATTTTCGGTTATATGTATATTCTGCGGGCCTACATATATGATAGTATACATGTTATGGCAAATAGATCCCGCAAAAAGATCCCCAGAATAAGTTTCAGTTTGATAGTCTTCACGTTTGAATACAAAGTGGTGTTGAAGAAATTTTATGAGGGTTAATTGATGCAGAAAGGGAGATTTATACCTGTGATCTTGACCCTTTACCACATAATCCCGACTTTCAACAACCTTAAAAAAGAAGCCTTTAGAAAACACTATGGGAAAAGGAGAAAATGCTGATAACCAGCATTTTCTCCTTTTTCCACAATGTTTTCTACCCTTCTCAATACAAATTTCAAGTTTTAAGTCATTTTTATTTTGTTGTCTGCGAATGCTTTCAATTTGGACAAGGCTAAAATTTCGTCGTTTGGTAAAGAATTAAACATATATCTTTTTAACTTTTTACCTGATGTCAAAACTGTAGACTTGTCCAAATCCAAAGCATTTGCAACTGATAAACAAAAATAAGTAGAAATGGTTGAATTCATTTTAGATAGGGTCGAAAACATTAATAGAAAAAGAGAAAATGCTGATTAACAGTGTTTTGTCTATTTCCCACAATGTTTTCAGAAGCCCTGTTCCTCAGGTCGAAAAACTCTGGATTGTGTGGTAAAAGATTTTAATTGCAAAAATACCAGAGGAAAATAGAGTTGTTCAGAAAAGGCTTTTTTTGTAACCATGTGTAGAGAAAGTAGATGCTAGGATGTTTATAGATAACTTTTATGCATTATATATACCACCTTCACCTTTTGTACATACAGTATTGACTTATGCATAACTTTGTCAGAGGATCAGCATTTTAGAAAGTCCGCGTTTTTGACGCGCAAAATGAAAGCTTGACGCAACAAAATTAATGCATCGCGTCTTCCTTGACGCAACATAAATCAGAATGAAAAAGGAATATAAAATATTGATTCATTGAATAGATCTAATCTTACAAAATCATCAAGTTAATGATTGCAAAATCATATTGAACCCGCTCTCTAACACTGAATTATTTGTTTCCGGTTTACACTGAATAGGTGTAAAACGTGACATGATTCTGTGTGATATCGCTGTCGTCTCGTCCATATTACTATATGGAATCCGTACATAAACTTTTTGTCCATGTTTTAGACCCTACTCGGTAATGGTCACCCACTTGCTGGAGTAATTGGAAACACAGACGACAGTTTCTACGAGGTCATTGTTTTCTACTTTTACCTTTAATACCACACTGTCATTTAAACTTTTAGCATTATGCGACATCTACAAACTGGCAAAGGTAAACAGCACATGAAAAAAAAAAAACAGGTTAAAGACCATGACGCGTAAAATTTCTGAATGACCCCCAAAATTCCAAACAGCGAGTCACAGATGACCCCCAAAATTTATGAGCTAGCAGAAACACTGGAGGATTGATGAAAATTGTTGAGACAGAATTTAGTATTTCTCACTGCTGAACATTGTGCCAATTATGTTTATGTCAAAAAGCAGCCAGTGGCATAGAAATATTGTAGTGCTTCGTACTTGTTTAAGATACGGAACAAGTATCTGAATGGATAGGCTGGTCACCACAATACCCAACTAATTTTTTCACAGAAAAAAATCTGCTAAAACAGCCAGAGATGATAAAGGTTCACCGGAACCCATTGACCCAGGGACACTGGTTGGAGCCGAGGGGACAGATGGCGGTATACAGGGGCTTCTTCAAGATACAGGAGAAACAGACAAGAAAGGAAAGGGAAAGAAAAAGAAGAAAGGCAAAAAGAAGAAGATGACAAAATCTGAAAAGGATTTGGTATGATTAATCTTTTCTAAATTATAGTTCCTCTCCAAGCAAAGAGAATGGCTATACTACTGAACACTTTTCATGATGACAAAATTTTAGACTGGTCCAAAATGAAAACATTTGCAGAGGACAGATTGATTAGGGTTCAAATGATGACCTATGTTTGTACAGGGGTAGAAAACATTGTTGAAAATGGAGAAAATGCTGGTTACCATTTCATACCATGTTTTGAGAAGCCTTCTCCTTTGAGGTTGTAAAACCAGAAGATTGTCTGGTAAAGAGTCAACCTCTCAGTCTGCCTGAACCACAATGTGCCTCCTGCACATCACAGAGAGATGTGCACCAAACCACATCCCTGTAAAAGGTAGCTTAATAGCTAGCCTGGTTTTAACCCTTTCCCTAATGACAAATCACAGACTTTTCCAAATTAAAAGTATCTGCAATAACAAGTTTGAAAATGATACAATTGAAGTGAAGCTGTATGACATTATTGACAGGGTAGGAAACATTTTTAGAAAAAGAAAAGATGCTGTTTGATAAACGTATTCTCCTTTTCCCACAATGTTTTCAAAAGGTCTCTTCTTCAGGTTCACTAAAACATGGGATTGTATAGTAAAGGTTTAATGCTTTACACCAAACTCTTTCGATGACATACATATACATGTTTAATAATGTAAGGAGTTTTGGACTCATTTAAATGAGCCATGTTCCATGAAAAGTAGGCTCAATACATTTGCAAAAAGTATCTACCCAGGTCACCCTATGCAGTCCACGCAGGCTGATCCAGGCCAGAACTTTTCGCTTTTGGTCAATTTTCTGTAACTGTGTCCAGGAACCAGTCTACTTCATGATTAAGTCAGTTGTTGAAAAAATGGGCTATTATGGATCCATAATTATGTGATTGCTTTGTTGGTATCATGCAGCGATGCATTAAGCCCCCTTGTACTAGATCATGGTTCATTAATTGATCTGTGAAGACGGTTTACTTCAATTTCAACATACTGTGCATCTGTGTTGCCTGAAAATTACACTTCAGTTTAGTGTCTATATTTACACTTGGTTCACCTATCCTTTCAAACAGAAAAGTAATGAGCTGGAGTAAAATGTTAATTTTTGGTGTAGAAATGGTTAAGAAAATTTATTGACAGACTGAGTAAACACTGATCAATGTCTAGACTAATTACATCCCATGTTAGAGTTACATGTACGCGCAAAGTGTTCCGGAAGAACAGGTAGGGGCAAAATATTAGAGTTCAAAAAATTGTAAGATCACATTAGTTCTTTATCCTAAACAAATAGATATCAGTGAGACAATTCCTATGAGTACCCACATCAAAGTTTCTGGTCAAGAAATGATAATTTTATGATCTGAATGGACTTTCCAACCTAAGATTTTAGTACAGTAGATATTATTTGCAGGCCAAGCTGGAGAAAGCATGTGATAAACTGAGGACAGACAAAACTCTTTTCCACGACTTTATCAATAGAATGGATATGTGGCTGGTGAAGAATGTCAAACTTTTGAAACGATACTTCCGTAAGTTTGATGAGGACGGGGAAGGTATTTTGACATACGAGGATTTCAAATCTGGTAAGCGTTATTTATTGATAATATAAAATCTTTTGTTGGGGGTAGTTTGTCTCTCCTGTTAACTCTACCACACAACCAAGTTTTTTACACTTAGGCTGCTGAGCGCAACTCAAGGACCTTTTGCGGACAGTGAAGATCAAGATCAGACTGCACAGAACATGCAGTCTGATCTTGGGTCTACACCATTTGATAAAGAGATGTTTTTACCCTAATAAATAACTTTGAAATAGGAATGTTTTGTTTTTTATTATCAACTTTAAAGTCTCATTTTAGTTATTTTTCAGGATAAGGGTTAACGACCCTGAAGACCCTGAAGAAGAAGGCTTTTGAAAACATTGTGGGAAAAGAAGAAAATGCTGGTAACCATCATTTTTTTCTTTTCCAACAATGTTTTCAACAATCTTAAAGACAGATTCTGTCCTTTGTGCCCCATTTTATTTGTCGTCTGCAAACGCTTTCAATTTGGACTGGTCTAAAATCCTGTTGTGTGGTACAGAGTAAAACTACCAAAATTTACAATTACAAAATTTCAGCCTTGTCCAAATTCAAAGCATATGCAGACGACCAATCAAATATAACACAAAACATGAAATTTGTCTTTCATAAACTAGAAAATATTGTGAAAAAAGGAGAAAATGCTGGTTACCAGCATTTTCTCATTTTCCCACTTTTTTTTTTCAAATTAAAGCGTCTTCCTCAGGGTTGTTAAAAGTCAGGATAGTGTGGTAAAGAGTTAACTCTTTATCAAATGACAAAATTTCAGACCTGTCCAAATTCAAAGTTTTTTTAGACGACAAATTGTGTGGTAAAAAGTTAACAGTTTCTTTACACTAACTTGATGGCCTCTTGAGAGAAGAATGTCAAATTTGTATAAATAAATTGAGCCATGCTCCGGCAGAATGGGGGCTTAATGCATCACCATGATCCACGATACCAGGCAAGTCATCACATGATTATGGATCCATCAAATCCATTTTGTATATATTGACCCTTTCCCAAACGACAAATTGAAAGAGTTTGCAGACGACAATTTCAAATTTGATGAAAATGGCAGAAAGTTATCAAAAAGGGTAGAAAACACTGTGGGAAAAAGAGAAATTGCTCATTATGAGCAATTTCTCCTTTTCCCTTAGTGTTTTCAAAAGAGTTGTACTGCAGACACGTGAAAACCAGGGCTTGTCTGGGAAAGGGTTAACCGACTGAATCATGAAGTAGACAGGTCTTTTGACATGCAGAAAATTCAATGAAAGCAAAGAGTTTTGGCCCAGGTCAGCCTGTGTGGACTGCACAGGCTGACCTGGGTCGATGCTGTTGCAAATGCATTAAGCCTCCTTTTTACAGAGCATGGCCCAATTTTAGATGAACATTTTAGTGAGAAAATTACATGAAAAATGGAGATCTCATTTCAAGCATCTTTTTCATTTCTCATAATTATCTCATAATGATCTCAACCCTTTACCACACAGTCCCTAATTTTAGGGAAGAAGGGTTTGAAAATATTTTGGGAAAAGGAAAAAATGCTGGTAACTGGCATTTTCTCCATTTCCAATAATGTTGTCAACCCCATCAAGGACAACTTTCCTCATTTTAAATACCTTTAATTTGTCATCTGCAAATGCTTTCAATTTGTACACGTCTAAAATTTTGTCGTTTAGTAACGAGTTAAGTGACCAGTGTTACTGATGTACTTACAGTAACTTGCATAATGGAAGATAGGCCAACAACAGCTAGTGCCTCACATTTTTTGCCTTACAGGTATGTTTGACCTTCTCTGCCCATGCACAAATGTGGAGTTACACATGTTGTGTAAGTTATTGGACAGAGAGAACACTGGCGACATTGACTACTCGGAATTCACCAAAGGTCTTAGATATATCAGGTAGGAGCTCTGTTTGTAACTGATACCTGTGTAACTCAAGTAGGATCAGTTGTAAACCAAATATATCCAGGTTCCTACACCCGCGACCACACAATCCCAAGTTACAACGACCCTGAAAAAGAAACTTTTCAAAAATATTGTGGAAATGGAGAAAATGCTGGTAAACAGCATTTTCTCCTTTTTCCTTAATGTTTTCTACTCTTATCAAAGACAGATTCCACCATATGAGCCATTTTGAATTTGTTGTCTGCAAATGCTTTCAATATTGGACCCGTCTGAAATGCTCTCGTATGGTAAAGAGTTAACCCCTTACCACACAATCCCGACTTTTAACGACCCTGAGAAAGAAGCCTTTTGAAAACATTGTGGAAAAAGGAGACAGTGCTGGTAACCAGCATTTTTTCCTTTTTCCACAATGTTTTCTAACCTTTCAGAAACAAATGCAATCATTTTAGCCACATTTAATTTGTCGTCTGCAAATGCTTTCAATTCAAGAGTTAACCCATTACAGTACATATAAGCCATGCTCTTTGAAAAGCAATCAGTGCATCAATGCATTTGCAAATAGTATAGCCCCATATCAGTCTGTCCATGCAGGCTGACATGGGTAGAAAATTTCTGCTATCCATACATTTTCTGCATGTCTAGGACTGTTATACTTCTATATTCAATCATTTGTTAGACTGAATAGATTTTATGGATCCATTGTCATGTGATGACTTGCTTGGTACAAATCTTTACCACACAACAAAATTTTAGACTGGTCCAAATTCAAAGCATTTGCAGATGACAAATGCAGCAGCTCAAATGATTGGATTTGTTTCTGAAAGGTAAGAAAACATTGTGGGAAAAGGAGAAAGTGCTGGTTACCAGCATTTTCTCCTTTTCCCACAATGTTTCCAAAAGTCTTATTTCCCAGGAGCATTAAAACTGGTCATTGTGTAGCAATGGGTTATTGCATAATGAAAATGCATTCTACCCCCTTTTGCAAGAGCTCAGCTCATACATATGATTGCTACGCCCTTGCATTAGCTACCTCTTGAAAACTGTCTCTTCCCATGATGTTTTCCATACAATTCAAAAACATATTTTTTCCCTCAGTGTGATAAATCTCTTCTTTCCCTGAAGTAGACAGCTTTTACAGATATGGAAGGAATAGGAGTGATTGCTCAATTTTCCACATTGTTTTGCATATGGTTACATGAGAAATAAGATCTCTTTGCCTTCAAATATTTCAAAGAAAGAAAAAAAGAGTGTGCATTTTTAGCTCACCTGAGCACGAAGTGCTCAAGGTGAGCTTCTGTGATTGTCCAATGTCCGTCGTGCGTCGTCCGTCATCCACAATTTCTTTAAACATCTTCTCCTCCTAAACCACTGGGCCAACCTTGATGAAACTTGGCAGGGATATTCCTCGGGTGAAGCTCTACCAAAGTTGTTCAAGAGATTGAATTCCACCTATAACTGTGGTTGCCATGGCAACCAAAAGGAAAAAAATAGCAAAATCTTTGAAAATCTTCTTCTCTGAAACTAGAAGGCGTAGAGCTTTGATATTTGGTATGTAACATCACCTAGTGGACCTCTACCAAGTTTGTTCATATGATGCCCCTGGGATCAAAACTGGCCCCGCCCCGGGGGTCACAAGCTCAAACATAGTAACAAAGAAGGAAAACTTTAAAAATCTTCTTCTCTGAAACTTGAAGGCGTAGAGCTGTGATATTTGGTATGTAGCATCTCCTAGTGGACCTCTACCAAGTTTGTTCATATGATGTCCCTGGGGTCAAAACTGGCCCCACCTGGGGGGATCACAAGTTTGAACATAGGAACAAAGAGGGAAAATTTTAAAAACCTTCTTCTCTAAAACTAGAAGGCATAGAGCTTTGATATTTGGCATGTAGCATCACCTAGTGGACCTCTACCAAGTTTATTCATATAATGCCCTTGGGGTCAAAACTGGCCCTGCCCCGGGGGTCACAAGTTCGAACATAGGAACAAAGAAGGAAAACTTTAAAAATCTTCTCCTCTGAAACTGGAAGGCATAGAGCTTTGATATTTGGCATGTAACATCTCCTAGTAGACCTCTACCAAATTTGTTCATATGATGCCCTTGGGGTCAAAACTGGCCCCGCCCCGGGCGTCACAAGTTCGAACATAGGAACAAAGAGGGAAAACTTTAGAAATCATCTTCTCTGAAACTGGAAGGCATAGAGCTTTGATATTTGGTATGTAGCATCTCCTAGTGGACCTCTATCAAGTTATGCCCTTGGGGTCAAAACTGGCCCTGCCCCAGGGGTCATAAGTTCGAACATATGAACGAAGAGGTAAAACTTTAAAAATCATCTTCTCTAAAACTAGAAGGCATAGAGCTTTTATATCTGGTATGTATCTCCTAGTAGACCTCTACCGAGTTTGTTCATATGATGCCCCTGGGGTCAAAACTGACCCTGCCCCAGGGGTCACAAGTTCGAACATAGGAACAAAGAGGGAAATCTTTAAAAATCATCTTCTCTGAAACTGGAAGGCATAAAGCTTTGATATTTGGTATGTAGCATCTCCTAGTAGACCTCTACCAAGTTTGTTCATATGATGGCCCTGGGGTCAAAACTGACGCTGCCCCGGGGGTCACAAGTTCGAACATAGGAACAAAGAAGGAAAACTTTAAAAATCTTCTTCTCTGAAACAGGAAGGCGTAGAGCTCTGATATTTGGTATGTAGCATCTTCCAGTGGACTTCTACCAAGTTTGTTCATATGATGCCCTTGGGGTCACAAGTTTGAACATAGGAACAGGGGAGGAAAACTAAAAAAATCTTCTTCTCTGAAATTGGAAGGCGTAGAGCTTTGATATTTGGTATGTTGCATCTCCTAGTAGACCTCTACCAAGTTTGTTCATATGATGCCCCTGGGGTCAAAACTGGCCCAGCCCCGGGGATTACAAGTTCGAGTATAGGAACAAAGAAGGAAAACTTTAAAAATCTGCCTCTCTGAAACTGAAAACTGGCCCCGCCCTAGGGGTCACAGGTTCGAACATAGGAACAAAGAAGGAAAACTTTAAATTCCTTTTTCTCTTAAACGGGAAGATGTAGAGCTTTGATATTTGGTATGTAGCATCTCCTAGTGGACCTCTACCAAGTTTGTTCCAAGGTTGCTGCTTGGGTCAAAACTGGCCCAGCCCAGGGGGTCACAAGTTCGAACATAGGAACAAAGAAGGAAAACTTTAAAATTCTTCTTTGAAACTGGAAGGCGTAGAGCTTTGATATTTGGTATGTAGTGATTCTCTTCTAAGTTTGTTTGCCCATCTAAGCACAACGAGTTCATTGAGTTCAAAATTGGGTCATCTTGGGTCATAAACTAGGTCACTAGGTCAAATTAAAGAAATACATTGTTGGCACTCTCGAGGCCACATTATTTGCTCAATTGCCTTGAAAATTGGTCAGAAAGTTTGTCTTTATAAAAACTCACCTAAATCTGAATTTGGGTCAACTGGGGTCATAAACTAGGTCAATGGGTCAAATTAAAGAAATACCTTGTTTGCACTCTGGAGGCCACATTTATTGCTCAAATGACCTGAAATATGGCAAGAATGTTTGTCTTGATGAAATATCACATGAGTTTGGATTTGGGTCACCTGGAACCATAAAAACTAGGTCTCTAGGTCAAATTAAAGAAATACCTTGTGGGCACTCTAGAGGCCTCATTAGTTGCTCAATTGCCTTGAAAACTGGTCAGAATGTTTGTCTTTATAAAATCTCACATGAGTCTAAATTTGGGTCAACTGAGGTCATAAACTAGGTCACTTGGTCAAATTAAAGAAATACCTAGTGGGCACTCTAGAGGCCACATTTATCATTCAGCTGATTTGAAAATTGGTTAAAATCTTTCTTTTGATAAAGTGCAAGACCAGGTCAAATTTGGGTCACCTGGGGTCATAATTTAGGTCACTAGGTCAAATTAAAGAAATACTTTTAGGACACTCTAGAGGCTACATTTTTTGCGCAATTGATTTGAAAATTGGTCAGAATGTTTGTCTTTGTGAAATATGAGTTTGAAATTGGGTCGCCTGGGGTCATAAACTAGGTCACTTGGTCAAATTAAAGAAATACCTTAAAGGCACTCTACTCAGGTGAGCGATCCAGTGCCATCATGGCCCTCTTGTTTTATTAGTGTAATTTATATTCTATACATGGAGTCAGTTTCAAAGGTTTGTTTTTTGTTTCCCTGCTTACATTTGATTCATTCCTTTGTTCTCTCTGTTTCTTTCTTTTTATACAATAAGTAAGTTTCGTGAAAAGATGTGGTAAGACATCACACAAGGATAATGTTTTGTAGTTTTAGGTGAAATTGGTTTACTCTTTACCAGACCAAAAATAATTTGACTTGTCCAGATTCAAAGCATTAGCAGGCAATAGATTAATCCTGTAGTGCACAATCCTGACTTTTAATGACCATGCAAAAGAAAGCTTTAGAAAACATTGTGGGAGAAGGAGAAAATGCTGGTAAGCAGCATTTTCCTCCTTTTCCCACAATGTTTTGTAACTTTTCAAATACACATCCTATCATTTAAGCCAAATCTGATTCATAGTCTGCAAATGCTTTCAATTTGGACCAGTATAAAATTTCATTGTATAGTAAAGGATTAAAATGGTGAAATGATGGTATTAGGTAAAGTTGGTTAATTGGGCATAAGTGTAAAGATGCACTTGTAGTGGTCATGTAAATAATTAAATATTGTTGAAAATGGCATGAGGCTTTTAATAGAGTGCTAATAATGATATGGAGTGTTTTAGTCATGGAAGAACACAGAAACACTGCTATGGTATGGTGATTCTAGCCAGACTATTCGCATTAAAACAAACATTGTATATCCAAGATCAGAGTGTAAGTTTCAGGGTCACTGTCAGTTTGTAGAGCAACATGGAATGGAAGATACTCTGTATGAAAAAGTAAGGGAGAAAGGGAAAATTTCTTGTTTTTTGCTCAAAATATCTTGCAAAAACTACAAAAGGGTGGGTCTAGTTTGTGATGTAAAGTCTGACCTTGATCTACACTGTCTGCAAATGCCATTGTTCTTCATGCTTTAACCCTTTACCACACAATCCCAACTTTTAACGACCCTGAGAAAGAACATTTTGAAAACATTGTGGAAAAAGGAGAAAATGCTGTTAACCAGCATTTTCTCCTTTGCCACTATGTATTTTACCCTTCCCAAAACAAATTTTAATTTTTCAGTCACATTTATTTTGTCATCTGTGAATGCTTTCAGTTTGGACAAGTCTGGAATTTTGTCTTTTTCTAAAGAGTTAAGGGTTAGATACTTCATGAACATGTCTGGCACTGCACCCACAACTCATCACTTGTGAAATACTATTTCAGCTGGAATTGTTCTCTCTATTTTTGTGCAATTCATTCTTGTAACTCCCATTTCCTTTTTACCATGATGTTTGCATATCATGCAGCTTCCATCTATCTGCATGCACTGTACATTGAATCTGAAATGCGCATACCATCTGTCTTATTGCCCACCTAGTTTTTTTATGATTAGAAATGATTCAGAGTTATGGAGAAATTGGATTTATATATCTAGTTGAAGTGCTGAAAGACATTTCACACAGTATTAACCTTTTGCCTTTTACAATCGATTGCTCTTTTTCTCATGGTGGTCTTCAGTAATTGAAGACAAAACACTTTATTTTCTTCAGTTATTTTTCCTGTGAATTGTGTTCTACGTTTTTTAGCTAGGATAAAGAGCAGCCTATGAAATAAATTCTGTGAATCCCACACAGGCTGATCTGGGTCGAAACATTCTGCAATTGGTCAATTTTCAGCATTGTAAAGGATCAATCTACCTCATGATTCACAGTGTTTTCAATTGTATTTTTGTGTTAAAACTTAACACAATGTTGATTATCAATATTTTACAAAGTTCTTTGCATCGTCAATTAACATCTGCTGTATACATGTATGTGTTTCAGGGGAGAATAAGGTGAATTTGTACCTGTAAATTATAGGCCCAATAGGGGCCAAACAGTGAGTGCAGGTGTTAAAATGCATTTAATTTTAAATCATACTATTTTAAAGTATGCAAAATATTGTTAAGATCACAATCTGTTATTGTGTGGCCAGTCCAAGCGTTAGTTGCTGGCAGAAAAATTGATTTTAAAAATCAGTCAAAAAGTAAACAAAAGATAGAGTGACCTGGTAGCATTTAACCTATTTTTGAAATTAATTTCTCCACCAACGAGTAACATTTGTATCGACCACACAATAATAGATTGTCATTCTCACAATAATTTTCATACTTTTAAATATGATTTAAATTTAAATGCATTTTAACATCAGCTTTGTTTACTTTTTGCAGCTAATGTAACTTAATCCTTTCCCAAACAAGCCCTGGTTTTCACGTGTCTGCAGTACAAGTCTTTTACAAACACTTTGGGAAAAGGAGAAATTGCTCGTAACGAGCAATTTCTCCTATTCCCAAAGTGTTTTCTACCATTTTTGATAACTTTCTGACATTTCCATCAAATTTAAAATTGTCATCTGCAAACTCTTTCAATTTGGACCAGTCCAAAATTTGTCGTTTGGGAAAGGGTTAAGCCATTACTGTACAATTATGACCATATGGCATTGCCATTGGTGAATTTGAACAACAAGCAGTTGCTCTTTATCCAACAATGTTCTTCACATACTGTTATTTTTTTTTTTTCTTTACTGCAGTTGTAAAAAAAAAAATTGCCTCTACAATAATGGTTTAACCCTTTCCCAAAAGATGAATTTTAGACTGGTCCAAATTGAAAGAGTTTGCAGACGACAATTTTAAATATGATGAAAATGACAGAAAGTTCTCCAAAAGGGTAGAAAACACTGTGGGAAAAGGAGAAATTGGTCGTTACGATCTATTTATCCTTTTCCCACAGTGTTTTCAAAAGACTTGTACTGCAGATGCGTGAAAACCAGGGATTGTGTGGTAAAGGGTTAAATGAATTTTTCATTCTTCAGAGAACTTGAAGATTTAGAGCGGGAAGAAGAAGAAGCAGATAAGATTCTTATACAAACTGAGAGAAATTCTGAGAAATGTAAATGCTGCAAGATGGCTCTTTGTCCTTACCAAGTTAAATATCCAAAGTAAGATCCAAACTCCTTAACTATTTAACCCTTTCCCAAACGATAAATTTTGGACTGGTCCAAATTAAAAGAGTTTGCAGACGACACTTTTAAATTTGATGAAAATGGCAGAATGTTCTCAAAAAGGGTACAAAACACTGTGGGAAAAGGAGAAATTGCTCATTACGAGCAATTTCTCCTTTTCCCACAGTGTTTTCAAAAGACTTGTACTGCAGACATGTGAAAACCAGGGCTTGTTTGGGAAAGGGATAAGTCTATTTACCAGACAATAAACTTTTAGGCTCATCCATATTGAAAGCATTTGCAGATGAAAAAAGAATCTGAAGAATATTGCATGTACAATATTGAAAAAATTTTGAAAAAATAATGCTGATTACCAGCATTTTCTCTTTTTTTCACAACATTTTCAAAGGCTTCTTCTTCAAAGTTGTTAAAACGGGATTGTTTGGTAAAGGTTTAAATAAGTTGTTCATCGTCATGTTTTTTTTGTGTTTCATATTTAAACTGAGAAAAAAAAAATGACTCTCTCATTGTTTTTTTTTTTTTTTCTTAACTCATGACTATGAAAGTTGCCTTATGTAAAATATTATGGAAAGTCTAGCAATTGCACTTTTTCCAGTGAGGTTTTTCAAAAGTAGTTTATTGTGAGAGAGTGAAAAGTGGCACTGTAACGGATTAATCTGGTAACAAAGTGTGTATACTACTGTGTTGGACGTAAACAACAGTAACTATTCCCATTTTCTTGAAATGTTAGGTACCTGTGAATTAAGGAGATATAATAGTATTTTGTAATCACTATAGTCTTTAATTACATTGGTGCTTTGATTTCTTTTATACCTTGTTTTTCAGGTACATACTGTTAGAAATGAGACTTGTAACATTCAATGACAAGAAAGACCATCCAGCCCATTTTGAAGTACTTGTACATAGCCACATTCCCGTATCATCTTTGCACGAATTTATCATGGAAGAAACAGGAATTATGTCAACAAAACTAACAGTATTCTATGATAAATCCCGCAGTCGTGAAGCAATGTTACCGATCAATTTGACTCTACGAGAACTAGGTTATGAAGGTGACACTTTCGATGATCCAGAAGAGGTGACACTGTACTATGACTATAAAGTGGAATTCACAGATTGTCCGATTTTGCTCTGTGATCATTATTTTGGACAGAAACTAGAAGCAAACAGAATTGCATCATAGCCTTGTACCACTATGACACGTTTAACTCTTTACCATATGACAAAATCTTAGACCAATCAAAATTTAAAGTATTCATGGGAGAATGATGAAAGTTATCTTGGAAAGGGTAAAAAACTGTGAGGAATAAATGCATACAAAATGCTGCTTTTCCCCAGCATTTCTAACAAAAATGTCAGTTAAGATCAGAGTGAATATTCTGTGCAGCATAATTCAGTCCAAATGGACATTTTGGATCCATGATCATGTGATGACTTGCTCAGTATCATGCACCACGGGGATGCATTAAGCCCCCTTTTGCCTGAGCATGGTTCCTATTTATCTATGTTTTTTGCTTTTAGTTTACATATGTCCTTGTATCTTTTTCTTCTGTTATTCCATGTATTTTGATTTTAGAGGATAAGTTTCAATCATTTGCCAACAGTATTTTATTCATATCTTTTGCTGCTAATGCAACACTCTGTGTAGACCTATAGTTTCTTGTAACACCATAATAAACCACAAATTTTAGACTTCTCCAATGTGAAGGCATGTTCAGATGACAAATGTGACACAAATAATGGGATTGGTTTTTATAATGTTAGATAACTTTATGGGAAAAGGAGATAATGCCGGAATGCTGGTTACCAGCATTTTCTCCTTTCCCATGTTTTCAAAAGACTCTCTTCTCAGGACTGTTTGGTAAAGGGTTTTTAGTAGAATCAAATGTAAAAAGCTTAGAACAGTTCAGTCCATAGGCCATGCATTAGAGGTCATGTGACTACATGTACCTCTCTAAATCGATATGCAGGGCAATGGAAAACATTTTTGGCTACAGTGGACTTTTTTCTTCTTGATCCAGACCCCTCTTGAAAACATTGTGGCAAAGTACAAATTTGTCATAGCTTAGTTCTTGCTAATTATCCATGATAATTACTGCTACAGGAGAAATGGCTTATAATGAACAATTTCTCTTTTTGCCACAATATTTTCACAATTTTTTAGGAACTAAACCTTAATTCATGCTATTTTTATCACATAAAACCTCCTCCACCAGTGTATTAAACCCATAATTTATTTTCGATAATAACCGTGTATTATCGTTTATTCTTTAATCACTTTTCTGGTCAGTTTGTAGTTATGAGAGTTGAAGCCCATAAAAGCAACCAAGGCACTTGCCAGAATTTGTACTACTTTGCCATTTTGTGGGAAAATGGTGTCATTTTTGCTAAGACGTATATGCCTGGAAAGTTTCATGGTTTTTGTGATTATCAACAACAAGAAATGTAGAGAAAGGTATTTAAAATCAATCACTTGTGGAAATCTTTCATTTCATTCCCTCTATTAACTGTTTCATTCTACTTTCGATGTAAATGTCACAGAGCTATCATCTTGTGCATGTACAAATTTCAAACCCAACTTCATCTGTAAACATGGACCCATGAATGGTATACAGGCCAAAGCTGATGATCCAGGATACTTGTTTGTCATTCATTTTATTTGATAAATAAAATCTCACATTTGTGTTTTTGTATTATTGTTTTTATCAAACTCATTGACTAGAATGTATATGACACTTGCCAAGGCTGGGATTGCACAATTTTAGTCAACTCGTTTGATAAAAATGATAACACATAAGCACTTATGCAAGATTTTCTATGTCCATAATGAAAAAATTATGGCAAATCAGAAATCTTTCACAGCTTATTTTATGTGATTGTGCATGTTTACAACACTGTGGCCAGAGGAGAAACCTCTGCTGCTCTGTTTCAGGAGGTAATAAGTTTACCTATAACCAGTTACTCTTTACCACACAATCCCAATTTTTAATGAACTTGAGAAAGAAGACTTTCAAAAACATTGTGGGAAAAGGAGAAAATGCTAGTTATTAGCATTTTCTGCTATTTCCACTATGTTTTCTACCCTATCAAAAACATCTTCCAATTCAAGCCACATTTAATTTTTAGTCTACAAATGCTCTGTGTTTGGCCAAGTCTAAAATATTATTATGTGGTCAAGGGTTAAATGACCTTGACAAAGATGGCTTTTGAAAACATTAAGGAAAAGGATAAAATGCTGATACCCAGCATTTTTTTCCTTTTCCCATAATGTTTTCTCTCCTTTCAACAATGAATCCCATCATTTGAGCCACATTAAATTTGTCATCTGCAAATCCTTTCAATTTGGAAAAGTCCAAAATTGTGCCGTTCGGTAAAGATTTGAGGACATGCACATTATTAGGCAACAGTGAGGATCCACTAAATACCATCAATGTTTACAAAAATCTCTACAATAACATCAGGCAGTGTAGATCAAAGATCATAATCCATTGTCTATGCAGTCTGATCTTGATCCAAACAGTCCTCTAGAGGACCGAATGTTGTCAAAAGCTTGGTCATAGTGGGCTGTTATATTTTGTCTTCCAAAATCAGGAACTATTTATGCAAAATCAAATTCATTATTTATTTTTATTTTTTAAATCCTGTGTATCATTTTTCTGTTTATAGTATGAGAACATTTTCTCATTAAAAAAATTCTTTTAAGTACATTAAATTATGTGTTTGCTTATATTTAGATGTATCATCTGCTCATTATAAACAATTTCTCCATGTTCAAAATTCCATTTCCAGCCATTTCTATTATAGAGGCATCAAATAGTACATGTATTTGCATCTCAGGCAATCAATTCAAAACAGAGTTCAGCCCCCCCGACTTGTAATAACATATGACCCATGCTCTGTGAAAAGGGGGCTTAATGTATCTGTGAAAAGTATCGACCCAGGTCAACCTGTGCAGTCCCCGCAGGCTGACCTGGGCCAAAACTTTTCGCTATTGTTCAATATTCAGCATGTCAAAGGACCAGTGTACCTCACGAATCAGTCGGTTGTTACGCAAAATGGATTCTATTGATCCATAGTTATATGATGACTTGCTTGGTATCATGCATCAGGGAGATGCATTAAGCCCTCTTTTGACAGAGCATGACTCATTTGTAAGACTGCTGAAAAGAATTTTACTTTTAACCCTTTCCCCAACAATTATGAGTATTAATAACCCTGAAAGAGAAGGTTATTGAAAATATTGCGGGAAAAGAAAATGGTGGTACACAACATTTTCTCCTTTTTTCACAGTCTTTTCTATTCTTTTGGAGACAAATCTCACCATTTGAGCAACACTTTATTTGTTGTCTGCAGATGCTTTTTATTTGGACCATTCTGAACTTTTGTCATGTGGTAAAGAGTTAAAAACAATTGGCTGTGGTTGGTTTAGGGGAAAGTGGATTCAACTATCTCTAAGAGATTGACAACACTTACACATATAGATGATAAATCTATACTGTTTTACATCTTGATTACATTTAAAGTTTACTTCTGGCCCAAAAGCTCAGATGGATATGGCATAGGGGATATGAGTCTCTTTCATCGCACGACAAATGTTCTTTTCTGCATTTGCTGAATACCAGTAATTTATGTGGGGTCACACTTAATGGCTTGAAAAGCATGCTGCATATTGTACTTGTAAAAAGAATAGGAAAATTTGGACAGCTGTACTGGCTACAGTGGCATAAGTGAAATACTGTTTGCTTCTACCATTCAACAAAATGTTATACTTGAATTGTAGATTTTGAAATACTTTGCAGATAAGACACGAAATGTGAATCATATGGTGAGAATTGTCTTTGAGTGGAAAGAAAACCTTTGGAAAAGTAGAAAATGCTGGTTACTACCATTTTCTCCTTTTTCCACATTTGTTTTCAAAAGGACTCTTCCTCAGATAGTTAAACATGATTGTTTGGTAAAGGGTTAAAAACATATTAAACACCAAATCAATAAATCACAATTCAACTCATGTCTTTGAGATATCTACAATATATAGCTAGCTCATCACTTAATAATCTATTTTATTCCTGTTACAAATTACACATAGGAAAAAGTTAAATGTCAAAGAAAGGAAAATATCTTTTCTTCGCAGATACTGCTCCTTTTTCAACGATGTTTCCAAAACTATTTAGTACAGAATTTGGTGCTGTTTGATCTTAATCTTTGTTATCTTCCAATGTAGTTTACTTTTTTGTACTCGTTACTTAAATGTTGAACTCTTTGACTGCTAAATAAGTTGTAGTTCTGGACCCTGTCATCCTTGAAGAGAGGCCCAAAAATTGTAGACTCATGACTTAATTGGCCATATTATTAACCCTTTCCCAAACAAGCCCTGGTTTTCATGTGTCTGCAGTACAAGTCTTTTGAAAACACTGTGGGAAAAGGAGAAATTGCTCGTAACGAGCAATTTCTCCTTTTCCCACAGTGTTTTCTACCCTTTTTGAGAACTTTCTGCCATTTTCATCAAATTTAAAATTGTCGTTGCAAACTCTTTCAATTTGGACCAGTCCAAAATTTGTCATTTGGGAAAGGATTAAACAAAATATCAGAAATCATTAGGCATTGTTTTAGTCCACGCTGTTCCCTCCTCCTTTTGCATAACTCATATACTTTCAAATTGAACAAACTGTTAACTCTTATCCTGCTGTTCTTGACCATGGATGTATTTTGCAGAGTGTGTGGAGCAAAATCAGCATGCACATGTGTTCAGTCTGATCTTGCTCTGCAGTCTCTGCTGCTCTATCATTAGTATCTGTCAATTAAACCCCATGCAGTGCCATGTTACCATTTGAAATTTCTTTGTGTAATCATCTACAGTTTGAGCTGGGTAGAATAAAGGTTAACATGATGACAAAATTTTAATGTCTTTGAAATGCCAAACAGTTGCCGACGAAAAATTCAATGCAACTCAAATAACAGAGTTTTTTTTTTTTTAAGGGTTACAAAATATTATGGGGAAAAAGAGATCCAATTACATTGATCTGGGAAAACTGAAACGAGCAATCTTGGCATACTCTGCACAAATGGCAAGATGATATGAATCCAGACTATACAAATCTTTCAACTTTTATAAAAAGATTCAGGAAGAGATTTTTGTCTACCTGTGCAATAACTTGCAATTTTAACTGTATAGGAGGGTCTATTAGATTGGCCTTTGTCAAGACACTTATTGTATAAAAATACTGAAAAGTTTTATAGATTTGGATGCATAAAAAAATCATCCTGACAAATGTTGCTTATATTCATTGACAGATGGTCAAACTGTTTCATCTGTCACTTTTCCTATAAATAAATGTACCATTGTTTTCGCAGATGAACAATTTTAGTTCTCATGTTAATGAAAAATTCTATTTAATGCTTTACCAAACAATCCCAAATTTTAATTCCCTCAGGAACAAGGCTCTTAAAAACATTGCCGAAAGAGGAGAAAATGCTGGAAACCAGCATTTTCTCCTTTTCTTACAATGTTATGCACTCTTTCAGAAACAAATCCCATCAAATGAGGCACATTCAATTTGTCCTCTGCAAATGCTTTCAAATTGGACAAGCCCAAAATTTCGTTTTCTGGTAAAGAGTTAATGCTTTCCCAAACAAGACCTGGTTTTCACGTGTCTGCAGTACAAGTCTTTTGAAAACACTGTGGGAAAAGGAGAAATTGCTTGTAACGAGCAATTTCTCCTTTTCCCACAGTGTTTTCTACCCTTTTGGAGAACTTTCTGTCATTTTCATCAAATTTAAAATTGTCGTCTGCAAACACTTTCAATTTGGACCAGTCTAAAATTCACCGTTTGGGAAAGGGTTAACAAATGATATCAATGATTACTAAAATATAGTACCAGTAATACACATACTGTATTTTGATAGATGCACACTCTTTTTCTTCCCTTTCATTTCTGCAATTGCAATATTCTTTTGCTACTAACTTCGGTTCTTTTGATTTCTTTTCCACAGAACACTGTAAAGGCTCATAGAATGCAGCCCAGGCACAGTATCAGATCTTAACCTTTTACCACACAATCCCAAGTTTTAACAACCCTGAGGCAGAAGGCTTTTCAAAACATTGTGGGAAAAGGAGAAAATGCTGGTAACCAGCATTTTGTCCTTTTCCGATGTTTTCCATCCTATCAAGCAAAAATTGTCATTTGAGCCGCCTTCTGTTTGTCGTCTGCAAATGCTTTCAATTTGGACAAGCCTGGCATTTTGTCATTTGGTAAAGAATTTAAGTTTCTTTCCTTCATGTAAGAAAGTTGATAAGACTCTGTAACCGGACACAATGCTGCTGCCACACAGTGTATACTGGTCATGGTTACAAATGACAACAAAATTACTTGTTTTACATTTGTTCACAAAATTTCAGTGTCCTCCTCTGTGTTTTGTTTGACGGCAAATTTTGTTGATAACTGTCCTGGATCTGGATCAGTTCCTTTTTTTAAATGTTTGACTGGTTGCCGTGGTGTTGATGCACACAAAAGATCTGAGGCAAAAGTTTCAGGCTCTGGGTCTATGTTCACAGCAAGTGAGATTTTTCCTGAGAAATGTCTGTAGGAATTTAAGGCTACGTTT
Source organism: Tridacna gigas (assembly GCA_945859785.2). Taxonomy (NCBI): domain Eukaryota; kingdom Metazoa; phylum Mollusca; class Bivalvia; order Cardiida; family Cardiidae; genus Tridacna; species Tridacna gigas. Next base: position 57,636,123 of record OX244034.2, read on the forward strand.
AATTGAATATCATCTGGGTTTACACAAATATCTTGTTCATGTGACTTAAGACGAGGTTTGAACATGTATTTCCCAAGTTTCTGAACTCTGCCTGGAGCCTCGCTTTCAAGTTCAAGGGCATATATGTCATTATGTTTTTGCGGAAATCCTAAATTACCCCAGAACTTATTTTGGCTATTTTTCCAATTTTCATAGGATTTATATTCTTGACTATCCACTGATATGTGACTATTGTTTGATTTATCAAGAATGTTTTGTTTGTACTCATTGCCATGGCAATCATCAACAACTGCTGACTTAATGTTTTTGTCACATTTTTCATAAACATCTGTTACTTCAACTACACACTTTCTCTGTAGTGGAACTGTAACTGAAAAAGAAAAGCAACTTTGCATGAGAGAAATGGCAATACATGAAACAAATATTTTTTATAGTTAGACCTCTATGATATTTACCATTTGCAGACAATAAATTAACCCCTTACTGCACAGTCTCGAATTTTAACAACCCTGAAGAAGAAGGCTTTTGAAAACATTGTGGAAAAAAAAACATGTGGGTAACCTGCATTTTCTTCTTTTCCCACAATGTTTTCTATGCATAAAAGACAAAATTAACCTTTTAAGCTATAATCAATTTGTCATCTGCAAATGCTTTCAACTTGGTCGATTTCAAAATTATATGGTTAGGTAAAGAACTTATGTTTCTCAAGCGATGGGGTTGACCATTCAAAGTGTATTAAAACATTGCAGGAAAATGCTGGTTACCAAGATTTTCACCTTTTCCCACAATGTTTTCAAAAGTGTCCATCTGAGTCCTTTAAACACCCAGCATTAAGGCAAAAAGCTGTTAGTTCATATATATAGTCCTTTATGAGCCAGTCAGTAATCTCTTTATTCTGTGTTATAATATCTAAGCTTTGAGTTTTGCTTTAAATTGTATCAACAACATTTCTGTTATATTGCATACACTTATGTTTTTTTTTTTAGTACAATGCTACGGTGAAACAGTTAACTTGTTACTGCCGAAGTACATGTATAACTTTTTACACACCTTCTAGAGACATCTTGTCAAAGAAGGCGTTGTTGAAATAGGAGAAACTGCTTTATTCCCCCTTCACTGTTTCCCATACCATTTAAAAACAATATTTCCTTTTTGTTAGACTGTTTGTCCTTTGTGCTCATTTTTGAGAGAGTTGGGTAGTTCCCAAATTAGTTCTTTTGAAACATGTACTCACCTGACTGCGAGTCTCGAGATGTGTTGTTCTTATGACGACGAAATATATACACACCAATTAGTAAACAAATCAAGGCACAAGTTAGAAGGCTGACAGAAATTGTGATTGTCAAGAATGTTGGTGAAATATCTGCAGGTGGAGTTTGTGACATCATTTGACCTGTAGTAGAGACAAAAACATTTACATTTGAAGCATGCTCAGACAAAAGGGTGATTAATCTCTCTGATGTAATATACCAAGCAAGTCATAACAAAATTGTGGACCCATAAAGTCCCATTTGGTGTGACAATCAAATGAATCATGAGGTATGGTCCTTGGACATGCAGAAAATTTACAAATAGCAAAATGTTTCGACTCAGGTCAGCTTGCACGGACAGTGTAGGCTGACCTGGGTTAATACTTTTTAACAGATGCATTAAAACCCCTTTTCACAGAGCAAGATTCATCTACATTTACAGTAAAAACTTTCTTTTGCTCATTAATTATCCTTCCAAGACAGAAATGTTACAGAAGACCATATGATGACTGTACATGTAATTACCATGAACTTGATGGGGGTCATCATCCATAGCCCAGCAGATAAGGCATTAGATTTGTAATCAGGAAATCTTTATTTGATCCCTGTTTCTGGTGATGTTGGGGTGTGAGACTCAGGAGCAAGGACAGATAGTAACCCTTTACCACACAATCTTGACTTTTCAAGACCTTCAGAAAAATGGCTTTTGAAAACATTGTGGGCAAAGCAGAAAATGCTGGTAACCAGCATTTTCTCTTTGCTCAAAATGTTTCCTACCTTTCCCAAAACAGATTTCAATTTTTCAGTCACATTTATTTTGTCATCTGCAAATGCTTTCAATTTGGAATAATCTAAAATTTTGTTGTTTGATAAAGAGTTAATAAGCGAACTTTTAGTGTTAAAAGCAGCCTGAAAAAAATCTTGAAACAAATTTGTTTGAAAGGCACTACACCATATTGAATTGTGGTCCCATCAAAAAAGGAAGCCAAATACAAAAATCTGGAAATCTTGGCATTGTAAAGGTCTTGAAACTGTAATAATAACAAAAATAATTGTTTTTAACCCTTTACTAGACAACAAAATTTTAGACTGGCCCAAATTCAAAGCATTTGCAGGCAACAAATTAAATGTCGCTCAAATGATTGGATTTGTTTCTGAAAGGTTAGAAAACATTGTGGGAAAAGGAGAAAAAGCTGGCTACCACATTTTCTCCTTTTCCCACAATGTTCTCAAAAGTCCTATTGCCAACATGTGTTAAAACTAGGCAATGTGTAGGAAAGGGTTAAAAAAGGATATTTTCCATAGAACAAGTGTATACCTGGACACCTTAATTCATCTTCTCCACCACTGCAGTGTTTGATTCCATCACATTTCTCCCCTAACGGTATACAATCACCGTCTTTACATCGAAATTCAACATTCATTTCACAAGCTGTGGACAAACAGAAAAAAATCTTCACTGAATTGAAACATTCATTTCAATAGCTGCAAACAAATTATAATCTTAACTTGGCATTCATTTTTCAAGTTTTCAATACAAAGAACCATTTAAGTTAAATTTAATATACATGTATACTATACTTTGATAGGGATCATTTATATATTTCAGTACGGGTATATGTTGAAACAATGAAGATTTGAATAAACATTATCCATTTCCTCAGGTGGTTTATTTCATCAGCATGACAAAAGTAAGATACTGAAAAACCATAACTGATTTATGCCACACATACATGTACATACTGGCTGAATCTAATAAGGTGATCCCTAGAAAAGTTTGAGATGTATATATTTCACAAGATGACAGCTATTGCATAAATATCAAACTTCTACATTCTTCCCCCCCCCCCCCCACAACAGGCTGTAAATACATGTATGAGTGGAAAAATTATCCAAAAAAAGGCTGTTTGTTTGTTTTGTACAGTCTAATAATGATGTACACAGTCCACAGAGGCAATGGAGTCCTCAGCATATTCTTTGACGAGAGGAGATAGTGCAACTCTAACCAAGGGAGACAGTTTGTGCAGGCCTACTTAGACACTGTAGTCTCCCTTGGTCAACATAGTATTCCAAAAACAGAAAACTTAAAACATTGTGAACAAGGCTTAATTCCTGGTGAGTAATTTCTCCTCTTGCCAAAATGTACTCACATGTGTGACCATATAGTGCACCTTAATTCATGTTAATTGTCCCCCTTCCACAAGGATTCTTTTTAAGGTGATGTGCTGTAAATCTGATGCAAGAAGTTATAAAAAAAAAAAATACTGTATTCCTTTATAAGAAGTTTGATTTCTTTATTTATTCCTTGGTTTGAAGATATAAAGAGGTGATAGAGAGCACACAAGAGAGCACACAAGTATGGTATAACACTCATGGTCTCATGATCTTTATAATCTACCATCAATTGACTCACCAATAATGGTTTCACATGTGGCAAAGCTAAAGTGTAACTACTCAGTTAATGGTGCTCAGATAATGACAAAACGTTATAATCTTACATTGCTTTTGTGTGGCAAAAATGAACTGAGACAAATTAGTTTATGTGTATCATCCAAGTAAAATTCTGTGAAATGTGCTGAAGTAAAGTCATTGAATATGCATTTGTGTCAGCTTAATTTTATCAAACAATACAAACAATTTTCCTTTTTTTTTCATTCCTAAAATATCCAAAAATGAAGTTTTTATCTTTTCACTTGATGTTTTTCAAAAGGATATGCTCAGATTTCATAATGTTTATGAAGGACATCAATAATGTAACGTTGTGAACATTCACAATTTACACTTAACTCAACTGCTAGATAAATATGAGCCATGCTCTGTGAAAAGGGGGCTTAATGCATCTGCGAAAAGCATCGACCCAGGTCAAACTGCGCAGTCCACGCAGGCTGACCTGAGCCGAAACTTTTCACTATTGGTCAATTTTCTGTATTACTAAGAACCAGTTTACCTCATGATTAAGTTGATTATTTAAAAGAGTTCCATGGTTCCATAGCTATGTGATGGCTTGATTGGTATAATGTGTTACGGAGATACATTAAGCCCCCTTTTTGTCAGAGCATGGCTCATATATAGGGTTAAAATTCTTAAACTGTATTAAAATAAAAAATATTGCAATTTTAAAGCTCTTTTATCTGAAAAATCCCACTGTATCAAACAGTGTAGATCTAAGATAAGACTGCATATTCTGTGCACTGTCAACAAAGTGGGAGAAGGAGAAAATGCTGGTAACCATCATTTTCTTCTTTTCCCACAATGTTTTCTACCCTATCAGAGGACATAAGCTAATTTGTGTCAAGTTTGAAATTGTTGTGTGAAGCAGCTTTCAAATTCACACAGTCCAAAATTTGTTGTTTGGGAAAGGGTTTAGCAATGAAATTATAAGGTGGTAATTCACTAAAAATGTTCTACTATCCACTGTATAAGGTATCTATAGTATATATAACAAATGAGGTCTTCTTTTTATCTTTATTACTTTACCATTTTCCTTGCTGTTGTTCATCTACATTCATATTGATAAATATAGAGTACAAACACAAAGCATAGAATAAATATATCATTTAAAGTTGAAAACTTAAAAGAAAATATTTATACTTTGTTTACATGACACAGATCTACAGTTTTTGTGATCTGAGAGTACTGATAATATGATCAAGATATAGCCGTGGACAAAGACAGAATAATTTAACTCTTTACTACACAATCCCGAGTCTTAATGACCCTGAAAGAAGATTTTTGAAAACATTGTGGGAAAAAGGGGAAAATGCTGGTAATTTTTTCCACTGTTTTCTACCCTATAAAGGACAAATTTCATCATTTGAGCCACATTTAATTTGTCGTCTGCAAATACTTTCAGTTTGAACCAGTCATTGTTTGGTAAAGGGTTAATGATATTTGCTAGATTAAAACCCGTTTCAGCCCCAAGAGCTGAAAATGACACTTTTGAGCAGAAGAGAAAGTTTTTTGTTGCAATTCAAGTCTATTATTGCCAGAAAATCCGGCATAATGTTAGGTGATGTGAAGTCTGATCTTGACCTACAAGCCGGCAAAAACAACTAGCATTTTCTTTGGCATATCAAGTGTTAGAAACTAAATGTGTATGTGAACATTAACCCTTTACCACATAGGCCTGAGTTTAACAACCTTGAAAAAGAAAGCTTTTGAAAACATTGCAGGAAAGAGAGAAAATGGTGGTAAACAGTATATTCTCCTTTTCCCACAATGATTTCTTCTCAAATAAAGGCAAGTTTCATCTCTTGAGCCACACTTGATTTGTCATGTGCATATGCTTTGAATCTGGACATATCTAAAACTGAAAAAAATGACAAAGAGCTTATCACCAAAATTTTCTCCTTTTTTCCTATCATTTTCAAAAGCCTTTTTAGATGTTATAATATACTCTGTTGCTTGGCGAAGGCTTAACCCATTACCACACAAACCCAAGTTTTAACGACCCTGGGAGCTAAGACTTTTGAAAACATTGTAGGAAAATGAGAAAATGCTGATAACCAGCATTTTCTCCTTTTCCCACAATGTTTTCTGACCTTTCAGAAACAAATCGAATCATTTGAAGCAAATTTAATTTGTTGTCTGCACATGCTTTCAATCTGGACCAGCCTAAAATATTGTTGTGTGGTAAAGAGTTAAAAGACTTACAGTTAAAGTAGCACTTGAAATATTTACCAAAGAAAAAACAATGCTGCTGACAAATTAAATGTGGCTCAAAAGATGGAATTTTTCTTTGAAAGGTTAGAAAATGTTGCAGAAAAAGAATAAATTACAGGAACCTGCATTTTATCCTTTTCCCGCAGTGCTTTTAATAGCATGGTAAAGTGTTAACTTGTTAAGGGTGAAATTTAATTTATATCTGATCTTATCTTTAACAGTTACTGATAAGTAGGGAAAAAAAATTATAACAAAATGAGTAATGCTATGTGAAAAAGGGGCTTTATGCATCTGCAAAAAAGACTCATGTCCACCTAAGCAGTCTGCACAGGCTGACATGGGTCAATACTTTTAGCATTTGGTAAATTTTTTGCTTGTCCAAAGACCACTCTTCCTCCACATTCAGTCAATCGTTAGACTTACGGTACTGGTGTTTATGGATCCCTAATTGTGTGATAACTTGCTTGGTAAAATGCATCATGGCAATGCATTAAGCCCCCTTTTCTCAGAATATGGCTGAAATGGTTTATGTTCTGCTAACACATTTACATAAAGTTTTTAAATAGAAAGCCTTATTGGCAATGGCTGCAAATTGCTTTCTTCTGTAAAATTGACCTAAATATTATTTCATTGCATTGACTGGACTGTTAAGTAAGCATTTGAATCCTTATCAGACAACAAAAAAACCTTAGACTCAACCAAATCTACAGCATTTGTAGATGTCAAATCAAATGTTGTTCTTATGATGATATTTGTCAAAACTACAGAGGGGGAAATATTGTGGGAAAATGCGAAAAATGCTTGTTACAAATTATTTCCTATAGTTTCTTTATTCAGACTTATATAAAAATGGAATCCTAGATTACGGTATGCTGAAAGTGACGTCAGTCTTCTCTTTAAAGTTTATGGCTGACCTCTTGAAAAAAAGCGTTTCAGGCAAAAGCTACAATTTGTTTTAATAGCATCACCCTTCCTTTCCTTTTTACAAACATTCTTTCTCTTTCTCACATATCACATTCAAAGACAATTTTTGAAAATGATGTGAAAAAGGAGACATTTGTTTTATCATTAAAATTTCTTTATTCATATTGGTATCCTCGACCATCCATGATTCGTGCCCATGAGAAAAACCAGCCTTCAGTCGATGGAGATATCATAAGTAATACAAAACTTCATTGGGGAAATAAATTTTTTGAACGTGCTTTGGATGTATGATGTTTATTTCTATCATCTTTGAATTACTTTAACTGTTTACATTTAAAACTAATCTTCATCACAGACTAGAGCTACCATCCTTGAACCATGCCCCCATCATGCACATTTCCTTTACTTTTACAAAGTTATGATTCAATTCTTAACATAAAACATAACAATAAAATTTCTAAGTTAAACCTTAATATACTAAAGATAACATCTTAATTAAGATATTTAAACATAAAAAATATGCATTAGATGTTACTTATGTGCTGTGGCATCTCACTTTCTCCCTGTGGCGTACCTGTGGCGTAAATTACTCCTGTGACGTATTTTAGTGTGACCAAGAAAATTGTGTCATTTTGGGGACATGTCTTGAATTAAGCCTATATTTGCTAATTTGGAATGCATTTTTTTATGTGATTTTCAGTAATGTAGCTCTGGAAGGAAGTTGAAAGCCGGCAACCTACTTCATGACGTTATCTTCTTACCTGATTCATCAGTATTGCTGAAATGCATGAGGGCACAATCAAAGGACAGGCATGATCCAAGGACAGCTGATAATATGATAGGTAGAAAACACGCCCCTCTTTCATATATCTTTTCCATGGGGCCATGGGCATTAAATTATGGCGAGCCAAGGGGCGGCAGCTATCACCCTAATCATGTGTCTGATTATGTCACAGAAAACAAAATAAAAAGAAAAACAAGAGGACCATGATGGTCCTAAATTGCTCACCTGAAATGCAACTCAGCTCAACACCATAATGCTACATGCCAAATATGAAAGCTCTAGATTTTTAAAGATTTCCCTCTTTATCTCTATGTGAAATCTGAGACCAACAAAATATGGCTAATTTTCACACCAGGGCCATAATTTTAAGTGTTTTGGTAGAGGGCCACTAGATGATGCTACATGCCAAATATGAAAGCTCTAGCCCTTACGGTTTGGGACAAGAAGATTTTTACAGATTTTCTTCCTTATCTCTATGTGAAATCCAAGACCCACAACATAGGGCCAATTTTTAACACCAGGGCCATAATTTGAAGTATTTTGGTAGAGGGTCACTAGATGATGATACATACCATATATGAAAGCTCTAGCCCTAAGGTTTGGGACAAGAAGATTTTTAAAGATTTCCTTCTTTATCTCTATGTGAAATCCGAGAACCCACAATATAGGGCCAATTCCCACACTAGGGCCATTATTTGGAAAATTTTTTACATGCCATATATGAGAGCTCTAGCCCTTACAGTTTGGGAAAAAAAGATTTTTAAAGATTTCCTTCTTTATCTCTATGTGAAATCCGAGAACCCACAACATAGGGCCATTTTCAACACTAGGGCCATAATTTGAAGTCTTTTGGTAGAGGGCCACTAGATGATGCTACATGCCAAATATGAAAGCTCTAGCCCTTACGGTTTGGGACAAGAAGGTTTTTAAAGATTTCCATCTTTATCTCTATGTGAAATCCAAGACCCCACAACATAGGGCCAATTTCCACACTAGGGCCATAATTTGAAGTATTTTGGTAGAGAGCCACTAGATGATACTACATGCCATATATGAGAGCTCTAGTCCTAACTGTTTGGGACAAGAAGATTTTTAAAGATTTCCTTCTTTATCTCTATGTGAAATCCGAGAACCCACAACATAGGGCCATTTTCAACACTAGGGCCATAATTTGAAGTATTTTGGTAGAGGGCCACTAGATGATGCTACATGCCAAATATGAAAGCTCTAGCCCTTACTGTTTGGGACAAGAAGATTTTTACAGATTTTCTTCTTTATCTCTATGTGAAATCCGAGACCCCACAACATAGGGCCAATTTTTAACACCAGGGCCATAATTTGAAGTATTTTGGTAGAGGGCCACTAGATGATGCTGCATGCCAAATATGAAAGCTCTAGCCCTTACAGTTTGGGACAAGAAGATTTATAAAGATTTCCTTCTTTATCTCTATGTGAAATCCGAGAACCCACAACATAGGGCCAATTTCCACACTATGGCCATAATTTGAAGTATTTTGGTAGAGTGCCACTAGATGATGCTACATGCCATTATATGAAAGCTCTAGCCCTTACAGTTTGGGACAAGAAGATTTTTAAAGTTTTTTCTTTCGGTTGCCATGGCAACCAGAGTTCTTCATGGAATTCAAATCTTTGAAGTATTCTGAAAGGGCATGACCTAAGGATCATTTCTGCGAAGTTTCATTGATATCTGATTGGCGGTTTAGGAGATTTTTTTTGTAATTGTGAACGGACTGACGGACGGACGGACAGACGGACGACGGACATTGACCGATCACAATAGCTCACCTCGACCACTTCGTGCTCAGGTGAGCTAAAAAGGGGGAGGGGGGCAGTTTTGCCAAATAACCAAGTATCATCTTTGCCCAAAAGGATGAAAAAAAAGCCCCTAACAAATATCGAATACCAATTTTCAGTCTGATCTTGATCTGGAGCACTCTATACCGTCCCAAAATGCATCTAAAACTCGTTTCTGGCACTAACAGGTTCCATGCATATCGATCGTGAGATCTTCAGCGTCCTTCTGAAGACCAGAGCGCTTGCAGCACTTTGATTACTATTACTTTCGTCCCGTATTCGCCCCGGTAATTTTGATATGAAACTGTTTCGAGCTTGAGCTAATCGGAAGAGCTGATCATGCTTATGCAGTTTATTCTTAATCCACAAGAAGGGCAAATGAATTGTTTCACTGGTTTTGAAATATTCATGCAGAATGATGTACGAAAAAACCAGAAATTGAAAAGAATTCTCATTCGTAGTTTTCCGATGTTCTCCTTTGTAGAGAGTATTTATGTTTTTCGGCTTGTATTTGCGCGAGAATCAAATCGGGTCCAGTATCAAGTAAAGTTTATTTTGAGGGTTTTAAAGCTAATGTGCAGAAAACGTTTATTCTTCAGCCATGTGAAGGCGTATTTGTTATGGAATTTCTCTTTAGTGTATTCTTGCTTGAAAAGAAACAGTATGAATAGCAAAAGCGTGAAATGAGCTTATCCATACACGTGTTTGATGGTTGTTATACGTAAGTTAGATCGCAAAACCCTGGAACAGAGTACTTACAGGAATATTATCATCACTAAATTATCATACCCTTACAAAAAAATTAAAAATAAGTGGGAGATATTTATTGCAGATTTAAGGCTCAACACTTTATTCTTTGCAAATTACCTAATAGAATAGCCTAATATCAGGCATACCATCAACCATTGCAAATTGCATGATGAAAATTAAAAAGGGAAGAAAACTCGATTTTCTTTATTGAGTAAGAAATTTTGTCAGAGCGGAATTGTAAAAATGTCGCATTTTTTACTGTTATGGGTTAAACGACTTTAAAAAAAGTCTTTACCATATGGCAAAAGTGTAAACTTGTACATATTGAAAGCATTTGCCAACGACAACTCAAATATGGCTAAAATGATGGAATTTGTCTTTTACAGTGTAGAAAACATAGTGGGAAAAGCAGAAAATGCTGGTTACCAGCATTTTCTCCTTTTCCCACGATGTTTTCAAATGGTTTTGTTCTAGGGGGTCGTTAAAAGTCGGGATTGTGTGGTAAAGGGTTAAATTATTTGGTAAAAAAAAATGACTGATAGAAAATCACTTACGACATTTTGCTTTTAAATCCACACAAATTCCCGCTGAGCAAAGTTTATAGGCCTCTGGGTAATCTTCACAAAATCTCGCGCTGACATAGCGAAGCGGCATTTTTCTAGATGACCTGAAAAAAATACATGTATAAACAATTAAAATCTGCAAGAATTCATCGAACAGATATAATACTTATGATGATAATAACAATAATAATAATTCTATTAAAAGCAGTAATGATTACGCTCTCGTACACGGCAGTTTTCACATTCAAAATTAGTCACGTTCGAAGTCTGTATTGTGAGCTTTAAAATAATGCGAATTGATTTAGAAATCACGTGATTAGTGTTAAATGCGGGTACCCGGATGAGATCAGACAGGATCCTCATTGATATAAAATCCTGTAGTGTAATACCTTATTTTATCTTCCTCGTCTCACGCATCAGGCTCCGTATTCACCAACCATTCTTAAGAACGTTCTTTGTCTTGTTCTCCAGAATTTTCTACAATTGAAAGTAACACAACTCCTGATTGGCTAAACCATTTCACACTAGATCTTAAAGCTTTCGAATTTTAAAAAATGTATTTTAACCAATATCCTGTGGAAGTTATATTGTTTCCATTTCTATATTAAATTTTGTATGACTGAAAACTTTCACAGAAAATCGGATGTCCACAGTAAAGGCCAAGGTTATACTCCACGTATATCGTAGCTGATCTTAGTCTACACTCTCGGTCAGATACAGACGATATGTACAGCGAATAATGAATAACAACTGTATTTTCAGAAATGAAACCGAAATCATGCTCCGAAGAACGGTGAGGTTTCAGAAATTTTAGAACGCTCAGCTGAACATAAAATTTTGGGAATTTTAGCACACTTTGATAAACAGTATGTTTTTTTTTTTTGCACAAGGTGTAGCTCGATATCAGATAGAAAATGAAACCGAAAGTACGCTCCTGAGAACGGTGATGTTACAGAAATTTTAGAACGCTCAGCTGAACGTAAATTCATCGGGATTTTTAGTATGCTTTGATAAATTGTATGTTTTTTGCACACAATGTAGATTAAGATCAGCCAAAAAAATTTTTTTTTAAATGAACAGTCCGATATTCCATAAAATAAATTTGCCAGAACACCTGTGATATTTGGATTCCCAACTGAATCATGTACATGTTCAGTGTATAAGACTGTTTACTAGTAACACTTTACCAAAACAACAAAATTTTAGACTTGTCTAAATTTAAAGCATTTGCAGAAGACGACATAAATGTTGCTCAAATGAAAGGACCAGTCTCTGAAAAGATAGAAAACGTTGTGGGAAAAGGAGAAAATACTGGTTACTAGCATTTTCTCCTTTCCCCACAATGTTTTCAAATAGGGCTCTTTCACAAGGTCGTTAAACTCGGGATTTTGTGGTAAAGGGTGAAAGATAGTGTTTAAATCGAGTGCACGAATCTTTCAAAAATAAATGTGGTCTTTCAAAATGACCACCCGGCCGCACAGAATGGTCAGCTGCTTATTGCTTCCGGTCACCGGTCAAGAAAACCTTTTTCGCTTTAATCCAAACCGAAATGGCCATTAGTTACACATTATCAAATTAATGGAGAGACATTAGACGGCTAGAATAAACATTATTACGATATTATTCCTTAACCACATAATCCAGTGTTTTATCCACCCTGGGAAAGAGGGTATGTGAAAACATTCTCCAAAAAGGAGAAAATGCTGGTAACTAGCATTTTCTTCTGTTTCGACAACGTTTCCGACCCTGACAAAGGCAAATTTCACCGTTTGAGATAGGTTCAATTTGTTATCTGCAAAACTTTTCAAAAAGGAAGAGTCTAAAAACATTATGATCTGGCAATAAAACAGGAGGTAAGGTGCTTTTGTAGTTGCTTTGTTTTGTCTGCAATAATTACATGTAGATGTCTTTTTTAATAGCATTGCAGTTATGTTACGCCTAACAGGTCACCTATCATTGTGTATATTATCTTTCATATAAGCAATTTGCATAGTACGCCTTTTACTATCAGGCGACAAAAAGTTACCTTTGTCCGAATTGAAATCCCTTGTTGATGATGGCGATGATAATTTAAATGGGGGCTCTATTGATGTGACTTGTCTTTTAAGGGTTATAAAACATTGTGGGAATGGAGAGAATGCTTGTTACCAGCGTATTCTCCTTCTCTCACAACGTTTTCAAAAGTCTTCATCCGCAGCGTCGTTAATCCTTATGCTGCTGAACGCGACTCAAGGACTTTTTGCGGACACTGTAGATCAGAATGAGACGGCAAAGAACGTGCAGACTGATCTTGGTTCTACAATATCCGATGAGATATTTTTTCCCTAAACTACATTTGAAATAACAAAATTTGGGCTTTTACTATCGGCTTGAAAGTTTCATTCCACTGATTTAGCAGGAAAAGGGTGAAAGCACGGGGTAGTTTGGTAAAGTGTTAAAGCAACTTTAAATCGAAACACTTAAACCTTTACCGCACAATGACACCTTTAGACGCCCCTGGGAAAGAAGTCTTTTGAAAACGTTGTGGGAAAAGGAGAAAATGCTGGTAATCAGCATTTTCTCCTTTTCCCACAATGTTTTCTACTCTATCAAAGAAAAATTGCACCATTTTAGCCAAATTGAAATTGTCGTCTGCAAATGCTTTCAATTTGGAGAAGGCTAAAATTTTGTCGTCTGGTAAAGAGCTAAACCTTTATCATAAAAAAATAGTTTTTCTGACTATCTACTAAAAAAATATACGATTCTGCTAAATCTTTTTTTTTTTTTTTAAACTCGGAGAGTCTCAGGAATGTCACAAAGAAAGCCAAATGTACGCTATGGATAATATGTTTCGGAAAAGGAGAAATTGTTTGTGGCAGACAAGCTGTCTTCTTCTCGGACGTAAAACTGTCGTATGAGTGAATTAACCCTTATCCTGCTAAATAAAAGAAATGAAACTTTCAAACCGATCGTATAAACCCAAAATTTTCTATCTCAAAGGTATTTTTGAATGAAAAATATATCCTTATCGGACAGTGTAGATCAAAGACCAGACTGCACGTTTTGTGTAGTCTGATCTTGATCTACGCTATCCGAAATATGTCGGTGAGTCGCGCTTTGCAGCCAGAGGGTTAATCGGTAAGATTGTTAAAGTAATATTTTCTTGACTTCTTAATACTGATTAACTAAATGCAAATGTTACACCTTTAACCCTTTAAGCGCCATAGGCGAAAACTGGCTATTGCAGGAGGCAAAGATCAGGATCAGACTTCACAAAACAACCAGTCTGATCTTGGATCTGTGCCGTCCGCTTGTTTGTTCAAGCTTACGAGTATAAGAAAATAATCTTTCTGAGTTTAAGCGGATTTTGTTTCGGGCCGTCGAAAGAGGTCGAGTTTTTATACTATACTATAAAGTTTGGCGCTTACGGAGTAGAAAACTACTTAAGATTACTAGAAGTAAGACGAGAAGAACAGTGAAGGAAGAACATATGTTTCTTTTTTGACATTGAGGAAGTATGAGCTATTGCTAAAAGCAGCAACTGCTTTTTTTCAATGAGGTTTTCAAAAACCGTCGGTTGAAGGGTCCTAAAAATCTTATTGTATTATATAGAATTAATCCCTTTGAAAAATATTTTGTGCTTTCTCCACCACTTACCTATATTCTATACTGTCAATATGACAAATATTTACTCTAAACCATATGCTGGTCTAATGTTCTTTGTGAAGTTACTGACCAAGGTCAGCTCGCACTAGTATACTTGCAGTCTGACCTTGAACGACGGTGCTTTCAATATACCTTATTTAGAAATAAATGATATTTTCGAAGCTTTTTTTCTTTTATAATACGAATACCCTTCATGTATTTTGATTAGAATTGAAAGTAGCAAAGTAATTTGTTAAGCTGGATAAATGATATTAAAAAAAAAACATTAGGATTACTCTCCATAAATTTGTTCTACCAGAATTTCATTGAGGAAAAAAAGCTCTCTGTGGAGCGTAATACTTGTATATTACTCGAAGATAATCCCCTCTGCCAGTCCCCTTCCTCCGATCCCCACCACAATAAAAAGTAAGACCCCGAAAATAGTATCTATTCATGCTCATGTCATGTAGAACGCATGGCTGTATTCATAGCGCTTCAATTTTCAAACCCATTTACGATGATTACATGCAAATGCAAGACGACCGGTATTTCCGTTACAGGATGTCATTATGACATTTTATGTAACACACACCCTTTCCTTGAAAATCTAATTTTAGATTTCACGTATCATTTTCAAAGCTTTAAAGTGATGAGCTTTCCTTTTCGGGATGACTGGTGAAACAGGTAGCATCTAACATTAACGAAAATTACTCTAAAATGTAATTTGTTTTCTTCGAAGAAAAAAATCGACCTCTGATTCAATAGTCCTTGGATCCAAATCAAACTTTTGATAATTATTTCTGTAATATGAAACACCCTCACATTTAAACCTTACCCTGCTACATAACTTAGATGAAAATTTCAAGCCGATGGAAAAAAAAATGTTGGTATTTCAAAGTCACAGGGGGGTTGGGGAAATATCTCCTTTTCGGACGATGTAAATCCAAGATCAGACTGCACGTTCTGTGCAGTCTGATCTTGATCTACACGAAAGGTCTGTGAGTCACGCTTAGCAGCCTAAGGGTTAAGTCGTCTAAACGAAAGGAGGAGGCGACTCAAACACAATGTAGAATGTTTGGCATACTCTCAAAGAGGAAAAGAAAGCAATGCCAATTACATTAAAGGTCCGTATTCACAGGCAGTTCAAATTACCAGAATTACACTATTTCTTAATCCTTATCCTGCTAAATAAAAGAAATGAAACTTTCAAATCGATAGTACAAACCCAAATTTTCCTATTTCAAAGGTATTATTGGAGGAAAGATATCTCCTTATCGGACGGGGTAGATCCAAGATCAGACTGCACGTTCTGTGCAGTCTGATCTTGATCTACGTTGTCCGCAAAACGCCAGTGAGTCGCGCTTAGCAGCCTACGGGTTAATTCCGAGACTATCCGTCTGAATGACTGAGATGTTTTATCTCAGCCATTCAGCCGGCTAGTCTAGGAATTAGAGCTCAGAATTGAAGAATCGATCGATCGATCGATTATCTCTTTACCAAACGACCAAATTTTGAACTTGTCCAAACTGAAAGCAATTGCAGACGACAAATCAAATGCATCTCAAATGATGAAATTTGTCGCTGAAAATACAGAAAACAATGTGGGAAAAGGAGAAAATGCTGGTTACCAGCATTTTCTCCTTTTCCCACAATGTTTTCAAAAGGCTTACTTCTCCAGGGTCGTTAAAAGTCGAGATTGTGTGGTAAAGGATTATCTGTCCAGAGCACGAAGAAACCAACCCTTCTTCAGTGTTCCATGCGGTGATTTTAGACAACAAGGTAATCGAGACAGAATCATGAGATAGCAATCTATTCTGGGGTTCCTGAACTTTAAGCATGCACTCAGCTGACGCTGATTATAGAGTATGCAAATATTAGACATGCACGCGTGCACTTAGTTGTCATCCACTACTGTCAACGAAGCAGACGAATTCGGGAAAAAAAAACACAAGCAAAGAACCGAAGCTTATAAGATATGGATATGTATTATCGAGGATTCTTTATCATCATCATCATCATCACAAGCATTTCGACATCGAGGAGTCGGTGTCATACAACACAATCCCAAGGCAGGGAAAACACAAGTTATTCATGGAAAAACTAATGTGGGATTTCTGGCTCTAGCAGCTTAATGAGAAAAGGAAGAATTATCTGATGCAAGTAACTGCTCCTTTTCAAACACTTTCTTATATGAATTCGGGGGGGGGGGGGGGGTTTACATGTGCATATATATCTAAAATTAGCGTTAATCAAAAGATAATAGAAGAGCTAAAAATCTTCCGGATACGAATTTTAGATATGAGCCATGCTCTGTGTAAAGGGGGCTTCATGCATCTGCAAAAAGTATCGATTCAGGTCAGCCTGCGCAGTCCGCGCAGGCTGACCTGGGTCGAAACTTTTTGCTTTTCGTCGATTTTGTGCATATCAAAGGACCAGTATACCTCATGATTCAGAGAGCTGTAAGACAAAATGAATTTTATGGATACATAATAATGTGTTGACTTGCTTGGTACCATGCATCACGGAGATGCATTTAGCCCCCCTTTTGTCTGAGCATGGCTAAATTATATATAAGTGCTTTGTGGCAAATGCATAATTGTAAATGCTTTAAATATTTTACCCAGATATTATTTTTGTGACAGGATTCAAACTTCTCATTCTTAATATTTTTTGTGTTACCACCAGAAAAGAGTTAAAATCGCACGCACCAGCTAGTGTTTTCTAGTTCAGTAGTAGCATGAATAATGCAATTAACTGTGGTAATTTAACAGGCTGCATAGAGAACAAAGAAACGCTGCAGTTTGCATGTGGCCTTTTATCTATGTTTCCCTCTTTCTTCAGAGTTTTAGTCTTTTCCACAGTCATACTCAAAGGCACTTGCTTTTTGCCTGCCAAACTAAGAAATCCATAACCTGCTATTAAGACATATTGATAGAGGGCGACGTTTGTTAAAAAAGTGCCTGTGTTCATACATTATAAATTGATTATTTTGGAGCGGATGTCTATAATAATTATTATTGTTGCTATATAAGACATTTTACTTCAATTGGTCCACTTCTTGAAGCAAAGCTAGAAAGAAAATAGCTTTCACTTCTGGTGAATACCAGCCGCTTAAGACATGGTTAACAGTTTAACTTACTTAGTTGCCAGCAAATTGATTAACTCTTCTACTACTAACTACAGAAATTGCACCTTTTTCCGAGATCTGAAAAAAAAAAAAAAAAAAGATTTCCACTGCTATTGAAAACTTTTGTTACAGTTAAAAAATAGGGTAGCGGACGGTGTGGATCCAAGATCAGACTGCGCGTTCTGTGCACTCTGATCTTGATTTACGCTGTCTGCAGAAATTACACAAGTCACCATTAGTAGTGAAAGATTTAAAGATACATCTATAGTTGTTTTAGGCCAGTTTTTTTTTTAACCTATTTCATATTTGTTTTATGAAACTACAATCATTCTTGTATCTTCATGCCAAATGTTGCCCCTGACGGTCGCAGGGCTGAACAGATTACGACGGATAGAAATTGCATTTCAGTTCATTTTCTTTTTATGTTCTTCGAAGAAATCACTGTTGTCGTTTCCGGCTTTAAATGAGGACAAACCCCTTGAGTTTCTCTATCTCTTACACCATATATAAATTGGCAATTATTTATGTATACACGGTTAACCAAATTCTGAACCATTCTACACACTTTCAAGTTTTAACAGCGTTTTTTCACTCTGAGTGTAAGGATGTATCTCTAAGGCAAACATTCCAACTTAAAGAAAAGGAAACTATAAACGATAGGGCGACCGTGTCCGGATTATGTAGCATCTTGTCAAAACCAATTATTTTCGAATAAACTCGCGCACAGCAGCGGTTCTCAATGCCCTATAATTTCATACACAAAACATACTAATTTATATGAAAATACTATAATCGAAAATACGCTAACAAATCTCTAGTACAATAAACGACCTTGCGACAGATGGCTTTTTTTTTTTTGCTATATACATTGAATTGGTTCTTGTAATCTTCGTTGTTATCGTTGTTGATCCCAATTCGAAGTCCAAAGCACAAATTAAGTTAAATTCCGGATAGTGTAATCCAATTACTTGCAATTACTTTAACAATTGACGAGTCTAAAATTTTCCTGTCTGGTTAAGAGTTAATTGCTTTTAATTTTGAGTCTACATTTTCCTACACCCATTGTCATAAATACTTTTTTTTTTTCCGAACTAAAATCTAATTACATCATGAAATTCACATTGAAAAAAAAAATCTTTAAAACACTAATTACCCAACCACATTTTTTTCCAGATTCACTGGCCAAAATGTCACTACACTATCAAACCCATTACACAAGATCAGACTGAAAAAAAAAGTCAAATATTTATATCCATATATATTTAATGGTCATAAGCTTTGAAAGCACTATCTCGCTGCTGATTATAATATCACAGTTGGAGAGCCGCTCAACCAGTTGCTTGGAAAGACGTTTGTACGTGGTACATGTGCAAATAAACGCAAAACGTTTGGTAGTATTCACTGACTATTTCAATACTCCTCTAGTTGAGCTGTAAAAGGAAAGCTTAATGCATCTGCAAAAAGTATCGACCCATGTCAGCCTGCGCAGTCCGCGCAGGCAGACATGGGTGGATATTTTTTTCTGTTAGTCAATTTTCTGCCTGTCAAAGGACCAATGTACCTCATGATTCAGTCAGTTGTTATACAAAATGGATTTTAAGGACCCATAATTATGTGATGACTTGCTTAGTATCACGCATCATAGAGATGCATTAAACATCCTTTTTCCAGAGCATGACTCAGTTTTAAACCCCAAGAAGACTAGCCATCTGATTGGCTGTAAAAGCACCTCAGGAAAAGCTGTTAGCTTGGCGAGAAGTTTAGAGTTCGAACTGACTATCAAATGGTTGGTAAAATACGGACCCATGCGTGGAAGAGTGAGACAGGTCTCCTTCAAACCAAAGCCATGAAATAATTGTTATGATGTCGAGAACGCCATTCTGTACCAAACAAGCATGCAAGCATACATTAAGCATACACTAAACAAATGTTCAGCAAACAGAAGAAGACGGATTCTTCTTGCACATCTTTTCATCGAACGGTTAAAACAATGTTAGTTAACTATCCCGAGTTTAAGACAATGAAGAAGAAACCCTTTGAAAACATTGTGGGAAAAGGAGAAAATGCTGGTAATCAGTATTTTCTTCTTTTCCAACAATATTTTCTACCCTTTCAAAGACGAATTCCATCATTTGAGACAGATCTTATCGGTCGTCTACGAATTCTTTCAATATGGATGAGTCTAAAATTGTGTAGGTCTGGTGAAAATTTAAGCGGGTATTTCCTCGTGTTTCAACCATAGTGCTTCCGGGACTGTTTTGTAGCAATTACACTTATTAAACCCCTGGTCCCAAACTTTACAATGCCAGGCCGCGCGTGAACGAACTTGTTATCATTCAAAATAGATTCTCCAGATTTCGAATTCGGATTTCGGATTGTAATATAGTTGTAATACAAAGAAAAACCCAAATACCTTAAAAATCGATTATATCCACGGTTTAACAAGTATATACGGCCTTTCAAATCTAGACCTTCACTAATTCGAATCCTCTCATTCGTGAAAATAATAAAGAGATAGCTCTACTGTCCGATATAAAAATATATCATAAAAACAGATAGGTGATAGTACACACATTTCACACACATGAAAAAAAAAACACACTACGACCTATTTACATCTTAAAATGTTCAACTCATTTAAAAAAAAAAAAATACAATACCATACCAGATTTAGGGGAAGCTTAAAATATCATGTAGATTGAACGGTGTTTCAAACCGCTGTCAGCATCTTAGTTATCTCACGGGAACAATTTACTAATTCACATGTTTCCATGCTAGGTTTCACAAGCACAAGGATCTCTCTGAAAAGCCTTGCCCAGAGACACTTCCATAGAAATCAGCGCCAAGGACCCCCGGAATACAAATTCATCATCTTAACCACAGAGTCACGAAGTCAACTCTTCCAGGGCACTAGCCTGGTGCAGGTGAAAGCTAGAAAACACATAGATAAGTGTTTACCCTCGTGAAGTAACTGAAATAGTGTTGAAAGCGGCGTGGAAGAGAGCACTGAGACAAATTAACAAATACATGTATTACTTTTTGTTTCTTAAAAAGGGTGACAATGGAGGCCCTTTTTGCCTTCCATACATTTGTAATGGAGAAAAAAATATCTCAACGTCATTAAAAATGCAAACAAACGAGCTGCAATTACTAAGGATGGGCTCGTTCAAAAGATGCAGATTTAGAGAACTAGAAAATTTAACCCTTACCGCGCCAAAGGCGAATAAATGTAAATTGGCTTTTGTGGACAGAATAGATCAAGATCAGACTGCACAGAACGTGCAGTCTGATCTTGAATCTATTCTGTCCACTTGTTTAGTCAAGCTTGTTAGATAAAAATCGTTCCGGGTTTCACTGGATTTTATTTTCAGCCGTCGAGTGTATATGAGCCATTCTCTGGCAAAATGGGGCTTAATGCATCTACGTGATCCATAATACCAAGCAAGGCATTACAAAGTCGGGGATCCATAAAATCCATTCTGTCAAACAACCGACTATATCACAAGGTCCTTTGAGTGGTCCATTTACATAAAGAAAATTGACCAATAGCGAAAAGTTTCGGCCCAGGTCAGAGTCCGCGCAGGCCAGCCTGAGTCGATACTTTTCGCAGATGCATTAAGCCCCCTTTTAATAGAGCACGAGTCATATACTTGGCGCCGAAAGAGTGAAAGCGAACATAATTTTGCTATTATAAGGCAGCGCAGAGTAATCTTCGAAAATGAAGATCATTTAATTAATTAATGATTCATAAATAATTCATGAATACAAGTAAGAATAATTCAGCAAAGGAGAAATTTCATGTCACGAGCAACTTTAATTTCAATCTACAAGACACAAAATGATATCTACAGAAGGTTATATGTAAGGATACACCGTCACACACTTTCTTATTCCATAGGTGTACTCGAGATCTATAAATAGTTTTAGGGTTAGTCAAGAAGAACGCAGAAATATTAAAGGAACAGAAATTTCCTTATCAGATTCACCGACGTATAAGATTTTCATCTTTGTAATGCATAGTTTTACAACGCCGAGTACTGAAAGAAAAGAAGAATTTCGAAACCAAAACACAGCCAACCCCTGACAGCAACACAACGTATTCGTGCTCCCACAGTGACTAAGACCTTGACCTTTGACAGGAATGACTAAAATCCTTCGGTTCCGAAATCAAGTTCATTGCATCTCAGTGCAGTGTTGCGATGTTTTTCAGTTAAATACTCTCGAGAGATGGAGTTTGTAAAGGTAAAATTGCTTACTGGCCTTGACCTTTCTGAACCGATGTCTATATTTGGAAGAGTTGAACCATTTATGTTAATTCGAGTGATGGCCTTGACCTAAGTAAGTAGAAAGGGGTGGGGGCGCGGGGGCGGGGAAACTGGGACTGCAAGCGGAAACTTTTTGGTCAAGAAAAGAGTCAAATAGAAGGATCGACGGCAATGCAGACAATGTGAAACCAGAATAATAGCTGAAATGTAATTTAAAACGGACGAAAACCGTCTGCAAGTTTGTTCATTCAACAAAACTTTATGGGGAAAAAAAAAGATGCTAATCATAAACCTATACTAAATTGCCAGTACATGTGTAATATCTTTTACTCGTCATCCGCAATGACTCCATTTTCGACTGCATTTTCTGACTATGATTTTCGAAGCTTGCATCAGATGTAAAACTGGTCATAAAACGTACCTAAGCATAAAAAAGGGATGTGAAACCAGATAATAGAAGATGTGTCATCTCGAACAGCCACGGTACGTTAAAAACATAAAATACACAATGTATATGAAAAAATAAACAGTAAGAATGCTGCGATAATTTGTGGAAAGGGGGGGGGGGTCGTCATAAAACTGATTCACGTCGGTAATTTACACTTAGTAAATTATAAAGTTATGACTTCATACTCCTTTGATATGCGTGAAAAAAATATGAGACATACTCCTAGAAAAGAGGGTTTAATGCATCTGCAAAAAAGTATTGATCCAGGTCCGCCTGCGCAGTAAGGTAAATTTTTTTCATGTCCTATGGCCAGTCTACCTCAGTCTACCGGTTGTTAGACAAAATGGATTTCCGTGGATCAACAATCATGTTATGACTTGTTTCGTATAATGCATCACGGAAATGAATTTAACCCCCTTTTGCCACAGGGCTGCTCTATTATGTATGTTGTGATACAGATAGACAATTTATAGAGCTTGTTTTTCCTTTGCCTAACTCGTTTAAATCAAATATAAAAGTCAAATTAAGGTTACTTTTGCGGACAGTGTAGATCAAAGATCAGACTACACAAAACGTGCAGTCTGATCATTGATCTACACCTTCCGATATTTTGATAAGTATGTTCTTGAAAGTTGAATTTCCCGTGTGCTAACTTTCTGAATACGGGCACCTATTGGCCAACTCTCAAAAGGTTTACTCATCATATCCTGTTTTAGTCTTGCTCAACATTACCAGTACTTTAACACATTTTTGCAGTGGATGAATTTCCATCTAACGAATCTAACGAGTATTTCTTTGTCTATTATCTATTATTGTGGATTCTGATGATGATCACTGTTTTGTAAAGAGAGAGAGAGAGGGGGGGGGGGGGAGTGCGGGAAGAAGAACATGATAAAACAGTATGAGCAAGAGGGAAAAAATCTTGAAAAATATCTTGAAAAGGGGAAAAGGAGCGAGTACACGAAATTGAATAGGGATGGTGAGGGGAAAAATGTAGCAACCGTTTTTCAATGCACAAAATGGTATCTTTTACCATCTAAAGTTTTATATCATGTTTACTACAAAAGAAATCCTGGTCATAAATCTATGAATGTTTCAATCTGTTTTCTTTTATTGTTCAAAACACGCTCTAATCTAAAATTTATTCATTAATGAATCAAGCTTTAAATAAATGACTGATTTTGCTTGAATGGTTTCATTTTTTCAAGCAGTTTTCGAGATCATTAATTTTAGAACTTCGTTTTCATACGCCAGGCTACATTTTATCGCATAATATACATGTATCAGCGAAAACGGCGGTAGATCCAGTCGAAGCAAAGATAGCAGTAATAGTATTGGTGGAGATGATGACAGGGGCCGTTGTCACCAACCATTTTGAATAGCACTCATCAGTCTAATCCTAAAAAAATAACAACTTTGACTGTAAAAGTAACGCAATTTCTGATTGGCTTAACCAAATGGTTGATTAACCCTTAGCCTGCTGAGTAAATGAAATAAAATTTTCAAACCGGTAGTAAAAACCCAAATTTTGCCATTTCAAAGGTATTCCTGGGGAAAGATATCTCCTAATCGGACAGTGTAGATCAAAGATCAGACTGCACGTTCTGTGCAGTCTGATCTTGATCTACACCGTCCGCAAAAGGTCCTCGAGTCGCGCTTAACAGCCTAAGGGTTAAACCAGGATTTGTGTTACTTTCAATATTTAGAATAAAATTTAGAAAGAGGATTTAATTGAAGCAGATGCAGCGAAAGTAGTAATGGTAGGCATGGTAGCAGGGAGGTATTCACCAACCATACTGAATAGCACTCTTAGTCTAATTCTATAGAATTTTCTGAATTTGAAGGTAACGCAAAAACTAACCAAAACAATGACCAAGAAGAACTGGAGCTCAAAGCACAATAATTTACAACTGGCTATTTTTCCACATAAAGTATAAAATAAGTAGCATAGAGCGTAATCAAAAAATAAATGAGGAAAGAATGTTGGGAGTATAGCAACGATTCGAACATTTCAGGCCTGTAATATAAAACGGCCGGTATCAACCATTCTATAACACCAAACCCTTTCTTATACTAATATTAACAAACATTTTTTTTGCAACCCATATGCCAAGCCGTTAGAAAAAACCTGATTGTTGCTATTTGAAAATCATGTTGGGAGGGGGAATATCTCCGCATGTCGGACTGTATAGATCCAAGATCAGACTGCACGTTATGTGCAGTCTGATCTCGATCTACACTATTCGCAAAAGGTCCCTAAGTCGCGCTTACTAGCCTACGGGTTAAGAAAATTCTTAGTCTTTTTCTCAAGAATTTTCTAGATTTGAATGTGACACAACTTCTGATTGGCTAAACCAAATGGTTTAGCCGATCAGAAGTTGTGTCACTTTCTAAATCTATAATAAGACTAAGAATGAAACTAAGAATTGTTGGTGAATACAGGACCTGGATGTTACAAAAATCAGCTACCAGAGCTCGACAGTAGTTGCTGGCCACACTGGCATTTCCTTGGGCAATGCAAACCCCAAGCCTAGCACGGGGGAAACCCAGGAAAGACACGTAAAAGAGGGATGTCACCATGATATGCCTGAAACACTAGGAAAAAACCAGTTCAAACAAACAAGTTGGCTCGAGTAACATAAGTAATATACTTTCAGGTACACCTATTTGAAATATCAGATTTCGTGTCATTGAAGAAATGTGTACATAAGATGTACCCATATAAACTTTTCATGGTATATCTAATTTTATCAGCATCATTTAAAACCCTAAGTGTGGAGAGAGTATCACCGCTGTTTTGCGGATATTGTAGAGGACAGATCAGATTGCAAATTTTGTGTGCTCTGATCAGTCATCTACACTATCTGATATACAAAATATACACTGAACATGTAAATGTTGGAATTTTTGTTCACGGAGGAAGTCAACAACGACACTTTTTTTCAGTTTAAGGGTTAGGTGTCGAGAAAATAACTTTATGATGAAAAAATAAGCCAGTTTCGCCAAACACGAGCATGAATGTATTTCATGGTATATGGCATTACTGCAAGATCTGTCTATCTATCTATCTCAACCCCGAGTAGTTGTTGTATTTTTAAACAACTTTTGTTAGGATATCTTTAAAGATGTCGATCGTCACAATGTAGAATCAGGCTGCACATTCTGTGCAACATGTTCTAAGATTTAAAGGCAGTTAAACGTTCTATTACATGGCAGACTTTTCCTCTTCATGATTCATCAAATTTCCCAAAAGTAATTACATTTTGTAATTAGCATATTCTACGCTCACAACATTAAGTGTGTGTACGCATATATTAAATATTGTCTACATATCTTAATCTTTCTATGACGACAACAACGACTAATACTTATATCCAAAGCATCATTACATAGTTTAAACATATTTATTTTCCCTCAAATTTACATGGAAATGGGGTAGAGCCACAAGTTATGATAACTTAGATGACGACTCTCGCTTTATAAAGTTATAATACAAATGTTGACACTATAAATATATATTGTATTAGACAGACAGACAGACAGACAGATAGAGACAGACGGTCATAACATCCAAAGTCTTAGATGGGAAGTGACTTCCTTTTTCGATTAAATCAACAGAAGAATTTCTTATACGTCCTTTAGATAATTTAATAAACTCTGTCCGTCTGTCTGTCTGTCTGTCTGTCTGTCTGTCTCTTCTTCTTCTCTCACTCTCTCCCACCCTCTCTCTCACACACATTTTCTATATTCTCACGTCACCACCCTTACGTGTATGTGTTCCAACCGTAAGTCTATGGAATATTACACCTTAGCATAAATTCTCAAATAAAACATTTCATATCGCCAAAGAAATCTTGTTTTGCTAGATGCGAAATGTAAAGCTTTTCTCCAATTAAAAACACGAAAGAAACTTTCCGACTTTCTGAATCTACAGATAAAAGACCAAGCACCATATTCACAAACCATTATGTTTAATTAAATAGCGCCCTAATTCTAAATTCTACGACTTGCGAGACTTGCTGTCTCGGCCACTAGAATGGGTAATCCTCGAATTTAGTTTTGCATTTGAGCCATGCTCTGACAAAAGCGGGTTTAATGTATCTCCGTGATGCACTATACCAAGCTAGTCATTTCCTCCTTTTCCCACAATGTTTTCAAAAGTTGTCCTCTTGAGAGTCGTTAAATCTCATAATTGTGTGATAAAGGGTTATTTAAGATAGATAGACCTTTCTGTTTGCAAGACCACTCTCTGTTCTTGGAATAAAATCAACTCTCTGCTTGTGGAAAAAGACCTAGATTTTCAAACTTTACAGCCATCTAATAAAAAGGAAGACGGATATAAAGATCCAAGATCACATAGCATGAAACAAGCTGTTTCCGTATTCTAAGAAGTTTTAACAAATACAGCTCGAATGATGGAAAAAACTATGTGGGAAAAAAGGAAAAAAAAAAGCAGGTTACCAGCATATTCTCCCATTCCTACAATATTTTCAACAGCCTTCCTCCTCGTACTTTACGTTACTTGAAGTTGTTAGGTAAAGGGTTCTTTACCATACTACCCCATGTTATAACATCCCTGAGAAGGGTTTTGAAAACATTGTGAGAAAAGGAGAAAATGCTGATAACCAACATTTTTCCCCTTTCCCCATAGGGTTTTCTACCCTATCAAAGACAGAAATCATCATTTAAACTATATTTAAATTGTCGTCTGCAAATGCTTTCTAAAATTTTGTCGTATGGTATAGAGAGTGAAAGATGTAACTGTATGATAACAGGTTAAGGAACTCGAACGTTGAAACTTGAGTGTTCCAGGTCATTCTGTCCGTACGTGGACTCAGAACAAGTTTTTATCAGAGCAATCCATGACCTCGTATGCACTGTTTGGGACTTTCTACATATGAGCCATGCTCTGGCAAAAGGGGGCTTAATGCTTCTCCGTGATGCATCATACCAAGCAAGTCATCACATAATTATGGATCCATAGAATCTATTATGTCTAATAACCGACTGAATCATGTGGTAGACTGGTCCTTTGACATACAGAAAATTGACACATAGCGAAAAGTTTCGGCCCAGGTCAGCCTGCGCGAATTGCGCAGGCTGACCTGGTCGACACTTTTCGCAGTTGCATTAAGCCCCCTTTTCACAGAGCATGGCTCACATAAAATATGGCCCAAGGAAAAAACACAGTTTCAAATAATATTGAAAACAATAGCTACTTGTATGTATAAACAATGTGGCTAATGGGTTTATTTGGTTTGCATAGGAGTTTAACGCCATTTTAACAGCTCAGGTCATATTATGGCGGTCAGTGACGCACCCATGTGTTTCCTGGCTTTCTCACACCTGTACTTTCCAAAGCCACTGACCACCCCTCTCACATGCATCAGAGGTGAGAGGCGAAATATTGCCGGAAAGAAAGTTTGCCTCAACCGGGAATCGAACTCGAAACCACCAGGTCATGAGTCAGATACGCTAACCACTGAGCTACCCGAGCGGGCGTTGCAAATGGGGGAATTGCTTATTATGAGCTATGCCTTCATTTGTCACGTTGTTGTCTCACTTAAAGTTTGTCTACCAGATTTGTCTTTATAAGGGGATGGTTGAAAAGTAGTTATGACAGATAACAGGCCGTTTATCAGTGTAAATATAGTATTTTTCCTTGGTGACCCGGACAGTAGTTAACGTGTCATTTAAGAGAGATTAGAGTTCTCTCTCTCTCTCTCTCTCTCTCTCTCTCTCATTTATCCACCACTTCCAGCAACGTTCAGTCCGTCGATTCCAAGATCCATCAATTCAACGATCCAGTAATCCCAAGATCCATCCATCCATCCGCCCAGCCCCACACGTCCCTCCGTCTCTAAAAGTAGTCTTAATTATTAATTTTTTCTCAAAAAAAGTGTCAGTCATATTTCTTACCTTTAATTACAATGAATGTCAATTAACTCCACTGTTTAAACCTTCCTTATACGAAATCGAAACTCGTCTAAGTCCAAACAGCATTTACACTGTGCCTCCTTGAAGTGCTAAATATTTCAAATAAACATATTTCTCCGTATAATCTAGTAATAAAAGAGAAAAGAAGAAATACTGAAGATTTCAATATTGTTTCGGTCGGAATATCTTGAGATAGAATTGGACAGTGCAGATTCAAGATCAGACTGCACGTAGGTGCAGTCTGATCTTGAATCTACACTGTCCGAGAAAGACAATTAAAGTTACGCCTGGCGTAAAAGGGTTAGACTTTCACACAGCCTAACATGTTAAAATTCACCATATTAAAGGTAAATTTACATCTTATATATTTACTCCTTAGACACATTTACAATCCATCCTTAAGTGGCAAGTGTTTGATAGGTAAGTGAAAAAAGCAGTTAAAAGTCAGAATCGCAAAAATATTAAGATCATGTCTTGAATATTGAAAGGAAAGTTCTAGACACCATACATTTAAGATCAGACTGCACGACATACGCAGCCTGATGTTGGTCTGCATCACATTCAATTACCGTTGAAGCAAGTTACAGAGTTAAATGTCAAGTAAAAACTGTATCACATATTAAACCGACAATGACAGATAATACAGATATTAAACTGTAACATAGTCGTACATCACAGGTTTATTTTTAGAAATTGTCCCGACGAGAGCTTGAGAATATTTAACCTTTCTCACTGAAGCGCGTTTTTACCGCTTTCAACAGTATTCAGATGACAAACTGTCTTTTAATGGCGACGTCTCACTTTGCCGTGTATTTTCTACTTTGATTTGCTTTTTTTAATGACTCTTTCAGTGGTGCGACCGGTGGACGACTAAGAATTGAGAGCCCATCACTCCCTGGGTAGATTTTTGCTTGTTGCTTGGAGTTAAATGCTGTTTTAGCAGCAAGGTCATATCACAGCGGTCAGTGCATCTACGCATGTGTTCCCTGGCTTTCTCAGACCAGTACTGACAAACTTTCTTTCCATGCAACTGAGTAGGCAGGCTACTTTTCCCACATGCATCAGAGGTCAGAGGCGAAAAATCGCCGGAAAGAAAGTTTGCCGGTAATGGAAGCCGCAGCTACCAGGTCACGAGTGAGATATGCTAACCACAGAGCTACCTGGCTAGGCTCCTTGTGTAGAAAAGAAAGGAGTAAAATACTGAAGCAAATGTTGAGAAGCTCACGATGAGTACTTTATCCACAATTTGCGCATGCGAATGTATCTGCTTAACTCTTTACCAAACGACAAAATTTTAGACTGGTCCAAATTGAAAGCATTTGCAGACGACAAATTAGAGTTGGCTCATATGACAATATTGGTCATTGATGGGGTAGAAAACATTGTGGGAAAATGAGAAAATGCTGGTTACCAGCATTTTCTCCTTTTCCCACAATGTTTTCAAAAGCCATCTTCCTCAGGGTCGTTAAAAGTCGGGATTGTGTGGTAAAGGGTTAAATAGTACGAAAACTAGAGAAAAATGCAGTAGCCCATAATCCTTTTTGTGGATGATATAGATCAAGATCAGAAGGGACAGAAAGAGCAGTCTGATTTTGAATCTACTGTCCTCTTGTTTACTCAAACTTATGAGATGTAAGAAAAATCTAAATTTCCATGGATTTGTATCTTCAGTCGCTGAAAGCGGTTTACATACTTGACTCCGAAATAATTAAACTCATTAGGAGAAATGTACTTGATCCATGCTCTGGCAAGAGGGTCCTTTATGCATCTCCGTCATGCAAGATACCAGGCAAGTCATTACGCAATTATGGATCCATAAAATCCACTTTGTCTAACAACCGACTGTATCATGAGGTACGATCAGACTGTACGTTCCGTGCAGTCTGATCGTGATCTAAACTGTCTACAAAAGGTCCTTGAGTTGCACTCAGCAGCCTAAGGGTTAAAAGGGTAGAAACATTGTGAGAAAAGGGAAAAAATGCTCGTTACCATAATTTCCTTCTTTTCCCACAGTTTTTTCATAAGCTGCCTACACCAGGGTCGTTAAAACTCGGGAGTGTGTGGTAAAGGGTTGAAAAGCCTTGAAATCAATTCCCCGACCCCACCCTTTATTTTTTGTCTAAAATGATCAACAATACCGTTTATAAAGAAGTTTACAACCTAAATCGTAATGAAAATTGTTTCTGTTGATTCGGAAGTTTCGAGGGAGGTGTATGAATACAAGTTAACGGACGCATGGAGCGACAGACGTACGATGACAACAGTCCACGATGTAAATTCGATGGATCTAAAAAATCAACATGTTTTCAAGTATTACAGACAGATCAATATGAATCTCACAGACTCAGAGTCGTGAATGATCAGGCCGGCTCATCCCGGTGTGACGCGAATAAAGGACAGCATGTTTCCTGTTTTATTACCCGATCTTTATCGCATGGATGCTCATTAGAACAGGAATGAACGGTGACAAAAGCATGGCGTCAATATGTTGTACTCTTTTTATCAATATTTTCAATAATTTATCGATTGAGCTGCTTGTTAACGCTCTTTGTCTGTTAGGTTGCCTTTGTCTTTAAAATACTTAACCCTTTTTGATGAAACTGACCTTTCAAAGTATTGGTAATTTAACCCTTACGCTGCTAAGTACCACTCAATGACCTTTTGTGCACAGTGCCGATCAAGATCAGACTGCACAGTTCTACACTGTTCGATAAGGAGATATGTTGCTCCAAAAGAAACCTCGAAAAAGCAAAATCTTGGTTTTTACTATCGGCTTGAAAGTTTCATTTTATTTATTTAGCAAGATAAAGGTTAAGGTTGTTCCGGTTGATTTGCAGCAAAGTAGCGGACAGTGTAGATTCACGTTCTGTAAAGTCTGGGTCCGTATTCACCAACCATTCTTAAGAACGTTCTTAGACTTATTTTTCAAGATTTTCCAAGATTGAAAGTAAAACAACTTCTGATTGGCTTAACCATTTGGTTTAGCCAATCAGAAGTTGTGTTACTTTCAAACTTGGAAAATTTTGGAGAACAAGACCAAGAATATTCTAAGAATGGTTGGTGAATAACAATTCTGATCTTGAATTACGCTGTCTGCAAAATCAACTTTTAAAAACTAGGGACCCGCGCAAAAAGGATTAATGCTGTTGGCGACAATTTTCCTTTTTTTGTCCACCCAATAAACTGACAAACTGGCTGGCCTATTGTCTGACAGACCGACCGACTGCCTGGCCGACCCAACCACTTTACCACCGAACTACCGACCGACCCACCCACTGATCCACTGATTTTGCACAGAGACCATGAAATACAAAACAAGGCGGGGGTAAGGATATAGCAATAAAGATTATTTATATCCGACAACTAACCTAATTTTTGCCATTGTTACGTTGAAATGTCAGATATCTAAACAAAAGAAATGATCTAATCATTGAAACTATCTGACACTTCTAGTGCAAGACGGTTTCGATTTTGTAAACAGCCATACTTTGATTTTAAATATTGAATATTATCAACTTAGAGTAAAGACACGACTTTTTACTTTTTTTTTTGGTTTTTTACACCTTTGTAGTTGCTGCTTCCATAAATGTTGCGGACAATTGCTCGTTAAAAAAAACCCTCCCTTTTCTTACACTGCTTCTTAATCTTTAAAGAAACGCCATTTTTCTCATAATTATGATTTTTCTTTGGATAATTTGTGGAAGTTCTAGATACATGGTCTAGAGGCAGCCTATATAGTGATGGATTAAAATAAAATCTCTTTGCAATTTCAGAAAGAATAAGTCATCTGTCTCACTTAGTTTTTTTTTTTTTGCATTATGGCCATTCTCCATGCTTTTCTTTCATGACAGTACATGTTTCTCACTGACAGTGAAATGGTCATTTGCACTTTAGGCTGACTTTTGTTTTCGATGATTCCTATTTCATGGTCTCTCAAATTCTTTAGAAAGTAGAACAGGCTAAAACAAACAACTGAGAGAGAGAGAGAGAGAGAGAGAGAGAGAGAGAGAGACCTACTTTAGTCTCCTTTCTCACTTCCTCAGTGAAGAAATACTGGAGTATTTCATTCAATAAGAAGAAAGGTAATTTCCAAAGAGAACTTCCGTGCAATCAGATATTATTCGAACTCCCGCCCACTATGGGTTATTCGAGCCTTTAAATACTGAACTTGGAACTTGAGTTTCTTTGTTCATGAAACAAGGTATATAGAGATTATTTTACTAGACAATGAGTCACCTCGTCGTCTATATCGTTAATATAATCTGTCATTCCACATAAGATAATCTGCAATTACTTACATGACCCCATTAACCCTTTTCCAAACAACCCCGTGTGTTACAGGACCCTACGGAGGAATGCCTTAAAATAATGCTGGAAAACGAGAAAAAAATCCATAAGCCCAACTATAGGAAACGCCGGTGACACTAGTATAAACAAAAAAATAAATACTGTCATACAGGTCTATTATAATTATGATAACTGTCATCATAATTATCAGCATTGCAATCATTAATTTCAGTGCACGCATCATGATTATCATCAGCATCATCTTTTTTTTTTTAATTTTCTTCTTCTTTCTTCTTCTTTTTTTTCTTCTTCTTCTTCTTCTTCTTCTTCAGTAACCGTACTTATTAGACATACGGTTCTATTACCAGTTCTGTAATGAATCGAATCCCGAATCATTCACTATTCCCGAATCATTCATTATTCGTCATTTAAAAAATGAATCACAGATCTGTACAATAATACGATTAAATTTAGAAAGATTAAATAGATTTAAAAGTTAATCATGTTAAGCTTGCATCGCACTAGCTAATAAAACTGCGAGCCCTCAAAGCTTAGGTTGACAGAATTTGCTTTAGTCATTACATTTCGGAACAAATTAACCCTTTACCGCACAATGCCTTCTTTTAACGACCCTGAGAAAGAAGCCTTTTGAAAACATTGTGAGAAAAGGAGAAAATGCTGGTAATCAGCATTTTCTTCTGTTCCCACAATGTTTTCTACCCTATCAAAGAAAAACTGCGCAATTTGAGCCACAATGAAATTGTCGTCTGCAAATGCTCTCAATTTGGACAAGGCTAAAATTTTGTCGTCTGGTAAAGGGTTAACATGGTGGTTAAAATTCGGGATTGTGTGGTAAAAGGTAAATGTTAGACACATAAATAGAATGCCAAGTGACTACGTTGCGGCTCATGGAGAATGGAGAACTTGGCAATTGCTTTCTTTCGTTATGCGATGTCTTTAGGCCTATATTTTATGGTCTCAGTCTGCAGCACGGAACAAAATGTCGCCTGCAAGTGCATGGTTATATGTTTACTCTATAGCAGACGACAAAATTGTTAGCCTTGTCAATTCCGTCAGCATTTCCAGACGGCTCGAAAATTATAAAAAGTTTGTCCCTAACTATCAAGCGACAAAAGTCTAGACCTACCCAAACTGAAAGCATTTGCAGTCGAAAAACAAAATGTTGCGCAAATCATGAACTTTTTCTATGAAAGGGTAGAACACATGGAGATAAAAGGAGAAACTGCTGGTTACAAGCATTTTATCCTTTTCCCACAATGTTTTCATTAGCTCTCTTTCTTATGATCGTTAAAACTCGGGATTGTAAAGGGTTAATTAAAGGAGTAGAGGATATCGTTGGAAGAGGTGAAAATGCTGATTATGAACATTTTTTCCCTTTTCAAACAATGTTTAGAAAAGTCTTATTCCTCGATGTCGTAAAAGTGCTGGATAAAAGATTAAGTCGTAGACTGTTTCAAAAACGGAATTTTCCTCAAACTTAATGACTACGTGTACTTTCAGTTTTCGAAAATGAAAGAAATAAAGAGTGACATTCACTTACCTTTCGACTACTCAGTATATATGTATTTTTTTAAATCCGAGAGTTTTTTAAACTAAACATATACCACAGAATAAACGGAAACAAGAGTTAAAACGTCCAGACAGGCAAATATGCAATTATCGTCTAGTCTGGGAAAGGAAAATCGAAGGCGTTTTTGCATCATATAAACGTGGGAACGTTCTGAATATTAAGTGACTGATGATCGATTTCGCTGAAGCTGATGCATCCACCCGAGTACGCCTTATTAATCTTCGACCATCTTCGTTAGATTTCCGTTACAACTGTGTACATCGAAAAGAAAGCTATTTTAAGTTCCGGCTATCTCCGTAATAATCGAATATCTGCCGAAGTATCGTGAAGTGATGCAGAACAATCAAACAATGAAAATCTTGTTTATGAGTAACGCTCAGTGATGGGAAATGACTCGATCACTACGCAAGGTTAGAGTTTCCGACATAGAGAACAACACCGATTATGGCTAAACGTATAACAACAACTGTCGGATAAAATCCTCGCTGTAAACCCTTTATCCGCTTTTAGCATTATTTGGACAGGACAACCTGATTTTGCGTCTTTGCCGTGTGCAATATGCACTTCATTTCTAATTTAAAGTATGGTACAGTGCGGTATTAACTGCCATAAGTAATAGATCACTTCAGAGTTGGTTTAGAAAAATCAAATGAAACATTGCCAGCATCATCAATAATTACTAGTGGCTGTTGTTGTTGTTTTCTCTCATTAGTTCCACAATAAAGAAATCACTTGCAAAAGTGGACTCTCTCATGGCCTACCTAAACAGGGCGACTGAGAAAAATAAACCAATCCTTTCACTCAGCAATTTAACCCTTATCTTTCTAGATAACTTAAATAAAACTTTCAAGCCAATAGTAAAAAACCAAAATAGTGCTATTTCACAGTTATTTTTTGGAGGGAAAAATATCTCCTTATCGGACAGTGTAGATCCAAGATCAGACTGCACGTTTTGTGCAGTCTGATCTTGATCTACACTGTCCGAAAGAGGTCAGTGAGTCCCGCTTAGCAGCTTAAGGGTTAAGTGAGAGGTAAAACATGCTAAAAAAAAAAAGACAAAAAAGCTTTCTGCATTAAAGCGAAATAAGAGTAAATTCCTGAACGGTTTTACCAAACGGCGAAGTTTTGAGCTAGTCCAAATCCTAAGGCTTTGCTTAGACGACAGATTAAGTCTTATCTTGCTAAATAAGTTAAATAATACTTTCAAGCCCGTGGCAAAAAAAAATAAAAGAAAAATGCTATTTCAAACTTACTTATTGGAGAAAATATCTCTTTAACGGACAGTGTAAATTCAAGATCAGACTGCACGTTCTGCGCAGTCTGATCTTGATCTACACCGTTCGCAAAAGGTCTGTGAGTTGCGCTTTGCAGCCTAAGGATTGAATGTAACTGAAATAGTGGAAATTCTTTGAAAGATGGATAACTCCGTCGGAAAAGGAGAAAGATGCTAGTTACCAGCATCGTGTCATTTTAAAGAGTGTTTTCAAAAGCTTTCTTCCTTTAGGGTCGTTAAAACTCGGATTTTGGTCAGGGGTTAAATGGGTCCAACTTTAAAAGAAGATATACCTTTAAAGCGATATAATTCCACGGTTTTCTTGACAGGACCACCTAAGCAATTATAAGGGACAATGTAGATGAAAGATCGGACTTTGCTTATTTTGCAGTCTGATCTAGATCTCGACTTTCCGCATGTTATATAGGCACTTAAAGGGTTAAAAGTCATAACTATCCGTTATTACAAGGGAAACTACTATTACAAGAAAATATACATTAGTGGAAGAGCTGCTTCCCTTGCAACGCTGTATAGGACCGGAATTCGTGTTAGACGTTGAACAATCATAATGATTGTAGATGAGAATATTTTACTGTGGAATAGTCAGATCATCATAGGGTTTGTAAAAGTTAGTCAAACGTGAAAAATGTACATATCTTTATGGTCGAACTCAGGTACGCCGTATCGGTTAAAAAAACTTTGGCTAGAGTTTTTGTCTATGGCAGGTGTTTTAATCACATGATGAGTCATGTGATGTAAACGGTCATTGGAAGATAGGATGCGGCAAACCGCCCTGCATCATTTCTATGAATATGCAAATTGCTATTACGAACATATCAATTATCGAAATCATATGTTGTTGTTTCTATAAAGGCGGCGGTTGAGGGCGGGAAACGCTTAACCCTTTCCCAAACGACAAATTTTGGACTGGTCCAAATTGAAAGAGATTGCAGACGACAATTTTAAATTTGATGAAAATGGCAGAAAGGGTAGAAAACACTGTGGGAAAAGGAGAAATTGCTCGTTACGAGCAATTTCTCCTTTTCCCACAGTGTTTTCAAAAGACTTGTACTGCAGACACATGAAAACCAGGGCTTGTTTGGGAAAGGGTTAATAATATGGCCAATTAAGTCATGAGTCTACAATTTTTGGGCCTCTCTTCAAGGATGACAGGGTCCAGAACTACAACTTATTTAGCAGTCAAAGAGTTCAACATTTAAGTAACGAGTACAAAAAAGTAAACTACATTGGAAGATAACAAAAATTAAGATCAAACAGCACCAAATTCTATACTAAATAGTTTTGGAAACATCCTTGAAAAAGGAGCAGTATCTGCGAAGAAAAGATATTTTCCCTTCTTTGACATTTAACTTTTTCCTATGTGTAATTTGTAACAGGAATAAAATAGATTATTCAGTGATGAGCTAGCTATATACTGTAGATATCTCAAAGACATGAGTTGAATTGTGATTTATTGATTTGGTGTTTAATATGTTTTTAACCCTTTACCAAACAATCATGTTTAACTATCTGAGGAAGAGTCCTTTTGAAAACAAATGTGGAAAAAGGAGAAAATGGTAGTAACCAGCATTTTCTACTTTTCCAAAGGTTTTCTTTCCACTCAAAGACAATTCTCACCATATGATTCACATTTCGTGTCTTATCTGCAAAGTATTTCAAAATCTACAATTCAAGTATAACATTTTGTTGAATGGTAGAAGCAAACAGTATTTCACTTATGCCACTGTAGCCAGTACAGCTGTCCAAATTTTCCTATTCTTTTTACAAGTACAATATGCAGCTTTTCCCACAGTGTTTTCAAAAGACTTGTACTGCAGACACGTGAAAACCAGGGCTTGTTTGGGAAAGGGTTAATTCTACATATTTGCACCGTTTTG
This sequence comes from Tridacna gigas, assembly GCA_945859785.2. Lineage (NCBI taxonomy): Eukaryota > Metazoa > Mollusca > Bivalvia > Cardiida > Cardiidae > Tridacna > Tridacna gigas. The sequence continues at coordinate 57,673,321 of OX244034.2, forward strand.
ATGGTAAGCTATATAAGAGCACGATTCTAAATCTATAAGGATTACAGGAACTATCGTAGGACTAAAGCTTCTTGGGAAGTGGAAGGCGGTTAAATTGGTTATTGTTACGTAATCTAGTCGAGAATGCCATTTTAAGCCACAGAGTGCCGAATAAACCTATCAGACATTTTCATCCTAGAAATATGACCAAAATAATTGAAATTTCATGGTTGCTTTCGTCTACTTTTTCAGCAAAGCGGACAGTGTAAATAACATTTTGTGCAGCCCGATCGTAATCGACATTGGCCGCAAATGCAACCATAGTAGTGAAATGCGCTTCAAGGGTTAAGCGATTATGCATGCATACAAACACCCAGAACCTTTTGTTCACTTTGCTATTTATTGGATTAGATCTATGTATCTATTCAATCGCCATGCACTTTGTTTTAGGGGGGTGCAAAGACAATCATTGAGAACGTACCATCTTGTACGCGAGAAAGATTCTCCTGAAAAGTGATTTGTACTGTTATGAGGTCATAACCTAATCAAGGGCGTAACGTCCATTACGCACAATTTACGCACGTGCGTAAAAAAAAATCCGCGATCAAAGTTGTTAATCATAACATTTTTCTCTGTATCTGCGCGCCATGTCAAACTGAATAGATCACTGTAGTACCGGAAGTGTACAGTGTTTCGGATTGTGTGTGACTTGGAATTCTATACAATGGCGAAATGTCACTTGGATGTGAAAAAACTGTGTTCACACGATAAGTTAAGCTGATGATTTTTCATTTATTTTGATAGTTATTTTAAAATCTTTATATTCAGTTATTTGTATGTTATGTACAGACCATGTCAGGAACATATATGAGCGCTGTGAATCTTCCTTAGAGCAATGGAGATGCCTTGATCGTTTGACTGTACTTAAAATACAGATGATTTTTCCCCCAAAAATGCTGTTTTTATTCGATTACTCAGCGATGAAAACCTGCTTTCTGCACGGAAAATGTATAATTAGTTTCTTTATTCATATTTTTGGGAAAACAAGTCAAAGTTTTGTAACAAAGTCGACTTCAATCTTCCTTATCCTTGGTTTAAACTGGCATGTTGAGAAAAGACATTTGTACAGTCACTTGTTACGTTGTTGTACAGTCGTTTGGGATCTTTGTTATTTTATTTTGCACAGTGACTTGAAAAGCCTGTCTTTCATTATGAAGAATGAAAACGGAAATTTGACACAAAGTTGTTTATTTGAAGAGATGTGACTAAATTTTAAGAGGATAGATTTGAGAAATGCTCCCTCAGATGGTGACCAGTGCCAGTTGCTATAATTCGAATACTTTATTAGATACTGAAAGTCCCCGTAAGGCTATATTTCAAGACAACACTACAAGCAAATTTCGAGTTCCTTAAGTGACTAATGCCGTAGTGTGACCTCTTGTACCCTGATGCATAGATGCATCATTTATATAGATCGCATTGATATAGATCGCAAAACTTTGTTGTGGCATCGGGAACACCTAAACGAGAATACAAGTTGGCCGGTATAAGCTAAAACTTCAAACAATTCTAATACAGTATCATATTCAACCTTATAAGCTCGAATGCCCTAAGAAGTATACCCTTCTTTTTTTTAGAATATCGAAAATCGTCATAATAAGCGCAAATGGTATTGACGAAAATTCATCTACACCGCTAATTTTATGATAAACTTCGAATTAGTTGATTCATGATGTTTTCTCAACGGAAATGTAAAAACAGTTTCTATCATATTTTTGCGAAAACATGTCAAAGTTTGGTAACAAAGTCGACTGCAGTATTCCTTAACCTTCGGTTAAAATGACATGTTGAGAAAAGAAATTTGTACAACCACTTGTAAGTGGTCAATAGACCTCAGGTGACTGTACAACCTAAAATTTCTAAACATGCCATTTTAAAGGAAGGATAATGAAGATTGTAGTCGACTTTGTTACCAAACCTTAACATATTAAAACTATGAATAAAGAAACTGTTTATACATTTCCCATTGAGAAAACAGGTTTTCAACATTGAGTAATCGAATAAATACGGCATTGTTTTGGGACAAAATTATCTGTATTTTTAGCACGGTCAACTGATTAAAACAACCTTATTGCTCGTATTAGGAAGGTTCACAGCGCAAATACGTGTTCCTGATTAATATGGTCTATACTTAACAAACAAATAACTGGATAGGAATATTTTATAATGACTATCAAAATAAATGAGAAAGTAAGAGCTTGACTTACCGTGTGAACACAATTCTTTACATCCAAGTGACAGACCGTCACTGTACACAATTCCAAGTCACATACAATGCTTTCTTCCGGTCCTGCACTGTGAAGTATATCCGCCAGATATTTACACATATTACAATTACCATGTGTCCTTTGCATCCTATATATAAAAAAAAAAAGATCATCTTGTCAACACGACCATGCAAAATGGTCCTACTTTTTCACCGGGGCCCGACAGGACCGCCTCAATGAAGCACCCCTTTTGAGCAACAAAATTCTAAACCCGGATTATACATAAGAAGATAAACTTATATCTCTGCAAACTCTTTCTCGCGCTATATAAATGGGGTCTACCGAGATCCTTAATGCATGGGTATGTTAATTTGATAGAAAATACTGAATAGTATTAAAATCAAAGAACTAGACCTGCCTGCGTATCCGCTCAGCTCAGTCTTGTTCCGTGCCAGTTGTTATTTACTTAGTAAAAACTTGTCATTCTGCCAAGAATACAAGACAGACAACACAGCTGCAACAGAACTTAGCTATTCAGTGCAGTCCCAAACGAGAAAGAAAAGAAAATCAAAACTATAAACCAAAAAATCAATAATAAAATAAAAATGCAACTATCGTTTTGAAATCAGTTTAAAAATAATGACATTAAGCCCAAAATCTGCTTTAATACGGATTTTTCTGAGGTATAAGCTCAAGCAAAGGAAGTATTTATTTTTCTGCCATTTTTTAAAATTCTTTATGTTTTATAATGGATGCTCAAAATTAGCTCCACACATCACCACAAAAAAGAGAAGCCATACCTTTGAGGTCATTCAACAGGTGACTGAGTTACATGTCTATGATCATGGAGCATTTTTAATACGAAAGGCCTATCTTTTTCTTTGTCTACAGTGTATGAGGGCCCACCACCTGAAGATGATCCATTTTCAGCCAAAGAAAAAAAATGCACTAAAACTTTACAAATCGATTTCATTTCTCTGTGTCCATCATGTAGGTCAACAAACTGGTTCAATGCAAACAGGATCTTGTTGTAAAGTGACGAAATTCCTTTTATAATCTCTTGAACGAAACAAGTGTTAAAACCGTTTTAAGTCACAGTACCAAGTCGTCTCAGGTGACTGTACAAATCTAAAACATTGCTTCTCCAAGTCACTGTACAAAAGTTAGTTAGTAAGTATTGAAGAATTTCGATAATTTGATCGCTTTTGAGGTCACATCTAGGAACTCGTTGATAAAAAGAGAAAGTGTGTACATGCACAGACCTTTTTATCGGGAAAGAACAGTCTCATGCGCGCTAATGCGATAATGCTTGTACTTTTTGTGGTAAAAGAATATTTCAATTTTTGCACGTCAAGATGACCAAGAAAATGCTATTGCTCTAAGGCAGTTGCACTTCACACGCTCGTGTGCCTGGTATGGTCTATATATATCGAAAGTACAACTGGATAAGAAGATTTCAAATAGACTATCAAAAATAAACGATAAAACACGAGCTCGACTTACCGGGTAAACACATTTTTTTAGACCCAAGTGACATACCGCCACTGAACAGAACCCAAGTCAGATACAATCCTAAATACTGTACACTTCCACTCTGTGTAGAGGAGTTAAATTGATCCACGGGTGCCGTTTTCATGTGACGTCATACTGTCGAGCAAACGTCATTATACAGCGTACTGTGCGTATAAATAAATATTTTAGTCCTTTCTACGCCAACATAGATATTGATTTATACATAGTCGAGCCGACTGAATAAAAATATATATCTGGGACATGTAAACGGCATATTTCTATTGGAAAAAATATGGCTTTATGAGATTTACAAACTGTCTGTAAAATTATATAGATCTAATTTATGTTTATGGTATAGGACTTGGTGATCAACAAGGTCATAGGCTCATCTTAGATCTTAAGAAGACTGTCGCAAACAGTGTACCTTGGTCTACATCTGTTGGCCATGAGTCAATTATTTTCTCTAAGGCTGTGGTGTATGAATGATTTTCTCTGAAACCAGTCTTGGATTGGTTTATAACATTAGACTAGATTTAGTCTACATTTCTCAAAGAATTGTTTTCATGTGGTTAAATTAGTGATGTTCAAAACCGTTTGTAATTAGATCTGTCTGGTTATATGATTGTCACTTTAAACAGAGTTTCGGTAAATTAATCTATTATCATCCATGATCATCAGATTTTAAAAGGTCGTGGTGCCTCTGATGGTCAAGCTCATACCTTTTCCAGAGGAATGTTGAAAAGAGTTACAGGCTAAGTCTTCAGTAACTTAATATCTACAGATGTACATTTGATGACAGCGGAACACACTAGTCCATTGTGTGGTCTCAAACTGCAGGAATCTTAACGTTGCTGATGATGACATTCTTAGTTCTGAAACTGAACTCTTCAGCCATCAATGAAAATCTGATTATTGCTTTATATGAAGAAAAGTTTGATCCGATAATTTACTTCTTTTAAAATTCAGGTTATCAATTTTGAACCGTTGTGACGAGGGGTGAGCATTAAAAAAAAAAAAAAAAAAGCATATTCTTAGAAATACGGTGCAAAAGCAGAAAGTATAGGCTACCAGCATTTTCACCACTTATGACAATGTTTTATTCACCGTGGCTTCTACCATTGGAACAACATTGTAATGTCACATGCTGCTAACGTGAACAAGGCTAAAATTCTATTGTAATTTTGGTAAAGAGTTAAGCTATAAACCAAGTCGCATACAATTTTTTATGACTATGAACCTAAATTCAGTCATGGGACTCGAAGGCCAGGGCTGCGTTTCAATAAACTGCGTGGATTTACACGACTTTTGGGGGAATTGTATTACACGTATACTGTACCCAAAGATATGAGCTGGCATAAAGTTATGCAAATATTTAATCAAATTGTAAAGTTACGCAGTTTGGTGAAACTTGTTTTCAGATTTGATGCTTGCATACCTAAACTGCGTAAGATTTCAGTTCCTAACATCTTAGTCTCACAATTATTTTTAAGGGATCTTCAGTTCAAAAGTAAATCAAAGAGCTAATCATTCTGAAAACGGCTTGATGTGTAGTTGAACATATGTTAATTTATGATGCGGTAAATGGGTTTTAACTTTATTTTTTATGAATATGGTTGTTTTTATCATTTATTTTTCTATCGGCAGAACAACAATGGCTGGCTTCATAGCCACGTATAAACTCTATTTCAAGAGAGAGAAAAAAAAAAGTCAACAATCATTTCGTGAGGATGGTTTATATATACATGAAACTCGCAAGTTTGGCCCAGTAAGGATGCTTGATGATGAAGAAACTGCAAGTAGAAATTCGCCCAAGAACCTTTTGTAGAGGAAAGCTAAATGCCTGCCTACTGTTAACTGAAAATGACTAATATACAAACTTATTGAAAATCACTCAATTTTCCATTGAATGTTTATTTCTATTCAGTTTAATTAAACAGGTTTTCTTAAGGATCTCTTAATTAGGAACACACACATTTTATATATACAATATAATGAAATGCTGTGAGGATAATACTTTACTGTAAGGGCAATAATTGAAAAAGCGTTTGCCTCTTTGCTCATTCTTCCTCCTCTGAGTAAAACTTCGGTAAATTTTGTCATTCTAGCTTTTTTCCCCATTTTGCACATGCACTAATTTTAATGCGTCTGGTTTTTAATACCAGACTTACCAAAGAAAATATTTGTTGGGTTTGATGCTTTCATATATTTACGATTTCGTGAAAAATAGAAACATACCAACGAATTCCTGAGAATAAGAACCGTGTAAATTTTATTTTGGCCAAACTCGCGAAAATTTTGGGACGCCAAAAAAAAAAAAAAAACGATATACGGTATGTGGAAACGACCATTTTCCAATCATCATTACATCCTGTTTACCATCAGGATATGAACACCCTTGGAAATGGAAACCGAATGAAGCTAATTGGGATAAATTTCAGACTCTTTGTGAACAGTCCATTACACAAGAGAAGTTTGTAAATTGTGATGAACCTATCAAACTCTTCACTACACTATTACTCTAAGCAGCTGAAAGTTCTGTTCCAAAGACCTCGACAGGTTTAAAGCGCCCTGAAAAGCCTTAGTGTGATAATGATTGTAAACAGGCTGTCAAGGACAGTAAACAAAGTTTAACTTCAGGCCTTGCCCTGAGAACGTCGATTTATACTGTATTTTCAGAGCAAAAGCACGACGCACCATCAAAAAGAGTAAACGAAAGTCCTGGAGGAAATATGTCTCTTGACTTAATGGCAGAACATCATCAAAGAAAATATGGAACAAGACTTTAAAAAGATCAAAGGACAGGGTCACCCTTCTGTAAATATCTCTCATAGGATTACAAAGACCTTGATACTGCAGAAGATGTTGCTAATGCACTGGCTAATGCGTTTGCCAAGAAATCCTCAAAAGAAAATTATTCTACAAAGTTTCAAAGGAATAATGCATAAGAAGAAAAGAAAAAAGAAGGGATTTCAGATCGTCCAAGTCAGAGCACTACAACAAACTAAATCAGCTCCGAACAAAGCTCACGACTCTTCAGAACAAGACAAAGTCCACTATCATTTTTCAAAACACTGACCTGTTACTTCTCTTTCTATCCTTCTAGATTTTTTAATGCTAATTGGCAATCTGGTGATTCGCCAATATCTTAGAGAGAAGAACTTGTTATCTCTGTCCCAAAACCTGAAAAAGATACCAGTGGCCCCAAAAATTATAGTTCTATCTTTAGTTCTTACAAGTTTTTTGTGTAAAACTCTTAACGCATGGTCAGTGACCGTCTTGTTTGGTTTCTAGACTCGAATAACATCATTGTGGGTGTACAGAGTGGATTCCGCCGTCAACACAGCACAATGGACCATTAAGTCCGGTTTGAAAATTTCATTAGGGAAGCTTTTACTAACAAACAACCTGTTGTCTCTATCTTTTTTACCTTGAAAGTGCATATGACACAATAGGAAATACGGTGCAATTAAGGATTTACATGACTTTGGTCTCAGAGGTCGACTACCTTTTAATCGCGGACTTCTTAGAGGAGCGTCTCTTCAGAGTTGGTAACACTCTTTCAGGTGCACGAGAATAGGAGATGGGAGTACCGAAAGGAGGTATTTTATCTTTCACAGTGACACACTGTTTAGGGTGCGAGGACTTCACCAAGACCCAGAGCTTTTCTTAGATAAGACTACACTTGAAGTTGTGTCAGAGACTCAGAGTTCAAATTCCTTGGTGTCATTTTCGACAAGAAACTTGTCCCACATATCATAGCTAATAAAAAGAGATGTTAAAGCTCTCAACCTTCTTAAAGTTGTAGCCCATTCTGAGAGGGGAGCAGATAGAAAAGTACTTCTACACCTGTATCGCTCCATTGTCCGTTCTGAACTAGATTACGGCTCCTTTATGTATGCTTCGGATCGTAAATCTTATCTTAAACTACTAGTCTCTATTCCTTATCAAGGTCTCCGTCCGATACTTGGAGCCTTTCGAACCTCTCCTGTGACCAGTCTCTTTGTTATAACAAATGAACCTCTCTCTGTCTCAGAAGACAAAAGATTGCTCTTCACTTTCTTTTGAAACTGAAATCAAACCATTTTAGTGCAACACACATGGTTGTTTTAACCCTCAGTTCAAAAGACTATTTGGCAGAAAACCAACTGCCATACATAGATTTGGTATTCGCATGGAAGCGGAAATAGAGATCTCAACATTGATACAAACTCTACTGCTCAATACAACCTAACTGAAATCCCACCATGGATACAGATTGACCTTACTTCTAGCAAGAAATCAGAAACAGAGAGGAATATCGTCAAGACAAGATATGGAGTATTTAAAGTACATTAGTTTTCATTTAAGCCATTCGATACAGATGGTTCAAACATCATAATGCTGTAGCAGCGGCTGCTGTTTATGGACAACCTATAAAGAAATGTAGACTTCCAAACAATGCTTCCATTTTCTCTGCCGAAGCGAAGGCCATTGATCTTGCCATCGACCGTGTGGAGAATTCCAATTCCTGCAGATTAATTGTTTTTTCATATTCTTTGTCTACCTTACATACCCTATATAATAAAAACAAAATGTGAATCCTCTAATCTGCAAAATTTTGGAAAGGATCTCTCGCATCCTTTCCTCTTACAATTTAGTCTTCTATTGGCTTCCAGGCCATATGGGTGTAAGAAGTAATGAAAAAGCTGAAGAAATCTGCGCTTAACCTACCAATTTCTGATGTTAAAGCTCCTTTTACAGATTTTAAAGCATCCAATTTACCTTTCATACAATCTCTTTGGCAACCCCAATGGGATGCAGATCATTTCAACAAACTTAATTCTGTTACACCAATCCTTAGCGAATGGCACACCTCCTACGGGTCTGTTCGTCGAGAAGATGTGATAATTACAAAGCTTCGAATCGGGCATTCTCGGTTAACACACTCATAGCAAGAGGAGACGCACCAGAATATATTCAATGAAATGGACACCTTACCATTAAGCATAGTCTCTTAGATAGCATTGACTTTCAGCCAGGTCGAGAGAAATACTACAATGTTTACAGTATGCACAACCCCTTTGACACAGTCAAGATTGATTTAATTATCACCTTCATTAAAGAGATTGGTTTAAACAAATAGCTGTGATATTTTCTTAATCACAGTCTTAACCTGTTTGTATAAATTTCATCTTTTACGCCATTGTTAATTCTTTTTATCTTCAGTTTGCATCTCTTTAATGCGAGGATATGCTGTCTTAAGTTGGAGTATCTTATCTCATTGGAGACAGGACCTCTTAAATGGGAGGGTTTGATTCCATTGGGGAGTCCACACTGTTTCACTTTTAAGCTTTCATTTGGCTATAACTACTATTCACAATCCTAACTTTTCATTTAAAAGTAGGCAGGGATTGCTCAGACACTCAATTTCTTTTATACACATCAAGATAAAACAATCTTTCTTCATTTAAACAGGGATTGCTCAGCCACTCATTAATATCGTTTATATATCTACTATTGACAATCTTAACGTTTTTGTCTAAAACTCTTTGAGTAGATAGGGATTGTCGTGTTACTCAATATTGTCTTTTATCCATATCCAGATTCACATAATCTTTTTAATCTAACACTTTTTACTATTATCATTATGTTCTAATCTTTATAGGCACATACATTGCACTTTTGAGTAAATAGGGATTGCCCTGTCAGTCAGTAGTGTCTTTTAAGCATATCAAAATTACACATAATCCTTCTTAATTTAACACTTTTTACTATTACATGCAAATTTTTTAAGCACAAAAACTGCATTGACCGCTGAATGACTTGAGCTGTCGATTCACCATAAAACAACATTCATTCATTCATTAGGCATATTTATCACACAAGGACCATCTGAACCATCTATGAATATCATCGGCTCTGGGAAGGGACTACATGGCACAACTTTATTTTCACCTTTTGTGTAACATTTCGCAAGTACGGCATTCTGTTGTCAATGTATGTCTATGTCTCATTTCTTTGAATAGAATCACACAAAGCAAATGCCCCTTTTTATCATTAATCGGGTAATATTTCACCTGCACTATATCTTCACCGCTGCCAAGTTTTTGTTCCAGCTCACACTGTATAAGAATTGCGGTTTCTAACCGTAGAGCAATCATTTGAATAGAAGACATACTCATGTCTCAGTAACTTCTTGGATGTCAAAACATTTGACTTTTTATTAGTTCCAAATGAAACAAGCTGCTGTCTCACACGTTCCTGTAATCTGCAATTTGTATAAATTAATCTCAACCACAGGTTTGGCGACTGAGTATTGATAAGCCTCTAAATAAGTAGGTAATTTATGTGACTGACCTTTACGCATACTTTTGAAAAAAAAAAATCTTGACAGAACCAGAGGACAATTTCACACTCTGATTCTCTAAATTTATACTTTTGGGCTTTTAGTGACCAGTAATACCTGGTTGCGCACATTACCAGTGCCATGTACAGTGTTCAGTATCTTTCCATTAAATGAATCGAAACCAGAGCATGAAGAAGTCCACAATGGACCCCATCGCCTAACACAGTCAACCATATAAGTAACGTACATGTCTGTGCACATCTGGACCCATATTTTCTTTACCATAAATAGCTCCAAAAATGCTTTACAAATACTTCAGTGAGATGTTGAGCCCGACTTGCATCTTCTTTAGTTAATGCAGTCACCAAGAAGCAGAAACAATGGTTCTACAAAACAATTGTTTACGATATAACATACCGATATAGAACACCCTAGTTGTGTCACGTGTAATGTACAAGTAGTCAACAGAAAAATAAGTATTTTGACTCTTTACTTAAATATATTCTTAAGGAATTCATACGCAAATTAATGTATCGGTTTAAAATACAAATGGAAGATCGATAAATAAAGAAACGAAAGAAAAAAAGAAATGTTACAGACTGGCCGAATATAAATTTACAATGTAGTACCATTATTATTATTTTTATCATTATTATTATTATTCCGATAGTGCGCCTCAGCCAACCATGACCGATGCGACACGTGATTAAGATAACAGCCGGTTGTGTAAGAAACTTACTATATCGCATCTGAATGTAGCAGGATGGACAGTATCAAACAATACATTACGATCAAAATTACTCGAACATCTAAATTCTGACATTATCAGTGTAAATGAAACTCATTTAAAATCATCAGAAACCCTTACCTTAGAAGGATACCAATTTTTCAAACATAATCGACAGGAAACTCATAGAGACGCATCAAAGGGATCCGGCGGTGTGGGACTGTTTATTAAATCAGAGTTATTCAATTACTTTAACATAAGTGTAGTAGATAATACCTATGATGGTATATTAGGTATTTCTTTGACTCATAAACAGTCAGAATATAATATTATTGTATTCTCAGTATATTTATCTCCAGAAAATTCTCCATGGGGGCGAAATGGTAGTGAATTTTATGCATACTTACTTGGTCAAGTTTACTTACAGTCTAATGCAGATGCCTTGATTATCTGTGGGGATCTTAATTCCAGAATAGGGGACAAGTCTGATTTGGTAAATGTGACTGATAATATTCGCCTAAGAAACTGTATTGATAATGTAGTTAATCAGCATGGACTTACTTTTATAGACTTTTTATGTGATTCAAAAATGTGTATTTTGAATGGTCGGTTCAATTCTGACTTTGATAACTTCACATGTGTCTCGCATAGAGGGCGATCTGTAGTAGATTATGTTTGTGTCCCACATGACTGCATTAACAACTGTGAACAATTTGAAGTTATCCCCCTTTCTGATATTGTTAATAAAAATCAACTCCAGTCACTTATTGGGCCGGGTAGCAAATTACCTGATCATAATGCATTGAAATTTGACTATAATTACTATGGTCAAATCCAAATGCAAAATGACGAAGTAAACCTTCAACAAAAACCAAGCAGAGAGAAATTTAACCCCAAAGTATTTAAATTAAATAGAATCCCTGAAAATTTTTTATCATCTGATTTATCCAAATCTACATTCGCAAGACTTATTCGACAAATTGAGCTTTGTCGTGAAAACCAAAATGATATTGATGACTTATATGAAACAATTACCAAAACTGTCTATGACGAAATGAACAAACATATCCCTTCGTTTGATGCGTCTAAGAGAACAAAAAAACGTTATAAAATCTACAAACCATATTGGAATGATGAACTTGAAAATTTATGGCGCGCCATGCACAAATGTGAAAAAGATTACATCAGATTTCGCGGTAGACGGGAAAATAGAGATAATCTACGAATAAAGTTTCTAGTTTCGAGAAACAAATTTGATAAAGCTTTACGAACAGCTGAACGGTCATTTAATAAGTCCTTATGCATGGAAATAGAAGACAATTGTACAAATGATCCGCGAGCATTCTGGTCACATATTCAAAAGCTTGGCCCGAATCGCAACACTCGAATACCTTTCGAGGTGTATGATAATGACAATAACCTTAATTCTAATGAAGACGTCGTATTCAAAAAGTGGTCTGAAGATTTTCAAACATTATATGATAACAGCTCTGTCATTAATGAATTCGATGAGCAATTTTACGAAAACATTATTTGGGAAAAAGATTTTCTAGAGGGGCACATGCTTGATCCATTATATGAAGAGAATTTATTTCTTAACAGAATTATATCTCTAGAGGAAGTAGAATCAGTTGTCATGGCGGCAAAGTCAGGAAAATCGGTTGGTATAGACAAAATTCCCTACGAAGTGCTAAAATTTCCTATAGTTATCAGTTTATTGCATTCCTTATTTAACTTGTGCCTCGATACAGGTATCGTTCCAACAGCTTGGAAAAAAGCAATAATATCACCGATCCCTAAAGATATATCTAAAGACAAACGGGTGCCTTTAAATTATCGTGGAATAAGTCTAATATCAGTAGTCAGTAAACTTTATTCAAATGTTTTAAATAAACGTCTGATGAAGTATCTTGAGAATGAGAATAAATTTGCTGAAGAACAAAATGGTTTTAGACCCCACCGATCGTGTGAAGAGCATATTTTTTCAGCTACCACATTAATCAGAAACAGAATTCTACAGAAAAAAGATACGTTTGCTACGTTTATAGACTTACAAAAGGCATTTGATTTTGTCAATAGAGACATGTTACTTTTCAAGATGATTAAAAATGGTATTAATGGTAAATTCTATAGCTCATTTAAAGCTTTAATTACAAATATGCAGTCATGCGTTAAACTAAACGGTATACTTTCCGACTGGTTTCCCACTATTTCCGGTGTACGGCAAGGAGATACAAGCTCTTCAACAGTATTCGCTCTCTATATTAATGACCTTATTGAAGGGATTAATGGTCTGGGTAAAGGAATCAAATATGGAAATAACCAATTAAGCTGTCTGGTATATGCAGATGACATAATTTTACTATCAGAGTCTGAAAACGAAATGCAAACAATGCTAGACTTTACCAACGATTGGTGTAATAAATGGAGATTACGTATAAATCATTCGAAGTCAAACTGTATGCACTTTAGAAACAAGGGTAAATCCAGGAGCAAATATTTGTTTAAAGTTAAAAGCAATGTGCTAGAATATACCGACACTTACAGGTATCTCGGTATTTTTATAAATGAATTTTTGGATTTTTCATACACTGCAGATACCCTTGCTCAAGCTGGAAGCCGCGCACTTGGTTCTGTCATACATAAAATACACAGTAAGAAAGATATTGGTTTTAAAACTTATAAAAAGCTATACGAGTCGTGCGTTATACCGGTCACTGACTATTGCTCTTCTAGTTGGGGGTTTAAAGAATATAAAAAGTCAGAGTCAATCCAAAATAGATGTTTTCGATATTTCCTTGGTGTTCATAAATTTACTCCTCTACTATGTATTTCCGGCGATATAGGTGTTATCAGCTGTAGGCACAGACGTTGGGTCAACATGCTACGATTGTGGAATCGTATTATTAAAATGGCTGACAATCGCTTACCTAAAACTATTCTTAATTATGATTACGCTTGCAATCGAAAATCGTGGTGTTCAGAAATAAAACATATAATGGAAAACGTAAATCACATACAAACATATGAATCAAAGATACCGATTGACCTGGAACAATATAAGCAAGCAATATTTGTTAAGGAATCCGAAAACTGGCAAACTGAAATTCAGAAAATGGCTAAATTAAGAACATATAGAATTTTTAAGCAAACTTTTGGTCAAGAAGCCTATCTTTGTTCCAACGCTTCTAAAATAGAAAGATCTCATTTAGCTCAATTTCGTTTTGGTATCTTGCCTTTGAAGGTAGAAACTGGTAGATTTATAGGACAAGCATTAAGTGAACGTATCTGTAACCTATGTCAACTAAATGAAATAGAAAACGAAATTCACTTCCTTCTTAAATGTCCGAAATACGAAACTTTACGCCAAATTTTATACCAAAAAATTATTTTTACAAATCGAAATAATGAAATAAACATTGATTCCTTAAATGACAATGAAAAGATAACATATTTGCTTAATGAAAAATACTTGTATACCTCAAAATTTATCTTTAGTGCTTTTCAAGTACGTACAAACTCTCTGTACAGATAGTATTTCTTTTTTTTTTGATAGTCACACTTTCTCAGAATCTAAACCACTTAATCAGCTAACCTTTTATACTGTTTTACACAATTGCATTAAGATAGTCAACTATTGTATGTTTTAATGTCATTCAGTAATTGGTTTTGTACTGACATACTTGTACACGGATGTGCTTATATATTCAGTAACCATGTTTAAAGTGACATGTAAGCCCAACGCGGCCGGGTGTTACGAATCTTCTTGTTCTTTTTTATTACTGTGTTTGTAAAAATATGTAACATATGTCACTATAATAAAATGTTCGTTCGTTCGTTCGTTCGTTCGTTCGTATTATTCCGGAGCGGTATCCTTTAAAAAAAAAAAAAAAGGTTGCGGTCCGATCCCCAATGACAATTTTTTCCTGGAATAGCACGAAAAAAAAAAAAAAAAAGAATATAGTTTGTATGAATCTGCTACACGGAATCATACAACATGCCCGGTAATTTTTCTGTCCAAGTCTAAATAAACAGAAAAAAAAGATAAATAACCAACTTTGCTGCAGGAAAAGTTCAGCCATCCACAAGAAAATCTGTCTTCAGGGTTCCCCTTCAGATTAGACAAAAACCAGCCTACGCAGTCGCAGAAGCCATTCAGAGAGATGAGTTTTGGCACACACCATTCTCAGCAATCATCGAAGCAACAGACAAAAAAAAAGCTGATCAGACTGTGCCGATGTGAAAGCTGATCTGGGTCTTTGCTGTTTGCATAGGCATCAAGCAGGTTTTCTCATGACGCAGCTCAAATGGTCCTTTTAGGGGTGCATTGATCAAGACTTTCAGTCAGACAGTTTGAAACTATTTGCTTGTGTCCGAATTATGTTTGCTCTGTTGGTGACTGTTGTTTTCATAATTCTGGTGATACATGTGTGCGAAATGCCATCATTATACATGTATATAGTTGTTGTTATCATGGGCGGATTTAGGGGGTGGCGGAAGCCGCGTACGCCCCCCCCCCTTAAAATCGACCGAGGTAGGTAAGTCATAAAACTTAACATCCACATATGTGACAATAGGCCTATTAATTTGATCAAATATCAAATGCTGTTTGCTAATCACTTCAGTTTTCGTTGAATAGTCTCATTTTCGCTAGTTTGGCATCTTTCCGTTACTAAACGAGTCAACAGCATCCAATGCATCAAACATGTCCGACCCATCAAAGAGAAAAAAGCTCTGCCCTTGTCCATGATTTTAAGACTTTTTTTTTTTTTTGTTCAACCACTGCGAAAAACCAGACAAAATTTGTGATTTGTTCAGTTAGATCTTCTCTTGGAACAATTCAGACGTATATTTTTTTTAATGAATTTAAGGGTAGACATGGGCGGATTTAGTGGGGCGAAAGGGACGAAGCCGCCCCCCGCCTACAAAAAAAAAAAAATCGACCGAGGTACGTAAGTCATAACACTTTACAGGGGTTGCGATTTCTTCGCAGATTTCCGCGGATCGAATAGTTCCAAAGATCATATTGATTGGTCCAAATCCGGGGAGAAATTTGAAAATGGGGTGGGGGTTAAATCGTAAGTCTTAATCCCGGACAACCAAAACTGATTTTAGAAATCGATCTTTATGACAGCTGTTTATAGAATTAGATGCATTGTCTGCGTATGTCAATATTCTTCAAAGATTGGACTTGTGTGCTAGGACACATCACTATGCTGTACAGGATGAATAATAATACGCGGTGCATAACCTAAAAGTCTGCCGCTAAAAATGTAGCAAAGGAGATAATGGCTATAAACAATACTTTTGTGTAAAAGCCTAGCCTGTTTTTCGCTCCAATTTTTTTAAAAATTCAAGTGTTTCAAACGAGAAAAATAGTTTTAAAAAATATCATTATTTACTGCAGATCTTCGTACACAGTTTCTAACTATAGCTTTTTGGAAAACCAGGATTGTGCGAGTTTTTTTTTTTTTTTTTTTCCACAGACTTAACAAAAAACGTCTGGGCTTATACCGGGGCTATTTCCCATGCCTATGGGGCTGCTTTTATAAATGACTGGTGAGTAGGTTATATGCTAGCTAAAAATGGATATATGAGTCATACCAGGTAGCGTTTTAGTGAGTAAACGTACATTTTATTTTGAAATTCGGTGCATCGATTGCCGCCTTGACAAGTAGTCCGGTTCTGTACCCAGATTGCCAAAATCAGATAGGTATGTATCTGAAAAATGCCACCTAGAATGGAATCAGACAATTCAATTTTACATGTGACGTAACTGTACTTTAAGATGTGTGATGGTTTTTGCTGATACTTTGATTTCATCGTGTTATACATGGATCCGTGGAAAACGATATTGACCAATCAGGTCTTTGCATTACTTGGCCCGATGCGCCTTGCTGTCCGCTATTTTAGCTCACGACTAAACAACGACCTTTAGAGAGCGAAAAGCGTACACAGTTCTCTATTCCGAGCTCCGAAGTTTTAGTCTCCGGCGCTTTTTAATCTTTTTCCCCTTTCTGTATGTTTGTCGCATAAACAGTCGCTATGCATAATGACAACCACTTTGCCGCATTGTCGTATAAGATTTGGTCGTAAAATATCCCGAATGACGATCAAAACTGCGTCAATTACAGGGTGTCCATGAGTCACGCAAACATAAATTTCGATAAGAACGTTTAAAAAGACCTAGATTTTCTTACTGATGAAACTGCAGGCAGTTTTCTTATCGCATTTCTTAAAAAAGGTCCATTATTTGTCGGGTTCGTCACCATCCATAGCCATAATCCATACTTTGTCAGGTCGTTGTTTGGTGTGAACTGAAAGTTTTTGTAGATGTTCTTTCGGTCATCCGAAGTGATCGAGTAGAATATCATTGTTATTGTACATCCTTGGTTTGACCAGGACCCCCAGAATTTTACGCTTAAAAATCGGGGGAAAAAACGGAAAAATCGCAATATGCTCAATATGACCAGTAAAATGTTACCTTGACTGATACATTATCAAAACAAAAGATTAATAAAAGACACAACATAAGGAGTTAATAAAAGAAAATTTGATCGCCATTCCTTTGTTTTTTGCACGTATAGACAACAAAAATGGACAATGGTCATCCTTTGTTATCGGTCACGCTATCTTGCACACGAAAACCCATTACTTTTCTTGGGTGCGTTAATAGGGACAACTTTTATACCCAAATTAATGTGTTTAGACACGTTTTTATTTTAAACTGTGTAGATCATTAATTTAAGAAGGCATCGTGGTTGACAAAAAAATCTAATTAATGGCCTTTCATATCGCTTATGTCGCTACTTTTTGTTCACGTTGTGAGAGAATATGAAATATAGACTAACAATGTTGACTATCTTCCGATTTCATAACTTTTTTTTTTTTTGCCCTGTCAATATTTTCAACTCGACCAAACAATTATTTATTGCACGGTGAGCGCTAGAAGTTTGACATACGGTCTTCGACTTTAAAACTGAAAAAGCTTTTAATAATTCAAATAATTAGATGGTTTATGACAAACTTGCGAGCAAAGATAGATAATTGAGAAGATTTGTGACCTTTTGACAAAATAAATTATTTAAGTACATTTGATATTACTGCTTATGGCAGTAAACAACTAATCTGCAATGTTTGGTATATAGAAGGGTACTGTAAAAATATTTACCACATTATATCAATTCGATCTAGGATATTTAATGAGATACAACTGGTGTTATGGAATAGATTGCCAACCATCGGTACATAAAAATTGCAGCCAGGAAAGCTTTTAAAGGATTTTTTCAAATGCTCTAAAGCCAAGGTTTCCCGAGGGCTTCACCCTCTGGTCCCCCATGAGGGGACATTGCCTTTGACCCCATCGGGTCACCCCCTTTGCGGCCGAAAATTACCTCCCCTCAGCTCTTCAGCCAATCACTCCCGTGACTTTACATCCTCATATCTGCTAAATATGTGGCCATACTAATTTGATAAAAGATCAGTTGCAGTTCACTAATCACGCCAATATTTCATTGATCATTTTAAATTCGCTAGTTTGGCATCTTTCCGATACTTAAAGAGTCAACAGCAACCGATGAATCTAAAATGTCTGACCCATCAAATCGAAAAACAGTACGGTCTTGTATGCCCCATCAAGTTGGAATGATTTAAGATAAGACTGGCCTATATTTCACCATCGATTTGATTATTCTTTAGACAGGATCAATGGGTAGGGTATAATCTTTTCGGTACAAAAAACAATTTTACCAAATTGATTACATTCGTCTAGCTACCTGATGACGACGTCAAAGGAACGACATTAAAATTTTTTTTCGTCGGCTGAATTTTCGGGGGTAGAAGGTTTACCTTTTAATAACAAGCAGTGTGTGTGTGTGTGTGTGTGTGTGTGTGTTTTAACGATGTTTTTGAGGTAGAAAATGATTTTCTTCACAATGCCATCAAAATCCGTACTGTTGCTTTAAACTTTGATTCCATTTACGCCCCCCTAACCAAAAATCCTGGATTCGCATCTGGTTATATGTTCTTTTGATGACTTATTCTCATGGTTCATCGTGATGCAATAGTATTCTAGTCATGTAAATGGTCAGCAACGCTAATCTCGGGAAGGCACCTTTGCCAGTAGCTTGGCTTCCTTCAACCTGTAGATATTGGATGTTTTGTTGCTTTACATTCTTTTCAATAATATTTCAGCCATTGCAGGATGATGGATTAGTAATTGTGAAAGACTCTGTGCAATGAACCGCCGTTTAGGTACGGAAAGAATCTTGCCTCTGACGGGATTCGAACCGGGACCTCGTAATCGGAAGTTGGGGTCGCTAACCGCCCGGCCACATGGACAGCTCTCAGCCAAACGATATAAATATCTTCAAAAATGTGTGGTCAAATCCAGGTATGGGTCCTACCATATGTATTTCACTTTTTTCCCCTTGAGCATTTGAATTAGCGAATTATTTTATACATATGCTCTTCGATATATAAATAAACAAAGTCTGGCTTGTATCTTATTTAAAGGTCAGGGTCACAGCGAGGTCAAAAATGTTTTTGACGGGTAGCCGGTTTCGTGTCCGGGCCATAACTTATGTCCCTATTATTTGATTTCAGAATATTGCACAAATGTTAACCAGATCAACACCATGTGTCATGGACAAAAGTAATGTCCGTAGGTTAGAGGTCAAGGTCATAGCAAGGTCAAATGTGTGTGTATGTGTTTCTTTTTTTTAAGGGGGGGTAGTATACATGGATGCGTGGAAATCGATATTTGACCAATCGGGTCATCGCATTTATTTGGCCTTGCTGTCTGCTATTTCGGCTCCCATACAAGTGACTGTTAATGTTGGAGAAGTGCGATATTATGTGTGTTTACAACGCTTGAATTTTAAGAAAAGGTTTAAAAGATGTGTTTTGCGAACGTGTACGGATTACGTAAGATATACGCAGATGCTACAAGTTTGCACTATGATTATGATTGACAATGGGACATAAGCAAAGAGTTTCGATCAACGCTGTATTACGCAGTGGATTAATTAATGTTAGTTTTTTTTTTTTTTCTCTGAAACTCTCTGAAAGAGACAAAAAATGTTTTACAGCGGAAAATAAAGGTAAACTATATGAAATACTTATAAAGTACGTTCACTAAAATATCTAACCTTGTTTAATAACCTCTGCACATTCAAAGACAAGCACTTGTCATCAATGTTTCAGTTTGACGTTACTTCAACATTAACGCTTGGTGCGTGAAGAATGCTGAATGCTGATTGTATAGATACAGATCAAAAGGCAAAAAATGCAGTATATTCTTGGATTCAAACGGTTTGAAGGGTTCTCCCCTGGCCCTTATAGCGTATCGGCCCGATACGCCTTCCAAAGATTTACCCATTTGCCGATACGCCTTTGAAATGCCGCAACAGCTTATTGGCAAGTCCGATACTCCTTAATATTATACCCTTGAGAAAAGTGGCAAATACCCTAATTAATCTGTAAATTAGAGGCCCTCATGCTGTTTTGTCGATAAGGGGTAATAAAACAGCATATACACATCCCTAGAAAATCACTCAAGCGTTGACCAGGTAGAGGGAACCAATATTTCAAGTAAAATTGGTACCCGGATGTCAGGTCGTAAACTAGAACGAAGTTAATTTGTCGTGGTTCCCATCTGATAGTCGTAAAAACAGTTATAAATCTGTGGTAATCGAAAGCCACAGACTCGCGAGATATTACTTTGAAAGGTGTTAAATTATAAACCAGTCTGCCTGTAGATAGGTAAGCATCCCATTATATCCCATGTATACCAGACTTAAAGGTGAGAATGCCGTGATAAATCACCGAAAATGTGTAGCCCTTATTTGTTTGACGTAATTTTGTAATTGTGTGAAAGGCCCTTCTTCCAACCTGACGGGCTAAGTGATTATGTATAAAATGAATTACCAAACCTATTTTGTCAGTCCTTTTCATTGTGAGAATTCAGTCTGATCTTGGATATTTTTAGTGGGTCAATACTGTAGGCCCTGATTCTACATTTCTAAGTGGTTGGTTGATTTTGCAAGCAAAGATCAGTCTGCACATCTGTACATTCTGATCTATAGTTACTGCTTATTGCTCTGTTACAATCAATCGTACCTAATTAATTTCATGAAAGAACTGACTATCTGTATCTCTTTAGATTGGATTTATAAATTCCTAATCCTGAAGAACTTTTTTTCGTAACTCCTTACCACACAATTTTTTTCTTTTAATAAATTTTAAAGGGTTTGCAGACGACAAATTAAAGGTGGCTCAAATTGTGAAAACTGAAATTAATATGATAGAAAACATTGTGGTAAAAGAGGAAGGTACTAGTAGAAGCATTTTATCCTTTTCCATAAATGTTTTCCAAGGCTTTCTCTAAACTAAAGGGTTGTTAAAACTTGGGATTGTTTGGTGAAGGCTAAATCATTAATCAAGCTAAATCCTTCAAGGGAAACAGGAATTTAACTCTTTACCAAACAACAAATTTTTGGACTTGTCAAAATCGAACGCTTTTGCAGACGACAGATTAAATGTTGCTAAAGTGATGATTTCTCTCTTTCATAGGGTAGAAACATTGTGGGAGAAGGAGAAAATGCTAGTTACCACTTGGAGTTAAATCACTGTAGCATTCTGACTTTGGCAGAACATCATTAGTAGAATTGTCGAATTTTGCAGATTTAATTTTCAATACTTTCATTTAACAAGAAAACACTTAAAATTATATTTCAGACTGTGAAAGAGGTTTTTCTACACTGAAAAGGATAAAGACAGACTTGAGATAAAACCATTCAGGCCATATTTAAAACTGTCTGTTGACTGTCTCTTTAGGAGGAAAATCAGTACATGAGTTCGACATAAAAGAATGTGTAAATGTTTGGTATCAAGAGAAAAACAGTAAAATTAATCTGTGTTAAGGACAAATGCGAGATTAACAAACATGAGTTCTTTCACTCTTAACCAAATGATACAATTTTAGACTAGTCCAATTTGAGAGCATTCGCAGATGACAAATGGGACTCAAAAATTGAAATTAGCTTTTTGGAAGGCAAGAAAACATTGTGGAAAAAGGAGAAAATGCTGGTTACCAGCATCTTTTCTTTTTCCCACCATGTTTTCAAAAGCCTTCTTTTTTCAGGGTTGTTAAAACTTGGGATTGTGCGGTAAAAGGTTAAAATATGTGGCCAGGTAGCATCATAGATTTGTTATTTTTTTAAATTTTATAACTGATTACATTCTTTAGTTTAAATTTTATTTTTCTTCAAATGACTATTGAAATAACACAACTGAATAAATTGAAGACAAAAATATACCCCATATCTTTGTTTATTTCTTAACCCTTCTGCTGATCTCGAAATATTCCTGCTTTGGCAGGCAGCATAGACAAAGATCAGCCGTAACATATGATAGTGTGCAGTCTAATCATAGTCAAAACTACCTGCTTGTCATTTTAGCATTTTAAAATATCTTTCCAGCACAAAATTATAACAAATGCATTGAATATTAAAAACAGTTGGGAATTGAATTTTATTTAGCAGGACAAGGATTGATATAAAATTGAAATATATCCCTCTTTTAACAATATTTACGTGTCCTTCAAAATCTTTTGGACACGTCTTTGCGGCAAAGTAGCACTACGCCTTCCAAATTTTTTGGGGAGAACCAGATTTAACCATCTGCTACTTAAATTAAGCACATTTACGTGTATACTGAAAGTACACGTAGATTTCAATTGTGAAACAGACTAAGTTCTGTTCTGTACAGTTTTTGAAGTTCAGCTCAAAAGGCGACTGATGTTAATTAAATCAACTTTTAATTTGGCCATATTTAAGTGGACTAGCACATCTGCCATTTCAAAGGGTATGTCGGTAAACTGTTAAATGATACGATGTGTGTTTGATTGCCACTGTAATCCACTCGACCACCTGTTGTCTTCATGTATCATAAGATAAAACAAACTACCTCCTATGATATTAACAAGTTTGTTAATTGTCAGCACACATTACACATTTTAAAATCATCAGGCAACCATTTCCCCTTATTAACTTGAAACTGAAACATTTCTTAGACTTACACCTGTCTGTTGAATGAGACAGTCTACAGATATTTCAAAATGCTTGTAATTTAGTCTAATTTCTTATCGAATATGATGTTGAGACAACCTAACAAGCCTTACAAAAATATTAACAACCTTTAATTCTATTATACTTAGGCAAAACTGAAGTTTATGAGGTGTTTCATTCTTTCTCACTGAAGTTCAAAACTTCGCTGGCACAGGTATTACAGTGTCCGTGGTCCCTGAAATTCACACTTTTTGCACATATTAGTTTAAGAATCCATAAATTTCTTACCGAGAATCCATCATCGGCAAAAACGTATGAAATGGAATATTTTTCCGGAATTTAATCGATAGAAACAGTCATGACAGCACGATTTCAGTAGCCTCTCTGCTATACTGTATTACGTGTTTACTGCGTTTCCTTGGGAGCCCTTAGCGACGGTTTATCTCATCACTACGGATTTCTGTAAGCTGATCAGTCAGTAATATCTGTTATTGTGCTTTCATTCCACTCCTTCCTGCACTTTGCAGGTTAACAATTTACTTAGTAATTCAAGGGAAAAATAACGGAAGAAAAACAGTTGAATGACTTATGTAACATGCTGGAGTCATGGCCTTTGTCATCACAAGTATAGGTGTAAAGTTTCATAAGACTGTAGAAACTGGAGAAATACTCAACTTGCCAATACAGATTTGTGGACATAATTCTGTAAAAGACTGGGCAACTGACTTAGCCCTCGTTTCCAACCACGCGTTTTTACCCGTGCGGGTGATGCGAATCTTCTCCGCGCGGAGAGCGAAAATAAACGGGCAAGTTAAATTTCATTGTCTCGTTTCTAACGATGCGTTTTTACCGCGCGGCAAAAAGTCCATGCGGAAAAATGTTGTTGTTTTTTTTTCCGCACGGTAAAATATCCGCATACCCATATATGGAACGTGACGTCAGTAGTAAAGGAGGGTAGACCTCGGACTCGGTCCGAGGTCTACCCTCCCTGAGTCCCCAGTCTACCCTCCCGGGTCCTTAGTCTAACCGCCATGGCGGTTAGACTAGGGACTCGGAGGCCGCTTCACCGGTGATTTGGCGGCAATTCGGCTTCTGCGCGTAGAAATACAATAATAAATAGTCCGCTACTTGGATAAAAGTAGTTCCGGCAGGTGGTTCAGGCAGAGACCCTCGTTGGACTTAGTCTTTTTTGGGGAGTTGTTCTTTCTCTCTATTACCGTCGGACTTAGTCTTTTTTCCACAATTTGATTAAAAAGTAGTTCCGGCTGATGTAAACAAGTGTTTTGATTGGTCGAGACGTTTTCCCGCCAAAATTCAAATTGGTGGTGAATCACACCACAGGATGGTTCAGCCAGACGTCCTCGTAGGACTTAGTCTTTTTTCACAATTTGATTAAA
This sequence comes from Tridacna gigas, assembly GCA_945859785.2. Classification (NCBI taxonomy): domain Eukaryota; kingdom Metazoa; phylum Mollusca; class Bivalvia; order Cardiida; family Cardiidae; genus Tridacna; species Tridacna gigas. The sequence continues at coordinate 57,697,596 of OX244034.2, forward strand.
AGTAGTTCCGGCTAATGTAAACAATCTGGCTCAGGTAGATAGCTCAGACTGGCTCAGGCAGAGACTATCGTTGGACTTAGTCTTTCTTCCGACTTTTGTTCGCCTCAATCTTTCTCTATCACCATTGGACTTAGTCTTTTTTCCACGATATGGACTATATTCCCTACTTACGCTAGTTCAGGCAAAGAGTATCGTTGGACTTAGTCTTTCTTCCGTCTTTATTCGTCTCAATCTTTCTCTATCACCGTTGGACTTAGTCTTTTTTCCACGACATGGTTCCCAAGACAAAAGGCTCTTCTATTGGTCTTAGCGATATTGACTAGATTTTCTAGGGTTTGGTTAGTCCTGAAAAGGACCGTTTTTGAGATTGGACTGTCTTTTTTTGTCTTTTCTGTGTCTTTTTTTTTTTTTTTTTGCTGTGTTTTTCCTCTTCTAATGACAACTTTCCTCTATTGAGAACTTTTCTTTGTTTCTTTGGGTGTCTTTTTGAGTTTGAGTTTTGGAATCTTTGGGATCTTGAAGTCTTTGAAGTTGTCGATGTTTTTTCCATGTTTTCCCAACCCTATTTTTGGCGGTGATACATAGGTGGGATCGTATCGTTGTTTTTTGTGAAGTTGGCCATCATCGTCTTTCTCTATTTCTCGTTTTTTTTATTTTTTATCTTCTCTTCCTTTGGTTGATGATCTTTCTCTGGCTGTGTTTCCTTTGAGTGTTGCTTTTCCTTCGAGTGTTGCTTTTCTTTTGGTTGTTTTTCCTTCGACTGATTTTCCTTTCACTTCTGATCTTTTTTTACAACTGTTACGAGGGAATCTGTTAGTCTTCGAAGGCTGGTTTTATCAAAGTCGAACTCCACCGGAATCTTCACAATAACAGGCGTAGTTGACTGTCTTTGCTGACATATTGTCTCGATGTTTCTGTTCAATGTTTTTAACTCCTCTAAAATCTGAGTTATTGTAGCATCTTGTTTTGATATCATCTGTCGCATCTCTTCCTCGAATTTGTTAACTGACCCTGCCATTGGCTCAATGAATGTCGAATTCATGGCTGACGCTAGAATATCTCCACTGTTTCCACTCTGTGGCAAGGAGTTGTCTAAGATGTAGTCGGTTAAGTTGTAATCGGCTAAGTTGAGATTCATCTTTCCCGTTAACAGTATGTTTTTTTTACTCGCACTACTCGAAGATCGAGAGCCGAATGATTGTAGAGAAATATCGTCAACGTTTTAAAGGTTAGTAGGGGGATTGACCTACTTTGATACAGAATTAAGAGCGCGGACCCGGTCGGAAGCACCCACGAATGATTATAACACTTAGAGAGAGAAATGATAGAAATCTGGGGTACTAGCTAACCGATTGATCTGATCTCTATTGCGAATGTAACATGTCCTATGATTGAACGAAAACAACTGAATTCTAGTCAAGCAGAAATGATAGTCTTTCGATTTTTTACATAGTTATATTGGTTACTTGCAAAAGGATGAACTACACTATATTAGGGAATATTATTTGGGATGAAATTTTCTTAGAGTTATGTAGAATTTTGTTTGACAAAATTTGAAAAGATAGAACTTTCTTGACGTTTGTAGTCCTGAAAAGGACTGTTTTTCGAAGATTTGTATTTTTTCAACCTCTTCGTCTATCTCTCGCAGCCTCTAACTCATTAATTAACATGATAAGTAGTGCTATTTCATGACGTATCTGTCGTCGACGAAACCATTCTTCTAGCCAGTTCCCTATCGAAAGATATGCCACTGCTCCAAACATGAACATGCAAAACATTTTTTATTCTGGGGTATTGAGAGGTAAAAAATGATTAAATGAGAACTTCGCTGGCTTTCTTTATACGTTTTTACAGATGGTTTGACCTACTTCGACTCAGAATTAACGTTAGCCAATCGTTAGTTTCGTTATATTCTCTTTGAATAAGTAAACGATAGGTGAAAACAAGTCTATACGTTCCGGTAGGGCTCAAGACTTTCTGATGAACTTAGTCTTTTTTTTTGACAAGTTGAAGCAAAAAATTACTTTTTTCTTAAAATCAGAATTGACTTGGTCTGACAATTTGAAGAAAGTAAACACTTTCTAGGTGTATGTTAGCCCTGAAAAGGGCTGTTTTTCACCATTCTCTGTAATGAAATTGAGTTAACTATCGGTTAACTTAATTTCAAAACTAGAGAAAAGATCGAGGACTCTAAACCTCCTCATCTGAATCTTCGGGGAATAGCTCACGCCGAAGTTCGTTGATTTCTTCAAGTTTGCCTTGGACATACTCATTATACATAATGAGTACTCCTTTAATTGTGCAAAGTTGAATTTTCAGATTATACTGCACGGCTCTGCTTTTACACTTATCATACCGTTTTTCCATCCCACTCAGACGAATTTTGAGTAATTCAATCTGTCTGCAACCTCTTCTAAAGCGTCGCTCTGCTTCGATCAATTTGAATCGCTTGTCGAGGGTTTTCATTTTTGAGCTCTGAGAGGAAAAACTGATTAAAAAAGAAAAAAATATCCCCGTCTTTTATAGCTTGGTAGGGGGATTGACCTACTTTGACTCGGAATTAATGTTATCCAATCGTTAGTTTCGTTATATTTCTTAATTCAGAATTGACTTGAACTGACAGTTTGAAGAAAAAGTTAGAACTTTCTTGTTGCATGTTAGCCCTGAAAAGGGCTGTTTTTTATGAAGATTCATCCTTCACTGGTTGCGATCGAGTTGTTCTTCTTCTTCTTCAAACTGCACCACAATGAAAGCTTGACAGCATTGATGACACCAAATCACTACGCCATAGTCTTCATCATAGTCATAAAATCCCTCATCTGGTTCTGGGCAATTGTGCTTTTCTCCAAGATGGTGTAGGATACGAAAGCATTTCCCACACTCTATTGCACATGGTCTATCACACTGAGGACAATAAGGAAAAAATATAAGCATTTTCTCGTCTTGGTATACTTTTACGATTTCTTATTCGTGCTACTCGAGAGAAACGAGAGTCGAATGGTTATAGGAAAGGTTCACTGGATTTTTTATAACTTGATGAAGGGGATTGACTTACTTTTTTTTTTGACTCAGAATTAACGTAGACCAATCGCTAGACTCGTTATATTCTTTTGTAGAAAAGGAATAGTGGGAGTGGGAAAAACGGTTGATCTTGGCCGGCGTGGGAAAAATGACGACTCTTCTGATAGGACTTGGCCTTTTTTTGAGTCTGATGCAACCAATCTTTCGATCTGAGAAATACGTTTGTGAAAATTGACAATTTGAAGAAGCAGACTTCCTGGGTATTGGTTGGCTCTGAAAAGAGCCCTCAATCCTAAAAGAAGGAGAGAGTGGTTCTTAAAAAGAACCATTGTTTTTTATCCATTATACAGGATATGCCGTGATGACAGAAAGATCTTTATACCTAACTACGTCCGTAAACTCAAATCCATCATAGCAGGCGACGACTTTACAAACATACGCCTCTTTACCGTCTGCATCTTTTCCGATTTCAACAGGAAATTTCATTTCAAAAATTATCTTGTTGAAACCTTGCAATTTAATACTATCACTATGTTCTACAGTAGATTTTACCATTTCATAAATTTCTGAAACCGAAAATCTTTTAGAGAACAAGCTAGGCTGAGATTCATCCAAGTATCGTTCTGCATCAAAATAATGTTTTCTAATGAAATGCTCATAATTGAAGTACTTCTTATAGCGTAAATATTGCCCGCTATAATAAGATTGAGGCGGAGTACCAAAACCCTGTCTCACGGACATATCGCTAGGATAAAAAAGATAGAGAAAGAATAAAAGATAGGAAAAATTTTGCCAGCATTTTATAGCTTGGTAGGGGGATTGATCTACTTTTGCAATGGAATTAAGAGCACGAACGGGGACGAGAGCATGTAGATAGAACATAACGTACTGTAAAAATTCATTCACATAGAATGTTATGATCTAGCTACATTTTTCCAAGTCTGAACTTTTTTGGGAAGAAAATCAAAACAGACGACCTTTTTTAAAATCATTTCTTTATTTATTCAAAAGTTCTTAACAATATCATTAAAAACAGTAACGTTTAAAAACAAAGCAAATGTTCTAACACTATATTCCATATATACAAAGACATTTTATATACAAAGCAATGAAGATACATTTTCTTACAACAATGACAAAACAATTTTTTACAATGCAAATTCACAGATACCTCGATTTTTCCACTTGTCTTCATGTTCCGCAACAGTTTTGTGCAATTGTTCATTGCCCAAAAACAAACGATATACACTGTCCAAACCACTATATTCACACGTTCCTCTAATTTGAAAGACGTTTTTGAATACTGCTTTTGCTGAAAGAGTTGAAAGTACGATTTTTTCTGTGACATCTCTATCAAATAGAAGATAGCCTTCCATGATATCCACTCCTTCTGCATTATCTCTTGATTTTGTATACCGTAAGTAAAAGTTAAATAGGTCTGATTTCATTTTCAGCAGGTTCAGATAACTTTCTTCTGGTCTTCCTATGATAATGAATCGCCATCGACTTGTGGCTTGCAACTGCTTAGCGAAATAGTCACTTTTCCACAAACAAGCTGTTAAATAGCCTTTGATAGTGGTATCGAAATGTGAGTCAGTCACCAACATTGCAATAAAGTCGTGCATGCTATACAGCTTACAGGATGTCTCTCCTTTTGCAACGCCTTTATGCAATTTATCTATCCAAAGTTTCACACAGTTGAATTTAAGGCTGAATTGTGTTCGTTCATCGAGCGTGTGCAGATGGATGAAATCTCTATAAACTTTTTCACGTAGTTCTATCGGCAAAGGCAGCATTTCACTTGACATGATTTCTTCACTTTTGATAGAGCCGTCTTACTTTGATCGTTCACTTCAAGTCAGTGTAACATGGTGTTGTTCCTTACAGTTATTTATACCCTCAAAAACTTATAGGTCATAGAGTGCAGTATCGTTACAATGCAAATTCACAGATACCGCGATTTTTCCACTTGTCTTCATGTTCCACAATAACTTTGTGCAGTTGGTCATTACCCAAAAACAATGGGAATTTGCTGTCCATTTCACTATATTCACGTACTCCACGAAATGGAAAAACATGTTTTGAAATATCTTTTGTCGAAAGAGTTGAATATACGATTTCCTCTGTGACATCTCTATCAAATAGAATATAGCCTTGCAGGGTATCCACTGTTTCCTCACCGTCTTGAATGGACCCTCTTTTGTAGCGTAAGTAAAAGTTAAACAGAACTGATTTCATTTTCAGGACGTTCAGAAAACTTTCTTCTGTTCTTCCTACGATGATGAATTGCCATCGACTTGTGGAATCCATTTGTTTAGCAATATAGTTGTCTTTCAACAAACAAATTGCTAAATAAGCTTTGAGAGGAAGATCGAAATCTGTGTCGTCCCCTAGCATCACAATAAAGCTGTGTATACCATACAATTTGCAGGATGTTTCTCCTTTTGCAACTCCCTTATGCAATTTGTTTATCCAAAGTTTCACACAGCTGAATTTAATATCAGACTGTACTTGTTCATCGAGTGTGTGCAGATCGATGAAATCTCTATAAACTTTTTCACGTAGTTCTATCGGTAAAGGCAGCATTTCACTTGAGATGATTTCACTTTTTGATAGAACCGTCTTACTTTGATCGTTCACTTCAAAACAGTGTAACACGATGTTGTTTCTTACAGATATTTATACCCTCAAACTTTTATGGCCATAGGGAACAGTATCAGTATCGTTTACAATCACTCTTTTGGTGTATACAGAGCGAAAGGTTTTTGTCTGTGGTTCACTGGTCACTGTTCTGTCTCTATGCCTTTTGATTCTGCAGTCATACTGAACTTTGATTTCTACTGTACGATCCAAAGCACATTTTGAATAGGTGTCGAAATTCACCATCTGATTTGTATTGTAATCCAAAGTAATTCCCTTGACTTTACATTTGCTTTTTTCTTTTCCATCTTTTGTTCTCATTTTGTAAGCGTAATTCTTGGGACCTAATCCTCTGAAATGAGTAATTCTGCAATCAGTCTCTTCATCGGTCCATTTTCCTAGTCTACTGTTAATGATGGGAGGGTTCCACAATGGAGGGTCATGAATGTACATACAACTGTCTGTATCGAAATACAGAACTCTATCTCCCAATCTTTCAAGAACACTGTACAGTTCCAACCTTGCATAAGCTGTTACGTAGGATGCTACAATAACATTGGCTGTAGCATGCGTTTCGACAAAGTCCATCTTTTCTTCATAGTTGACCAAAATGAATGGACACTCGTTGTCAAAAATTTCCACATGCTTTACCGTGTATTTCGGGTCGGTAATCAAGTCGAAATATTTAGATGGTTCTCTGATGTATTTCGTCTTGCTCATGTTTTCACGCTGTGCTAATTTTCCCCAAAGACAGTTCAGCATAATCTTAGCAAATGATCTTTTACCAGGATTTTTTTGAGTACATTTTGGATCGAGACGAATCCCTTCGGCTTCCTCATACTCGCGAATGAATTGATCCTTTTCCGAGTCTGTCTGACACCAACCGGGATATCCACTGGCTTCTTGCTTGATTTTCAAGAAATTGTCCACATAGCCTTTAAAGAATTGGTCCGAAACAGAGTGGAAATGCCAGATTTCATACACAAACATCAGCCGATAACCACAGTCAAGAGCTTTGAACAGTTCAAATGTAACCCAAGTTCCAACCAATGCTCTCTCTTCTTTTCCATGGTTACAAACGTTTGAGCTTTCTTGTGCACATTTCATACAGAGTGGAAACATCATTTTGTTGTTACAGTGAACTGGAAGAACAGGATGAAACATATCAGTTGGGGGTAGAACTTTGCATTTAATGAGTCCTTCATACTGACGAATATTCTTCATGTCAATGTTCTCAGCAGTCAAGATTGTTGGATGGCTTACAGGATAGGATTTATGCTTGCAGACGTAAGGATACAGTGAGCAAATGTCAATGTACTTGATTTCCTTTTCACTGCTTTCCTCAACACCATAGGCAATTTTTATCGCATTGCATCTGCCTCCAGCCAGACCCTCTCTTGGTTCGATGGGTTCGCAGTTCGGATATAGACTTTCAATGGTTTTTTTTGTACTCTTTGTCCTTTTTCATCTTGGCATCGAATTCATGCTCCCATATGGTCACGACGTTATATCCCATTCTTTTGATGGTTTCTAGCCGTTCGATGGTACTGTTGTACAATTCATCCATTGTTTTTCCATTGATGGGGTTGTTATATTTTCGATCCTTAAAACATGTCTGGCAACCATGAAATAAATCCCCGAGGAATTCATAGACAGTGTTTGAATTGTGGTGAAAACCGTCTACAGTGTATTTCTCTATTCGAAATTCACCACCATTTTTGGCATGTTGAATATGAATCCCTTTTTCCATAGCAATGCTTTGAATCCACCGTATTGCTTTCATAGAAAACCGACGTCTGGCTGGATCTTTGCTTGAAATTATGGCTATCTGATCTTTTGGTAAATAATCTTTTCGCCAAATCTTGTTACAGGCACCGGCGATGGTAAACGCCTCTGTAAATGGACAAATTCCACTCTGTTCGATAAACAGCTTTCTGAATTCACCACATCCTCGTCTTAGGATATCAACATCCGATCGACAGTACAACTCCATCTCTTTTTGAAAATTGAATTCCTCACCATTTTGAACTTTGTCATTATACCAGACTATGAATTTCGATCGAGCCTCTTCAGACATTGAATCGGGTTTGTAATAAGACATGTCCAGGTACGGACCGACGTAATCCCAGAATTCGTCTGTATTTGCCCAGTGAGGAAAGTAACCTTTTTTCATTTCTTGAAGCCCGAATGTAGTTGGAAATTTTGCCAGTCCAAAGTTCATGAAGCTGAAGGAGTCGATCAAACACACACCATTCTGTTCTAACTTCAAAATATTATTTCCATTCATGATCAGTTCTGGTTCTTTCATCCCAACGTTGATAATGTGGTTGAGAATAAATTGACCATCATAACCTTTGAGATTATGGGCAATGGCTATGATTCCTTTATGATGCTTTGTAAAGAGCCAGCTGCAAAATTGACTCAAAGTTTCTTTTCCTTGAAAAATAACTTCTCTTCCTTCTTCGAATTCACTGCATGTGGAACAATGAAAATCGAGCGGTTTATCGATACATTCAGCACAGGCTCGGTGTGCAATACAGTAATTCGGAATGTGTATCCCTGTGTCTTGCTGGCATTCGAAATCAAAGAAAATGAACAAAGGCTTTTTGACTACAGAAGAACTCGTCTCATCGTCGCTGTCGTGTTTCATCTTACTCTGGTAAGGCTGAATAAAACAGCGATGAGAGAAGTCAACTATTTTCTTGCAGAGGTGACACTTTTTCTTTCCCTTACAGACATGATTTTTCTTTCTGACAAAAAACTGGGCTCCACATTTTGAACAAAGTTTCACTAATTCACAAATGGTTTTCTTCTCTTTACCTTGAAGTGTTTTGTGTTTTTCCAAGCATTCTGCACTGAAAAAACATCTATAACACTTGGAACAGTCATATTCTTTTGATTCTGATGGACATTTTCCAGCACGAAAGCAACCTTTACAGATCTTTGAGCAAACATGGTCTTCCCGATTCCTGTAACGCATATCACAGAACTCACAATAATAACTACAATCAAGAAATGCTGTGATGGATTTGATGTAGTCATAGTGGTTTTGATGAAAGTACAAATGTATGATTTTACTATTGTCTTTCACTTCTGGATGTTCAAACACTTTCTCCAATTTTGAATGCTGTTGATGGACTTTAATAACATAGTCTTTTTCATACAAGAAATCTTGAATTTTTTTGTATTCTTCAAGACCTACAGGCTGCGTCGACGAAACTCCAGCTTCATTCATCAATTTCTCGGCTTCAGTCTTTTGAAGTGGTTTGTTTGATCTTTTGATGTAATCCCATCTTCGGCTCCATTCTTGGGTGTTTTCACGTTCATGGTGATAAATCCCCACAACAACGGCTCTTGCAAAACATAGATGATCTTCATTATTAATTTCAATAATCGATTGTTTCTTCTTTGCGAAAACTTTTGAATCCAATACTTCTGTACCCCTAACTCTTTTGCCACTTCCACTTGGGGGTACCGTATGTGTGATATCGAATGTCATGCGACCATCGCTCAAGACGAATTCCTCATTCGACTGTAGAACTTTTTCAATCTCGTCCAACATAGTATGACTCTCCAACTCCTCCACATATAGAAAGGGAATGTGAATTCCTATAGCCAATGAAGGGTGATTGATGCTAATTCTAATCATATCCCTCGATTCAGCCTTTAACTTTTGAACGATTTGTTGGATAACATCGTCGAATAAGGCGGTCAATTGCTGTGGTTGTAGCTCATCGAATTCCTTAAAAGATGCCTCCAGTACATGGGAATCTGTATTGAATTTTCTTGACTTCTTTTTTCCCACTTCTTTTAAGGCGTATAGACTTTTCATATCCAAAGATTTCTTGTCTTCACTTTCTTCTTCCTTGGGTGAAAATAACCCAGCATGACTTTCTTCTTTCAAAGATTTCTTATCTTCTTCTTTCAAAGATTTTGTCTTCTTCTTTCAGAGATTTCTCCTTCGTTGAGACTTTCAAAGATTTTTTGTCTTCACCATCACTTTCTTCTTTCAATGGTAAACTTTTTCTCTTTTTGGTTGACGGTGAAAATTTCTCATCATCGCTTTCATCATTACTGCTACTGTCTGGGTAGACTAGGATTCTTTTTCTTTTTTTTGCCGGCAGTAATTTTTTTCTCTTTTTCGGCATGGACTGAATTGTCTTATCGTCGCTTGTACTGTCTGAATAAGGTACTAGCCTTTTAGACATTGTTTTATGGCTGATGATAAGCCAGACAATGACCCAAAACTAAAAAAATCCTAGCTTTTTTATATCTTTTTTCAGACCAAACGTGTCTAAAAAGAGGCGTTACGATTGAAATCTTCATCATTCTTCGGAAAGATTTCAAACAGGACAACCGGTAGAAAAATGAGTGGGTTCAAGCTACAAAGTACAACACCAAAGAGAATGTATCTGTATGTTAACCCATACACTCACGATTATGAGATCACCAATATACCGTCAAGATATCAAGTCTACCATACTGGAAACTACGTGGGATCATTTCTAACCCACCAACATTTTGCAGAAAAAGATGTCTATCGTATCACCAGAGTCCTGGATCAAGCAACATTCGACAAACGCCATGGGGTGAGTGGTATGACAACGAATATTTGTTTTACATGCAACAGATCAGGACATTGGGCCAGACAATGTCCAGAAAAAGAAAATCTGATGTGGAAATTCGTCTCTGTCTTCGTGGACCCCTACAGCCACGATGTCAAAATCTCGTCAACAATGGAGACTGGGGGTGAATTCCAACATATGAAATACTTGGGGCTCTATTATCCTATAAAGTAGACGAGAATAAACGGAAGACAAGATCGTCACAGACTACAACTTCATCGACTGGAAATCAGATCGAACAGGAGATCGAAAATATGGAGCATGATAACACAGAAATCAACGACACAGAAATCTGTAGAATTTAAGTAGAAATACATGATAAGCCGCAACAAAGTTCCCAAAAAAATAAACTTTCTTCAGAGGATACTCTTATACTCGATCAAAACAACGAACCCTCTTCAGAGAAGATGTCTGGAGAGGAGCAAAACAATCAACTTTCTTCAGGATCTGAAGAAAAGAAAATCAACGAGAAAATCAACGAGAAAAGAGAAAAGAAAAAAAAGAACTGTTTCTTCTGCAAAACAAAAAAACATGGTGCAAAAATCTGTCCAAATATTGTGTTGAAAAATAACAATGACGAACACAATGATGGAAACAATGAAAAAAAGAGGAAACGCAAGAGTGAATGTGAACCTGACATCCCGAAGAAAAAAAGAAAAACACAGTGAGTTGTAAAAAATGTGGTAACATTTTTTCAAAGAACTGTTTCAAAGAACTGTTTCAAAAAACGATTCATTTATTTCTGCAGTTCAATGTTTCATTGTATATATATTTTACCAGTTCAATGTTTCATTGTAATGATTATTGTACAGAATGTTTTAAATAAAAGATATAAAAACAAATGTATAGGCCTTGACTTTTTTTGTTTTTGACAATTTGAAGAAAGTAAAAAACTTTCTTGGTATTGGCTAGCCCTGAAAAGGGCTGTTTTTAAAAATTAAAGAGAACGTATTCTTTACCATTTCAATGAAGGATACATTCTCATTAACTTATTCTGCCAACCACGATGTTCTGTTGGCGGTATCAGCTCTGACAAGTCTGGGTAAATATTACCCATCTTAACAATTGGGGTACGAGTATAAAACTCATACCCTCGTCTCCCAAAAAACTCACGAAGAGCTTTATGTTTTAGCCTCTTCCTTTCTTCTATTTCGTCTTGTTTCTTTTCCATAGCCTCTTTTTCCCATTTCTCTTTCACCTCCTTCTTAATCTTCTTGTCGCCAAATAGCCCACAGCAAAATTTTGATAACTTCATCGTGAAATGAGTTAATACAAGAATAAAAACGCTGGCTCTTTTATAGCTTGACAGGGGGATTGACCTACTTTGCGTTAGAATTAAGAGCGCGAACGTGGGCGAGAGCATGTAGATAGAACATAACGTACTATATGATCTATCTACAATGTCTAAGTGTATTAGCTCCAAAAAAATGTAACGAAACTAACGATTGCTTAACGTTAATTCCGAGTCAAAGTAGGTCAATCCCTCCACCAAGCTATGAAATCAGCGAACTTCTTCTATAGTCATTCGACTCTCGTTCTCTCGAGCAAGACGAATAAATTATAAAGTACACCAAAGCGAAAAAAGAATTAAAAAATATGGAACAGATAAACCATCAAATAACTGATGCTCTCCAAGACTATTTAAATGCAGGTGAAGACTTGTTGGTATTAAGAAGGCAACTCATAGCACTTCAAAGACACCTAGAGCAGATAACACAGCCATACAGAGAACTCGGAGAAAAATTACTTGAGCTGTTTATGCAGACAACAACTCCAGAGCTCATATTAGTTGACGTTGAACTCGGGAGAAAGATCACCATGAAGGATGGAACAATGACAATTACGAAAAGAACTGGAAGTTGTCCCATCTGTCATGCAAATTTCGGCTGCTGTCATTAGACGAGGAAAAAAAAGACAGTTCAATCTCCAAAAACAGTCCTTTTCAGGACTAACCAAACCTTAGAAAATCTATCTTTAACAATTGTCAATTTCGCAGATGTGTTGTTGTACTTTTTGCAGAGAGAAAAAACTTTTAGATTAAAAAAATCTGGCAGAGAGAAAAATTTTTTTCAAAAAAATCTTGCAGAGAAAAATTTTTTTAAAAAAATCTTACAGAGAAAAATTTTAGCAATAGAAAATTTTTTACGCTTAAAAATTTTTTATCATAGAAAAAATTTCGGATAAAAATTTTTTTTACAATTTAAAAAAGTTCTGCCGATAAAAATAGGGACGAATAAAACTAGGGACGAATAAATCTAAGGTTAGGTAAGTCTAGACGAATTGATTTCCGAGAAATGCCGGAAAAACCCACACTCAGATCATGTAGTCAGGCAATGTCTAAAGATCATACTGCTAGGAGCCGAAGAAAAGACTAAGTCCAACGGTGATAGAGAAAGATTGAGACGAATAAAGACGGAAGAAAGACTAAGTCCAACGATACTCTTTGCCTGAACTAGCGTAAGTAGGGAATATAGTCCATATCGTGGAAAAAAGACTAAGTCCAATGGTGATAGAGAAAGATTGAGGCGAACAAAGTCGGAAGAAAGACTAAGTCCAACGATAGTCTCTGCCTGAGCCAGTCTGAGCTATCTACCTGAGCCAGATTGTTTACATTAGCCGGAACTACTTTTAATCAAATTGTGAAAAAAGACTAAGTCCTACGAGGACGTCTGGCTGAACCATCCTGTGGTGTGATTCACCACCAATTTGAATTTTGGCGGGAAAACGTCTCGACCAATCAAAACGCTTGTTTACATCAGCCGGAACTACGTTTTAATCAAATTGTGGAAAAAAGACTAAGTCCGACGGTAATAGAGAGAAAGAACAACTCTCCAAAAAAGACTAAGTCCAACGAGGGTCTCTGCCTGAACCACCTGCCGGAACTACTTTTATCCAAGTAGCGGACTATTTATTATTGTATTTCTACGCGCGGAAGCCGAATTACCGCCAAATCACCGGTGATGCGGCCTCCGAGTCCCTAGTCTAACCGCCATGGCGGTTAGACTAAGGACCCGGGAGGGTAGACTGGGGACTCAGGGAGGGTAGACCTCGGACCGAGTCCGAGGTCTACCCTCCTTTACTACTGACGTCAACAAACATGACGTATTACATGACGTTTTTCTGTTTACATGCCGCTAACGACATGGCTACCAAGGGTAGAATGCCAGCAATGTCCAAGAACATGTTCCATCAGTCATCCGAAAACACTAAAATAACTGCTCGCTGTGTAGTTGCAGCTCTTGTATTAAATTTGCGTACATTCCTCGTATATTTCTCTCTTGGAAAAATCTCATGTACCCAATATAGATCTATGCTTCCTCCCCCGGTTTCTCCTATCCTCTTCATGAATTCTATCATTAAGTTATTATACCTTTTTTATCTTTGAAGAAGACTCAACAAATAGATGGCACCCATGATAAATAGGCAAAATTGAGATTACCACCCAGTTTGTTGCCGCGGAAATCTATGTTAAAACGCAGAATTGAAAATGGTCCACTGCGCGGGCTTACCGTGCGGTAATTAGCTGCGCAGGTAAAAACGCGTGGTTGGAAACGAGGGCTTACACTGACCGAAAAAAAAAAGCCACCTATATGGTTTGCAATACATTTATAGCATACACTATGACCTAGCTTTTGATCCTACATGACTCAGTCTCTAAACTCGTCGAAATTCAAAGTTTGGCAATAAAGGTAGATTCTACAAAATTCAAAAGGTATAAGTTAACAGACAGATGGACGTCAAACCATTGCAAAGCTTGAACGAACCAGGAGAGCTCTAACACGCAATATAGAGTCCTAAATTTCACAACCTTTTCTCTTTAACGTGAACACTTGTACCAAGCTCTTTTTTGTCAAAATCAACATTGTAGTTGGGAAGTCATGGTGAAGTAGCCTTACAGTTGTAAATTTGCCACAGACCTTAAACTAACTCACTGTGGAAAACACTTATTTGTCAGTAAATCAAGTTACTTTAAGATTTTTTTTTTTTTTCAATTAAGATCAAGTCACACTCCAAACAAGCTGTAGTTCAATAATATCTCGTCTTGCAACTCTAACGGATGTCCTTTTGTTATAATATCCAACAGTATGGGCACATGTTGAAACAATAATTTTCCTAAGTTGTTAGCTTGAAATATTACCTGGTGATTGTATTAAATCTGTAAAATGCTTTCCTATGTCAGCTATAATGAAACATTTCCTCGACTATCGATTCTGAGACTGCTGCTTGGATAATGGGCTTTTGTAGCAGTAACCTTCACAGTTTTCAGTTTGGCTCCTGTAATTATTTAGGTCATCAGAAGACACTTCGGAGCAGATTTCGCAATAGTGAACTCAATGCAGTGGATATTTTGCAATGAAGGACATTAAGTACTCCCGAGGCTTATTAATATGAACAGTTTATTTATACCTGCGTGGTTAGAGTCGTATAATATAGATTTCATTGTTTCAGTTATGTCTTTAGAGGGTGAAACAGTAAAATTATGTCGACGAAAACAGACCTAGCTCATTAGTGATGAGACTTGTATCATCGTTAATCATCAGCCTTTAAACCTTTTTCTAATATCTGGTCTGGTGAATAACATTTTCACCGAAGGCAACCTAATTCAAACTTCAAAAATGCACATGAAACAAATATTTCTGCACTTCAAATGATTTTATTTATTTATTTATTTTTTTTTTTACTTTCTCGGCGTCTACAACTAGTTGAACCCATCCAGAATGTGAGCTGCGTTTTCGTTCCACAGAGACTTCTCGATAAATCCAATGTCCCTTGTCATTTTCTAGGCCCAGATTGTACATAAAACCCTTTAAAGCGTACATCACGCCCATGATCCTTTCCCGCGCTGTGCAAAGCAGTTTTCCAGCCAATTTTCGTCCCGAAAACTAATAATGTATTCACAGGAATACAACAAGAAAAAGAATAATTTATCAATTGCTCAGAGCTTATACCCATTACAGGTTAATGGCAAGTCTTCTCTCTCTCTCTCTCTCTCTCTCTCTCTATTACACACACACACACACACTAAACATCACAATAATACATTACCTCAAATGATACAATTTTTAAAGGAAATTCATCAACTTTGTTTCATAAGAGTCATGTTAAGAGATAAATTACATGCAGTTATCAACATTCCTATGGATCTCAAAATGTTTTTATCCGTACTTGTTAGAACTTTCCTTTTGAGAATCAATCCTAACAGTGTTACCTTTAAAATACTCTATTATTTCGTTCAGAAATATATTTGACACATTCACAAAATTCATGAATTTCATCTTCTACAACATTACACATACAACTTAATCTGGAACCATCTTTTTACCCAAGTATCTTCCTCGCTCAATCTGAAGTTTATGAGAACTAATCCTAAATGCAGTCAAAGCCTTCCTTTGTTTTCTACCAGGTAAATTTCTAAATAGATCTATGTTTCTAGTTCAAATTCATGTTTAATTAGTCTAGTTTGTATGTCCTTATTTTGTGCATACCAACATCAGAAGTAATACACTTTTTCCAAACACTTCAAACACTTCCTTTAATTTACTTTTTATACGTGTATGTGAGTGCACCTGATGCGTTTAAAGTTGGTTGGTTATTCCATAAATGTGAAAAACGGAAGTCTGCTAAGACATTTTTAACAAAACCTAGCCACATACTCTTCAGACTGGAATTATAACATTGCTCCCAATATGCCTCTAATATCAGGGACTCAGAGTTTGACCGAATTGTATGTAACCAAAAGGTTACACAATTTGTAAAAGTAGAGGTTATCAATGGGAATTGACAAAGCTCACTATATATACCAAAATTAGAAGCTTTAGAATGCAATCCTGAGACAAACTTAGAGAATCTTAAAAATATTTTATCAAATTCGTTGTAGCATTTAAAAGACATAGGCTATCAAATACCTCATTAAGGGACTTCTTTTGAAAACATGTTCTATGTCCTAACCATATTTCGCTGCAATAAAGGAGTCAAAAATTCGTCATGTAGCAGAATGGCTTTATTGTATTATCAAAAATACTTTAATATTAAAAAGTAACTTGACACATTTCCTCAATGCACACCTTTCGAAATGGGTTCAGATCTACTGTAGTTTGTTTATATTTTGCCCTAGAATGGGAATTGATTTTATTACATTATATGTCTTTCCACGAATCCCAGCTTTTTGTAGTTTCAAAAATAAACCTTCATGCCAAACTGTACCATAAGCTTTTTTTCAGGTTAATGAAACTGACGAATAATTTACATAGTCTTACAAGGTTACAACCATTCTGAGCGTTTAACATGAATATTCATAAGAAGTGACGTAGGCGCTTTACTGGATCCTATCTTCCTGTACCATGTAAACATGGGCGGTTTTGTCTAGTGCTGCGGAAACTTCATATTCCATCAACATATTTGAAAATGAGCATTTTGAAAAGCATAAAAGGCACATTGAAAACTGTTCAGGATGACTTTTCCGAGGGGTATGATATGACACTTTCATGACTTTGTGTCTTCACTGAATTAGGCTGTTTCGCTCTACTCCTCTTTCGTTCCAACACCTTATAACTAACATCGGTCATGGTCTCTTCGTGATTCTTAAAAGTTATGTACAATTTTGGAACACAAAACTCATTCCAAATGAACATATGCCAGAACGTACAATTGCTAATATCTGTGTTTCTTTCTGTGTTTCCTTCGTGGGACTTAAACATGCCATGCTTTTTTTTTTTTCTCAAGATTTTTGTTTGTTCTTACCATTTTTAGCAGATTGTATAGCAAATCTGCATACTGTGATCATTCAGACTGGAACCAAATACATCATGTGTAACAACACATGCGTGCTCACACTATACTGTGATATTGGTTTCACCTGAACTAAACATACAGTACTGTCATTCACGCTTACGTCCATTCTACTTTCAGTTTTAGTTAATACACCTCAACCTCATTTTTTGTCACTACGGTATGTACTGTCCTACATGTGTATACATATTTATTCCAAAATCTAATACTAGCAAAGAACTGCGTAAGATTGACAGATCAAATTACCACTCCTTAAACTAAAGAGTAACATAATGACAGTTAGTGGTTACTGCAAGGCCCGCTTGGCAGAACAATTTTGACTTTCACTGCCCTTGCTAACTCCATTTTAAAATGATTGCATATGTTGCATGTGATGTTATTTTTTTATTACAACATATTACAGCTCTATGCTACTCCACAAATCTGCTTTCCAGGACTTTGAGTCCTTTGATTTGAAGATTGGACTAAATAAAATGTTTAAAAAATATAAGTAAGTCTTTACTGTAGTTGGTCTAAGAAATATGTACCAATGAACTGCTATACAAATAACCTTGATAGCCTTTATAATTTAAACCATACCAAAGGCTAATAACGGTGTAATGACAGTTTTATTAAAGCTTAAAAACGTACAACATGACATTGTGTTATTTATTCATTTTAATATATAAGATTAATTTGTCCACTCAGCTCGAAATTACCTCTTTCGTACCATGAATTGTTTGAGAAGAGGCTTTCATAACTGTTGACCCTGTTTGTATCTGCAGACCTGCTCATTGCCTGAGTCATCAATCGCTGGGCATGTTCGATATCCTCATCGCTGAGCACCTGCCTTAAATAATCAGTCTCTCTTCTATTGGCATCTTCCATTGCATCATATATAGCCTGTTCTGTTATGTCTCTCAGAGGAGATCTTTCGTTCAAGGTAGATGCTTCTGGATAGTTATTATAACGTCCTGCATTCTCATCCCGAGGTACAGGATGCACCAATGTCATTGGTGTTTTCACTTCGGTCTCTTCCGTTTCAATGATTTCAAATCGTTTATCATACCCATCCCATGTAGGTGGAGGATTGTTGCTGGCAATGATTACTCTATTGCATCTAACTATGAATGATTGTCCACCTTTCCTTTCGCCCGTGGCTACTCCGAAATCGTCTGTTAGATTATTTATGATAGTCCTATACATTGATGTGTCTGTAAAGTCATTAAACACTATTGCATGTTCTTTGATATTAGCTGTTGCCAAAGCAAACCTTGGCCCTGATTGTGGTACTAAGTATCCCAATCCGCCAGTGTGGTCCCAAATTAGTTGAGACTTTCCAGTCCCAGGAGGTCCCCATATGTACACCCCTTTCTTCTCACTGTTATGTGCTCTATTGTACAACTCATCGTGATTTATTGACCTGCTGAGTTGTTGTGTTACCATTTCATGTCGTCGTCTTTTTACGTGACTGTCCCATTTGGCACAATGCCACTCCTCCAATCTACATTTCTTAAATGAGGGGTTAAATCTTTTCATTCCGTAATCCAATGGGTTGAGTACTTCGTGTTCTTTTATGTACTTTAACGTTCATGAGGAAGTTATCGTGTAATTGGTCGTAGTTGATGTTCTCCAAAATAGGAGATTCATCCTCTTTGGCAATGTACTTTAACCATCTCTTCGGTTTCCTGCATGTTTCTAAGTTCATAAATGTGATGTAGGTCAATGCTCTATTTATCAGTTCCTGTCTGATAACTGCTGACAAGTTGTATTCCCATCGATGATTGGTTCTTAAATACACATGCATATGACCAAAATTGTTCATGCCATGCTCAATGGCCAAATGTTCATATCCAATACTTTCCGATGTGTGCTGCTTTCGGATACTATTGAAGTCCATTTTCATGTCAACTGGGTTTTTTTTATCACTTTCTTCTTTCTCTCTTTTACATTTCTCTTCATGTCTTTTGCTATTGCCTCTACTAAATTCTCTATCACATTGAGTACATTTGACTTTCCAGGTAACTCGTGTTTCACATCCGCCCATCTTGAAGTCTACATTCAAAATGACCGTTTGAACGCTGAGTTGTTTACATTGACGTCACTTCCTGTGCGTCACTTCCTGTGCAATTGTGTTGCACACTTTTTCCCTCCATTTTTGTTATCATTCATTTTCCCGCCATTTTTTGATGTCATTCTGTGTCCCAGCATGGAGCAAGTGATGTCATTTTCCCGCCATTTTTCAATCCAACCCCCAGGCCCCCTTATGTTTATAACCCAATCGACTATCCAGTGTGACCGCCCCTTCAAATCCCTATGTCCCAGCATGGAGCAAGTGAACCACTGATGAGCAAGCGATTAGACATTAGACGCCATTCCCACTTAAAAAATTAGTATTAATTTTGTGCTTTGTCTTTTCACTGGTTCTATATTCTTAACAGAATGACAAACTTAGACATGTCCAATATTGAAAGCGTTTGCAGACGAATCAAATGTTGCACAAATAATGAAATTTGTCTCTGAAAGGGTAGAAAACATAGTCAAGGAAAAGGAAGAAATGCTAGTTACGTGTATTTGTCCTTATCCCACGACAACGTACTCAAAAAGTTCTTTCTCTGGGTCATTTAAACTTGGGATTGTGAGATGAGAGTTACTGGTTAATTTTGGATTTTTTTTTTTTTCAGCCTGAAATCAATAACCAGTGTTCCTGATAAGCCTCCACCACAAGAGAGGTTAAACCGTGTACAGAAGTCTGTAAATTTTGATGCAGGAGGTGAATTGCTTCACAGGTTTGTGGAATACTTTAACCCTACACCACATATTCCTGTGTTTTAATGACCCAGAGGTAAAGAGCTTTTGAAAACATTTTGTGTCACCAGCATTTTCTCTTTTTTCCAGTGTTTTCTATCCTTTTACAGACAAATCTAGCCATTTTGTCGTCCGCAAAACTTTCAGTTTGGACATGTGTAAAATTTAGTGGTACAGGTGTAAGGATATCTTGAAATTCCTTTAATGCATGATTATTTCAGAAGATATGTAGATAAAGTCAAGTAGATGTATTGGCAGGGACAGAATAGCTTTGGAAATAGTGCTGCAGCAGTTCTGATTGTTCATAGTTAACAATCAGAATTGCTGTTACTGTACGTTTTGGAGATGAAATCATTCAATCACTGACAAAGAAGATATGCCAATTACAAATTGTATCCCTTGAACAAATTTTGAAGTTTCCAGTATTTTTCCGCAATCTGACAATACTGATTCAAATAGGTTTTGGTCCACCTCATTTAGCCCTTCTTGCCAAAGGCCTGTGAGCTTATGTCATGGCCCGGCGCCTGGCTCACTCATCTGTCTGTACTTTAATTTTTATTTCAATCGTCTTCTTCTCTGAAACTGTCAATCCCATTGTGACCAACGTCACAGAAATGATCCTCCCTTGGTCCTCTTCAAAATGTCTAGAAAGAATTTGATTCCTCTAAAAGCTCTGGTTGCCATGGCAACAAAACTGAAAAATACTGGAAATCTTTGAAAATCTTCTTGTCTGAAACCATAAGGCCTAAGGCTACCAAATTTGGCATGTAGCTTTATCTGATGGACCTCTACCAATTCGCCTCAAATTTTAGCCCTCGGGCCAAAATTGACCCTGCCGCGGGGGTCACAAGTTTTACATGGGGTTATATAAATAATAGTGAAAACTTTAAAAACCTTCTAGTTCTAAACCATATGGCCTAGGGTAACCAAAGTTGTATGCAGCTTCAACTATTTAATCTCTACTAAGATTCTTCAATTATGGCCCTGGGGGTCAAAATCGACCCAGTTTTGGGGATCACAAGTTTAGAATGGGCTTTTATAGTGAAAAATCTTCTTGTTCCTATCCGTAATGTTACTAAATTTGGTATATAGCTTCATGTGGTGGATCGAAATAAGCTGTGCCTCTCATGTTTCATTGAGGAAACTTTGAAAATTTCTTATTTATAACCATACAGCCTGAACCTGTTTCATTTGGCATGTGGCTGTATCTTCTTGACCTTTACCAGGATTTAAGTAACTATAGCTCATAATTATAGCTCAAAATCGTATTTATAGGTCAAAAATGGACTCACCTTGGGGGTCACAACTTTCAAATGGGCTTTTGTAGAGAAAACTTTTTAAGTCATCTTGTTCAAAACTACTTGGCCTAGAATTGTAATGTTTGGTGTAAATGGTTTGTACTTATTAGGTAGTAAGGCAATACAGGGCCATCATGGCCAACTTGTAAAATTATGCAGATGTAGCTGCCTTGGTATTATTGTGCATAACTGTCATACCTCGGTTATGATTGTATTATTGTGTCTATAATTATTTTGGTACTCTTCAAGATATTCTGGCCAAACAACTTAGATTTCCAATATCTAGATCTTTCTTCCACGCTGAATAGCCAAGCCCCGTAGTATGTCAGTAGCATTCAGGACTTGAGACCAGGATGTCGTTAGTTCAAATCCCCAGTTTGGTCAATTTCTTTCTGAGGATTGATGATAGTCATTGCGATAGTATTTATTCCTCTCTCACCACTCACTATTGTTTTGACGATTTCGTGTGAAGTTTTGTGAAGAAACTCCAGGTATGCATGGATAGGTGCAATAGCCACCACAATATAACTGGAATAATTTTGACAGCTTATAAGCACCACACCGAATATAGTCATTACATTTTTGTAGAGCTCTAGGGCTGAATTAGTTATACAGTTATGAAAAGAAGCAGTGATTATTGTTGAAAGGCTAATGTATAGCAATTACCTCTGAAAAAATGTTTGAGTAAATATCTCTGAAAATATCCTTGAAAAAATCCTTGAAAACATCTTTGCAAAATATAGATTATCAACATGAATAAAGATTTAACTTTTTACCAAACATCAAATTCTAGACTTGTCTAAATTGAAAGCATTTGCAGACAGCAAATTGAATGTGGTGCAAATGTTGAATTTTTGTCTTGAAAGGGTGGAAAGCATTGTGGGAATAGGAGAAAATGCTGGTTCTCCTTTTCCCACTAAGTTTTTTAAAGCCTTCTTCCAAAGGGTTATGAAAACTCGAGATTGTGTGGTAGAGGGTAAATACATAAAATTAATGCTTATGTAAGGATTATGGCAAAAAGAAAAATGTATTGTTGTGAGTAATTTGTCCTATTGCAAAGTAAGTGTTGTTTACAAAAGTTGACTACAGCAAGATTAAAAGTGTTGTTTGCTCTTTATGCTTTGGTAATCCACTTTTCTCCCTCACATATTTCATTGGCTTTTTTGTGGTGGACGTATTTCAGGAATGAAGAAATTTGGAAGGATCTCTACACTTATTCTGATAACACAGCCAAAGAAGCTCAGGTAAATTTGAAATTTGTTCAGCCCTTCTTCATTTAAACACTTTTTACTGTGCAATTCATCCATTTGTACAAATTTTTGTATCACAATGACAATCTTAACTTCTTCATTTAAAACCCTTGAGTAGGCAGGAACTGCCCAGCTACTCAATAATGCCTTTTTTTTCCGTAGTAAGATTATACATTATATAATAAAATCCCTCTTCATTTAACATTTTTTTCATTGTCATTATTATACCCCCCAAATTATAAAATAGAGAGGGGTATCCTGATTTCACCATGTCTGTCCCTCTGTCCATCAATCTGTCCGTCAATCAGTCCGTCTGTAGACTTGGTTTCCGTGCTCCAACTCAAAAGCTGTTTGACCCAGGACCCTGAAACTTTATACAAGTGTTGCTAATGACCCAAAGAGGTACCCTATTGTTTTTTCTTTTTTTTTTTTGTCACATGGGTCAACGGTCAAGGCCACAGGTGAACTTTGTTTGAAAATCATTTCCATGCTATCAATAGCTGTTTGACTTAGGAACCTGAAACTGTATATAAGTGTTGCTCATGACCCAAGCAGGAGCCCTATTGTTTTTGGGTCACATGGGTGAAAGTCAAGGTCACTGGAGCTCTTCATTTTGAAAATCATTTCTGTTCTCTGATTGTGCTGCTTCAGTGACAAGGTGCTGGGGGGGGGGGGGGGTATTTTTCCACTTTGCAACAGTTCTAGTTTTCTTTCAAATTTCTTTTTAAGCTCAAAAATTCCTTTTTATCATTTTAATACAGACATGGTTGATAAATTACCAGAGTTGTTGATTCGCTATTTATGTACATAATTAAGAAGAAATTGGCGATTAAAAACAAATGATTACTTAACCCTTTCCCAAACAATAAATTTTAGACTGGTCCAAATTCAAAGAGTTTGCAGACGACAATTTTAAATTTGCTGAAAATGACAGAAAGTTCTCCAAAAGGGTAGAAAACATTGTGGAAAAAGGAGAAATTGCTTGTTACGAGCAATTTCTCCTTTTCCCACAGTGTTTTCAAAAGACTTGTACTGCAGACACGTGAAAACCAGGGCTTGTTTGGGAAAGGTTTAACAATACACTTTCCCTATACAATATTCTACATTCTTAACCCTTATCCTGCTAAATAACTAAAATGAGTCCATTGTAAGAACCCAAAAATCCTATTTCAAATTAATTTTATGGGAGAAAATTAGCTCCTTATAGGGCAGTGTAGATGCAAGATCAGACTGCATGTTCTGGGCACTGTGATCTTGATCTGCATTGTTCGTGAAAGGTCAGTGAGTCACACTTTACAACAACTGAAAACCTTGTATGTTGCAGTCCTGGCTCAGCCGAATTCTTTCAGAAAATTGATCAGAATGATTGAGACAAGAACTCCTTATCTCTCATAGCAGAATATTCATTAACCCTTAACCACACAAAGCCAACTTTTAACGAGTGTATGGAAGAAGACTTTTGAAAACATTGTAGGAAAAGGAGAAAATGTTGGTAACCAGCATTTTCTCCTGTTCTCATAATGTTTTCCACCCTTTAAAAACCAACTTCCAGGATTTTATAGACATTTAATTTGGTGTCTGCATATGCTTTGTGTATGGACAGATCTAAAATTTTATAGTGTGGTAAAGGGTTAACACTTTACCACACAGTTCCATGTTTTGATGACCCTTAGAAAAAAAGTCAGCCTCTTGAAAAAATTTTTGGATAGGGATAAATGCTGGTAACCATCATTTTCTCCTTTTCCCACAATGTTATCCACCCATTCAACAAATCTCAACATTTTAAGTCTCCGTTGTCATCTGCAAATGCTTTCAATTATGACAAGTCTAAAATGTTGTTTGATAAAGAGTTGAGATTTCATGATGTGGAAGAGTAGCTGTGCATGGTGGTAATGTATTGCTAAGTGCTGATAACAGAAATGTGAGGGATGCTTTCATGTGTGCAGTTGCCATCTTGAAATACCTGAAATATCATTATTGAATGTTACCACCAGTCCTGCAGACAACATTTTAATCCTTTCCCAAATGACAAATTTTGGACTGGTCCAAATTGAAAGAGTTTGCAGACAACAATTTTAAATCTGATGAAAATGGCAGAAAGGTCTCAAAAAGAGTAGAAAACACTGTGGGAAAAGGAGAAATTGCTCGTTACGAGTAATTTCTCCTTTTCCCACAGTGTTTTCAAAAGACTTGTATTGTAGGCACGTGAAAACCAGGGCTTGTTTGGGAAAGGGTTAAGAAAACATCTAGGTATTGGCACAGCCCTGCCGTCCTCTGTATCATCATCAAAAACTTTGGTATTTTGTAACACCTCTGTCATTACTGAAGATATTTACTTCAAATTTGGATTAGTTGTTACCTAATAAAAGGGGAATCCATACAACAGGAGCAGGTAACCATCAAAATACTTTTGACATAACTATGCCCCTTTTTTGTGACTGAGTTTCCGCTGAAAATCAATGTATTTCTAAAACTACAGCCAAGCATTGACACCAAAATGGCATGCTTTTGTTTCATCATGCCGCAGATGCTTTTTGAAAACACTATTGAAAAAAGAGAAACTGCTGGTAAAAAAATGCATTATTTTAACCCTTAGAGCACTGAATTTATGAAATAAACCTTTTCAGTCAAGAAAATCATCTGAAATATTGTCATTTCAAGGTTGTTTTAGCCAGAAGGTGTATTGAAGTAGCTGACAGTGTAGATCAAAGATCAGACTGCATGTTCTGTGCAGTCTGATCTTGATCTACACTATCAGCAAAACAAGTTAAGTTGGTTCCAGTGCTTTAAGGGTTAAAATTATTCATGAGAGTACCCAGAAGAAGTAGCTTTTGAAAACATTGTGGTAAAAGGAAAAAATACTGGTGACCACAATGTGTTTTTCACTCTTTCAAAGACAAATCCCATTGCATAAGTCACATTTGATTTGTCATCTGCATATATTTTATGTATGGACAAGTCTTAAATTTTGGACCTTTGGTAAAGAATTAACCATGCTGTCACTTGAATGCACAAACAGAATAGCTGACAGTTCAGATGCAAGATCAGATTTGTGCATTGCAAGCTGTCTGCTCTTGCACTGCATGGTCAGCAGCAGCAACTATTGACTAATTGTTAATCCTTTAGCAAACAGTCTTGAGTTTGAAAGACCTAGGGAGAAAAGCCTTTTGAAAACATGGGAATGGAAGAAAATCTTCTAACCACCATTTTCTCCTTTTCCCTTAATGTTTTCTACCCTTCCAAACATAAAATTAAACTTTTGTGCCATATTTTGTTGTCTGAAAATACCTGTTCTTCCAATTTGGACTGGCCCAAAACTTTATTGTTTGGTAAAGAGTTGAAGTATAAACAAATACATGTTTTATATCTATAACAGGCTGTTGACATGGACATAGCCAAGGTTTTGGTGCAGTATGAGAAACAGTGTGACCTATTGACACGGTTTCATCAAGAGGCAGCTAATCTTCCCATGCTTTTGACCCAGTTACAGGACATCACAAATACTTTAGGTAGGTCAAGGCTTATTATATATCTTTCTTTTGTTATTGTTCTGTCTCTTGGGCCCCTTTTTCAGTCAAGTTTTTGATGTAATAACAGCCAATGACTTTTTAAATCTTTACCAAACGACAAAATTTTGGGCTGGACCAATATTGAAAGCCTTTGCAGACGACATATTAAATGTTGCTTAAATGGTAAATTTACCAGCATTTTCTCCTTTTCCGACAATGCTTTCAAAAGCCTTCTCATTAAGGATCTTTAAAAGTCGGGATTGTGTGGTAAAGGGTTAACTCTTTACCAGAGACAACATTTTATACGCAACCAAATTGAATGGATTTACAGATAACATTCATTGCAGGTATAAAGATGACTTCTATCACTGAAACGATAGAAAATATTGTGGGAAAAGAAGAAAATGCTGATAATCAGCATTTTCTCATTTTTCCTCAATATTTTTAAGTACCTGCTTTATTTGGGTCATGAAAACTCGGGATTGTGTGGTAAAGGGTTAAAAAATGTTGAAGAGTGATTGGTATCTTGTTAGCTTGGCTGTTTTCAAAGAAAGCATAAAGGTATTGCCTTAGCCCTGGCGTCCTCTGCGTCCTTTGACATGCAGAATATTCACAGATTGCAAAAGTTTTGATCCATGTCAGCCTACTTTTGGCAGATGCATTAAACCCCATTTTTGTGGGTGTGACTCATTTGAGGGCATATTTTAGTATGGTTAATCTTGATTGTACTGTTACTGTTTCTCTTCAAGTCACTTTATTAACCCTTTACCACGCAATGCCGCCTTTAACAACCCTGGGAAAGAAGCCTTTTGAAAACTTTGTTGGAAAAGGAGAAAATGCTGGTAATCACCATTTTCTCCTTTTCCCACAATGTTTTCTACCCTGCCAGAGAAAAATTGTACCATTTGAGCCGCATTGAAATTGTCATCTGCAAACGCTTTCCATTTGGACAAGGCTATAATTTTATTGTCTGATAAAGGATTAATAATTTTTTCCCTTTTTTTTTTCAGCCCATGTTGAAGAAGAATATGACAAAGTTGAGGTGGGGCTTGTACACTTGGAGAACTTGTGTGAAGAGTTAGATTTCCAAAGGGAAAAACGTTCTCATCATAATCAGTTGGCCGTCTATAAAATGAAAAAAGACCATGAAATACAGAGGTATAAGGGTAAGCTATTATTGAAACTCTGACTTGTAAATGAGCTTTTCTGTTTAATCCTTTACCAGACTGCAAAATTTTAGACTAGTCCAGATTGAAAGCATTTACAGACAAAAATTTAAATATGGCTCAAATGATGGAATTTGTCTTTGATAGGAAAGAAAACATTGTGGGAAAAGGAGAAAATGCTGGTTACCAGTATTTTCTCCTTTTCCCACAGTGTTTTCAAAAGGCCTCTTTCTGAGGGTTGTTAAAACTTGGGATTGTGTGGTAAAGGTTTAATCCTTTACCAGACAACAAACTTTTAGACATGTCAAAATTGACCATATTTACAGGAGACAAAGGACAAATGGCTAAAATGATTGATTGGATATGTCTGAAAGAGTGGAAAACATTGTTGGAAAAGGAGAAAATGATGGTTACCACAGTGTTTTCAAAAGCCTTCTTTCTCAGGATTGTTAGTTTGGGATTGTTGGATAAAGGGTAAAGTTCCTCTTTTACCACACTTTTTACACCATAAATAACTTAGGCTAGAGATCCATAATCCAGTTACTATACAAATATGACTTTTATGGCTCATGCAGAAGAAAGCTTTTGAAAACCGTATTGTAACATGTTACCAAATTTTTTTTACTTTTTCAAATCCAGAGCACTTGCAAGAGACAAATTACATTTGGCTCAATTTGGTACAAATTGTCTATTCAAAGGTAGCAAACATGGAAAAAGAGGAAAATGCTGGTCATCACCATTTTCTACTTTTCCCACAATATTTTCAAAAGTCTTCTTCCTCAGAGTTGTTAAAACTTGGTATTGTGTGGTAATGGGTAAAAAAGGAGCAATTGTATGTTACAAGCAATTGCTTCTTTCTTACAGTGAAATCCTATACATTCAAAAAAGACATTTTTTCAAGAATTTCCTATTGTGTCATTTGAACTAGTTTTTGTCTGAAAAGGGCCAGTCCTTGGTTTACTCTTTACCAAACGACAACATTTTAGACTGGATCAAATTGAAACTTTTGCTGATGACAAATTAAGTGTAGCTTAAACAGTGATTTATGCATTGGATAGGGTAGAAAACATTGTGGGAAAAGGAGAGAATGCTGGTTACCAGCATTTTCTCCTCTTCCCACAATGTTTTCAAAAGGCTCCTTTCTCAGGGTCGTTAAAAGTCGGGATTGTGTGGTAAAGGGTTAACTCTTTACCAAATGACAAAATTTTAGACTGGTCCAAATTCAAAGCATTTGCAGGAAACAAAAACCCAACACAAAAAATATTTTAGGTGTGGGAAGGTAGAAAACATTGTGGAAAAAGGAGAAAATGCTGGTTACCAGCATTTTCTCCTTTTCCCACAATGTTTTCAAAGGGCTTTTTCCTGAGGGTTGTTAAAAGTCGGGATTGTGTGGTAAAGGGTTAATGGTAATATTCAGAGAAAAATTTAAATAGAAAATTATATAGTTTTATTCTTTATACAAAGTTACCATATCTTTTTACTGTTCATCTAACAGTACAGCTAGCCAGAGAACATGCCAGCAAAGTGCAACAGTTGGAGAAAAAGCGAGAACAGTTATTGAAAGAAAGACAATCAGCTTATGAAGAACAATTTAGCAGTGATATAGATTTCTACAAGAAACATGGAAAACTTGAAAGTAAGGGGACTTTTTTCTATAGAATTAGGAGGGAAATGGGGCAAAGTGTACTCAAAAGACCTCTCAGACATATAGAAGTGTGGTACACTGGTTCAGTTGAGGTTTAGGAATATTTTAATATTACTGTACATTACTTGAGACGCATTTTGTGAAAAACGTGTTGCATGCATCTATGTGACTTATTATACCAAGCCACTAATTACATAATTATGGATCCATAACATCCATTGTGTCTAAAACCTGACTGAACTGTGATGTTGAATGATCCTTGGACATGCAGAAAATTTACAAATGGCAAAACGTTTCGACCCATGTCAGCCTGTGTGAACTGCGCGGGGTGAAATGGCTGATCTGGGACGACACACTTTTACGCATATGTCCAAAGGCCCCTTTTCTTGTGTTGCATGCCATATCCCTTCTTTATGCAGGACTACCCAGTACACCAGAGAAAGAGAAAAAGTTAGACATTGCAGATGTAGAGATTGAGGAGGACCACAGTGCCTTAGATGATTTCCTAGCCACTAGCACAAGTGATATGGTTATTTCAGATAGTATGTAGTTAGTTCTTTACTTGCTGTAGATTTGATACTATCTTTTAGACATGTCCATATTGAAAGCCTTTGCAGATGACAGATTGAATGTGGATGAAACAATTCAGATTTTTTTTTTTGGTAAGGGTAAAACTGTTATGAATACTTCAGCTAAATGATAGAATTTTACTTTATATTTTATGTAATTTATTTTACACCAAACGATCAATCAATCAATCAACCAACCAAACAACCAACTGATAAATCAATCATTCAGTCAATCAATTAGTCAATCAATCAGTCAATCAATCAATCAATCAGTCAATTGATACGTTCAGTTAATCAGTATGTGTCCGGGCTATATTCAGACTTAGGATATACTGTTACAAAGTACACAAAAGAAAGAAATTTCAAGGGAAGGGACAGTTTTTTCATGTGTAGAAAAATGAGCAACAGCACTTACTCCATTTCTGACAATGTTTTTCAAAGCTGTTGATTGCTGGGACACTGAGACTAGTGCATGCACAGCATAAAATTTAGAATGTTTTTTTTTTGCATCCTTTTCAGATCCAAGTGAAAACACTGAACTAAATGAACAAAGTGAGGATGATAAGGATGGTGAAGAAGAACGAAATACTGAAGTCATTCCAGAGGTTACTTCCCCTACTCCAGTTGCTTCCTCTGAAGTTATCTCCCCTGACAGTTCAACATCAGACCAAAGCTCTCCCTCAGATGATAAAGGCAGTATTAGCGCTACAGAACAACAAGGAACTGATAGTGGTGACTCATGTAATATTGACGAGAAAAGTAAGCTAGATCAAGAAGATACCAAATAGAGCATCTGCAAAAGAAGTTGTTTTATTCTTTGAAAGGTTGAATATCTTTCAAGCAAAGATACAAATTGTATGTTCATTGTTGCATCTGGGCTGTTGGTTGTGGAATTCCTGTTTTTTAACGTTTTACCACACAATCCCAAATTTATGACCCCGACTTTTATTAACACGGTGTTGATAGAACATTATAAAAAAAAAATCCAATATACATTAAAGGTCCATTGGACGATATTGAAAAAAAAAAAATACCGTGGAAAATTGCAAGAAAAGGGAAAACATTAGTTTTATATACTCTACATTCACAACGATTGATGATGAAATCTCGTTTATTCAAATGTGCAATATAGCATTCTTAATGACAATAATTTGAAGTATTGGATAGAAGGAGTACTCCTGTCTAAAGTAGTGTAGCAGCCATTGTGATTGCTAGTGCCATGAAGAATATTAAACATGAGTGGCGTTCTTGCATAAAGGGGTTTTATGCATGTCTGTGATGCATTATACCAAGCAATTCATCATATATAATGGCCGTGAATCCATAAAACCCATTTTCTCTGACAACCTAGAATAGTCTTTTGAGATGCAGAAAATTTAACAATAGCAAATTGTTTCAGCACGATCAGCCTGGGTTGACTGTGCAGACTGACCTGGGTCAGTACTTTTTGCAGATGCATAAACCCCCTTTTGGTTCATATGGTATTTTGCTAGTTATCGTAATTATAATGGATATGTGCACTTACATTCAGTGATACGACTGTCATGGTATTGAAAACGATGTTAAACTCCAGACAATCAGAATTTTACCCTTACTCTGTACCAGAGGACAAAAAATGTGGATTCATCAAAACTGAAAGCAGTTACAGACAACAAATTAGTTATTGCTCAACTGATGGGATTTTCTTAGGAAACAGGAGAAAAACATTGTGGGAAAAAGAGAAAATCCTGGATATCAGAACTTTTTCAATTTCCCACGATGTTTTCAAAACCTTCATCTACAAGGTCTTAAAAGAAGGAATGTTTGGCTAGGGTTTAACTTCATTACATTTATATCAGACATATCCACGAAAGATAGCTTTTTCTGAGAACAGTGGAAAATGCAGACATTGCTCAAACTCAGCAATTTCTTCATTTGCCATAAGGTCTTCTTTTAGCGTTCTTTCCATCAATATATGAGTTACGCTCTGGCGAAAGGGGGCTTAATGCATCTCCGTGATGCATTATACCAATCAAACTATCACATAATTATTGATTCGTAATAACCACTTTTTCTAACAACCGACTGAATTATGAGGTAGACTGGTCCCTGAAACATTGACCAATAGCGAAAAATTTCAGCTCAGGTCAGCCTGCGCGGAGTGCGCAGGCCGACCTAGGTCGATACTTTTTGCCGATGTATTAAACCCCCTCTTCACAGGGTTCATTACATGAATATGTTTCTTTTTCTTTGTTAGAGGTATTCAGCTATTTTTGTCTGTTTTGTCTATGCACTGAAACATTCCGATTTATGAAAATTAAAGCAATACTTACAGGTTATTTGTTTGTCCCATCTGACGTAGATTGATTAGCTTCGTCATCCATTCACTAGAGATCCTCCACAGCTCAGTGGTTAAAGGCTTTGGGTTCATATTAAGGAAGTTTTGGTTCGATCCCTGATGGCGACATTTTATTTCATGCTTTCTGGTAAGTGATCGAGAAATAATAGTGGATTATGATTTGATATTTCATGGTTACGACCAGTGAAAATACCGAACTCATATTTTCTAACTCTTCAATTGAAGACGGAAACAGTTGTTCCCGCGCACTATTTACCTAGGTAAACAGCGAGTGCCATTCAACCAGAGGGAAATATGACGTAATTTACGCGCATTTACCCTATATTTCTCGCGCTTTACGTAGTATTGTAATGCGCTGTTATATGTTGGGGGGGTATGCCACGGGGAACTATCGAAAACAACTGAACTGTACTGGATTTTGATGAAAGTCTCAACGAAAAAGGGGTTGGAAGCATGAAATAAATAGAATATTTGGTTTTTCTTTTGGTGAAAGATAGAAATTTATTTCATCTCATGAACATTATCGGTAATATTTTCAAAAGTGGCGCAGCCACGAGTTCATGAGATGAAATAAAAGTCTAATCTTTGGTCCACACTGTCCGATAAGATGATATTTTCCTCAAAAATTAAGTTTGAAATAACATTATTTGGGTTTTTACTATCGGCTTGAAAGTTTCATTTCATTTATTCAGCAGGTTAAGGGTTGGTAGTACCCTTTTTGGATGCACACTGGCAAAACCAAAAACTTAATAGTGAGAATAACACTGGACTGAAGCGATCCACACTTATGCATAAACTGTATGAAAAAGAATACTTTAGCACACGACATCCCAGAGAGAAGAGTACAACAATTCATTTTCGCTTATAAAACATAGTAAGTGGCAATAAGCATTTCATCAAATTCAAAATTCCCATTGACTTACATGTGTTTTTCAGTGCAGCTTCAGATCATTCAATCATAATAATAATTATACAGGCAGAAAGCGAGGTTACTAGTGCAATTTACATTAATATTTTATTAGTGTTCATTGCCTGACATCAGAGTTGTAGCTCTCAAAAACATAGTGCTGTCATATGTCCGCTAAATTCTTGTGACGTCGCCATTGACGTCAATGTAAAAAAAAACAACTTTTTTTGACAATACTGATCACTTTTTAAAGATCTGTATTTATGTGGTATAACACTGTATCGAGGTTGAAAATATATATCTCACTGTAAAATTCATTTCACTTCATTGTCATATAAGTTTCATAACTATAGGTTCAGTTTTTAACCCACAATATATCTAGAAGTAAAGTTGGAAAAATATGTAGGTCAATGGTGATTCGGACTTTGATGAATATTTATGGCTGCTAACTATAGTTCCGCTTTTCTTACGTTTACGTCTTCAAACGTTATTATTTCAGTACCACCTTTAATCATGATCTGAGACAACGACAACTTGTAACAATATAATATAAAACATTTTGGTGCGAAAAATTATATTACGAACAATTAGTATAATCTTATAAGATTCAAGCTTGAAAAAAAAAATCTGAATTATTTAATCTTTCAAGCATGAAATATTGAACAAGTCCTGTCAAACACGTATTTTTCAATCACATTTTTCAAATGGAATGCAATTTCTTTAGTAATGGCCTCCTACGAGGGTAAATGGTAGAACAGAAAACAAGAAATCAGTGCATCTAAGTTCTCATGTAGATAAATGCTCAAAAAATAATTTCCAAAGTTTGCCTTCTTTCCATCCTCAAACTGAACAGCGGAAATAGCTCATCTTTGTCGTTTAAAGAGCATGTGTTTATTACCAAATTTCAACTGGGAAAAAAAAAAGTCAACATTTGACATCTCTAAAGTACACATTTCATTTGGCACAACTCCACTTATTTCATCAATTCTTGCCATGAATGAGTAGCAATACAATGTGTTTAATTAACTCTTTACCAAACGACAAAATTTTAGATTCGTCCTAATTCAAAGCTGTTCCAGACGACAAATTAGATGTGACTCAATAAATATAATGTGTTTCTGAAAGGGCAGGAAACGTTGTGAGAAAAAGTAGAAAATGCATGTTACCAGTATTTTCTCCTTTTCTCACAATGTTTTCAAAAGCCTTCTACCTCAGGGTCGTTAAAGCTTGGGATTGTGTGGTTAAGGGTTAAACTAACTAATAGGCCCCGAAGGATCGAAATTTGTGATATAAACAACCACAGAGTGCAAAACCATATGTAGATTTATTTAAATTATATAAATACCCTTGCAGAAAAAAGTATTGACACCAAACATAGTAAAGAGTCTGCCACAAATTGTTCACAAGATCATTCATCAAGCATTTATTGATGTCGATTACTCATAATTTATATGTTTGTTTCCCAAGTAGTGTATTTTTAAAGGGGGTAAAGATATAATACAATATCTAAGATTTGAAGGGGATTTGAAGACTATTCAAGATTAAAAAAAATCAGGAGCTATTAAAATTAAAAAAGAAATGCGTAGAAACTTGTAGGAACATTAAATTTTAATGGAACTTGTAAGTTCAAGTACACACGTACACTTCAAGACTTTCTTCTTCAAGCATTATCCGACAAAACAACAAGGTAAAAGTCTCATAAACACACTCCCTAGCAATATTTGGGAAATCTGATTCACTGATTTTGCATATTTTGTTTTTGCACTTAAGACCTTTCTTTACACATAACAAAGGGGGGGGCGAGTGAAATTGCTATATCTATATTTGTACTTCCTGCGACAATAAATGATGTCACCTCCGAGTTTGTTTGTCTTTAATTGGCTACAGCCCGCTTTCCTTTGAACTCGTCAAAAGCACAAAAGGGAAATGTCATTTTATTTTAGTCCGTATCATTATTTGATACTTCCGGTATATTGCTTGTACTCGTCACTTCCTGTTTGTCATCCTTCTCAGGATCAGATAATTCTTCCTCGCTTGATTGCTCTGCAGAAGCGGAAGTCGGCTCACTTGCGCCACTATGTGATCGTGTCTCGTCTTCATTACTGTCGGCTTGTGACACATTCTGAAGTTGCGATTAAAAACTATTTTTTTTTTTTTTCAAAGTTGACAAAAAGGTACTGCCCCCTTTTTAATACTGATGTCACACTCAAAAGATACATTTATGCATTAAACGGCATTTGAAGCATTAAATTATTGTACAGGCCAAAACGACCGGTGAATTCTTCTCCACCACAGTATTACTTGAAAATTCAGTAGGTGTGACCTTTTGCGAGAAATGAAATACATAAACATAGGAAAAACTTACTTTGAGAAACGTTCTCAAAATAGTTTGTCGTTCTGCTCATTATAAATGAAAGTTCTAACCTGGTGTGTTTCCATATGTTCCTTCATGATGTTTTTATTCGGGAAAAGTTTTCCACATTGTGGACAGGTGTACACTTTACCACCGGAATGGGTCTTCAGATGTTCCATCTTACTGCTCTTCTCTATGTATAGACAAAGAACAAAATGATGATAGTTATTGTAATTACTCTTTACCAGACGGCAAACTGTTATGCTTGTCCAAATTGAAAGCATTTGCAGACGACAAAATAAATGTGACTCATTTTTTTTCTTCGTTTTTTTTTTTTTTTTTTGAAGGCTAGAAAAAATTGTGGAAAAAGGAGAAAATGCTGGTTACCAGCATTTTCTCCTTTTCCCACAATGTTTTCAAAGGCTATTTTCATCAGGGTCGTTAAAACTCGGGATTGTGTGGTAAAGAGTTAACTGTCATTTAACAACAGACAGCTCGGGTACAAATTGTTTCATATAAATTCGGGTATAAATTGTTTCATATGTGGGGTGTCCGTGGTTGTGAGGTAGGGCGTCGGCCTATTAACCATAAGGTCCCGAGTTCAATACCCGGGAGCGGATGTCAACTTGGGGACTGTTCATTGGCCCACACATTCGGCGCGAGTACTGGTGTAGTATCCACGAAGCAGAATCGAGAGAGATTAGTGTAAGTTGTAAGTACTTGTGTCTCAATCGATGTAAAATAAATATGTTTAAATCATTGTTTCATATAAATTGAAATTTGCTAAAAGGCAACGTACAATGCCATTTGGAATACTTATAACTTTATCTTGTTCCTTCAGAAATACAGTGCTAGTTGCTTTCCACTTTTGCACTTTTTCATATGCTACTCGAGTACAACAAAATTGTTAAAAGGACTGATACTAATTATAAATATCAGAACCCTTTACAGTACAAAAACATTTCAAGCCACAGATGCCTCTCCCGGTCCATAAAACCTAAACTCGTGTTGTAGACGGACACACGGAGGGACAGACGAATGGACGGACCGTCAGACAGATTGATTGATGGGCGGACGAACAGACAGACGGACGGACAGACAGGCAAGCATGCAGGCAGGCAGACAAACAGAAAGCTCGGTCGATAGATAGCACTATAAACACATTACATCAAAAGTGTCAATGACATACTTACTTCACATTACATCAAAAGTGTCAATGACTTACTTGCGAACATCTTATGACATATTGGACACTCGTGTTGTTTTTTCCCACAGTTAGATCTCAGATGTTGGCTTAAAGCCCCGGATGAAGAGAAAGTTCTGTCGCAGGTGGGACAGGATAACTTGTTTCCTGAAAAAGAAAAAAACGAAAATAGACTGTCAAGTATGCTTGGAAGGGAAGCCGTGAATTAATCAAAGAACTAAAGTACTGCTCGGAGATTTTTAACCAGAAGACTAAAGACACCCGAAGTATGCTTGGAAGGGAAGCCGTGAATTAATCAAAGAACTAAAGTACTGCTCGGAGATTTTTAACCAGAAGACTAAAGACACGCAATACAGTGGTACTTGCACTTTCGGAAAGTTGTAACCTGGTAAAGCGTCAACTTCTGCAGACGAAAAAAACGTTCAATGTCAGATTTAACTATCTTAAAAGTATTCATACTTTATGCACAATTCTTGGCAACTATTACTAATAACATTTTCTAACATTGGCGAAAACAGTCGTTATTCTTTTTTTAAGTCTTTGAGTCAGGGTCGCGTAAATGTCACCATGTTTTTTTTTAAGTGACACAAATGTTATACATATGAGCCATGCTCTGCGAAAAGGGGGCATAATGCATCTGCAAAATGTATTGACCCAGGTCAGCCTGCGCAGTCCGCACAGGCTGACCTGGGCCAAAACATTTTGCTTTTGATTAATTTTCTGCATGTCAAAGGATCAGTGTACCTCATTATTCAGGCGGGAGTTTGATAAAAAGGATTTTAGGAATCCACAATTATATGATGAATTGCTTGGCATCATGGATCAAGGAGATGCATTAAGCCCCCGTTTGCCAGAGCAATTCTCATATGCATGTAGCACTAGGCCTCAAATAAATTTTCGAAGTAGACAATCACATCAACTTTCTCAGCTTTTAGTCCCCCAGTGTATCCACATTTCGGGCTTATTATAAATTATAAAGCTCGCCCAAAAACTCGTAACAGCTACTTTTTTCACCATATAACGAACCACGTTTTAAAAGTAC
Organism: Tridacna gigas; assembly: GCA_945859785.2. NCBI lineage: Eukaryota > Metazoa > Mollusca > Bivalvia > Cardiida > Cardiidae > Tridacna > Tridacna gigas. The sequence continues at coordinate 57,734,739 of OX244034.2, forward strand.
TGCAGTGAAAGGAGAAATTACTCCTAAATCAACAATGTTTACAAATGTTTTAGGTCTTTTAACTTTTAAACTTTTATCTTTATTGATGTTTCATATTTCTCATAACAGGTATGTTTTCTTTGTTCTTCTTTGTACCCCTATTCTCACAAGAAAGTCTTTATTTTTTTCGAGTGACTTAACTCTTCCTCAGATGACCTTTGCGGTAAGCGCAGATTAAGATCAGACTACACAGAATGAGTTGTCGGATCTTAGATCTACACCGTCCGCTATTTATTGCCTGACTAAAACCAATTTTAGCTGCAGCGGAAATCTACTGTAAGACCTTAAGAACATTGATACTAAAAACCCAAATGTCTCTATTTCAAACTCTTTTTTAAAAAAAAGTATCTCCTTATCGGACAATGTAGATCAAGATCAGACCGCGCGTTCTGCGCAGCCTGATCTTGATCATTGAAAAGGTCATTGAGGCACGCTTATCAGTCTATGGTTTAATTTATTGGCTGCGACAGACTTCAGGCATTAGGCCTACTTTAATTTCAGCCATGCTCCGTGAAAAGAGGGTTTAATGCATCTGCAAAAAGTATCGACTCAGGTCAGCCTGCGCAGTCCGCGCGGGCTGATCTGGGCCAAAAACGTTTGCTATTGGTCCATTTTCTGCAGCTCAAAGGACCAGTATACCTTATATACCAGTCGGTTGTTAGACAAAATGGATTTTATGGATGCGTAATTATGTGATGTCTTGCCTAGAATAATAAATCACTGAGATGCATTAAGCCCCCTTTTGCCAGAGCATAACTCATTTATATGGCACTTGAGTTTCACAACACAACGAAATTTTAGATTTGTCTAGACTGAAGGCATTTGCAGACGACCTAGCGGACGTGACTTGTATTGTAGAGAGCAGAAAACAGTATGGGAAAAGCAGAAAATCCTTGTTTCCAGCATTTTCTTCTTTTCTCACAATGGCTTCAAAAGCCATCTTTTTCAGGGTCGTAAATACACTGGAATTTTTTGGTAAAGAGCTCAATATTTACCTTTCACATGGGTGTTCAAATGACTGAGAAGATTGCTTTCTGATGAACACTCTTTCCCGCATTCCATACAGACAGGTTTGGTCTTGACAACCTCAGAAGGTCCCATCGTATGTGTGGTGAAGAAATGGTATTGCAGGGCTACCGCATCTCCAAAGCACTGGCTACAACTTGCACAGGGAATCCCTTTCTCTTTTGTACTTGCAGGATTCTTTTCGTTGTGATCGGAGTTAGCTGTGCTTGAAGAAACTAATTTGCTACTGTTTGTGTAATGTTTGATATCTTCGGATAAATCAGAAGTATCGAATTTGTAATTATAAGATTTTAATTGTTTTTCCAAGCTGGTACCACTTTTTCTTGTTTTATCTTCAATGTCTTTTAAGGATTGGTTACTTAAAGGTTGAATAACGAGCGAGTTATCCCGCTTTCCCAATTGGAATTGCTCTTCCTGTTTCTTATGAACAAATAAGTGATTTTCTAACTCTGCGCTGAAGAAGAACCTCTGGTTACACTGATGGCAGCCATATTTTCTTGACGCAATCCCGTGATCCAATGCGTGAGTTTGAATGTCAGAGGCTGTATTAAAGGTGCGGCCACAAACGCTACAGCGATATTCTGAATTTTTGTAGGTATGTTCGATCAAATGGCACTGCAGTTTGGCTGGCGAATCCAAAACCATGAAACATAAATTACATTCATGTGTATTTCCCTCGGTCATCATGTGCGTCGCTACGTGCAACTGTATCTCTTGCTCGCTGCTGAAAGATTCTTGGCATTTGATACACTGATACGACTTCCTGTGAGTAGCTGCATGGGCTTCAAGTAAACTTGCAGACTCGAACTTTAAACCACATTGTTTGCATGTAAATTGACTCGACTCCCCGTGGTAACAGGGTTTACATACATAATACGTGCGCCCAGAGCTATTCAGCTTCGAAATTAGGTTCTCATTCGAGTTGAAACTTTTTAAACAAACACAGCACGTATGGAAAATGGATTTACTTTGAAAATGATGGCGTCCATGCATTTGCAGTTCTAACATAGATGCCAGTGTCTGTCGACACACGATACATTGCATAATGGCGCCTTGGAAACCGTGCTCTTGCGAATGAAGGTAAAATTGCTCTTCATTTTTTATCGGAATCTTACAAGCTACGCAGGTGTTTCCTTGTTGTATTTTACAATGACTTAATTTATGCTCTGCCAAAACACCAGCGCTAGAAAACACTTCATCGCAGATGTTGCATTTTTGAGAGCCGGTGTTGAGATGTATTTTACTATGCTTTTCTAGATCCGCTTTGCATTTAAATGTCTGGCTGCAAAACGGACATGCCAAACTGATTTTCTCTCCAAAGGAAGACACCAGTTTTTCCGTAAAAGCAAAGGTGTTTTGTCCAGTTTCTTGAATACTCAAGGGTAAAGACATTGATGACGTCAGTGCTTCTTGTAAAACGGAAGTAGATGGCGTTTTGATCGAAGGACTTCTTTCCGGTGATTGTCCGTTGTTATACGTGTTTGGTATAGAATCCGGAGTTCCATTAGAAATTCTCTCCTTTGGGCTTAAAGTTGGGCTATGTGGAGACTTTGCGGAAATAAACTTGACTCCGTGGTCTTGCAGTTTGTGATTCTGAAATAAATTCGAAACAATTCTTTAGTTACATGCGCGGTATAATCATAACGCTAAATTATTTCAAGTCACCTGCAAGGAAATTCATTTGACACTGACAACAAATATGCAGCGATGGTTTGTACTCTGATATATCAAATAACGAAATTACCTCCTCTACATACAGTACATGTATTTGTTTTCTTCTTCTCTCAACAGTGTCTTCAAGATGGATTTGTTGAGAAGACAAAAGAGTGTTTAACCTTTAGATTGCAATTTGAATGAAGCCGGACAAATACATTCAATAGACAAAGACCTGGATATTGGGATATTTTATAGACTGTTTGAGTCCTGAAAGTTAGAGTTAGAATATTTCTTTTTGGTGATGCTCAATTTAAAGATAATTAGATACACCGTGCTAAAAATTTTTTAATATATATAATTATTAGTCTTTTCGAAATAGATGTGTTTTTTTTTTTTTTAACAACACAACTGCAGATACAGCATTTACAGTTACTATTGCTTCTATTAAATGAAACAATACCTGCAAGCCTGACAGCTGACTAAACTTCATATCGCATATGTTGCATCGATAAAGATCATCAGGGCTTCTCCAAACCATAGATCCAACACTGGAACCAGCAATACTAGAAAATATGGTTCCGCTGCTTTCCGCTGCAAGGGAGCCAGGTGTACTGAATGTGCTCTTGTTACTTAGAACAGATGCAGTGAGCAGGGAATCATAAAGGCTGGATCCCGCATTTGAATGCGATTCCTGTTCGACCAACTCTGTTCCTTTCTCCATCTAGTAAAATGATATTTAAAAAGAAATATTCAAATAAATCATTAAATAACTTTTCTGATTTTATCTTCAGTATGATTAAATCGGAAATTTAACTGCGTGCCGACATGACATGAAAAAGGGTTGTGGAAAAATCAGCGAATGCTTGTAATAGGCCATTTGCTCCTTTTTTTGAAAACAATATTTTTAAAAAGATCTTGGCTGATTGATCATGAAACCAATATTTGTTCGGAATTGGAATAAGTAGGGGATTATAAATAATAAGACGAAAAACATTATCAAGTAAAACTTCCAAGCTATTTCTTGATGCTAACTTATATTGATGCATAGCAGAGGTGACAGAATAACAAATTTTAATGAGGAATGATAATTTTAATTCTTTACCCAAGCAATCCCGTGTTTTTATGACCCTGGTCAAAAAAAAACATTGTTGGAAAAGGAGAAAATGCTGGTAACCAGCATTTTCTCATTTTTTCCACAATGTTTTATACCCTGTCAAGGAAAGATCCAACCATTTAAGCCACATTTGTTGCGTGCAAATACTTTCAATATAAAGCGATCTGAAATACTGTGTAGAAATTTGGGTTGCACAAGTCAGTCAGCCATCGATTTCGTCATGATTTTTGTACACTAGATTAATTCATACCACCTCCAAACTTTATTTTCGATAATAAACTGTACAGTTTACAAGCCGTACCTTGACAAATACATTTCCCAAACCATTGTCAAGCCGATCGACACGTCCGTCTGAGTCTTGCCCCTGTATAGATTCCCCTATCCCCGTGGAATGAACGCTCTGTATGTGCTTGTCCAGTAAGAACTCTACTAGGAATGACTCGTCGCACATTGAACACTTGAAGGGTTTATTGTGCGTCGCTAGGTGGCACTGTAAGTCCATTTCCGTTCCAAAGGATTCTTTGCAGAAGAGGCATCTATGGGTATACAAGAAGAATTGTACAATAATCTGTCCCGGGGTATTTGATACTTTTGTACAAGGGCGATTAGAACAGAGTATGTATCGATCTTGCTCTCTCTCTCTCTCTCTCTCTCTCTCTCTCTCTCTATATATATATATATATATATGTGTGTGTGTGTGTGTGTGTGTGAGCGGCGTTCTGGCAAAAGGGGGTTTGAGGTGATGCATGATACCAAGCAAGTCGTCATATAATTATGGATAAATAAAATCAACTTTGTCTAACAAGCGACTGAATCATGAGGTAGAATGGTCCTTCGACATGCAGGAAATAGACCGAGGGCAAAAAGTTTCAACCCAGGTCAGCCTGCGCGGCGTGCACAGGCTGACATGAGTCGATGATTTTTGCTGATGCAATGTTAATCCCTTATTTCACAGAGCAAGTCTCAAATGTAATGCTACCTTATTACAGGGAAAACGAGCTTATATGTAGAGACTGTAACGTGTCTAAACGCATTTCCATCGGCAAATCTTTTTCATGTTTGAATAGACCACTTTTGAAAACATTGTAGCGAAGTATATTTAAATACACGTCTAGGTAACCTTTATTCCCGTTAATCATTCATCTTTAACAAGGATATTTTGACCACCTTTACAAAATTTCAGAACAGTAACAACTACAACTGATACTACTACTGCTGCCTACCTGTAAGGTTTAGTTATTTGTAGATGTGAAGCTCGAAGGTGGACCTGCCATTCTGACTCGGTTCTAAATATAACGTCACACGTGACACAGCGATACAGTTTGTTCTCATTGCTGTGTTTGATGGCAAAGTGTACCTGAAAATATACATAGAGGTTCGGGACCGAATTAACAAACAATTCTTAATCCTCTTCAAATTTTGAATTCAAAAAGTAGTTATCTGATTGGCTGAGATTTTATGTCTCAGCCAATCAGATAGCTACTTTTGGAGTTGAAAGAATAAATTTTAGAATGTTTGGTCGACATTGACCTACGGGCTTGCGGACTGTGTTTTACTAAAGGAATACAATGTTATTGAATGGACTAAATACGGTAGCTCTGTTCATAACACTGCGGGCAAATGATATGAGGGTCGTTTGTTCGAATCCCGACTTTGCAAACTAGAGGCGCTTGAGCGCCTGTATCGCTCCACAGGCCTGATATTTCTATAATGGCGACAAGAAGTTTTTAACAATTACCATTCAATCCTGCATTTTAGCTCACTGAAGAAAAAAGGTATGGAAAAAACTTGTGAGAAAAGAAGAAAAAAATGGTAACCAGCATTTTCTTAGTTTCCCACAATAATTTCTATCCTTTTTTATATATGTCTTACTAATTTGAAGATATGTTGTCTGCAACAGGTCCTTTCGCAAACCATTTTGGGTGGGGAAACATCAAAATATAGAAAATATGTCTTTCTCAGGGTCGTTAAAAGTTGTGATTGTGTGGTAAAGGGGTAATCTAAAAGAACAGCTAGGAGGGCAAATGAATGAATGTTATAGCAATATAGATCAACTTACATCAATACACCAGATAGAATGAAATATGCTGGCATACAATGAACACCTAATCCCCAATAATCAACTTTTCACAGTCACAGTTAGAATGTCTTATGTGGCAAACAACACAAAATGGTCTACAAATGCATTTACATAAATCAAATATCCTGCTCCAGGGCACAGATTAATTCTGGTGTACTGAAGTTGCGGGATCAGTTTGACTGGATAACATTAATGCCTTATCACAAATGTAAAGCCCTGTCCCACTTTGTACCAGGTCACCAGGATTTACACCCCTTCTGTCCACTCTGCATTTACTCATTAGTAGGTCAACAAACCTTTACCAGAACTAATAAAAGTGCAGAGGTTCTCTTGTTCTATATCAAAAGGACTATAAAGTACCTACAACATGGGGGTTTTGTTATTAAAATACTTTTTCTTTTTTATCTTGGCATGGTTACTCAGGCTTAGTAATAAGGCAAAATTGAAAAGCTCAAGTTGTGAAAGGTGCTCAAGCTTTTATCTTATTTATGGCCAGTGATATTTTATTACTAGTACTAACTAATAGCATATCATTGGAGTAAATTGTGATCTTAATACCAAGGAAAATGTGTGGGCTTAAATAGGACAGCCCTGACTAGGTCAAGTCAGTCCAATTTTCTTCCTTTTTCTTTGTTAGTCGATAAAACTAACACAATAAATAGTTTTGGAGAAGAACATTTTTTTGAAATATAAGCCTTGTCTATAAAAAAAATGTGTTTTTAGGTGTATCATTTTTTTAAAAGGAATTTGGTATACAACCACCATAGAAACAATTTGGCAGACAACCACCATAGGAACTTACCTGCAAAACAACAATGAAATCCAATGAATAGTTTTAGAGAAGAAATTTTTCAAAGATTTTACTTTATACCATAAAAGGAAAATGAGTCTCCCATAAAAGCCATGTTTTTTGACAGATCATTTTTTTTAAAAAAATTCTGTAAACCTGCATCTAAGGAACATTCCTGCAAAATAATAATGCTATCCAAATAGCGGTTTGGGAGGAGAAGATTTTTAAAGGTTTTTTATTTTGGTTGCCATGGCAACCAGAATTCTTCATGGAACACAATTATTTGAAGGAATTTGAAAGAGGACCACCAAAGGAACATTCCTGTGAAATTTGATAAAAATCCAGTCTATAGTTTCTGAGAAGTTTTTTAAAGAAAAAGTTTACGGACGCACGCACGGACGAACGGACGAACGGACGGACGGACGGACGCACGACGGACACAACGCCATGACAATAGCTCGCTGGCCTTCGGCCAGTGGAGCTAATAAAAAATACTCTTTCCAAGGGCTGGCGAAAGTCATTTAGGACTCATTCCATCCTCACCACTAGACATAAGTCTTATATAGGTGAAAGCAGTGAGTGGCTTGTTTGGAGTTTCGTGCGTGGTTCTGGCAAGAAAACTCCAGGAGTGCATGAACAGATGCACTGGCAGTCTTGATATAAGTAAAATACTGTTTTACCATTTACTAGACAACAAAACTTTTGTTTTTTTTTTATATCGGAAGCATTTACGACAACAAATCAAATGTGGACTTCTCTTTGGCAGGGTTGAAAACTTTGTAGGGGGAAAAAAGCGAAAATGCTAGTTACCGGGATTTTCTTCTTTTCCGACAGTTGTTTCAAAGCCTTCTTTCTCAGGGTCGTTAAAACACGCAAATTTTGGATAAGGGATTAAAATGACATTGAAACCAAAAAGAGACGGATATGAGCCATGCTCTGTGAAAACGGGGCTTAATGCATTTGCAAAAAGTATCGGCCCAGGTCAGCCTGCGCACTCCGCGCAGGATGACCTTGGCCGAAACTTTTTGCTTTTGGTCAATTTTCTGCATGTCGAAGGACCAGTATACCTTATGATTAAGTAGGTTGTTATACAAAACGGATTTTAGGGATCCATAATTATGGAAGGACTTATTTGATATAACGGAGATGCATTAACCCTTAAGCTGCTGAATAAATGAAACGCAAATTTCTACTCAATACTAAAAGCCCAAACATTGCGGTTTCAAAGTTTATTTCAACGGAAATAAAATACCGTATCGGACAGTGTAGATCAAAGATCAGACTGCACGTTCTGTGCAGTCTGATCTTGATCTACACTGTCCGCAAAAGGTCAGTGGGTCGCGATAAGCAGCTTAAGGGTAAAAGCATACTGTGATGACTCGCTTGGTATCAGGCATCACGGAGATGCATTAAGTCCCCTTTTGCCAGGTCATGACTCAACCATAAATTTACCTGAATGTTGACTTTAGAGTCGAAGACTTCCTTACACAACGAACATTTGTAGAGATGGTGGGCGTGTATATCCATCAAGTGTTTCTGGAGCTCGTCAGCCTTGTTAAAGCTCTTGTTACAGCTTGTGCAGCCATACTCAGGTAAAACTTTCAAATAATGGCTGGAAATGTGAGACTCCAGATGGTCCTCGGATAGGAATAGCTGAAATGATGAATAAATGAATACTTTTGAATAGAAGAAAGTGATTGCTTCTTTCCTACAATGTTTTCAGTACTTGTGGAAGATTTTGTTGCAATGCATACTGTCATGATGCAGTAAAACTTGAAACTGACGGCTGGCTAAGCGACACTTGAAGTGATCTACTGAAGGGGAGTAACTGAAAAGATGAGTAATAGCAACAAATTCCTGAAATATTTTCCATTTCTGCTGAAGCTCTTGTTAGATGTAAAGCTGTGCTGTGGTAAAGCCTTTACATAACGGCTTGAAATTTATGATTCAATGTGTATCCTTGAAAATGTTTTATGAGACAGTCTTATTTCAATGTGTGTATCCGTTTTCTTCTTTCTTATCTTTTTGTTCGGAATAAACTACTAAGGATCCGGAACAGCTTAGTGATGAAGGCGAAGTATCTGAAACACAGCTGACCTACCTTTCCGCATTCTCGGCAAGCAAACTGACCAAGCATGGTATCGAGATGAAGTTTTACGTGAGACTGATAGTTGGCCACATCTGTAAACGATGCATTACATTGATCACAGGTTATCTTCTCTTTGGATGTGTCATTCCTTGCGATAGGTGGCGATGTGTTCGCTGAACTCGGCGTCACGTGATTTCCCGTTGGTGACGGGTTATGATGTACAGTTCCAGTGGGAGAGTACACGGACGTTTTGACCGGTGCTCTAAGATGTCGTAAGATATGCGAGGGCTCCGGTACGTTGATTATTGTGTGTCCCTCAACACTTTCTCTTTGTTTAACGTTCACTGTTTTTATTACTTTAGGACTGGCAGACGGTTTGGGACTCTTACTTAGCTGCTCTTCGCGCTGCTTAATGGAATCTATGTGAGCAGAATGAATATGTTCTTGCAAACCGGAAGCGTCAATGAAGGTCAGACTACACCTATTACAAGGGTAAGCTGTGTCAGTGTGTTGTTGCTTCTGTTTATAGTGATGTGTGCGCTTTTTGTGATCCTGGAGCGATTCGATGCTCGGGAACTCTTTTCCACACCTACTACAGGGATATTTTATCCCCATACTCGGTTGATTTTGGTGAATCGCTCGCATATGTTCATGTAGACTATATAAATTCTTGTAGGGGGCATTGCAATAGTTGCACGTGTAAACCTCGGTGGGTTTTACTGAATGTACACTCTGCATATGTAATTCCAAATGTTCAAGCGTTTCGAAATCGTCCCTCAAACAATACGGACAAATCAGAACGTCGACGGGAACCAGCCCATTTCCAGGTCCAAGCATATTGGCTCCAAATTCAATAGAAGCCAGTTCTGCTTGGTTTCCGGCAGATGCATCATTGCTTAAATCAATAAATTGAGATTCGTGGACTTTCATATGGGCCGTCATTTCTTCTAAGGAACCAATTGATTTGTAACAAATAGGGCATTTGTTTTGGTCGTTGTTAATCAATGAATGCGCATGCTCAGTGTGAAGCGCAAGCGCAGTGGGTCCGACGCATATGGCAGAGCAATGTTGACATTGGAAAGTACGTTTTGTGTCGTAACTGGAACATTCATGATCGTTCAAGTCCTTCTCATTCCTAAACACAGTACTGCACTCCATGCATTTGGCGTCAAAGCGGACTAATGATGAAGATGACGATCTTGGTTTGTGGGCGTTCTGGTGTGACATAAGCGCGGCCATCGTTGGGTATTTCAAGTTACACACGGGACAAGGATACGTCTCTGTCGTAGTGTGACATTTCACGTGACTTTTTAGATGGTCCGATCTAAAATAAATGATACGAAAAAGAAAAGATACCATGATTAAAATGCAATCGTCAGCCAGAAGTCTATAAGTGCGTATTGCATATTGTTAAGAGAAGAAAGAGAGGAGTGCGGTACAGACAAACAGGAACAGACAGACAGACAAGCAGACAGACAGACAGAGAGGCAGTCAGGGATAGAGGCAAAACTTTCAAGAGAACACTGACACAGACAGATTAGAAATGATGGCCAATCCATTGATGGAATTAACTGACAAACAGACATAAAAAAACAACGGTTCGACGATCTCAAAAATTAAAAAAAAAAATACCCGTATGTTCTGAAAGATAGGTTAAAGACGACAAAGGAAAACGAAAATTAGGCTTTGCAAAAAAAAAAAGACACACACACAGACAGACACAGTGCGAAAAGGGTAGTTCAAAGATATCCAAAATCACGAAACTCTTCAAAAGAAACTAATAATTCATCAATATCAACTTTCACAGTAATGCATCTCAAAGTAAACAGTAACTGACAGCCATTTCTCAAATTCTGCAGAGAAATACCGCCCGTTTATATATGGTACAAATTGGAAACGAACGAGACAGGTTCAACTGCTTTTACGTCCCTCAGGAAGAAAGCTTTTCAAAAAAGCATTGTGGGAAAAGGAGAAAATGCTGGTTACCAGCATTTTCTCCTTTTTCCCACAATGCTTTTTATCATCCCGAAGCAATATCCAGACACATCAATCATATTTGATTTGTCGTCTGTAAACGCTTTGAAAGTGGAACAGTATAAAAGTTTGTTATCCGGTAAAGAGTTGAAACATCACATTGCATTCGTAACCATGCTAACTCGAACCCCTAAAGATCATCCTTCGTAATTTCCTAAGACTAACGAAGAAGAAATTTGTAATTTATCGTTCCCATGGTAGAAGTAAATGTAACTTTCTCAGAACTAGATGTCACGTGGGCTTCATGGAATCCCGGGACGGTAATCCTTCACAATATCTAGTTTGGTGATTGAGACGTAATATGCATTTACAGTAAGACCTCTGTAATTCGTATATCAAAAGGGGCAGAGAGATTCAGTTCGATTTCAAAGTGTAACGGAGTAATCGAAAATTCATTTGAAACTTCAAAATATGGTAAAACAGCGGTGTAGGGGTAGAGTATCGGCCTCTCACATCAAAGGTTTCGGGTTCGTATCACATGATGAGCTGCAGCAACTTTTGTGTCCTCCCATATCATGGGGCAAGCACTGGTTAGGTCTCCTGCTTCACAACCATCGAGAGTGACTGTTCCAAGTTGTAAGAACTTGTATTCATATCGATGTAAAATGTATCAGTTTAAAATAATCTAATAAAGCGATAATTGTACAAATACATTTTAGGGTTTTATATGTCATACAGATAAGATTTCTGGAAAATAGAGCAGCATCGCTTCTGATCGCTAACAAGGAAGTCAAAACTCCAAATGATTGCCCGTTGCAGCCAATAATCTGCACTGTTTCTCATTTTTGCAAACAAAATTTGTGTGGAGACGTTCACTAGACGGAAAGAAGTTTAAATTGAAAAGGCTGGATAGCAAACCCTCATTCCGTACGTTGTGTGTTGGAAGCACACATACTTAGCTGGCTCAACCGCTGTCCAGAACTAACCACAACTTTGGTGCTCTTACTGGTTCAAGGGAACGATCATCGCAAGTGATATTAATGTAAATTGTAAATCTTTTTTGTCTCAATGTACGTAGAAAGAAATCTGAGCCATGCTCTACCAAAAGGGGGTTTAATAGATCTCCGTGATGCATGATACCCAACAAGTCTTTACATGGATCCATGAAAAACCGGGGTCCGTATTCACCAACCATTCTTAAGAATATTCTTAGTCTTATTCTCCAAGATTGTCCAAATTTGAAAGTAACACAACTTCTGATTGGCTAAACCAAATGGTTTAGCCAATCAGAAGTTGTGTTACTTTCAAATCCAGAAAATGTTGGAGAAGAAGACTAAGAATGTTAAGAATGGTTGGTGAATACAGACCCCGGTTTTCCCAACAACTGACTGAATCGTGAAGTAAAGCACATGTCCTTCGACATGCAGAAAATTAACCATCAGCAAAACTTTTCGACTCATGTAGGCCTGCGGGGCCAGCGCCAGCTGATAGGAGTCGATACTTTTCACGAATGGATCAATCCCCTTTTTGCCGAAAATGGCTAATGTGGTTAAGCTGATCATGGATTTGATTGTTTACTTTTCCATTGGTGGTATTATGTAGGTCTGAAAAAATCGTCTGCAAATGGGCATTAACCCTTAGGCTACTAAGCGCGACTCACTGACCTTTTGCGGACAGTGTAGATCAATATCAGACTGCACAGAACGTGCAGTCTGATCTTTGATCTACAAAGTCCGATACGGTTTTTTCTTTCCGGTGAAATCAATTTCAAAATCGCAATATTTGGGCTTTCACGATTGAGTGGAAATTTTCGTGTCATGTATTTAGCAGTTTAAGGGTTGATATTTGCCGCAACCCTCGGACCCTGCTCAAGACCCGACAAAACCATGATGCCAATACGGAAAGCGGTGGTTGACCCCTATATATTGGAGGAAAACAAAAGCAGCATGGAATCTTTCTCAAACAATTTTCTAAGACTGTAACAACGCTAAAGATTTCCAATATAACATTCAAAACGTTCTTTAACAAGTTCTGACATATTTAGTGAGTATTTTCGAATACAATGAATAACGTTGGGAGGAATTTGACGTGATTTGCTAGATCACAAATTCTGAACTCTAACATGCAGCAATGTAACTCCTATGGGACATTCTGAGAACATTTCTGGAGACAAATACACTTCAGTAGAAAGTTGAAATTTGCGATACATCATACCTCTGAAACTTTAACCTTTTGAAATTTGTATATATGTATATATGAAAAGTCCTATTGGTGCCGGTTCAAGGATGTTACATAATAAATAAGAATAATAATGTATGGGTAAGTAACAACGCTAAAATTTATCGCCAACCGGTTTCTTCCATTAATAAGGAATTATCAGGGAATCATGCTCTGTGAAAAGGGGGTTTGGTGCATTTGCAAAAAAAACCCATCAACCCAGGTCAGCCTGTGCAGTTCACACAGGCTGACCTGGGTCGTAACTTTTCGCTATTGTTACATGTTCTACATGTTAACCCTTTCCCAAACGATAAATTTTAGACTGGTCCAAATTGGAAGAGTTTGCAGACGACAATTTCAAATTTGATGAAAATGGCTGAAAGGTCTCAAAAAGGGTAGAAAACACTGTGGGAAAAGGAGAAATTGCTCGTTACGAGCAATTTCTCCTTTTCCCACAGTGTTTTCAAAAGACTTGTACTGCAGACATGTGAAAACCAGGGCTTGTTTAGGAAAGGGTTAAAGGACCACTCTACCTCATGATTCAGTCACTTCTAAGACAAAAGGGATTTTATCGTTCCATACTCAGATCATGACTTATTTGATAAAACGGAGATGCATTAAACCTCCTTTTACCAGAGCACAGTTCATATTAAGTTCTTTAAATTGGCAAACATCATTTGACCTTAAATGGAACAAAAATCTGCGTGTAGAAGTATTTTCTTGTAACTCATGGAGATGAAACAAATCGATTTCATGCTTAAGTGAAATAACGTAACTCTTTATCACATGACAAAATTTTAGATTTGTCCAAATTGAAAGCATTTACCGACGAAAAAGTAAATGTGACTCAGATAATGAAAGTTGTCTGTGATAGGGTAGAAAACATTGTAGGAAAAGAAGAAAATGCTGGTAACCAGCATTTTCTTCTTTTCCCACAATGTTTTCAAATGGCTTCTTTCTCAGGGTCGTTAAAACTCGGGACTGTGTGGTAAAGAGTTCATCATCTGTGATCAACCTATATAGCTTGAATAAAAATACTTCAAATAGTAAATAAGCAGTTTAAAGATTGATAATGATAAATGAAATAGCATTTTCTGGAACTTCGGGAAGTGACAGAGATTTTTTTAATATTTTGTGGGCTGACACAAAGTAAATGTGCGGGCAAAATTGAAGTCGCTATAATTTTCGCCTGTAGAATCAAACAATACGAAGCACCATTTCAACAGTATGATTAAAAGTGCTCTTGTTTAAGACGAAACTGTTGATAAAAGAAACGTGACGCCAAGTTTTCTGACCTTTCCCTAGAAGACAAAAGTATAGACTGAGCATCTTCAAGCGAAAATCTAGATACCTCTGGACCCCTATCTCGATCGCGAGAAATTTATAATCGTCTCCAAAAGTACACCACTAAAACCGAGTTTCTAATCTATACATATTTGAACGGCTTCTTTTTCCCAATTAGTACATATAAAAATATAAAAATTCTTTATTTGGAGGTGTATATAAAGAAAGACTGACTGAATATAGTGACACCATACATCTATATGTTAAATCTAACCAGACAGAAGAAAATGGCAAACATATCCTGAATTCCTAAGTTGGAGAGTGAGCAATGACTGCCCTTTACTGAATGATATCAAAGGAAGCTTCAGAAATGCAACTAATTCATTGTGTTATTGATGCAGCTGTTATAACCTTATCAGACTTAAGATTTCAAAACTGATAAAAACACGACTGTCCTTAAAGCGTTTCATCTAACTTCGATAGACAGAAAAATATTCTTCTCGTATGTATTAAGTCATAACTTCTGTTCTCGGGGAAAAATGACGGAAAAAATATGAATATTAAACTTTCTTCTGGGATATATTACTTTCATTTGATGGATACAGATTTGAAAGCCACGGAATTCCCAAAACAGCAGTTCGAAGAATTAATACTTTTCAGCTCTCCCATCTGATCAAGACTTCTGCAAGCATTTATTGAATTTGATCAAACCTCACCCAGGTGAATTCATATCCTTTATGAGCGTTTTTAGGAGACAGACTCAACCATGAAAACTCCGCAGAAAATTGCGTACATGATTCTGATAGGTCGTTTTTGATGTCATTCTTTTGTTACAAACTAAATTGAATTCCACAAGATATTGTTTCGTTTTGAATTTAATGCTACCTAGGGAAATTCCCCTCGTTAAAGGTACCTTTCAGTGAGACGCTAGCACACTTTTCAAGTTGTTATTTTAGTAGGTACAACATTCTGAAAAATTACAGCGTAAGAGCGACTTCAACCGATATATTCTACAAATGATAATTCAGCTAAATTGACTAAGTGGGTTTGATTAATTATTGGTTTATATTGACTTAGAAATATATGCAATATGTTAACAATTCAATCAATATTATCACCTAATCATCAACTCGATAGACTAACGAAAGAAAATCATGACTTAAAAAGTAGTTCGTGTGTTCTGTTTTCTGAAACAATCTTATTGATCCAATAAATGACACATGAAGCATGAACAAGTGTTCTGTCACCGAGACAGGAACTGATTAATGTTAAGAACGGCCAGGAAATTCTATCAATTTCTTATATCAACAATAGAAGAAGAGGGAGGAGAAGAAGAAAAAGATGGTGATTATGATGATGATAATAACAATAATAATAGTAACAATAACAAAATAGACAATGCATTGAAAACCCTGAGTAGTTTTAAGTAATCAACAGTTTGCCCCAGAACCATATACAATCCCGGTGTTTAAGCAACCTCGGTAGAAAACTTTTGAAAATTTTGTGAGAAAAGGAGCAGCTCTTTTAAAAGAAACAGTTACCTCTACAATATAACTTTATAAGATTCAGCCAAGGTTTTATTTTTTATCTTTATTTCATTATATATCCATTTATCTTTATCTTTTACCTCCGCATGTATCTTCCGTTTTGACTACATGATGGTTTGTCATCCAGAATACTGTACTTGGACAAATTAGTGCACAGTCCCTGACTAGCTTTTGTGAAATGAATGAATGAAATGAATAAAAGAGCTATCAATCTGTTTAAGACTCAAATGCTGCCGAAAGCGGCGTCGACCGCTTTTTACTAGATAGCTGGGTAGAAATTGTTGAAATAATTGATGAACTTTTGAAGTGTCGGGCATTAAAATGTAGCAATTCTAAATAATTCTTTGAACTTTATCAAGGAAAAATATGAACAAAGAGAGAGACAAACTAAATATACTGATATATTAACTTATTTGAACAGGAGCTATTTTTACCTTTTTTACCTAGCAAACACAATCAAATAATAACGTAAAATATCAGCTTTAAATAGTTAATAAATGTTATTTTGTGGAAAACAGTGATTGAAAAATACAAGCAATGCATCCCTTTCCTACATGTTTTACAACGAATCCATATTTTTCGACTAATAGGTAACGGTACATTCAGTGCTGCCAGCGCTTTGATTTTCTCAAACCCGTCAAGCGAAACTTGAAGACGTAATGTCTGGGGCCGCAACATCTCGGACGCATTGCAAAAGAAGTTTTCTCAATTGTTATAATAGCTCTGGGAGTTGGCTAAGACATATCAAAATTCCTTGTATTTGACGTAATAGGAAATGAACATACGGTCAATCAAAAAACGCAACCTCCTTGACAGGAAGTTTGAAACAATTATCCCGAAATCTTAATAGAATAAGAGGATAAAAACCGAGTCATCCGGATACTTATATAATTCGGAATGGTTCTCTTGGTATCCATTCGAGAACTTTAAAGCAATAACCTATCATTTCTTGAGGTCCAATCGAAAGTTCTGATTTCCCAGAACAATTCAATATGTGTAATTCTTTCCCCTCATGCACACCGCTCCTTCTGTTTAAAGTACCGATATGTTTTGCGATACAATTTTGGAAAAGAAGCACCCATTTGCTCTTATTACTAGAAACCAACTGCTAGCGTGTGTCAGCGTACGTCTTTGGTTGTACCATCAAAGCAAATTTCTCATGGGCAGTGGTTTTTTTACAAAGATAAACTTTTTTTCTGCGTGCTTTGGTTTTGTTCAGCAACACACGTCGATTATGTGGGAATCGTATCTAAATAGGTACGATGACGTCATATTTGTTCTCATAAAGATGGACGAGGGTAGATACTGCACAACTACAATCCCGTTATTTAAACGCAAAACTTGGGCCTTTTCGTTGAATGTATCAGTCCAATTTCTTTACATTTGTACATTCTTTTCCTAATACTTATAAATGCTTTGCAAAAATTAAAAAAAAAAAGAAAACTTATATCTGGCAAAAGGCTGTATATGCCCTTTAAACCTTTTACGGTAAATTTTAATTCTAAATCTTACAAAAATATTACAAATTACATTTTATTTAAAAAAGAAAACCCTTTGAAGAACAAGCGAATGTCGTTTTTCAACAAGAAATATCTGAAAACATTGTGAAAAACGGAGAAATTGCTTGTTAAGGGTAATTGCTCCATTAAATGCTGGGAAACAAAGCGAGAAGAGGAAGTTCAAAAAGAAAAATAAGAAAGACTTCATTTTTTTTTTTCCAAGACTTTTTTCCCCTCCATTATGAACCCTAGTATAGGATTGCCAACAGGGAGCCATTAAAATCTGGTCTCACTCCCGGGAAATCATAGTAGGAACTTTTCCAAGATAATTTTTCCGTCAATCGGGAATCTGGCCACTCGTCGGCAAGATTTATGAAAACGCTAATGTCCTCAGAAATCTCTTAAGGATAATTTGAAAGAAAATATCTGGCAATACATGTATGTATAATTTTCTGAAAATGTTTCCAATTTGAAATCGGAACGTTGTTACGATTTGATTCGGTGGATTTTATGTGGTCTCGTATTGCAGTTCCGCGTCACGCCAACAGAGCATATTTATACTGTGCCCGGAAAGGGTAGAGTCTTGTCAAAACGTATCGAAAAGAATCTATAAGAAATTATGATTGGTAATTTTTATCGGAGAATAATGTACGTAAAGACAATAATTGGGAACCATTTACTACACAATCCAGATTTTTTTACGACTTTCAGGAAAATGCTTTTGAAAACATTGCGTGAAAGAATAAAATGCTGGCAGCCATCATTGATTTTCCTCCATTTCTAAGAACTTTTTCTTTCCTGTCAAGGTCAATTCCCAATGTTTGAGCCAAGTTTAATTTGTCGTGAATCACTCTTTATGACCAACCAGCTTATGTTCCACCAAAATAAGTCAATCGATGAGAATTTAACAACATTGTTAATAGTATTAACAGCACTGTTAACAGTATTTAAGTTGTATTATGGCAGTGTATACACCCAACGATGCATTCCCAGTTTCCAATCACAAGCACAACTATTAAAACCCTTTACCACACAATCCTGACTTTTAACGACCCTAAGAAGGAGGCTTTTTGAAAACATTGTGGGAAAAGGAGAAAATGCTGGTAACCAGCATTTTCTCCTTTTCCCACAATTTTTTCTACCCTATCAAGTAAAAATGTCATCATTTGAATTACATTCAATTTGTCGTCTGCGGATGCTTTCAATTTGGACCAGTCTATAATTTTGTCGTGTGGTAAAGAGTAAAGAAAATTTCAAAGCAACTGACTGCTCTCCAATAACATGAAGTCAATCCACACTGTCAACCTTTCACTCTAGAGCCGAAGTTTAATTTTAAACATGTGAGTCATGCTCTCCGTGATGCAGTATGCCCATCAAGCCATCACATAATTATGGATCCATAATAGCCACTTTTTTACTTTTTTTTTTTTTACAAACGACTTTGTCATAAGGTAGAATGGTCCTTAAACATACAGGAAATTTACCAATAGCGAAAAGTTTCGGCCCAGGTCAGCCTGCGCAGATTGCGCAGGCTGACCTGCGTCGATACTTTTCGCAGATGCATGAAGCCCCATTTCCACACGGCTCATATATATTTTACATCGATAGAGAACCAAGTTCTGACAACTTACATTAATCTCTCTCGATTCTGCTTCCTGGGAACAAAACCAGTACTTGCGCTGAATGTTGGGCCTTTGAACCATCCCAATGTTGACACCTGCTCCCGGGTATCGAACTCGGGACCTTATAGTTACGAGACCGACGATCTATCTCACAACCACGGACACTACACACTCCAGAGCTCAGGCTACATATCCTACTTTTAATGCAATGAATTAGCTCTTTACCTGACGATTAAGTTTTAAAATGATCTAGTTTCAAAGCATGTGCCAATTAAAGTTGGGTTAACCCTTTACCCCACAATCCCTACTTTTTAACGATCCAAGGGGCGAGGACTTTTGAAAACATTGTAGGAAAAGAAGAAAATGCTGGTAACCAGCATTTTCTCCTTTTCCCAAAATGTTTTCTACCAAATCAAAGACAGGAGTCATCATTTGTTATACAATTGATTTGTCGTCCGCAAATGCGTTCAATTTGGTCGAGTCCAAAATGTTGTCGTTTGTTATTGGGTCAAATGTTGAAGGTGACGGAAAAGGACCACCAGCATTTTCTGTTTGTCCTACAATTTTCTACAATTTAAAAATACCTCTTCCTCATGGGCGTTGAAAACACGCCATTGTTTGGTAAAAGTTTAAACTGGAAAGGTAAGAGTGATGCCTATTACACTGAGCATGATCAAAACTCATTATCTTCCACTAGCTGGCATTTTTCAAATATATAACCTATCTGAATCGGGCATTCTGGGTACAGAATCGAACCCGGTTTTCTCCATGTCTATATTTAGAAACTGTTCACAGAGATTTGCCGTAAACAATCGTATTTTATAAGATTATTTTCCCCCGCTTGAAATCATTATATAATCAAGAAATTTTGTAGCGAAAAACTGGCTTGATTTTTTTACAGACGTATTATTCATAGCCATTTTCCGCTTGCTATTTCGCGTATTAATTTCTCCTATACAAGATATAGTAATGCGTCATAGCAGACAGGTCAAATCTTCGAAGAACAGTGCCATGTCCAGACAAAACTCGGAGAAGAGTTAACCAGAAGACAAGATCATACACTGGTCCATATTGAAAGCATTTGAGGACCACAAAAAATGTGGTTAAAATTATCCGTCATTCAAAGCAGAGGAAACATTATGGAAAAAGAAGATGGTAGCATTTCCACCTCTTCCTGCATTAATTTCAAAAGCTTTTTTTTTTTCGCCTGAGTTGTAAAAACAGGAGATTGCTTGGTTAAGTGTACACCTTCGACGTGCGTGTTGCAACCTTTGATGCCACTTGTGAACAAAGTACAACATTATCAACCTGCCACGACGTCCATTGTTGGTAAACCTTCTTAATCAAACGTTATCAAATGCAGGAAATTGGATAAATTTCCAAGTTCTTTTGAAGGTGTTCCTCTTAACTTTTTACCAAACGACAAAAATTGAAAACACTCGAGCCACGCTCTGGCAGGGGGGGGGGGGGAGCTCAATGTATCTCTATGATGCATTGTACCAAGAAATTCATCACATAATAATGGATCCATAGTAGCCACTTTTTTTTAACCCTTTCCCAAACGATAAAATTTAGACTGGTTCGAATTGAAAGAGTTTGCAGACGACAATTTTAAATTTGATGAAAATGACAGAAATTTGTCGCAAAAGGGTAGAAAACACTGTGGGAAAAGGAGAAATTGCTCGTTACGAGCAATTTCTCCTTTTCCCACAGTGTTTTCAAAGACTTGTACTGCAGACACGTGAAAACCAGGGCTTGTTTGGGAAAGGGTTAAACAACCGACTTAATCATGAGGTAGACTGCTCCTTGGACATCGAAAAAAATTACCAATCACGAAAAGTTTCGGCCAAGGTCAGCCTGCGCAGACTGCGCAGGCTGACCTGGGTCGATACTTTTCGAAGATGCATTCAGTCCCCTTTTCACAGAACATGGCTCATTTGTAGACGACAACTCAAATAGGGTTCAAATGATAGAATTTGGACTTGGAAGGATGAAAAAATGGGAGAAAAGGTGAAAATGCTGGTTTCCAGCATTTTGTCCTTTTCCCACAATATTTTCAAAAGCCATCTACCTCTGCGTCGTTAAAACTCGGGATTGTTTGGCAAAGGGTTAAACTGCGCGAAAAAATGGATGGGTGCTAAAACGTGCAAGAAATTCACTGTTGAAACATTTTACGCTACAACACACGGCAAACCCCAAGGAATATCAAATGACTGACTTCAGCAAATAGAAATACACAAAATACAAATAAATTCTACGGCAACAAATAAATTGACTTTTGGGAAAAATCGTTTAAGTACATTTATATGAGCTTTCGGTATTCCGCAAAGACAAAATTACATTTGAATTTCATTGTTAAATGTAACTTTTTAAGTCTCTGAGGGAATTATACAATATGGTATACATGATTCCGTTTTCGAGAAACTGCGATTTTTTTTTTCAATAAAATGCGATTGTCAGATGTTTTTGGATCTTTTTTTAATCCATTCGTGGTCGATAAAAGCCAGTGATACAATGCTGTTGTTGAGGCTTGGTATTCATCGTAGAAACATTACAATCTTTATTGCAATTGCTCTCCATGGCTGTAGCCTGGGTACAGCCTGGAAGCCCGAGCTTCAAAATCAGGTTTTTTCGAAGTGCAAAGTTAACTACAGTTAGTAATTATTGTTGTACACTGACTACTTGTCCATACACTTAACATAAGTTCTTACCCATATTTCACAGCCATGAGGATGAAACTACAAAATACGGATCTAAGAGCACAATTTCTGCAACGATTACATGTCGCCGACATGATTTTCTATCACAACTATTTGCCGGTTAAGCTTTTGTCGCGTCACGAACTCAATGTGCAACAATAATCTTTCAATTTCTAGAACTTCTGTCAAAAATTTAACATCATAATTGTTATTTCGCTTGCTGTGAAGAAAAAAGAAAAAATTAAATAGAGACACAACAACTCTTAGATTAAAGTTAGATGGCTTATAGTTTGTGACATCGTTCATAATTGTGATGCTTCTGGGTTTCCCATCGTCAACAAGAATACTGTCAGCCACTGTCTAGTTCGTCATCTGTTCGTTTCACCCACTATCCTGTTTGCACAAGTGCTGTTCCGTCAGCTTCCTGGCTCGCTGCGAGCCCCTTCAATCAGAACATTTTGTACAATCATACGAGACTGCGGCTAGGCTAAGCTAGAAAGTATGTTCCGGAAAATGGGCGAACGACCATCAGATAGCTAGCTTTTTGATACCATTTAGGTTCGAAAGGGCCATAATATGCAAAGTTGAATGACAGCGAAAACGACAGCTTCCTGCCAACACGTTGAGCTAAATTTTATACTGTTCAACGTTATTGTAGTTTGTGATTAAGAATATTTGTCAAAGTGACATAATAGTGGTTAAAATAACAAATACCTTGAAAAAGAAGCGTCACACTGGGTACATTTAAATTTTTTCTCTCCCGTATGCATTTTCAGGTGTCGATCCAAACTCCTTTTATGCCGGAAAACGCGTGCGCAGAACGTGCAGTTATAGGGTAAAACGTCGGCGTGGACCTGCAATTCAAAAGGTTACAGCATTACGAAAACTTAGCGAAACAGAATTTTATGAGTCCTTTCTACTTGAGCATAGCAAAGAATTCATACACATTTTGTTATAAAAATGTTGCATCGAAAATCGAATAAATAAACAGTGATGAACACTGTCAAATGGAAACGGAGACAGAGAGAAAAAAAAAAAAATGGAGTAGGATAATCATTTTATCAACAATGACTTTGAATTTTGGCATCGTATCATTCTTACGTGAAAAGTATACACTGCATCTGAAAAGTTACTTTGTTTTAGAGAAGAAGAGTCTACGAGCCTCACAGACCCATCGACAGTAATATTGAAGCCAGTAGAAGCCGCTTCACTTACTTGAATGGAATAAGAATGAATAAAAAGATTATGAATGGATGCTTCTGGTGATGTTAAAACACTGTATCATTGAAACAGTTCAAATGAGTACCAACGACCTAGGTTTTAGGAAAAAAAAATAGCGAACTACGAATGAGATTGGCCTCGCGTATTTTGGATACGTGGGATTGACACGAAAATGTGCCGAGGATAATTTTATACAAACAAACACTGCTAGGGAGCGTTTGTTATCAGTGGATCTAATTTTTGAAAATCGTCATTTATAGCAAACTGATAAGGCGTTGTTTTGTTTACGTAGATTCCGTCATGAAAAAATAACCCCGTGCCAAAAATATAAGATGTGCCGGAGAGATGCGCGCGCATAGGTAGGAAGTAAAACAAAGTATCAAAGATGGTGTTAACAAGCAGCATCGAAACTATCAAAGGTAATGCCTATGGGTCCATATACGTTCTGCATCATTTTTTTTAAAGACATCCCTGCGGTATGCAAATTACCTCCTTTTTATTACCATATTTCAGGTTTTGCCTCCAAATATGCATAAACTGGGTTTTCCGTAATTATCCCTTTCATTAAAGCTTCAGTGAACTAAACAACGTTCTGTCATACTTTCTGAAACTATTGTCTACCTATTTAACGGCTTACTATAATTTCTTTGCCTAATTTTTGATCAAAGAGGGCATGGAACTTCAAGTAATATTCTCTGTTGAGATAATTTCTTTACATTAGGCTGACTACCCTTTTGTAAATCACCAGTTTTCCCACGTTCATGGTTATTCTGGAACAACCATACAATGATATCATATAATAATGACAGGGGAAAAAAACAACAACAAAAGTTGTGAAATAGACTGAACTATAATACAAAATTTCGAAATTACAAAATAGAAAATTACCCCTGGGACATGACATGCAAAATATTATCCGAAAATGTTCCGTATTGTGAAATCAAACAAAGTTTTCCCACTAGGCTAGTTTTATTGAAAATCAACAAAGTTACAGAGGTTTCAAATCTAGTAATATACGATTTTCTCTTCCAGTTTTCAAACCAAAAAAAAAGGGTATGTTCTATTTAACTCATTTCCTCCTTAAACAAATTTTCATCAGGTGATTCTTGCAGCTTATTTGTGACTTTAAAAAATCAACATTATCTTTGGATGCGAAAAAAAAAAAAAAAAAGTTAAACACTGCGACAAAAGATCTTGGACGGAAATTGCACGTTAAGAACAAAACAGAAATTGCCCTTTAAAGTAAGATTAGTTCCTCTTTCCACAGCAACATTTTCGAAAGTACTTTACTGTAATACGCAAAATTTCGCGTCTATAGCTGGAAAGGAATAGAATCTTATTTGTCGTAATTTGTCACCTCTTAATGCTAAAACAAAACTTTCAAAACTATGATTACCTATGCCGTCGGTGTAGATCAGAGTCTGACTGCTACAAATGTGCAGCCTGATATTTGATCTACTCTATCCGCTTTGATTACACTCTCTGGACAAAAGCATCCTCGACTGTGCAATTATTTGTGTCTTACTTTTAGACTGAAAACGTCTGTTGGCTTTATTCGGCATTCTTCGAATGAACTCTTTACAAAACAGCAACATTTTGGACATTTGCAAATTGAAAGCATATGCAGACGACAAAATAAATGTGACTCAAAAACTGAAATTTGTTTTGGGAAAGATAGAAAACATTGTGGGAAAAGCAGAAAATCCTGGTTACCAGCATTTTCTCCTTTTCCCACAATGTTTTCAAAAGGCTTCGTTAAAAGTCGTCAAAAGGGTCGTTAAAAGTCGGGATTGTGTGGTAAAGGGTTAATCCTTTACCGCACAACATAGTTTTAGATTCGTCAAAATTGAAACTATTTACAGCCGACAATGAAATGTGGATAAAGTGATGAACTTTGTCTTTAAACAGGACAGAAAAACATTGTGGGAAAAGGAGAAAATGCTGGTTACCAGCATTTTCTCCTTCTCCGACAAAGCTTTCAAAAGTCTATTTCTTTGAGGTCATTGAAAGTCGGGACTGTGTGGTAAACGGTTTAAAACAAATTTGCTGCAAACAGCTAGTTAGTTAATGACAAGAGGGTCAAGATGACCCTATATCGCTCCACTGTTTATCAGCATATGAGCCGTAAGTGGCTGGTGCATCAAAATGTATACGTAAACTAAAAAAAAAAAAAAAAAAAAATACATAGGAAAGTGGCAAGAATACAAAACTTTACATGATGCAGTAAGTGCAATAAGTACGAGAGATAAATGTTTACAACCTAGACCTGAATATGATTTATTTTCCTTCCACCGTTCCGTAGCTTAACTATAGATATATCCCGAGGATTACAGCAGCAATAATTTATACATATCAAAATTTTATATGGATTTCTGAAAGTGGAATAGCAAGTAATTATATTTGCCATTTTGTAGAAAATTCTAAGATATTTCGGAGAATAAGATTTTCAGATCTTCAACGACTTTTAAATTTGTTTTCATGGCAACCTTAGTTTTTACGGAATACATGCACGTTCTGTGCAGTCTGATCTTGATCTACACTGTCCCCAAAAGGTCAGTGAGTCGCACATAGCAGCTTTAGGGTTAATGTTTAATACAGTGGACAGATATTGACAGAAATAGAATATTCTGCTGTTAAAGAACACCTTTTCAAGGAATGTCTTAAACTTTTACTGCAGGAGTGAAAACCCCGACTGTAGACAGTAGTGCATAAACTCATAGTCAAGTGAACAAGTAAGATGCAGACGACGATTAATGAACTGAACAGAAGGAAAATTGAAGAAAAAAAAAAGGGGGACGGAGTACTGGCAAGAGGAAAATGAGGAAAAGGCAAATAATAACAGCCATAAAAGTAAGAACAGAAAGGGGGGGTGAGATAAAAGAAGGGATAAAAAAAAATAAAAATAAAAAAGATTGAATATGTATGTACCAGTTCATGTACTCGGAGATGGGATGTTTTGGAGAAAGCCTTGTCACAGTACTGACAGGGAATTGGATGTTCTTCGTTAATACCCACATGGCTTGGGACCTTGTCGGGATCGAGCCCGTCCATCGTGGTGTCTATGGATCCTGTGTTCGAACCTTGTGAGTCTACAGATGATGGTGTGTCGGCTCTATTCTGTGTGCCATTTGCAGTAATTGCTGAAAGAAAATAAATGGACCATACTCTGTGAAAATGGGGTTTAATGCATCTCCAAAAATATTGATCCAGGTCAGCCTGCGCTGTCTGCGAAAGCTGACCCGTGTCGAAACTTTTTTGTAAATTTTCTGCATGCCCAAGAACCATTCTACCTCACGATTCGGCCGGTTGTTAGACAAAATGGATTTTTATCGATACATAATTATGTGATGACTTGCTATGTACAGTGCATCACGAAGATGCATTAAACCTCCTTCTGCCAGAGCATGGCTCAAACCATTTGCTGTACAGTAAACATATAGGGTTATTACCCCATGTGACGTTTTACCTCTCTATGCCACAGTTGTACTCAGCACGGAGCGCTGACATAGGGAGTTATAAATGCTAATTTTAATGGTATTTGCTATCACCGTGTCTTTGTCGTGACCATGTCTATAGACAAATTATGTCTTTGTTTCAACTATGTGAGCCATGTTCTGTGGAAAGGGGGCTTAATGCATCTGCGAAAAGAATCGGCTCAGGTTAGCCTGCGCAGTCCGCGCAGGTTAGCCTGCGCAGTCCGCTGACCTGGGCCGAAACCTTTCGCCATTGGCCAATGTTCTACATGGCAAAGGACCATGTTATCTCATAATTCAGTTGTTTGTTGAAAGAAAAGTGGCTATTATGGATCCATGATTATGTGATTGATTGCTTGCTTGGTATAATGCAACACGGAGATGCACTAAGCCCATTTTCACAGAGCATGGCTCATATATTTGCCATGACCACATCTTTGCACGGAGCATGCCTTTTCTATGACCACGTTTTTACTAAAACCATGTCTTTGCTGTAACAATGCCTTAGTGATAACCGAGTCTTTATTAAAGCTATATCTTTCTTGCATCTCTATACTTGCCTTGATCATGTTTTCTCTAGCACCTCGTCCTTGCTATTACTATGTACTCGTAATGACCATGTCTTTTGCCAGGACCATATCTCTGCTATTACTATGTCTTATATGGCGTGCAACACACGAAAAAGGGCCTCCGGACATTTGCGTAAAGTATTGTCCCGGATAAGCTTGCGCAGTCCGCGCAGGCTAATCCGAGACAGCACTTTACGACCACATAAGATTTTGTCATCCAGTAGACTTTGGTGAAACAGAAAATCGCACAAAAAACGGGAAGTGTTGTCTCGGATTAGTCACAGACTGCACAGGCTGATCTGGGACGACACACTTTTACGCATATGTCCGAAGGCCCCTTTTCGAGTGTTGCACGCCATATTCAATAACGAAAGCTTTCAAAAAGAGTTTTTTAAACCTTACTAAGTAGACGGATTGAATTTTATGCCGCCTTCAACAGTGTTGCAGTAATATCAAGGAAAAGTTGGTCGATATGTTTTCTGGGTTTCACAAACAGTTTTGGGCTCTGAAATGGGTTGCAAAAGGACACTACCAAGTGGTCAGCTTCATCATCGGGGACTGAACCTTGACTTTCTGATTCCGAATTAAATGTCTTCCAATTAGTCACAGGAAACTACCCCACCTTCAACGCCATCATATCCAGTACGCAGGTCCCTCAGTCTTACAATTATCAAACAATGCGTGTTTTAATACCCTTGCGGAAAAGGTCAAAATCCAGTCTACACCGATGAAAGGAAATTGGCAACAATAGGAAAAGAAAGCAATTCAAAAGTTCAGACTTTGAGACGACTTTAAAAAAAAAAGAAAAAAAAAAAAAAAGTCCAAATCCTAAACTCTTTAGCAGCCAAACCCGAGTTTTAACGACCTTAGGAGAGAACATTGGCGGAAATGGAGAAAATGCTGGTAACTAGCATTTTTTCCTTTCCCCACAATGCTTTATGCCCTATCAAAGACAAATATCATTTGAGTCACATTTACCTTGTTGTCTGCAAATGCTTTCAATGTGGATGAATCTAAAATTTTGTCGTTTGGTAGGGACTTAACCGGCTGAAAATCTCCGTAGTCCCAACATAATTATGATAAAAATGTCATTAGTATCCGTAAGGAGACTGAACGCTCTAGAACTCTAAGCATGAAGCTATGGTAGTGTTGCGGACAGTGAGAACCAAAACCCTACATCTTGCATCTGACAGAACCAGCATGTCTAATATTTGGGTCTTATTTTTTATGTTACTCATTGGGTCTCAGTCGAATAACCATTTGCAAAAGGTTTCCGCGTATTACGAAGAGGACTTTTGAAAACACTGTTGGAAACGAAGGAAATGCTTGTAGCAGACGTGATGATCTTTTCCAAGTTCATTAATCACCCTCTGCAAACAAATCTCATAATATCATCTAAAGTTTTCATTTGTCGTCTGTCCATGAATAAGTACATATTGTACCCAGCGTTTTAATGCAGAAATAGTAATGCATTCAAATTCTGGACATTAAATGCTCCCCTTCCGATAAACAACAACAAAAAGTGAAAAATCGGAAACAATATTTGATTGATCAAACTTGTCACGTGAACTTAATCTCTAAATATAGACACGAACAGGGAGTGTTTTGTCCGGCCATAAAATGTACAAGAATCGTGTCAGACTTTGATTGCTTATTCCGAGTATTGTAGATTACCTTTTGATAACCATTAAGGCGCCTGTCACAAATTAAATTACTTCTGCGGCTACTGTAGATTAAGATCAGACTGTATAGAAAGTGCAGTCTGATCTTTAATCTACATTGTCTGTTTTGTTTGCAGGTTCCTGGAAAAAGTAAACTTGAAAATGGAAATAAACTGGTTCTTGTTTCTTCACTTAAAATACTCGTTTTATTTTATCGGCGCTCCATGGGTTAAAACCCAAAACTACAGAATTGTAGCAGCGGACTCGTATGGCAGAACAGAGGTTGACGGAGTAGGGAGTTCGGGACCTCTGCCTGGGCAGTAAAATAGGTATACACTGCCAGTCATGGCAAACAAACGAAAAGAAAAAGAAAACAGCAAACCTTAAATAGCAATTCAACACGAAAAGGGTAAATATCATGATGATTTATGACCAGGCATTTTTTTTTTTTTTAAAGAACATACTCCAGAAAATTTTCTGAAATAATTAGGGAAGAGAAACCATAGCCTATTGGGGGAAGATGTAACAGTTTACTTTGGGGAAATCAAGCAAAACCGTATTGGGTACACACGCTTAATGATGCAATTTTAAATTCTGACAAGAACTGTCGATTTTAGGTGTCTTTTTTCTAACCCTTAGAGTGCCTTGTACACCTTTAACTCCTTTTGAAGACAGTGTAGATCCAAGACCAGAATACACAAAACTTACAGATTGATCTTGGATCTACACTGTCCGCCTTGTAGACTTGTAAAAGTCATTGCAACATTGAAACTGCGCAATATATGTGCGGTTTGTCATGTCTGTAAATGTCTCTTTGTTTTTATTTGGTGCTCCAAGCTTAAACCGTGCCTCAAAAAATTATCAATTTAAAAGTCAAATTGAAAATTGCAAAAAAAAAATAGCACGCCGTGATAAAGTGGTCTTAGATGACAGTCAACTGAATTTGTGCTGAGATAGTTCCATGCCTTGGGGATTTGCAGAATAAAGGAAGGGCCTTTTGGTGTTTGACAGCTTTTTTCAAGAGTACATGTATGTTTCTTACGTAACAATAAGTTGTATTCAACCACCGCTCTGAAGTGAAATCTAAACCTTCTCCTAGATTTACAAAGTAATACAATTTTTGCTTTAGCCAATTAAAAATTTCAATACTTTGACATTCAGAAAAATTCTTTAGAATTAGACTAATAATGAACAGTTGGTAAATACGGGCCCAAATGCACATATCCACGTGTTTCTAATACACTTTTACCCGTACTTTCTAAAGCAGAGGCTACTTTTCCAACATAGAATCGAAACATCGTTTAGGGGCAGTATTTGTTTACCATTCTCATTATTGTTCTAATCAAAATTCCACGATCACCCATCTTATTTGTCCGAGACTTTTCGTCCCAGTGTCACTTCTACTAATTCTTTGCATGTCCTTTAACCCTTGGCCACTCAGTGGAGAGTTATAGCGACCCTGAGGAAGATGCCTTTGGAAAACATTGTGGAAAAACAAGAAAATGCTGGTAACCAGCATTTTCTCGGTTTCCCCGCAATGTTTTCTACCATATCACAAACAAATTCTATCATTTGAGCCA
The DNA here is from genome assembly GCA_945859785.2 of Tridacna gigas. Taxonomy (NCBI): domain Eukaryota; kingdom Metazoa; phylum Mollusca; class Bivalvia; order Cardiida; family Cardiidae; genus Tridacna; species Tridacna gigas. Next base: position 57,764,879 of record OX244034.2, read on the forward strand.
AATTTAAATTGTCGTCTGCAATGCTTCCAATCTAGACAGGTCTAAATTTATTTCGTGTGGTAAAAAGTTAACACCGGCCTGTACACAAGTTGTTAAATAAATGAAAAAGGTTTGGTATATAAGAAAACTCCGCTATATCAATCAGTTTGGTTCCGTACGCTTATTATCAGTATATTTAAATTCTAATAAATAGCATATGAAAATGAGTCATGCTGCAGCAAAAGGGGCCTTAATGCATCTCCGTGATGCATGATACCAAGCAAGTCATCACCTCCTGAATCCATAAAGTACATTTTGTCTAACAGCCGACTGAATCATGTGGTAGACAAACAGAAAATTGACCAATAGCGAAAAGTTTCGGCCCAAGTTAGCATGTGCGGACTGCGCAGGCTGACCTGGGTCAATACTTTTCGCATATGCATTAAGCCCCTCTTTCACTGAGTGCGGCTCAAATATAAAAAAAATCGTAATTGTTTGTGAAGGATTAAACAAGCAGGAATCATTGCAATCACACTTTGCCATTGACCGTCCATACAACAGGAAATGACCTCCCGTGATGACGATAGCCTAGTTATCGCGCCACCTCGTTGGATACCATTTCCCGCCCGTCCCAAAGAGCTAATTCATTGCGGAAGTTAGGCTAGATTTCTCGAATTTGTATTACGGGTTTTATTACATATCTCGGTGGGTAACAGAAAAATGGTTTGTCAAACGTCTACTAGACCTGCAAGGAGGAGGAGAGGGGAGTTCACCCTCGTAATATTTGCCCACAGTGTTATCCCTTAGGCTACTAAGTGCGACTCACTGACCCTTTGCGAACAGCGTAGTCCGATCTTTGATCTACACTGTCCGATATGGTATTTTCTTTCCGGCGAAATCAACTTTAAATCCGCAATAATTGGCGTTTGTTTTTTTATTGAAAGTAGCAGTTTAAGGGTTAATTCTAAATTCGATGACTTGCCATTGGATTGGCTAATAAGGAAAATCAGTCCTGGAATTTACATTTAGAATTAGATCAAGAATTAGAATTGAATTTAGAATGGCTAATGAGCAAGTCACTTGGACCTCTTTGTTTGATTAGGTTGAATCCTAAATCCATGTAAGTTGGATTTATTTACTTTGAAACTTATTATAGTATATTTTGTGTAAAAAAGTTAAACCAAAGTCTGATTATAAGGTCATGTTGCAGGTTTGTTTGAATCAGACTTTTTCTGTTTTAATTGAATATTTTTCTATTCTGCTTTCGACAATATTTCACGGCAACTGTTTACTGAATGCATGCGTTTTCTTTGTTTTTACAACAATGAAGCCGGGGTTCTGCAGTGCCTTCCCCAAGGACACTCGATTGCCACTAGCGTTGGCAGCGGGAGTGGAACCTAGACTCTGTGGATTAAACAAGAGGGCCATGATGGCCCTGTATCGCTCCACTGGCTTATAAATATAAACCATAAATACTAAACATTCCAATTCTGAGCCAGATGGTTTCAAAATGAAGACTTACAATGTTTTCTCTTTAAAAGCCCATGTGAAAGTTGAGACCCACAGGGCAAAGCCATTTTTGATCCCAGAGCTATAATTACTTGAACCCTGGTAGAGGTCCATAAGATAAAGCCACATGCCAAAATAATACAAGTCTATGCTGTATGGTTATAAATAAAGTGATTTTTAAGTTTTGTCCATATGAAGCCTCTGTAAAACGTAAGACCCCTGATGCAAGGCTAATTTCAAAAAAAAAAAAAAAAAAAATAGGAAGATTTCTTAAGTTGTCACTATGTAAGCCCATGTAAAAGTTGTGACCCCTGCGGCGGGGCCAATTTTGACCCCAGGGCTAAAGTTTTGGCCCGCTTGGTAGAGGCCCACTAGATATAGCTACATGCAAAATTTGGTAGCTCTAGGCCTTATGGCTAGGTACAGGAAGATTTTTAAAGTTTTCTCTATATAAGCCTATGTAAAACTTGTGACCCCTGGGGCAGAGCCAATTTTGACCCCAGGGCTATATTTTGAAGAAACTTGATATAAGTCTACCACATAAAGCTACATGCCAAATTTGGTAGCCCTATGCCTTATGGTTTCAGACAAGAAGATTTTTAAAGATTTCCAATATTTTTCAGTTTTGTTGCCATGGCAACCAGAGTTTTTGAAGGAATCAAATTCTTTCAAGAAATTCTGAAGAGGACAATGGCAGGATCATTTCTGTGAAGTTTCATGAAAATTGGATGGGTAGTTTCAGAGAAGAAGATGTTTGAAATAAAAGTTAACGCACGGACGGACGGACGCACGGACGGACGGACGGACGCACGGACGCACGACGGACACCGGGCCATGACATAAGCCCGCTGGCCTTCGGCCAGTGGAGCTAAAAATGTAAAAAACTGAGCTTCGAGGGACTCTCCCGTTGAATCAGAGAAACAGACTGAAATAGTAAGAGTAACACAAATACTGACGCTTTCTTGCTCATATCTCTTGGATTTACAATGATACCCTCAAACATGTCATGTTTGATTAACCTTGAGCTGCTAAGCGCGATTCACTGACCTTTTGCGGACATCGTAGATCAAGATCAGACTGCATAGAAGGTGAAGTCTGATCTTGGATCTACACTTTCCTATAAGTAGATATTTTTCTCCAAGAAATAAGTTTGAAATAACAGAATTCGGGTTTTAACTATCGACTTGAAAATTTTATACAATGTATTAAACAGGAAAAGGGCTGATGTTGAACTGAAACTAATCACTCTAGGTGTTCTTTAACCCCCTACCCCTTTCTCCCCCAAATTTGAAACTGATTGACACGAACAAGCTGAATTTTCTTAAAAAAAAAAAAAAAAAAAGTTCATTAAAGCCTCCCCTTTTAAACTTATAACTATGAAATTTAAAACAAAAGACAAGAAAAGTTAAGAAAGATCTTCGTCAAACATCACGTCTTCCTCAAGAGCTTGTCAACGACATAATCTTACAACGAACTTTGCTTTCGTGCCTTTGAAAATCAATAACATTTTCTTCATAAAGTTTATCTATTTTGTTTGAGCAGCGTTAAACTTCCCATAACAAGGTTATTTGCCAGACGACAAAACTGTTATTAAGCCTCTGGAAGGCCTTCTAAAGCAATGCCTAACTTCAGGGTACCCTCCCCCTACGTTTCAGGGTACCCTCACCCCACGTGACCTTTTCCAATAATCAAAACGAGGTTATTCAAGGGAGTATCTTTATAATTTTCGCTTCTAATTTCGGAGTAAAAATGTCACAACTATATAGCAATCAGGCACACACTACCCAAAAGGAAATCGTAAATTAGATATTTTCTGAATTGACCAACCATGCCACATGAACTGACCTCCCCTGATGACAATAAGTTCAGTTTTCGCGTCACCACGAGGGAAGCCATTTCCCGCTCAATTCCCAAAGCTAATTTATCATGGAGAGTCAAGCTAGGTTGACTGAATCTATTTTTCATGTTTTATTACATATCTCATATAATTGAGGTATGGTCTGTGAAAAGGGGGCTAAATGCATCTTCGAAAACTATCGATCCAGGTCAGCCTGCGCAGTCCGCGCAGGCTGACCTGGGCCGAAACTTTTCGCTATTGGTTAATTTTCTTTAACCCTTTCCCAAACAAGCCCTGGTTTTCACGTGTCTGCAGTATAAGTCTTTTGAAAACACTGTGGGAAAAGGAGAAATTGCTCGTGACGAGCAATTTCTCCTTTTACCACAGTGTTTTCTACCCTTTTTGAGACCTTTCTGCCATTTTCATCAAATTTAAAATTGTCGTCTGCAAACTCTTTCAATTTGGACCAGTCCAAAATTTGTCATTTGGGAAAGGGTTATGTCAAAGGACCAGTCTATCTCATGACTCAGTCGGCTTTAAGGAAAAATGGACTTTACGGATCCATGATCATGTGATGACTTGTTTGGTATAGTGCGTCACGGAGATGCATTAAACCCCCTTTTGCCGGAGCATGGCTCATTTGTAAGGATCAGCACTCAGGAAAAAAAAAAAGAAGAAAATGGGGAAAGTCATGGAAAGTACGATTTAAAGTGGATTAAACTTTAAAGATAACAAGAAGGATCTTCAACTTTCTTACACCCTGCAGACTGCAGACGTCTTTTTGCATGCTGCAGCAGACAATAGTTTTGGATTAAAATATTAAAATGGTGTGTCTTACCATTCCTAGTCCCTCTCTCTCTCTCTCTCTCTCTCTCTCTCTCTCTCCAAAAGTTCAGTTCAACGTTTTCACTTTTCTATGTGGTTACATGGTTTACTGGTATTTTCAAAGGTTTAGGAGAATATGTTGGGTATCATTTACTCTTTTACACCCGTTTCGACTTACTTTCATCAACCCTCTCAGTGTCAGAGGCAAAAGGAGAAGCTTATACAAACGGGATCTAGATAAGATAGCACAGAACAGGCAGTCGGATTTCGAACCCAAAGCGTCCATTTTTCATGTCAAGCCAATAACATATTTTTTTTCCAATTTCCAGTGGATTGTCCTTTCAACCGCCGCAAAAAAAAGCGCCCATTTGGCGTCAATAGAGGCGACATGAACTCTGGGATTTGCACCAGCAACACACGTACTCTAATCTCAGTTCACTGCCCAGTGAACTTTAAGGCTTTAATGTCAGTGTGTGGCTCTTAACGAGACTCGACAAAATTGACAGTATTTGCAGAGGACAAATGGAATGTAGCCAGAGTGATGATTTCTGTCTCTGGTAGGGTAGAAAGCATTGTGGGAAAAGGGGAAAATGCCGGTTACCAGCTGGTTACCTTTTCCCACAATGCTTTTCAAATGGCTTCTTTTTTTGGGGGTCGTTAAAACTCGGAATTGTGTGGTAAAGAGTTACGGCAAGATTCCCGATATGTACGAGAATGAAGCGACTTCTGGTTCTATGGTTTGCCTATACGCAGTAATTCCAAGTTAATTCCCTAGACATAACTATCTGCACACCAGATCCAATCTGCTAAATGACAGCCATCAAGGAAGAGTCCAAAATATTATATCCTACAGTTCAGCCTCCCTATTTTCATATATTTTACGAGTACATAGTTTTAAAACCATTCTGTCTATATTCAGCTGAGAGGGGGGAAAACGGTCATTACTGAATTCTATTAAAACGGTTCCCAAAAGGATTATTTATCAGAAGCCGGGTCCCAATTAAGATTCCCAGCTGCTACCCTGCATTGGTTGAGTCAGTGAAAAGCAGACAAGAGGAAATCAATAACTCCCCACTGGGAACCATGCGAAAGGTCAGGTATAAAATGGTTTCCAGCTCGGATGTTTGTTATGGAACCCGAGGGAACTGTCTTGTGCGTGTGTCGCCCTGCTGGGAAAAGATAATTATAGAGAAAATGAACATATTTCCATACGAGGGGAAGAAATAGAGAGGCAGATCTTTTTTAAGTTATAGTGATTTGAATGAAATACTTACAAAAAAAAAAATCCAGCACTGTAAATTTCGAACAGTGATTTAATTTCTTCCCAAGGAAGGTAAAATTAATTGAATGGATAAAATAGATAAATAACAAGTCGCAATAATGTATTAAAAGAATTGGTTTTCAAACCTAATGTAGTCCCGATTCGCATTCTGTTTTCTCCTAATCTTAGAGACAACAACAACAACACAAGAAAAAGTGAAATAGCGCGCAATTTAGGACGGCAATGGGGCAACATGACAGCACAAGTGTTCCCCTCTCTTGAAAAGTCAAGACTGATCTTTATTGAAAGTAAAATCATTATTCAAACAAATATCGTATTATTGTACAAAGGAAATGTCATATCAACAAATACAATAATCTCTCATTTTGACTGTGCTTGACGGGGTTAAAATAAAATACAGGGAAAGTATACCATGTCATATGGCACTCTTTTACACGTTTACTTCTTCGATGCCGGACAAAAAGCGTACAGAGAAGCTTTATATGCGCATGCTCAGTGCTAATATCAGAATCAACAAGGGTTCGTATTTACCAGCTATTCTAAATTGCACCTTTACCTGCATTCTAGATTTAGAAAGTAGCACAATTTCTGATTGGCTAAACCAATTGACCCGGTATAATCCGGATGATCCGAAAAGAGCGACAACGCAATTCCACACTTTAAGAATCTATCTGATGGTTAATATTTGAACCAGTCAGAACTTTGAAATTATGAGTAAAAGTCTGAAACCTCTTTCGGGCCAATCTTTCAAAGAACCGGTATAGGACCCATTTTTAAGAAAAGCCATCTGAGTGGTTGCGACTGAATGTTAACAAACTTACTTTGCCAAACAAGAAACACATGATGGGCATGGATCGCCCGCCTGATTCATACTGTACAAAATCTCTCTAGCACAAGGTATACGTTCAAGGACCAATGCTTCCAGCAAGAATCTATATCCTAGTCACGTGTCCAACACTTTAGCCAGTGAGCTATGGAGGATCCTAATGTAATTTATTCCATTTAGGGACCTTCAAATTATCACTTCTGTGAAAAAAAATCAAGGTCTGTTTCTTCCTATTACCAGAAAAAGCCGTTGCCAAGGATGGGTCAAAAGTCAGTACACAGTCACCATTTGAACAGAAGTTATATGAATTCGGAAATGTGTTGTTCATACCAAATTTCAGTGCAAAATGGCCTCAAATTTTTGTGAAGAAGATTTTCTATTTATTGTCCTTTTGTATTTGATCATCATTTACATGACGGCCATATCGGTAGCATCTCCTTGGTGACTTGAAACATCCAATTTTTAAATTTTGTTCTAAAGTGTCATGTTCCATTTGAGCCATGCTCTGTGAAAAGGGCGCTTAATGCATCGGCAAAAAGTATCGACCCATGTCACCCTGCGCATTCCACGCAGGCTGACATGGGTTGAAACTTTTTGCTATTTGTAAATTTTCTTCCTGTCAAAGGACCATTTTACCTCCAGATCTAGTCGGTTCTTAAACGATATGGATTTTATGGATTCATAACTATATGATGATTTGCTTGGCATAATGTATGACGGAGATGCATTAAACCTCCTTTTGCCGGAGTGCAGCTCATGTTTATTGTTTAGTTGCAAAAGCTTGAGATAGAAGCACCTAAGGATTTGTGTGGTTGAAAAATCTAAGTAGTAGAAGAAATGAAGTTATTTAACCCTTTACCAAACGATCCCGTGTTTTGACGACCCTGGAAAGAAAACGGCCTTTAAAGACATTCTATGAAAACGTTCAAAACAAATGAACCAGGCTCTATAAACAGGGGAGCTAAGTAATCTAAGTAATTGAAGAAATGAAGTTGTTTAACCCTTTGCCGAACAATCCCGTGTGTTGACGACCCTGGAAAAAAAAACGGCTTTTGAAGACATTCTAGGAAAAGGTTCGAAACAAATGAACCAGGCTCTGTGAACAGGGGAGCTTTATGCATCTGCAAAAAGTATCGACCCAGGTCAGCCTGCGCAGTCCGCGCAGGCTGACCTGGGCCGAAACATTTCGCTATTGGTCAGTTTATGTCCAAAGACCAGTCTACCTAATGATTCAGTCGGTTGTTAAAAAAGTGGCTATTCTGGATCAATAATTATGTGATGGCTTCGTTGATATAATGTATAAGGGCGATGCCTTAAGCCCCCTTTTGTTAGAGCATGGCTCAAATATGTTCGTAATCAGAAGTTTCATTTTTTCAACAATGTTTTTTACGCCTTGAAAGACAACTTTCGTGTTTTGAGTGACATTTTTTGTCGTTTGCAGTAGCTCTCAATTTGGATAAGTCAATTTTTTTTTTTTTGTCTTCAAGTAAAGACTTAAAGATACGTCCTTACAGCCAGAGAGAAAACACACTGTTAAAACTTGAATAGCTAAGAACTTTTTCAGCTGTGCAAACATGGATAAATCATCAATATATATTCTGTAAGGGATAGAGAAACTCGAGGAATTTTTGACCTCATTTAAAACCGGAAACGACAACAGTGATTTCTTTGAAGGCCGCCAAAAACTAAAATGCATTTTCTATCCTTCGTAATCAATGCAACCTTGCAGCCGTCACGTGCAATATTTGGCACAAAGATACAAGAATGGTTATAGTTTATAAGATAAAGATGAAATGAGTTAAAAAATGGCTGAAAATAAATGAAGTTGTATCTTTAAGGAAGAGACATTTTCTCAATAAGCTCTTGAGGACGCATGGCGTACGGCGGACGACGGAACAATGAATTTTAATATATAGTTTCAGTTTAGTAAATGCTGTATCAATTCTTAATTGCCAATCTGATAGTTTTTTCATGGGAAAAAGTCTCAAAACATGGAATGACTTTGAAGTCAAAGATAGTTCAGAAACTATAGTCTGTTCTTCGATCGAAGCCTGGGCAACGGATTAGCTGTGCTCAAATTTAGGAGCAAATCATAAGACTAGTCTTCAAACTTCACAAAAGAACTATGACTAAATATTCAACAGTCATCGAACTTTCTTAATCTTTCTTTCTTTTACATTTTAAATCCCAAGGCCAGCACTCTGTTTGGCTAAAATAAAAATGAACCAGGCTCTGTGAAAGGGGGCTTTATGCATCTGCTAAAAGTATCGACCCAGATCAGCCTGCGCATCCGCGGAGGCTGACCTGGGTCGAAACTTTTTGCTATTAGTAAATTTTCTGCATGTCAAAGGACCAATGTAACTCATGATTCAGTCCGTTGTTAAAAAAAAAAAAAATGTGGCTTTTTTGGATCCATAATTATCTGATGACTTGCTTGGTATAATGCAACACGGAGATGCATTAAGCCCCCTTTTGCCAGAGCATGGCTCATTAAAGTCTTGCATGCTCACACATTGAATACTAGCCTCAACTCTCAATTATCTAAAACATACCGTATGATTTACAGGAGATGAAGGCAGCGGCAGACACCGAAGTCCCCCGCTGGGTAATTTGCGAGTATCCGTAGGAAAAAGGTTTTATAATGGTCCGCGTAACAAATAACCGCCATGCAATATTCACTCGTCCCCTGGGTGCAACTTCTATTTCCTCTACATTTCTGTATTCTATGGTCGAAACCCTCCGGGGACGCTATACATGTCAGACTAATTACGGTTTCAGAAGATACGAAATGCATCACTGGCTACAACTGAGAATAGATTTTGAAATACTAATTTGTCTCTCGGTGAGATTGTTGGTGTTGGTTTTGCCGTGCAATTTTACACAAATCAATATAAACCATGCTCTGGCAAAAGGGGTTTTAATGCATCACCGTGATGCATTATAGCAAGCAAGTTATAACACAATTATGGATCCATAAAATTCATTTTGTCTAACAATCAACTGAATCATGCGGTAGAATGGTCCTTTAAGATGTAGAAAATTGACCAATAACAAAAAGTTTCAACCCAAGTCAGCCTGCGCGGACTGTGTATGCTGACCTGTGTCGATATTTTTTGCACATGCATTAAACGTCTTTTTCACAGAGCATGACTCAATGTCTTCGTCAAAACTCAAAAAATGTGTTTTCTTTTTTACGAAATCTCTCTCTCTCTCTCTCTCTCTCTCCTTTACATACATAAATTTGTTCGTGCTTTCTCATTTATATTTTCCCATAACTCCATAACTCTGCTTCTCTCTACCTCTGTCTACCTCCCTTCCATGTGAAACATCTAAAATATAGTGAAAAACGACAATAAATTCTATCACTGATACTCCATCTTTGTGTCACCCAGAAATATTCCGTCTGACAGGGACGTAGCTAACGAAAATGGCAAGCACCCAAAAACCATTACCGGAAGGGCGATGAGCCGACAGGGAGCTGGTGCGCGTGCGGGGGAAATATGCTCTTCCCCTTCCAGCGGTTGGGGTTTTGGTGGCCTCCAACAAGAAAACTTCGAAATGTAGACACCATTTTGGTGGCCCATGGTTACCGGGTTTGGCGGATACAAATTTGTTTTTAATGTGTGCGCCACTTAAGTTCTGCGCAAAGGTTGCCACGCCCCTGCTGTCTAGAAATGAGTTGTTGAGGTAGAGAGAAAAAGTGGTACATAGTCGGGAAGCTTTAACTCTTTACCACACGGCAAAATTTTAATTGTAGACTGGTTCAAATTGTAGGTGATTGTAGACGGCAGATTAAGAAGGCTCAAATAATGGATTTTCTCTCCTCTCTCTCTCTCTCTCTCTCTTCTTTAGCGGGTAGAAAAACATTGTTGGAAAAGGTGAAAATGCTGGTAACCAACAGATCAGTAGGTCAGATAATATACTATCACCAAACAAAGTTTCGTGAAATTGTGAATGTTTAAAAAAATGACGAACCGGTAGCGATCGTCTATCACTGAGATATTCTAGACAACAGAAACTTGAGTTTGAAGTTGCCATTAACCCTATACTGAACAATGACGCCTTTAACGACTCTGGGGAAGAGGCCTTTAGAAAACATTGTGGGAAAAGGAGAAAATGCTGGTAACCAGCATTTTCTCCTTTTCCCACAATGTGTTCTACCCTATCAAAGAGTAATTCCATCATTTGAGTCACACTGAAATTGTCGTCTGCAAACGCTTACAATTTGGACAAGGCTAAAATTTTGTCACCTGGTAAAGAGTTAATTCGGTCTTATTTCTAGAGTGAAAATGTCTATTTGCCTTCTTCAGCGCTGTAGGGTTAAATCTTAGACATAGAAAGAATTCTTGGAAAAGGAAACTTTCCTTG